>CM056050.1:301963618-303418952 GCA_029574335.1 Rana kukunoris
CCCTGTTATTACATTCATGAGCAACTGTGGTATACCCATCCGCTTCAAAACTTCCCACAAAAACCAATGATTCGCTTATCATATGCCTTCTCCAAGTCAAATGATGTCAGAATAACCGAACTATTCTATCTTTACAAAAATTAATTATATCCCTAACTAAAATTAAATTCTTGAAATCATTCGCCCCGGCACTGCACAGGCCTGCGTCTCGCTAACCATCTTACCAATGACCTTCGATAATCTCCTCGCTATCATTTTTGCAAAAACCTTGTAGTCTGAATTAAGCAAGGAGATGGGCCTCCAATTCCGGATATCCTTCTTATCCCCTTTCTTATAAATTAATACCACTACCCCTTCTCTCATGGATTCGGAAATAATGCCTTTCCTCATCATGTAACTAAATACCTCAACCACATCCTGCCTAATAATATCCCAAAATACTTTAAAAAACTCACTTGGTAAGCCATCCCCTCCTGGGGTTTTATTAGCCCCCATGCTTATCACTGCTTCCCGCACTTCCTCCTCACTCACCGATTTCTGCAAAAAAACCTTATCACCCTCATCTAAATTATCCTCTACCATATCAATCATTCTAGTATCTGACTCATCAACACACACTCCCTCATACAACCGTTCATAAAATTTAGACACGCATTCCAGCACATTCTCCCCCTTACATTCCCTCCCTCCATCATACACACTCTCAAAAACTCTTTTTCCTTTATAAACCTTCTTGAAAAAAATCTAGAACATTTTTCATCCTGCTCCAGATGTTTAACTCTCGTTTGAAAATAATTTGTTTTCCTCTTTCAGTTAATACCTCTTTAATCCTCTTCCTAACATGTCTATTTCATCGGCCATGTCATAGCCATATTTCTAAATGAATATAATGTAGCCAATCTGGCTTGTAACTGAGAATATCTTCTTTTCTCACTGCTATTTTATCCCTACTCTTTTTTTGAAAAAAATAATTTAATTTTCCATTTAACCCAATCCCACCACCCCAAAATATTATCAAAATCTTTTTTCCTATTTACCCATCTACTATACACATTACTAAAATGGGCTTTGACATGCTCGTCATGCAACAATAAATTATTTAACCTCCAAACCCCCGAACCAAACTTAATACAATCCCCCATATTCAAATCAACATACACTGCTACATGGTCTGAAAAAATTACCGGCCTGTGCTTAACCTTAACACATTTGAACGCATCAGAAAACAAGCATAAGTCGATTCTGGATCTGGTGCGCCCACACTCCGAAAAAAACGTGAAATATGGATCCACCAAACCCAGAACAATATGAGCATCATTAAGATTCAAGTCCTGAATTACCCCATTCAGCATAGCGCTACTTGCATCCAACTTAGTCTCAGCTGCTCCTATTCGATCCTTCACAAATCGGATCGTATTAAAATCACCCATGATCACACTAGGTCTCCTTCCCACTGCGTGTAACTTTAGAACTTCAAAAAACTCAAGACGTTTCTGTTTATTCACAGGAGCATATAAATTAAAAAGCCTAAACTTCTGGTTAAACAAAACTAAATCTGCCATAATTAATCTTCCTGGTACTAATACCACATGAGACATAATGCGAATATTCCTATTTGTAATAATAATGCCTACCCCAGCATTCCTAGTATCCCCAACTGCCGACCATATGTACTCCACCACCCACTCCGGAGGCTTGGGTGGCCGATTAAAAAAACACTCCTGTAGGCAGGCGATGTCTCCTCCATTGACCTTCAAGTCCTCAAAAACAGCACACTGTCTAGCAGGAGACCCAAAGCCCCTCACATTGAGGGACACCAGCTTGATGCTCATTCACATGCAAATGTGCATCATTCACCCCAGATCTATCACTTAAGCCAGAAAACTGGCATACATTCCTCAGGGCCACAACGCTTTCATCAACCAAAAATTCCTGACTTGGCGACAATGTGGTGGCTGTAAAATTTCTGGAGTCCCTGGATTTAATGCTGATGATTCTATCTCCCCTCCCTCCTCCGCCAGGACCTCAAAAGGGGTTGCTTGTTATAACTCCGGCTGCCTCTACCTTCATTTTTTTAGCCCTTCTGTTCTTAGGGCTCTCCCAAGCGTCAACCTTAGTCTTGGCACTCAGTGTCTCCATCTTTTCTACCTCTTCTGGAGCTTCCTGCACCTCCGGCTCCCACTGTAAGGCTGCTGCCAATTTCCTCCATAGCCTCCTCCACGGCCCTCTCACCTCTTCTCCACTCTCCATTGTTAATGGGTCCACACTGGAGGGTGGTACTACTACTCTTTCCTCTCTCTTTCTCCTCCACACCCTGGTGTTCCTTCTCTTCCACCACCACCTCCTCCTTTTCCACCACCTCCTCCTCCTCTTCCTCCTCTTCTTCCAGCCTTTCAGGAGAGTCAGACAGCACCTGAGTGGACACTGGCGTCCACCCTCAGCGGTGCGCCTGACAGCTTCAGCATAAGAGACATAGGCCCTTCTTACTCTTGGACAATTTTTTAACTGTGTGATCACGCAGTCCACATGTATCACAGGCCCGTTTAACCAAGCAAGCCCCAGCCTCATGTCTCTCCTCCCACAGTTCCGACAGTGCATCTCCACATTGCATTCATCCCTGGTATGCCCAAATTTATGCATCTCCTACAATATGTTGGTTGGCCAGGGTAGTATAGAAACCCTCTATTCCCTGCTATTGAGAAATTAGCTGGTGGATGCCGCACTCCACCAATCCCTTCAGAATCCACCTTCAACTTGACAAAAAACTTTAAATTTGCCATTAAAAATCCCCAACCGATTAGACAGTCTGAAGCCTCCCCTTCACTGAAGAGCAGTATCTCCTTAAAAAGGCTACTACCAAAGCAATGTCTGTGAAGGGGTTAAAATAAATGAACCACCAGTGGTTTCTCCTCCATAGCATACAAGGGTTCCACTATAAAGGGTCTAATGGATTCATGATTAGCTTTCTCCAAGTCCTTACATTTCTCAATAACTTCAGTGCAGAAATTGCTATGCACAAAGGAGACATCATAATACCTTGGTGCTGCATGATCCTGGATGCAATAAATGTGCCGTGGTTCCAGACCGACAGATTCCTCCAACAAATTCTTTACAAGGAACTCCAAACTTACCCTCTGTAAATGAGCAGGCATAACCTGAAAGCGCAAGGTGTTCTGAATCCCTCTTCGCTCCATTGAGCTTCAGACAGGACAAATTCAGCCAGCAAATCTGCCCCCTCTGAGGGGCAGCTGACACGTGCAGTATCCACGCTTTTTATAACATGTGTGCTAATGAACCAATTGGAAACACATGAAGAAATGTCAGCCTCTAGTTTGTGTGCACTTGTAACTGCTTACACCTGTTAAGGATGTCCTTAAATTACTAAGCCAAAAAAACAGCTTTCTGAGCATGCTCAGAAAGATGCATGTCATTTTCAGGATGAAACTTCCAACTTCTTTTACTAAGTGTTCGAGCATGCCCAGTTCACTCGAAATGCAGTACCAGAATCAAATCTGCAATGGCGGATGAAAGCATTAGAGGTGTTTAATTTTTTTTTGGTCCCCATGAAGTGATGCTTTACAAGCTGAACGGGAGGTCTTATAGAATTTTTACGTAACAAACCTAAATAGTAATAATTTAAAGCCCCTGTCCCTAGTAGCTCGCAGTCAGAAGCGAACAAGCAGCATTTTTATTGTTTCCGGTTACCAGTTTAGATTTACAGATGAGGTCTAGTGCTATAAATATTCCTCTTGCTGTTACGCACGCTATGATACCTCACATGTGTGGTTTGAAGAATGTTTCCATATGTGGGCGGGCCTTAAATGTGTAAGCCCCGCCCACATATTGAACCCCCGTTCAAACCCCACATGTGAGGTATCATAGCGTACGTTAGAGCGAGAGCAATACTTTTAGCACTAGACCTCCTCTGTAAATCTAAACTGGTAACCTGAAACACATAAAAAAGCGTTGCCTATGGGTATTTTCAAGTACTGAAGTTTGGCGCCCATTCCATGAGTGTGTGCAATATTAAAGTGTAACATGTTGGGTATCTATTTACTCGGTGTAACATCATCTTTCACATTATGGCCATAAATTGGGCTAACTTTAGTGTATTCTTAATTTGTAACCACTTGAGCCCCAGAGCATATTACTGGTCACTGACGGGGCCATTTTTTGCATTTCAACACTGCGTCATTTTGACTGACAATTGCGTGGTTGTGCGTGGTGGGTGGTGGTGACGGGGGCCCCCAAACAAATTTGGCGTCCTCCTCCCCCCCCCCCCCAAAAAAATGTTTTTTTTTTTTTTTTGGTGGTATTTGATCACCTCTGCGTTTTTTCTTATTTTTGCTTGACCCAAAAATATAGCGACAATTTGGTAAATAAAAAAACATCTTTTTTACTGTTTGCTATAATAAATCTCCCCCAAAATATATTCAAAAAATGTTTGCCCTCAGTTTAGGCCGATAAGTATTCTTCGGACATATTTTTGGTTGCAAAAAATCACAATAAGCGTTTGATTGGTTTGGGCAAAAGTTCTAAGTAGGGGTTGGTCTTATGGGTTTTTTTGGAATAATTTTTTGTTTTACTAGTAATGGTGGCTATCATTGTTTTTTCTGGCTACTGCGACATTGTGGCGGACACATTTTTGTGAGATTTGGCATTTTTCTAGCGAGCAATGGTATAGAAATGCATTGCTTACTATAAAAATGACACTGGCAGGGAAGGGGTTAACACTAGGGGCGCGGAAGGGGTTGAATATGTTACCTGGGTGTGTTCTAACTGTAAAGGGGGTGGGACTGTGTAGGGGAAATGACAGATCGCTGTTCATACATTGTAGGGACAGACGAGCAGGCATCCCCCCCCCCTGACAGGACCGGGATAAAGGGGAACTCCACCCCAAATTATAAAAAAAACGGCGTGGGGGTCCCCCTTCAGGTGCACAACAGGCTCTTAGATTTGATCTGGAACATAAGGGGTTAAACCCACGCCAAAAACGGCGTGGGGTTCCCCCTCAGATCCAGACCAAACCCTTCTCCCAGGCACGCAGTCTGGCCGGACAGGAATGGGGGTGGGGACGAGCGAGCGCCCCCCCCCCTCCTGAGCCGTACCAGACCACATGCCCTCGACATGGGGGAGTGTGTGCTGTGGGGGAGGGGGGCACTGCCCCCCCACCCCAAAGCACTCTTGTCCCCATGTCGATAGGGACAAGAGCCTCTTCCCGACAACCCTGGCCGTTGGTTGTCGGGGTATGCGGGCGGGGGGGCTTATCAGAATCTGAGAGCCCCCTATATTAAGGGGGCCCCCAGATTCTGGCCCCCCACCCTATGTGAATGAGTATGGGGTACATCGTACCCCTACCCATTCACCGGGTGGAAAAGTGTAAACACAAAAAAAACACACAGAAAAAAATAATTTATTAGTCAGCTCCGGGGGTCTTCTGCCGGGACCCCCCACCACCAGCCCATTGGGCCCCGGGCTTCGCCGTTCTTCTGCCGGGGGGGACACCCACCGATGCTCTCCGCCATGTCCAGCCAGGCCCCCACCCCAAAATAAGCTCTTTCACATCCGGGGGGGGCCGGACGAAAAAAGCAGAGAACAACGGGGGCGGAGCCCCTCGGTCTTCCAGACGTTTTCTGCCGGGGGGGGCTCCAGCCCCGCACCGGTCTTCGCCGCCGCCGTCCGCGGGGGGGGGGACACCCACCGATGCTCTCGGCCATGTTCGGCCAGGCCCCCTACCCCAAATCAAGCTCTTTTACATCCGGGGGGGGCCGGCGGAAATGGCGGAGAACAACGGGGGCGAAACCCCTCCTCGGTCTCAGTGCAGCTCCTCCCACTGGCAGTAGTTCCGGCTCCTCCCACTCCCTTCAGTTTGCATCCTGCTGGAGAGGAGTGAAGACCTTTTTCCTGAGCTGAGTTCCAGTGCTTCCAGCCACCAAGACCAGCCTCCAGCCCCAGCCCCCGGAAGAGGGATGGCCTCCCTCAGCCCAGGGGAAGGACCAGCATCCGGCCTCCGGAGGAACCAGCAGCACCTGCCCTCCAGCCAGACCACCACCACCATCAGCAGGGAGGACCGTCTCTTCCTAGGGACCCAAGAAGGACTCACAGATTGGACCACTCCCCAGCCAGGTGAGACGGAGGCTAAAGCTAGGAAGAGGCGGGAGAAGATCAAATCCCTGCTGGTGAAGATATCCCAGGCCTGCGTGGAAAAAAATGACATCTCTCGCAGGCCTGAGGGACAAGAGGGACAGGTGTACCAGTACTAGGAGGTCGGAGTTTAGGGGGGCCATCAACACCCTAAACCTGGAAGTTAAAGAAATCTGGGAATATTTAGGGGGGTTTTTTGAACGTGGGGCTGGGGAGGTGAGCTTCTTAGAGGAGCTCAGGAAGACCCTCCAGCAGGCAAGCCGGGAAGGAACCCAGGCGGCGAGGAGGAAAAGCGGGCGATCAGAGTCCCAACCCCCCAAGCAGCCGGGGAAGTCAGGAGAGCCTGGGTGTAGTAGGGGTGGGAGTTCCGGTGGTGCAGGGCCCAGCATGGCCATAAAACCTGGGGAGGGCTCCCGGGAGTCAATCCCTCGGTCCGTGAAAGGGACTGGGGGGTTGGCCAGGTCGGGGGAGTCCAGTGATCCAGGAGGTCGCAGGGCCCAAGCGCCGCCGGAGGTACCCCCCCGGCGTCTACAGGTCAGCATGCCCAGGCTCCCTCAGGATGGTCACGCTGCTGCTGCTGCTGCTGCTGCTGTGGAAGCCCGCTGTGTGCCTGTCTCCAGGACCCCCCAGCCTGCAGTAGAGCGGGAGGACCTGGTAAGTGCAGCGCCAGTGACTGCTCCTGCGGCTAGTGAGCCATCGGGTGAGAGGCAGGTGCATGGCGGTGAAGTAGAAGTTCAGACAGCAGCAGGAAAAATACTTGTTTGCAGTGTGGCCAAGATGGCGCCGGCTGCTGGGGGAGGAGCATCTGAGGCCAGCATCAGGGACCCAGAGGTGCCCCCCCGCGAACCGGAAGTGACCCCCCGCGAACCGGAAGTGCCCCCCGCGGACCGGAAGTGACCCCCCCGCGGACCGGAAGTACCCCCCGCGGACCGGAAGTGCCCCCCCGCGAGTTTGCAGCCAGTGTCACCGGCTTGGAGGACCCGGGGGATGAGAGATCGGGTGTAATGGACAATAGAATGGACGGTATAATGGACGGTATGTTGCCTACCCCCCAGGTCCCCATGAACATAGCCACAGGCCCCGAGGGGCTCCCTGCAGCACAGGCGGGGTGGGGGGAATGTCAGGTGGGACCCCTCCCGGTGGACTGTGTAGCCTATGACTTTATCCGGCAGTTGGAGGGGTCCCAGGGGGGCATCCCCCCAGTACAGGTTGAGTCCCAAGGGGCTGGTGAGATCGCGGAGGGGTCTGGGTGGGGGAGTTTGGTGGGGGTGGTACCCCCCTCTGCTGTGGTCCCGGGGGGGGGGGGAGCCTGTAGTCAGGCCAAAGGTGGTGGGTCAGGGTGGTCAGGGTATATCAGCGGGGGTGGGTGCAACACCACCGGCAGGGATGGGGGCCCCCCCGTCCCCCCCCACTTCTGGGGGTGCTGAGGGGGGTGCCCCACTTCCGGAGAACATCTTTCGGGGGTCTCCGGAGGCCAACTTATTGTCTGCCCTAAAGGGGGGTCGCTCTTTCGCCCAGGTGTTGGGCTCTCGTGCCCCTCTGGACCACCTGTACAGCCGGTTTGGCGCCCAGAATTTCCGCGCCCCCCCTGCTGACCAGGAGAGGACGCAGGGGTCGGCGTGGACGAGGGGTACAGGCGGTCCAGAGAGGAGGCGTAGGAATGTTGTCCAGCTTCGGTACGAGGGTCCGGACCCCTGCCCCGCTCGAGGTGAGGTGGTGGGCCTGGTACTCTCCTTGGGTTTTGGGGTGGATGACCTTTTTGCTGTCATCCATCCCACCAACACACGGGAGTTTGATATAAGTTTTGTCACTCCCGTGTGTATGGAACGCTTTATCACCAGCTTTGGGTTGGTGAGGGGCGTTGACCCTTGGAAGAGGTACAGGCTCATTTCCATCTCCAGGCAGGAGGAGGTTAAGAACATCACCATCCTGGTGAGGAATGAGTCGCTCCCTCCGGAGGACATTGCCACCTGGCTCGGGAGGTACGGGCAGTTGCAGACCCCCCTGAGGAAGAACCTTGATGAGCGCGGGGTCTGGACCGGGGCTTGGTTGACCAGGATCCGGCTCAAGAGGGAGGGCAACAGTGTTGCCCACCTCCCTGGCAGCGCCTTTCTAGGCAGAGACCGGATCCTGGCGTTCTACCCGGGACAGCCCCGTCGTTGCTTCAAGTGCGGCAGCCCGACCCACATGAGCTCGGACTGCACGGTGGTCAGATGTGGCCGGTGCCACGAGTTTGGCCACCAGTCCGAGTCATGTGGGAAGATATGCTGCAACTTGTGTGGTGAGATGGGGCACCCATTTAGCAGGTGTCCCAAAGCATATCGGGGTTCTTCCTCAGGGGGGGGACCTCCCGGGCCGGGAGCGGCCGAAGCCCCCCCGGCGAGTGATGGCCGGGGGGGTGGGGATCCTGGAGCCCCTAGTACTACTCCGGAGGGACCAACAGGCCCATTGCCTCAAAGAAGGCGGAGCAGGCGTGGGCGTGGGGCTCCCCCCCCGGGGGACACGGGCTCGGTTGGCCAGGAGGCTCCCGATCCTCCGGAGGGCGGAGCCGGTGGGGAGGAGTCGGGGAGGCCTGGGGGTCCCGGGCCTGAGGGTCCGGGGCCAGGGCCTTCCCCTCCTAATGTTGCAGGGCCGATCCCCATCCCCCTTCCCTCTCCCCCTCCTCACCATTGCCCCTCCCCTCCACCTGGCCCTCCATCTGTTTCCCCATGCCCTCCTCCCTCATCTTCCCCTCCTCGTACCCCCCCCCCCTCGTCCCCCCCCTCCCAAGTCCCGTCCCCCCCTCCCCCTTCTTCTTCCCGTCCAGCTAAGTCTGGTCCCCCCCCTGTCCTCTCCCCTGTCTCTGGCCCCCCTCCTGCCTCTTCCATTCCCCCCCCTTCTGGACCCAGAGTCTCCTCTGGCCCTGTGGCCATGGAGATGGAAGCTGCTCGAGCCTCATCCAAGAGGGAAATCTCGAGCAGCGGGTCCGAGGAGGGGGGTGGTGTAGTCATCTCGGAGAGGTGGCAGGAGTGGGAGCAGGTGAGACGCAAAAAGAAGAAGGGGAAGGCTGCCAGATCTGGGGGCGGGAAGTCCCCAGTGAAGGGTGGGGTTCCCCCAGGGGCACGAAGTGGGGTGTCCCTGGGGAACCCGTTTGGTATCTTCTCCTCCTCCTCGGGCTCAGAGGAGGAGGAAGTGTAGATATGTAAATATGTTTTTGTGTTTGTAGTATGAAGGAGAACATGACCACTTTCAATCATTCTGATGGCGGTACCCTCTCCAATACGGCTTGCGACCATTAATGTCGCAAGTATTCGTTCTGCGGGAGCTCGTTTTATGGCCTTCGATTTTCTCAGCCGTGTTGAAGCTGACATTTTGTTTTTGCAGGAGACCTGGCTGGCATCTGTGGCAGAGATGCATCTAGCAAAGAGGGAGTGGAGATGTGGGCCCTCCCTCTGGTCTCTTGCGGCCGAGCCCTGCAGTGGGGTTGCGGTCCTTTTTAAGACTGGTCCGGTGGCTTGCCGGCGAGTGATTGAAGTGGAGATCGGTAGATGTCTGGTGGTGGACGCTGTCGTGAGGGGGCAATTCCTCCGGCTCATAAATTTTTATGGGCCTCAAACTAGGAGGGAGAGGAGGAGCCTCCTTACGGCGGTTAAGCCTTATCTTTTTACGTCCCAGCAGGTGATTTTTGGTGGCGATTTCAATATGATCACTAGGCCCAAAGACCGGGCAGGTGCCGCCAACCCTCTGGGATATGATAGTATTTTTTTGAATAACGTAGTGAGGGAGGCCAGGTTGGTGGATGTGCACGTTCGTCACCTCCCCAACCTCACTGGTTTCACATTTTCCCGAGGTAGTAGTAAGAGTAGATTAGATAGGTTTTTTTTAAAGGAGGACTCTGTCTGCTCGGCTCCTGAGCTGCAGTCGGTAGAGTTCTCCGATCACTGTATGGTATCTGTGGCCCTGAATGTCGCTGACACTCCTCAGAAAGGGAGGGGTTTGTGGCGCCTGAATGGGTCGCTACTGGAGGATCCTGAGGTTAGGGAAGCCTATGAGGTTTTCTTCCTGGGCCAGACCTCGCTCCTTGAGGGCAACTGCTCCCGCCTTGAGTGGTGGGAAGTAGTTAAAAAGAGGTCTGGCGACTTTTTCCGGGAAATCTCTGGGTACAGGGCAGCTTCCAAGTACCAGGCTTACCAGAGACTACGCAGGCAGCTTGACCGCCTGGTGTCCTCTGGGGGCTCTCAGGAACAGATATCCGGTCTGAAGGCGCAGATGAAGGAGTGTCAGTACGACCGTCTCGCCTCCCTGGTTTTTGAGAGGGATTATGGGAAGTTTATCTCTCCTGATCCCTACAGGAGCTGTGGTGAGGTGGCGAGGTCGAAGGTCGTACATGGCCTGAAGGATGCCTCAGGATCTCTGGTCCGGTCCAGATCGGGGATCCTGGGTGTCGTCAGAGACCACTTTTCGGACCTCCTGAAGAAGCGGCCTCTAGACATGGAGAAAGTCAGGGAATTCCTTGATGAGACCCCGCTGGAAGTGGGGTCTGACCTTCCTGACTCTCTGACAGAAGAGATCTCGGTAGCTGAAGTTGAGCAGGCTATTAGCTCTTTAGCTTCTAAAAAGTCACCTGGGCCCGATGGGCTCACGGCCGAGTTCTACAAAACCTTTAAGAGCCTCTTGGCTCCTCATCTGAGGGACGTGTTTAGTGAATGTTTGGCCTATGGCCTGCTGCCTCCCTCAATGAGAAGGTCAGCTCTGATCCTACTGTCAAAGGGGAAAGATCCGTCTGTGGTGGAGAATTGGCGTCCGATCGCCCTTCTTACCACAGATAGGAAGATACTGGCAAAGATCTTGTTTACACGTCTGTCTGCTTTGGCGGGCAGGATGCTGTCTCCCTCTCAGCACTGCACAATTCCTGGCCGGGGCACTTTTAGTGCCGTCCTGAGCGTCCGGGAGGCTGTGGAAAGGTGCAGGGCTGATGGCAGCGAGCGGTATCTGCTTGCATTGGATCAGGCTAAGGCGTTTGATCGGGTGAACCACGAGTACCTTTGGCTGCTTCTGAGGAGATACGGTCTGCCTGATCAATTCGTTGATTGGCTGCAGGTATTGTATAGGGGAGCTGAGAGCTTCCCTCTTGTCAACGGTTGGGTGGGCCGGGCCTTTGCCGTGGACTCTGGCGTCCGGCAGGGGTGCCCGCTGAGCCCCCTCCTGTACATCTTTGCGGTCGACCCCTTCGTAAGGAGGCTAGACTGCGGGCGTCTGGGGGGGGTTCCGGTGGGACCTGTCGGGGGTCCGGTTTCGGCGGTGAGGGTTGTGGCCTATGCGGACGACGTCTCGGTGGTGGTATCTGGTCGTGAGGAGGCCCATTATGTGGAGTCCCAGATCGGGTGCTACTCTGAGGCGTCAGGCTCGCTGGTCAATTGGGACAAGAGTGAAGTTTTCTGGTTGGGGAAGGAGGGGGAGCAGTTCCCCCTTCCGGACGTGTTCCCCACGCCCGTACCAGAGATTCGAGTTCTTGGCATTCATTTCGGCCCGGGTGATTATCCCAAGCTAAACTGGGAGCGCAGGCTGGTGAGTGCCACTCGGAAGGTGAAGGCCTGGAAAGGTTGGAAACTTTCCCTGAGGGAAAGGGTAAGCTTGGTCAAGACGTACTTATTGCCTGAGTTTCTCTTTGTAAGCTATGTGTGTCTTTTGCCAGCATCTCTCTATGCTCGGGTCTATGGTCTGTTCTTCCTGCTGTTGTGGGGAAGCAGACTGAACCTGATCAAGAGGGAGGTCACATACCGCCAGCGACGGCAAGGTGGGTTGGACATGGTCAACCCGGTGGTGTTCTTTGTCACCATCTTTGTTAAATACAATTTGCAGTCCATATTTGTGGACGAGCCTTCCTGGTGGGAGTGTTCATGCAAGGACTGGCTCTTGCTGTTCTTGAGGCAGTGGGGGGAGGGGGGGAGGCCCGGCGATCTGAGGAGATCGCATGGGTATCTCCCTTCCTATGTCCCCCTGGCATTAAAGGTACTGAGGCAGTGGCGGATAACTGCCCTGGAGGTGGGCTCTTTGGGTCGGCGGGAGCTGTACCTGAGGGTCATGGCCTCGGACATTTTGAAGCCCCTGTCTTTGAGGGACTGCCCTGAGAGGGTCCTCACGGAGGGGCTAGCCCTCTTGAATTCTTCTAGAATTCCAAGTAAGTTTTGGGATCTCGCATGGAGGTCGTTCCATGGACGACTCTATGTCCGTGCGAATCTCAAATACAGGAACCTGGGGGACAGGGACTGCCCCCGTCAGGAATGTGGTGGGACATTGGAGACCATGGACCATTTTCTGGTCCAATGTCCCTTCAACATGGAGGTTCTTACGAAGGTAGGGGGTGCCATTGGCTACCCCCGCCTTCCGGCCCTGACCTATGCTGAGCGAGTGTATGGTGATTTTGGGGTCCGCAGGGGATTTGAGTTATCGTCACTTTATTTAGTCAGCCTAGTTGTGCTTTATTACACTTGGCACGCTCGGTGTTTGGTGTCCACTAGGGACAAAATCCTGCCTGTGCATGAGGTGGTGGGCGGTATCTTTCGGGAGTTGGTGAAGGTGCGGGATCTGGAAAGGAGCAGGGTCGGGCCTGAGAGGTGTGCCCATTTATGGAGGGGGTTCCTCTTCCAGCCCCCTTAGGTCACGGCTCTGCCCCTCTCCATGGGTAGGGGCATCTATCCTTTTTCACCCCCTTAGATTTTGTTTATGGTATTTTTTTTTGAAATAAGGCTACAGACATGTCTGACTATCATGTTCTTGCTCATACGTGGGTTGTAGGTATTTGTTGTTGTGATGGTGGGGTGTGTTGTGGGTTGGCGATGATCTGGACAGTAGTGGTTTCTATGGACTTTAATATCTCCCTACTGTACCAGTGAGCCGTTTTAAGTGTTTTTTTTTTTTTGGCAATGATCTGGGCAAGCTTTTCTGATGGACTATAAAGACTTTCTCTTGTACCAGTGAGCCTGTTGTAAATACCTGTTCTGGTGCTATTTTTTTTTTTTTTTTTTTTTCTTTATAGTTATTTCTTGGTGGGTGGAGGTCGGTGATTTGATGGTTTGTGTTTTGTTGTTTGTTTTTGTGTTATTTGGTTTATTTAGTTATTTTGTTTATTTTATATATTTGTTAACCTTTTGGTCGTAGTTTTATAAATAAAAAATTACCCCTCCTCGGTCTCAGTGCAGCTCCTCCCACTGGCAGTAGTTCCAGCTCCTCCCACTCCCTTCAGTTTGCATCCTGCTGGAGAGGAGTGAAGACCTTTTTCCTGAGCTCCTGAGTTCCAGTGCTTCCAGCCACCAAGACCAGCCTCCAGCCCCAGCCCCCGGAAGAGGGGAGGGATGGCCTCCCTCAGCCCAGGGGAAGGACCAGCATCCGGCCTCCGGAGGAACCAGCAGCACCTGCCCTCCAGCCAGACCACCACCACCATCAGCAGGGAGGACCGTCTCTTCCTAGGGACCCAAGAAGGACTCACAGATTGGACCGCTCCCCAGCCAGGTGAGACGGAGGCTAAAGCTAGGAAGAGGCGGGAGAAGATCAAATCCCTGCTGGTGAAGATATCCCAGGCCTGCGTGGAAAAAATGACATCTCTCGCAGGCCTGAGGGACAAGAGGGACAGGTGTACCAGTACTAGGAGGTCGGAGTTTAGGGGGGCCATCAACACCCTAAACCTGGAAGTTAAAGAAATCTGGGAATATTTAGGGGGGTTTTTGAACGTGGGGCTGGGGAGGTGAGCTTCTTAGAGGAGCTCAGGAAGACCCTCCAGCAGGCAAGCCGGGAAGGAACCCAGGCGGCGAGGAGGAAAAGCGGGCGATCAGAGTCCCAACCCCCCAAGCAGCCGGGGAAGTCAGGAGAGCCTGGGTGTAGTAGGGGTGGGAGTTCCGGTGGTGCAGGGCCCAGCATGGCCATAAAACCTGGGGAGGGCTCCCGGGAGTCAATCCCTCGGTCCGTGAAAGGGACTGGGGGGTTGGCCAGGTCGGGGGAGTCCAGTGATCCAGGAGGTCGCAGGGCCCAAGCGCCGCCGGAGGTACCCCCCCGGCGTCTACAGGTCAGCATGCCCAGGCTCCCTCAGGATGGTCACGCTGCTGCTGCTGCTGCTGTGGAAGCCCGCTGTGTGCCTGTCTCCAGGACCCCCCAGCCTGCAGTAGAGCGGGAGGACCTGGTAAGTGCAGCGCCAGTGACTGCTCCTGCGGCTAGTGAGCCATCGGGTGAGAGGCAGGTGCATGGCGGTGAAGTAGAAGTTCAGACAGCAGCAGGAAAAATACTTGTTTGCAGTGTGGCCAAGATGGCGCCGGCTGCTGGGGGAGGAGCAGCTGAGGCCAGCATCAGGGACCCAGAAGTGCCCCCCCCGCGAACCGGAAGTGACCCCCCCCGCGACCCCCCCGCGGACCGGAAGTGCCCCCCGCGGACCGGAAGTGACCCCCCGCTGACCGGAAGTACCCCCGCGGACCGGAAGTGCCCCCCCGCGAGTTTGCAGCCAGTGTCACCGGCTTGGAGGACCCGGGGGATGAGAGATCGGGTGTAATGGACAATAGAATGGACGGTATAATGGACGGTATGTTGCCTACCCCCCAGGTCCCCATGAACAGAGCCACAGGCCCCGAGGGGTTCCCTGCAGCACAGGCGGGGTGGGGGGAATGTCAGGTGGGACCCCTCCCGGTGGACTGTGTAGCCTATGACTTTATCCGGCAGTTGGAGGGGTCCCAGGGGGGCATCCCCCCAGTACAGGTTGAGTCCCAAGGGGCTGGTGAGATCGCGGAAGGGTCTGGGTGGGGGAGTTTGGTGGGGGTGGTACCCCCCTCTGCTGTGGTCCCGGGGGGGGGGAGCCTGTAGTCAGGCCAAAGGTGGTGGGTCAGGGTGGTCAGGGTATATCAGCGGGGGTGGGTGCAACACCACCGGCAGGGATGGGGGCCCCCCGTCCCCCCCCACTTCTGGGGGTGCTGAGGGGGGTGCCCCACTTCCGGAGAACATCTTTCGGGGGTCTCCGGAGGCCAACTTATTGTCTGCCCTAAAGGGGGGTCGCTCTTTCGCCCAGGTGTTGGGCTCTCGTGCCCCTCTGGACCACCTGTACAGCCGGTTTGGCGCCCAGAATTTCCGCGCCCCCCCTGCTGACCAGGAGAGGACGCAGGGGTCGGCGTGGACGAGGGGTACAGGCGGTCCAGAGAGGAGGCGTAGGAATGTTGTCCAGCTTCGGTACGAGGGTCCGGACCCCTGCCCCGCTCGAGGTGAGGTGGTGGGCCTGGTACTCTCCTTGGGTTTTGGGGTGGATGACCTTTTTGCTGTCATCCATCCCACCAACACACGGGAGTTTGATATAAGTTTTGTCACTCCCGTGTGTATGGAACGCTTTATCACCAGCTTTGGGTTGGTGAGGGGCGTTGACCCTTGGAAGAGGTACAGGCTCATTTCCATCTCCAGGCAGGAGGAGGTTAAGAACATCACCATCCTGGTGAGGAATGAGTCGCTCCCTCCGGAGGACATTGCCACCTGGCTCGGGAGGTACGGGCAGTTGCAGACCCCCCTGAGGAAAAACCTTGATGAGCGCGGGGTCTGGACCGGGGCTTGGTTGACCAGGATCCGGCTCAAGAGGGAGGGCAACAGTGTTGCCCACCTCCCTGGCAGCGCCTTTCTAGGCAGAGACCGGATCCTGGCGTTCTACCCGGGACAGCCCCGTCGTTGCTTCAAGTGCGGCAGCCCGACCCACATGAGCTCGGACTGCACGGTGGTCAGATGTGGCCGGTGCCACGAGTTTGGCCACCAGTCCGAGTCATGTGGGAAGATATGCTGCAACTTGTGTGGTGAGATGGGGCACCCATTTAGCAGGTGTCCCAAAGCATATCGGGGGTTCTTCCTCAGGGGGGGGACCTCCCGGGCCGGGAGCGGCCGAAGCCCCCCCGGCGAGTGATAGCCGGGGGGGTGGGGATCCTGGAGCCCCTAGTACTGCTCCGGAGGGACCAACAGGCCCATTGCCTCAAAGAAGGCGGAGCAGGCGTGGGCGTGGGGCTCCCCCCCCGGGGGACACGGGCTCGGTTGGCCAGGAGGCTCCCGATCCTCCGGAGGGCGGAGCCGGTGGGGAGGAGTCGGGGAGGCCTGGGGGTCCCGGGCCTGAGGGTCCGGGGCCAGGGCCAGGGCCTTCCCCTCCTAATGTTGCAGGGCCGATCCCCATCCCCCTTCCCTTTCCCCCTCCTCACCATTGCCCCTCCCCTCTACCTGGCCCTCCATCTGTTTCCCCATGCCCTCCTCCCTCATCTTCCCCTCCTCGTACCCCCCCCCTCGTCCCCCCCCTCCCAAGTCCCGTCCCCCCCTCCCCCTTCTTCTTCCCGTTCAGTTAAGTCTGGTCCCCCCCCTGTCCTCTCCCCTGTCTCTGGCCCCCCTCCTGCCTCTTCCATTCCCCCCCCTTCTGGACCCAGAGTCTCCTCTGGCCCTGTGGCCATGGAGATGGAAGCTGCTCGAGCCTCATCCAAGAGGGAAATCTCGAGCAGCGGGTCCGAGGAGGGGGGTGGTGTAGTCATCTCGGAGAGGTGGCAGGAGTGGGAGCAGGTGAGACGCAAAAAGAAGAAGGGGAAGGCTGCCAGATCTGGGGGCGGGAAGTCCCCAGTGAAGGGTGGGGTTCCCCCAGGGGCACGAAGTGGGGTGTCCCTGGGGAACCCGTTTGGTATCTTCTCCTCCTCCTCGGGCTCAGAGGAGGAGGAAGTGTAGATATGTAAATATGTTTTTGTGTTTGTAGTATGAAGGAGAACATGACCACTTTCAATCATTCTGATGGCGGTACCCTCTCCAATACGGCTTGCGACCATTAATGTCGCAAGTATTCGTTCTGCGGGAGCTCGTTTTATGGCCTTCGATTTTCTCAGCCGTGTTGAAGCTGACATTTTGTTTTTGCAGGAGACCTGGCTGGCATCTGTGGCAGAGATGCATCTAGCAAAGAGGGAGTGGAGATGTGGGCCCTCCCTCTGGTCTCTTGCGGCCGAGCCCTGCAGTGGGGTTGCGGTCCTTTTTAAGACTGGTCCGGTGGCTTGCCGGCGAGTGATTGAAGTGGAGATCGGTAGATGTCTGGTGGTGGACGCTGTCGTGAGGGGGCAATTCCTCCGGCTCATAAATTTTTATGGGCCTCAAACTAGGAGGGAGAGGAGGAGCCTCCTTACGGCGGTTAAGCCTTATCTTTTTACGTCCCAGCAGGTGATTTTTGGTGGCGATTTCAATATGATCACTAGGCCCAAAGACCGGGCAGGTGCCGCCAACCCTCTGGGATATGATAGTATTTTTTTGAATAACGTAGTGAGGGAGGCCAGGTTGGTGGATGTGCACGTTCGTCACCTCCCCAACCTCACTGGTTTCACATTTTCCCGAGGTAGTAGTAAGAGTAGATTAGATAGGTTTTTTTTTAAAGGAGGACTCTGTCTGCTCGGCTCCTGAGCTGCAGTCGGTAGAGTTCTCCGATCACTGTATGGTATCTGTGGCCCTGAATGTCGCTGACACTCCTCAGAAAGGGAGGGGTTTGTGGCGCCTGAATGGGTCGCTACTGGAGGATCCTGAGGTTAGGGAAGCCTATGAGGTTTTCTTCCTGGACCAGACCTCGCTCCTTGAGGGCAACTGCTCCCGCCTTGAGTGGTGGGAAGTAGTTAAAAAGAGGTCTGGCGACTTTTTCCGGGAAATCTCTGGGTACAGGGCAGCTTCCAAGTACCAGGCTTACCAGAGACTACGCAGGCAGCTTGACCGCCTGGTGTCCTCTGGGGGCTCTCAGGAACAGATATCCGGTCTGAAGGCGCAGATGAAGGAGTGTCAGTACGACCGTCTCGCCTCCCTGGTTTTTGAGAGGGATTATGGGAAGTTTATCTCTCCTGATCCCTACAGGAGCTGTGGTGAGGTGGCGAGGTCGAAGGTCGTACATGGCCTGAAGGATGCCTCAGGATCTCTGGTCCGGTCCAGATCGGGGATCCTGGGTGTCGTCAGAGACCACTTTTCGGACCTCCTGAAGAAGCGGCCTCTAGACATGGAGAAAGTCAGGGAATTCCTTGATGAGACCCCGCTGGAAGTGGGGTCTGACCTTCCTGACTCTCTGACAGAAGAGATCTCGGTAGCTGAAGTTGAGCAGGCTATTAGCTCTTTAGCTTCTAAAAAGTCACCTGGGCCCGATGGGCTCACGGCCGAGTTCTACAAAACCTTTAAGAGCCTCTTGGCTCCTCATCTGAGGGACGTGTTTAGTGAATGTTTGGCCTATGGCCTGCTGCCTCCCTCAATGAGAAGGTCAGCTCTGATCCTACTGTCAAAGGGGAAAGATCCGTCTGTGGTGGAGAATTGGCGTCCCGATCGCCCTTCTTACCACAGATAGGAAGATACTGGCAAAGATCTTGTTTACACGTCTGTCTGCTTTGGCGGGCAGGATGCTGTCTCCCTCTCAGCACTGCACAATTCCTGGCCGGGGCACTTTTAGTGCCGTCCTGAGCGTCCGGGAGGCTGTGGAAAGGTGCAGGGCTGATGGCAGCGAGCGGTATCTGCTTGCATTGGATCAGGCTAAGGCGTTTGATCGGGTGAACCACGAGTACCTTTGGCTGCTTCTGAGGAGATACGGTCTGCCTGATCAATTCGTTGATTGGCTGCAGGTATTGTATAGGGGATCTGAGAGCTTCCCTCTTGTCAACGGTTGGGTGGGCCGGGCCTTTGCCGTGGACTCTGGCGTCCGGCAGGGGTGCCCGCTGAGCCCCCTCCTGTACATCTTTGCGGTCGACCCCTTCGTAAGGAGGCTAGACTGCGGGCGTCTGGGGGGGGTTCCGGTGGGACCTGTCGGGGGTCCGGTTTCGGCGGTGAGGGTTGTGGCCTATGCGGACGACGTCTCGGTGGTGGTATCTGGTCGTGAGGAGGCCCATTATGTGGAGTCCCAGATCGGGTGCTACTCTGAGGCGTCAGGCTCGCTGGTCAATTGGGACAAGAGTGAAGTTTTCTGGTTGGGGAAGGAGGGGGAGCAGTTCCCCCTTCCGGACGTGTTCCCCACGCCCGTACCAGAGATTCGAGTTCTTGGCATTCATTTCGGCCCGGGTGATTATCCCAAGCTAAACTGGGAGCGCAGGCTGGTGAGTGCCACTCGGAAGGTGAAGGCCTGGAAAGGTTGGAAACTTTCCCTGAGGGAAAGGGTAAGCTTGGTCAAGACGTACTTATTGCCTGAGTTTCTCTTTGTAAGCTATGTGTGTCTTTTGCCAGCATCTCTCTATGCTCGGGTCTATGGTCTGTTCTTCCTGCTGTTGTGGGGAAGCAGACTGAACCTGATCAAGAGGGAGGTCACATACCGCCAGCGACGGCAAGGTGGGTTGGACATGGTCAACCCGGTGGTGTTCTTTGTCACCATCTTTGTTAAATACAATTTGCAGTCCATATTTGTGGACGAGCCTTCCTGGTGGGAGTGTTCATGCAAGGACTGGCTCTTGCTGTTCTTGAGGCAGTGGGGGGAGGGGGGGAGGCCCGGCGATCTGAGGAGATCGCATGGGTATCTCCCTTCCTATGTCCCCCTGGCATTAAAGGTACTGAGGCAGTGGCGGATAACTGCCCTGGAGGTGGGCTCTTTGGGTCGGCGGGAGCTGTACCTGAGGGTCATGGCCTCGGACATTTTGAAGCCCCTGTCTTTGAGGGACTGCCCTGAGAGGGTCCTCACGGAGGGGCTAGCCCTCTTGAATTCTTCTAGAATTCCAAGTAAGTTTTGGGATCTCGCATGGAGGTCGTTCCATGGACGACTCTATGTCCGTGCGAATCTCAAATACAGGAACCTGGGGGACAGGGACTGCCCCCGTCAGGAATGTGGTGGGACATTGGAGACCATGGACCATTTTCTGGTCCAATGTCCCTTCAACATGGAGGTTCTTACGAAGGTAGGGGGTGCCATTGGCTACCCCCGCCTTCCGGCCCTGACCTATGCTGAGCGAGTGTATGGTGATTTTGGGGTCCGCAGGGGATTTGAGTTATCGTCACTTTATTTAGTCAGCCTAGTTGTGCTTTATTACACTTGGCACGCTCGGTGTTTGGTGTCCACTAGGGACAAAATCCTGCCTGTGCATGAGGTGGTGGGCGGTATCTTTCGGGAGTTGGTGAAGGTGCGGGATCTGGAAAGGAGCAGGGTCGGGCCTGAGAGGTGTGCCCATTTATGGAGGGGGTTCCTCTTCCAGCCCCCTTAGGTCACGGCTCTGCCCCTCTCCATGGGTAGGGGCATCTATCCTTTTTCACCCCCTTAGATTTTGTTTATGGTATTTTTTTTTAAATAAGGCTACAGACATGTCTGACTATCATGTTCTTGCTCATACGTGGGTTGTAGGTATTTGTTGTTGTGATGGTGGGGTGTGTTGTGGATTGGCGATGATCTGGACAGTAGTGGTTTCTATGGACTTTAATATCTCCCTACTGTACCAGTGAGCCGTTTTAAGTGTTTTTTTTTTTTTTTTTTTTTGGCAATGATCTGGGCAAGCTTTTCTGATGGACTATAAAGACTTTCTCTTGTACCAGTGAGCCTGTTGTAAATACCTGTTCTGGTGCTATTTTTTTTTTTTTTTTCTTTATAGTTATTTCTTGGTGGGTGGAGGTCGGTGATTTGATGGTTTGTGTTTTGTTGTTTGTTTTTGTGTTATTTGGTTTATTTAGTTATTTTGTTTATTTTATATATTTGTTAACCTTTTGGTCGTAGTTTTATAAATAAAAAATTACCCCTCCTCGGTCTTCGCCTTCCGCCGGGGGGGTACACCTACCCCCCCCCGATCTTCGCCGCCGCCTTCCGCCGGGGAGGTACACCTACCTCCCCCCCGGTCTTCACCGCCGCCTTCCGCCGGGGAGAGAGACACCCACCGATGCTCTCCGCCATGTTCGGACAGGCCCCCTACCCCAAATCAAGCTCTTTTACATCCGGGGGGGGCCGGCGGAAATGGCGGAGAACAACGGGGGCGTCGCCACTCCTCGGTCTTCTAGCCGTCTTCTGCCGGGGGGGGGAAACACCCACCCATGCTCTCCGCCATGCTCAAAACACCCACCCATGCTCTCCGCCATGCTCGACTGTGCCCCCACTCCAAAATGAAGCTCTTTTACATCCGGGGGGGGCCGGCCGAAAACAGCGGAGAACAACGGGGGTGTCGCCCCACCTCGGGCTCCTCCGCTTCTGCCTGGCTCCTCCCGAGGCCAGGGCTTCTTTCGCCGTCTTCCGCCGGAGGGCGCCACTCTCCGGGCTTCTCGTCGTTGTCTTCCGCCGCGGGGGCCAGGCCTTCTTCTTTGCCGCCCCCTTCGAATTTTTCGGCCTGGATGGGGGTCGCACATCCCATCCAGGACTTGGACGTGGCGGGCTTCTCGTCGCCGTCTTCTGCCGCTGCCCTCTTCACCACGAAGCTCCGTGCTTGTTTGATGAGGGCAGCGGGCTTCCGTCGTCTTCTCCGGGGCGAGGGTCGTACATCCCACCCCGGATTTCGTCGCCGGCTTCTGCCTGGCTCCAGAGAGGAGCCAGGGCTTCTCGTCGCAGTCTTCCGCCGCGGGGTGACACTCGCGGGCTTCTTCTTCCATTCGATGTTGACACGGCGAGGTCCGGCGCTGAAATGCCTTCTGAGCGGCGGGCAAGGACTTATATTGGCATAGGGCGTGGGCGTGGTTATGCCAACATGTGACCTTAACCCATGTGACAGTGATGTCACATCACATCACTGTCACATGGGTTAAGGTCACGTGTTGGCATAACCACGCCCACGCCCAATGCCAATATAAGTCCTTGCCCGCCGCTCAGAAGGCATTTCAGCGCCGGACCTCGCCGTGTCAACATCGAATGGAAGAAGAAGCCCGCGAGTGTCACCCCGCGGCGGAAGACTGCGACGAGAAGCCCTGGCTCCTCTCTGGAGCCAGGCAGAAGCCGGCGACGAAATCCGGGGTGGGATGTACGACCCTCGCCCCGGAGAAGACGACGGAAGCCCGCTGCCCTCATCAAACAAGCACGGAGCTTCGTGGTGAAGGGGGCAGCGGCAGAAGACGGCGACGAGAAGCCCGCCACGTCCAAGTCCTGGATGGGATGTGCGACCCCTCATCCAGGCCGAAAAATTCGAAGGGGGCGGCAAAGAAGAAGGCCTGGCCCCCGCGGCGGAAGACAACGACGAGAAGCCCGGAGAGTGGCGCCCTCCGGCGGAAGACGGCAAAAGAAGCCCTGGCCCCTAGTAGGAGCCAGGCAGAAGCCGGCGACGAAATCCGGGGTGGGATGTACGACCCTCGCCCCGGAGAAGACGACGGAAGCCCGCTGCCCTCATCAAACAAGCACGGAGCTTCGTGGTGAAGGGGGCAGCGGCAGAAAACAGCGACGAGAAGCCCGCCACGTCCAAGTCCTGGATGGGATGTGCGACCCCCGTCCAGGCCGAAAAATTCGAAGGGGGCGGCGGCAGAAGACCCTCAAAGTTAAAACTACGTTCACCAGGTGAATGGGTAGGGGTACGATGTACCCCATACTCATTCACATAGGGTGGGGGCCCGAAATCTGGGGGCCACCTTATTAAACGGGGCTCCCAGATTCTGATTGGCTCCCGCCCGCATACCCCGACAACCAATGGCTAGGGTTGTCGGGAAGAGGCTCTTGTCCCGATCGACATGGGGACAAGAGTGCTTTGGGGTGGGGGGGCAGCGCCCCCCTACCCCAAAGCACACACTCCCCCATGTCGAGGGCATGTGGTCTGGTACGGCTCAGGAGGGGGGGGGGCGCTCGCTCGTCCCCACCCCCATTCCTGTCCGGCCAGACTGCATGCCTGGGATGAGGGCTTGGTACGGATCTGGGGGGGAACCCCACGCCGATTTTGGCGTGGGTTAACCCCTCACGTTCCGGACCAAGCCGGAGAGCCTATTGTACCCCTGGGGGGGAAGCCGCGCCGGTTTCACATTTGAAATTTGGCGCGGAGTTCCCCTTCAGTGTCAGCGCAGCCCGAGAACAGCTCGGAGCTTGCCGTGCGCCGCTCCAGGCAGTGCAAACACTGCTACGCCGCCTGGTATTTACCAAGGATTTCCCGGCGTACTGAAGAGGCGTGCGGTAAGCTCCGATTTTTCCCTCTGCGCATGCCCAGTATGCAAGTGAACCTTCCGAGGTTCTAGCGTACTTTGCAAGGGCACGGGGATCGGGTCCCAAAAGTCACTTTCCCTTTCAAATCGGCCCGCCACACAAGTTGAAACACATGTCACTACACTTCCCCTGCATCACCCCCCTCCCTCCCCTCATAAACTCCCGCCCGAATCCCCGATGTTTACAGAACTAAATGCCGCACGCCAGCTCTGTACTGGCGTGCTGTGCGCCCTCTCCTGGGCGCATTAGGCACTTTAGTAAATGAGGAAACACGCTGCACTGGCAGCGTGTTTCTTTTGTAAATCTCAAAAACAGGTTTACTCCTGCTTGTGCACCATGAGTCTTGGCGCACAGGCTTGGTAAATCAGCCCCATTGAGTCACTATTAAGACATTGATCAGCGTAGGACCTGCTTTCTGTGCCTAATATTACTTTTTAGTTCAGAGCTACGACCACAGCACAAACATTTCTTACATGTCATTTGACTAAATGCCAAAAGTTCTCACAATAAAACATAAATAAGGTACCGTGACACTTTCTTTGGCCTACAGAAATCTGTCTCACTCTCTACCATGAAAAGTTGGTTTAGTGTGTTCTCAATTCCAAAGGTTTCCTGTGCTCCCCCTCACCTGCCATATAGATATAAATATATATGTACATTTGTATGTTTCCAAATTAAAAATATATGAGACAGTATTGAGGGCATTAGAAGATAGTTATGGAACCACTTACCCAAATACTGTATAACAAGAGTATAACCAGATTTCTTTGACTGCTGTCATAACTTACCTTTTGGTTATTATTAACAAATAGCCTCCTTAACCACTTAAGGACCCCCGCACGCACATATACGGCCACAGAATGGCTCGTACAGGCACAAGGGCGTAAATTTACGTCCCCGCCTAAGTGCGGTTCGGGGGTCCCATCGGGACCCCCTCCGCGGCGTGCGGGGGTCCCACTGGCTCCGGGAGCGATCCGGGACGAGCGGGCGGATGTCGGCGTTTACCCGCCCCCCCCGCGATCGCTCCCAGCCAATGGGAGCGCTCCCCCTTCGTGTAACTTCCTCCTCCTGTGTTTACACAGGAAGCAGGAAATGATGTCACCTCTCATCGCAGCGGTGTTTCTCACCGCTGCTGATGAGAGAAGACATCACAAGTAAGTGTGCACCAACACAACACTGACACACACTCACATAGGCACATTAACCCCTTGTGATCGCCCCCCCCCCCACCCCCCTGTCACAGTGTCACTGAATGCAGTGATCTAATCACTGCATTTAGTGTCAGTGTGACAGGCAGTGTAAAATCAGTTAGTGTTAGGTTCAGGATAGCCCCCCCACCCCCCCTAATAAAGTTTTAACCCCCTGATCACCGCCCTAGTTAACCCTTTCACTCCCTATTGCCAGCTTCACTAAGCGATCATTTTTCTGATCGCTGTATTAGTGTCGCTGTTCCCGCTAGGTAGCTATTTTTTTTTATTGCGATTTTTTTTTTTTTACTAAAGACATGTGGCTAAATAAATTTTGGCCTAAATGTTTGACTAAAATTTAGTTTATTTGATTTTTTTTTAACAAAAAGTAAAAAATAGTGTTTTTTTTTCAAAAATGTCGCTCTATTTTTGTATATAGCGCAAAAAATAAAAATCGCAGAGGTGATCAAATACCACCAAAAGAAATCTCTATTTGTGGGAAGAAAAGGACGCAAATTTTGTTTGGGAGCCACGTCGCACGACCGCGCAATTGTCTGTTAAAGCGAAGCAAGTGCCGAATCGCAAAAACACCTTGGGTCATTTACCAGCGTATTGGTCCGGGTCTTAAGTGGTTATGGGCTCTGTGCCCATTCCAGATTGCTCCATCCCAGTCCTCTCGGGCATGTCTTCCTAGTCCTTCTAAATGTGTGTCACTCACCAGCCTTCTTGGCTGTTCCTGTTGCTCCTGGAGACTTGCCTGGAACTGTTCTCCCACTGTCCTCTCCTTGCTCCCAGTGCCCCCTGGCCAGGACACCTCTGTGTGTCTTGAAGAGGGTTCTCTCAGCACTCGTGTTTAGGCCCATTAACCACTCTGCCACACTCAACCCTCAAAGGCCACGATAGCCTAACACTCCATCTCTAGCTTCCACCTGAACTATCCTCCCCAGCTGGGCTGACCCAAAGTATTTTAGGGGGCCTGCCCCCTGCTATTTCAAGTTGGGGGTTGGTCAGGGCCCTCAGAATACTCAGAAGAGTCATCCAGCTCTCCCTGGATCTCTGCCCAACTCAGGAAAAAAAACACTGACGGGCAAGGAAGTTTACCTACTGTAAATATCGCCTCTAGCACTCTAGCAACACTAGGGGAAGTAAAGAGAAAGTGGGCAGGGGGAGTAGAAAATATATGGAGTGGCAATAGCAATGTTGTGTGGTCTGCCTACAGTGTTACTCTGTAAGCATAACTGTTAAACTGTTATTTAAACCAATAGTGGCATATTTCGCTGAATTCTTCCCAGAGCTTGTCAATGGGATAATCCATCAGCCTGAGGTCATTAATTCTACTAAACTGATTTCAAAACTGTACATTCACAGGGGAGAGCAGCAATTCAGCATAACAAAGCAAGTCTTTGATATATTATGTCTCTTTTTGCCTTTAATAATTTTGTCGCTACCTCAATCCATAGCTAGGGAAAGCTCTATGTAGTTAGTCCCACCCTTCTTCATATTTTTTTTTTTTGTTTAAAGATTTTATTCGTATTTCAGGATAAATTGTACAATAAAGCAATAAACATGTATCGATACATCAAGATGGGTATCAGAAGAAAAGACTTTGAATAGTAATACATTTCAAACAGTAAAAGTCATGAAAATACATTCCATAAACATAACTATTGTTGTCGATTTGTCGATTAGGGATTGATATCAGGATTAAAATAAAGAATATTACATTTTCTATATGAAGAAAATAAATAGAAAAGTAAAGAAGAAGAAGGAAAAAAAAAATTATACATGTACATTTATATACTGTACATAGCTTCTTCATATTTTAGCCTCCAATTATTACATGTACTGTATACTGCTGGAGATAGGCATACTATGATTTTTTGACCTATCTGATGTTTAAATTTGAAGATCTCAACAAGTTTTAATTTAAAGCTTTCTATGATCTGCAAGATGTAATTCGAGATTTTCCTAGCTTGTGACGGAAAATATTGATTATATGAAGACAGGAGGCTCATATCTTATGCATTAATCTTTCTTTATTAATGCTCACAGCAGAAACAAAACTGATCAGTATTCAAGCTTTTCTAAAACTAACATGAAACAGAAAAGCTGAAACTTGAAAACTAGAAAGAAACTACGTTTCCCAGCAGTCCTTGGGTCTGTGACCCCCTCCCTCTGGCCTCTGCATATAAGGGCTGCTCCTCCCCTTCCTATTCCTCTTTCTTCATGCGAACTTCCAAACGAATTGAAAATGATTCACCAGTCTCTGGGACCCCCAACTCCGGGGACTTCGGCCGGCCGGCCTCTTCTGAATCCCAGACGTTCCGTTGTACGCGGGGTAACCTTCGTCCCAACGGGGACCAACCGACAGCTTCTACGGCCAACCGGGCCTTTGGAAACGAAACCATGTTAGAAGGAACGTGTCTTCGACCTTCCTGAACGCAGTCGAACGTGTTCAGTATCCTGTAAGAGAGTAGAAGGAACCATAATAGGGTAGGGTAGGGAGGGAAGATACTCGCCTCCTGTCTTCATATAATCAATATTTTCCGTCACAAGCTAGGAAAATCTCGAATTATACCTCAGACAGGAGGCTCATATCTTATGCAAGTTCAAAGCTAGCATTTCTTACAGAAAATGAAGACAATATACATCAGATTACCCCAAAGCGGCCATAGACACATGTGTTTCCGGTCTGAAGTAAAAGGGGCGGAAAACGGTCTCCGAGGACCAGTCCGCCACCAGTAGAAGATCTGACAGAGATCCCCCGGCCGAGACCACCTTAGTAGCCATTGCACTTCTAGTGGAGTGTGCGCCGAATTGAGTGGTATCTATACCCGCCATGTCCATAGTCGACCTGACCCAGCGCGCTAGAGTGGCAGAAGTCACCGGGCGATGAGGTTGGACGTAGGAAACCAATAATTGGGGCGAAGATGGAGAACGAAGTTCGGCGGTACGCGTTTCATAGGCCTGCAGGCACTTGACGACACATAAGCGCGGACGATCCGAAAAGAAAGGATAGAATACCGACTGAATGCCGGTCTTGGTCCTACGCACGACCGAGAACCTAACTCCTAGGGGCGAAAATTGTCGCCTGGAAATATCCAGTGCTCTAACATCTGAAACCCTTTTGACTGAGATAAGACAGAGGAGGATCGTAAGTTTGTACGTGAGATGTTTGAGAGACAAGTCCTCATTGTCATCCCACGTGGATAGCATGTCTAGGACCCTGGATACGTCCCAGGTTGATAGGTATTTGGGACGAGGAGGTCATTTAAACTTGATACCTCTCATTAGTTTGCAAATGAGAGGGTGTCTACCCACCGGCAAGGCATCCACAGGGTGATGGTAAGCCGAAATAGCTGATCGATGCACGTTAATGGAGCTGTACGCTCTACCGGTATCGAAAGCCTCCGCCAGGAAGTTCACTATAAGTGCTACAGGGGTATGTATCGGATCAGCCTGTCGTTGACTACACCAACGCACCCAGATTCCCCAGGCTGACCTATACGCCGATCGAGTCCCGGGGGGCCCAGGCCAGGGCGAGAAGCTCTCTAGCTGACTGTGAAAGGCCTCCGTCAGCGTCTGGCATCCTGAGACCAGGCAGGCTAGGAGGGTCAGAGAGCCGTCTGAAATTAGCGGGTGTATGTCTTTGGACGGGTGTGAAAGGAGGACTGGAAACGAGGGCAAGACCCTGGGAAGGTCGATGACCATTTCCAACAGAAGAGGAAACCACGGTTGTGTTGGCCACCAGGGCACAGTCAACACCACCTTGGCTCCCTGGGTAGCGATCTGCAATAAGGTCCGGCATATCAGCTGGAATGGTGGAAACGCGTAATGCGTCCCCCCCGTCCAGGATTGGCGGAAAGCATCCACCGCTGTTGCCGTTGGGTCCGGCCTCCAACTGAAGAATTGGGGCAACTGATGGTTGAGTCTGGAGGCGAACAAGTCTATGGACAGTGGTCCCCAGAGATGGATGATACTGATGAAGGTCGAGCGGTCTAGCCGCCACTCGCTGGAATCGGTAATGTATCTGGAGTTCCAGTCCGCCACGATATTGGAGGATCCCGGAATGTACTCCGCCATGGGGACGATATTCCTGGCCAGGCAGAAGTGCCATAAGGCCTTGGCGATATCCGCCAAAATTTTGGACCTGGTGCCCCCCAAACGGTTGACGTATTGTACCGCTGAAATGTTGTCCATGCGTAGCAATACGCAACAGTTTGATCTCTTCGAGAGAAAACTCTGAACCGCGAAGAGGGCAGCTAGTAGCTCTAGGGCATTGATGTGTAGGAAGGATTCCCTGACTGACCAGATCCCTCCTGTTGAAATCTCTCCGAATCGAGCGCCCCAGCCCCTCCGACTTGCGTCGGATTCTAAGACGACGTCCGGATAGGAATTGAAGATTGTCTTGCCGTTCCAATCGACGGCATGACCGAGCCACCACTTCAGTTCCGTCCTGGCCTCTGCGGAGAGTGGAATCTCGTCTGCATAACTGAGACCTTGTCTCAGGTGAAGGATTTTGAGTCGTTGAAGGGCTCTGTAATGGAGAGGGGCCGGGAAGACGGCCTGTATGGATGCGGCCAGGAGGCCCACTATTCTGGCTAATACCCGTAAAGATAGGGATTGCTTGCGCAGTACTGCTCTGATCTCTTTGCGGATCAGAGCAAGTTTTGCCTTGGGTAAACGCAAGACCGCCTGGTTGGTATCTACCAGGAAACCGAGAAACTCCATGCTCTGGGATGGTGCTAGAATAGACTTCTCCATGTTGATGAAGAAGCCTAGGTCCTGCAGGAGACGTACGGTCCAGCCTACGTGGGTCTGAGCCTGAGATTTTGAGTTTGCAATGATAAGGATATCGTCTAGGTAAATAATCAGACGAACCCCCCTGCTCCGCAACGCGGCTACCACGGGCTTGAGTAATTTGGTGAAGCACCATGGGGCCGATGACAGCCCGAACGGTAGGCATGTAAACTGCCACGTGCGATCCCACCATTTGAATCGGAGTAGGTGTTGTGACTCCGGATGTACGGGGACTGTGAGATATGCATCTTTTAAGTCCACCTTTGCCAGCCAATCCCCCGGGTGGAGGAGGTCTCGGAGGCAATGGATACCCTCCATCTTGAAGTGACGGTATGTGACGTTTTGATTCAGGGCCCGGAGATTTATCACGGGGCGGTAACCTCCCCCCTTCTTTTTGACTATAAAAAGACTGCTTATGAACCCCAGGGAGAGAGGGTCTACCTCGAGCACTGCTTGTTTGGAAATCAGTTCTCCCAACTCGTTGTCTATGAGTGCAATGTTCTGAGCAGTGAAACGAATGGGGGGAGGAATAATGCCCAGTTGAGGGCAGGACAACAGTTCTATCTGGAACCCTGTGACTGTGTTTATCACCCATGCGTCTGCCGTAATCGCAGACCAGGCGTGGATAAAAAACCGTAGTCTTCCCCCTACAGGGGTGGAAAAACTAGGAGTCAGAAGAGGACTTACCGGAGTATGGACGGGATCTGGGGTCACCTCTGCTCCCACGTCCTCTCCATGGTCTGCCACGTGGTGGAAAGAACGGTGCGGGTTGTGCCACCGTGGTATAGGAGGCAGGAGTCTGAGCGTAATGTTGCTGGGCGGGAGCCCTATTAAATGCTCTGGAGTAACCAGCTCGGCCGGCAGAGCGGCCCCTACCTCTGCCGGCCCTAGCAAAAACCTTTTGGTTGCCTGCCCTTTTGAGGGACGATTGAGCTTTGTCGAGACTATTGAATAGTCCCACGAATTTGTTAATGTCCCTAACAAGGGAGTCCCCAAATAGTAGGCCTTCAGCAGAAGGTCCCGGTTCGGTCTCCGCCAGGTGGGCCAGTTGTGGATCCAGGCGCATGAGGATGGAGCGTCTGCGCTCCGTGGAGCATGCCGTGTTGGTGTTACCTAAAAGGCATATGGCCCTCTGGGCCCACCCCCGAAGTTGTTGCACATCAGCCTCTTGTGCTGAGGCAGCTGTTTGCTCAGACAAGTTAAGGATTTTTGTCAGTGGGCCCAACATGTCGAGGACCCGGTCCTGGATGCTCCTGAATGAGCGATCTATCCCCTTTTTGGGGAATTTCCCTGATTTGGCCAGGTACTTAGATAAGACGGGATCAATGTCTGGTGTACATGCCACCTTACTGGGTAGGCAAGGGCGTGGGCATTCCGCCCGCAATTTATTTCGGTTAGCTCTATCCAGCGATCTGCGGGTCCAGAGCTCCACGTATTGGGACACGTGGGGCAGGGGAGCCCAATCTCCCGACCGCGGGTGAGATATGGCATCTGGATGGAAGAGAGGTTCTCCCAGAGCGTCTGTGATTGTATTGCCCTGAATATCAGGTTTGGCGTCGTGTGGGATCGCCATTGACCCAGCACCCATATCATCATTGTCATCGTACTCGGACCCCGAGAATCCGGCTTCTGAGGACTCGTCAGACGAAATATCGTCTGAGTCGAGTACGTAGGAGTCCGGTTTGTTCCGCCTGGCGGATGTACGCCTCATGCATGACTCCCTGAGGCTCAGGGGTTGAAAGGGGTCCGGTGGGTGCGTGGGGTGGCAATCCGGGTGAGGGAGAGCCTTGTGCACATTGTTTGCTTCCCCTGCCGGGGAGTCCTCGATATGAGCCAAATGCTTCCTCTTTTGGGAGGATTTCCCTCTTTTTACTAGAGGTTCTTCAATTAAGGTGGGGGCAACCCTGGGGGTTTGTTGTGAACCCGAGGGTAACGCCACGGCTGCCATGGCAGCTTGCACAGACCTGGCTACCAGGTCCTGAATCTGTGCAGCGTTAAGCATGCATGATGGCTCCAGAGGCACTTCAGGTCCCTACAAGGGGACAGAGCGGTCCTCAGACATTGCCTTCTGGCAGTGCAGTTATAGAATGCTAAGTAACTGGGTGATGATAAATCACCACCTCAGATCCTGACCTATGGGAAGGAGGGGGCCTGCCAGGGAGAGGTGTACTACACCTGTTAGATGTTAAGTACTATTAGTAGCCCAGCAACCAACAATGTTCAGTAATAAGCACTAAGTTATACTAATAATAAGTTATAATAATGTTACACAGGTTTTGTACAAGTAAAAGTAAAACACCTCACAGATAACTAGCAGCAGTGCAATACTTATCTCTCCTGTGAGCAGAAAGAAAGAGGAATAGGAAGGGGAGGAGCAGCCCTTATATGCAGAGGCCAGAGGGAGGGGGTCACAGACCCAAGGACTGCTGGGAAACGTAGTTTCTTTCTAGTTTTCAAGTTTCAGCTTTTCTGTTTCATGTTAGTTTTAGAAAAGCTTGAATACTGATCAGTTTTGTTTCTGCTGTGAGCATTAATAAAGAAAGATTAATGCATAAGATATGAGCCTCCTGTCTGAGGTATAATTTAGATTAAGTCACTGTTTGCTAATTCTGCTGAAACTGTAAGTTACAGTTATATTGCCACAACTGGATAAATTAGAGAGATCACATTTTCAGTGCTTAGATTGTAAAGGCATAACATCTCCATTAGACACATGTTGCATTGTGCAAGATAATTATATTATCTATTCACACAGCCCAGATACAATAAGGCAACATCTTTATATTATGTATATTCAATGATACAGGTGTCTCCCTCATAGTTTATAGCCAAAAAGTAACTGGCCTGGGTGAGATCAGATGTAATCAGGTATATCAAACGCTAATTTAAAGCTTGTCAATTGAAAGAAATTACACCACCAAAATCACTACACAATCATTAACAATAGAGTAATCCAGCCTTGTATGACATGAGTCTTTTGCAAAGCATATCTCCGTAAGTGCCTTTAGCTAGGATAAAAAATAGTAGAAATGGCAAAAATATGAGATTCAGATACGGGGTGGATTTTCTGATCATCACAAATATATCACTGCTGCCTGCACAAGATTAAACACATACCTAAATGTTTTGCTTGCCATGGGAAACTCTCCTCAGATAATGTGATAGTGAAGCTGCCTCAACCAGTCCAGTGTTTACTATAGTTAGAGCCACCTGAAGAAATAATGCTATGCCTAAAGCAGAGTTAAAGTCTGAATCTTAAAGTATAAGTTCACCTTTTAACAAAAAATAACAAATGCACATTTTTTTTGCAGGAAAAAAATTGGCATTTATTAATCTTTGTTTCTGGAGCCTCTAAAGCATTGCACCAGCGATCAGCAGATCTCCTGCAGAGTGGTCAGTGTCTCTGTGAGCCAGTACCTCGTATGAGCAAGCAGATATAATTAGACAGGATGACTCAAAAACTACAAGCCGACAACCGCTAAGGCTATCAGGACTGTGAATGAGTGATGCAGCTGAGTTGGCTGAGCCCCGCTCAGCCATGTTTTTTTCTAAATTGTGACAGCTAGTGGTGGTGAAGATTCCCGCTATTTGTCAGAGTGGGGGAAAAGGGTTTGGTCCTTTTGTAAAATATTACATGTTACACCATGAATATGGGAAGTAACATGTTAGGAAAGTTGAACTTATTTATTAAAGGCTGTGAGCAGGCCAGCTCTTTACTGCAGAGGAGACGTGCAATGTTTCTTCTGCAATAAAAAAAAACCTACCTGCCTACTCACAATCTACTTTGGAATGTACACTGAGCTGTACAAACACAGCTCAGTTTACATCCCGGCAAATATCCTGATGACTGAACTCTTGCCCATGCACAGAAGTGATGTCATTTTGTGCCGGACAATGAAAATGACCACAGCCCAAGACAAAGAAAACCCAGGTAGAAAATGCTGGCTAAGAACATTAAACCTTTGAAGGAAAGGTAAGTATTGCAGACTTTATTTCTGTTTTAACAAAGCTCACTCAGGAGACCTGAAAAAACATGGAAGAATGATGGATAAAAAAAGTCAAGTGGTCCTTTAAATCTTCTGCTTTTTCTCCTAAATTATATGTATTGCTGCCCTATACACCTCAGCCCAGTATCAATGGGACCTGTCATAGTTCCTCCCAGTCTCTGTGACGTCAGAAACTGGAAGCAATGAGGATTTCCTCATCTCTGATTTGTTTGTTTACAAGTCACTACCGGCTTTATCTAATCAAACTGATCTTGGTTTGTTTTGCTAAAAGTTTTTTATTGATTTTAACAATAAGGAGAAATAAACAGCAAATAAAGGCACATTGGGAAAATACACAAAGTGTGGCTAAGAACGACTCACCCCATCAGGGACTACATTGTCTCAGTTCCATGTATTAGAGAGTCAAAATTGTTGCCTTGGTATGCACGGGAAGGTAGGAACCAAAGAGAACAATGAAGTTCAATAATCAATAAAGAATACCCTTTGCCATTGATAGCCAACACCTTATAATATGTTGTAAAGAGGGATAAGGGGGGAGAAAGGGGGGAGGGGAAGAAAAATAAGTGAATGTTTTGGGAAGCTTTGGGAGGCAGAGGAAAGAAAGAGAAGAAAAACTGGGGAAGAATGGAGTGAGAGAAGAGCATATAGGAGAAAGAGCAGGAAATAATTGCCTGGGAGGGGCTCTCCCACTTGGTCCAGCTAGGTCAACATAATGTTGAGTTTCCAGATAATGTCAAACTGAAAGTAAAGACCTGTCTATGTTCACTGGGAGTTGTATGCAATCCAGAGATCCCAAACCTTAAGAAGTTTAGTATGGATGTCCTCAACAGAGGTGAGCTTCTCATGCACCATTGTGCCAATGAGCCTGTGTCTCACTTCTGTGAAATTGAGAAATGGTTGTTTCTATGCTCTAACCAGGGTTTGTCGAGCAGCAGAAACACAAATCCCACCAGCTTTCTCTGATTCGCAGTTAGTGGTGGAATTGGTTCTAGCAAAAGGTCTTCCCAGGGGTTGCGGGCTAAAGTATTGTGAAGGACTAATCTAATAATGCTATATACCCCAAACCAAATAGCATTGGGACAGGACCACCAAATGCAAAATAGAGTGCTTCACTCTCTGCAGCCTTGAAAGCACATGGGGGACACCATTGTGATGAACTTGGACACATGGTCAGGGGTCATATGCCACTGGAAAAGCAGTTTGTAGGTGTTTTCCTGGGCAAAAATGTTTCAGGGAAATTTGGACGAGGCAAGACAAATTTTGGGCCATGTGGCATGGTTGGGGTTTTAGTTTAGGTCAGCCGCCCATTTCGCCGTGTAAGGAGGTGGACCACAAATATACGTGTTGATCAGAGAAACATATAGATCTGAGACCAGACCTCTCAAGTTGGGGTCTTTACAGCAGCGATTCTCAAATGGAGTCCGGTGTTTAGGAGGCCCTTTGTAACATCGGAGAAAACTATTGACATAATAGTTGATTTGAATGTAGCGAAAGAACTTATTAGATGGTAGTTAGGAAATGCTCTTGCAGGTACTGAAAGGACTTTACCCAGTACAATGCAAGAAGCTTGTATACATCCTGAAGTCCTCTCCTACACCACTATTCGAAAGCCAACTGGTTATCCTATGCAGGTGTGAACTGTGGAGTGTGCAGGATGCTGGAGAGAGGTAGATGGGAAGAGAGTAATCCACAGGAGAATGTCACAGAATCCAATTTGTGTAAAGAATGTGTTGGAGGGGAGGGTCCAGAGAAGATTGTAAACGGGGAATCTCAGTTTGGTCGGATGATTTGGAAGGCAGAGGAGAGATATGGGTTCTAATAGACTCCATATCTCTCCAAAGAGAGAACCTGCCACAGCCCATACTATCACAAGGAATATTGTTCATCCCTTGTGATAGCAATAAAGTTGATCAAAACAAATTTAAAGGTACTGTACAGTGTAAAAAAATACACGTGCATGCGCATGTAGGTCCTGCACACATATGTAAACAGCAATCGCACCACATATGTGAGGTATCATCACAAACATCAAAGTGAGAACAATAAAGTATTTTTAGCATCAGACCTTCTTAATAACTTGAAACTGTTAACCTGTAAAAGTTTTTAAAACATTGCCTATGGAGATTTTTTGGTACCATACTTTGTTGCCGTTCAAAGGACGTTCACAATTTTAAAATGTGACATGTTAGGTATCTATTTACTTGGCGTAATATCATCTTTTATATTTTATCAAACAATTTGGTATTATATTGTGCTCATGTGCACTAACATTCATTAACCACTTAAGCCCTGGACCATTATGCAGCTAAAGGACCAGGCCCCTTTTCGCGATTTGGCACTGCGTCGCTTTAACTGACAATTACGCAGTCATGCGACATGGCTCCCAAACAAAATTGGCGTCCTTATTTCCCCACAAATAGAGATTTCTGTTGGTGGTATCTGATCACCTCTGCGGTTTTTATTTTTTGCGCTATAAACCAAAATATTTTTTACTTTTTACTATAATAAATATCCCCCAAAAATATATAAAAACTTTTTTTTCCCCTCAGTTTAGGCCAATACATATTATTCTACATATTTTTGGTAAAAAAAAAAAATCGCAATAAGCGTTTGATTGGTTTGCCCAAAAAGTTATAGCATCTACAAAATAGGGGATAGTTTTATGGCATTTTTATTAATATTTTTTTTACTACTAATGGTGGCGATCAGCGATTTTTTTTTTTATCATGACTGCGACATTACGGCGGACACATCGGACACTTTTGACACATTTTTTGGACCATTATCATTTTTACAGCGATCAGTGCTGTAAAAATGCACTGCTACTGTGAAAATGACAATGGCAGTGAAGGGTTTAACTAGTAGGGGGCGCTAGGTGTGATTCTTACTGTAGAGGGGCATGGCTGGGCTTGTGATGTCACTGATTGCCGTTCCCTATGACATGGAACAAACGATCAGTGACAAGCCACTAGGAAGAATGGGAAAGGTTTGTTTACACATACCTCTCCCCATTCTTCAGCTGTTTCACCCGATTGCGGGACACCGGCGGCGATCGGGTCCCGTGGGCGCGGTCACAGAGCACAGGACCGGGTCATGAGCGTGCTGCCGGTGGCACGCTTGCGACCTGCTGCTGGGTTCTTAAAGGGGACATTTAACATTCTTGTCCTTCTCCTTGTGAATGGGGCGCGCTGCTTTCTGGGAACTGTGTGTGTTCTCAGAGAGCAGCGCGCCCATTCACAAGCCAGTGTGAGACTCACGCAGGCGCAGTAGGAAATGGGCAGTAAAGCCGTATGGCTTCACTGCCTGTTTCCCATAGTGTGGATGGCGGCGCGGCACCCGGAGCGATCGTGGGACCGGCATCGGGGGGGCCATCAGCGCGGGCAAGTAGGACAAGGTAAGTGTCCTTTAAAAAAAAAAAATTGCGGCTGGAGCTCCGCTTTAACATGGCATACGACGGACCTTCGTAAACTTACCCCTCATATAGCAGGGGTAGGTTTACGCTTACGGAAACAACGGAAACGACGACAAGGCGGCGCAAAAACATTTAGGAATCGGCGTATAAGGCTCATTTGCATAGTCAAATGAGAAATCGACGTAAACACCACCTAGCGGCCGGCGTAACATTACATTTAAGATCCAACGGTGTAAGATTATTACGCCAGTCGGATCTTAGCGTAAATCCGGCGTATCATGTTTTCTGGATAAAAAACAATGATACGCCGGTGGGAAATTCGAATTATGCCGGTGTATCTGTAGATACACAGGCGTAATTCTTTTGAGAATCTGGCCCTAAGTGGTTAAATTTCTTGCATTTACACACAGAAGTTTGATCTAAGAAGGAAGTTGGTTACAATGTTTCATGTTGTTACAAACTTGGCAGACTGCCCGGATATTTTCTTTACACACAAGCACAGAAGTTTATCCCTTTGATCTAAGAAGAAAGCGTTAGTTACAATGTTTCATGCTAAGAACTTGGCAGACTGCCCAGATATTTTCTTTTGACAGCTGAAAGTCTCTCCACTTGTTATATGAAAGAATCAGAAAACTCTGCATTGGAGATGTCAGGGGGGTTGAATCGAGATCACAATTTTTTTTTGGTATCCTAAGCGATGCTTTACATTTTTTTTAGGTTACATGTTTAGAGTTACAGAGGAGATCTAGTGCTAGAATTATTGTTCTCACTCTAACAATCGCAACGTATGTAACCTGTGTGTATCTGGCTCTAAAACTAGCCAGTGCCTACCCAGCCTGTCCCCACACACCCTCTCACCTGCTGACCTGTAGATGGGGGAATCACTCCTGTAGTGTCATTGTGTTCTGCCAGTGAGTACAATGATCAGTGTTGCTATCTATTGCTGGCAGCACTGATTGTTTTGGGAAAAACAGGCTGGTTGTACTCAAGTCGATTAATAGATTGACTTGTGTAAAACCAGCTAGCCCATACATAGATCCACTATGGCTGGTCTCTGCATAATTGGTGTAATTTCAATCCATGTATGACCCGCTTAACCACTACGCAGTCCCTAAACATCCTTCCACTCCTGTACATAGTGCTCACTGTCATACTCTCCACACTCCTCTCCTGTACATAGTGCCCACTGTCATACTCTCCACACTTCTCTCCTATACATAGTGCCCACTGTCATACCCTCCACGCTCCTCTCCTGTACAGAGTGCCCACTGTCATACCCCCCACACTCCTCTCCTGTACATAGTGCCTGCTGTCATACACTTCTCTCCTGTACACAGTGCCCACTGTTGCACCCTCCACACTCCTCTCCTATACATAGTGCCCACTATCATACCGTCCCCATTCCTCTCCTGTACATACTGCCCACTTTCATACCCTCCACACTCCTCTCCTGTACATACTGCCCCATCATACCCTCCACACTTCTCTCTGGTACATACTACCCTCTGTCATACCCCCACACTCCTCCTGTACATACTGCCCACTGTCATACCCTTCACACTCCTCTCCTGTACATACTGCCCACTGTCATACCCGTCACACTCCTGTCCTGTACATAGTACCTGCTGTCATACACTTCTCTCCTGTACATACCGCCCACTGTCATACCCTCCACACTCCTCTCCTGTACATACTGCCCACTGTCATACCCTCCAAACTCCTCTCCTGTAAATAGTGCCCACTGTTAGACCCTCCACATTCCTCTCCTATACATAGTGCCCACTGTCACACCCTCCACACTCCTCTCCTGTACATACTGCTCACTGTCATACCCTCCACACTCCTCTCATATACATAGTGCCCACTGTCATACCCTCCACACTCCTCTCCTGTACATACTGTTCACTGTCATACCCTCCACACTCCTCTCCTATACATAGTGCCCACTATCATACCATCCACACTCCTCTCCTGTACATACTGCCCACTGTCATACCCTCCACACTCCTCTCCTGTACATAGTGCCTGCTGTCATACACTTCTCTCCTGTACATACTGCCCACTGTCATACTCTCCATGCTTCTCTCCTGTACATACTGCTCACTGTCATCCCCTCCACACTTCTCTCCTATACATAGTGCCCATCATCATACCCTTCACACTCCTCTCCTGTACATACTGCCCACTGTCATACCCTCCACACTCCTCTCCTGTACATTGTGCATTTTGCCGTACCCTTTGCACTCTTCTCCTGTACATAGTGCCCAATGTTAAACCCTCCACATTCCTCTCCCTCACCTGCACATACTTCCCACGTATATACCATCCGTACTCCTCCCCTATGTCGCTTACCCGCAAAAACAGTTTTTTAAAATGATACTGAATACCCTCAATGTTACCAGCTCTAGAATGGACACACTTTTGTTAGTTCAACTAAAGGAAATCTCAGTTCTCATATTTTTTCTGTCCCATTATTAGAACTTATTTAATTTTGTGATTACTACTGGGATGTACAGAGGAACATAGGGGATCTCAGCTACTCTAAATATAGAACTTGTGAAAAAAAGTGTCCCTGAAAATATTTTTTAAATGTTGGCAACTATGCACTTATGCACTGCCCAAGGGCCACTGGGTCAGTAGGGGGCCCCATGAGAGGTTTCTGGGATCCTGTGATATTAAAGCGGTAGTAAACTTTCCTGACATTACTACTTTTTAGAGTCCCTGGGGTAGGTTATGCCACAATGTACAAGTATGCACAGCATATTAGCACATTAGGGTACACTTACATTTTCAGACTGGGCCCTCCATTGCTGCGCTGTGATTCCCACGCATTTATTTATTTTTTATAAAAGGCCCCACCAAAATCCTCAGCACCAGGCCCATGATGTTCTTAATCTGGCCCTGTCTGGGGCTGCATAAGTGCTGCCGGCACTGGGGAGCTACAGTTCATTGAGGGAACCATTAATGCCAACATGTACTGTGACATATTGAAGCAGAGCATGATCCTCCCTTTTGGAGACTGGAGCTGCAGGGAAGTATTAAAACATAAACAACACAAAAAACACCTCCAAGATGACCACTGTCTTGCTAAAGAAGCTGCGATTAAAGGTGATAGACTGGCCAAGCATGTTTACAGACCTAAACCCTATTGAGCATCTGTTATTGGGCATCTCTGGGACATCCTCAAATCGAAGGTGGAGGAGTGCAAGGTCTCTAACATCCAGCAGCTCCATGATGTCATCACATAGAGGAGTGGAAGAGGACTCCAGTGGAAACCTGTAAATCTCTGGTGAACATCTTGCCCACGAGAGTTAAGGCAGTGCTGGAAAATAATGGTGGCCACACAAATTATTGAAACTTTGGGCACAATTTGGACATTTTCATTTAAGGGTGAAATTTACTCACTTTTGTTGCAAGCGATTTAGACATTAATTGCTGTGTGTTGAGTTATTTTGAGGGGACAGCAAATTTACACTGTTATACAAGCTGTACACTCACTTTACGTTGTAGAAAAGTGTAATTTGTTGTTTCTGTTGTCACATGAAAAGATATATTAACAGATCTGTCTCTCCTCTCCTGTCAGAATAGGGATTTATGTGTTTAAATACACAGATCCCCATTCTGGCTCTTGTGCCTGCAATCGCGGGTGGCAGGCGGACATCGCGGTCGCTGGCCACGTGCATCAGGTTCCCCGCCATACCTGCTATGGCTCTCACATAAAACTATGGCAATTTGTGGGAACAAGCCAGCCTGCTGCCATATAATGATGGCGGCTGGTCGGCAAGTGGTTAAAAGGCTTCAGCAGGGGCAGCTGGTGCTATATTTTTTGGAGGGGGGACAGCAAACAATCCAACTGCCTCCCCCCAGCCCAAGGTCATTCAGGTGCATCACCCGTACCCCCCCCTCAGTGGGTCACCAGCCCGCATTTACCCCATCTAGGTTGCAGGTAGCATTTCTTATGGGCGGCAGGCGGAAGCTTCACCTGGCGTCTCCTCCTTGGCTTCACGGCGGCCTCCCCTGTGTCTCCTCCTCTACCTTTTCTCCTCTAATACAAGCACTTCTTCTCTCGGCAAATTGGGTCTCAGGACCTGACTCCTGATTGGCCAGGAGGAGAATCATCTACAAGCTGAGATCTGCAGGCATGGACCATAAGGTTTGTTCTTAGACAGAAAGCTGGTTACAGGGGCGTGTCCAAAGGGTAGTGATAAATAGTGTGTACTCAGATTGGTCTGGAGTGGTAGGTGGGGTACCACAAGATTCTGTTTTGAGACCAATTTTGTTTAAGTTATTCATAAATCATATAGAGGATGGGATAATAGCTCAATCTCAGTTTTTAATACAAAAATAAGGAATAATGTCACATGGCAAATTAGGTTTAATGTGAAGAAATTTAAAATAATGCACTTGGGGGCTAAGAATATAAACTCATGCTACTCATTAGGGGGAGGACCTCTGGGAGATAGACTGAGCAATAGCATGCAATGTCAAGTTGCAGCTACCAAAGCAGGCAGAATCTTAGCATGTATAAAAAAGGGGATATACACCAGAAAAAAAAAAAATCCTGCCACTTCATAAAACTCTGGTTAGGCCACATCTGGAGTATTTCATCCAGTTTTGGTCACCAGTCCTCAGAAGGGGTGTGTTGGAGCTGGAGAGAGTCCAAAGAAAGGCAACCAAATTAATAAGAGGGATGGAGGACCTCAAATACGAGGAGCGACTACAAGCACTACATTTATTCTCACTGGATAAAAGATGCTTGAGATGTGACATGTTAGCAATTTACAAATATCTCAATGGTAACCCCAGCATAGGAAAAAAGCCATTTAATCTCAAGGGTGTAAGAAGACACAGGGCCACACAATGAGATTGGAGGAGAAGCGGTTTAATCTTAAGCAGTGCAGGGGGGGTTTCACTTTCAAGGGGGTAAGAACGTGGAACTCTCTTCCACAAGTGGTGGTGTCAGCGGGGAGTATGGATATTTTTTTAAAGACTTTTGGACGAACATCTTAAAGAACACAACATACAGGGATATGGGTAATGATTTTTGACACTGACATACGTACACCTACGCAGGTTGGACTGGATGGACTGTTGTCTTTATTCAACCTTACCTACTATGTAACTATGTTGAAAGAAAACCATAAGAAGTCCCATTTGCAGTTTGATAGAAGCTATGTGGGGGACACAGCAAACATGTGGAATAAGGTGCTCTGGTTAGATGAGACCAAAATTTTACTTTTTGACCTAAAAGCAAAACGCTATGTGTGGCAGAAAATTAAAGGGGTGTTCCAGCCCAAAATTGTGTTTATTAAAAGTCAGCAGCTACAAAAACTGTAGCTGCTGGCTTTTAATAAACACTCACTTACCTGCTCCTGCGTTCCAGCGACGCGCCGACCGGGGCTCCGCTCCTCTCCCCCCCTCCCCAGCCGGCGTCTCCATCCCGACTGTGGGCACCCAGCCGTGACAGCCTTCGGCTTCACGGCCGGGCACCCACTGCGCATGCGCGAGCCGCACTGCGCATGCGCGTGCGGCGGGGGTCGCCGCTGATTGGAGAGGCGATCGCATGGGACCTGTCAGTGTCCCATGTGATCGCCTACAGGGAGGGCTGGTGTAGGCGATTAAGGCTTAATCGCCTAACCAGCCCCTCGGCGGAAGCAGGAAGTGGGACAGGAAGTCCCACTCCTACTGAAGCCCCCTCTCCCCCCCCAAAAAAATTACATGCCAAATGTGGCATGTAAGGGGGAGGGGATTAAGCAAAAGTTGTTTTTTTGGGTGGAACTCCTCTTTAACATCGAACATCAACCTGAAAACACCACCCCCACTGTAATGATGTGTATGCTTTATGTTATAATTCAAGTTCAATTGTTATACCCAGTTCCTTATCATGTTAGGAAACAGTTAACAGTTTTGGTCATGTGATCTGGGGGTGGGGATCTGTGGTTAGTTCTAAGATGGAGGCTACTGAATAAAGACCAAGCTCATGTTCAAGCTCATGCTGTCTGCCTATCCTTCATGCTAAATCTTTACATGGTACCAGAAGTGTGGAACAGAGTTATGGCAGCACACAGCAACACAAAGAACATTCCATCCCTGGATTTGGAATCAGGAAATGTGTCTGAAAACTGGTCACAATGGAGGGAGCTAATAGAGCTTGTGTTTGCAGGACCAGATGCAGACAGATGGTCTGATCAGCAGAAAGCAGCTCACTTTCTGATTTGTGTGGGACAAAAAAGACGTGATGTGTGCAGAGCATGGCAAGCATGTGGGGATATCACTGCAGAGGACAAAAAGAAACCAGAGGTACTGTTTGCAAAGTTTGAGGCATACTGCAACCCAAGGAGAAACTCCACAGTGCAAAGGAAACTGTTTTATGAGAGGAAGCAGTGTGGAGGTGAGTCTCTGGATGAATGGGTGACACAGCTGTGCTTGCTTGCCAAAGACTGTGCTTTCTATGATGCTGGAGATATGATCAAAGACCGCATTCTGATGGGCAGTAAGTTTAAGGAAGTTCAGGAAAAGCTGCTGCAGGAAGAAGACTTAAAGGATCACTAAAGGAATTTTTTTTTAGCTAAATAGCTTCCTTTACCTTACTGCAGTACTGGTTTCATGTCCTTATTGTTTGTTTTTGCTTTGAAGTTGCTGTAATCCTGCTCTGTTCTCCACACTTCCTGCTTGTCTGTTTCCTTATAACCACAGTGCTGGGAGCTTTCTCACGGTGGTCTAAGCTGTCATTACTGTGTGTCTAAAACTTCCCAGAACCAATCAGATTCATTTTTTTAAAACAAAACACTGCCCTGCACCTATGGCCCTGGGACAAGTAACACACAAGCAGCGTGTGGATATTGTGGAAACCACAAAAATAGTGTCTGTCCGGAAAGGGGGCATATATGCAATATATGCAGGAAAAGAGGACATTTTGCCAAGGTTTGTAATCTGTCTTCACAAACTGGAAGGCCAAAAACACATCCTGTACACACCATAGAGGACAATGATGACAATTCAAGGTCAGACTGCACCCCAATATATCTTGCAGCAATACAAAAACCGCATCAGTCTGCAGATGAAGCAACTGTAACATTACAGATAGGTGCTAGCAAAACTCCAATCACATTCAAAATAGATACAGGAGCACAAGCAAATTGTGTACCAAGCCACATATACCTGGAACACCTAAGTAATGAATCCCCCTTAGAGACTCAAGACCTACCGAAACTAATGGGATATGGTGGTAAAAAGCTGAAAGTAATGGGTCGCTGATATGCAAAATGTTCATACAAGGGATCTGAAAAGGTTTTACAATTGTTTGTGATAGAAACTCAAGCCCCAGCTGTGGTAGGTCTCAGAACAAGTAAAGAGATTGGACTTGTGAAGATCATAATGACTGTGGATGGTGGGCACAGAGGTCTGACAGAGGCTGACATTAAACGTGAGTACTGTGATCTATTCAAGGACCTGGGGTGCCTCCCGGGTGTAAGCCGCATATATATAAAAGAGGGGGCACAGCCTGTCATTTACGCCCCAAGATGAATACCTTTAACTCGTGGATAAAGTCAGACAAGAACTCACTAGGATGGAGAAGCTGGGGGTAGTAAAAAAGGGCACGGAATGGGTCAGTTCTATGGTTGTGGTGGAGAAGAAGAACACAGGTGAAATTCGTATATGCATTGACCCACGTGATTTGAACAAAGTCATAATGAGAGAACACTACAAACTCCCCACCATAGAGGATATATCGCACAAGCTAGTAGGAGCAATAGTATTCAGTGTACTAGACGCCCATTCTGGTTACTGCCAATTGCGTCTTGATGAAGCCAGCAGTTACTTGACCACTTTTGAAAAATAGGAGCAAGGGTGCAACTAAAACAAAATTACAAAATAAGTGATCTACTAAGGATAATTTTGTTAAGATGATCCAGTAAGATGTTGGTGAAAAACCACTCACAAAATCAACATAATCAGCAGTTAGGGTCCACCTTCACCAGTAAGAACAGTCTTCACCCAAAGTGCACAAGTGAAATGGTTCCTTACCAGATAACAATGACCCTTAGTTTGATACCAAAGTAAGGAGTCACATACAGCTGTACAGGAAAACCTGTTGCATGAGATGCGTCCTGCTGCTTGGTATACTTGTACTTAGATGGATCCCAATGGTTGCATGGAATAACAAAATAATGCCAACATAGTGTAACCTGTTTAATTAAAAAAGTAAAAACAACATAAAAGTGCCAAATGGCTGCTTACTATGAGTAGTGCCCCAAAACCCGGCACTGAGGCTAGATCGTATGGGTGAAAGATCATCAATCCCGGGCATCTGACATGTGTCTCAGGCGTGCGTTCCAGCTAGCAGGTAGTCGGAACCAGCGGGACAGGAAGTGACAAATTAGCGTGTGCGTGGATGGATACCGCCTCGACGTACGTTTCGTTGTGAACGTCTTCAGGAAGCGCATCCTACCACGCTTGGATGGGTTGATTTATACGTTTGTCAATTGATATGGGCGGGGATAAGGTAATCACAGCCTCAGTAGCAGATTCGACACCATGTCGACTGTGTGTCGACAATCAGCAAATGTATTCACAAATTGTATGAACATTAGTTAGAATTCCATATACGATTGGGCAACGATACCTACATAGTAATAAAGTGTAACATTCGACTATAACACCATGTACTTAGATAAAACCTATACCATTGGTTGCATAAATTGTTAATTATCTGCCACATTAAAATAAGGTAACCCTTTGTGGAACCCCTGGGGGGAATATCCGTTGTGGGGATATATATACACCACAAAGGCCAACTGTATATTGAAGTTTAAAAATTAAAATAGAATTAAAATTATACATTTAAGTAGCAGGGTTGTAAACTCCTATACTGGGAATCCAAATGCATGCTAGTAGTAGCAAATAATGGATAAGACTAAGTTATTAAGAGGATGGAGGAAATGCGTATTTAATGGAAATGGTGTAATAGTATAGTCATTACATGCCTAGTGGATAGTGTGTTATCAGTTGTTAGTTAGAAAACAGTTAAGATCCAACTCGATGTTGAGGCCCTGCGGATGCATGACCTGTAGTCGGTGAATCCACATGGTCTCATTTTGGGAGATGGCCTGTACCATGTTGGTGCCTCCAAAGTGGTTGGTAATCTTGTCAATACCGCAAAAGGAAAGTTTGCTGGGGTCCTTATCATGATGTTCAGCGAAATGTTTAGATAAGCTGTGGTTTGGGAACCCATTGGTATTATTAGCTACGTGTTCGTTAATTCGGACTCTTAGTTTTCTTGTGTTGTCCGCCCCACGTATTGTAGCGAACACGGCATTCCAGTAGATATGTGACATGGTGAGTGTCACATGTTATTAGAGGTTTGATTGTATATTCTGGATATGTGACATTAGATTTGAATTTAGTTATTTTTCTGGAGGTTATTTTTCTGGAGGATCTGCACCTGGTGCAATAATGGAATCCTGACCCGTCCAAAAAGGTAAGTGGTTTGGGTGGGGGATCTGGTACATTTGGGGCTATCATGTTCCGTAGTCCCGGTGCTCTCCTGTAGATAAATCTGGGTTTGGGAGGTAAAATTGTGGCTAAATCATTGTCTTTCAATAGGATAGGCCAATGTTTGCGGAAGATTTTTTCAATGCTTCTATATTGGCGGTGGAAGCCTGAAAAGAAAGCTGTATCGCCTGAGAATGGGGGTTTCTTTTTTGAGACCAATAATTCTTTTCTATCCATACTTGCAACATCCAGGACTGTTTTTACTAATAATTGTGGGAGGTAACCTTTTTCTATGAATTTCTCTGTTAGGCCTCGTACACACGATCAAATCTGTCCGCTGGAAACGGTCTGCTGGACCGTTTTAGCAGACAGATTCGATCGTGTGTACGGCCGAGCCGACGGATTAGGCCACCCGACAGATTTCAAAGCATGCTTTGAAATCTATCGGGTGGGAATCCATCCGCCTGACATGTCTGCTGGTTAGTACACTTACCAGCAGACATGTCGTCCCGCACCGCCGCCGCACCGCCACTGAATGGGTTCGGCGCATGCGCGGAAGTGTTTTACTTCCTGGTGTGGTGACGTGGAGGCGTCAACGTCACCGCCACGTCACCGACACGTCAGCGCGCCGTCTGCTGGCGGGGATTTTGGTTTGCTCGTGTGTACACGCGAGCAAACCAAAATCCCAGCAGACAGATTTGTTCAAATCTGTCGGACAGACAGATTTGAACAAATCTGTCTGCTCGTGTGTACGAGGCCTTAGAGTTGCAGATTGGGTTTGGAAATCAGTGATGGTATCACAATTACATCGAATTCCCATGTACTGGCCTTTAAGGAATGGTACTTAACCATTTGGGATGATGGCAACTGGTTACTGGCACAAAGGCATTTCTATCTGTACTTTTGAAATATGTACGTGTGCTCACCTTGTTTCCATTCTTGACCAAGGTCAAATCTAGATAGTTAATGGAAACTAAACTAGATGTTGCTGAAAACTTCAAACCATACTGGTTATTATTCATTCCGCCCAAAAAGATTTCCAAGGAATCCCAAGTCCCCTCCCACATAAGGATGATGTCATCTATATATCTCTTGTAAAAAATGAGGGGTGTTGGGTGGTCTTGGTAAATAGTTTCCTCCTCCCATTTGTTCAATACCAGGTTAGCCACACTGGGGGCATAGCGAGCCCCCATTGCAACCCCTTTAACCTGGTTGAAAAACTGCCCTAAAGCCCAGAAGTAGTTGTTACCCATAGCTTGACGTAGTCCATCAATTAAAAATTATAACCAGGACTTCTGGAAGCCTTGTGTCTGTCCTTAAAGCTTGGGTAACTGCTTAAATAGCATCTCCCTGCCGGATGTTAGTGTAGAGGGACTCTACATCTACTGTTGCCAACCAAGTCCTCTCTGAAATTTTTAAAGAAGACAGGGATTGAATGGGATCCCTGCTGTCCTTTAGGTACGACCTGCCTAGAATGACCAATGGCTGGAGAAATAGATCTAAATATTCTCCAATTCTGGAATAAAGAGAACCAATCCCACTCAAAATGGGTCTCCCTGGGGGATTGGTTGTATGCTTGTGTACCTTGGGAACTATGTATAAAACCGGGGTCTTAGGTGTATTAGGGACCAAATAAAGGGCCTCTTTTATGGTGAGTATATTGTGTAAAAATATATTGCGCTATTCCAAAGTGTATAAATAACAGAAAAAAGGGCACTGAGGCAGCCAACACAACAATAGGAAAATATTGTGAAAGTAAATGGTGTAAAAAAGTGCAGCGCCAAATGAACCCGGGTATCCCTATTAAGGGAGCCCCTAAATCGTGTAGGAAGGTTATAATCAACAAGAGACCTGGATAGCCTCCCTAGTGGTCAAACAGTGTAAATCTACACCTAAAAAATTAGCAAAAGAACAAAGTAGGTCGGGGTAACAACGATGAACCCCGAATATAATAAACAAACAGTGCTAAATATATTCAGTCCAGTGATATAAATATATAAACAAACATCAGTGTGAGCAGAGAAATGGGACTAAACAGTCCAAAACCAGTCCATATACAATGTTGGGTAGTAATCTCATAGATCTATTGTAATGTCCTATTTCAAGTGACATTCAGACACATCAGGGTTGCATATAAATTTCAAAGGTTAGGACAAAGGAACCCCTCATTTCTGGTCAGTGATGAACATTTCTTCTATACTCCACAATCCCAGGAAATTAGCATTGGGTAAAGGTGAATTCAATGCGCTTACCGACTGGTGTAGACCCACAGCTCACCTTTTGGTGGGGGGTCCCTTGAGCTTAAATGGGCCGGTTGCCCTTCTCGATCCTTGTCACGGAATGGGTCCTTGTGTAGGAGATCCAGAGATGTTCCCAGAGGGTAGCCACAATTTCCACTGAAGTTGTATCCTCGCACAGGATCAAACAGGGAGGAGGTGGGAGATAAGAAGAAAAAAAGAGGGTCGTCTCCTCATAGCGTAAAAAAGTTTATTTAAAAAAAATAGAACATTTCCCTTCACGTGGGAACAAAAATCACTTACTTACCTGGGAATAAAAATAACCCCCAAAGTGGCTGGCCTCTTCGAGGCAAACTACATCCCTCTACTCAACGAAATAAGAAGAGATGTAAAAAACTTTTCACATAAACAGATTTCCTGGATGGGGAGGATTAATTTATTCAAAATGACAGTCTTACCAAAGATTATTCATAAATTTCAAATGCTCCCAATAAACGTCCCACAAAGTTTTTTTAAGGTAATAAAAAATATAATTTCAAAATTTATATGGCAAGATAAAAAACCTAGAATAAGTTATGCAACCCTAACTCGGGGGGAAAAAAAGAGGGGGATTGGCTCTCCCAGACATTAAAAGATACTACCAAGCTGTAATTCTAGCGAGACTAGTTGAATGGACAAATAAGAATTCACTAAAAAAATGGGCTCACATGGAAAAAGAGATAAGTAAACAGCACTTAAACACAAACATATGGATTCCACCCAAATTTAGAAAAATTAATCCAAATACTCACAGTATTACAAAACAGGTTTATAAGATATGGGACTTGGCACATAAGCGGGAAAAATGGGAATATAATTCCCCATTAATCCCATTAGTAAACACAAACTTATTTGCACCGGGTAATAGGACCAAACTTGGAAAAAAATTAGGTAGTAAAAGACTTGGGGATATAGTAGCACATGGGAAAATAAAAAATAAAGAAGAGATTCACGTAGTAGAAGGGACACAACAGATAACTGATTGGGAATACTTACAACTAAAGCACTTTGTAAACACACTTCCAGCACCAATAAGAGATAATATAGCACAAAACCCAATAGAAAAACTTTGCACTAGGGGAGAACCAATACAACATGGAATCGCGACGATTTACAAAATTCTCACAGAAATAGGGACAAAATATATACTACAAAGCATAGAGGCCTGGGAGAAAGAAACCGGAGAAAGAATAGAAGAAGCGCAAATGACCAGAGCGACATTCACCTACGCAAAAGACATAACAACAGTAGAAGCTAACTATAAATGCATGATGCGATGGCACTTGACACCCGTTAGACTTAATAAAATATCTACAGCCAACTCCCCCCTCTGCTGGAGGAAATGTAACCAAGCAGGGACTGCTCTGCACATATGGTGGGACTGTCCGATAATCCGGGAATTCTGGATTGAGATCCTCAAAATGATTGAGGAAATATCCGGAGAAAATATCCCATTAGATTTCTTGACCTGTCTATTTCATAGACAAGGCCTAGTAAAAAGGGAAAAAAAAATATGCCTCAACATTGGTCCCAGTGCTGTTAAACGCAGCAAAGGGATTGATCCCGAAATTCTGGCTCCACCCACATAAACCACCCCTAAAAGAATTCATACACAGGGTCGATCATATTGCTGAGATGGAGTATTTAAGAAGGGTTGACCTGGGAGAGGAGGAGGGAGGAAGAGGAGGAAAGATCTGGGACCAGTGGAGAACCTATAAAACATCGGAAAAAGTCACTTCAATACTACTTGAAATAAACCAGTAAATGTTTTGACCCGACCCAATAGGGAAATGAGGGAAGAAGCGGGGGGGGGGGGGGCTAGGGGAAAAGGGGGGAGGGAAAAAAAAAAAAAGTGGGGGGGGGGAATAAATAAATAAATAAATAAAAATAAATATAATGAGATCTAGGGAGGTGGGTACTGAGGGGAGAAATGGGTGAGTCAATTATTAAGAATATGCGTAGTCATCTGTAACTATACCTTTGTTTTTATAATGTATGATATATTGGGGAAAAAAAAAGAAAGGGAAAAAAAAGAGAAAGATAAAGGGAAAAGGAAAAAAATAAAGAGGAAAAAAAACGAGATAAAACAATTTAAAAAAAAATATATAGATTTATCCACAGATGATGCAAATCCGAGGTGGAAATATGAAGGGCGGAATAAAGATGAACCCCTCCAACACCTCAAAACCCTGGGTTAAGCCTGATGTGGAAAGAAAAAAAAAAAAAAATTTTTTAAAAATATTACACTTTAAAAGCAATCCCCAAACAGGCAGAGAAAAATCACACCTGTGTGATTTTTCTCTGCCCGTTTGGGGATTGCTTTTAAAGTGTAATATTTTTTAAAATAAAAAATTTTACGCTATGAGGAGACGACCCTCTTTTTTTCTTCTTATCTTTTTTAACGTCTCTGAAAAGTGTACCCCAGCTAAATTGAAGATGCCTTCATTCAGTTGTCTCTGGGTCTTTTTCTTCTTCTTTCCTCCTCTTCTTCCTCTTTTTCTGTATCTGCTTTCTGATGGTAGACTGGGGCGGATGGGATTTTGTAGGGCTCTTTCCATCCCCTCCATTCCCCCCCCTCTGAGGGGTGGCTATAGTGTTGGGCTGGTCTCCCCCTAAAATTGCCTCTATAATGGCCCCGTGGGGGTCTGGGGGCATATTGATTGGGTCCAGGATTATGATAATAGTAATCACAGTTACCTGGTGGATTGTCCAATGGAGCATACCTATTGTAATTGGAAACTCCATAGGGTGCTGGGTATTGCTCATACGGTACTGAGTAGTTCCCATAATTATTAGGTGTAGTTCCTTTCCCAGGTAAATTTGTGTTACCTTTTGATGCTGCAGAATTTTTAGTTTTAGTTTTATTTTTTTGCTTTCCTTTACTACTTAATTGAGAAACTCTGTTCGGTACTTCCATGTCCCTTATAGTAGGATATTTCGGGTTGGCAGGATCAAAATCTGCCTGCCATTTGTAAACTTTATGTTCCTCATAGTCTGTTAGATCCCTTTGATACTTTTTTGATCCCTTTGACCACTTTTAACTCCCCTTCGGTCGATGGTGCTTCACAAGGGTACCTTTCGGCACAGCATCTGCACAGGAAATATTTCAAAAGAAATCACACAAATTGATCGCTGGTCTACAGGGTGTTGAAGTCATAGTTGATGATTTGCTGGTCTTTGGAAAGGATCAAATGGAACATGACAAAAACCTTACTGCTTTTCTCAATCGGTGTCGTGAAAAGAATATCATCCTCAATCCTAACAAAATGCAAATTGGTGTAGAAGAAGTTACATATTTTGGACAACTACTAACCAAAGAGGGTCTGAAGCCTGATCCAAAGAAGATTACAGCAGTTCTTAACATGAAAGCCCCAACCTCCAGAAAGGAGCTGGAGACATCACTAGGTATTTTCAACTATCTATCCAAATTCTCTCAGGGCCTTGCTCAACAGATAGCACCAATACGTACACTGCTACAGAAGGATGCTGTTTGGTGTTGGGATGCAAACATGGAAAAGACTTTCGACAAAGTGAAAAAACTGATCACTAGGGATGAGCCGAACACCCCCGCGTTCGGTTCGCACCAGAACCGCCGAACAGACCGATCGTTCGCGCAAACATTTAGAACCCCATTGAAGTCTATAGGATGTGAACGTTCGAATTCAAAAACGATCATTTTAAAGACCAATATTCAAGTTATTGTTGGAAAACGTCTTTGAGAACCCGGGTCTTGCCCCAGGAAATATGTATCAATGGAAAAAAGTTGAAAAAACTGTGGTTTTTTTCAGGAGCAGGATTTCTGAAAAAACGACCGTTTTTAAAACTTTTTTTTCCATTGATACATGTTCCCTTGGGCAAGACCCAGGTTCTCAAAGACGTTTTCACAGGCAAACTATAGACACCCAGCAGGTACAATATTTAAAGGATTTTTTTTAATGCTTTTTTATTTAAGCATCATTAAAATCACTGCTCCAGGAGCAGTGATTTTGTTTGATGCTTAAATAAATAAAAAATCCTTTAAATATTGTACCTGCTGGGTGTCTATACCTGTGATAACGTCTTTAAATAGCACAATCACCTGCCTGCCAGTGAATTAGAAAGAACTGATCTAGCTAAGCTATACAGTGTATAAATATATGTACAACTCCTGGAGATGTATATATATCCTCTACACACTGTAAATTAAGCTAAACTGACTAGCCTGCCTGCCTGCTCTATCTAGCTATATAAAAAGACTATCTCTCTGTCTCTCTGACTGCTCTCATTAACAACCGCAACACACTACACTAGGCCACCCTGGCTTTGGTCAATTATGGCTCTCCGTTTTTTGCACGCTGTGATTGGCCAAGCATGCAGGGTCATAGTGCATGTTTGGCCAATCATCAGCGCGCAATGCCGCAGTGAATTATGGGCCGTTGCGCGTCACTCGAATTTGGCACGAACGACCCGTTTTGTTCGAATTTCGTCAAACGTACGTACAGACAATGTTTGAGTCGAACATACGTTCGTATCGAACGCGGAGCTCATCCCTACTGATCACTAAACATCCAGGGCCAATACTGAAATATTTTGACATAAACTGTGACACTGTACTTCAAGTGGATGCATTCCAGTTTGGGTTAGGTTCTGTACTGACTCAACAAGGACGTCCTGTGGCAAATGCTTCACGAGCACTGACCCCAACGCAAGCCAATTATGCCCAAATTGAGAAAGAGATGCTGGCTATTGTGAATGGATCCGAGAAATTTCACCAGTACATATATGGTCGCCCGGTAGATGTGGAAACAGACCACAAGCCGTTGGAGTACATCCTACAGAAATCACTAGCTTCTACACCTCCACGTCTGCTGCAGATGGTTATAAAATTACAGCAGTATGATCTCACAGTAAAGTATAAACCTGGAAAGGAAATTCCAATGGCAGATACCCTGTCTAGGGTTTTTCTAGAAGGACATGAAGCACGGGATGAACCTGAGTAGAAAGAACAGGTACACACAATACTAGCGAACATTCCAATATCAGATGTATGGCTGGAGAAGATAAGACATGACACCGAACAGGATAAAGTTCTAGAAAAACTAACTTGTGTCATGTGCAATTGCTGGCCAGAAAAACGAAAGAAGCTGTGTCCTGAACTACAGGGATTCTGGCCTATGAAAGATGAGCTATACATTAACTCGGACATCATATTTATGGGTGACCGTATTCTCATTCCTAAGTCACAACAGACAAAAGTACTGAAACAAATCCATCAGGGGCATTTGGGCATCACTCTGTGTAAGCGCAGAGTGCGGGAGTTGGTCTACTGGCCTAATTTGGACTTTGATATTAAGAAACACTTGTGAAGAAGTGTGAAACCTGCCAGACATTTCAAAAACACAATGCAAAAGAACCGCTTACACCGTGGAATGCTCCTTCACGGGCATGGCAGAGACTGGCTACAGATATTTTTCATTTTGAGGACAACCATTACCTGATAGTAATAGACTACTACAGCAAATAATTTGAGCTAGTGCAGCTGAGAAACTTAAAAGCAGCAACAGTCATATGGGCTTTCAAAACAATCCTTTCAAGACATGGAGTGTGTGAAGAACTTGTGTCTGATAACGGCCAATGGTCTAGCAGAGAAGTATGTTGGCATAGCCAAATCCATTATACTGAAAGCGCAATCATCAGGGCAAGATGTGTACCTAGGACTGTTAAACTATCGTGCAACACCTATGCAAGGTTTATGCTCACCTGCACAGCTGCTAATGGGTAGAACACTGAGGACCACGGTGCCTATTGCACCACAGAAATTGCAGCCTAAGTCCTTTTCACAGGATCGAGTAAGAGATCAGAGGATCATAAACATGAAAAGGCAAAAACTGTATTTTGATAAATCTACAAAATCCCTTCGTCCACTCTCTGCTGGGCAAGCTGTGCCACACAGAGTAGCTGGGAATACATGGGAACCTGCTTGAATTGTCAAAGAAACCAATGCACCAAAATCATATATAATTGAGACCAAGTGTGGACAGAAACTGAGACAAAATAGGCATCATCTTCGTCCAGACACTGCTGCGGATACATCATTAGAGGAACCGCGTGACAATGGAGATGAAGAACAAGCCTATGACGGCACAGAAGTCCGAAACACGGATATTGAGTCTACGGAGGACACAGAGGACAGCATAAACTTACCAGCATGTGATAACGCTGGGACTGACTCTCAACTGGACACCAATCCTACAAATGATGAGCCAGCGGTTACTTTCTCTCACTATGGTCGAGCTATTAAACCAAAGATATGGAGGGACTTTGTCTCATATTAAATGCTTCATACTTGAGAGGGAAGGTGTAATGATGTGTATGCTTTATGTTATAATTCAATTGTTATACCCAGTTCCTTATCATGTTAGGAAACCGTTGACAGTTTTGGTCATGTGATCTGGGGGTGAGGATCTGTGGTTAGTTCTAAGATGGAGGCTACTGAATAAAGACCAGGCTCATGTTCAAGCTCATGCTGTCTGCCTATCCTTCATGCTAAATCTTTACACCCACCATGAAACATGGTGGTGGCAGCCAGGGGCGGACTGACCATTGGGACTTTCGGGCACTGCCCGAGGGCCCCATGCCACTAGGGGGCCCCATCAGGGTTGCCAGGCTCAATAAAACCAGGGACAGTATGTAAAAATCTGTGTTTTTTTTACATCTGTCCCTGCTATGTCTTAAACCAACATGCTTTTGATGTGAAAATCCTGAGATTTTAGCTGCCCCGCCTGTGCACTGCCTCCTGGCGTGGTGGCCATCTGTAAGCCCAGGGGCCCCATAATCTTCTATTGCCCGGGGGCCCCATGGGTTGTCAGTCCACCCCTGGTGGCAGCATCATGTCATGGGGAAGGTTTTTTTTCAACATGGACAGGGAAGCAGGTCAGAGTTAATGGGAAGATGGATGGAGCCAAATACAGGGCAATCTTTTTATTATTATTTTTTTATTAAAGATGATTTGTATAAGTACAGAACAGGGCATTTGTGCATTCCCCGGCTAACAAATACAGATAACACAAACTGCTAAATAAAACAACTTATCAAAAACAAAAAAAAACAAAAAAAAAACCATTCCATACATTGTGCTCGGCCGATCCAATAATTAATTTCAAGGATTAATGAATTACAAGGAGATTCCTGCTCCCTCTCAGCCAACAGTGATTCATCAGGATAACATTTTCTCATAGTTGGATTTATACCTGATCTAATGAAGCGTGAGTTGCTGCAAAGGTGTAAAACTGTATATACTGTATCTTAGGCTAAACCATATCTGGGGTGAATAGATTCAGTCCATGGACTCCTGATCGTCAGGTGCATAATCTGAGTCTGTCCACAAGTGCCAGACCTTCTCAATTATTTAGGGCAACCCCAAAACAAATAGGTAGCTTTGTATAGGGGTACAACCTTATTGATTATGTGCTTCAAAAATTAGAAAGTAATGGCTGTGGCTGATTTCCACTTGAGCACTATCGGCTTCCTGGCATAAAATAATAAGAGACCCAATAAAGTACACATAGACCTATTAATGGCCAAAGAGTCCACCAACTCCAGGAGACAAATTCCAACCTTTACAGGGACATGCATAGTAGTTAAAGTATATATAAACTGGGTCACATCCTGCCAAAAGCTACTAATCTGAGGGCATTCTCAAAAGATATGGGCAAATCCTGCAGGGACGCTAGAACACCCCCAACAGCAAGAAGAGGAACTAGGGTAGATGCGATGAAATACAGTGCAATCTTAGAAGAAAACCTGTTGTTAGTGTCTGCAAAAGACTTGAGACTGGGGTGGAGGGTCACCTTCCAGAGGGACAACGACCCTAAACATACAGCCAGAGCTACAACAGAATGGCTTAGATCAAAGCATATTCATGTGTTAGAATGGCCCAGTCAAAGTTCAGACCTAAATCCAATTGTGGAAAGACTTGAAAATTTCTGTTCACAGACGCTCTTCATCCAATCTAACAGAGCTTGAGTGATTTTGCAAAGAGGAATGGGCAAAAATGCAGAGAAAGGCGGTTCTACAAAGTATTGACACAGGGGGGCTGAATACAAATGCACCATTTATAACTTTCCTTCTACTTCACAATTATGTGCAACTTTGTGTTGGTCTATCACATAAAATCCCAATAAAATACATTTACGTTTTTGGTTGTAACATGACAAAATATGGAGAATTTTTAAGGGGTATGAATACTTTTTTAGGCACTGTATGTAAGGGTTTGCAACAACTTTAATGATGTAGTAATGAATACAGAGCTGCATTAAATTGTAATTTTTTGTGAAAATACACACTGCAGTGATGGGAGGTGGTTTTCAGGCACTTTGCATAGGCTATTTCTAAAGCACCTTAAAACTGCTCCAATATGAAAGGGGTCTTAAAGTGGTATGTAGTGCCCCCTTACTGTCAGTAAGGGACGCTGTTTAAATTTAGTGGGGTAAGAGACTTATTTGCTCTCACCCAAGTTGATTTATGCTAAATTAGGCTGCTGTCAGCCCTGAATTATCCTGTGGGTCGTTCTGTGCTCCAGGGATGCAGTTCCATCTCTGGGCCTCAGGTGGCGCCAAAGGGGTTCAGGCAGAGCCACTTTTCCCCAGCAGCCAAATCGAGGAGTGTTTCCCTTGCAGGGCATGCTGGGGAAGGGTAAATCTGTGGCAGACGCCATTTTTCGGGGTTCTTCGCGGGTTGTTGGTTCCTTCAGGGTGTACGCGGAGTTCCCGACTCTGGGCCCTCATGGCTCAGAGAAACTAAGTTGCCGAGGGGCCCCAGTGACTTACTGGGTCCCCACACTTGAAGAGGAATTGACTGAAAGGATACGCTCTATTGCTCTCAAGTATCGGACCTGTGGCAGAGGCCTTTACTAATTTACTAGAGCCAAGTCAGTGGCAGAGGCTTGTTCCTTCTCAGCATTTTCGGTGACGCTCTGGCTACCAGGCCTTTAGGAGAGGCCTGTCCGGGTGCACTGCACCCACTCCGGCGGAAGGGGCGACGGGAGAAAAGAATATACTCTAGAACAGGGGTCCTCAAACTATGGCCCTCCAGTTGTTCAGGAACTACATTTCCCATCATGCTCAGTCATGTCTGTGAATGTCAGAGTTTCACAATGCCTCATGGGATTTGTAGTTCCGCAACAGCTGGAGGGCCGTAGTTTGAGGATGCCTGCTCTAGAAGCAGGACTGCTTCTGCTCATTTGCCATAGCCTGAATCTACAAAGTTATTCTTTTCACCAACCTATCCTGTCTACCTTAAGTTGACTGTTGGTCGTGTTGGACCAAAAATAGCACTTAGAAAACGTCAACCATTGGCTTGGACATTCCGTTACTGCTCTCACAGTTGCTACTATCAATTTCCCTAGACACATCAAAGGTAACTTAACTTATGCCGATCCCACATCCAACCAGCGGCTCCTGAATGGGGTAGCACTACAGGTACAAAACTCAAAAAGTGAAGGTTTGCTATGTTTTAAGGTCTATTTCAAAACTGTATTGTGAAAAAGTGAAAAATCTACCTTTGTCTGAAATTCGCCCTGAAAAATAGCAGTGCACTTCCTGGTATGTGAGGGTGCCTAGACACTCCTGTGCCTACGGCCTCATAGTCATACATACAGTATGTAGCTTGAGGTGTAATGCTGGCCATACACATGTAGATTTTGTCTGAATTTAAAAAGTCTGTTTCCTCCAACCACGCTACACAGTGCAGTTTGACATACTTTCTGCTGCCGCTATTGTATTTTGACAGACAGTCAAAATACTGGAAGAGCGTTTGTCCAACAATTTTAGACCTGGCTCCTTCAATTTTTCAATTAGACGACGTAGGAAGCCGACTGGGTCCCCCTGAGTGAATTTTCGGCCGGTTAATCAGAAACCAGGTGAAATTCTTACAGGTTTGGAGTGAGATTTTGTGGTGTCACTACTGTGTTGTTCACTGTTCTCCTCCTAAAGGCTTTGACATGAAGAAGGACAGTTTAAAAATCACACAAATAGAGACCAAAGTAAACAATAACTTAGGGACATTCAAAATGTATAAAGTGAATATCAATCTGCGCAATCTCGTGAAATAAAGTAGTGTTAAAAATGTTATGATTAAAATAATAGCAGCTATTAATAACAAGTGTTCTCACTTCACTTAAAAGGTGCAAATAATCAATAAGCAGTGCTGCGCTATAAATCAAAAACCATCAATAATGATAAAAGTGTAACTAAAAATGTTAATCAATAAACATATATTGCTGAAAGTTTGTATATTGTATCTGTGACTGATTGAAGTGAATTAAAAAATCCCAATAAATCAACAGGGCAAAAATCCAAACTACTTGTGCTTTCCTCCACCAGTCTCACAGGCTGCTCACCTCACATCTGAATAAAATGAGCAGTGTTCCCCTCTGGAGATAATAGAGAAGGCTGGCGTGGTCTGGTAATCACTTTCCTCCTTCAAATCGCCTATTCCCATGGGATAAAACTCTGATCATCTCACCAAATATGATGGATATGCAAAAGAAGGAAGGCAGAATCTAGTGCTCTCCGTTAGGTAAGGTATGAACTCACAAAGATGGCACTGTAAGCCATGCAAGCTGAAAACACATTTCAGACACAATAGGTCTCAAGATGGCCGTGATGTAACGTCAATACGCAGGCTTTGTCCCCTATAGGAGAAAGTGATTACCGGCACCACACTAGCCCTCTCTATTGTCCCCAGAGGGGAACAATGCAGATTTGACTCAGATGTGAGACTGGTGGAGGAAAGCACAAGCACAAGCAAAGTATTTTTGCACCGTTAATTTATTGATGTTTATTGATTACCATTTTTAGTTACACTTTTATCATTATTGATGGTTTTTGATTTATATCACAGCACTGTTTATTGATTACCGTATATACTTGAGTATAAGCCGAGTTTTTCTGAACTTTTTTTGTGCTGAAAATGCCCCCCTCGGCTTATACTCGAATCATTTTTTTGCGCCTGATCTCCTGGACTTTGGGGACCCGGTATCGGCCGGTAATAGGTCCCCTGGACCCCAAACGTGGCACACATGTAGCCACACTATTCCTCTACAAGTGCAAAATTTGTTATCCGGGGGACCTACGGCCAGGAAGCACTGATTTTCAAATCTGGGCACCCCTTCTATAGACACCTATGTTAAACTGTAATTTCTCTGGTGAATTTGGGGACCTGGTATCGGCTGGTCGTAGGTCCCCTGGACCCAGAACTTGGCACACATGTAGCCCCATTTTCCTCTACAAGTATGTAAAGTTTGTTGTCTGGGGGACCTACGACTCGGCAGCACCGATTTTTCAAAGCCATGCACCCCTTCCATAGACTACCATGTTAAACGTCAGTCTAGTCATGGGCGCAGTAAGGCATGGGCACAGTGAGGCATGGACACAGTGAGGCATGCACATGAAAACAGTGAGGCAAATTGAGACACAGTGAGACATGCAGAAGGACAGCCTAAACTTATACTCGAGTCAATACATTTTCCCATTTTTTTTGTGGTAAAATTAGGTGCCACGGCTTATATTTGGGTCGGCTTATACTTGAGTATATACAGTATTTATAACTTAGGGACATATAGTTTGAAATCCATTTCAAGTGGATAGAAGAGTCCTATCTGCTGAGACATTGTATTTTGAAATCAGGAAGCTTAGAATACATTGATCAGTGGCTGCTTTCGACAAAAGTCAATCTAGCAATCCATTTTTATCAAACATGCATTGACACACATGGATCAAAATTTGGCTATTCCCTGGTAAACTGAACAAATTTTGATCCACCTACAGCCAACTAAGGAAACTAAATTGGTACATAAAGCAAAGCTGTCTAATAGACTCAAAAAACCACACAAACAACTGTATTTGTGTACACAACATCAAACCAGAAACAAAAGCTGCTTCTCCTTTCCCACGCAATCATTTATTGTATAGCAAAACACATCTTAAAACCATGGTGAGTACACATAGGTATCTAGGAATCCCCACCCTTCCACATTCCCCAAGTAGCAAAGTGACTCATAACATACTTTCACACTATTAATACAATGTAAACAGTCCTCCTATTATTAATCACTCATAATAAAAATCATATTGCATGTAGCTGCTGGGATATATTCAAATGATAAGATATTGGTCAGAGATCACTATGCACATTAATGCACACAAGAAGTTCCCCTTGGAAGGCATACAGTATTCAGATTTTTGAATACTTCAATACATTCTATCCAATACAATCTCCAAACTTTAATCATTCAGAGCACAGTTAGCATTTCAGTGCAACTGGAGTAACAGAAGATGGCTGCCAGTAGTCTGGATATAATCATTAATGCCTCAAAATATACTGTGTATACTAATCGTTTGCCAGGAATTTGCCCTCCCAGAAATGCTGCCAGAGCTGGAAGGGTAAGGCACGCATGTACCTGACCAGCTTTACCAGTAACAGCTGGATGCACTAGAGGGAAGGTTCTGTTTACTGCCACTAATTGCATCCAAAAGAGGAAGTATATGGGGTAGAGCCTTTCACGCTAGGTAGACGAAAACCTAATGACACCACATAGGCAGTTCATCATGTCACTCTGTGTGTCCATCCACTCCATGTGCAGCCTCTTCAAAAAGTGGAGCTTAATGGGGATATTGTGTCATTGAGCAGGTACAAAAAAATTTAAGTGGCAGGGACCATTTTGTTTTACAAAGAGAAACCAAATGGATTTGGAACCTCAAAGCCTCGTACTCTCAGGGGTTAAACGACAGTTTGAACTTTAGTTTGTTTTTGTACAATATTTGTTTATTATTATGTTTTATTTTGTTTTCTATCTTTTTATAGTTATATAAAATTATTCTGGTGCAGGCTTGTCCTTACCCTGCCAGCTCCCCACTTGAACTGGCAGCATTCCTGCTTTGGCACCTTCCTGGCGCAGGCAAAAAAAAACAGGAAGTTTGATTTAATAAAAGGTAAATATGCTGTGTACTGCAAGTGAAGTTGTGCAAGATCCGAGGGGAAGCTCTGAAATTAGGGAAAGCTCTGCTGATTTCTATCATTCAATCATATGCAAGCAAAAATGCTGTTTTTTTTTTTTCTTGCATGTTCCCCTCAGATCTAGAGTAACAGACTTTTTGCCTTTAATAAATCAAGCCCAATATCCTTGCATGCATTTGTGATTATACCAGGTCTACTGGTACAATCCTCTGATTTTATAGGGCCATTGGTGGTTAGTAATTATTATGATTGGTCTTTCCTATTTTCATTTAATTTGTACTTTGAATTTTTACATCTACTAGTGGTTGAACTCATTGGGAGATTTATGGAATGAGGATTACATAGTATTATTGTACAGGATACTGCCAATGTCGGAGATGTAGAGTATGTTCTCCTAATAGCTGTACCCATAGGAAGACTACTAGTTTTCTGTCTACCAGTACTCAAATACGCCATGTCATTAAACCAATTTTCACATTAGGCGTGGTGTATTTACTCCAGTGCCCATTGGGGCTACAGTATATAGGGAGGACTAAACGCCCCCTACAGGTCAGATTAAACAAGCATATTGATTATGAACATAAAATCAGGTTTTAAAAATCATTCAGTGTCCAAGCACTACCTATTGGTGCATAAAAAATATCCTTCAAACACCCTGTTCCTAGGCATTGACAAATTTAGCCCTAATTGGAGAAGGAGTTCTTTAGTGAGGGGAATCTCTAAATTAATGATGTCCTGGATATTTAAAGCCCAGACTTATGTGCCTCATAGTTTAAACATTGATGTAGATGTCAATGCCTTTATTGATAATTCCTAAAGTGCTTACACTGTAAACTCCATCTGAGTCATGTTTATGGTTTATATGTATCCATGTATTCATCTAACCAAATATTTATAAGCCAGTGGTGTTGTGGAAATTATAATCAATTGCCGATGGAATATCAACAATTTTCAATGTAATTTCTATGTTATTGATATTATGGTTTGCATTTTTTATTTACATATTTCATAATTTTTTTTACATATTTTTAATATATTTTTATTATTTTTTGTTTTTCCTATAGCCCACCTTGTACATACACATTTTTTCACTATTATGTCATGTACAATTATATAAATTTATATTGACACTAATTAATTATTTAATGTCTATTCACTTAGTCTTGATATAATATTTGACAATTATGTCATTTATTTATTTTATATATATATATATATATATATATATATATATAGATATATAGATAGATAGATAGATAGATAGATAGATAGATAGATAGATAGATAGAGTTGATTTATTTATATTAATCAATTGTAGTATATACACTACTTGTCACATACATTTTTTATAATAATATCCGGGACTCAGACCGAGGTATGTTAGTATTTATGGTGGCGAGTCAGCACGCGTCTGCGTCTGAGGAGGTACGTGTTGACGTCACAATGCCATCTCGTTGAGGAGGATGGGAGCTTTGCACTGTACATGTGGCCATGTGGCCATGTTTAAATTGCATGCAATTTTTTAACGTCTGTTTGTAAGTGTAACCTTTTTTACTCAATTAAACCAGTATAGATGGTATTACACTATAGTCTATTATCTTTCTTTGGGTTGGAAGTTATCAATTTCCACGAGAGGTACGGAGTACACTGTTCACGGCCGAAGGTTTTTCTGCCTTTTTCATTTGTTGTCTGGTAAGGAGATCATTTCTACGGTGTTGGTGCACATTGCGGATCATCTGCTAGGTGCCTCTTGATGGTCATCTGTTCAGGACAATTTTGGCTTTACTTACCTGCTGTTTGGTAGGGAGGCTCTTCTTGCGGTGGTGGTACACTAGTGTGTGATCTATTCACTGGGTGCCAGTTGATGCAGTTTTTTATTTTTCACACTGTAAGTTTAGTGGTCATATTATTTAATCATTGGATTTGACAATATTATGCTTTGGTACATTTTTTTTTTTTTGGGCCAATCACTAATCATCACTTGCGGAGTCAACTTTAATCCCATCTGGAGACCTTTACCCATACACTGGGGAGTTTGAGTCATCTCACAAACCAAAGGCCTGGGCTGGGTTATTGCCACCTGCTTTAGTGGCTTACTATCTGTCAAGCATGCCTTTTATAAGGGTTTGACCCAATTTCAGAACAACCTTGTGTGTCACATCGCATCTTGTTCCATTTGTACATAATCTTGGAACTATTCATTTATTTTTACTTTTACTTTTTATTTGGACTGTAATCAGCGCAATTTTCTCTTTTCTATTCTATTTGTGCTTTATCTCACATTAATTGCTGCTTTTTGGACTGGTTCATCCATTTGGATACATTTTTTATATTTATATTTTTACTTTTTATTTAGTTTTGTCTAGTGCAGTTTTTTAACCTTTACAATTACTGTACATGTTTGCTTCATGTTACTTCAGTTGAATTGTTTGAAGTAGAATTATACCCAACTATTTAACCAGTGTGGCTACAGAGAATTGTTTTGTATTTTTCGCAAATTGAAACCATTTGCCTCAACACTCCCAACGGCCACCGAAAATGCTCTAAAAAGCGAACAACTGTTAAGAATCAATAGACGATTAACAGAAAAAAATCGCATTAGAACACACCAGCCCAAACGCATTTCCTGCGCTCTGGTCAACACAAGATCAGCAGTGAAAAAAAAGCAAGAAATCCATGATTTCATCCTTCTACATGATATAGACTGCCTCCTTATCACAGAAAGCTGGCTCACAGGCGACTGCAACACCATTCTGGAAGAATTGGTGCCTGCAAATTATCGCATCCAAATGCAGAACAGAGTGGGGCAAAGAGGGGGAGGTCTGGCGGTGATCCACAAGATTCACCTCTCGATCACCAAACCAGCCCTCCAATACTCCCTTCCCTTCATGGAAACCCTCACTCTACAGCTGCAAATAAACCCCCAAGACACGGTCCATATGCTACTGTGCTATAGACCACCAGGCCCAAAAACGCACCTTGTCATGTCATTAACAGAATTTATCTCATCTTACACCCTAAGCATTTAACACCTTTTGGTGCTTGGGGATTTCAACCTCTGGGCCAACTCATCTTTGGACCCCGTCACTGACGCTTGCATCGACCATCTAGAAGGATTAGGTCTGCAGCAATTAATATGAGACCCTACTCATGTCTCAGGCCATACCCTCGATCTCATTTTCAAACAGGATTTGGAAATTGAGATCGGCCAAAATGGGCCACTACCATGGACCGATCATCATGCCATAAAATTTTAACTCGCCAATCACCTCAGGCCAAATAAAACAAGATAACCGGTGATAACTCACTGGACTAGGTCTCAGAAGAAGCTCCACTCGGAACTCTTCAAAACCACCCTAGAAAAAAAAATTCCCCAATACAACATAAACAAACAGCAGTAGAAACACTTGACGCCATCAACAAGGTGCTACTTCAGTCTGCTGACTGGGTGGCACCAAAACGCAAAACAACGCCGGCTGGTTTAACGACCAGCTGACATTGTTAAAGCAAGAGCGTCGAAGAGCAGAAGCTGCATGGAAAAGGAGCTCTTCGGATAGAAACCACACTATCTATAAGACAATAACAAAGAAATATCATAAGGAAATCTTTATGGCGAAAAAAAATCATTTTGCCAACATCATCACCAAGGCCCTAAACCGCCCCCGCAAACTCTTCAAGCTGGTTTCGCAATCGATGAATCCAGCCTGCCTAGAGCCCCCCAATGCTGATTCACAAGAATTTTGCAACGAACTAATCGGATTATTTCATTAATAAAATCGAAAAAATCAGACTAAGCATTGAGCAAAATGGAATCTGCATGAATCCCAACCCTGATACCAGTATATACCCACCTCAAGCACAGAAATTCACCTTAAAACCCATCTCTATCGCTGCCACTAAAAACATCATTGGGACTCTGCGCAACAGCACAACACCCAATGACATTATTCCCACTAAACTGCTGAAAGAAAGTGCCAATATACTGGCACCAGCTATCACGCAGCTTATAAATCAGTCATTCAAGGAGGGCATGGTGCCTGCCTTGTTGAAACAAGGTACCATAAAACCGATCCTCAAAAAACCCACCATTGACCCGAAAGACCCAAACAATAGGAGACCCATAACGGGTCTAAATGTTTTCTCCAAAATAATGAAGAAAGAAGTTGTACAACAGTTACAACAGCATTTAGAAACCCAAAAATTGCTTGATACGTTTCAATCTGGTTTCCGGCCCATATGGGATGATATTCTAGAGGCCGCAGATGAAGGAGAATCTTCTCTCCTGATCCTGTTGGACCTAAGTGCGGCCTTTGACACGGTAGACCACGGACTACTACTGGCTAGGCTAGCTGAAGTGGCCAAAGTCGCAGAAGAGGATCTACCCTGGTTCTCTTCCTTCTTGGAAAGCAGATCACAAACAGTGAAATTGGGATCTTTCATGTCACAAATGCGTACGGTATCATGCAGAGTCCCTCAGGGATCTCCCTTGTCGCCGGTACTGTTCAACATCTATCTCCGTCCTCTCTTTGAGATCATCAGCAACCAGAAGTTACTTTACCATTCCTACGCAGATGACACACAACTGTATCTCCGCGTCAGTAATGGAAAGGATCACTCCCCCGGATTAGAGAGAACCCTCACCCTAATAGATAGCTGAATGACATCCAGCTATCTTAAACTCAATGGTTAAAAAAGGAGCTTCTCCTGTTTCACGCAAACAGGAAAAGTCACCCCACCTCAATTTGGACCCCACCGCCCATCCTGGGAAAAATCATCACCCCGAGCGACAAAGTCAAAAGTCTCGGAGTCATTTTTGACTCCTACATGACAATGGATGCACAAATAGGGGCGGTAGTCAGCGGATCCCATCATCTGCTGCGCCAGTTACGCCGACTTACCCCTTTTATTCCTAAAGAGGACATTGCAGTTGTGGTGGGAACAATCATCAATTCCAGACTCGACTATGCAAACGCCCTCTACTTAGGTCTTCCCAAATATCAAATCACTCGTCTGCAAGTCATTCAAAATACGGCTGCTCGATTAGTGACTGGTAAAAAACCATGGGAGTCAATCTCCCTTTCGCTTAGATCGCTTCACTGGCTACCAGTGAAAGACAGAATCACTTTTAAGGCACTCTGCCTAACACACAAGTGTATTCAAGGAAACGCTCCCCAATATCTATGCGAAAAAATAAAACCCCACAACCCCAATCGCACTCTGCGATCCACAAATCAAAACCTACTGTACATCCCAAAGGCAAGATACAAATCCAAAGGAGACCGGAGATTTGCTGTCCAAGGACCGCGACTGTGAAATGCACTACCAACCACCATCCGACTGGAGTCCGACCACTTGACCTTCAGGAGAATGATTAAAACTCATCTCTTCTGAGGCAAAGCCCTCCTTTATCGAAGGAATGCAAACAGCGCCCAGAGGCGATTCAGTTCGCAAGCGTTGCGCTCTATAAGTTTTTCACTCACATGTAAAAATCTTAATGTTTGGCAATAAAATTAATTAAACCCCCAGAACATTATATATTTTCTGAAAGCAAAAGCCCTGTAAAATAAAAAGGTAATAGTTGCCTATCAGACATGTTCTGATATTCCTTCATGAATGTAAAGTATTCTGCTGTATACAAAAAGCTTCCAGTGCATGATTCAATACCCTGCTAATAAGCTATGGGCCCAGGCACACCCAACAAACCCAGCAGCATCCAGCAGGCACTGAAAAGAGAATTCTGCAATACTCGGTGAGTACAGCAAGTCTGTGAGTACTGTATGCAAACTACTGCGGTTCAGTTTTCAATTGCAAAGCTGAACAATGCCAATTACCAGCTGTGGAACTTTAAACTGGAAGTGTTTCAGAAAGTTGTACAAGATGAGACTACAAGAAGGCCAGCAAATATGTGATCATGTGAAAGTTATGCTAGAGATCATAGAGCAGGTTTGTGCCATCAAAGAGGATATCAAAGATAATCATATTGTTGCCCTGCTCCTCTGCAGCCTTTAGAGACATATAATGCTCTCATTAATGCTTTAGAAACCAGACCCGAGCAAGAGTTGACACTGGAATATGTCAAAGGGAAATCGATGAATATGACATAAGGAACGAAAATATGTACCATGATGACAAAGGGGCTGATTTACCAAGCCTGTGCGCCAAGACTCATGGTGCACAAGCAGGAGTAAACCTGTTTTTGACATTTACCAAAGAAACACGCTGCTAGTGCAGCGTGTTTCCTCATTTACTAAAGTGCCTAATGCGCCCAGAAGAGGGCGCACAGCACGCCAGTACAGAGCTGGCGTGCGGCATTTAGTTATGTAAACATCGGGGATTCGGGCGGGAGTTTATGAGGGGAGGGAGGGGGGTGATGCAGGGGAAGTGTGGTGACATGTGTTTCAACTTGTGTGGCGGGCCGATTTGAAAGGGAAAGTGACTTTTGGGACCCGATCCCCGGGCGCTTGCAAAGTACGCTAGAACCTCGGAAGGTTCACTTGCATACTGGGCATGCGCAGAGGGAAAAATCGGAGCTCACCGCGCGCCTCTTCAGAACGCCGGGAAATCCTTGGTAAATACCAGGCGGCGTAGCAGTGTTTGCACTGCCTGGAGCGGCGTACGGCAAGCTCCGAGCTGTTCTCGGGCTGCGCTGACACTGAAGGGGAACTCCGCGCCAAATTTCAAATGTGAAACCGGCGCGGCTTCCCCCCCAGGGGTACAATAGGCTCTCCGGCTTGGTCCGGAACGTGAGGGGTTAACCCACGCCAAAATCGGCGTGGGGTTCCCCCCCAGATCCGTACCAAGCCCTCATCCCAGGCATGCAGTCTGGCCGGACAGGAATGGGGGTGGGGACGAGCGAGCGGCCCCCCCCCTCCTGAGCCGTACCAGACCACATGCCCTCGACATGGGGGAGTGTGTGCTTTGGGGGAGGGGGGCGCTGCCCCCCCACCCCAAAGCACTCTTGTCCCCATGTCGATCGGGACAAGAGCCTCTTCCCGACAACCCTAGCCATTGGTTGTCGGGGTATGCGGGCGGGAGCCAATCAGAATCTGGGAGCCCCGTTTAATAAGGTGGCCCCCAGATTTCGGGCCCCCACCCTATGTGAATGAGTATGGGGTACATCGTACCCCTACCCATTCACCTGGTGAACGTTTTCACTTTTGAGGGTCTTCCGCCGCCCCCTTCAAATTCTTCTGCCTGGACGGGGGTCGTACATCCCATCCAGGACTTGGACGTGGCGGGCTTCTCGTCGCTGTCTTCTGCCGCTGCCCCCTTCACCACGAAGCTCCGTGCTTGTTTGATGAGGGCAGCGGGCTTCCGTCGTCTTCTCCGGGGCGAGGGTCGTACATCCCACCCCGGATTTCGTCGCCGGCTTCTGCCTGGCTCCTACTAGGGGCCAGGGCTTCTTTCGCCGTCTTCCGCCGGAGGGCGCCACTCTCCGGGCTTCTCGACGTTGTCTTCCGCCGCGGGGGCCAGGCCTTCTTCTTTGCCGCCCCCCTCGATTTTTTCGGCCTGGACGGGGGTCGTACATCCCATCCAGGACTTGGACGTGGCGGGCTTCTCGTCGCTCTCTTCTGCCGCTGCCCCCTTCACCACGAAGCTCCGTGCTTGTTTGATGAGGGCAGCGGGCTTCCGTCGTCTTCTCCGGGGCGAGGGTCGTACATCCCACCCCGGATTTCGTCGCCGTCTTCTGCCGCTGCCCCCTTCACCACGAAGCTCCGTGCTTGTTTGATGAGGGCAGCGGGCTTCCGTCGCAGTCTTCCGCCGCGGGGTGACACTCGCGGGCTTCTTCTTCCATTCGATGTTGACACGGCGAGGTCCGGCGCTGAAATGCCTTCTGAGCGGCGGGCAAGGACTTATATTGGCATTGGGCGTGGGCGTGGTTATGCCAACATGTGACCTTAACCCATGTGACAGTGATGTGACGTGACATCACTGTCACATGGGTTGAGGTCACATGTTGGCATAACCACGCCCACGCCCAATGCCAATATAAGTCCTTGCCCGCCGCTCAGAAGGCATTTCAGCGCCGGACCTCGCCGTGTCAACATCGAATGGAAGAAGAAGCCCGCGAGTGTCACCCCGCGGCGGAAGACTGCGACGGAAGCCCGCTGCCCTCATCAAACAAGCACGGAGCTTCGTGGTGAAGGGGGCAGCGGCAGAAGACGGCGACGAAATCCGGGGTGGGATGTACGACCCTCGCCCCGGAGAAGACGACGGAAGCCCGCTGCCCTCATCAAACAAGCACGGAGCTTCGTGGTGAAGGGGGCAGCGGCAGAAGAGAGCGACGAGAAGCCCGCCACGTCCAAGTCCTGGATGGGATGTGCGACCCCCGTCCAGGCCGAAAAAATCGAAGGGGGCGGCAAAGAAGAAGGCCTGGCCCCCGCGGCGGAAGACAACGTCGAGAAGCCCGGAGAGTGGCGCCCTCCGGCGGAAGACGGCGAAAGAAGCCCTGGGAGGAGCCCGAGGTGGGGCGACACCCCCGTTGTTCTCCGCTGTGTTCGGCCGGCCCCCCCCGGATGTAAAAGAGCTTCATTTTGGGGTGGGGGCACAGTCGAGCATGGCGGAGAGCATGGGTGGGTGTTTCCCCCCCCCGGCAGAAGACGGCTAGAAGACCGAGGAGTGGCGACGCCCCCGTTGTTCTCCGCCATTTCCGCCGGCCCCCCCCGGATGTAAAAGAGCTTTGTTTGGGGTAGGGGGCCTGGCCGAACATGGCGGAGAGCATCGGTGGGTGTCTCTCTCCCCGGCGGAAGGCGGCGGCGAAGACCGGGGGGGGGGTAGGTGTACCCCCCCGGCGGAAGGCGAAGACCGAGGAGGGGTTTCGCCCCCCGTTGTTCTCCGCCATTTCCGCCGGCCCCCCCCGGATGTAAAAGAGCTTTGTTTGGGGTAGGGGGCCTGGCCGAACATGGCCGAGAGCATCGGTGGGTGTCCCCCCCCGGCGGAAGGCGGCGGCGAAGACCGGTGCGGGGCTGGAGCCCCCCCGGCAGAAAACGTCTGGAAGACCGAGGGGCTCCGCCCCCGTTGTTCTCTGCTTCTTTCGGCCGGCCCCCCCCGGATGTGAAAGAGCTAATTTTGGGGTGGGGGCCTGGCTGGACATGGCGGAGATCATCGGTGGGTGTCCCCCCCCGGCAGAAGACGGCGAAGCCCGGGGCCCAATGGGCTGGTGGTGGGGGGTCCCGGCAGAAGACCCCCGGAGCTGACTAATAAATTATTTTTTTCTGTGTTTTTTTTTGTGTTTACACTTTTCCACCCGGTGAATGGGTAGGGGTACGATGTACCCCATACTCATTCACATAGGGTGGGGGGCCAGAATCTGGGGGCCCCCTTAATATAGGGGGCTCTCAGATTCTGATAAGCCCCCCGCCCGCATACCCCGACAACCAACGGCCAGGGTTGTCGGGAAGAGGCTCTTGTCCCTTTCGACATGGGGACAAGAGTGCTTTGGGGTGGGGGGGCAGTGCCCCCCTCCCCCACAGCACACACTCCCCCATGTCGAGGGCATGTGGTCTGGTACGGCTCAGGAGGGGGGGGGGGCGCTCGCTCGTCCCCACCCCCATTCCTGTCCGGCCAGACTGCGTGCCTGGGAGAAGGGTTTGGTCTGGATCTGAGGGGGAACCCCACGCCGTTTTTTGGCGTGGGTTTAACCCCTTATGTTCCAGATCAAATCTAAGAGCCTGTTGTGCACCTGAAGGGGGACCCCCACGCCGTTTTTTTTTGGTAATTTGGGGTGGAGTTCCCCTTTATCCCGGTCCTGTCAGGGGGGGGGGGAATGCCTGCTCGTCTGTCCCTACAATGTATGAACAGCGATCTGTCATTTCCCCTACACAGTCCCACCCCCTTTACAGTTAGAACACACCCAGGTAACATATTCAACCCCTTCCGCGCCCCTAGTGTTAACCCCTTCCCTGCCAGTGTCATTTTTATAGTAAGCAATGCATTGATATACCATTGCTCGCTACAAAAATGCCAAATCTCACAAAAATGTGTCCGCCACAATGTCGCATTAGACAGAAAAAACAAATGATAGCCACCATTACTAGTAAAACAAAAAATTATTCAAAAAAAACCCATAAGACCAACCCCTACTTAGAACTTTTGCCCAAACCAATCAAACGCTTATTGTGATTTTTTGCAACCAAAAAGATGTCCAAGAATACTTATCGGCCTAAACTGAGGGCAAACATTTTTTGAATATATTTTGGGGGAGATTTATTATAGCAAACCGTAAAAAAGATGTTTTTTTAGTTACCAAATTGTCGCTATAGTTTTGGGTCAAGCAAAAATAAGAAAAAACGCAGAGGTGATCAAATACCACCAACAAAAAAAAAAAAATTGAATTTTTAGGGGGGGGGGGGAGAGGATGAGGACGCCCAATTTTTTTGGGGGCCACGTCGCACAACCACGCAATTGTCAGTCAAAATGACGCAGTGTTGAAATGCAAAAAATGGCCCCGTCAGTGACCAGTAATATGCTCTGGGGCTCAAGTGGTTACAAATTAAGAATACACTAAAGTTAGCCCAATTTATGGCCATAATGTGAAAGATGATGTTACACCGAGTAAATAGATACCCAACATGTTACACTTTAATATTGCACACACTCATGGAATGGCGCCAAACTTCAGTACTTGAAAATACCCATAGGCAACGCTTTTTTATGTGTTTCAGGTTACCAGTTTAGATTTACAGAGGAGGTCTAGTGCTAAAAGTATTGCTCTCGCTCTAACGTACGCTATGATACCTCACATGTGGGGTTTGAACGGGGGTTCAATATGTGGGCGGGGCTTACACATTTAAGGCCCGCCCCCATATATGGAAACATTCTTCAAACCACACATGTGAGGTATCATAGCGTGCGTAACAGCAAGAGGAATATTTATAGCACTAGACCTCATCTGTAAATCTAAACTGGTAACCGGAAACAATAAAAATGCTGCTTGTTCGCTTCTGACTGCGAGCTACTAGGGACAGGGGCGTTTAAATTATTACTATTTAGGTTTGTTACGTAAAAATTCTATAAGACCTCCCGTTCAGCTTGTAAAGCATCACTTCAGGGGGACCAAAAAAAAATTTAACACCTCTAATGCTTTCATCCGCCATTGCAGATTTGATTCTGGTACTGCATTTCGAGTGAACTGGGCATGCTCGAACAGTTAGAAAAAGAAGTTGGAAGTTTCATCCTGAAAATGACTTGCATCTTTCTGAGCATGCTCAGAAAGCTCTTTTTTTGGCTTAGTAATTTAAGGACATCCTTAACAGGTGTAAGCAGTTCCAAGTGCACACAAACTAGAGGCTGACATTTCTTCATGTGTTTCCAATTGGTTCATTAGCACACATGTTATAAAAAGCGTGGATACTGCACGTGTCAGCTGCCCCTCAGAGGGGGCAGATTTGCTGGCTGGAAGGAATGGCGGAGTGAAACAGAGATGTTTTGGAGCAAGTTTTGTATTTTTTGATGTTTTCTCTGCTACATAATTTTGCTAAATGTTTCTCAAGATGTTAATGACTAATGTTTTAATCCTGTGGGTCTATCCTGTTATTTCAAAAGCATGATTTATTTTCCAATGACTGTGAAATAAACGTTGGTCTTTTTTGTTTTTAGGTGTTTTTATATATTTTTGGTGTGTTTATTTGTAATTTTTTGTTTTGCTTTCCTTGTTTTGTGGACCAATAAAATTACTTTCAAATTTTGAAGTTTGTTTTGTGATTATTTTTTTCCTGCTATGGATTTCAACCGCTGCAGCTGAACTAGTTTGGGCCTAAACCATCAAGTGTGATTTGTCTCTAAGCTCTTTCCTGGTGTGTATGCATGAAATGTTTAGTCACCAGAAAAGGAAGGACAAAGCGGTAAGTATTGTTTCCTAGAACTGATGTCCAGACTGACTTTTTAAAGCACATGTGCAAGATGTAGGAAAAGCTGCAAACAGGGCCTGTTGGAGGGGGGGGGGGGGGGGTGGTGTGTTTTTTTTGGACAGGCTTGAAGTGCTGATTTACAGCGCTGTGCTTGAAACTAGCACAAGACAATCCTATTCTAATTGTGGGTTGTTTGAGGGAAGCCAATTGAGTGTTAGAACCCCTGCTAGTGTTTTTAGGTTGGGCTTTGTGTCCCTTTTCCTAAAATTGGCTTCACTTCCTGTCACACAGCTGAACAGGAAGTGAGGTTAAAACCCTACCAATGGTCTTTTCTTCGGGACACAGGTCAATCTAACTAGTGTCACCATTAAGCAAATTGCACTGCAGTGTACACCCCAAATGATTAGTTATTTTGGGGTTTAGTAAAGGCAAAGCCGCTCTGCAGTAGAAGCGTAGGCAATGAAAATCAGAAGGGAAGCACTGATGGTTTTTACTTCCAATCCCGCCAAGTTTTGAGTTTTCTTCCTTGCTTGTCCACTTGTAGTGCAAAGTGGATTTGCCTTTAGTAAATGGACCCCAAAGTCCAAGATTCCTACTAATTTGGGGTGTACACAGCAAAATGCCATTTCCAAAATGGGAAACTATTTATATTGATCTGTGTGTCCCCAACAAAACATTACTCAGGTGTTTCCCTCACTTCCTGTTTGGCTGTGTGGCAGGAAGTGAATGAATTAAGTAGAAAGTGACAACATTTGTGAGGTGTCTTTACCCTATCAGGGGTGCAGGCATCCCCAAAACAAACAAGAAAATAGTTGATTTAACATTGGGTGGTGTTTGTGGGGGTCCCTAACACACATTCATACATATTAGCAACGCTGGATCCTGGCCTATTGGCATGGTTATATTTTCTTAAGCCTCTCAATAAAATGATCTGAAATTTGGGGTTAAACTGGAACAATAATCATCACTTTTATTTTTTGGATTTCTTTCATTTTGGATAGAGTTGGGGGGGGGGGGGGGTTAGAAGCTCTGTCAGTTTATTTTGTATTATCCCTGTCCGTTTGGGGAGATTGGCCTTCACTTCCTGCCCCATAGCCAAACAGGAAGTGATCGAAAAACTAGGCAAATTAAGGGCTCCCCCCCCCCCCCCCCAACTTGTGTGTGTCCCCTGAAAATTCCTGGGTGGGTCATAAAAAAACAGGGTGTGGCCTTGACAGGAAGGGTGGGTCATTTTTCTATTAGGGGGGTGCCAAAATTTGGTCAGGCCTAGGGCAGCACAAAACCTAAATCTCCTACTGCACATTAGGGCTTATTTAGACAGGATCCAATTTACAGCATGTTTTTAGATTGTGGGAGGAAACCCACACAGGGAGAACATGCAAACTCCAGGCAGATAGTGTCACGGGTGGGATTCGAACCAGCAACCCTTTTGCTGCTAGGTGAACATGCTACACACTACGCTACTGTGCTGAACGAACATGATTGCAGCTGAAAGCATGAGATGTTTTTTTTTTTCCAATTCCATGCTTTCCAGCCTGGAGGACAGATGTGGGGTCTAATTGACCCCGCCTTTCTCTATAAAGAGGACCTGTCACACACTAGTCCTATTACAAGGGATGTTTACATTCCTTGTAATAGGAAGAAAAGTGAAAAATAATACAAACAAAGGGACAAACAAGTGCAAAAAATAAAATATTAAGTAAAAAAATAAAATAACAAAGGAATTTAAATGCTCCTGTCCCTAGTAGCTCGCACTCAGAAGCGAACACGCATGCAAGTCCCACCCACATATGTAAACATCCTTCAAACCCCACATGTGAGGTATCATAGCGTGCGTTAGAGCGAGAGCAATAATGTTAGCACTAGACCTCCTCTGTAACTCAAAAGTGGTAACCTGAGAAAAAAAGTCAAGCGTTGCCTATGGAGATTTTTAATAACGAAGTTTAGCGCCATTCCATGAGTGTGCGCAATATGAAAGCGTGACAAGTTAGGTATCTATTTACTCGGTGTAACATCATCTTTTACCTTATCCCTAAAAATTGGGCTAGCTTTACTGCTTTCTTATTTTGTCATTCATGAAACAGGTTTTTTTTTGGAAAGCCAAAAAAAAAAAAAAACGTTAGAAAATTTTTGGCACAAATACTGTTGGAAATGTGTCCGAAAAAATGGCCGCCACTTTATTCCCTAGGGTGTTTGTTAATAAAATATATATAATGTTTGGGGGTCCTGAGTAAGTTTCAAGGAAGAAAATATAATTGTTACATGAAGGAGAGAAGTGCCAGAATAGGCGCGGTATGGAAGTGGTTAAAGTGCACCAATAAAAGTGAAAAATTCCTTGAAATTTCGTACCATGGGGGGGGGGAGGCAATTAGGGGCGCCATCAGGAATTATGGGGCCCCTTACACAGCTTCAGGCATGGGCCCCCTGGAGCAGAGAATAGGGGGGGGGGGGTGCCGCCTGATATTAAGAAGGGGGGGGGGGCTGCCGCAATTTGATAAGCGGGGGGTTCCTTTACTAAAAAATACATATAGAAAAATATATATTAAAAAGGGTGGTAGCCATCCGGGGGCCCTGGGGACCACTGGGCCCTTTAATAAAAAGAAACTTCTGGGCTCTTTAATGAAAAATAAATTACAATATCTACATATATAAAATAATAAAAAAGGGGGTTGCCTTGGGAGCTCTGGGCCCTTTAATAAAAAATAACTACCAAAAATCTAAAAAAAAAATAACATTGGGTGGGAGCTGTGGTGGCTCAACGTGAATGGCACTGCGCTGACAAGCCGTTCACCTCTGCAGCCAAGGGTTCGGATCCCGGTCTCGGCTACATATGAATTGAGTTTGGTGGTGTCAGCCCAGCTCCCGGTGGGTGTGCTATGCAAGGTACGCCTGTGCTTAGTATAACCACCCCCCCCCCCCCCCACAAAAAAAACACCACACTTGCACACACTTTGGCCATGAGGTCTCCTAAAATAAAGGGAGGTGAAGGACCTACAGGGCTGGCTGGGTGGGCTACACTCCTTCATAGGGGGAGTCCCTCTGTCCCATTGGGCTCCCAAGTGTAGCAGGTGGGGTGAGGCCCCCCTCACACCCACCATTGCCACCGGGGGCATGGAGAAGGATGGCGATTGCAAGTCCAGCTCCTCTCTCTCGACTTCACGCACAAAATACACTTTAAAAAAGAAATTAAAGTAAAAAGTAACAAACCTGGGGAAAATGTTTATAACATTTTTAGAAGCAAAAAGGGGCCCTCTGGGAGCTTTCAAAATTATATTATATATATATATGTTTAAAAAATAACCAAAAAATATATCATATGTTTTTTTTTTGATTTTTTTGTAAAGGTGGGGGGTTGTCATCTGGAGCCCTGGGGATCTCCGGGCCACTGGGGACCAGGCCACTGGGGACCTCCAGACCCCTAAACCAAAACATTGGCCCTTTAATAACAAAAAATTTGGGGGGTTGCCACCCGGGGCCCTGGGGACCTCCAGACTGCTAAAAAATATTAAATTCCAAAAATTGGCCCTTTAATAAAAAATCCTACAAAAACCAACTAACAAATATATATACAAAAAAAAAAAGAGGGGGGTTACCATCTGGGGCGCTGGGGGGCCTCCAGGCATCTGGGCACCTCCGGACCCCCGGGCCCCTTACAGGTGTACAGGGCCGCCATCATGAATTTTGGGGCCCCTTACACAGCTTCAGGCATGGGCCCCCTGGAGCAGAGAACCGGGGGGGGGTGCTGCCGCATGAAATTGAGAAGCGGGGGGGGGGGGTGGTGCCACAAATTGAGGAGCGGAGGGGCCCTTTACAAAAATTTTGACAGAAATAAGAAATAAAGAAAAATATATATAAAAAAGGGGGGTAGCCATCCGGGGCCCTGGGGACCTCTGTGCTCTTTATCAAATAAAAATACAAAAGAGAGAAAATACATATATATATATTTTTTAAATATAACATTTATCGAAAAAAAGTAAAAAAACAAGGGGGTAGCCTTCCAGGGCCCTGGGGACCTCTGGGCCCTTTCCTTAAAAAAAAAAAAAAAAATATATTAAAAAAATATATATATTTTTTTAAATATATATATTTTATTTTAAAAAAAGGGCTTGCCATCTGGGGCCCTTAGTGGCCTCCGGGCCCCTGGGGACCTTCGGAGCCCTTAAACAAAAAAAAAAAAAAAAAATTGTTTTTTTTGTTTTAGGGTGGTTCCCATCCGGGCCCCTGGGGGCCCCTGGGGACCCCCGGGCGGTGTAATGCCTGTACCCCCCTAATGGCGGCCCTGCAGGTGTACTGCCTGTACCCCCCTGATGGCGGCCCTGGGTGTAATGTCAGCATGTGAAAAATGACATTCTGAAGGAAAAAAGCCATTTAAAACTGACTCGCGGCTATAATGAATTGTCAGCTCTTGGAATTTGCAGGAGAATTCATTCATTAAAAACACCAAAAAAAAAGCGTGGGGGTCCCCCCAAATTCAATAACCAGACCCTTTAGGTCTGGTATGGATATTAAGGGGAACCCCGCCATCAATTTTTAAAAAAAATGACGTGGGGTTCCCCCCAAATATCCATAACCAGACCCTTCAGGTCTGGTGTGGAATTTAAGGGGAACTCCACTCCAAATAAAAAAAAAAATGGCGTGGAGTCCCCCCTAAAATCCACACCAGACCCCTTATCCGAGCACGTTGACCTGGCCGGCCGCAGAAAAGAGGGGGGGACAGAGCGCGGCCCCCCCCCTCTCCTGAACCGCACCAGGCCACATGCCCTCAACATTGGGAGGGTGTTTTGGGGTGCCCCCCAAAACACCTTGTCCCCATGTTGATGAGGACAAGGGTCTCTTCCCCACAACCCTTGCCCGGTGGTTGTGGGGGTCTGCGGGCAGGAGGCTTATCGAAATCTGGAAGACCCCTTTAACAAAGGGGCCCCCCAGATCCCGGCCCCCCCCCTGTGTGAAAAGGTAATGGGGTACCTTGTACCTCTACCATTTCACGAGTAAAAAAAATGTAAAGGGTTAAAAAAGACAAGAGCCGGTTTTTGACAAGTCCTTTATTATCTTCTTTCTTCTTTCCTTCGGGTTTCTTCTTCCTCCTCCTTCTTCTTCCTCTGCTTCTGTCTTGGGTCTTCTATTCCCGCATCTTGCCCGGCGTGTTCTTCCATCTTCTGTTCCTCCCGCTGTCCTTCTCGTCCGCATCTTCTTCTCCTTCTTGTTCTTCTTCGCCGGAGAGCGGCCGCTTCCAATTGAAATCCCCGCTGTCTGCCGGACCACGCCCCCCCCCTCTGACGCCACGGGCAAGCTCTTAGGAGTGTGCTGCCAGTGCGTCAGAGGGGGGCGTGGTCACATGTCAGAGGGCGGGCAATTCAATTTGAAGCTCGTGCGCGGCTTTTTCTTTGCCAGAGTCGCCGCTTCCAATTGAATTGCCCGCTTTCTGGAACATGTGACCACGCCCCCCTCTGACGCACAGGCACCACACGGGGACTTTCCTAAGAGCTTGCCCGTGGCGTCAGAGGGGGGCGTGGTCCGGCAGACAGCGGGGATTTCGATTGGAAGCGGCCGCTCCGGCGAAGAAGAAGAAGAAGGAGAAGATGCGGACGAGAAGGACAGCGGAAGAAGATGGAAGAACACGCCGGGCAAGATGCGGGAATAGAAGACCCAAGACAGAAGCAGAGGAAGAAGAAGGAGGAGGAAGAAGAAACCCGAAGGAAAGAAGAAAGAAGATAATAAAGGACTTGTCAAAAACCGGCTCTTGTCTTTTTTTACACTGACACTTTTTTTTTCTCGTGAAATGGTAGAGGTACAAGGTACCCCATTACCATTTCACACAGGGGGGGGGCCGGGATCTGGGGGGCCCCTTTGTAAAAGGGGTCTTCCAGATTTCGATAAGCCTCCTGCCCGCAGACCCCCACAACCACCGGGCAAGGGTTGTGGGGAAGAGACCCTTGTCCTCATCAACATGGGGACAAGGTGTTTTGGGGGGCACCCCAAAACACCCTCCCAATGTTGAGGGCATGTGGCCTGGTGCGGTTCAGGAGAGGGGGGGGGCCGCGCTCTGTCCCCCCCTCTTTTCTGCGGCCGGCCAGGTCAACGTGCTCGGATAAGGGGTCTGGTGTGGATTTTAGGGGGGACTCCACGCCATTTTTTTTTTATTTGGGGTGGAGTTCCCCTTAAATTCCACACCAGACCCGAAGGGTCTGGTTATGGATATTTGGGGGGAACCCCACGTCATTTTTTTTTTTAAATTGACGGCGGGGTTCCCCTTAATATCCATACCAGACCTAAAGGGTCTGGTTATTGAATTTGGGGGGACCCCCACGCTTTATTTTTTCGTTTTTTTTATGAATGAATTCTCCTGCAATTGCCGGGAGCCGACAATTCATTATAGCCGCGAGTCAGTTTTAAATGGCTTTTTTTTTTTTTTTTTTTTTTTCAGAATGTCATTTTGTGCAAAGACATATTTCTAACCGCAGGAAAAGTGCGCTTTATTCACCTGCTGACATCCCCCCCCCCCCCATGGTACGAATTTTAAAATAATTATTCAAATGACGTGGGGGTCCCCCCAAATTCAATAACCAGACCCTTCAGGTCTGATATGGATATTAAGTGGAACCCCGCCATCAATTTTTGAAAAAAATGACGTGGGGGTCCCCCCAAATATCCATAACCAGACCCTTCGGGTCTGGTGTGGAATTTAAGGGGAACTCCACCCCAAATTAAAAAAAAAATGGCGTGGAGTCCCCCCTAAAATCCACACCAGACCCCTTATCCGAGCACGTTGACCTGGCTGGCCGCAGAAAAGAGGGGGGGACAGAGCGCGGCCCCCCCCCCTCTCCTGAACCGCACCAGGCCACATGCCCTCAACATTGGGAGGGTGTTTTGGGGTGCCCCCCAAAACACCTTGTCCCCATGTTGATGAGGACAAGGGTCTCTTCCCCACAACCCTTGCCCGGTGGTTGTGGGGGTCTGCGGGCAGGAGGCTTATCGAAATCTGGAAGACCCCTTTAACAAAGGGGCCCCCCAGATCCCGGCCCCCCCCCTGTGTGAAATGGTAATGGGGTACCTTGTACCTCTACCATTTCACGAGAAAAAAAATGTAAAGGGTTAAAAACGACAAGAGCCGGTTTTTGACAAGTCCTTTATTATCTTCTTTCTTCTTTCCTTCGGGTTTCTTCTTCCTCCTCCTTCTTCTTCCTCTGCTTCTGTCTTGGGTCTTCTATTCCCGCATCTTGACTGGCGTGTTCTTCCATCTTCTTCCGCTGTCCTTCTCGTCCGCATCTTCTCCTTCTTCTTCTTCGCCGGAGCGGCCGCTTCCAATCGAAATCCCCGCTGTCTGCCGGACCACGCCCCCCCTCTGACGCCACGGGCAAGCTCTTAGGAAAGTCCCCGTGGTCACATGTTCCAGAAAGCGGGCAATTCAATTGGAAGCGGCGACTCTGGCAAAGAAAAAGCCGCGCACGAGCTTCAAATTGAATTGGCCGCCCTCTGACATGTGACCACGCCCCCCTCGGACGCACTTGCAGCACACTCCTAAGAGCTTGCCCGTGGCGTCAGAGGGGGGGGCGTGGTCCGGCAGACAGCGGGGATTTCAATTGGAAGCGGCGCCTCCGGCGAAGAAGAAGAAGGAGAAGAAGATGCGGACGAGAAGGACAGCGGGAGGAACAGAAGATGGAAGAACACGCCGGGCAAGATGCGGGAATAGAAGACCCAAGACAGAAGCAGAGGAAGAAGAAGGAGGAGGAAGAAGAAACCCGAAGAAAAGAAGAAAGAAGATAATAAAGGACTTGTCAAAAACCGGCTCTTGTCTTTTTTAACCCTTTACATTTTTTTTCTCGTGAAATGGTAGAGGTACAAGGTACCCCATTACCATTTCACACAGGGGGGGGGGCCGGGATCTGGGGGGCCCCTTTGTTAAAGGGGTCTTCCAGATTTCGATAAGCCTCCTGCCCGCAGACCCCCACAACCACCGGGCAAGGGTTGTGGGGAAGAGACCCTTGTCCTCATCAACATGGGGACAAGGTGTTTTGGGGGGCACCCCAAAACACCCTCCCAATGTTGAGGGCATGTGGCCTGGTGCGGTTCAGGAGAGGGGGGGGGCCGCGCTCTGTCCCCCCCTCTTTTCTGCGGCCGGCCAGGTCAACGTGCTCGGATAAGGGGTCTGGTGTGGATTTTAGGGGGGACTCCACGCCATTTTTTTTTTAATTTGGAGTGGAGTTCCCCTTAAATTCCACACCAGACCCTAAGGGTCTGGTTATGGATATTTGGGGGGAACCCCACGTCATTTTTTTTAAAAAATTGACGGCGGGGTTCCCCTTAATATCCATACCAGACCTAAAGGGTCTGGTTATTGAATTTGGGGGGACCCCCACGCTTTTTTTTCCCTTTTTTTAATGAATGAATTCTCCTGCAATTGCCGGGAGCCGACAATTCATTATAGCCGCGAGTCAGTTTTAAATGGCTTTTTTCCTTTGAAAAATGACATTTTGTGCAGAGACAGTTCTAACCACGGGAAACATGCGCTTTTTCACATGCTGACATTAGAGCCCCCCATAGTACGAAATTTAAAGGAAAATTACACTTTTATTATTGCACTTTTAGCATTATTAAAATCACTGCTCCCGAAAAAACGGCCGTTTTAAAAAATAAAAAAAGCATTGGTACATGTCCCCTGGGGCAGGACTGAGGTCCCCAAACACTTTTTAGGACAAAACTTGCAGATTAGCCTTTAAAATTCACTATTAAGATTTCCCCCCATAGACTTATACAGGGAGTTCGGCGGCGGCTTTAGTTATCAATCAGATCGCGCTGCTGCTGCCGCCGGTTCATGCGCCTAATTAGGGATTCATCCAGCGCACTAATTAAGGCATGTACCGGCGCAGCGCAGATTCATTAGTAAATCAGCCCCAAAGTTCTTAAGATGTACAATGGCACAAATCACAACAAAGAAAGCAGATCCTGTTGTCGCTGTAAGAGGACTGGTCACTTAAAAAAGGCCTGTTCTATCAGGAAAGTCAAGCAGTGAAAGCTAGATCTATCCACAAAATAAAGAGTCAAAGCAGCCACAAAGGAAATTGCAGACACATCATGGAATGGCACCTCTAAAGTGACACAGAGCGGAACGCCACGTGGCTGGTGCATAGACTCAGGTGAGACAAGCCACATGACTAGTGATAAGACCTTCTTCACAAACATTGATTACAGTTGAAAAGACAAAGTTTTCCTAGCAAACGGGAAAAGCATCACATCAGAAGGTAAGGCAGCCTTCTATTAGTGGAAAGTCTTGTCTCACAGTTAAGTTTCAAGGTGATGAATGCACAATTCACAATAACAAGCGATTCCTCGCAAAAGGAAAACTGGGTGATCGCCTATACAGACTCATCACCACAGACCAGCAAGCCAATATAGGGCCAGATTCTCGTAGATGCGCGCATAATTATGCAGGCGTAGCGCATCTCAGATGCACTATGCCGACGTAACGCGGAGTGTCAAGTTCCGTATTCCCTAAGCAAATGCGCTCCAAGATGCGCCTGCGTAGCGGAAATTCATCGGCGTAATCCGGCGCAACTCCAAAGTAGGAGGGAAGTGGGCGTGTTGCATTCTAATGAAGTGTGACCCCATGCAAATGAAGGCCGGGACGAACGGAGCATGTGCCGTGACGTGGATGACCCGCGCCGTGACGTGGTTGACCCGCGCGGTGACGTGGATGCCTTCTGCGCATGCGCAAAGCCTCCTTATGATTCGCCGGCCCTGGGTATATAATGCGCCCGTGCAGCGCAAAAGTCTCCCATGTATTGGATTGTCACCAGAAAACGTTGTACTGTACCATGGCTTCTATTGGGAAGGAGAGGAGGAAGAAAAATTTCTCCCCAGAGGAGAGGGCCATTGTCATCGCGGCCATGGAGAAGTACGATTCCAGGCTCCATGGTGCTGACAGTGCCCGGACCAGCAAGTCCTGGAGGGATGAAATCCTCATGAAGGTGGCTTGCCAGGTTAATGCCCTATCACATGAGATCCGGACACCGCAGGATATACAAAAAAAGATGAATGACCTGCGGCGTCTGGTCAAGGGCAAGCTGGCTGGAATGAGTCGGCATGCCAGGGGCACTGGAGGGGGCCCACCCTGTACCATCCGCCTGACTGAGGAGCAGAAGATGGTCGCCCGCTGCCTGCAGAGGGAGCAGGTTGAGGGAGTTGGGGGCTATGAGTCTGAAAAGCCAGCCCTGAGGACAGGTAAGTGTGTTTTATATTCTATCTGTTGTGTAGCATGTTTGGGGGTGGAAGGGAACATGTTCCAAGTGTGTGGGTCCACCAACATGTGCATCTTTTGTGTCATCCACAGATGTGCAGGAGGGAGCGGGGACATCTGTGGCTGCCAGGGCCCGTCCGGAGACATCTTCCGAACATCCAGTCCCTTTGGCTGCCCCCCTGGAAGAGGACTTGTTGGAGGAATCTGGGCACACCTCTACGGAGGAGGCGGTTGTGGAGGAGGTTGTTGACCAGGACCAGGAGCTCTACCTGGTTTTGGAGGAGGACCATGGGTTGCCCGGACCAGCCCAAGCCATCCCCCCATCTTTTTCCAGCCCCTCAGTGTCCAACCCCAACCTCTCCAGTCCCTCTCCAGGACATTTCGCAATGCCTGTGAACGCTATTTTTCCCTGCAGCCACGCACTTTCTCCCTGGAGGCCACCAAAGTTGGGTTTGTCATCTCCTTACTACAGGGCGAGCCCCAGTCATGGGCTCACCGCCTACTAGAACAAGGAGCTGATTCTCTAACCTGCCTAAGTGACTTTTTCGACTATATGGCCCAGCTCTACGAGGATCCTCAGCTGGCTGCAACTGCGGAAGCAGCTTTACACACCCTCCGGCAAGGTCACAGAGCAGCCGAGGACTATGCTTCCGACTTTAGGCGCTGGAGTTCCGACACCAGCTGGAACGATGCTGCTCTCCGCCATCAATTCCACATTGGTCTTTCTGAGCCTTTGAAAGACGAGCTGGCTAGAGTTGGCGTCCCCCATTCTCTGGACAATTTAATTAATCTGGCAATCCAAATTGATCGCCGATTACGGGAACGGAGATCAGAGAGAGAGTTGAAGCCGCCCTGCCTGACTTGGAAGTTGCCTCGAGCCTCTAACTCCAGCAGTCTGACATCTTCTACCACTGTTGCACCCACATCTAATATTCCTGAACCTAAGCAGTTTGGCATGCTCCGTCCCTCACTTTCCCCAGAGGAACGTCAACGCCGACGACATGAAAATCTCTGTCTATATTGTGCGGGACCAGGACATTACGTGAGATCATGTCCAGCCAAGATTCGCAAGGGCCAAACTATCTTCTCTGCCAGCATGCCCATCCTGCCAACTCACCTGGCTCTTCAAATTGTACTACAGCTTCCGGAAAGAAGTATTCCTGTTTCCGCTATAATCGACTCCGGAGCCTGTAGCTGCTTTATGGGTCTATACTTCATTACAAGACATCAAATTCCTTTGCAACCCAGGGCCCAAGGACTTTCAGTATATCTGGCCGATGGGTCTGCCATTAAATCCGGACCGGTGACTCAAGAGACTATACCCTTGCCTGTTGTTATAGCCGGTAGTCACAAGGAACTGCTACGCCTAGATGCCATTTCGTCTCCTATGTTCCCCGTAATCCTTGGCATGCCGTGGCTCCAAGCACATAACCCTCTTATCAACTGGTTTGAAGGGGAAGTCAAGTTTCATACTCCCTACTGCCTCCAACATTGTCAGCCAAAATCCTCTCTCGATCCTCCATCTCTGCTATGCTTGGACTCTGATGCTGAAACACGCTTATCTGTACCAGTTGCATACCATGACTTTTTAGATGTGTTTAGTAAAAAGGGAGCTGAAACTCTCCCTCCACATCGGCCATACGACTGCCCGATCGATCTCATCCCAGGGGTTGAGGTCCCTTTTGGACGGATTTTTCCTCTGTCAGAATTGGAGCTTGTAGCCCTAAAAGACTATATAGACGATAATCTTAAGATTTAAGTTACGGTCAAGAACCGTTATCCCTTGCCCTTGGTACCCGAATTGTTCCAGAGGTTGGGAGCAGCAACCATATTTACAAAACTGGATCTCCGAGGGGCTTACAATCTAGTACGGATTCGGGAGGGAGACGAAAGGAAGACAGCCTTTCGCTCCCGATTCGGGCATTTCGAATATCTAGTGATGCCGTTTGGCCTATGTAATGCCCCAGCAACATTCCAGAACATTTTTCGTGATTATCTAGACTTGTTTGTTGTAGTGTATCTGGATGACATTTTAATTTTTTCTTCTTCCCTTGATGACCATCGCAGGCATGTTAAGAACGTATTGAGCAGGCTACGACAACATGGGCTATACGCCAAGCCTGAGAAGTGCGAGTTTGAGCGACAAAGCATTACATTTTTGGGACTAATTCTCTCCACCGAAGGTGTCAAAATGGACCCACAAAAGGTCACTGCCATTCTAGACTGGCCAGCTCCAGTGGATGAAAAGGGCATTCAACGCTTTGTCGGGTTCTCAAACTTTTACCGCAAATTCATCAGGGGATTTTCAGCCATCATATCACCTATCACGCAACTGACCAAACAAGGCATGCGTTTTCAGTGGTCCCCTGAGGCTCAAGATGCTTTCGAGACTCTTAAAAAGCTATTCACTTCTGCAACAGTTCTGAAGCACCCTGACCCAGCGTTACCCTATGTATTGGAAGTAGATAAATTAGAAACGGCAGTCGGAGCAGTACTATCTCAAAGATGGGGACCCAAGGCTTTGTTACACCCAGTTGCCTTTTTCTCCCGCAAATTGTCAAATTCTGAAAAGAATTATGATTTCGGAGATCGAGAACTTCTGGCCATCAAGAATGCATTGGAAGAGTGGAGATACCTCTTAGAAGGAGCATCGCACCCGATTCTAATCTATACAGATCACAAGAACCTGGAATATCTGCGGACTGCCAAGAGACTAAAACCACGCCAGGCTAGATGGGCACTCTTCTTTTCCAGGTTCTCTTTCCACCTCACGTACAGGCCAGGATCTAAAAACACCAAACCTGATGCTCTATCTAGGATGTTCTGCGATACCAGGGAATCCGCACCGCCTGACACTATCCTGTCTTCTGAGAACTTTCTGCTACTTCAGGGAAACCTGCTCTCCCAAATTAAACAGGCTTCTGTGAATGTCCCTTCTTCTCTGGGAATAACCTTGGAGGCCAGGGATGATCTGCTTTGGCACAAGGACAAAATATTCATACCAGAAAATCTATGTGTTTCTGTCCTGGGATTATGTCATGACCACAAGTTAGCCGAACACTTCGGGATCCGTAAAACTGTTGAACTTGTGCAATGCACATTCTGGTGGCCACAAGTTGAAAAAGACTGCAAGGGCTATGTAGAGTCCTGTACCACTTGCTTACGAAATAAGAACATTAAAACCAAGGAATGGGCGTTGCTGAAGCCGCTATCAGTCCCGGAGAGACCCTGGAAAAATATCTCAATCGATTTTATCGTGGAACTTCCTCCATCAGACGGTTTTTCCACCATCTTTGTGGTGGTAGACCGGTTATCCAAAATGGCCCACTTCTTGCCCATGAAAGGCACACCATCTGCCCCGGAAACAGCCAAAATTTTTGTGAAAGAAATTGTCAGACTCCATGGAGTTCCAGCAAACATTGTGTCAGACCGGGGGGTACAATTTACCTCAAGGTTTTGGAGGTCACTATGTGAAATCTTGGGAATCGAGTTATCGTTCTCTTCCGCATACCATCCCCAAACAAATGGGCAAACTCTCGAGCAATATTTACAGTGCTTTTCCTAATTTTCACAAGATGACTGGGCCGCATTACTCCCATTAGCGGAATTTGCCTATAACAACTCCATCCACTCTGCCACCAAACAGTCCCCATTTTTTGCCAATTATGGATTTAATCCATCATTTCTGACCAGTACCTTTCCGGAATGTCCAGTACCCGCTGTTCTTGAAACCATAAATTTCTTCGATACCAACAACAAGCTACTACGGGCAACTATGGCTAAAGCTCAGGAACATAACAAACAGGTCTTTGATAAGAAGAAGCGGGGAGAGTTAATACTTGAACCTGGCGATCGGGTTTGGCTGTCCACAGCGAACCTAAAACTAGCGTGTCCCTCAAAGAAGTTAGGCCCTAAATTCATGGGACCCTTCCCGGTAAGGAGGAGGATTAATGATGTGGCCTACGAGCTAGAACTGCCGGATTCCTTTAAGATACATCCTGTCTTTCACGTAACCTTATTAAAACCTGTGACCCCTGATCCGTTCCCTGACCGGGGCACTGGCCCACCCAAACCAATATTGATCAACGGGACAGAAGAATTCGAAGTTGAGGCAATTCTGGACTGTAGGAAAAGAAGAAATCAGACCCAGTACCTTGTTAAGTGGAAAGGGTATGGCCCAGAGGAGAATTCGTGGGAACCCGAGGAGGATGTCCACGCTGAAAGACTCGTTCGGGCATTCAAGAGATCTCATCCTTTGAAGTTTGCCCGATTGGGCATCCGGAGGCTGCCCATTGGGAGGGGGCAATGTCAGGAAGGGTACGCCAGCAATCAAGATGGCGGCTATGGTCGTTCCTCTGTCCCCCCCCAATAGGCTATTTAAAGTGCCTCACTTCCTTGAATCAGTGCTGTCTGGTCTACAGCGTTACCTGAGACCTCTGATTGATGTTGACCTGCACTCTGCTCCAGCTGACTTTACCCGGCTTACTCTGACTACCCTGTTTATCTGCCTGCATCTGACCTTGGCCTGTGTTGACTACGTCCCTGCCTGTTCCTCCTGCTACCTTGCTGCCAGCCTGTTGCCGAACCTGCTTGTATCTGACCCTGCTCCAGTGTTCACCTGCTTTGGACTTGTGTGTCTACTGCTCCAGTCCATCCGCCTGCACCTGCCTGAGCTCCTAGTTCCAGTCCAGCTGAACAGTTCCAGTCCGGCCTGCTGAACAATCCCTGTATATCCTGGTTCCAGTCCAAGCTGTTCCAGTCCGCTGAATTGAGCCTGTTGTTCCTGGTTCCAGTCCAGCTCGTCTACCAGCAAGTTTGCCAGGCTCTCGTGCGACTCTGCACTCCTGCGCCTCCTGTCTTCCCTATCAGGGGCCTCGAGTCAGAGGTGTAAGGGAGGCCTCCCTCTGCATACCAGACTCTTCCACCAGGTACGTGACACAGGCCCAGTAATTATTTTATTTGGATATTTTGCTCTGGTGAAGAGCTTTTGATTTTTTTTATGCTCTGGTGAAGAGCTTTTGATTTTTTTTTATGCTCTGGTGAAGAGCTTTTGATTTTTTTTTTTTTATACTGCACACGGTGCAGTGTGAATGGTGTATGAATGTGGGGGGGTGGCACTCCTGCCAGTAAGGGGTGTCACCCTCGGCCGTTGGGGAGAAGTTATCGCCACGGCTGTGTGAATGACGTGTGAATGGACAGCAACATCATTGGGGCCTTGACGCGGCGTTTCTGCTCCCAAGTCCTACATGCTGGACTTGGGCTAATCCAATGTGATGTGGATGTGGGGTGTGTGATCTAGGGACCACAGTGGTGTACACGCGTGCATTGTCTGTGTGCCATGCTGTATGTGTGTGTTTAACGGACAAAGATTTGTAACACAAGGCAACTCCTGACTGCTCTTCCATCAGCAGACGGGGTCTCCTCTGGCAGGGGGGGGCTGTCTGGTCGGGGGGTCAGGTCATCACGTAGGGCAATCTGTTGTGCAGAATGCAACATGCACCAATGATCTGACCCACAAAGTTTGGGGAATACAACAGGGCCCCCCCGGACTTATCCAGGCATCGGAAACGGGACTTCAGGAGGCCAAATGTGCGCTCCACCACTGCACGGGTTTTGATGTGTGCTTCATTGTATCTTCTCTCTCCTGGGGTTTGGGGATCCCGGAAAGGAGTCATGAGATGGAGTCCAAGTACATATGCCGCATCACCTGGAAGTGAAAAGACAGGAGGATGTTAGTCATGCATGTGCCCCTTGTGATGTGTGCATCATGGGGGGGGACAGTCATGCCTGCCACCCATGTCACTCACCAACCAGCCAGCTGTCTCCATACACGTTCTGCTCAAAATCTGCTGGTATGGTGCTTTGACGGTATATGTAGCTGTCATGGCTGGACCCGGGGTCTTTGGCACGGACGTGCCATATGAGGTATTTGGCATCAGCTATCACCTGTACGTTGATGGAATGCCAGTGCTTCCGATTGCGGTAAATGTGCTCTGTGGCACGGGGGGGCTGTAGTGCCACATGTGTGCAATCAATGGCCCCGATGGTGCACCACGCGTAGCGTACGCCGAACGCGCGTAGTTTCGGGAATCCGCGCATCGCTCTCATTTGCATATTTGCATGCTAATTCAATGGGAGCTGAATATGCGCGATGCGTAACTATGCGCCTATGCCGCGCTAGCTTAAAGCATTTTCGCCGCATCGATACGCAGGCGCACATTTACAATTACGCCGCACATATCCATTTACGCGGGCGTAGCGCCTCTGAGAATCTGGCCCTTATTCTCTAATGACCTACACAGAAAATGTATTCACTTATGGCAGAGGCGGCTGGGGCACAGAAGTCCAGAAGCTATACAGGATATTATAAAGAGAGGCTTATCAAAAGATTTGACAATAGCGCCTTGCAAAGTGGCCATGAAAAGCAAGTTCTGTATTGAAGCAAAAGTCACACATGCCCCCCTTCCACAGGCATCTCCAAGAAAAACTACCCACCCCCTGCACCCCACAGTCGGTCATAAATTGCGCCGCTGCATGGCTCCTAGGACAGGCACGAATGGGAGGACATTATATGATGTCAACCTGGAGTAACAGAGCAACGGAAAAAAGGGGGTTTGGAGGGGACAAGGGAGCCCCCAGAAAGCAAAAAAAGGCGGGTCAACAACAGCTTAAGGTACAAAAATATGAAAAAAGGGGTGGGGTAAATATCAAGCATATGTGAGGAACAATGTATCCATTATAACACAGTGTATCTCACAATACCTAACTTTTTAGTAAGAAAAACAGAGCAACGCCCCGGCCATATTATTACAATAATGACGTCCTAACGTCTGTCCAAAGTCATTGCGTTCCCGGAACTGTTGCCGGTTTGGTAATTTTACAATTTATACAGTTTTATGTGAATGTAAGTGCACTTTTATATTGAATAAACGCATCATAAGTTTTACTGCACTATGGAGAGGCATGTTTCTGCTTTTTTTTTACATTAATATATTTTTGCTGAAGTCCTGGCATGCTTGCCTATTGGGGATATCCTAAATGTTGAGACAGCAGTCTGGGAAGTGCAGTGGCAGCTTCGAGTGACCACATATGCCTATTATGACTTCTCTTGTAAAAAAGGGTCATGGCAATTTGGTAGGTGTAGCACCCTGGAGTTTAGGCAGGGTTGCGCCTTACAAATTTGCTTGCCAGGAATAATTATCCTGGTTGATTGTTAGAGATCTATTGATTTCTCCCTAAGTTTGGTCTTGTTGCACTTTTCTCTTCTACCACTAGGTGACCGGGTACTTGGTGGTACTAGATATGAGATGGGCAAATCAAGGTCAGGTTATGGGTATATGGTGTTGTAACGGGATGACCCGTGACGCCTAGAGACTTTTGAGGGATGGAGGATACTCCTGTGCCAGCGGCCCTAAGGACTCTTGGGTCTAAGGTCACCCTGTGCCCCTTTTGGGCATAGGGTGGCTAATAAATCATAATTCATGTTTGCAGGATATACTGGAATATTACAAGTGGTTTATGTTGACCTGACCAGGTCAATAGGACAGTGACTCATTCCTCTGTGTAACAGGCTGTTGAAATGCTAAGTGAGGCTGGCTCCTGAAAGACTTTTCATTGTGTGATAACACTGTTTAAAGCCCATTGATGATCAGGTGTGAATACCTTTTTGTCAAAGACAGAAGTCTGTCTAAAGATGTGGATTGAGGGGAACTAATTGTGTGATGCTAACACTGTGAATTCTATGGATAATAGATGTGACTTGTCAAGCTATATGCAGAGCCAGGTTGTCTGGATAATGCATTCTGTTACAATTAGTAATGAGCTCAACTGGATGTGATTATCTAAAAGAATGTGATTGAAGCCCCCCATGGTGTGATGTGGGGGTGGAGAGTTCATTGTTCCTGTGATTAATTTTAACATGCTGTACTGTATAAGAAAGCTAAGTGTACCTTTAAAGCGTTAATACATTTGAAACCAGAAAGCACAGAGCGTATGTCTCGTCTCTGAGGGAATTGATATGGATCGTGTCTGCTGGATTGTGGAGTGTCGTATAATCTGTCTTGGGTGGATGGAAGATCGTAAACGGTGGTGACCGTTACAGTGGTGGCACAGCAGTGGGATGATTCCATCGCCAAAGGAACAGCTACAAGGACACAGGACAATGAACGGCTGAAGCTCTCTTCCCTCATGGACTTACTGGAGAGCCGGGGCAGACCAGCCAGCAACCGTAAGAAAAGGGACATTATCGCACAACTTTTCGAAATGGATAGAGCTGAAAGGCCCGGCGTAACAGACAGGACACCCGAGGAATTTTTTTTTGATCCGGCTGTTAAACGTGGACTGGCACAGTATGGTCCTAATCATCCACCGGAGATCATAGACCTGGTTATAGCGGCTGTGGATGCCACTTGGTTACATCAAAGAGGTGCTGCAACAGCTGAAGTCACAGCAGCACCAACTGAAGAGAGAGGAGAGGTGCAGATACCATTCTCCATGGAAGAGGAATTCAAAGGGAGGTTACATGAGATGCGGATACAGCACAGAGGAACAGTATCAGAGGAGGTCCTGGTGGGATGGTCGGATGTGATTCGTTGCGAACTCTGGAAGGAAGCGCTAGCTCTTGAGCAACAACACCAAGGAAAGGTCCTTTTCTCCATCGATGTAAGGTACTGGCCGCAGTATGACGTACGAATGCTGTTGTTGGGGGAACAACTGAAGCAGGAGTGGACAGCTGAGTTAAGCAGGCTGATCCGGGCAGAGATGCGGTTGGACAAGAGCTACAGAGCCTTCCGGTGGTATGTAGCCCAAGAGTGCCCGTGGTCAGCGGATGACAGCCCCACAGAAGGCTATGAATATGATGGCCTGGGATTGTTGTATTGGAGGATGTCCAGTGATCCAGACTTCGGGGATGATCGGGAGTTGCGCTTGGAGGACATAATGGAGCACAGAGAGGAAAAATTGAATATCTCGGAAGGGCAATGGTTACAGGAAGATTTGGAGTTCCTGGCCATTCAGGAATGGGAGCTGGAAATCGCCTACAGACAGCTGCTGGACTCGGCTCAGCAGCAGGGTGGGGCTCCCGTTGCCTGGGACTATGAGGAAATTTAAGATGACAGCTCTGAAATCCTGGCAGAGGAATCGGCAGTGAAAAATATGGAGATTGCCATTCCCAAATCTGAAGCGGATGATGTGGAGTTGGCCCCTTTCTCCAGCAACAAGCTGGGGTTGTAAAGCTTTTACTCCCAGCTAAATCACTGGCAGCGGGGCAGGATGCTGCTGACCGCTGCAGCTTGAGCTGACATCGGGGGATGGGACTCTGGTCTCCCCTCACAGCAACCCAGCAGAAGAGCTGGCAACAGAGCAGGGTGCCACAAGCCTCTGATCTCAACTGGCAGGAGAGGGGGTCCCTGGGTTAGTGGATGGGACTTCAGTCTTTACTGACACATCCCCAGAAAATGGTGTGCACTGTGTCAGGAGGATGTCAGCTTTGCTTTGCAAGCACCGGGGAATTTTCACCTACCACCAGTGGATGGGACTTTAGTCTCCACTGGTATACCCCAGGGATGGGGGTCAGTTGGCCCAGAACCCCAACAGCATGATGGACTGAGCTCAGTCACCCTGTCTCCTCTCCAGCAGCTGAAAGGACTCCAGGGAGAAGGGCCAGTCCAGGCCTTTCCCCAGCGGCAGTCATGTTCTCTGAGAGAGGCAGAGGTTGGCTGGGTGAGTAATGCTCAGTTTGGAGAAATTTATTTGGGGTACGGTATGTATACCAACATTGGAGGACTGGATCTACTGACTAACTTCAGAGTCAACCCGTTTGGGGTTCCCCCTGTGTCAGTCTCCCACCGAAAGGGGAGAGATGTAACGTGATGACCCGTGACGCCCAGAGACGTTTGATGGATAGGGGATACTCCTGTGCTAGCGGCCCTAAGGACTCTTGGGTATAAGGTCACCCTTTGCCCCTTTTGGGCATAGGGTGGCTAATAAATCATAATTCATGTTTGCAGGATATACTGGAATATTACAAGTGGTTTATGTTGACCTGACCAGGTCAATAGGACAGCGACTCATTCCTCTGTGTAACAGGCTGTTGAAATGCTAAGTGAGGCTGGCTCCTGAAAGACCTTTCATTGTGTAATAACACTGTTTAAAGCCCATTGATGATCAGGTGTGAATACCTTTTTGTCAGAGACAATAGTCTTTCTAAAGATGTGGATTTATGGGAACTAATTGTGTAATGCTAACACTGAATTCTATGGATAATAGATGTGACTTGTCAAGCTATATGCGGAGCCAGGCTGTCTGGATAATGCATTCTGTTACAATTAGTAATTAGCTCAACTAGATGTGATTATCTAAAAGAATGTGATTGAAGCTAAGTGTACCATTAAAGCGTTCATACATTTGAAACCAGAAAGCACAGAGCATATGTCTCGTCTCTCTGAGGGAATTAATATGGAGTGTCGTATAAGCTGTCTTGGGTGGATGGAAGATCGTAAACCGTTGTGACTGTTACAGGGGGGTATCTCAGCCGATGGGCAGGGCTTTTCTTGGATCCCTTGGCCTTGGCATTCTGAGCATGCGCGGGTTTTTGGTCCGATGATTTTGTGTACTAACCATCGAACCTGTCCGACGGACAGGTTTCCATCAGACAGGTTTTAAAGCATGTTTTAAAACTTTGGTCTGCTGGAAAACAGTCCGATAGGCCGTACACACGATCGAACATGTCCGCTGAAACTGGTCTGCGGACCAGTTTCAGCGGACATGTTTGATCGTGTGTACGCGGCCTTAGAGGTCCTGTTCCCTCCCCAGCCAGTGAAAGAAGACCAGCACACTGAGGATCTCTCTATCATCTTGTTAACACGTGAACAATGCAAGACAACTATCTGGCTCTTTGTGCTGCTTCGCCCTTTACTAGTCTTAGCTCTGCTATATAGGGGACATCAAATGAATGATACCAAGTTAAATTCAGGTACTCAAACTGCTAAGGCTTCAATCATTTATTACAGTTGTAACTCCCCACAGTTTAGAACAATAGAATAATAATAGTCAGGTGTGTGGTAGTTTGTAAATTTAAGTCAAGGTGTGTAAGCCACACATGTGATATCAGTTCTTAAACTCAACCAACCCTTTCTTTACCAGTAAAATCTTGTAAAAGAAGCTAAAACAAATTATCCTTCACTTTGTTCAACCATTTAAAGAATCTAAGTTGCTGTTACCAAGTGACATTGTGATCTGCTTTATCATTAATACCACATTGTTCCTTCACCTAAGGAACCGTGTCTCCTCCTATAATTTCCTTTTAAACAGGTTTAACACGTATGTCAATCTTTCTATACACAGCTTAGGTTAAAGTCTGAAGAATGTAATTTTAATAAATAGCATTACACCCCTTAGGGGAGAACAAGTGCTGCTGGGAAATGTCACCTCTCCTAAAGTACGCAACAATTCTTCCGCATGTAAGGATATCAAACAGTGAAAAGTATCGATAGAAAACCTACTACAACATCAAACGCTTACAAGAAACCTTGATCTTTTGGAATGATGGATCTGATTATTAAACTGGGACTATTCTTAGCAATGTGCACCGTTGTATCTACACAAGGTAGGAATTCACTACAAAGGCATTATTAGATATCTAGATTCACTATTATACTGTCGTATGATCGTTAGCTATCGGTACCTATTTTTAGTAATAAGCTTTCATTAAGACACCATGTACATGCCTAGTCACTTTAGTTTGGACACATTTTCCAATTCTAGAGAAGGTTAGCAGCTAAAAGAATCTAGTTAGTGAAATATATAACTACATGTTGTTGTATGGCACAGATAATCTAGTAGTCAGAGGGAACACATGTTTTAATGCAGGCATTAGGCAACCTGGGGGACATAGGAGGAACCTCACAGTCTAATGCAATGAATCACTTACACCGGTTTCAGGTTTGGTAAGCCTCTGCCATTTACGTTAATTCACAGCTGATATTACACAATAAGGAGAAAAAAGTGGTAACAAAATCTGCTGAAACATCAGAATAAGAGTAATTATGAGGAAGAAGTTGGTATAGATATTTGCTGTTGGCTGTTGATTAAAGGGGTTGTAAAGGTAAAAGTTTTTTTACCTTAATGCATCCTATGCACCCCCCCCCCCCCCCGAGCCCCCGTTTTACTTACCTGACCATTTGAAATTGCCGGGCGCGTCCACGTCATCCTGTTCGGTTCCTAGTCTGGCCGTTGATTGGCTAGGCTGGGCGGATTGATAGCAGCGCAGCAATTGGCTGGCGCTGCTGTCAATCACAGCGGATGACGCGGCGCGCCAAGGGGCGGGGACGAGTGATACAGTCGGCGGCTATGGCCGCCGCTGTATTACGGGAGCACGCTCGCAAAAGCTTTCCACCGTGCGAGCTCCTTCGCATGAAGGTAGAAAGCTTTTGCGAGGAGGAGCCGAGACAGCCGCCGAGGGACCCCAGAAGACAGCTTTCCGGGACACTCTGTGCAAAACGAACTGCACAGTGGAGGTAAGTATAACATGTTTGTTATTTAAAAAATGTTATTTCAAAATATTCCTGACTTTAGTGTTCCTTTAAGCTGGGTACACACTATGGGCCAGATTCATCAAGAGTTACGATGGTGTATCTCGAGATACGCCACGTAACTTCTAAAATGCGCTGGCGTATCTTTTTTCTGTATTTAGAAAGCAAAATACACCGGGATTGAGCTAAGATACGAGCGGCCTAATTGTATTACGCCGTCGTATCTTAGTTGCATATTTATGCTGGCGGCTAGATGGCGCTTCCATTGATTTACGCGTTGAATATGTAAATTACCTAGATACGCCGATTCACGAAAGTACGCCCAGCCTTCGCAGTAAGATACACCATTTACGTAAGGCCTTTTTCAGGCATAAAGTTATTCCAACAAAAAGATGGCGCAGCCAATGTTAAGTATGGACGTCGGGACCGCGCCAACATTTTTTAATTTTACTTCGTTTGCATAAGCCGATTCATAATGGGGCTGGGTGTAAGTTACGTTCACGTCGTTTTCATTGACTATTTGCGACGTGATTTGGAGCATGCGCACTGGGATACGTCCACGGACCGGCGCATGCGCAGTTTGTTCGGCGCGTCATTTACGTTGGGTCACCGTTCATTTCAATACAACACGCCCCCTACCTGCTAATTTGAATTGCGCGCGGATACACCGGCCCATTTACGCTACGCCGACGCAACTTACGGAGCAAGTGCTTTGTGAATTCTGACAGGCCGAATGGTTTCTGTTGAACCAGCCAATATTTGGCCTGTGTGTGTAGTGTACAGAGCTTTAAGAAGCAAGCAACAAGACCAACAAAAATGTAATAGATACTGTACGACAAGTGTAGAGGATGGTAGGACTTTCAAGGCAATACACAGCAACAAATACTTAATAAGATTGCATTATTTTTATTCATACAGTTTTTTAAGTTAAAGAAAATTATTGCTGATTAAAAGAAAGGTAGGTAATAATGTAATTGCCTCAAATAAACTATGTACTCTATCGTCCATTACAGGTAACTTAATAATGGTAATACATCATGGGCAATGACCAATACATCCTTTATACAGTTCCCTTTGATAGTTTACGACTGGCAATTTAGGGCTGAACTTGTTTCCCGGACTTCAGAATCCACTTCATCAGGAGCACCAAGTGCTGATTATTCACTTACTCCTCCAGAGAGATGAAACAAGGGATCATATTATGGCCTGGGTGGGAGCCACGCAGGAGGGCCAAACAATACAAAAGCAAGCACACCTCAAAACCCATGGTGGACATGCTAACCACAGGTTAACTGGTATGCAGTGGCGGCTGGTGCTCCATTATTTTAGATCTACAGATAGATAGATAGATAGATAGATCTACAGATAGATAGATAGATAGATCTATAGATAGATCGATAGATAGATAGATAGATAGATCTACAGATAGATAGATAGATCTACAGATAGATAGATAGATAGATAGATAGATAGATAGATAGATAGATAGATAGATAGATAGATAGATAGATAGATAGATAGATAGATAGATGGTGGTGACGAGGCTGGCTGGCAATACAAGCTCGGAGAGATGCTGCGGGACCCGGTGGTGGTTCGGCTGGTGGTGGCAGGCATGGATGGATTTAGCTGGGGGAATGGAGGGATGAGGGAGGCTGCTTACCTTCAATAGTGCCGCTCCTCTGACGCTCCCACAAGCGCACCAGAAACCGGAAGTGATTTAAATGGCACTTCCCACTGACCTCTACTCGGGTCCCTGCTGGCCAATCACATTAGACCACTAGGACATTTTAGCAAATGAAAGGACCGTGGGAGTGTGTGCGGGCGCACAGCTTGCGCCCTGCACACGCCCTGCACACGGGCAAATCAGCTTCCCTGCCTGCAGTCAGCTGATTGCAGGCTGGGAAGCTTTCCATAGACCGCCTGGAAACTCTTAAAGTGACATACATTAAAAAAAAAAAAACATTTTTTTTTTACAGCTTGGGGGGCGGCACCCGAGCACCCCCTATGGACGGGCCGCCACTGCTGGTATGGTAGTTTGGTAAGATCTGTGTAATAAGAGAATATTACACACAGTGGCTCAAGTATAATAAACATAATTCCCAGAGGAGTGCCTCTGCACACAAGACAATAGTAGGCTACTTTCAAAATGGTCAGTAAGACACCATTTGCCAGCAAAATAGTGTCCATAGTGATCATGAACAAAATGCTGTTTATTTGTGGATCCTTGTGATTTAGCTTACCGCAAAGGGATTAAAAAACGAATCGAGTAGAATAAGAGTCCTTTCTTGAGAAGTATTTTAAGAAAATAGGAATATGGAAAGCACTAAAATTATATAAAACTTTCTAAAATATATGTAAATTTAATTTTTCAATAATCTAAACAGTATACAACAGAAAACTTTATCCTTTAAATACTGTTTTCTTACTTAACATAAGCCACTGTTATTCGCTTCTGTGATTTCAACGGGGAGTTAAAATATTCTAAAATTATTTTTCATAAACCACTGTTCTAAAATCCCTGCTCCCTTTCTTCTGTTAAGTGAGGGAGTATACAAACAGACATAATATTCTACAACCATTGGGATGTGTGCTGGACTTTTTTAAATCTGCATGTGCATATTTAGCAAATCAGAATAGGGCAAACATGTTGTGATCCTAAAAAAAATTTGCAGCTTGGAAATCAGAAAATGGTATTTAATACTTACCATGATTTTCCTTTCCTGGCACCAATCCATGGCAGTAGACATGTGGTAGTTTAAGAAGAATGATGTCATTCCAGGAAGAGGTGAACTTGTATAAAATATTTACCATAATATTTCTTTCCTGGTGCCAATCCAGGGCAGTATACTTCTTAAGCTCCCACATGCATTCTGCCACGGTGATGCCAGGAAATGGAGTTTAGGATCTTGGTGAATCAAGTCTCTGGTGAATGGTGGCAATAAATAACGTGAACTCACATCTGGTCTGGTACTCAATGCTTTGCTGAGAAATGGGCTGTTTAGGGCAACCTTACTGGGTGTTACCACTTACTATTACAGTGCCTTGAAAAAGTATTCATACCATTGAAATTTTCCACATTTTGTCATGCTTCAACAAAAAATGTAAATGTATTTTATTGGGAGTTTATGTGATAGACCAACACAAAGTGGCACATATTTGTGAAGTGGAAGAAAAATGATAATTGTTTTTCAATTTTCTTTTTTTCAAATAAATATCTTTTCATTTGTATTTAGGCCCCTTTACACTTATACCAATAACTAAAATCTAGTGGAACCAATTGCCTTCAGAAGTCATCTACTTAGTAAATAGAGTCCGTCTGTGTCTAATTTAATAGTATAAATAAAACTGTTCTGTGAAGCCCTAAGACATTTGTTAGTGAACCTTCTCCCATCTTTGATCAGAAAATCGTAAATTTTTCAAAAAATTTCCAACATGTTGGATTTCTCTTGGCCTAAAAGCAAATGCTATGTGTGGTGAAAAACTAACACTGCAGATCACCCTGAACACACCATCCCCACGGTGAAACATGGTGGTAGCAGCATCATGTTGTGGTGCTGCTTTTCTTCAGCAGGGACAGGGAAGTTGGTCAGAGTTGATGAGAAGATGAATGGAGCCAAATACAGAGCAATCTTAAAAGAATACCAGTTAGAGTCTGCAAAAGATTTGAGACTGGGGTTGAGGTTCACCTTCCAGCAGGACAACGACCATAAACATACAGCCAGAGCTACAATGGAATGGTTTAGATCAAAGCATATTCATGTGTTAGAATGGCCCAGTCAAAGTCCAGACCTAAATCCAATTGAGAATCTGTGGCAAGACTTGAAAATTGCTGTTCACAGACGCTCTCCATCCAATCTAACAGAGCTTGAGCTATTTTACAAAGAAGAATGGGCAAACATTTCACTCTCTCAATGTGCAAAGCTGGTAGAGACAAACCCAAAAAGACTTGCAGCTGTAATTGCAGCGCAAGCTGGTTCTACAAAATATTGACTCAGGTGGGCTTTTCACATATTGTGTTGGGCCGCGTACACACGATCGAATATATCTGCTGAAACTGATCTGCAGACCAGTATCAGCGGACAGATTCGATCATGTGTACGGGCTAGCAGAGAGGTTTTTCCAACGGACAAATTTCAAAGCATGCTTTGAAATTTGTCCACTGGAAACCTGTCCATCGGACATGTCCGCTGGTTAGTACGCCTAACCAGCGGACATAAATTTCCCGCATGCGTCGAATCCATTCGACGCATGCGTGGAAGTATTTTACTTCCTGAAGTGGTGACATGACGGCGTCAACACCACCGCCACGTCACCGCGTCCTCAGTCAGAGGGGATATTCGTCCGATGGTGTGTACACGCCATCGGACCAAAATCCGAGGAGACATGTCCGCTGAAAACGGTCTGTCGGACATGTTTGAGCGGACATGTCTCCTCGTCTGTACGTGGCCTTGGAAATGCAAATTATATCCCAACAAAAGACATTGGCCCAGATTCACATACACTTAATATTCCGCTGCGTAATCGAAATACTCTACGCTGCAGTATTTTACCAGGCTCTACACCGAATCCTGGTAGATTTTTGCCCGTACGCTACGGCGGTGTAGTCTATTTCTCGCCGCGTAATCGAAATACGCGATTAGGGGGCGTGAAGCATTTAAATTAAGCGCGTCCTCGCGGCGATCGAACTGCGCATGCTCCGTTCAGAAATTTCCCGCTGTGCATTGCGCGAAATCACGTCGTTACGTCATTCGTTATTTGAGTAGCGGCGTTTGCGAACATTCCTATTCCCGGACGACTTACGTTAAAAAAAAATAAAAGACGTCGGAAAACGTTGAAATTCGACGCGGGAACGACGGCCATACTTAACATGGGCTGTCTAATATTAGAGCAGCAAAAAGCTGGTATAGTGTTACGCAAATAAAAGATGACTAAAGGTGCCGTAAGAGATTGCGATTGAAGATCGTAATTTCGGGGATCGCCGGCAAAAGCTCATTTGCATACCCCGACGCCGAAAACGACGGGAAGTCCACCCAGTGGCCGCAATTTTATTGCAGCGTAGATCCGAAGGCGTATGAACACGTAATCCAGTCGAATTGAAGCCCGCAGCCGTCTATTCATGGTTTGAGGTTTTCAACTAGCTAGAAAACGCGCGTAATTTGAAATTACTCCAGTCTAACACCAGTTAGACAGGCGTAATGGCTCTCTGAATCTGGGCCATTCTGTTTTTGGTTGACAAAATGTGAAAAATTTTAAGGGGTATGAATATTTTTCAAGGCACTGTATCTATACATGCACTACTTCGATCAGTTAGCTGATTTAAATGGGAATCGTTGGGGGATTCCAGTGACACATAAGATGGACAGTTGTTTTCCCACCTGTCATTTGGGGAATACACCTGGATGTTTATGGGTACCGTACAGCCTGTGGATAAAGACAATTGGATGAGTGCACCCCAGTGAACATTAGTGGTTTATTTATTCATTCATTCATAAAACTTGGCAGCCGGGCACAATCCAACAAGTATTCTCTTTTTCTTGCTGTACTGTGCTGCTAACTTTAATGAATAAATAAAGAATCTGCTCATTTTTGTTGGTGTGCAGTCATCCAGTGTTCTCTTTCCACTTATTACCAGTGATAGGCTGGATGTGCACCCGGCTTCAGTAAGCTGACTTGCAGTGGCACCAGTAAAGTTTCTCAGTGGGTACAGTCAGGCTGTACTGTAGGTAGGGAATGGATAACATGTTTATGATATTTTTTAACATTAGCCCAGAGCCCTAAACTGTAAAGAGATCAGTACTAGTGATAGCTTTGTAATGCTGAGACACTTATGGAATTTTGGAATAGCCATTCCCTTTCCCTAAACTTTGTCTAGGCTTTATTGTCGATAAAATGAAGGTGCTAGGCATATACATATTCAAAATTTGTTTCGCTAGTGATCTGATCTGTTTTGTTGTTCATAGTATGTTGTAAAATTATGAATTGTATGTGTGTATATATATATATATATATATATATATATATATATATATATATATATATAAAATGAATCATAAACAACAGAAATAATAGTCCCTACAAAGTTCTGTTATTTTGTTATACTGGACACATCTCGATTTTGCTTTTTGTACTAAATACCTATTTGTATCTTGAAATTGTCTTTAAAATTAATCTCGATAAAAAAAAAAATATTGAAACAGAAGTAATAGTAATAATAATCTTTAGGGATTTTTTTATCAGGTATATTATTAAAGTTAGGTAAAGGATAACTATGCTTGTAGAAGGTCATTGGCCCACTATCCCCTTTTCCCTCCCTATCCTCAGGTCAACAGATAACAGTAGCTAAGCACCATGACCTACTAAAGGTGGATCATGGTCGATCCTCCATGTGTGTCCATGACAAAACGCCTGTCTACTTATCAAAAACTTTTTTCTTGGATGAACTCAAGGCCAGAAAATTAAAGCAATTTAAGCAACATCGGTGAATCAATTATACAATATATGAATAGATTTCAAGACTTGGCTTTTTAGGAATACCAATAACAGAAGTTATATTGAAGTGTGATAATCAAAAACTGCATTATGGAATACAACATTAAGGGTTAAAATGTCATATCATTTTAAAAAATAGTTCCATATGCTTAGTTAATCATTTAAACAAAATGCAATATTTTATGAGCACCCTGTGCTCAGGAATGCTGGATATGAAAAATCTTGTACCTTGGACATTATTTGACCAGTGGCTGTACAGTAACAGCACTAATGCCACGTACACATGATCGGTTCATCCGATGAAAACGAACTAATGGATTTTTTTTCATCAGTCTTGCCTACACACCATCGGTTAAAAATCCGATCGTGTCCAATGCGGTGATGTAAAACACGACGACGTGTTGAGAAAAATTAAGTTCAATGCTTCGAGGCATGGGTCGACTTGATTCTGAGAATGCGTGGATTTTTGACCGATGGATTTCTCCACAGACAATCGTTTTTATCTATTGTTTTTTTAGCCATACAAACATTTTAAAACAGGTTCTATTTTTTTTCACCAATGGTAAAAAAAATGATGGGGCCCACACATGATCGGTTTGTCCGATGAAAACGGTCCATCAGTCCGTTTTCATCAGACGAACCGATCGTGTGTACAGGGCAATATAACCCAACCTGCCTGGGGAAAACACATTGGGCCAGATTCAGGAAGACTTGCGCTGGAGTATATCGATATGCGCCGCGTAACTGTCAAGATGCGCCGTAGTATCTATGCGGCCGTACCCACCAAACTAGATGCGACAGAAAACTGGCTTTTTCCGACCTGCTTAACTTTCCCTCGCCAGAGTATCGTAAGCGCATATTTTCGCTCGTCGCATCCGTCGCGCCTATTGATTTCCCATTCAAATATGCAAATGAGGGAGATTTCCCGATTCGCAAACGGATTAGCACCAGACGCTGGCTACATGCGCCGCGCGTATGTCGTCCGTCTGTCGCAAAGTTATTCCTATAAATAGCTGCTTTATCTTTACTCCTGGCGGCCACAGGTCAGCAGAAGAGCAGCTACAGCAGCAGCGTTACCGACGAAAATAGCAAGCAGAACAAACACACTTGCAAGGACAACACCTCTGTGTGACAACATGCCAGGGGCAGCCGTGGTCCTAGCACTACTAATGGGTCCCCCGGAACGGAGGAGGCGGGCACGTGAGAGGATATACCGCACGCGCATTAGCCTCTTTGGCATGGGTGATGAGGAGGTGTATCGCCTCTTCAGATTCAGCCTTGATGCAATCCTTAAACTAACCACAACCCTGCAGGATGACATCACCAGCCCAACACACCGCTCACAAGCAGTGCAGCCACTGGCGAAGGTCCTGGCAACACTTCATTTCCTTGCAAGTGGATCATTCCAGCGTACAAGTGGAGTGGTGGCTGGGATGTCACAGTCCTCCATGAGCAGATGTGTGCACCAGGTTGTCCCCGCAATCCTCAGACGCATGTCCCACCACTTCATCAGACCAACCACTGAGGAGCTGCGGCTGAATGCAATGACAGATTTCTACAGAATTGCCAGATTCCCACACACCGTGGGGGCCATTGATTGCACACATGTGGCACTCCAGCCCCCCAGTGCCACAGAGCACATATAGCGCAATCGGAAGCATTGGCATTCCATCAACGTACAGGTGATAGCCGATGCCCAATCCCTTATATGGCACGTCCGTGCCAAACACCCCCGATCCAGCCATGACAGCTACATCTACAATCAGAGCCCCATCCCAATGGAATTCGAACAGAACATGTATGGGGACAGCTGGCTGGTTGGTGAGTGACATGGGTGGCAGCCATGACTGTCCCCCCCCATGATGCTGACATCACAAGGGGCACATGCATGACTAACATCCTCCTGTCTTTTCCCTTACAGGTGACTCTGCATATGCACTGGGACCCCATCTAATGACTCCTTTCCGGAACCCCCAAACCAGAGGAGAGAGAAGATACAATGCGGCACATATCAAAACTCGTGCAGTGGTGGAGCAAACATTTGGGCTCCTGAAGTCCTGTTTCCGCTGCCTGGATAAGTCGGAGGGGCCCTCTTGTATTCCCCTACCTTCGGTGCATGTTGCATTCTGCACATTTTGCCATGAGAAAGGGCCTGCAGATTGACATTCAGCTGATTCAGCTGATTCAGCTGATGGAAGAGCAGTCAGGAGGGTCCTCGCCGTAGGCATCTTTGGACAATAAACAAATACATTGATCACACGGACAATGCACGCATGCACACTACTGATGTCCCTAGATCACACACACCACATCCACATCGCATTGGATTAGCCCAAGTCCAACATGCAGGACTTGGGAGCAGCAACGCCGGCGTCAAGGCCCCAATGATGTCGCTGTCCATTCATACACAATTCACACGTCATTCACACAGCCGTGGGGATAACTTCTCCCCAATGGCCGAGGGTGACACCCCTTACTGGCAGGAGTGCCACCCCCTCACATTCACACACCATTCACACTGTCCCCTGCACTCCTGACCGTGTGCAGTTAAACTCAAAATAAAAAGCTCATAACCTGAGCAAAAAGCAAAAAAAAAAAAAACTCATAACCTGAGCAAAAAGCAAAAAAAAAAAAAATCATAACCTGAGCAAAAAGCAAAAAATAAAAAATCATAACCTGAGCAAAAAGCAAAAAAACAAACAGGGGCTCTTTCTTGTGGGCCCTCTCTGGCTCCTCAGCTGCCTGGAGGGAGTGGGTCGGGGGCATCTGGAGGTGGCTGATCCCCGGGTGGGCCACTCCTGGCAGGTGTTGGCTGCATGCCCTCCAAGGCCACGGCAATCCGGCTGAGATAGTGGTTGGTCTGGGCCTGCATCCTCAGCTGGCGGGTCACATTATGCCGCTGGTCATGCTGCCTCTGCCTCCCCTGGTCCCGGATGGCAGCAGTGTTGGTCTAGACGGCTGCAGTGAGTTGCCTAAGATCAGCCTGCACCTCCCCCAGGCTGGTCACCACTGCAGAGCAGTTGCAGCTGACGTCCTGCACTGCCTCTGTCATGTGTCCCAGGGAGGCCAGGCTGCCAGCTACCCGGTCCAGATGCCCAGCAATCTCCCCCATCTGCTGGGTCTGCCTGGCCTGGTCCCTCGCCATTTGGTCATGGACCACGTCAGACACCCCCCTGGTCTTCCGGATCGCCTTCCTGGGGCCAGGAGATGGTAGTCCCCGGGGGGATGGAGTCGCCCTTGAGGGGCTTCCTAGGATGGGGGAGGGGATTACAGAGGGCCCTGCAGAAGGGGAGGACTCCTCCAAAAATAAAACAAAGTCCTGTTCGGGAACAACAGGCTCCTCTTCAACCACCTCAGCAGGTGAGGTGTGGACACTCCCCTCCATCTCTGTGTCTTCACCACCCAGGGGGTTGGGCACAGGATGCCGTTAGGGGGATGGGGTGGACTGGCCGTCGACAGATGATGGCCCAGCTCCGTCATCTGTGGATGACACAAAGCAGACACATGTTGGGTGGTCCCACACACTTGGCACATGTACCCTCCCCCCCCCCCCACATGCAACACACCAAATAGGGGATAAAAAACACTTACCTGTCCTGGAGCCTTTCTCCACGGAATCATATCCCGGTACCCCCTCCAACTGCTCCCTCTCCAGGCAGCGGACGACCACCTCCTCCTCCGTGGTCAGGCTGACCGCACATGGGGGTCCACCACCCGTGCCCCTCTCATGCCTCCTGATGGTGGCCACCTTGCCCCGGACTTTGCGCCTCAAATCATTTATTTTCTTGCCGATATCGGCAGCAGTCCGGGTGGAGTAGCCCAAAACATTGACCCTGCCAGCAATGCTCTCCAGGATGCCCTGCTTCCTATCCCGGGTGGTCTTCCGACTTTTCCTGCCATGGAGGAAGTCATTGTAGGTCTCCATAGCGGAGATCACTACTGACAGCTCCTGGGCGTTAAAATTGAGGTTTCTCCTCTCTTTGCGGGGAACGGGAGCAACCATCACACAGCAAAAGTTACTTCCCTGGGGTGGGGGGAACTGGATATACTTTTGCGCCGGAAAGGCGCATCTGCGGCCGCTTTTATACGCGCAACGGAACACATTGCGCTGGCGTTTCCCATGAAGTGGTGCTGACGGAAGTTGTGAGCATGTGCACAGGGGAGCGAGTGGAGCCCTCCCTCACTGCGCATGCTCCGTGGATGATGCGATGAACGTAAGTCACTGCGCTGGGCTCCGCCCATCATTAACATATGATCACACCCACTTCCACTTGCGTCGGGTTGCGCCAGCGCTTTTTCGTTACTCCGCCGCAAAGTAACGAACATGCGCTTGGTGAATACTGGACTCACTAGTTCGCGTCAGTGTAACGTATTTGCGCTGCGCTACGCCGGATAAAATATGCGCGCATCTACCTGAATCTGGCCCATTATGTTATTGGCAAATATTCGTGTCTTCCAGAAAAGAAACGTAGGAATAGCAATAGTGAATGGGTAAGGTGGAAGATCAATGCTACATAACTACGCTAAGGAAAAAGTAGGGCAGATAGGTATGTTAGCTAAAATATATGGCCCAGCTTCACAGAGAGTGGGCGCACATCTATGCCGGTGTAGCGCACACACAGTACGCTACACCGGTGCAGCGGGGAGAGGCATGCACTGTTTTCAGCAAGCTATTGCTCACCAAGATACACCAGCGTAGCGTATTTTCGAAGGCGTAGGCCAGCGTAAGTGGAAGTGGGCGTGATCCATGCAAATGAGGCGTGACCCAATGCAAATGATTGGCCGACCGCCAGACAAGTATGTATAACGAACTGCGCATTCGCCGCGCATGCTCACAACCACGTCGGAACAACTACCTAAGATACGCCGGATCACTGTGTACGCCATTAACGTAACCCACGTCCAGCCAGACACATGTCCAACGTAAAATACGCCAGCTTGTGTTCCCTGGTGCAGACCTGAGCATGTCTGTTGCTGAGTTACACCTCCTTTATGGGGAATAACTTTACGCCGGACGTACAGCTTACGCGCACCGCGCATAGCCTGCGTCGGGCGCATGTACTTTCGTGACTCGCCATATTTACCTCATTTGCATGTTTAAATGGCTAATCAATGCGAGCTAATAAATGTACGCCCACCCTACGCCGGCGTAAGCAAGTTACGTCGGCAGGGTGTAGCCTGGTTTTAGGCGTACCTCTGTTTGTGGGTCTGGCGCACAGATACGACGGCGCACATTTGCACTTACGTCGGCGTAACTTGTTATACGTCGGCGTAAGTGCTCTGTGAATCCGGGCCCATATGTTTCTGAACATCTAACTTAGCTACAAATGAGTCATGAGATAGGCATCTACAGATGCCTCAAAGGTCTTGCAATACCACTGCAATTATATTATTAATACATAGTATATGTGACTCCATTCTAAACTACCCGATTAAATTACCTAATTAAACTACCTAATGAAGTCTTTACTTAGCAGCTGTGTTCTAATCTATGCTGATAAAAAATGTTTTCAGTGTACTCAGCGATTAATTTAGCTGAATAAAATAAATGTATGACTCAATATTGTGTTTTTGTAAACACCCTAATGCATATTCATATTCTATATAACAAAACCCCATGGGGAATTAAAGTCAAACTGCGTAACAAGAAGCACTGTGGGAGTAGGCTTTTAAAGGAATGTAAGTGTAGCGGCCTGCTACTTTAATAGCTGGTGCTGCCTTACAGGGCCGATCCTAGGGTCACAGGCACCTGGGTGCAGAAATATTTCTAGCGCCCCCACATGGGCATCGTCATTTTACTAACCCCTCCCCTTTACAAATGGCAATAACTCAACCACAGAGATGCTCTCCCCACAAAGTCTTCATTAACCTGGGATCCTTATGATCTCTTAACAATTAACAAATACAGGAAGAGAAGCAAAGTACTTTATTGGGACCTGGAGATGGGCCTCTGTGATGGACACAGAGAGGGCTTCTGTTAGAGCAGTGGTTCTCAACCTAGGGGTCGGGATCCCCTCGGGGGTCAAATTTCAATTTGCCAGGGGTCACCGAATCCTGGGCTGTTCCTGAAGCCTGCACCGCTCTCCCAGTCTTTTTGCAGCTGCCCAGAAGGGCTGTTCTTGAAGCCCCCGGCCCACCCACCCTGCCTCTTTGCAGCCGCCCATTCAGTTCATGGCATGGGTGGGTGGGGGTAGACTAGAGGTCAGTTGACTGTGAGGAATGTGAAGTAGGAGGAGCCAGAGGAGACCCTATATCCTGATTTTCACTGCTGCGAGACACCAAATAGCTGGAGACGCAGTGAGTAACACTACCTGTGATTAGAGTTGTCATTAATAGTCCCCACTACAGTTCTCAGATTAGCAGATGAACTTGATCAAAAGCACTTAAGTGCTCCCCTTGTGAGTGCAACTCCCCCTACAGTTAGAATCACTCAATTGAGAAATTATTAACCCCTTCAGTGCACCTAGTGTTAGCCCCTTCCCTGCCAATCACATTTACACAGTAACCAGTGCAGTTTTATAGCACTTTATTGCTGTATAAATGTAAATGGTCCCAAAAACATGTCAAAAGTGTCCGATATGTCTGCCGCAATGTCACGGTCACAATAAAATCGCAGATCGTCACCATTACTAGTAAAAAATAAATAAAAAATAAATGCCATAAATCTATCCCCTATTTTGTGGACGCTATAAATTTTGCGCAAAACCATCAATATACGCGTATTGCGATTTTCTTTTTTTTACCAAAAATATGTAGAAGAATAAATATCGGCCTAGACTGAGGAAAAAAATGTTTTTTAAAAAAAAACAAATTGAGATATTTATTAAAGCAAAAAGTAAAAAATATTGTGTTTTTAAAAAAATTGACGCTCTTCTGTTTATAGCGCAAAAAATAAAAACCGCAGAGGTGATCAAATGCCACAGAAAGAAAGCTCTATTTGTGGGGGGGAAATTGTTAAAATGTAATTTGGGTACAGTGTTGCATGACCGCGCAATTGTCATTCAAAGTGCAACAGAGCTATAAATTGGTCTGGGCAGGAAGGGGGTAAAAATTCCCTGTATGGAAGTGGTTAATAATGTGGCTGTTTGTTTGTTTGTTTTTTAGATGTGTCACAATATACACCAAAGTTATTACCAAAAAAAACATATAATACGTCATATGAGCTGACATACAGTACGTTTGTACTGGAACAACCGAACTGCCTTTTTAATCAGTATAATACAACTAACGTGTGGCTAGTTGTTGCAAAGAATGACAGTAAGTAGAATAATTATGCATTTGTATTTTCTTCATGTAAAACAAAAGGATAATGGGTATTAAGCTATGTGTATTTAAAATGAAACGTTTACTGTGGCAAATCCATTTCTATGGCCCACCATGAACCCAAAACCAAAAATGTGATATATTGCAGCCTACTAGACCTTAGATATGGTGGCTGCATTTGTTTTCTTTTTTTATTATTTCCTATTGTTTTCACCTGGCCATCCTGCAAATAACATTTTTGTCCTACGTTATAGATGGCTACACTCATTCACTCTATTGTATCTATAGAGGGAGCCATGGTTGTCACCTATGCTGTTCTCCTGGTTTAGGCTACAAACATTTTTTCCTCTCTCCATTACCAGAAGGCAGAGGGATTTCTAGTTTACTAAAGATAGCTTTTGTGACGGAACCTCCAGCACCCAGCTTGGGTGTTTCCCTCAGTATACAGCTTCCTCCAGTCTGGACCCAGGAACCAGTTATTGTAGCTGCAGCACCCAAGGATTAGATGTCACTAGCTTAGGTGCAAACTGGAACTCGAATTGACTTTATTGTAAATTCACACAGAATTTATAGCATGCAAGATCAAGTAGGGTCTGATCTCATTATCTCACCTCCCTCCACGATCTCTTTATCACTAATTCATTTAATCTACTTGCCATTACAGAAACATGGCTTCACAAATCCGACACTGCGTCTTTTGCTGCTCTATCCCATGGTGGTCTTCTTTGGACCCACTCCCCCAGACCCTGTGGACGTAAAGGAGGGGGTGTTGGAATCCTATTAGCCCCACATAGCACCTTTCAGGTACTTCACCCACCTCCCTCTCTGTCACTCTCCTCATTTGAGGCACACTGCATTCGTCTATTCTCCCCAGTTTCTCTAAGGATAGCTGTGATCTACCGGCCCCCTGGCCCAGTATCCTCCTTCCTTGATGACTTCTCTGCCTGGCTACCCTACTTTCTCTCTTCTGAAATCCCCACAATCATTCTTGGTGACTTCAACATCCCTACTAATGCTAGCACTCCTGCAACCTCAAAACTCCTCAGTCTAACCTCCTCCTTTGACCTGAAGCAATGGATACATGCTCCTACTCACTCTGAAGGTAATACCCTTGACCTTGTCTTTTCCCACCTATGCACCCCATGCAACCTCTCCAACTATCCTTACCCTCTCTCTGATCACTATCTTATTAATTTCACTCTCTCCCTCTCCTCTGCCTCCTTTCCCTCCAAATGCCTAACAGTTACTCGTAGAAACCTTTACAATATCAACCCTTCTCTTCTATATTCTGCGACTGACCACCTCTATGACACAATCGCACCCCTGTCCTGCACCCACCTAGCCACTTCTGTCTACAACACTTCACTTCTAGCATCACTGGACAGACTGGCCCCCCTCAATACACGCAGAATAAGACCACGCCCCCTTCAACCCTGGCAAACAGATGATACTAGAAGCCTGAAAAAACAGAGCCGTGCTCTCGAGCGCCGGTGGCACAAGACCAAGTCCCAGGAAGACTTTGTCCAGTATAAATCTGCCCTGCAAAAATACAATTCAAACCTCCTCACTGCCAAGCAGACCTATTTCATCACCCTCATTAAAAACTTATCATCCCGTCCCCGGCAACTGTTCTCTACCTTCAACTCTCTCCTTCGTCCTCCATTGCCACCAACCACTAACTCACTCACTGCCCAGGAGATTGCCAATCACTTCAAACAGAAGATTGATACAATTCGCAAGGAGATCTCTACTGTTCAGATACCCTCTACACTTCACACCTCATGCCCACAGGCACAGTCATTACTTCCCTCCTTCAACCCCACCACCATAGACGAGGTCACTAAATTACTTGCTAACGTCCATCTTACCACCTGTGCGCTGGATCCTGTTCCCTCACAAATGCTACGTTCACCCTCTGACTCTATTCTACACTCTCGAACCCACATCTTCAATCTCTCCCTCTCTTCTGGAATCTTCCCTAACTCTTTGAAACATGCACTTGTCAGCCCCATACTCAAAAAGCCCTCACTGGACCCATCCAATCTTGACAGCCTACGCCCCATCTCCTTGCTCACTTTTTTATCCAAACTCCTTGAACGTCTAGTCTACAACCGACTAAGCGTCCACCTTGCTGATAATAACCTCCTTGATCCCCTTCAATCAGGATTTCGTCCTCAACATTCCACAGAAACTGCTCTCCTAAAACTTACAAATGACATACTAATGGCCAAAACTAAGGGACACTATTCTGTGCTCCTACTCCTGGACCTCTCTGCTGCCTTTGATACAGTTGATCATCCCCTCCTCCTCAAAAAACTCCACACCTTTGGTCTCCGTGACTGTACTCTTCGCTGGTTCTCTACTTACTTATCCAACCGTACCTTCAGCGTTACTTACAATTCTACTTCCTCCTCTCCTCTCCCATTCTCCATTGGGGTTCCCCAAGGTTCTGTTCTTGGACCTCTCCTATTTTCAATCTACACCTCCTCCCTGGGTCAGCTGATAGCCTCCCATGGCTTCCAATATCATCTCTACGCTGATGACACTCAAATCTATTTCTCTACCCCTCAACTCACTCCTTCATTCTCCTCCCGTATCACTAATTTACTATCAGATATATCACTTTGGATGTCGCACCACTTCCTCAAACTCAATCTATCCAAAACGGATCTTATCATTTTCCCTCCCCCACGTGCCTCTTCCCCCGATCTCTCTGTCAAAATTGATGGCACAACTATCAGCCCATCCCCACATGCCAAAGTCCTAGGTGTAGTCCTGGACTCTCAACTGTCCTTTAAACCTCACGTTCAATCACTGTCCAAAAATTGCAGCCTCAACCTTCGCAACATCTCCAAAATACGCCCCTTTCTAACCAAGGACACCACAAAACTTTTGATTCACTCCCTGGTCATCTCTCGCCTTGATTATTGCAACTCCCTTCTCACTGGCCTACCGCTGCATACTCTATCCCCCTTCAGTCCATCATGAACGCTGCTGCCAGACTCATCCACCTTACCAACCGCTCTGTCTCTGCTGCTCCTCTCTGCCAATCCCTCCACTGGCTTCCGCTCACCCAACGAATTAAATTCAAACTACTAACAATTACCTACAAAGCCATCCACAACTCTGCCCCCAGCTACATCACTGACCTAGTCTCTAAATACCAACCTAATCGTTCTCTTCGTTCTTCCCAAGACCTCCTACTCTCTAGCTCTCTCATCACCTGTTCCCATGCTCGTCTCCAGGACTTTTCCAGAGCCTCTCCAAGCCTATGGAACTCCTTACCCCAATCTATCCGTTTATCTCCCTCTCTATTAGCTTTTAGAGGATCCCTGAAAACCCTCCTCTTCAGAGAAGCCTACCTTTCCCACACCTAGCAACTGCACTTTTCATCTGAGTCCATCTGACCATCCCCCACAGCTAACTACCCCTTGTTCCACTTGACCCTCCCTTCTAGATTGTAAGCTCTTACGAGCAGGGCCCTCTGATCCCTCCTGTATTGATTTGTATTGTGAATGTACTGTCTTCCCTAATGTAAAGCGCTGCGTAAACTGTTGGCGCTATATAAATCCTGTATAATAATAATAATAATAATAATTATTGTATACAATGCAAACTGTAAACAGGAATATAAATAACACAGCAAAGAAACAGCCAACATAAGCATACACTGATTAAACAACTAGCCACCTAGGCAAGTGTAGGTGACTTAGTGCCCACCCAGATTCTTTGGCACCAAGCCCACCTAGGAGGCACACAATGGGGCAAAGACACACATAACACCTTAAACAGATTATTGCAGGAAATCCCAGCATCAGGTTGGTTTGAGCTGATTATATTAACATCGGCCCTAAGTCTCATAGTCTACTACCCTAAGTAGTCATTACTGGTTTGGACACAAATCTGTATCCTGGGCCTAGATTAACAGAGTCTGTGTATTTCAGGGAGACTATTCCGAATCCGAAGCAAGCCCACTCCAAGGGTCCACCAGGCACACACCTCCCAAGAATAGAGCCACCTCAAAAGCCAGGGTCCATAATCACTAGGCAAGAAGGTACCCCGCAGTCCCCTCCAAAAGCCCCAGTCCTGGTTGGGTCTGGTACAGCTCTGAAGGAAGATAAGATTGTTTGGGCTTTTATTTTATTTCACAGGAAGTTAAAAGGTCACTGGCAAGATCTTTTGGTATTTTCTATAGCTGCTGAAAATATTCCTTTACCACATAGACACAGTCAGAATTTCCGATGGAAAAAAATCAGACGGAATTTTTTCATCGAATATTCCGACCATGTGTAAGCCCCATCTTGAAGTATTGTGATGAAATGTAAAAACTGTAGAGAAAATAGAGATGGGGCTTTGGTTTAAAAGAGAATTTGGCTATTCCAAAGGGGATTATCTATCCATCAGAATTTTTCCATCGGAAATTTAGACGGACTTAGAAAGAGAACATGTTCTCTTTTTTTCCTCTGTATGGAATTCCGACGGAGAAAAGAACATGCATGTTTGGAAACAATTTGACGCATGCTCCGAAGCATTGAACTTAATTTTTCTAGGCTCATCGTAGTGTACATCACCGTGTTTTTGACGGTCGGAATTTGGTGTGTCTGTGTGTATGCAAGACAACTTGAGCAGAATTCCGTCAGAAAAACCCGTCAGAGTTTACCCAGACGGAAAAAAACAGTCGTATGTATGTGGCATTAGCCTGAAAAACAAACAAATGCAGCCAACACATTGAAGGACTGCTAAGCCATAAACAATGTTATCATTTTGGTTTTGGGTTTAGGTATTGTTTAAATCTCAGATTTAGCATCCACCTAAAATGTATAAGCGATCCTCTTTTTGGATAGATAATCTCCTTTGGAATAGCCAAATTCCCTTTTAAACCAAATCCCCATCTATTTTCTCTTTTTACATTTACAGTTTTTACATTTCATCACAATACTTCAAGGAGGGTCACAGATGGACTGCCACAGAGCAGTCTGCTACTAATAGAAAGTTCTGGCAATAGAGCAGGTACTCATTCTCCAGTAGTGATTGCCAAATACATTTTAGAACCCTCAACTAGAGGACTGCATGGTGTGGATTATAGATACTCCAGACTGATTTGACAATGTTTATCTAGTAGTCTTTGCATTGAAAAAGCCACAAAGTAATAGAAGTGGGGAGGAGTTGAAACATGAAAACCCCCAAGATGCTGCTTCCATAAACCCTAGTGGCTCAAGGTGTACAACATTCACCTATAACTGCATAAAATGTCCACTTGCAGCCAAACGCACCAATCAATAAATCCAGTCCTAATTAGGACCATACACCTACCAGATCAGTTTAGGGCAGGGGTGCCCAACCAGTGGCCCGGGGGCCACATGAGGCTCCCGGAGCCCTCTGATGTGGCCCGCGACCTCCTGATCTGGGATGGAATAAAATATAATACTGTTATTAAAGGTCAGTTTTATTGCTAAAATCACAGGGTATATATGCTCATATCTGTTCTGCAGTGGTTCCTGGGCCACTTTCGAACTCATCCGTAGGTGCAGAACAGTGCACCTGCGGGTTATCTGCACTGAGCCATAGACTTCTGTTATTACCTGCGAGTTTAGGGAGTGTAAACTGCAGCGCATCTGTGTGAAAGCAGCCTTGGGCTCCTTTTACACGGTCAGTCTGACCCAATTGGACTCTCCATTCACCTCTAATGCCCCTTTCACACTGGGGTGGAAGGTGAGCTGACGGAATTGCGGCGCTATTTTTTAGCGGCGCTATACCGTCAGAATTGCTGCGGTATTCGGTCGCTAGCGGTGTGGTTTTAACCCCCGCTAGCAGCCAAAAACAGGGTTAATACTGCCGGCAATGCGCCTCTGCAGATTGAGACTGCAGGGCAGGAGTTTTTCAGGCGGTATTTAGGCGCTATTTTTAGCGCTAAACTGCCTGAAAAACTTTTCAGTGTGAAAGGGGTCTAAGGAATAGCAGATGTAAACCGACTTGTGTCTTACCTCCAATCCAATCCGGGAAAAAAAAAAAGAGAATATAGTGGGCTGTGTCTGTGTCCGCTCTGCATATGCAGAGTGGACACAGACCTGCCATCCACCCGTTCCACTCATTGTGGCCCACGTCCGGTTACCAAGTGGCTTAAGTGGCCCTCTCTCCTCAAAAGGTTGGGCACTCCAGGTTTAGGGTAAGGCCCGGTGCAGACAGGAAGCCCATACAAATCAATGCAAGGCTGATGCTGTCCACAGCTTTCCGCAGGTTTTTGCATGTAATAGTGCGTGGAGCAGATGTGTACCCCTGGATACAGACAGTCCGCATCCAGGAGCATACATCCATTCTTAACTGTAGGTAATCGTGTCATGTGCTATTACAGTACATGCAAACATATGGACAGTGTCAGCCTGCTATTGATATGTACAGGCTTCCTGTCTGCAGATGATCTGAAACACCTTGGCAGATCCACAAACACAAATGTGCTAGTCTGGGATGTATACAACCCTAATTGGCCTTTTGCATGAGCCCTTAGCCTTGTTGATAATCACCTAGTTTTTTCAACGGCATGCTGAACTCTAAAGCTGAACTCCAGGCAAACAGCTAAATACACAGTATATATATATATATATATATATATATATATATATATATATATATATAGTATATGTACACACTATATCATAGCTGGTATATCTGCCAAAGGATGGTTCTAAAGCCTAAAGATTTGTTACCTTAACCACTTAAGCCCCGGACCATTTTGTTGCTAAAGGACCTGCGACCTTTGCGATTCGGTCATGTCACGTAGCTCCCAAACAAAATTGACGTCTTTTTTTCATCACAAATAGAGCTTTCTTTTGGTGGTATTTGGTATTTGGTGGTATTCCTCAGTTTAGGCAATTATGACAATGGCAGTGAAGGGGTTAACCTGTAGTGGGCGCTGTCACAATGTAGAGAATACGATTTCCTATCATCTGTACCCAGTCTTGCCACACAGAGTTAATCCAGGTCTGAGCAATCCTCTTTTTATTTTTTGGGGGATTTACATCATCTTTAAAGCAGAGTTCCACCCAAATTCTGAACTTCCGCTAATCCCACTCCTCACCCCCTTACATGCCAGATTTGGCATGTAATTTTTTTGGGGGGAGTAGGGGCTTCAGGAGAAGTGGGACTTCCTGTCCCACTTCCTCCTTCCGCCGAGGGGCTGGTTAGGTGATTAAGCTTAATCGCCTACAGCAGCCCCTCCCTGTAGGCGATTGCATGGGACACTCACAGGTCCCATGTGATCGCCTGTCCAATCAGCGGCGGGCCGCGCCGCTCGCGCATGCGCAGTGCCGCTTGCGCATGCGCAGTGGGTGCCTGGCCATGAAGCCGGAGGCTGTCACGGTCGGTTGCCCACACTTAGGATGAAGACGCCGGCGTGACGATGGATCATGGAGCAGGTGAGTGTGTGTTTATTAAAAGCCAGCAGCTACACTTTTTGTAGCTGCTGACTTTTAATAAACACTAAATGTGGCTGAAACACCCCTTTAAGTGTGCCCTAAAGGAGTGATTCTTACTGTGTGGGGGCGTAGCTTGGGGTGTGATGTCAGTGATCGTCGTTCTCTATGACAGGGAACAGAGGATTAGTGACAGTCTGACTAGGAAGCATGGGGAGAGGTTTGTTTACACTTACCTCTCCCCATTCTTTAGCTCTGTGACCTGATCGCGGGACACCGGCAGCGATTGGGTCTGCAGGTCCCGCAAGCGTGGTCACGGAGTACCCCGACCGGGTCATGAACGTGACGTACCTGTACACCAATATGAGCAGCCATGCCATTCTGCCAATGTACATCAGCGTGCGGCGGTCGGCAATCGGTTAAAACAGGGGTAGTCAACCCTTCAGAGGTTGAGAAGAATAACCTGGAAAACATGGAGGAAAGATTTGGGGGGTGAACAGTAGTGTCCTCTGCTCCCCCCCCCCCTTACACACACACACAGTAGTGTCCTCTGTCCCCACCCCCATAGCAGTGTCCTCTGCCTCCCCATAGTGGTGTCCTGTGCCCCCCCCCCCCCCAAAGCAGTGACCTCTGTGATCTACCCACCAGCTTCCCTTAATCGACAGGTAGATCGTGATTGACAGGTTGTTGACCCCAACCTTAAAAAGCATGCTCTGAATCAAAATTTTTGGTTTTAAGAAAGTTTGTTTAAAGGATCACTAAAGGAGTTTTTTTTTTTTTTTTAGCTAAATAGCTTCCTTTACCTTACTGCAGTACTGGTTTCACGTCCTTATTGTTAGTTTTTGCTTTGAAGTTGCTGTAATCCTGCTCTGTTCTCCACGCTTCCTGCTTGTCTGTTTCCTTATAACCACAGTGCTGGGAGCTTTCTCATGGGGGTCTAAGCTGTCATTACTGTGTGTCCAAAACTTCCCAGAACCAATCAGATTCATTTTAAAAACAAAACACTGCCCTGGATTTGTTTGTTTTTGTTCTGTGTGTCTATTTCTATCTCACTGAAACATGAAGCCAGTTCAAAAGTGAAACTAACCTGCAGGCACATTATATGATTGATTTGTATCTATTTTTATTCATTTTGAAAAGGAATCAGTCATTTCAGCAAAAAAAAATAAAAAATTTCCTTTAGTGACCCTTTAATTTTCTAATAAATGTGGGGTTGAATTGATGTTTGTTTTCAATGAGAAGAAAATTTGAAGACGCCAAATTTTACTTTTTTTCTTTAACAGTGTTTTTTTTGTTCTGGAAATTACATTCATTCCAAAGTCAAATGTTAAAAGGAAATAACATTTTGAAGTACTTTCAAACAACATTTGTTCAGGCATTGAATTTACAAAGAATGGCGACCTATACATTTTAACAATTTCTTGTTTTGTTGTAGCTTATTCCCAGATTACTGATGCAAATCTCGGCATCCCAGTCAAATATACGTCATTTATAAATAATCTTTCAAATTATTATCATACTCTACCTATGCCAGCTGGAGCGTACCCATGCTCAAACGACTCCATTAATGCTTTGCTAATTGGCTCACAAAAAAACTGTCCAGGAGATGCATTCTGCAATGGTCCACTGAAAAATGATACATACAGGTAGGAAACATTTTATCCTTATTTTTTTTTTTTCTTTTGTGATAGTACACGTGTGCAAATTGTACACTAAATATGTGTGCAATTTGAATGCTCTATCCTCCAACCCCTTCCCCACTGTTCCACAAATGTACATTTTTAGGGTGGGAATGACTCATGGCTGGCCTAGGGGGAAATAGGCAGGTGATCGTTTGCCCTGTCAGGATTACTGCTAAACATTGAACAGATTCCTGTATACTAGAGATGCAAAAAGCTATTTTTTATTCAGCCACTGGGAATCCAGGCAAACATATGAACACTGGTATAAACAAAACAGATACATAGGCCCGGATTCACAGACATCGGCGCATATTTATGCCGCTGTAGCGTAGCTCTTTTACGCCACGCCGGCGCAGCGCGGAGAGGCAAGCATGAAATTCACAAAGCAAATGCTCCCAACTCTGCGCCGGCGTAGCGTATATTTTGTAGGCGTAAGCCGTCGTAAGTGGAAGTAGGTGGAAGTGGGCTGGAAGTGGGCGTGATCCATGTTAATGAAGCGTGATCCCATGCAAATGATGGGCCGGGCGCCAGACAAGTACTTAAAATGAACTGCGCATGTGTCGGGACATGGACGTATCCCCGTGCGTATGCGCACAACCGCGTCAGAACAACTGCCTAAGATACGCCGGATCCCTGTGTACGCCGTGAACGTAACCTACGCCCAGCCAGACCCACGGCAGCCCATATTCAGACGTCCAACGTAAAATACGTAGGCTTGTGTTCCCTGGTCCATACCTTTGCATGGGTTGCGCCTCATCTATGGGGAATAACTTTACGCCAAACGCAAAACTTACGCAAACCGCGTAAATCATGTGCCGGGCGCAAGTACATTCGTGAATCGGCGTATCTCCCTCATTTGCATATTTGAATAGAAAATAAATGGGAGCGCCACATGCGTCCAACGTAAATATGCGCCCACTCTACGCCGGCATAGGCAAGTTACGTCAGTGGGATGAAGTCTGTTTTTAGGCGTATCTAAGTTTGTGGGTTCGGCGCACAGATACGACGGCGCATATTTGTACTTACGCAGCATATCTGGAGATATGTCGGCGTAAGTGCTTTGTAAATCCGGGCCTATGCCATTAAATATAAAAAAATAGTACTTAAATTACTGTTCATAGAAAAAAGATCATAATCTTCATGCAGACCCAATAGATAAAGCAAAAAAACAATCTGAATCCATCTGACTTTTTAATATTTTATATATATATATATATATATATATATATATTATATTTGGCCTTAGCTGAGCAAGAACATGGTCTAGGATGGGTTTCACTCTTGCATTTTACAGGTAGATAGGTTGGCTCCTTGCAATCTATCAGTAGATAGGCTTGGTACACCTATCAATTATCAAAATTGAGAAATAAGAGGCTAGGTAGGAGGATTCAGTTCAGTTTCTGCTAAGAACTGGCTAAGACTGGGTACTGATCATGGCATCTGGACTGCCTCCCTGTGAGATTTAAGATAGACGTTGACAGTGTTGGTGGCTTGCACATGGCATTAAAATTAATATTACTCTGTCTGATGACAGAAGGTCTCTGCTGAAGTTAAGCTATCCTATGTTAAAGGGGTTGTAAAAGTTTTTTTTTTTTTTTCTAAATGGGTTCCTTTAAGCTAGCGCATTGTTGGTTCACTTACCTTTACCTTCGATTTCCCTTCTAAATGTTTTTTTTTCTTTGTTTGAATTTCTAACTTCCTGTTTTTCCTCAGTAAGCTTGCCCCCATCATCCGAGCCGTTCTGGCTGGGGGTTAGTCAGCATGTTGGCCCCCTCCCTTGGGACTACATCCCTGTGAACACATCGTCTTCCTGCAGGGATGTAGTCCCAAGGGAGGGGGCCAGCACACTGACTAACCCCCAGCCAGAACGGCTTGGATAATGGGGGCAAGCTTACTGAGGAGGAACAGGAAGTGATAAATTCAGACAAAGAAAAAAAACATTTAGAAGGGAAATTGAAGGAAAAGGTAAGTGAACCAACAATGCACTAGCTTAAAAAATACAAAAATTAACCTTTACAACTCCTTTAACATAGGATAGCTTAACTTCAGCAGAGACCTTCTGTCATCAGACAGAGTAAGATTCATTTTAATGCCATGTGCAAGCCACCAACACTGTCAACTTCTATCTCACAGGGAGGCAGTCCAGATGCCATGTTATCAACTTTTGTTTCTCCATAGATCAGTATCCAGTCTTAGCCAGTTCCTGAAAATAAAATAAAACCTTTACAACCCCTTTAAAAGTGGCAGTGTTTCTTGACCTGCAAAAATTGTGTTTCAAAGACTTGGTAAGTCCTAAGAGCAGAGGTGTATTTAGGTTTTGTGCTGCCCTAGGCCTGACTAAACTTGCGCACCCTCTAATTTAAATATGACCCACCCCTTCCTGTCAAAGCCACATCTTCATGAGAAGAGGACAGAGGGATGCTGAGGGTGAAGGAGAGAGGGACGCCCTGGGAGAAGGACAGAGGGTTGCCCCCCACAAAGTGCCGCCCTAGGCCTGGGCCTTGTTGGCCTAGGCCAGAATACATCCCTGCCTAAGAGTCTGCAGCCAGCAGTCTAAAGACATAGGTGAGTCGGGCAGACCAGAAGTTGGCTGGCCAACTAGTAGATCTGTTAAAGCAGTCACTGAGTGAGGACCTCTGCATCAGCTCAGCAAATGTTCAGCAGAGGCTTCCTCTTAGGCCGCGTACACCTGATCGAATTCATCTGCTGGAATTGGTCCGACGGAGCGTTTCAGCAGACAAATTCGATTGTGTGTATGGGCGAGCAGACAGGTTTTTCCAGCAGACAAATTAGTACACTAACCAGCGAAAATATCTGTCTGCACATGCGTCGAATGGATTCGACGAATGCGTGGAAGTGTTTTACTTCCTGGTTCGGTGACGTGGCGGGTCAACGTCACCGCCACGTCACCACGATGTCTGCCGGCGGGGATTTTGGTTTGTCGTGTGTACACGATCAAACCAATATATCCCAGCAGACAAATCCGATCAAAACGGTCTGTCAGACCGATTTGATCGGATTTATTTCATGGTGTGTACGCGGCCTTACTCAAGTAACCAGTGGACACATTTTTAGGGACAAGGAGGATCCTATAATGAAAGAAAAGGAGAGGTCACCACAAGCCATTATATGGTCCAAATGTGCAGCAAGACCAGGGAGCCAATACAGCACGGGCATTGCTATGAGTGGAAACATACTGCAAAATGTCCTCTGTGCCAGGGAAGGGGGAAAAGACCCCAGAACTCAAGCTTGTAGACCGCTCAAAGCATGTCTCTTACCCAAGCATCTGTAATGCTTCTTGACCAGTACAAGCTTGTACAAGCTAATTGAAGCCCTCCCCACCCCACTTTGAAATGTGGAGGCATTCGTTAATGCTGGCGAACTTGTCTACAGACTTGTGGGATTTAGGAGCCCAGAGTTGAGGGCTGAACTGCGTACCTGGCCTGGAAACCTCAAAGTAATGAAAGGAGCTTCTCCTGGCCTCATAGGAGAAGCTTTCATTTTAAGCTTCTTCAGGTGAAGCAAATGAGTACTCATACCACCTGTAATATCTTTTGTGAGGGCATCCAAAACAGCTCCGAATAGACATTCACCATCTAAAGTCATGCACAGTAAACTCTTCCAGTGCTCACTGGAGTGCTGGGCTAGAGAGGGAGTGGGAGTAGCTGGCTTCAGTTCTCAGCTGCACACTGAAAGCCAACATTTAATTAGGCAGCTGGGTGAATCCTAGCAATATGGTTAAATCGTTTCAGAGCCTGGAATGGCTAATTGTGGGCAAACTACCACTATTAGCTGGCCCTGAGAGCAAAAGCAAGTGCAGTCCTCTGACCCAAAAGAGAAGTATGACCAAGAAAGCTTTGGCCATAAATCTCTTTAACAAAACATTTGGGAGGTGTGTATAGATTTTCAGTAGTTTTCCAATCTCCATGCAAAATGCTTTCAAGTAATGCTGACCGACACTAAACAGCACCTGCTGTTTCTCCAGTGTGAAAGCACTAGACTTTCACACTAGAGCGGTGCACTAGCAGAACCGTTCCAAATGTCCTGCTAGCAGCATCTTTGGAGCGGTGAGAGGAGCGGTGTGTTTATCGCTTCTCCACCGCTCCTTCCCATTGAAAGCAATTGCGCATTGCTGGCGGTATTAACCCTTTTTCGGACTGTAGCGGGGGGTTAACACCGCATTTTCTGCACCTCCAGCCCCAGTGTGAAAGAGGCCTAAGGCCGGAATCACACTTGTGCGGTGCGAATTTCAGCTCTGTAATCTCTGCAGATAGATAAGGGAAGTGTTCAGCAGATCCATTGCGTTTTAGCTGCGAATTTGGAGACCTGGGAGAAGTTCCGGGTGAGAGGAGAGTGGGGGAGAAGTGTATTGAGCTGAATGAGAGAAATTCCTGAAGAGAACTGAACACATCTGCGAATCAGCTGCGTACCCATAGAAGATAATGGGACTGAATTCACACCTGAGCCGCACCGCAAGGCATAAAATCCGCACACGTTTTTTCTGCAATGCGCATTGCGAATGCATCGCACATATGTGAACCAGCCTCATTGAAAACAATGTATTTAGAAATGTTCTGCGTATTAGATGCGGTTTAAGCCACAACCAATTCGCATAGGTGTGAACCCAGCCTAAAGGTCCCAGACAAATAACAGTGCTAGTAAAAGCTACAGTAAAACCCCTCATTAGAGTTTTCATCTGACAGGAAGTGAGAGGAAATTTCCCCAATAATACACAGACAGCAAAAACAGTGTGGCAGAGGTTTTAACCTTTGACTACTCTAGCTAAAACACAACATTTTGGATATACATCGATTTTATTTACTTCTACAGGTCTGATACTTTGCTGGAGGTTTTCTGCCTTCCTGAAATGAGTTCAGCAGCAACCAGTACATACATTTTCTTCCCCTGTGGTAAACAGTACACGGTGGGACAAAGTTGAAAGACCAAAGAAAACTGAAGCAAATTATGTTGTTCAAAGTTTCCACAAACCCAGAATGTAATATTGTACTTGATTATTATACTTGTCTAATAATTATAACAAAGGTTTTAAATGTTTTAAATATTTACTTTTTCTCTTTTCTTTTCTTTTTTTTTTAGAGTAAAATTTATTTTACTATCAAGTACTGGAATATTTAGTCAAACACAATGGTCTGGAGAAATTGAGGTTCCAAAACGTAAGAGAACACATTTAACATATTATTTAAGTAGAACGTCACATATATTATCTTATCTCACGGGACTGGACTTGGAATGAACGGCACCTACAGGCTTACCTATAGGTAAATTTAAGCACAGGAAGTTTACTTACTCTTTAAGGCTCCATTCACACCTATGCAATGTTGCTTTACCCCATTTCTATTACGATTTTGCAGCAATTTACATTTTGCTATTTTTTTTTTTAGTTGTTGTTGGGCAGATTTAAAAATGCAAAGCGTAAATCATGGTAAAATTGTGGTAAAAATTTGGAAAAACGCACTACAATGTTTCCATTAAAGTCTATTGAACCAAAAAAAACAAAACAAAGCAGCGAGTTTTGCGTTTTACAAATATTCCTCGACCCTTTCTAAAAGCACAGAGGCACAAAAATGCATTGATGTGAACGTGCTCCATAGGAATCCATGTTAAAAATAATGTCATGTGTTTCTGCAAAAAGGAAACAGCATGAAAAAACAAAATGGTGTGAACAGAGCCTTAAAGTGGAACTAAACCTAACTTTCTTTCTCGTACATCACGGGACACAGAGCGGCATATTCATTACTATATGGGTTATATGGAGTACCTTCAGGTGTGGACACTGGCAATCTCAAACAAACAGGAAGTCCCTCCCTATATAACCCCCTCCCCTAGAGGGAGTCCCTCAGTTTTTTCGCCAGTGTCTTAGGTGTTGGTCACGGAATAGCTTTGCTCCACATCCTTGGGATTAAGGGCGGGCTAACCGGATCTGTCCAAGGAGCCTCAGTGCCAAAGTGGACAGTACCCGGGCCCCAAACCGTGGGGTTTTGCCTATAATGCTCCTCTTTGGAGGGCTGGACCCTGGGCCCAGGACTTGGAGTTCGTAAAAACCATAAGTTCCTGTTTGCCAGGGTGCTATATAGGTCCAGGACAGTGGGTACCTTCATAGGACCCCAGGGCCTGAAGGTCTACTACGCTACCCACGGAGATGGGAGAAGATTGGACCGTTTTGCAAAACCTCCTGCAGCATGGAGCAGGTAAGGGGGAGCCTGCGGGACTTGGTTCGACAGCAGACTCTCCAGGGGAGATCTTAAGGGGGGTAGCCTGAGTATGCTCTGCATTGGCACCATGGTCACTATGTCTGATGGACAGGATGCCCTGAAATGTTTCCCCCCATCACTTGATCCCCCTACCTATCTATGTATGTTTGCTAGCTACCTGCTGCTCGCTGGTTGAAGATCTTTTTTAAAAAAAAAAAAAAAAACAGATCTGTCTCTAGGCTAAAGGGACTCCTTAGGGGCCTGTTTTAGCCTTACCTTGCCGGGATTCAAAATCTGCCGCCTGATGCGTCCTCCAACCTGCATTCCTGGGCTCCAGAGTGCATCTCCTCCTGGGCTCTCCCCCCCCCCGACAGTCGCGCGTGCGCGCGCGTGCACGCGCGCATACATATAGAAAATTTTCGCGCCGTTCGGGAGGGGGGGGGGGCGGGGAGCGTGACTGCAGTGTAGAGTGTGCGTGCCTTCAATTGCTGTTATACACAGCAGGCGCGTTCTTAGCTCAGTTCAAAGCTGAGCTGGAGAGAGAGGACGTAGAGCTGGCAGCACAGTGACTCCCGGTGGCGAGAAGGGGTACTACATGCTGGAGTCAGCTCCAATACTTTTTGTTAAGCCAAAATCCCCTTGGCAACAGGTTGAATGCTGGCAAACATGTTGGGGTGGGGCTGTATGTTGTGAATAATATTATAAAGGAAAACATACTGAGCCCCACCGGTTTTGGGCATTAGTGATCCTATTGTCCCCTAAACCTTATTTTTTGTTTGTACTCCTGGCTATAACAGTCTGTTGTTGTAAGCGGAGTCCCTCGGTTTTGTATTATGGCTTCCAAGGGTTCAGGATCAAAACACAAAAAAAAAAAAAAGGCAAAGACAAAGAGGTTCCTCCTCTGGTTCTGATGATATGCCAATACTTTCCCCACAGGTTATTCCTATAGGGGTCACCCTGGATAAGCCATTAAGGGGGTCTGGTGCTGAGGCTGGCCCAGGTCGGCCCAACCCTGTGGTATCACAGAGGAGATGCTAGCCGTCACCCTAGGGGGGCTAGAGAGAAAAAGTTAACAGCTAGGATCGCTGGCTCTTTTTCTGGCAAAAAGCGGACTGGATCCCCATCGCCAAAAGGGACAGAACCTAGAGGAAGGATCTACCACGGAAGAATCGTTTTCAGCCTCCCAGACGGAGAGTCTGTGGTTCCAGTCTTTGACAAATAGCAAAAAAACAGGATGCGCTAGAACTTATTATTAACAGACAAACAAACTTAGTGTCCATGGATAGTAATCATAAACTACTGAACAAAAATAGTGTCCATAAGTGATAAAACAGAGGATTAGTGTCCAACTGATCCTATTTGGACCAGTAATAAATATATTAATGTATTTAAAAAAAAAACACCAGTGAGAAAATTGTGATGTTGACAATAAACGTGGTGACATTCAAAGAAGTGCTGATAGTAGATCCTCCACCATGCAGAAAGTACTAACTGCTTACCGGAACACCGGTGGTCTCTTAACAAAAAGAAGACCCCAGAAAGCATATATGTACCCAATGGAGGAAGGTGGTAGACCAGGTGAGTTATCGATCCCCTTCAGGTTGGAAACTCGGAACCAAATGCCAGGGAAAAGCAAAAAAGGCCACAATAGTGTAACAACGTCTTAAAATTTTATTTTAAAAAAAGCCAAAAACACACTTACATTAAATAAAAGCAAACAGGCATGTCAGTGGTATGCTGGGACTCCGGCCGGAAGCGATCCATGCAAATACTTAACCCGTCCAAACGAGGTATGGGAAGAGGTAAACAGCGGGGGATGAACCGATGAGAAACACTATCCCGCCCGACCGGTTTCGCGACAAATCGCTTAATCATGGGGCCCCATGATTAAGCGATTTGTCGCGAAACCGGTCGGGCGGGATAGTGTTTCTCATCGGTTCATCCCCCGCTGTTTACCTCTTCCCATACCTCGTTTGGACGGGTTAAGTATCTGCATGGATCGCTTCCGGCCGGAGTCCCAGCATACCACTGACATGCCTGTTTGCTTTTATTTTATGTAAGTGTGTTTTTGGCTTTTTTTAAAATAAATTTTTAAGACGTTGTTACACTATTGTGGCCTTTTTTGCTTTTCCCTGGCATTTGGTTCCGAGTTTCCAACCTGAAGGGGATCGATAACTCACCTGGTCTACCACCTTCCTCCATTGGGTACATATATGCTTTCTGGGGTCTTCTTTTTGTTAAGAGACCACCGGTGTTCCGGTAAGCAGTTAGTACTTTCTGCATGGTGGAGGATCTACTATCAGCACTTCTTTGAATGTCACCACGTTTATTGTCAACATCACAATTTTCTCACTGGTGTTTTTTTTTAAATACATTAATATATTTATTACTGGTCCAAATAGGATCAGTTGGACACTAATCCTCTGTTTTATCACTTATGGACACTATTTTTGTTCAGTAGTTTATGATTACTATCTATGGCCACTAAGTTTGTTTGTCTGTTAATAATAAGTTCTAGCGCATCCTGTTTTTTTGCTATTTGTTTATCTGTGTTTGTAACTACAGTCAGGTGCAGCTTCTTTTGAGTTTCTAATTTCACTTTAGATCACCAGCACTCTGTTGCTTTGTTTTTTTGTTTCTTTGCTTGCCTTAGCGCAGTTGACCTTCCCCTTTTTCACTTCTCCAGTCTTTGACAGACATGGTCCGCTCGGCATTTAATTTGCCATTTCCAGAGCCTCAAGTTCCTGCGGTATCCTCTTTAGGTTCTTTTAAAAGCGCCTTTAAGCAACGCAGCTTTTCCGGTCCATCCTCTGTTAGAGGAATTGGTTTTTCCAGGATTAGGACGACCGGACAGAATTTTTTCTGCCGCCTAAAGCTGACGAGAGGGTAGTCTTTATGCACGTCTGCCAGGAAATATTTGTGCTTGCAGGCACTCTTTCCCCTGACCAATTGCTCTTTAAAAGGGGGCCCGGATGGCTCAGGCGGTAGAGCATCGGACTTTTGGTCTGAGGGTCCAGGGTTCAGGTCCCGGTTCGGGCACTGCTTTTCAACTACCCGTGAGGTCCTTGAGGCCACATCTCCCGGAAAGCGCCCGATCTCGTCTGATCTCGGAGGCTAAGCAGGGTCGGGCCTGGTTAGTGCCTGGATGGGAGACCACCTGGAAGGTTTTTCTGTTATTTACCCTATGGGAAAGACATTTTTCTAAGAAAGGGGGCGCTCCCAACTGTGGACGCAGCCATCTCATGGGTGAATAAATCATTAACTGGCCTAAGGGGAAACATACAAATGTTTAAGGTCCCGGTCGATAAACGTTTAGAGACACTTTCCAGCATCCTTGGCTACAGCCAGCAGTGGCTGCAAGTGGAGTTTTGTCAGGCGTCAAAGAACCAGACAAAACAGATGCTTAAGACATCCCTGCCCAGTAGGCAGAGGAGTTATTGGATATTCCCAGAGCTCTGTGCTTTGCGGTAGAGGCTATAAAAAGACTCCATCCAGCAGGCGTCTCGTTGTCACTATTTTTAGTGCATATGAGAAAGCTCTTATGGTTGAAGAACTGGGCGGCCGAGCCCCATGTAAAAGACTGCTGGCAGGTTTGCCCTTCCATGGAAAGATCTGGATAAATACGTTCAGACTGTTTTCAAGTGGCAAAAGTACCCTTTTACCAGTCAAAAGAAGTTCCGGGGTCCTGCGTTTAAAAGGCAGCTCCCCCCGGTTCCAGGGCCCTCAAATTTCAGGCAGTACGGACCTCCTGCGCGATCAAACTTTTAACAATGGATCGCAAGGACAGGCCTCTGGGGATCGGTCCCCGACAGAGGGGGTCCGATCATCTGTGGCCGCAGGCTACAGATTAGAATTTCTAAAATTTCCTCCACAAGGAAGGCCTCAATGCGGGCAGCATTGGATCACCTGCTTTACCAGGGCATAATGGTAGAGGTACCAGCCCAAGAACAGGGGCTAGGTTTCTATTCCAATCTGTTTGTCATACCAGGGCTCATCGGCAATGTCAGACCAATTTGGACCTAAAAGGTTTAAAGGCTTACCTAAGGGTTCGCTCTTTCCGGATAGAATCCGTTTGGTCAGCAGCCGCCACACTCCAGAAGGATCTGGCTTCTATAGACATAAAGGATGGTTACCTTCATGTACCAGGTCTTTCAGCCACATCAAATATTTTTGTTTTTACGCTTCGCAGTGATACAGCGTCACTTTCAATTCGTGGCGCCCCCCTTCGGGCTGGCTACGGCCCCCGGGTATTCACGAAGGTCCTAGCTCCTATTCTAGTCAGTCTAAAGGATCCAAGGGATCTCGGTCCTGGCATACCTGGACGACCTCTTAATCATAAGATCACTCGCTTCCTTGGTGGAATGCGTAGTAGCCCTCATGGTTCAGTACCTCGAGAGGTTCGGCTGAGTCCTAAACCGGGGAAAGATCAGCATTTCAACCTACAAAGCAGTTGGAATATCTCGGCACGAGATTAGACACAGAACTGAAGATGGATGTTCCTGCCCCTGGTAAAGGTCGAGGCTATCAAAAGATTGATTCAGTTGGTTCTAAGCAAAAAGAGCCAACTATTCGCCTATGTATGCGATGGCCATGTTCGAGGCGATACCACACGCTTCCACACTCGTGTCCTACAGGCAGCAATTCTAGCAGCTTGGTTCTGCCCAGTGGTCTGGAAGGCTGGAGAGCGGTCTTGAACAAGTTCACTCGCCAAGGAACTTGGGCAGAGGCGGAGAGGCAGCTGCCCATCAAGGTCTGGGAGTTCTGAGCGGCTCGGCTAGCCCTCCTGGCATAGACATCCAGATTACAGGGGTCCTCGGTGAGAAGTCATTCAGACAAAGCCACAGCGGTGGCATATAAGTGAACCACCAAAGGGGGAACCAAGAGTCAAGCCACTCAGAGTGAGAGGAGCTTGGTTTTTCGGTGGGCAGAGGTTTATGTACCCTGCATATCGGCGACATTCATTCCCGAGGTGGACAACCTGCAAGCGTACTTCCTAAGTCGCCAAACCCTGTCCCTGGGGGAGTGGTCTCTGCATCCACAAGTTTTTTTCAGACAATCTGCCAGAAGTGGGGAGTGCCAGACCTGGAGGTCATGGCATCAGGATTCAACAAGAAGCTAGACAGGTTCATGTCTCGAACGAGGGACCCTATGGCCTGCGGAACCGATGTGTTGGTTTGCCCTTGGCATCAATCATAACTTCTATATGCATTTCCCCCACTGCAGTTACTACCCCGCCGGTGGCGCAGGATCTTAGCACAGGCCGGTTATCCTGGTAGCCCCAGCTTGGTACCGGAGGGCATGGTACTCACTAGTCCTGAAATTGGCAGCGGGAGGCCCTTGGACTCTTCCTCTAGGGCCAGACCTACTCTCACAAGGCCCGATCCTCCACCCTGCATTACGGCGTCTAAATTTGACGGCCTGGCGGCTGAATCCCTGATTCTCAGGGGTAGAGGTCTGTCTAGGCAGGTAATCCCTACCCTCATTAAGGCTAGAAAGCCGGCCTCCAGGGTAATTTTGTTACAGGGTTTGGAGGGCCTACGTAGGCTGGTGTGAGGCTAAGAGATGGGTTTCCCGCAAGGATACCATTGATAGAGTATTAAGTTTTCTCCAGCTAGGAGTGGATAAAGGCCTGGCATTAAGCACGATCTAGGGACAGATTTCAGCCTTATCAGTGTGGTTTCAGAGGCCGCTGGCCGCCCACTCGCTGGTTAAGATCTTCGTACAGGGAGTCTTACGTGTTAATCCTCCAGTCAAATCACCACTTTGTCCATGGGACTTAAATCTTGTTCTGTCAACTCTACAGAAACAACCCCTTGAGCCGTTGGCTGAGGTACCTTTGGTTTTACTGACTGGAAAGTCAGTATTTCTGATCACCATAGTTTCGGCCAGAAGAGTATCGGAATTGGCAGCCTTATCTTGTAAGGAACCATATCTCATTTTACATGAGGATAGGGCGGGGTTCCGTCCTCATTCTTCCTTTCTACCAAAGGTTATAGCCAGTTTCCACCTGAACCAGGATGTGGTACTTCCATCCTTCTTCCAAAACCCACCTCTAGAAAGGAGGGGTTGCTGCATACGTTGGATATTGTCAGGGCCATAAAGGCCTATCTTAAAGCTACAGAGAAGGTTCGGAAAACAGATGTGGTGTTCATTTTACCGGAAGGGCCCAAGAGGGGTCAGGCAGCTGCTTGATCCACCATCGCAAGATGGATTAAACAATTAATCATTCAGGCCTGCGGTTTGAAGAGGTTGCCTCCTCCTTTGTCGGCAAAGGCCCATTCTACCAGGGCCATGGGCACCTCCTGGGCAGCACATCATCAGATCTCTATGGCTCGAATATGCAAGGCAGCAACGTGGTCGTCAGTCCACATGTTTACAAAGGTTTATCAATTAGACGTAAGAAGGAATGCGGATACAGCCTTTGGGCAGTCAGTACTACAGGCCGCGATTCAAGCTCCTCAGGATCTGAGGGGGCTCCCTTGACTTGATTTGAGATTTACATTTCTTGTTTAAGTTGGATTTACTAGTATTTGAGTATACCTCTAAATTAAATCCTTCTTTGGAAGATGTCTCCCTCCCCTCATTAAAGCATTGCTTTCGGACATCCCATATAGTAATGAATATGCCGCTCTGTGTCCCGTGATGTACGAGAAAGAAAAAGGGATTTTTAAATACAGCTTACCTGTAAAATCCTTTTCTTGGAGTACATCACGGGACACAGAGCTCCCACCCCTCTTTTGGGGAACATTTTGGGAGGCATACTGCTTGCTACAAAACTGAGGGACTCCCTCTAGGGGAGGGGGTTATATAGGGAGGGACTTCCTGTTTGTTTGAGATTGCCAGTGTCCACACCTGAAGGTACTCCATATAACCCATATAGTAATGAATATGCCGCTCTGTGTCCCGTGATGTACTCCAAGAAAAGGATTTTACAGGTAAGCTGTATTTAAAAATCCCTTTTTTTGCAAATTTTGAGTGCACAACTCTTTATTGCAGAAGGGACATGCTATGACAATTCTGCCTACTTTTACCTACAGGTAAGCCTCGATTAAGGCTTACCTGTAGGTGCTTAACCACTTGCCGACCGCGCTATAGCAAAAATACTGCTACAGCGCGGTCGAGCTACTGTGACACGACGTCCCTGGGACGTCGTCGTGCACTTTCACGATTGCGCGTCCCCTGGAATGCGCTCGCGGAAGTGTCCGTGCTCGCCGGGTCTAAAAGACCCGGCGCATCACGGATCACGGTAAATTGCCGCTGATAGCGGCCTTTTACCACGTGATCGCGCCGTCGAATGACGGCGCGATCACTTGTAAACAAACCGGCGTCATTTGATGACGCCGGTTCCTCCCTCTCCTGCGTCTCCTCTCTGTACCGTTCGGTACAGTGTGCGAGGAGAGGGGGGGGGGTGGGGTGTCAGCAGCTGAGCTGTGGCTGGATCTGTGACAAATGCAGTCACAGATCCAGCCATCCCTCAATCCATTCCAGCTCTGCAGTACCCCAGTACCCTGCAATCCCCAGTACCCAGCAATCCCCCAGTACCCAGCAATCCCCCAGTACCCAACAATACCCCAGTACCCCAATACTCAACAATACCCCAGTACTCAACAATACCCCAGTACTCAGCAATACCCCAGTACTCAACAATACCCCAGTACTCGGCAATACCCCAATACTCGGCAATACCCCAGTACTCAGCAATAACCCAGTACTCGGCAATACCCCAGTACTCGGCAATACCCCAGTACTCGGCAATACCCCAGTACTGGGCAATACCCCAATACTCTGCAATACCCCAGTACTCGGCAATACCCCAATACTTGGCAATACCCCAATACTCGGCAATACCCCAATACTCAACAATACCCCAGTACTCAGCAATACCCCAGTACTCAGCAATACCCCAGTACTCAGCAATACCCCAGTACTCGGCAATACCCCAATACTCGGCAATACCCCAGTACTCGGCAATACCCCAATACTCAGCAATACCCCAATACCCTGCATGATTCTTTGCAATACTCGGCAATACCGCCTATGGGGATTTTTAAGTAGCGAATTTGGCGCCATTCCACGAGTGTGCGCAATTTTGAAGTGTGACATGTTGGGTATCTATTTACTCGGCGTAACTTCATATTTCACATTATGAAAAAAAATTGGGCTAACTTTACTGTTTTGTTTTGTTTTAAGCACAAAACAGTTTTTTTTTTTAAAAACACGCGTTCAATAAATTTCAGCGAAAATACCGTGCGATATAAAAAGTTGTAACGGCCGCCATTGTATTCTCTAGGGTCTTTGCTAAAAAAGCATATATAATGTTTTGGGGTTCTATGTAATTTTCTAGCAAATAAATGATGATTTTTCCATGTAGGAGAGAAATGTCAGAATTGGTCTGGGTGTTCCAGAACGCTTTGTGGCGTTCCCTGCATGTTGGGCCTCTGTATGTGGCCACGCTGTGTAAAAGTCTCACACATGTGGTATCACCATACTCGGGAGGAATAGCAGAATGTGTTTTGGGGTGTAATTTGTGGTATGCATATGCTGTGTGTGAGAAATAACCTGCTAATATGACAGAAGCAAGTTTTTTTTTTTTTTACAGAATTTTCAGTCGTTTTTCTTTTATAGCGCAAAAAATAAAAAACCCAGAGGTGATCAAATACCACCAAAAGAAAGCTCTATTTATGTGAAAAAAAAGACAAAAATTTCAAATGGGTACAATGTTGTATGACTGAGTAATTGTCATTCAAATTGTGAGAGCACCGAAAGCTGAAAATTGGTCTGGTTAGGAAGGGGGTTTAAGTGCCCAGTGGTCAAGTGGAGGTTTAGGAGATATTTACAAAAATCACGGGCACCGATGTCTACGTGCTGTTCCTAATGGAGGCCGTGCCGTGACTGACATCATTGTGTCTCCAGCCAATCACAGCGCCGGGGGCCGCAATACCCAGAAGTCAGTCCCGGGAGAAATGTCGCCGCCCGAGCAGTGTACGAGGATGGCTGCGGGGGCTTCGATCTGAGGTATTACATAATGAGCTAGTATGTTATGCCTTTGTCTTACAGTTTTTTTTTTATGATTTCCTAATAGGCTTTACTTCCTCTTTAAATGTACACTGAGCTGTACATGCACAGCTGCATTCCCAGAACACCGAAAAAGGTGATAGTGACTGCACTGTGTGAATAGTGTAATGATACACTGAATAGGGGTAAAGTGTCAACCTAAAACAATACTACCAAAGCTTCTACAGTGCACATAGTAATAAAACATACAGGCATTAAAACAAGCATAAAACAAAAGTGACCGTGAAAAAAAACACAAAAAACTTTGCAAATGGTGTCATTGACAATGACAAAAATAAAGTGATATAGCAAGTTTAATAACGCAAAACTGCAAAAAAAATCCACACAAATGTCCATAAACAGTGATCCCAAGACGTAGAGTGTTGAAAGGAGAGATAGCTTCGGTGCACACACCTCTTGTGACCCCTAGCTGCTCACCTCGCGGCTAGAGCATGGACAGTCTCAATACATCCAAGGTGTAAATACAATGCTGCAGGAAACTTATTTCCGACCAAGGGACTCAGCGCCAGATGGTATATGAAAGAGACAGTGGAAAGTATATTGCGTAATACAGCGAGGTAAATACTGAAGCTCATAAATCACATAGCCATGTACTCACATAGAGGACATGGATAGTAGGCCTATCTCCAATGAATGCCGAGTTCGTGAATCCTCCTGTAATCTTTCCCTCTGCTCCCGACTTCCGGATGTACCGCTCATAGCGTGGAGAGTGGAGTGGAGAGAAAACAAAGGAGACAGAAAATGGAGAACATCGCGTAATCCAGTAGGAAACGTAGTTTAATGTAAAACAAAATAAAGACACTCACATTTAAATGGATCAATGGTGCAAAACATATACAAGCGGCAAACTCGTCTTCCTCCCGTCAGGAAATGCTAGGTCCGATGCTCCAATCCCGACGCGTATCGTCACACCACGTGACTTCATCAGGGTAAGTCAGGAGCAATATATACCATCTGGCGCTGAGTCACTTGGTCAGAAATAAGTTTCCTGCAGCATTGTATCTACACCTTGGATGTATTGAGGCTGTCCGTGCTATAGCCGTGAGGTGAGCAGCTAGGGGTCACGAGGTGTGTGCACTGAAGCTATCTCTCCTTTCAACACTCTATGTCTTGGGATCACTGTTTATGGACCTTTGTGTGGACTTTTTGCAGTTTTGCGTTATCACACTTGCTATATCACTTCATTTGTGTCATTGTCAGTGACACCATTTGCAAAGTTTTTTTTTGTGTTTTTTTCACTGTCACTTTTGTTTTATGCTTGTTTTAATGCCTGTATGTTTTATTACTATGTGCACTGTAGAAGTTTTGGTTGTATTGTTTTAGGTTGACACTTTACCCCTATTCAGTGTATCATTACACTATTCACACAGCGCAGTCACTGTCACCTTTTTCATTTATTATCATTTTTTTCTGGTCAGGACAGATTAACAGGTGTCTGCAGCAGTGCCCCCTAGCCTAACTCACCGGTAGCGCAGGAGTCCCTCTATTATTCCTTCCCAGAACACTCCAGCCATGCCAGAATGACTGACTCCCATGCATATGCATGGGGTGATGCCATCCCCCACCGGCAATAAAAAAGATGAAAAGCTGCCATGGAAGGAGCCGGGGGCGGGGATGACAATGGCGGGCAACAGATGTAACCTTTGTATCACAGGAAGATGAAGGTAAGTATGTTAGGGAGTTTAGTTCCTCTTTAACCACTTAAGACCCGGAACTTTAGGCAGCTAAAGGACCTGGCCAGTTTTTGCGATTCAGCACTGCATCGCTTTAACTGACAATTGCGCGGTCTTGTGACGTGGCTTCCAAACAAAATTGGTGTTGTTTTTTTTCCCACAAATACAGCTTTCTTTCGATGGTATTTGATCACCTTTGCAGTTTTTATTTTTTGTGCTATAAACAAAAATAGAGCGAAAATTTTGAAAAAAATGCAATATTTTTTACTTTTGGCTATAATAAATATCCCCCCCCAAAATATATATATATATATATATATATATATATATATATATATATATATAAAAATCCTCAGTTTAGGCTGATACAGTGCCTTGCGAAAGTATTCGGCCCCCCTTGAACTTTGCGACCTTTTGCCACATTTCAGGCTTCAAACATAAAGATATAAAACTGTAATTTTTTGTGAAGAATCAACAACAAGTGGGACACAATCATGAAGTAGAATGACATTTATTGGATATTTCAAACTTTTTTAACAAATAAAAAACTGAAAAATTGGGCAAAATTATTCAGCCCCTTTACTTTCAGTGCAGCAAACTCTCTCCATAAGTTCAGTGAGGATCTCTGAATGATCCAGTGTTGACCTAAATGACTAATGTTGATAAATAGAATCCACCTGTGTGTAATCAAGTCTCTGTATAAATGCACCTGCACTGTGATAGACTCAGAGGTCCGTTTAAAGCGCAGAGAACATCATGAAGAACAAGGAACACACCAGGCAGGTCCGAGATACTGTTGTGAAGTTTAAACCTGGATTTGGATACAAAAAGATTTCCCAAGCTTTAAACATCCCAAGGGGCACTGTGCAAGCGATAATATTGAAATGGAAGGAGTATCAGACCACTGCAAATCTACGAAGGCCTGGCCGTCCCTCTAAACTTTCAGCTCATACAAGGAGAAGACTGATCAGAGATGCAGCCAAGAGGCCCATGATCACTCTGGATGAACTGCAGAGATCTACAGCTGAGGTGGAAGACTCTGTCCATAGGACAACAATCAGTCGTATACTGCACAAATCTGGCCTTTATGGAAGAGTGGCAAGAAGAAAGGCATTTCTTAAAGATATCCATAAAAAGTGTTGTTTAAAGTTTGCCACAAGTCACCTGGGAGACACAACAAACATGTGGAAGAAGGTGCTCCGGTCAGATGAAACCAAAATCGAACTTTTTGGCAACAATGCAAAATGTTATGTTTGGCGTAAAAGCAACGCAGCTCATCACCCTGAACACACCATCCCCACTGTGAAACATGGTGGTGACAGCATCATGGTTTGGGACAAAATCTACAATGGAATGGTTCACAAATAAACATATCCAGGTGTTAGAATGGCCAAGTCAAAGTCCAGACCTGAATCCAATTGAGAATCTGTGGAAAGAACTGAAAACTGCTGTTCACAAACGCTCTCCATCCAACCTCACTGAGCTCGAGCTGTTTTTGCAAGGGGGAATGGGCAAAAATGTCAGTCTCTCGATGTGCAAAACTGATAGAGACATACCCCAAGCGACTTACAGCTGTAATCACAGCAAAAGGTGGCGCTACAAAGTATTAACTTAAGGGGGCTGAATAATTTTGCACACCCAATTTTTCTGTTTTTTATTTGTTAAAAAAGTTTGAAATATCCAATAAATTTCGTTCCACTTTATGATTGTGTCCCACGTTACAAATTACAAATTACAGTTTTATATCTTTATGTTTGAAGCCTGAAATGTGGCAAAGGGTTGCAAAGTTCAATAGGGCCAAATACTTTCGCAAGGCACTGTACGTATTATTCTACCTATTTTTTGTAAAAAAAATCGCAATAAGCATTTATCAATTGGATTGCGCAACATTTATAGTGTTTACAAAATAGAGGATAGTTTTATTGCATTTTTATTATTTTATTTTTTTTTTTACTACTAATGGTGCTGATCAGTGATTTTTTTCGTGACTGCGACATTATGGCGGACACTCCGGACAATTTTGACACATTTTTGGGAGCATTGTCTTTTTCACGAAAAAAATGCATTAAAAATGCATTGTTTACTGTGAAAATGACAATTGCCGTTTGGGAGTTAACCACAAGGGGACGCTGAAGGGGTTATGTGTAATTTCATATGTTTTTCTAACTGTAGGGGGGTGTGGCTGTAGGTGTGACATCATTGATTGTGATTCCCTATATAAGGGAACACACAATCAATGCGGGCCCCACAGTGAAGAACGGAGAAGCTGTGTACACACAGCTCTCCCCGTTCTTTAGATTCGGGGACCGATCGCGGGACTCCAGCGGCGATCGGGTCCGCGTGTCCTGCGGCCGCGGTCACGGAGCTTCGGACCGGATCGTCTGCATTCGCGACCCCATGGCTGGGCTTAAAGGGCCACATACAGGTACGTGGATGTGCCCAGCCATGCCATTCTGCCGACGTATATCGTCGTGAAGGGGTCCTTAAGTGGTTAAAGCGGTTAGGGAGTTTGGTTCCTCTTTAAAAAACAGCTGGCTTTTAATAATAGGACACTATGGGGGGGGCACTCTAATATAGGGGATGTGTTACTGGCCAAATCAGCAGGTGAAAACAGAGGGGGAAAAAGCCCAAAAAATAAAACTGATATGACTATATAGAACTCATTGTTCCTTCTAAATTCTCAATAATTATATGGTGGACCTGATTCAGATCTGGAGAGAAACTGGAGTTGTTGTCCAATGTCCATCAGTCAAATGCCTTGTTTGTTTGTTTTTTAAATAAAACCTGAGCCATAAACTGTTTTTTTTTTTAATGAAAAACAACTCCAAATGTGAGAAACTTTTTTTCAGGTTTCAAGAATTGGCCCAAATTACTTTACTTGGATGATTTCCTCCAAAAAAACTATGATTTCTTTTTTTTTTCCAGAGAAAGATTTTCTGGAAAAAGTTGAACCTGGAGGCCGAAGTGGAGGAATGATTGTGCTAACTTCCATACTTTCTGTTTTACTAGCTATTTTGTTGATAAGCTTAATTACTGCATTAGCTATTGGAAGGTAAGAAAATATGTTAATGCCTAATCATCCTTTAAATATATATTATTATGTGAGACATGAGATGATCATTAACGATCCAGCTAACCTGGCCAGTTCAAGAACAGTAGTATGTTCGTGGGAAGCCTTCTACTAGCACAGGAATGTTTACATTGTCAGTGCCTTATGTTGATTGTAGAAATGGTTTGACATGCCCTGTCCCCTTGCTTGCCCCTGAAATTTAACAGGTATTATACTCACCTGTCTGTCCCTTCTCTTACCTTCACTCTTGTACTACAGTCCCAGTCATATTTCAATGCTTTCATAGTTTTGGATACCTTAGGCCGCGTACACACGATCGAACATGTCCGCTGAAACTGGTCCGCCGACCAGTTTCAGCGGACATATCCGATCGTGTGTACGACCTAGCAGACAGGTTTTTCCAGCGGACAAATTTCAAAGCATGCTTTGAAATTTGTCCGCTGGAAACCTGTCCGTCGGACATGCCTGCTGGTTAGTATGCCTAACCAGCGGACATAAATCTCCCGCATGCGTTGAATGGATTTGACGCATGCGTGGAAGTATTTTACTTCCTGGATTGGTGACGCGGCGGCGTCAACGTCACCGCCGCGTCACTGCGTTATCCATCCGAGGGGATTTTGGTCCGATGGTGTGTACACGCCATCAGACCAAATATCCAAGGAGACATGTCCGCTGGAAACGGTCCGTCGGACATATTCAGCGGACATGTCTCCTCGTCTGTACACGGCCTAAGTCTCGCCTCATGTGCTGTAGTTCTTTCTTCACCTCAACATCGCTACAGAAGTCAACAGTGTTGTAGGGCTTAAGAATAGAGTTGTGTCATGCAGCGGGAGACTCCCAGAAGTAATGAATGCCAAGGAGTCTTCTCGTCCAGTACATGCTTCACGTTTTTCTTTCATTCAACCCAATGGGCTGAATGACAAAAACATGACAGATCGCCATAGAATGACGTTGTACTTATACCTATTCACTATAGAAGTTGAAGGATCTTGTCCATCTGTTTTTTCGTAAAAGTCATGCCTAGGTCAGAGTCCCAGTGGTGTACAGTATAAACGCTGGAGAGGAGTCGTCAGAGGATTGCAGTCAGTAAGTCATAAAGGAGTAAATGCATATGTCTCGAATGGTTCCCCTTTCTATAAGATTGCTTCAGAGTACATAAGAGTATGCAGGGAATAATACAACATTTGCATTCAATAATCAGATTTCCCAAGAGTCTGTATATTAAGCTAATTTCCCAAGAGTGTGTAGATTGTGTCTAAGCTCAATAGTGCTCCAACTGTCCAGAGGCAGGTCAGAGCATATAGATAGGTCAGCCTGAGTGGGAAATTATCTGTGTGGCCAAAAGTCTACCAGCTAGAATTTCCCTGATGTACTAAGGCATCCGAGGTTCCTATTGGTAAAGCCTGGTTTAAAGTCCAAGTTTACAATAATAAGTGTTATAGGTGAGATTGAAGGGGAGAGGTTGGGAGAGTGAAACACAGATTGAGCTACTCTGATTGAATTTCCGATGGGTGGGTGGGTCTGTATCTTTAATGGAGGCTGGGAAGGCATCCTGAACAGGTCCCAGAGAGAGATGGAGGTATCCTTGCCCTCCATGGCCACCCACTTCTTTGAACCCTGGCCCTGGAGTGAGTTAAGAGCTGAAATTTTAACCTGGGCTGCTTTGGGGACCATAGAGATTCTGGAAACGTGGAGATAATTAGTTGTTGGAAAGTTATGGGCATGTGCACCGGCAAAGCCTGAAACAGATAGAATCTGTGGAAGTATAGTCTTTTTCAGGGAGTTGCAATGTCTGAACCATGTATGCCACTCTTCAGGTCCCAAATTGTATTTTGAAGTTTGGGTACAAAATTCGCCTGGTAGAGATCTGCAATATCCTTAGTAATCTTGGTGCCCAAGTACGTGATTTCTTAGTCTTACCAGTGAAAATAAAAAATGTCATGGAGAGGTTGCAGGTCTTGCGGAGGAACCTTATGTCGAGTACTGCCGATTTAGCAAGATTTATTCCTAAATGAGAGCTCCCAATAGGTACGCAATGCCCTCAGAATGTTGGGCAGAGTTGTGCTTAGGTTTGTTACATAGAATGTTAAGTTTTCCACAATGGCCGCAATTTTGTGATGGCCCGAGGGTTTAATATAGCCAGTAAAATAAGGGTTACTTCGGACTGAGCAGAGGAAGAGTTCCACAGCAGTGGCAATCTTAAAGAACAATCTTAAAGAACTTGGACCGCATCTCGTTCACCCTTACTCATGCCAAGGGTTTTGAGTGGAGGATCCACCGTTGCATATGGTCTAGGCCTATATGTTTCAGGGCGGCCTACATGAAAGGCCAGATCATCCTATCGAAGGCCTTTTCTGTGTCGGCCGAGAGCAATAGAAAAGGGAACTTTGAGAACTGGGCTGCATGGATGAGATTGAAAACCTTGGTGGTGGTCTCCCTGGACATTCCATTTTAAAGCAAACCCATGAACATAAAAATTAAAAAAGCGATTTGATTTCAAAACAAGCACATTAATGCGACTATGCTAAACTATTGTTATTTGAAGCCCTCTATTATAGTGGTGGGCCAAACTTGGGAGGTTGAAGTGGAAGGGGTTAACCATAGTAGATGTATCACTCTCTGCACAGCAGCATACTCTGGGTTCTGAGAATTTATAGTACTTTTATCAAAAAATGTAAGTTGCAGGTTCCTGCTATTTTGTATCTAATGCCGCGTACACACGGTCGTTTTTTGCGATGAAAAAAAAACGACGTTTTCTGTGAAGTAAAAAACGACGTTTTTGAAACGTCACTTTTCAAAGACAATTTTGCATACACACCATCGTTTTTTCACAAAAAGCAAGGTTACGTTCACCACTCTTTTCCATTGAAGCTCGCTTCATAACTAGCTTCTGGGCATGCGCGGGTTGAAAAACGTCGTTTTAAAAGACGTTTTTGCTACACACGGTGACTTTTTGTGAAACAAAAAACGACGTTTTGAAAAACGACACAAAAAATTCAAGCATGTTGGAATTTTTTTTTGGTCGTTTTTTTGAAGACAAAAAACGACGTTTTGCCCACACACGATCAATTTAAATGACGTTTTAAAAAACGTCGTTTTTTTTCATCGCAAAAAACGACCGTGTGTACGCGGCATAAGAGTGCACATTCATCATTTGGAAAGGCAACATAACTGGGCTAAGAAAAAAACTGCATTCCCAAAATGACAGATATCAAGTTGAGAGCATTTCAAAAAGTTTTAGATAGGTTTGTAACATACTAATTCTATACCATGCTATATGTCAAGAGTTTGGTGTATATTTTCTTTAACCACTTAACCCCCGGACCATATCACTGCCCAAAGACCCGAGCACTTTTTGCTATTCGGCACTGCGTTGTTTTAACTGACAATTGGCGTCCTTTTTTTCCCCACAAATAGAGCTTTCTTTTGGTGGTATTTGATCACCTCTTTACTTTTTGCTGTAATAAATATCCCCAAAAATATATAAAAAAAAATAATTTCCTCAGTTTAGGCCGATACGTATTCTTCCACATATTTTTTGTAAAAAAAATCGCAATATTTATTGATTGGTTTGAGCAAAAGTTATAGTGTTTACAAAATAGGGGGTAGTTTTATGGCATTTTTATTAATATTTTTTTTTTTTACTAGTAATGGCGGCGATCAGCGATTTTTTTGGTACTGCGACATTATGTCGGACACTTCTGACACATTTTTGGGACCATTGGCATTTTTTTAGCGATCAGTGCTATAAAAATGCATTAATTACTATAAAAATGCCACTGGCAGTGAATGGGGTTAACACTAGGGGGCGGGGAAGGGGTTAAGTATGTTCCTGGGTGTGTTCTAACTGTAGGAGGGGTGGACTGACTAGGGGAAATCACTGATCTTCTGTTCATACATTGTATGAACAGAAGATCAGCATTTCTCTCCCTGACAGGACCGGGAGCTGTGTGTTTACACACACAGCTCCCGGTCCTCGCTCTGTAATGAGCCATCTCGTGTGCCCGGCGCCGATCGTGCCCGCCGGGCACACGCACAGGAGTTATGGACGAGCGGGCGGTGAGCGTGGGCCCCTAGTGGCCGATATGAGAGCCGACGTAGAGCTACGGGCTCTTGCGCAGGGGAGCCAACCTGCCGCCGTAGAACTGCGGTGGCAGGTTGGGAAGCAGTTAATGTTTCAAATCTGGTGTGTTTTCCCTGTCAGTTTATGTCGTTGGCTTAATTTTTATATGTTTGTGACTATTTATGGGATGCTACCAACCAGAAGGGCTCAGTTTTACAAATTCAGTGAAGTGAATACAGTGGTGCTCCAAAATTAGATTATTTTGATTCTAATGAGTTTATTTAAGCCAACAAAACAGAACTCCATAAGCAATGCTTCAGTATAATTGTCAACGTTAAAACATATATAATTCGAGATTTTCCTAGCTTGTGACGGAAAATATTGGTTATATGAAGACAGGAGGCGAGTATCTTGCATTAATCTTTCTTTATTAATGCCCATAGCAGAAACTTAAACAACTTTTATTTGAAAAGAATAAACATAAGAACATCTGTGTGGGACTACATTTCCCAGCAGCCCTCAGTGTAACGGCCCCTCCTCCCTACGGACCCTATAAGAGGGCTGAGTACTTCCTTGCACTTCCTCTTTCTGACTGCGATGCCAGTGTGAACAAAACCAGACAACAGTCCAACATCAGAAGTCGGTATCCCCGCAGTAGGTCGATGAGTTCCCTCAGTGGATCCGTAGGCACGGGTCGCCATCTCTTGTAGGGGAAACTTCAACTAGGCTCCAACCAAAAACAGCATCCCAACGGGGAGTCAACACGAATCTGGGAAGTCCGAATGGTGTACCCTCGGATCGTTTCAGTAACCTAAAACGAGAGCAAGGCGACCATAACAGGGAGGGTAGGGTGGGAAGATACTCGCCTCCTGTCTTCATATAACCAATATTTTCCGTCACAAGCTAGGAAAATCTCGAATTATATTTCAGACAGGAGGCTCATATCTTGCATGTTTAAAGCTAAGCATACGTATTCTATACACAAGGGCAAAACATCAGAGTATGTATACATATATCGACTGTAAATAAATTACAACAGCTTGTACGATAACTAGATACCCACACTAGGGCGTAAGAACTGACAAGGATACATGGGATTCAGGTCTGAAGTAAAATTCCCGAAAGGTAGATTCCGACGACCAGTCGGCCGCCAATAGGAGGTCCGATAAGGAACCCCCCGTGGAAACCACCTTAGTGGCCATCGCTCCTCTGGTCGAGTGAGCGCCAAACAGGGCTAAATCTATGCCCGCTAATTCCATTACTAGACGAACCCACCTGGCCAGAGTGGCTGAAGTCACCGGGAGGTGAGGTCGCACATAAGAGACCAACAATTGTGATAGGTTAGGAGAGCGAAGAGTCGCCGTACGTGATTCGTAGGTTTGAAGGCAACGTACAACGCAAAGCTGCGGGTGAGAAGGAAAGAACGGGTAAAAGACCGAATGAAGTTGAGTCTTGGTTCTACGCACTACCGAGAACCTAACCCCTTGCGGCGAAAATTGACGCCGCGAAACGTCTAGGGCTCTGACGTCCGAAACTCTTTTTATAGATACTAGGCAAAGCAACATGGTGAGCTTAAGGGAAAGATCTCGCAGGGAAAGCAGGTGATTGTCTTCCCAGGATGAAAGTAGCTGGAGTACTTTGGTCACATCCCAAGTGGAATGGTAGCGAGGTTTAGGAGGACGGGTAAGCCTAGCCCCGCGGAGGAGACGACACACCAAGGGGTGTCTCCCGACAGGGAGGGACTCTACGGGAAGGTGATATGCCGAAATAGCGGACCTGTACACATTAAGTGAATTGTATGCCTTTCCCGAGTGAAAAGCTTCAGCCAGGTAGTTGACAATCGTGTTCACAGGAGCTCGAGTGGGATCAACTTGTTGTTGATCACACCAACGAACCCATAATCCCCAGGCAGATCGGTATGCCGATCTAGTCCCAGGGGCCCAGGCCAGGGCGAGAAGGTCTCTAGCTGAAGATGAAAGTCCATCACTGGAGTCTGACGTCCCGAGACCAACCATGCCAGCAGAGGCAATCTGCCCTCCAGAATTAGCGGGTGAGCCTCCCCGACAGGGTTGGTCAACAGGTGGATCGAGTGAGGGAGGAGTCTGGGATAATCGATCGACATACCCAGAACCATGGGAAACCATGGTTGGGCTGGCCACCACGGAGTGATAAGGGCTACCGTGGCCGCCTGATTGGCTACATGAAGGAGCATTCTGGTTATCATGGTGAAAGGAGGGAACGCATAGTGTAACCCTGAGGGCCATGTCTGAAGAAGTGCGTCCGCCGCAATCGCTTCTGGATCCGGCCTCCAGCTGTAAAAGCGGGGCAGTTGGCGATTGAGCCTCGATGCGAACAGGTCCGTGTGAAAGGGGCCCCACAAGGTGTGGATTGCTAGAAACACCGATCTGTCCAGCATCCAGTCGCTCGTATCGGTCAGGTAACGGGAGTTCCAGTCTGCCACGTCGTTGGAAGTTCCCGGAATATATTCCGCTAGAGGGGTGATGTCGCGTGAAAGGCAGAAATTCCATAATTCTGATGCCAAATTGGCCAGAACTTTGGATCTCGATCCCCCAGGCGATTGACATACTGGACAGCCGCCACATTGTCCATGCGTATAAGGACGCAACATCTGGATCTCTGTGACAGAAAACTCTTGACGGCGAAAAATGCCGCCAGGAGTTCTAACGCGTTGATATGAAGGGTAGCTTCCTCCGCTGACCATGTCCCTCCAGTGGAGACAGGGCCACAGCGAGCTCCCCAGCCTAGACGGCTCGCGTCTGATTCCAGAATGATGTCTGGTCGGGGCGTGAAAATAGCCTTGCCGTTCCATTCTACCGCGTATCGGAGCCACCAACGTAATTCCGCCTCCGAATCCGGACAAAGGGAGATTTTGTCCGAGTAGCGGAGGCCTTGTCTCAGGTGAAGAGCTTTTAGCCGTTGGAGTGCCCGATAGTGAAGAGGAGCCGGGAATATTGCTTGAATGGAAGCGGACAAAAGGCCGACCATGCGAGCAAGAGTCCTCAGAGAAATGAGGCGTTTCCGGAGAATCGTATTGATTTCTTTCCGGATCAGGGCCAGTTTGGCACTGGGCAAACGCAATACTGCGTGTGTGGTGTCCACCGAGAACCCTAAAAATTCCACCACCTGGGACGGTTGGAGAACCGATTTGTCGAGGTTGATGAGGAAACCCAATTTCTCCAAAAGTGACACTGTCCAGTGTTTGTGTAATTCGGCTTGTGTCTTTGAACGAGCCATGATAAGTATGTCGTCGAGATAGATGATAAGCCGTACGCCCCTGCGGCGGAGGGTGGCTATCACCGGTTTTATCACTTTGGTGAAGCACCAAGGGGCTGAAGACAGTCCGAAGGGCAGGCAAGTAAACTGCCACATGTGGTCTTTCCATTGAAATCTCAGGAGTTGTTGAGATGACCGGTGCATAGGTATCGTCAGATACGCGTCTTTGAGGTCTATTTTTACTAGCCAGTCCCCTTGAATTAGAAGGTCCCTCAACATGTGAATCCCTTCCATTTTGAAGTGACGATACGACACAAATTGGTTCAAATCCCTGAGATTTATCACAGGTCTGTATCCCCCATCCTTTTTTCGTACCAGAAAGAGATTGCTCACGAACCCGGGGGACCAGGGGTCCACCTCTATCACCGCATGTTTTGCGATGAGGTCCTGGAGTTCTCTGTCTATGAGATACACATTGTCTTCTGAAAAATGTATGGGATTTAGGGGCACCAACCTGTTTGGTTGTGATGTTAGTTCTATGCAATAACCGTTGACTACGGCCAGAACCCATGGGTCTGCCGTAATCATGGACCAGGCATGGGTAAAATGCCTCAACCTGCCCCCCACCGGTATGACAGAATGGCATTTTTTTCATTAAACTCACCGGATGGACGAGATCGTGGGAATCCTCTGCCACCGCGTCCTCTCCATGGACGTCCTCTGGGAGGGAAGAATGGAGCTGGTTGAACCATAGAGGCGGAGTACAGTTGCTGCGCGGGAGCGTAAAATTGAGCTGGTGCTCTGGGGGAGGCCCTGTAATAATTTCCTCGGCCGGCAGATCGGCCTCTACCTCTGCCAGCCCTGTTAAAAACTCTAGCCCCAGAATTTGACTTTTTGAGGGAAAATTGAGCCTTGTCTAGGCTGTTGAAAAGTCCAACGAACCGGTTTATATTTTTGACCAAATCGTCTCCGAATAGCAGACCCTCGGCTGAGGGACCCGGTTCTGATTCCGCTAAGTGCGATAACTGGGGGTCAAGCCTCATCAATATAGACCTGCGCCGTTCAATGGCGCAGGTAGTGTTAGCTGATCCTAGCAAGCATATGGCCCGTTGTGCCCAGCCACGTAATTGGACCAAGTCAATTGGTTCCTCTGAGGTGGCTGCCTGTTCAGACAGGTTGAGAATTTTTGTTAATGGACCTAAGAGGTCTAAGACGTGGTCCTGGATCGTTTTGAACGAACGTTCAATCCCCTTTTTTGAAAATTTTCCTGCCTTGGTCAGGTACTTTAATAAGACCGGATCGATCTCGGGTGTGGCCGTCACCTTGTTGGGGATGGACGGCCTGGGACATTCTGCACGCAATTTGTTTCTATTGGATTTATCCAGAATCCGCCTTACCCAGTGCTCCACGTATTGGGATACCTGGGGAAGAGGGGCCCAATCCCCAGAGCGGGGGTGAATAATCAACTCCGGATTAAAGAAGGGCTCTCCTAGAGAGTCTAATATCGCCTCTGTTGGGGCATCCGGATTGGCTTCCATGTCAGTAGCCATTTGCCCAGCCTCCTCTGTGTCTGAATCAGAATCTCTAGCTGAAGCATCTAGTGACTCGCCCGAGTCGTCATCCGAATCCTCATTAAATGAGTCGGGTTTTTCCCGGAGGGATGACATTAGCTTCTTAGATGGGTACTCCTTGGTTATCAAGGGTCGCATAACTGTAGGATGGCTGGGTCGGCAGGCCGAGGAAGGTCCTGCCTCACGCATCAATTCTACTTCCCCTGCCGGGGAGTCGATATAAGTCGCAGTATGTTTGCGCTTACAAGAGGCCTTGCCTGATTTTTCCTTTACAGGTAACATGGGCTGGGTATAGGTTCGAGGGGTAGCAGGAGCTAAAGCAGCCTGTATGGATTGTGTTATTAACACTTGAATTTGTGCTGCGGTGAGCATTTGTGGGGTTTCCACATTGGTTTCAGGTTCCATGTCATCCTGCACCTTATTATGTGACATGCTGACAAGATAGATTGTTAGTCAACCCTATGTAATTCTGTAGATTATAGTTAGGGGGTGCCCCAGTACGGTCGAGATGTTGGGGTAACTGTAACTGGGTAGATAGGGGACAGTACAGCACCCTGAAGTGAGGTTCCGCCCTACCGCTCCGCTCCGCTGCAGCCGCCGAATGATTCACAGCGCGGGCTTGCAGGGAGAAGCGGCGCTGCCGTGTGACGTCACGGCGATCCGATTGGTAGAGAGGAAGAGTGAGAGTGAGAGCGAGGGGGAGAGCGAAGGCGGGGACGCGCCATGCATAGGCGCGCCCCTCCTATGAACAGCGCGCTGAACTTGTGAGGAGATGACGCTCACAGAAGACGGCGCAGTACAAGAGATAACATGCGGTGTGGCACCAAACAGGGACGCACACCGGAGAAACGTTTAGGGAATGAAAAATATAATACTATATATATATATATATATACTATAATATAATATAATAATAATAATAATAACAGTGAAAATTCTAGTACAAAAACGAGACTTAAATTAGTTACTTATCTGACTATGAGCAGAAAGAAAGAGGAAGTGCAAGGAAGTACTCAGCCCTCTTATAGGGTCCGTAGGGAGGAGGGGCCGTTACACTGAGGGCTGCTGGGAAATGTAGTCCCACACAGATGTTCTTATGTTTATTCTTTTCAAATAAAAGTTGTTTAAGTTTCTGCTATGGGCATTAATAAAGAAAGATTAATGCAAGATATGAGCCTCCTGTCTGAAATATAATTTGGGTTGTTTACCCAGCAACATTTGTGCAAGTATGTTGTTTTGTTGTCAGTTACTTAACAAACTTTTTTTTTTCTTTTAATTAGTCGGGACATTTGTTGGAAACAAACACTGAACTACGATGTTGGTGTATATGGACATTTTGATTATTTAGCCCGTGGCACTTATAGAACACATTATGAGCATTTCACCTCTCCATCTTTTCGTGGCAGAAAACCACTTTCTGAGGACATGTAAACAAAAAACGTTGTGTTTCTTTATAACCATGCAGTATATGTATTTGTTTTGTCACTGTATACTGATTTCATTCTGTTGTGTACATAGAAATGAGAAAGAATGTATGCAAATGTCATTAAAGTATAACTAAAGGGAAAACTTTACCCTGTCAGTTCCTATTGCTGCCTGTGTCCCCATTACTTACCCCCCCCCCCCCCCCCCGACTTACATTCTCTGATTGTCCTGTTCACCATTATTATTGAAAGTAAAGGTTAAAGAAAATCCCAAATTTTTAGTTGTCCCCAGAAAATTAATAGGAGGGGACATCTTCCAATGGGGACACTAGTTCTGGTAACCTTTAACCTTAATTTGCAGGGATTTTCTCTAATTTCTTATTTGGTTATGGGACAGGAAGTAAAGGGAAATCTCCGTAATGGGATGCAGATGGCAGGAAAAAAAAATGTTGGTTACTCCCTTCCCTTGCTCTGTCCAAAATGGAAAAAAAAAATGCCAATAGTTCTACTTTAAGATTGTAACACATAATTACCCTTTTAAAGTGACTGCTATGTAATTGTTATCATTTTACTATTCATTTACAATGTGCTGGTTAAAAAGTGGGCCAAGAAATAATTACATTAAAATAGAAGCACAGAGAAGGACACTTTAGAGCAAACTACTGCTTTGTCAATGCAGGGCAAAAGCAACAGGTTTGTTTTTATTGTACCCCTCCACAGCATGGCTGTATAAAAAGAGTCCTCAGCTCAGTGTAAGCTGGGAATAGAGTGATTCAGAACTTACAGTGGCCTTTTTTTCTTCCCTCTGGCAGCTGAACAGAGAGGCAGGGCAGTGAAGGAATGAGGACTATGTGCTGCAACAAGGGCTGTAAGAAATAAATCATTTTGCATTGCCCTGCATGAGCAGAGCACAGGTGTGTTTTGCAAATGCCCTAAATGTCCACGTAGTTGAATCAAGTAGTATTTTGAATCAATAGGGTTGATTTACTAGAGAAAGAAAGATTAGAGTAAAGAGAGAGAAAAAAAAAGGGGGGGGGTCCAGCGGCCACCTGACAGATTTCTTTTAACTTCCATCCATTTAATTTTAAAAATAAAAATAAAATATTCAGACATGGAACATTAGGGCTGGATTGACATCACTTCCACTGCATTTGACGTGTGTTGATATGCCGTAAACCACTAAATGAATTGACTTGTATGGACATTCATTTTTGAATGCATTGTGTAGATGTGCATTTTGTTTTCATGGCAGAAGCCAAAATACGTGATGCGTTGTAATGAGTTGAGCTCTGTTTAAATGCAGCATGATACATTTTCAACTAGAGCTCAGCAATGCTTTCTACATAGAGAAGTGCAATTAGGAGATTGTGTGATCTCTCACAACTGTGAGATTGAGTTATCTCTTAGGCCGCGTACACACAATCAGACCCGTCCGATGAAAACTGGTCTGCAGACCAGTTTCATCGGACCAATTCGATGGTGTGTACGGCCTATCGGACCGTTGTCCGTCGGACCAAAGTTTTAAAACTTGCTTTAAAATCTGTCCAACGGACACCTGTCCGTCGGACAGATCGCTGGTTAGTACGCAAAAGCATTGGACCAAAAACCTGCGCATGCTCAGAATCAAGTCGACGCATGCTTGGAAGCATTGAACTTTGTTTTTTCAGCACGTCGTTGTGTTCTACGTCACCGCGTTCTGGTCTGATCGGATTTTTGGTCCGATGGTGTGTACACACATCAGACCACTTCAGCGTGGTCCGATAAAAATGTTCCGTCGGACCAGTTTCATCGGACCGGTCTGATCGTGTGTACGTGGCCTAACAATTAAACAATAACACAATTGTATGCAGTGCAGGGCAAATAGGCCCATACACACTACAATCCAGTGTGCTTCAACGCGTGTTCTCATGCACAGAAAACCGGTCCTGCTCTGCTTTTAAAAATGTAGCACACTACAACACACAGAGCAATTGTTTCTGTGCATTGTGGTGCACTGCAGTGCACTGTATGTGTGCTTTGGGATTGACAATAAATGGCAACGCAGAGCAACACACACATATGCATTGCATTGCATTACCCATAACTCACATTATAATGCTTGTTATGATGTGTGTTAACGCACATTGTGGTATGAATAAGTGCTTGGTGTTTAATCTCCTCTATAGAATTAAATGGGAGATTAGTCACCACTTTTTGATTTCCAAGATTTTGAACAATTTACTGCAGTTCAGGTTAGGGCTGTTTTAGTGATTTTGTCCTGCAGCTGTACAACTTTGATCTTATGTTATTGATCATCATATCTGTATCAAAACTGATTCATAAAATTGTTATGTGATTATTATTATTTTTATATACCTATGGTATTGATCTCAGATGGCGAAGGCTACACTGCCTGTTTATAGTTGCTCTGTACAAAATAAAACCTCATGCAATCATTTACTGTCTTTGCATTATACTAGCTTCACTGCAAGTGCTCTTAAATTAATCTGAAAAAACATAACTAAGCAATCAAACTGCCAGGATTGTATAAAGCCACATTATTTTTTCATGAAGCAGAAAGTATCATTAATCTTTCCTCTTCCCTTCTCCCCCAATTTCTGAATAAGAATCAATAACTTGTTCAACACCTATGTTACTTTATTCATATATTACTGTATATCCATGTGACATGAATCTCATGATGCTGATCTTTTAACAATTACCCCAAAAAATTTCCTGCAGTAGCACAAAATAAATGTGTGGAATTCAAATAATTGAACGTTTAACCCAGTCTATTCGTACAAAATATAAACACAGATGGTAGATTGGACAGGAAATTGTAAAGGTAAAATCAATCTTTAGTGGTTGTCACTGAGAGAGATGTCCTGATTGGAAGATCTTCTTTCTTGTCTGCATAGGTGTGTGCAGCCTATTACATTAGGGTGTCTACCCCAAAGCTCAAACATGGATGCTTTTCTCTGCAGCCTCGGCTGCACTGCACAGTGGATGGACGGGATAGTGCTCTGCGCTTAGTGTTCATTCACAAACTGAAGCATACTTACCACAGTTTACTATGCTTCAGTTATGAATGGACACAGTGAATGAGTGTGTTCATTTAGAAAAGGAAGGGGCCAGTAAATGGTATATTTACTAGCCCCTTCCCCCACTCTCCATTATGGGTGCCTCATGCTGGTTGATGCAGTCAGTGGAACTTTAGAAGTGGATTTTCTGTATTTAAAAAAACTCCAAACAGTGTGCTAGCAATCATGAGTATGCAGAGTGGAAAATGCTCCAACACAGGGCTGTGCGTCAAACTGAAATGTCCCCAGAACTGATGCAACCCCGAAGAATAGGGTGCCATTCTATTCCCAACCTGAATGCATACCCATACCCTATAAAATTAGCCCTTAATGCCACCCAACTGTTAATCCTTTACCCGGTTAACCATTTTTTACTTCCCACATCCAACCCTAACTGTCACACTTTTAACATTTAACCTACCTCACAGAACTATTTATTTTTAGGGTCCTTTCACACGGAGCGGACCGTTTTTCGGTCCGCTCCGTGTGCCCGTCAGCTCAGCAGGGGGGTCTCCGCTCAGCTGTCGGCGGACGGTGTGGTCCCCGCACACTGTGCAGGGACCGCCCCTTCTCTCCTCCGCTCTCCCCTATGGGGAGTCGGATGGAAACGGACGTCTGTCCGTTTGCATCCGATCCGTTTGGCCGGACGGAAGAAAAATAGGACATTCTTCCGTCCGCAAAAACGGATGCGGATCTAGCGGACGTTAGCTTTAAGGACACTTTAACCCCCCAAACACCTGACCCCTATTTTGCTGCATACTCTCATTTCATCAGGAGCCACCGTGCTGAAAGAATGCAGGTCCCATTGCAAAAACATGCAGAATCAAAGATCCAGGGATCTGAAGAAACTGCTTTGTACGGGTACAGTATGTATATTTCTGCGATTGCGATTGATTCTCTGCCATATTATGTGAGCTTTAGGGTTTTATAATATGACATGTCGTTTTTAAGCCTCCTTTAGGCTAGGCGTTTGTAGGAGAGGTTTTATTCAATTGTCAAAGTGATGTAAACATTTGCGAGATTACATTTTTTTTTTTACGTACTTTATTTATAAAAAATAATGAAGATTTTTCAGACATCGCCATGTAAAACAAACAATAAATATATCAAAACAAAATGCTACCATTGTATTTAGTGACTGCATTCATTTACACTTATACAATAGTCTTCTTACAACCCTCTATCTGGCGTATTCCATCCAGTTCTGGTTACTAATCCTCAGGAAGGGTGTCCTGGTCTCCTGGAGCTGGAGAGAGTTCAGAGAAGGCCAACTAAAAAAAAAGGAGACTGGAGCACCTAAAGTATGAGGAACAACTACAAACATTAAACTTGAGAACAGATATGATAGTGATATACAAATACCTCAATGGTGATGCCAGCGTAGGTCAGAAACTATTCAGTCTCAGGGAATGTAAGGCCCCATACACACGAGCAGACAGATGTGTTCAAATCGGTCGGACAGACCGATTTGAACAAATCTGTCTGCTGGGGACGTATTGGTTTGATCGTATACACACGATCAAACCAAAATCCCCGCCGGCAGACGGTGTGCTGACGTGGCGGTGACGTTGACGCCGCCACGTCACCGCACCAGGAAGTAAAACACTTCCGCGCATGCGTCGAAACCATTCGGCGCGTGTGCGAGAAGACATGTCTGCTGGTTAGCGTACTAACCAGCAGACATGTCGGGCGGACTGGTTCCCAGTCGACAGATTTGAAAGCATGCTTTCAAATCTGTCGGCTGGCCAAATCCGTCGGCTCACCCGTACACACGATCGAATCTGTCTGCTGGGACAGTCTGGCCGACCGTTTCCAGCAGATAGATTTGATCGTGTGTACGCGGCCTAAGAGGACATGAGGCTACACAATGAGATTGGAGGGGAAGCACCTTAAAGTGATGCTAAAGTCTGTTTTTTTTTGTAGTTAAAAATAACAAACATGTTATACTTACCTGTCCTGTGCAGTTGGTTTTACAAAGAGCAGCCCAGATCCTCCTCTTCTCAGTCCCTTGCCAATGCTCCAAAAATTCAGAAAAAAAAAATTATTCACTAATAAATAAAATAAAAATAATTTCTTTGTAAATTTAGGCCAAAATGTGGTCTGCTACATGTCTTTGGTAAAATAAAAAATACGTGTACAGTAATACCTCAGATTAACGCGGTTAACGAGCGTTTCGCAATATGAGTTATTATTTTTTTTAAATCCTGACTCAGTTTGTGAGTGTTGTCTCGCAAAACAAGCAGGATTCAAGCCTCTGCGGTGTGCAGTACCACATTTGGCCAGAGGTGTGGGGGCGCCGGTGACACTTGGAGCTGCTTGGATAAACTCGGAAACACTTGGAAATACTGGGAAACACTACATTCCGAGTGTTTCCGAGCCTCTCCAAGGGTTTACGAGTGCATCCGAGCCGTTCTGAATGGTCTCCAAGTATTTTCAAATCTCTCTGGCGCCCCCCACCTCTGGCCACATGCGGTACTGCATACAAGTCAGTGTGGAACAAATTATCTTTGTTTCCATTGACTTCTATGGGGAAACTGGCTTTGATATGCGAGTGCTTTGGATTACAAGCATTCTCCGGGAACGGATTATGTTCGTAATCCAAGGTTCCGCTGTATATTTATAGGTTTGTGTGAAAGTTATAGTGTCTACAAACGATGGTATACATACAGAATTTTTTTATTTTTTTGAGTATAAGATTGTGTGTGTATATATATATATATATTGTGACAAAGTCGTAGAAATAGCGATAATGTCATGCAGCAAAGTCGCTGATCTTAAGCAATAAATATGGCTTTATTGCACTCAAAAATAAATAATACAAAAACAAAATGGCCTACTCCAATTTAGGAGGCTAACTGACAGTAGTGTCCCTCACTACACTGTACTGGAGGGGCTATTCCGGCCTCCAGTACAAAACAAACAGAATACCAGTCCAAAATAAACAAATCTATGACAGACCTTGTTCCTTCCATGCAGACAGTTTCCAACCTGTCCGTCCAGCTCAGCATACCTCTCACACTGAGCTCTCACTTCCCATTTCCCTACCAGGTGACTGTTAATTAATAGGGGGAAGAGAGGAGGTTTACCTGTTGGCCAGGCTTAACCCCTTCCAGGGCAGGGAAAACTGACCTTTCCAGCCTCTCACTGGTGTACATACAATCGTGTACCCTGTCACACATCCTCCCCCCCAGCTTAACACTTGGGTGGGAAGCAGCCATCTCTACAAACCCATGCACTCGGGACAGAGCATCTGCATTACTGTGGAGGAGACCTGCCCTATGTCGTACCACAAAAGTAAAGGGCTGTAGGGACAGAAACCACCTCGTGACCCGAGCGTTCTTGTCCCTATTGGTGTGCATCCACTTTAACGGAGCATGGTCTGTGACGAGGGTAAACCGCCTGCCCAACAAATAGTAGCGGAGTGTTTCTACTGCCCACTTGATCGCCAAACACTCTTTTTCCACTGTGGCATAGCGCTGTTCTCGAGGTAACAACTTCCGACTCAAATACAGCACAGGGTGTTCCTCACCATCCACATATTGGGACAAAACTGCACCCAGACCCACCTCTGAGGCATCGGTCTGGAGAAAGAACTCCTTTCTAAAGTCAGGAGCCACAAGCACAGGTTGGGCACAAAGCGCTGCCCGCAGACCAGCAAAGGCTTCCTCAGCCTCGCTGTTCCACTTTACAGTGTCTGGACTTCTGGCTTTAATAAGGTCTGTGAGCGGAGCAGCCCTCGTAGCAAAGTGAGGAATAAACCTCCGATAGTAGCCTACAATCCCCAAGAAAGCTCTGACTTGTTTTTTCCTCAATGGTCTGGGCCAGCTCTGTATAGCTCCTATCTTGTTCATCTGTGGTTTAACAAGTCCTCTGCCAACCAGGTAACCCAAGTATCTAGCCTCTGCTAGACCCAAGGCACATTTAGAGGGGTTAGCTGTCAGACCCGCTCTTCTAAGAGTGTCCAAGACTGCCTGTACTTTATCCAGATGGCTTTCCCAGTCCGGGCTATGAATGATCACATCATCCAAGTATGCGGCTGCATACTCAGTGTGGGGCCTGAGCAACTTATCCATTAGCCTTTGAAAAGTGGCTGGAGCCCCATGGAGGCCAAAAGGCATGATCCTGTACTGGAATAGGCCATCAGGAGTGGCAAAGGCTGTCTTCTCTCGGGCGTGCTTTGTCAATGGGATTTGCCAATAACCCTTTGTCAGATCCAACGTGGTGAAGAACCTATCTTTGGCTAATCGCTCTACTAGTTCATCCACCCTAGGCATGGGGTAGGCGTCAAACTTAGACACCTCGTTTAACTTCCTGAAGTCATTACAAAACCTGATGGACCCATCAGGTTTGGGCACTAGAACAATGGGGCTGCACCACTGGCTATGAGACTCCTCTATCACTCCAAGCTCAAGCATTTTCCTGATTTCAGCTTCCCTCTTGGCCTCCGGAATGCGGTAAGACTTCACTCTTACGACAACCCCTGGTTCTGTAATAATGTCATGGGTAATCTCTCGGGTTTGTCCAGGGTTGGGGGAGAAAACATCGTTATTCCTCTCAACCAAGCCTCTAGCTTCTTTTATTTGCTCAGGTGTCAGCTCTGGAGAGATTGTCACCGAAGGACTAGGTGCCTGTGGACCAGGTGTGGTGTCCCCCACTGCGGCCATGCAGTCCTCTCTAGTCCTCCATGGCTTAAGAAGGTTTATGTGGAACACGGCCTCCTTCTTCCGGCGTCCCGGCTGACTAACTTTATAATTTACTGGGCTCACTTTTTCCAACACCTCATAGGGTCCCTGCCACTGTGCTAGAAGTTTGCTTTCTGCGGTGGGTACTAGAACCATTACTCTGTCCCCTCTTTCAAACTGTCTCACTAGGGCCCTCTGGTCATAGTAGGACTTCTGCCTACTCTGCGCCTGCTCCATATGCTGGCGAACAAGAGGGGCAATCTGAGCCATACGCACCCGCATATCTTCAACATACTGGAGGACATTGGTCCCAGTTGCCCCCTGTTCTTCCCAGGTTTCCTTTAGGATATCCAGAATACCCCTGGGATGCCTACCATATAAAAGCTCAAACGGGGAGAAGCCCATAGAACTTTGGGGAATCTCTCGAACTGCAAACAACAGGTAAGGAAGTAACAAGTCCCAATCCTTCCCATCCCTGCTAACGACTTTCCTCAACATCCCCTTTAGGGTCCGGTTAAACCTTTCTACCAACCCATCTGTCTGGGGGTGATACACTGACGTTCTCAGAGTCTGTACATTAAATAGTTGACATAGCTCTTTCATAATACGGGAGACAAACGGAGTCCCCTGATCCGTGAGCAATGTCCTGGGTATCCCCACCCGTGTAAACATCTGAACCAACTCTTTTGCAATACTTTTAGCATTTGCCTTACGTAGTGGAATGGCCTCTGGGTATCTGGTGGCATAATCGACGATGACAAGGATGTACTGGTGATCTTGAGCTGTTTTCTCTAAGGGACCCACTAGGTCCATGCCAATCCGCTCAAACGGAACGTCAACTATGGGGAGAGGTATGAGTGGGGCTCTCAACTTCGGTCTGGGAGATGCCAGCTGGCATTCCGGGCAAGAAGCACAATACCTTTTAATCCCCTCATATACCCCAGGCCAGAAGAACCTCCTGAGCACCCGTTCTTGTGTTTTCTCCACCCCTAAGTGTCCCCCCAGCAGATGAGAGTGAGAGTAATCTAGGATTTTTCGGGTGTATGATGAAGGCACAACCAGTTGTTCAAGCTCTTGTCCCTCATCGGAGGTTACTCTGTAAAGAAGATCGTTTTTAAGAATAAAATAGGGATAGGCCTTTCCTGTTACCCCTTCTACTGGTACCCCATTAACCTCTACAACATTACTCCTGGCTTCCTGCAGCAGGGGATCATCTGCCTGGTCACGGCCAAAGCCACTACCCGAGATATCCAGGATATCTGTATCCCCTTCATCGTCTTCACTGGTAGCCTCTGGGGCGGGTTCCGGTTGACCAACTTCTGCCATATCTTCTGTCTGTCGTGGGGCCCCACCTCTCCTGGACTGCTCCCCACGCTGATTCAACAGGACTTCCTGGACAGCCCTATTAAATCGTAGCTTGCTCTCCCTGCGTTCCCGTCTTGTTTTACCTCTTTTTGGATTAGAGATATACAAGTCAGGATGAGCAAAGGGAAATACTTCATGGACCCCTGTATTTCTCTGCTCCACTTCAGGTTCCCCTTGTTCTCCCCTCACAGGGGGCTGTAACAGAGCGTGGAAATTAGGGAAATTCCTTCCTATTATCAAAGGATATGGTAGACGAGGAACTACCACAGCTACGATCCTTACCAAACTGCCCTGTACTGACACTTCTATGTTGGCAGTAGGATACCGCACAGTACACCCATGAATACACAACACCCCCATGGTTCTATGCTTCTGAATCCAACAAGGTTTTACCAATTTACTGGCTACCAAAGTCAGGGCACTGCCAGAGTCCACCAGGGCCACTGTCTCTTGTTTGTCCAGCAGGACAGGTACTCGGAAGGTATGTCCCCCTTCTACCAGGCCTGCTAAACAAATGAGCCCACAAAAGTCAGAGGAATCTTCCCCTAGTCCACACTGCATTGGCTCAGGAAGATTGGGGCATCTTGCCCTGATATGTCCTTTGGCGCCACACTCAAAACAAGTTATGGAGTTTCTCCTAGGGTGGTCCTCTTTCCCAGGGTTTTGACTTCTAAAGTCAGGTTTGGAGAAACGGGCTCCGGATCCGAAGTCTGCTTCCACTCCACTCCTCCGGCCTCCTGGTCTATGTATTTTCCCGATCGTCCTAGAGAGAGATCGGTCCAAACTTTTGGTAGATAGGTACCGCTCCACTTGTGCGACCATACTATCACAGTCCAGGGGATTTCCCTGAGTGACCCACTCCCGGAGGCCATTTGGAAGCTCTCTCACGTAACGGTCCAGTACAAGCGCTTCTATAATCTGTGCAGGGGTTTGAGTCTCTGGTTTGAGCCACTTCCGCGCCAGATGAATTAAATCGAACATCTGGGATCTTGGCGCTTTTCCTTCTTTAAACCTCCAGTTGTAAAAACGCTGGGCCCTCACTGTGGAAGTCACCCCTAAGCGAGCCAGGATCTCTCCTTTCAGTTTGGGATAGTCTGCAGCAGCCACCTCATCCAGATCAAAATAGGCTTTCTGTGCTTCTCCCAGGAGGAAGGGTGCAATGATTCCAGCCCACTGTTCCGGGGCCCAGCCTTCTCGTGTAGCGGTCCGTTCGAACGCCAGTAGGTAAGTCTCCACATCATCATCCGGGGTCATTTTCTGCAGACAGCTGCTGGCACGTATTTGGCTTACCCCCCTTGCTGGTGGGTTAGAAGACCCTTGGGTGGTCATGTGATCCAGGGTTGCTTTGAGAACAGCATGGTCTGACTTTTGTGCTTCAGCTAGCTGTCTATTAATTTCTTGTTGTGCTGCAGCTGAGGCCGCTATCTGTATGATAGTCTCTTGTTGCGCTGCAGCTACCTGTCTATTAGTTTCTTGTTGTGCTGCAGCTGAGGCCGCTATCTGTCTATTAGTCTCTTGTTGCACAGAGACCGCTTGTAACAGGGCCTTCACAATATCTTCCATTTTCTGGGTCCTGTACCTTTAAGGCCACTGTAACTGTACATTGACCGGTACCACAGCAAACATCCCACTTCTGACCACCACTTGTGACAAAGTCGTAGAAATAGCGATAATGTCATGCAGCAAAGTCGCTGATCTTAAGCAATAAATATGGCTTTATTGCACTCAAAAATAAATAATACAAAAACAAAATGGCCTACTCCAATTTAGGAGGCTAACTGACAGTAGTGTCCCTCACTACACTGTACTGGAGGGGCTATTCCGGCCTCCAGTACAAAACAGACAGAATACCAGTCCAAAATAAACAAATCTATGACAGACCTTGTTCCTTCCATGCAGACAGTTTCCAACCTGTCCGTCCAGCTCAGCATACCTCTCACACTGAGCTCTCACTTCCCATTTCCCTACCAGGTGACTGTTAATTAATAGGGGGAAGAGAGGAGGTTTACCTGTTGGCCAGGCTTAACCCCTTCCAGGGCAGGGAAAACTGACCTTTCCAGCCTCTCACTGGTGTACATACAATCGTGTACCCTGTCACAATATATATTTTGTTTTGTTTTCCCTTCTATTGGTCAACCTGGGTGGACTTGTGTGTTTTTTTCGACCAGACTAACTATGTAACTATGTACAGTGCCTTGAAAAATGTATTGCACATTTTGTCATGTTACAACCACAAAAATAAATGAATTTTATTGGAATTTTATGTGATGGACCAACACAAAGCGGCACATTGTAAAGTGGAAGGGAAATAATAAATGGTTCTCCAATTTTTTTTTTAAATATGTGAAAAGTGTGGTGTGCATTTGTATTCAGCCCCCTTTACTCTGATACTCCAAACTAAAATGTAGTGGAACCAATTGCCTTTAGAAGTTACCTAATTAGTAAATAGAGTCCACCTTTGTGTAATTAAATCTCAGTATAAATACAGTTGTTCTGTGAAGCCCTCATAGGTTTGTTAGAGAACCTTAGCAAACAAACAGCATCATGAAGCCCAAGGAACACACCAAACAGGTCAGGGATAAATTTATAATAATTAATCAAAAGATTAATTCAAAAAGTCCCACAAATTATAGGTAGTGATAAATTAATTTGCAAAGTTCCAAATATCACCCACGGTGAAGAAAATGTGTTTCAAGTAATTGCTGCAATCTGGACCTTCAGGCTGGGTTCACACTGTGTGCGGACGTGGCTCACAGCAGGGGTTCCGGTGAGTCCCTGTTCTCCATTTCAGTGACGAATCAGGCCCAAATGTTTTTTTTTTTTTAAATTCAGACCTTCTTTCTTAATCTACCTGACCTTGTCTTGGTATCAAGAGATACCCAAATTTTCCACTTCTTATTAAGTGATTAAACAGTACTGACTGACATATTCAAGGCTTTGGATATCTTTTTATATCCTTTTCATCTTTGTAAAGTTTCATTACCTTGTAATGCAGATCTTTTGACTGTTCTTTTCTACTTCCTCATAGTTCAGTGTCTAGCTTGTGAGAGCTAACAAACTCATTGACTATTTATACACAGACACTAATTGTGATTTAAAAAGCCACAAATGTGGGAAATTAACCTTTAATTTTAAAGCGGTGTTCCAACCAAAAAAAAAAATTATAAAAAAACAGCAGCTACAGATACTGCAGCTGCTGGCTTTTAATAAATGGACACTTACCTGTCCTGGAGTCCAGCGATGTCAGCACCTGCAGCTGATGTTTCCATCAGCTGTCGGGTGCTTCCGCCGCCATTGTGGGTAAGGGTACCCGGCAGTGTAGCCTTTCAGCAGTGTAGCCCCTACTGCAAATGCACGAGGCCCGCTCCTGCGGAGGAAGGAGCCCCGAGCTGACGTCACAGGATGTCACCCGGAAGTGGGAAAGGACAGGTATCCTGTCCCCCCTTCCCCCCGAAAGATGCCAATTGTGGCACTGCTTTAACCTGTGTGTGCCACCATCTGTGTCTGTACAAAGGCCAAACATTCCAGGGTAAGAAAACTTTTTATCAGGGCCATTTGGGTGATTTCTGTTTTCATTATGATTTAGAAAGTATCCAAAAAACTATGTGATAATACATGGCTTCATGTGAAGCTATCCTTAAATAAAATACAGTTTTTTGGCATGATCAGTCATATTGTTAATATTAGTGTGAAAATTTTGCAATTTTTGCCAGGGTATGCAAATTTGTGAGCAAAACTGTATGTTGGAGTGTTGATCTATGTGGCTATATTGGTTTCACTTGGTGATTCTGTACTGGGGTAATAGATTCTGAGACCCATCATACAGCAAAGCAATATATGGTGAAACATTGCCCCCTACTGTCACTATTTGGAATCCTCAATCCTGCTATTGAGTGTAGATGGCTTTTTATTAAGTGGTGAGCTACTGTCCAGACACAGTGGTTAGGTGGGTTTTTAACAACATGTCCATTTTTAGTTTGCTAGGGATTTACAGTGCCTTGAAAAAGTATTCATACTTGAAATTTTCCACATTTTGACATGTTACAACCAAAAACATAAATGTATTTTATTGTGATTTTATGTAATGGACCAACACAAAGTGGCAAATAATTGTGAAGTGGAATGAAAATAAAAAATGGTTTCCCATTTATTTATTTTTACAAGCGTGGCGTGCATTTGTATTCAGAATTCCTTTACTAAATCAACTAAACTTTACTAAACTAAAATTTGGCAGAACCATTTGCCTTCAGAAGTCACCTAATTAGTATAATTAATAATTCATTAATCTCAGTATAAATAAAGATGTTCTGTGAAGCCCTCAGAGGTTTGTTAGAAAACATTAGTGAACAAACAGCATCATGAAGGCCAGGGAACACACCAGACAGGTCAGGGATAACATTGTGGAGAAGTTTAAAGCAGGGTTAGATTATTTAAAAATAATCCCAAGCTTTGAACATCTCACAGAGCACTGTTCAATCCATCATGAGAAAACAGAAAGAGTATGGCACAACTGCAAACATACCAAGACATGGCCGTCCACCTAAACTGACAGGCCGAGGAGAGCATTAATCAGAGAAGCAGCCAAGAGGCCCATGGTAACTCTGAAGGAGCTGCAGAGATCTACAGCTCAGGTGGGAGAATCTGTCCACAGGATAACTATTAGTCGTGTATTCCATAAATCTGTCCTTTATGGAAAAGTAGCAAGAAGAAATCCATTGTTGAAATAAAGTTGTGACGGGAGTCACTTTCGGGGCGGAGGGGGACCAAGAAAATAATGAACACTGAGAATATGATTGGATTACTTCAAATGGGACAGTAATATTCATTAACAATATCTCTCAAGAAATATGATGATTTTATCCCCTGTACACTGTGAGGTCTATGACCAGGGAGTATAACTCCAAATATGGGCATCCCAGGAAGTTCAATGTAAGTAACCGACCGTTTATTGCTTAACAATGTTTCTTTTGTCTGGATAAGTAAATTGTGTTAATCTTGTCTGAGGCAGCTTCCCATTCACCTATTATCAAGTGTGCTAATGAACTCACCTGTTGTCTGCTAAGGGATGTATTGACACTCAGAATAATGTCTATTGGGGGCTCGTTATGTAACCATTGTGTGATGTTGTGGGTGGATCCGGGTAAATGTTCATGTGGTGACTGCAGTATTCTCAAATCTATATAAAAAGCCTGTATTCCTTTCAATAAAGAGTCTGATTCCTGCTTGACCCTCAGTACAGAGCCTCGTCTCGTACTTGGGGAGGGGGATTATTCATATGGGTTTCTTGTTCGGCTGATTGGAGTGTCCGTAGCTGCCTTTTTGTTCAGGAATGGAATGTCTTAAACGACTTTAACCGCTTTCATACTCGGGGTGTTGTTACAAAAGCCATAAGAAATACCGTTTTTGCAGTTTGCGAGAAGCCATGTGGGGGACACAGAAAACATGTGGAAGAAGCTGATCTGGTCAGATGAGACCAAAATTGAACTTTTTGACCTAAAAGCAAAAGGCTATGTGTGGCGGAAAACTAACACTGCACATCACCCTGAACACACCACCCCACCGTGAAACATGGTGGTGGCAGCATCATGGGACAGGGAAGCTGGTCAGAGTTGATGGGAAGATAGATGGAGCCAAATACAGAGCAATCTTAGAAGAATACATTTTAAAGTCTGCAAAAGACTTGAGACTGGGGCAGAGGTTCACCTTCCAGCAGGACAACGACCTTAAACATACATTCAGAGATACAATGCAATGGTTTCGGTCAAAGCATATTCATGTGTTAGAATGGCCAAGTCAAAGTCCAGACCTAAATCCAATTGGGAATCTGTGGCAAGACTTGATAATTGCTGTTCACAGAAGCTTTCCATCCAATCTGACAGAGCTTGAGCTATTTTGCAAAGAAGAATGGGTAAAAATCTCACTCTCTTGATGTGCAAAGTTGGTAGAAACATCACCAAAAAGACTTGCTGCTGTTATTGCAGTGAAAGATGGTTCTACAAAGTGTTGACTCAGGGAATCTGAATACAAAGGCACTGTATTATCATATCTTATTGCTATATGTATTTTTTTTTTTTTTACTTTTTGTAATATATTGGCTAGACCCTGTGGGTCTTAAAACTAAGTTCCACTCAAAAGTGAAGCTTCTGCTTTAAAGACTCTTGACCCCCTGACATGCCACATTTGGCATGTCCTTTTTTTCAGGGGGGGGGGGGTAAATAGTTTTGACAGCTGTTTACGCGTGACACAGGACCGACGCGTGCATCCGCCTTTGCATGTGAAACGAGGGGCCCTTTAAAAAAAAAAATTATATTTTACTATTTGTTTTTATTTTTTTACACTGTACTTGTAGCATTGCCCCTGTAGTGGTTGCTATAAATGGTCTTTCCTGGGCCTCCATCTGATTATCCTGCAGTCAGATACTTGGGTATTCTCATACTATCACCTGCGCACTCTTCCGCTCGTTATCCAAGGATAATTCTAGGGGTTTTTTTTTTTTATTTATTGTAGAACTTGAATAGGAGAAGATATTAGTGGGATACTCCATCTTGAACTATGCACAGATGAGGACAACTCTCACTTGACCCCAATAAATGTATCCAGATAGCAGAACCACACTATAGTTGTGTGGAAAGATAAGTCGTTTGCTTGCTTTGGCACCAGACTGTCAGGAAAGGTTCCACCCGTTGGTAATACTATGATATTTGGCATGTATTACCGATGTCCACCAACCGGTGTCTCCTGGCAGTTTGGAACTGTCAGGAGAGCCTTTGGCCCCTTTCACATGTGCGGATCGTATGTCCGCATTTTCATCCATCTGTTTGTGGATGAAAACGGGACATACATTGGTCCCTATGTGATTACGGGTGTCGGCGGATGTTTATTGTCCACATCCGCAATGATCCGATTTTTCGGACGGAAAAATGTCCTATTTTTCTTCCGTCTGGCGGATCGGATGAATACGGACATACGGTATGTGTTCATCCAATCCCCCCATAGGGGAGAGCGGAGGAAAGACAGGGCGGTCTCTGCACAGTGTGCGGAGACCGCTCTGTCAGCCGACAGCTCAGCGGGCATTTTACGGAGGATCCCCCCTGAGCTTACGGACACACACGGAGCGGATCAATACTGATCCGCCCCGTGTGAAAGGGCCCTTTCCCTGCTGGTGTTATGTGATCTTTGGGCCGCAGTACTGGCGTCCACCAGCTTGGTGGATACTGGCAGTATGGAGCAGATATCTCCTCCTGCAGTTAGGCGTCACCTGAACCTGATAGCAGGTAATGGTATAAAAACCTGGCAAGTTCACATATACCTTGCCTTGGCTTAGTTTTGTGCCCTGATCTGTTAACCTTGATCCTGAATCTATTTGTACCTGTTCCTGTCAGTCTTGTATCCCTGCCCTGATGTCTGATCCCTTCCACCCTTTCCATGTCCGTTGCTGGTTGTCCCCCATTTGTTGATCTTCTGTTATGACCCTGGCTTAGCTGTGACTACGATTCCGGTATTCCCTTTTGGCTACATATATTCGTCTGATTGTTGTTATTTTGGGGTCTTGTCTTATATTGGTTTGTTGTGCACTGTGTGATAGTGGAGGTGGTTGCGCTTACATATTATTCACATTTCTTAATAAATTATTAGTTTCTTTACCTATATACGTCTGGTTCACTTGTGCAGTACACACAGTTCTGATCACATCTGATTCATGACAGAAAGCCTAGGCCATCCCTTAGCCAGACATGAAGTGAGGGTAAAACCCTACCAATGTCTTCCCTTGGGGACACACAGATCAATCGAAATAGTTTCCCTATTATGTAAATTGCACGCCAGCATTTTGCTGTGTACACCCCAAATTATTAGGTATCTTGGACTTTAGGGTTTATTTACTAAAGGCAAATCCCCTTTGCACTACAAGCACTTGGAAGTGCAGTTGCTGGAGATCCGAGGGGGACATGCAAGGAAAAGAAAAAACACCATCTCTGCTTCTACATGATTGGATCTTAAAATCATTAGTGCTTCTCCTCAGATTTTCAGCAACTACACTTGTACTGCAGAGTGGATTTGCCTTTACTAAACCCAAAAATACCTAATCATTTGGGGTGTACACAACAAAGTGCAATTTGCTTAATAGGGACACTAGTTAGATTGATCTGTGTGTTCCCAAGAAAATACATTGGTAGGGTTTTACCCTAACTTCCTGTTTGAATGTGACAGGAAGTGAAGCCAATTTTAAGAAAAGGGAGACAAAGCCCAACCTAAAAAAAGATAAGCAGGGGTTCTAACACTCACATGGTTTCCCTCAAATGCCCACAATTAGAATAGGATTGCCTTGAGCTAGATTTTAGCGCAATGCTCTAAATCAGTGCTTCTCAAGCCTGTCCTCAAGTACCCCCAACAGGCCATGTTTGCAGGTTTTCATTCATCTTGCACATGTCAAAGGCTCTGTATTTTGAACAGCTATTCTAGAAAAGATAAATGTCGGGGGTACTTGAGGACCAAGGCTGAGAACCACTGCAGTAAAAAGGGAAATTAAATACTTACCACTCTGTATTTTTTCCTTTCCTGGTGACTAGGGATGAGCTTCATATTCGAGTCAAACTCACATTCGACTAGAACATCGTATGTTCGATCGTTCATCGAATTACGAATGTTTTGGGCCGTTCATGCCAAATTTGAGTGCCGTGTTACGGCCCATAATTCACTGCGGCATCGGAGTGCATTGCTGGCTGATGATTGGCCAAACATGCACTATGACCCGCATGCTTGGCCAATCACAGCGCGCAAAAAACGGAGAGCCATAATTGGCCAAAGCCAGGGAGGGTTAGTACACGCCTCACACTATATAATGTTGCCTGGAAGTCGGCCTTGTGTAGTGTGTTGGTGGATTACAGAGAGAGAGAGAGAGTGTCATTTTTTGGAGTTCGATAGAGCAGGCAGTCAGGCAGGCTAGTCAGTTAGAGTTACAGTGTGTAGAGGATATATATGCATCCCAGATGTTGTATATATATGTATACACTGTATTGAGTTTAGATAGATCCGCTCTTCCTAATATACTGACAGGCAGGCAGATGATTGTGCTAGCTGCAGTATTTTCATGTGGTGTACTGTCTGTGTCCTCTGTACAGTGTGCACCTAAAGCTACATCAATAGATATGCTGGTGTTTCTCATATTAATTCCTAAAGGCAGTAGAGCTGCACAATTCTGGGAAAAATGAGAATCATGATTCTTTTGCTTAGAATGAAGATCACAATTCCCTCACGATTCTCAAAAAAAAAAAAAAAAAAAAAATATATATATATATATATATATATATATATATATATATATATATATATATATGTAGCGCCCCCTTACTTTCAGTATGGGCACTACGCTAAAGTTAGTTGGAATGGGAGAGCTACGTTGCTCTCATTCGTGATGTGATTAAATTGTGACCTCTGTCGTTCCAGAAAGGTCTCCTGGACCAATCTGCATTCTAGGAATGTGGTATCATCTCCGGCCAGCAGTTGGCGCCAGCGGGGTTTCTGGCAGAGTAAGTCTTCCCCAGCAGCCAATTAGAGAAGTTCCTCCCTCGCAGGGCATGCTGGGGAGGAGTATATCTGTGACAGGTGTCATGTTTTCCAAAAAGATTTTGATTGCCGCAGCCCACTAAGTGCTGTAGCTGAGACACCAAGAAATATGTTCTATCCTTCAATTCCCTGCTCTGTGTGATATTCATGGTTTACCCAGTAATGAACTTTTTCGGTATCTACAGATTAAAAATTTCTATACGCGCCAATCATTGAGAGGGGTTCAATACCCAACCAATTATCACAGTTCGAACGGATCTGCAAAAGCGACCCTCATACTAGAGGTCTGATCTCACTTCTTTATAAACATCTTAATTCCCCTCTCACAGATACTTTACCCTTATATACTACCAAATGGTCACAGGACTTAGATAAAATATTCTGCAAAGAGGACTGGGATAATATTTGGTTGACCACTATGCACTCATCCCCAAATTGCTATGCACTGGAAACGAACTTCAAAGTCTTAACACGCTGGTATATGGTACCAGCAAAAATAGCTACATTTCTCCCTACTTATCCAGATACTTGTTTTCGTGGCTGCACATCTCCAGGTACTCACTTACACATCTGGTGGGAATGTCGAATAGCTCAAACGTTTTGGATCAAAATATTCAATATGGCCTCTACTGCCCTGGAAATCTCAATATCACCCGACCCTGCCGTCGCACTGTTAAACCTTAAGCCCCCTGAACTCACTCGGACTCAATTGCAGCTACGTGTATATCTGACAACTTCAGCTAAACAAACCATAGCTAAGGCATGGAAATCTCAAACACTCGTTGTAGCTGAGGCTAAACACCGAATGAATAGAGCCCTTGTCTTTCACAAAATGTCAGCTATTGAGAATGATACTATTAAAAATGTCTATAAAATTTAGCAATCGTGGGTTAATCATTACCTACCTTCCGATTTTGATCAATCTTTGTTGATGCCTTGCTAATAATTTTTTCATTTTTCATATTTTTTTTTTGCGCCATTTATTTTATTTTTCTTAGTGTGTTCTTTTTTTAAAGAAAATAATAATCTTGGGGCTGGGGTCGGGCCACCTTCGGGAGAGAATCCTACTCTTATCTTCCCTTCTTCTTTCCTCTTCTTCTTTCTCACTTCTTCCTCTCCTTTTCTTAGCAATTTCTGTTTTTTTTCTGCTTATTATTTATCAACAAGTAAATTTGGGATTTTTTCTCTCTTGTTTTTCTACAATTGTCTGCATATATAATTTGGAGTTTGGACTATTTACCTAATAGATTCCTTTATTAATACGACCCATTTTTTTAGGGTCAGTTCAGGTATTTCAGAAACAACACACAGGAGATGTATGTTCCTTTTCTTGTATGTCACGATAGCTATATTTATCTTCTTGGGACTTTAGCTTTCTCATATTTTATCTATTTATCTTTCCTCTCACGTGCCCCCTCCAATCCACAGTTTGAACCCATTAGGGGTGGATGGGTGGTCCGGAGGCATGCTAAGCCTGATATAGGGTATAGTCCTTTTTTTTTTTTTATTATTTTCTTTAGTCCCTTATACCTGACGTTTTTTCGGTATTTATCTGATAAATATGAACATGCATTTGAGCACCAAACTCTACAGATATTTCAGTCATTATTGTTATGATCTTTATCCCATATTTGCATTCTCTATACTGCATTTGTAAATTGTTTTCTTATGTAAAACTCAATAAAAATATTAAACAAGAAAAAAATAAAAATAAAAGGCCCATGCACTTTGGTGCTATTGAGGGGTGACAGGCAGTTCATTCTCAAATTAATAGGCTGTTCTGCAGCAAGGCATATACTCTGATGCATCGCATAGATGTGAAGTTGAACCTTTAAAACACAGTCAGGGGGTCGAGGGGCATAAAAAACCACAGCAGTGATAGCTGATAATAGCATGGCTGTTTTGTACAACGTCACTACAATACTACCCTACCTCACTGCGCACTCATTGCTGTGCTCCTCGTTTCCAAAAGAAATCGCAATATTCTCGCGATAAATCGTGCAGCTCTAAAAGGCAGGGATCTTCTCATATTAATACCACAGGCAGGGGATCATTCTGCAACTGTGTCCTCCACAGTGTGCACCTAAAACCACGTGAATACAATTGCTGTTGTCAAAATAATATCACAGGCAGTGGCTGATCAGCAAGTATTTTCACTGCACCCATTCCTGCGCCCACCAAGAGTAACCAACACCTAGGGCCCAAATTTCTGCAGAGTATATACGGCAGGCCCCTACTTTCAAACATCCAACTTACAAACGACTCCTACTTGCAAACGGAAGGAGACAACATAAAGTGAGAGGAAATCTACCCCTAGGAAGGGAAATTCTCTTCTGTAAGAGGTGTCTCCTGTCCACTGATGCTTTATCACCAGGCTCATCGCTACAGGACAGGCAAAACAAACAATTGCTTGAGGCCCCGAGCTGGCCTGGGGCCCCCAACTTCCCCTTCCCAGGCTGTAGCGTGGCCAAGCTCTTCTTCCTTCCTCCTGGAGTCCTGTCAGTCCGGCCAGGTACCGCGCGTGGTACAGGAGATTCAGTTTCCTGTTCCCAGCCGGACTGACAGGAAGTGATCACTGAGTGCTCACTTCCTTTCAGTCCTGCCGGAAACACAAAAAACTGAATCTCTTGTACCGCGCGGTACCCGGCCCGGCCTGGGCACTATCTGATAGGGGACACATAATGATAGAACACCGGACTGACAGGAGGAAGCGAAGCTTGGCCACGCTACAGCAACAGCCTACAGGGAAGAAGGGAAGGTGAGAATAGAAAAACATAGGGACTAGGGAGTGGGTGGAGGAGTAAGAACATGGGTGTAAAAAATTTGTGAAGCGCTAACATAGGCTTTGCGTGCGTACCCCTATTTTGCTTGGAGCCCCCAAATGGCCCTGTTTATCACCAATCCTTGTTTCACTAAAAAACACAAATTTTCAAAAAAACATTTGTCATTGGGACAGAAAGTGAGGTGCAATCTTCTGAACAGATGCACACAGACAGCAAAACAAATGTTACAGAGGTGATAACTCTTCTCTGTTTTCCGAATAGCTTAAAAAATAGATTTTTTTGGGCTGGAGCTACACTTTAAAAAAGTACCAGTTCACAATTAAAAACAGATTCTACTTAACAACAAACCTACAGTCCCTGTCTTGTTTGCACCACCTGTATACTGCTGTTCAAAGTATATATGGCCAAAGGGGCTGGTAATGACCTGGAGGGAGGGGGCGGGGAAACCCATGCTATTGTTCTCAATGATTTTCATCCACATTGCAGGGACCAGACATGACATTAAAGCCACAAGTAGTTGTAAATGACTTTTTTCTTATAGTAATCTCATTTTGTGCAGGGACAGTTCTAAACATGTGCCACTTCACAGGCATACTATAGACACCCAGCAGGTACGATATTTAACCACTTGCCGACCGCGCTATAGCTAAAATACTGCTACAGCGCGGTCGAGTAGTTTTGACACAACGTCCCTGGGACGTCGTCCTTCACTTCCGCGATTGCGCGTCCCCTGTGACGTGCTCGCGAAAGTGTCCGTGATCGCCGGGTCTAGAAGACCCGGCGCATCACGGATCACGGTAAATTGCCGCTGATAGCGGCCGTTTACCACGTGATCGCGCCGTCAAATGACGGCGCGATCACTTGTAAACAAACCGGCGTCATTTGATTACGCCGGTTCCTCCCTCTCCTCCCTCTGCTCTCTGTACCGTTCGGTACAGTGTGCGAGGAGAGGGGGGGGGGCGGGGTGTCAGCAGCTGAGCTGTGGCTGGATCTGTGACAAATGCAGTCACAGATCCAGCCACCCCATAATCCATCCCAGCTCTGCAATCCCCCAGTACTCTGCAATCCCCCAGTACCCTGCATTACCCCAGTACCCTGCATTACCACAGTACCCCACAATACCCCAGTACCCCAATACCCCAGTACCCCAGTACCCCAGTACTCTGCAATGCCCCAGTACCCCAATACGCTGCAATACCCCAGTACCCCAATACCCCAATACTCTGCAATACCCCAATACCCCAATACTCTGCAATACCCCAGTACCCCAATACCCCAATACTCTGCAGTACCCCAATACTCTGCAGTACCCCAATACTCTGCAGTACCCCAGTACCCCCAAACCCCAATACTCTGCAATACCCCAGTACTCCAATACTCTGCAGTACCCCAGTACCCCAATACTCTGCAGTACCCCAGTACCCCAATACTCTGCAGTACCCCAGTACCCCAATACTCTGCAGTACTCCAGTACCCCAATACTCTGCAGTACTCCAGTACCCCAATACTCCAATACCTCAGTACCCCAATACCGCAATACCCTGTGCGATACCCTGAAATACCCAAATACTCTGCAATACCCAAATACTCTGCAATACCCAAATACTATCGCCTATGGGGATTTTTAGGTAGCGAAGTTTGGCACCATTCCATGAGCATGCGCAATTTTGAAGTGTGACATGTTGGGTATCTATTTACTCAGCGTAACGTCATCTTTCACATTATGAAAAAAAATTGGGCTAACTTTACTGTTTTTTATTTATTTTTTTTAGCACAAAACAGTTTTTTTTTAAAAACACGCGTTCAAAAAATTTCTACGGAAATACTGTGCGAGATAAAAAGTTGTAACGGCCGCCATTGTATTCTCTAGGGTCTTTGCTAAAAAAGCATATATAATGTTTTGGGGTTCTATGTAATTTTCTAGCAAATAAATGATGATTTTTCCATGTAGGAGAGAAATGTCAGAATTGGTCTGGGTGTTCCAGAACGCCTGATGGCGTTCCCTGCATATTGGGCCTCTGTATGTGGCCACGCTGTGTAAAAGTCCCACACATGGGGTATCGCCATACTCGGGAGGAATAGCAGAATGTGTTTTGGGGTGTAATTTGTGGTATGCATATGCTGTGTGTGAGAAATAACCCGCTAATATGACAGAAACAAGATATATTTTTTTTTTTTTACAGAATTTTCAGTCGTTTTTCTTTTATAGCGCAAAAAATAAAAAACCCAGAGGTGATCAAGTACCACCAAAAGAAAGCTCTATTTGTGTGAAAAAAAGGACACAAATTTCAAATGGGTACAATGTTGTATGACTGAGTAATTGTCATTCAAATTGTGAGAGCACCGAAAGCTGAAAATTGGTCTGGTTAAGAAAGGGTGTTTAAGTGCCCAGTGGTCAAGTGGTTAAAGGAATTAAAATCAATAAAATCACTGCTCCAGAAAAAAATAACAGTTTTAAAAACTTTTTTTTCCATTGATACACGTTCCCTGAGGCAAGACCTGGGTTCTCAAACCCGTTTTATGAAAATAACTTGCATATTAGCCTTTAAAATTAGCACTTTTGAATTTGAAGGTTCGAGTCCCATAGACTTCAATGGGGTTCTAAAACCCCATTGGTCCGTTCAAAGGTTCTGGTGCGAACCGAACAGGGGGATGTTCGGCTCATCCCTACTGGTGACTATCCGTGGCAGCATACACACAATTCATGCATATGCTACCATGAAGGCACAAGGAAAGTAACTTTTAGACTAAGGTGACCAGATTTTTTAAATAAAATCCAGGGACATATTTTATTTCTTTACTAGTAATGGCGGCAATCAGGGACTCTCTACCACCTCACAACCTGTCAAGTCTTACTCTCTGGGTCCCAGCTACTACTGGGTGGGGAGCAGAGGAAGATCACTCCGCCAGGGAAGTGCAAGGAGATAAGCAGGCAGGCGGCTGGCCGAGATTGAGCCAAGGCAGAAGAAAATGCAAGCGGAACTGAATGTGCATGTGCCCGAAACTGAAGACATATTCCCTTGGCTTCAACCAGCACATGATCATCAGAAAGGGGCACAGATGATAGAAAAAAATACACCCCCCCTAAGCTAGTAGGAGCAACAGAGTAGTGGGGTGTGTAGGTCAGTCTTTGAAATTGCCCCAGCCCCTGTTCAAATCCAATCCGGGGACAGACTTGGTCGGGGGACAGTGTCCTCAATCCGGGGACTGTCCCCGGAAACCGAGGATGTCTGGTCACCCTATTTTAGACAAATCACACCTGTTTTGTTTTGACATGCCAATCAGCCTAGTTAAGGACTGTTTGTCTATACTCATTATAAGTGGACTTTTTTTTTCTTCATGCATTTTTATTGATGTTTTATACATGGTTATTTATTGCTCACCCGTTCACTATATTTTATCTGATGGTCATCCTTTGTGAACCATTCATTAGGGTGGTTTTAGAGTGTTGTTTTCTTTAGCGCAAGTTCATTTTTATATTTAATTCAGCCTAGTTAAAGGGGTTGTAAAGGAAAACAATTTTCCCTAAATAGCTTTCTTTACCTTCAGTCCTCCTTCACTTACTTCATCCTTCGATTTTGCTTTTAAATGTCCTTATTTCTTCTGAGAAATCCTCACTTCCTGTTCTTCTGTCTGTACCTCACCACCGTAATGTGAGGCTTTCTCCCTGGTGTGGAGAAAGCCTCTTGAGGGGGGAGGGGTGAGCAGGAGTGTGCAGCCATGATTAAGCACTAACTCTATCAATTACTTAATGTAGAGATGGAACTTCAAAGTGGGTACACCTGTTAAGCCCCCTTTTGCGATTCGGCACTGCGTAGGTTTAACTGACAATTGCGTGGTCGTGCGAAGTGGCTCCCAAACAAAGTTGGCGTCCCTTTTTTCCCACAAATAGAGCTTTCGTTTGGTGGTATTTGATCACCTCTGCAGTGTTTATTTTTTGCGCTATAAACAAAAATAGAGCGCCAATTTCTAAAAAAAAAATTGGGACCATTGTCATTTTCACAGCGAAAAGTGCTATAAAAATTCACTGATTTCTGTGAAAATTACAATGGCAGTGAAATGGTTAACCACTAGGGGACGCTGTAGGGCTTAAGTGTGACCTCATGTGTGTTTCTAACTGTAGGGGGGCGGGGCTGAACGTGTGACGTCAGTGATCATCGTTCCCTATATCAGGGAACAGACGATCACTGACATTGCCACAGAGAAGAACAGGGAAGGTTTGTTTACACTCACCTCTCTCCATTCTTCAGCTCCTCTGACCCGATCGCGGGACACTGGCGGCGATCGGGTCCACATGTCCCGCGGGAGCGGACATGGAGCTTTGGACCGGGTCGCGAGCGCACCGGCCATGCTCGTGACCCACGGCTGGGCTCTTAAAGGGGACGTATATATACGTCCATGTGCCCAGCCATGCCATTCTGCCGACGTATATAGTCGTGCAGTGATCCTTAAGTGGTTAAATTACTAACCCAAAAAAAAAACGCTCTATGAGCATGCCCAGAAACATCCAAGTGCTGTTCACACACAAGAAGCACCAAAAAAAGTCCCCGAGCAATGTCCAGACCAACCCAAATGCAGCTAGCACAAAATAAGCCACCCCCTGTCCAAAATTAAGCACATCATCCAGCATGCTACTAAATTAGAGATGGGACAAATACCCTGCTGATCGGGGGGGGGCGGACAAAGAGCCTAACATGGGCAGAAGTTAGACAACAAATAACATTGCAGTCTACGGGCACAGACTTTTAATTTTGCTAGTCCCCACTTGGCTGCCTTATCTTCTAGTTATTGGACTTAAAATGGGTATGGAGACCCAGGTCCCACCCTAAGGGACATATATCAATGTCACAAGTTTGGACAACCCGAAAAACTAAACAAGGAGAAGTGCCTTTAAATATGCCAAATTGCCCGTTCACATCACATGCAGTCTGGTGCTTTTTTATGCATCAATAACGCATGGAAAGTAGGTTGTATGGTTTTCAACGGCATAGTTTATAGACATAAAAGTGAACCAGCGTTAAAAAAATGCGCGGTGCATAAATTGATCTCACGCAGTTCTAAATGTACTTGCAGGCACAGCACTCTTGTTCAGAAAAAGTTACTTTTTCATTCTATATTGGGCATACGTATTTGTTACTTGGGCAGTTATTACTATACTTCCTCACATCACCCCATAACATTGGCAATTTCAGCTTCTTTTAATATTGAATTGAAGATGCTGTGCTCCATTTCCATAGTGGCGCACTGATCGCCTCCTCCCGTGTACCGAGATTATTTTAGTAAATGGGGAATATCGCTGTGTTCCCGGCGCAAACTTTTCGTAAATACCAAAATGTACGTTGCGCCTCGGCGTGCGCCTCAACTCATGGTGCAAATGGTTCGTAAATCAGCCCCTATGTCTAAAACTAAATTGAAAGCTGACATCAAATTAACACTGGTAAGTTTTAGTTTTGTTCTGGAAATTTTACAGATTGGCAAATCCTATCCTCATATTGATTAGTGGTTACAAATAAATAATAAACACTGCAGTAGGGAACAGACACAAAGGTGCCTTTCACACGGATGGCTGTTCTGACGCAGTTAAAAGCATGTTTCTTTCTTTTGATATCCAAGACTCCAGGCACAGCGATCGGCTGCATTTGTGCACTGCGATTAGCTGCGTTTACATGCAGCTACGTTTAGCTGCGGTTGGTCATTATTGTCATCTCCATAGCAACCGTTTTTATTCTGATGTGCTTCCTGTTGTTTTTTCTTTTGTTCACACTGCTATCCGCAGCTGACACAGTGCACTGCGATAACTTGCAGTTATGTGCAGATAGCTTACGCAAAATCGTTCCTGGACGCAGTCAAATCTATTTTTTCTATCTGCACCAAACCGCATGTAATGAAACCGCAGCTAAACGCAGTGTGTGAATGGGGCCATAGGAAAGCATTGTGTGCGTTTAGCTGCGGTAGATAACTTGAGAATCCGCAGCTAAAAGCACCATTCTATCCGTCCGTGTAAAAGGGCCCAAAAAGATACACTCAGCATCTTTCCACATAGCTATTCTGTTTATTTAGAGCAATTGAATTATTTTATACACATGATTACGCAGGTATCACATTAATATTACAATTGTACTTTTAGACCCCTTTCACACTAGGGCCACGTTAGCACTAAAGCGCCGCTTGTTTAGCAGGGCTTTAGCGCTGCTTAAGCTGCATTTTTCTGTCGCTAGCGGGCGCTTTTAACCCCAAAAAAGGTGTTAAAAACGACCTTGTTGTAGCGCTTCTGAAAGCATTGCCCATTCATTCCAAAGGGCAGGGTGTTCTAGGAGCGCTAAATGCAGCGCTTCCAAACCACCCCAAAGATACTGCTTGCAGGACTTTTCGTAACGTCCCGCAAGCGTACCACCCCAGTGTGAAAAGTCACATTTGAATAAATGGGAGGCGGTTTTCAGGCACTTAGCGGTACTATTTCCAGCACTAAAACACCTTAAAACCACCCCATTGTGAAAAGAGGTTTTATGGTAACAAGGGGCATAACATAGGCAAGCTAATTTCTAATCAGGAGTTGAACGAATGCAAACACTTAGGCTGGGTTCACATCTAATCACTGTTTAAAGTCCGATTTCAGCCCAAATTATTGGCTGAATTCAGACCCGAAATGGACCAAAAGACCCACACGACCCCTGTGCAAATTCACACTGGAGATGTGTCATTGGGCTACATAGAGAGCCAGTCACAATATCCTGATGCGGAGAATGAAAATTTTTGAACAAAAAAAAAACCTTTTTAATAGTCTGTTAAAAAAAATTCCAAACACGTAATGTTTCTCTATCATGTTTTCTCTGATGTTCGCTGATGAGGTTGTACTGATGGGTACTCATAGGCTGCATTGATGAGGCGGCACTGAAAGTTTGTACTGATGAGACAGCAATGGTGGGCACTAATGAGGAGGTACTGATGGGACTGCACTGATGGGCACTGATAGGCGGCACTGAGAGGTGACACTGATTGGAAGCACTGGTGGGCACTGTTGGGACTGCACTGATTATCAGTGTAGATGTCCCTTCTAGGCTGGATTCCCACCTCTGACGTATGCGGATCGCAGCAGGGGTCCGATGCATCCCTGTTCTCCGTTTCAAGGATGAATCAGGGACCAATTTTTGCCTGAGCTGGTTACGATCTCCTGTCATGCGAATTGGATGTGGGGAAAACCACACCCAATTCCAGGGCCGCCATCAGGGGGGTACATGCATTACACCTGTAAGAGGTCCGGAGGTCCCCAGGGGCCCGGAGGCCCTCAGGCCCCAGGTGGCAACCCCCTTTTTTATTTTTTATAAAAAATATATATATTTTTAATATATATTTTTATTTTATTTTTTATTAAAGGGCCATTTTTTTCTTCTTTTTTTTTAGAGGTCCTGAGGTCCCCAGGGCCCTGGATGGCAACCCCCCTTTTTTCTATTTATTTTTTATATAAAAAAAAAAAATTTAATATATTTTCATTGAATTTTTTATTAAAGGGACAATTTTTAAAAAAAATGTAGGGGTCCGGAGGTCCCCAGGGGCCCGGAGATCCCCAGGGCCCGGATGACAACCCCCTTTTTTTTATAAAAAAAAAATTTGTTATATTTTTTTTATTTCTTTTATGTATATATATATATATATATTATTACTATTATTAAAGGGCCCAGAGGTCCCCAGAGCCCCGTATTTTTATATATTTTTTTTAGGGGTCCGAATGTCCCGAGGGGCCCGGGGGCCCTCAGGGCCCTGGATGGCAACCCCCCTTTTTTTATTTATTTTTTATAAAAAATATATTTTTTTTTAATATATTTGTATTTTATTTTTTATTAAAGGGACAATTGTTTTTAGGGGTCCAGAGGTCCCCAGGGCCTTGGAATATAACCCCCTTTTTTATATAAAAAAACTTTTTTTATATATATTTTCTTTATTTATTTTATTTATATATATTATTATTATTAAAGGGCCCCGTTTTTTTATATTATTTTATTTCTTTTGTTTTCTTTTTATTTATTTTATATTTATATATATATATATATATATATATATATATATATATATATATATATATATATATATATATATACATATATATTATTAAAGGGCCCAGAGGTCCCCAGGGCCCTGGATGGCAACCCCCCCTTTTTTATATATTTTTTTATAAATGTTTTTTTTTTTTTTTTTTATATATATTTGTTTTTATTAAAGGGCCCAGAGGTGTTTTATTTTTTATTTTTATTAAAGGGCCCTAAGGTACCGGGTGGCAACCTCCCTTTTTTGTGTAATTTCTTTTTATAAAAAAAAAATGTATATATATAATATGTTTTTTTTTATTACTAAAGGGTAGACATGTGCAGACTGGAATATTTTGTTTTGTTTTTTCGTTTTCGTTTGGAAAATAAATTTATTTAGTTACTTCCGAAAATCGTTTTGATTTGTTTAGTTTTTCGTTGGGGAATAGCTTTCGTCCGAAAATCCAATAATACTTGGTTTCTGTCGAATGGTCAAAAGAATATTCGACGGAACGTCGAATCTTTACATCGAATCGTACATTTCCGTTTGAATATTCCGCCTACAAGAATTCTAATGTTGTATGACTAGTAATAATGTTGAATCTATTTTCTCATAAATCGAAATCTAATCTCTGTAATGTCGAATCTATTATTTCTTTAGTGTCGAATCTTTTCCCTATGATGTTGAATCTTTTCCCTATAATGTCTAATCTTTTCCCTATAATGTCGAATCTCTCTATATCCAATTTTTTACCGCAACGAAAATGAAAATAAAGCATTTTTTATGTCAGATCTTTCGGTTTTCGGACGAAAATGCATTCTAACGAAAACGAATGCACATGTCTACTAAAGGGCCCAAAGGCCCCCAGGGCTCAGAGGTCCCCAGGGCCCCGGGTGGCTACCCCCCTTTTTTTTTGTACATATTTTTCTTTGTTTCTTCTCAATTCGCGGCAGTCCCCCCCGCTTCTCATTTTGAGGCGGCAGTACCCCCCCCTGGTAAGGGGCCCCATAATTCCTGATGGCGGCCCTGTCCAATTCACATAGGTGTGAACCCAGCCTTACACAAGCCAGTTGTAAGCTCTCTTCTCCTCTCCTCATGCTGTCAGCATGAGTAAAGGAGTGCCAATAACCGGCTTCTGTCTACATCCATGATCAGCTATGATTGGATCAAGTGATAAAGAACCGCATCCTGAGTAGGTGGGACCGCTGGGGAGGGAGGAGTCTAAGATGACGCGAACCTCACACCAGGGCGGTTAGGGACGGAGCTCCAGGAGAGGTCCCGCTACGCAACGCTGTGATGGCCGAACATCAGGCTACCCACCTAGTCACCTAGCCATCCTCCCGTCACTACCACAGTGCTCCCTGCACCTCTGCTGAGCGGCATCTCTGCACCCTCCTCCCGGCTGAAGTCATCCTAACTCACCGTCTAGCCGGTCTCCCGTGCCGCCCTGACCGGGTCCTCGTCTTCATCCGTCCCCGCTCCTTCGACACCCCTATTCGTGCGCTGCTGACTGCTGCTGTGTTGCGCTGCGCTGACTCCGTTCGTGATCCGTACACGTGCACGTGACCAAGCAGCGCCTCTGCCTGTCTGCGGTCAGAGTTGATCGGACGCAGCGGGACTCACACGGCTGAGGCGCTGCCGGTGGGGGGTTCTGCTGGAAGAGAGGAGGAGGCGGTGGGGTGTTCCGGACGTTTAGTCGTCCGGCTCTTTGGCCCCCGCTGGTGAAGGCTGCTGCGGGCTAGAGGCAAGGGGAGTGGACCAAGGGTTGGAGAAGGCAGGAAGGAGACAAATATCAGATGCAGTGCCCCAGGCAGGGCTGTAGAGCCCGGCGTGTCTATACAGCCGCACAGTGTAAAGTAAAGTTTGAAGAAGCTTAAACTAATCACAGTTACATCAAATGTGTAAGTATATAAACATGAAGCCGACCTGGAACATGTGCACGGGACCTGTGGACTGTGAGTAAGAAACCATCCTACTTCCCTTTTTTTTTTTTGCTGCTGTTTTTTTGCTGAGTACTGATACAAACAAAATATGAGCTTCACTGCAATCAGCTGAGACTGTTATTGGTTTGACTTATTTATCTGGGTGAAACAGTGTTGTAAGAAAAATCCCGCTACTTTGCGGCGGTGATCACATTTCACTATAACTTACCAATCAATCTATATAGCAGTATTTATTTACTTAGCTACTACACTCTAACCAAACGCCACTATTATATGGTGATAGATGGTGATACGTGGACTGTGAGAACCGTGGACTGTGAGATATCTGGTCTGTGAGCAAGAAACTATCCTGCCTAATTTCCTTTTTTTTTTTTTCTTCACATTGAATTTATAAAACAAACATAAAGTGAGCCTCCTTTCGAACAGTGGAGGAGGAGACCTATCTGATTGTGAGGCCTCTGGAGCTACCTGGAGGGCGGCGGGGGCTACAGTTTATTTAGTTGTTTACTTAGCAATCTTTTTTTTCTCTGCTCTCTGTTATCACTCTCTCTCTCTCTCCCTAACATACGGGCGAGATCCACTGAGGAGAGTACCATATGGGGACACTCCGGAACAGTGCCGCTATAGTTGGCTGTAAATAAAGGATTGGGAGAATAGAGAGAAAATATAACATATAGTAATACACTAAATACTTGCTACATAGTGTACCACATAGAGGAACACTAGGTATCACTACGTAAGGGCCCGCCCCCTCTCTCTCTCTCTCCCTTGAAAATTTGTACTTTATACACCCGGACCTTAAAGCGGAGGAGAATTGATATTCATCTATAAATTAAAGGAGAAGAGAAAAGGAGAGAGAGAAAAAAAAAAAAAGAAAGAAAAAAAAACCTCCTAAATCAACCTAGCTCCCTCACACTCTAATAACTCATCCTAATCATATAATAACTCCCTCCGCCGGGAGACAGTTAATATTAAACCAACTTTAGGGAAAAGAGAGGAAGAAATATAGGATCGGGCGACTACCAGAACACAACGAGAAGATGGAATAGTGAGGGAAAGACAAAAAGAGAACAGAAATACGTACATGTCTAAGGTAAACCTAATTACTTACAACGTAAGGGGCCTTAGTTCTCCACGTAAAAGACACATGATCCTAAAAGAGATCGAGAGATTTTCCGCTGACGTAGTTTTCCTCCAGGAGACACACATAACTCTCGATTCAAGAGTGAGGCTTAATTCTCGGGCAGTCCCAACATGGTACTACGGAGACTCCCCGCAGAGAGGATCTAGAGGAGTCGCCATAGGGATAGGGAAAAATTTTAGTTTTTTAGTCGAAGATAGGATAGTGGATCCTGAAGGTCAATATATGTTCCTAAGAGGTTTTTTACATGGGAAACGATACACGCTGGCCAATGTTTACTGCCCAAATAAACTCTCTCAGAAGCACTTAACAATGATCTTGAACAAACTATTGGATTTCAAACGTGGTCCTAGCCGGGGACTTTAATTTCACCCTAGACCTACAACTAGATAGAATATCGACAGTTAACATAGGGAACACTAAGCAACAACAAATAGTGAGAAAAAAACTTTTTACGAATCAGTTAATAGATCCCTGGAGGGTTCTCAACCCAACTAAAAAGGATTATACATTCTACTCTACAGTACACAAAATGTACTCGAGACTAGATTATATAATGGTTGACCACGAAACCTTAGAGTATGTAGACAACGCCGCAATAGGGGTTGTGACAATTTCGGACCACGCCCCGGTTACGGTGACCATACACTTTCCAGAAATTGAAGAGAGAAGGGGACCCTGGAGATTAAATGAGGAGCTAATAGAGGACATAGAAGTCTCCGATATAATAAAAACAGACATAGACGAATACTTTAAGCTTAACAACACTCCTGATGTAAGTACAGCAACTATCTGGAAAGCCCATAAGGCTAGCATTCGAGGAAAATTAATTTCCATAGGAGCAAAAAAAAAAAGGATAGAGAAGCAAATAGAAACAGGATAATCAAAGAGCTACAAGACTTAGAAACTAAACATAAAAATCAAAAAAATAATAATAAAGTTTACCAGGAAATGTTAATGAAGAGGATCCAACTAAGAGACCTAATGGAGATTGAAACCAGGAACACATTTAAAAATGTCTTGAAAGAAAGGTACCTCTGGGGGAACAAACCAGGGAAGTACTTGGCCAGGATTTCAAAAGAAAAGAGAAACTTAAACTACATAGATAAAATAAAAGATCAGGAAGGACAGATGCGGTTTAGGACGTCCGAGATTGCGGAAGCTTTTCGGACGTACTACACATCACTGTACTCTATCAGAAAGGGCGAGACGCAAGAGGAAAAGGTAAATAGGGGAGAAAAAATAGGAGAATACTTATGTGATGCCAATTTACCAAAACTAACGCAGGAAATAGCGGAAACCCTAGAAGAGCCAATCACACAAACAGAAATTAGTCAAGCGAACCAAGGAACTCCAGGGGGGGAAAAGCCCAGGCCCAGATGGACTGCCAATTAAATACTATAAAAAATTTAAAGAGTCATTAATCCCAGAAATGTGCACTTACTTTAATAAACTAGGGGGAATAGAAGAAGTAAGAAGAATCCCTTCTTGCTAATATCGCTATCATAGCCAAAACAGGAAAAGATAAGACCCTCTGCTCTAACTACCGTCCAATTGCATTGTTAAATGCTGACATAAAAATCTTTGCAAAGATATTGGCAACAAGGATAAAACCGTATATGCCTGACCTAATAAGTGAGGCAGAGAAGGGAGGGACAATAGTTTAAGAACACTCTTATTGCTCCAAGAGGACAAAAGGGATGGACCCCCAGCCGTACCCATGTCGTTAGATGCTGAAAAAGCGTTTGACAGAGTCGACTGGGGGTTTATGATGGAGACTCTAAGAAGTATAGGATTGGGCCCTAGATTTATGAAATGGGTAGGAAATCTATACAAGTCCCCTACGGCAAAAGTAAAGGTAAATGGGAGGGTATCTTCGGCGATAGAAATGATGAATGGAACAAGACAGGGATGCCCACTCTCCCCCCTCCTATATGTAATAGCTTTGGAACCACTGCTGTGCAAGATAAGTAATAACCCAGATATAGGGGGGGTGAGAGTAGGAGAAGAGGAACAGAAGCTGGCAGAATATGCCGACGATGTCCTCTTGTATGTGACTAAGCCCAAAATATCAATCCCTATCATATTAGAGGAAATAGGAAGATATGGTAGACTCTCTAATTTTAAAATAAATCCAGTAAAAACTGTAATTATGAATATAGGAATTGAACAAAAGGAGGAGGAGGCTCTATGTAAAGCATTCCCCTTTACGTGGGAACAAAAATCATTCACTTACCTAGGGGTAAAAATAACTCCCAAAGTAGGTGGCCTCTTTGAGGCAAACTACATCCCCCTACTCAATGAAATAAGACGAGATGTTAAAAACTTAACCCACAAACAGATTTCCTGGATGGGGAGGATTAATGTATTTAAAATGATAGTTCTACCAAAGATAATTTATAAATTTCAAATGCTTCCAATAAACGTCCCACAAAGTTTTTTTAAGGTAATAAAAACTATAATTTCAAAATTCATATGGCACGATAAAAAACCTAGAATAAGCTATGCAACCCTAACCCGGGGAAAAAAAAAGGTGGACTGGCTCTCCCCGACATTAAAAGATACTACCAAGCCGTAATCCTAGCGAGGCTAGTCGAATGGACAAATAAGAATTCATTAAAAAAATGGGCTCACATGGAAAATGAGATAAGTAAACAGCACCTAAACACAAATATATGGATCCCACCCAAATTTAGAATAATTAACCCAAACACACACAGTATCACAAAACAGGTTTACAAGATATGGGATTTGGTACACAAAAGGGAAAAATGGGAATATAATTCCCCATTAATCCCATTAGCAAACACAGATTTATTTGCACCGGGAAATAGGACTAAATTTGGAAAAAAATTAGGTAGTAAAAGATTAGGGGATATAGTCGCACAAGGAAAAAAAGAAAAAAAAGAAGAGATACACGCAGCAGAAAGGGCACAACAGATAACTGATTGGGAATATCTACAATTAAAGCACTTTGTAAACACACTACCAGTTCCAATAAGAGATGATATAGCACAGAATTCAATAGAAAAACTTTGCACCCGGGGAGAACCACTACAACAAGGAATTGCGGCGATCTACAAAATTCTTACAGAATAAAGATACACTACAAAGCATAGAGGCATGGGAGAAAGAAATCGGAGAAAAGATAGAAGAAGCGCAAATGACCAGAGCGACATTCAACTACGCAAAAGATATAACAACAGTAGAAACTATAAATGCATGATGCGATGGCACCTGACACCTGTTAAACTTAACAAAATATCCCCAGCTAATTCCCCCCTTTGTTGGAGGAAGTGTAATCAAGCAGGGACCGCACTGCATATATGGTGGTATTGCCCGAGAATCCGGGAATACTGGAATGAGATCCTCAAACTAATTGTGGAAATCTCCAGAGAAAAGATCCCGTTAGATCCCTTGACCTGTCTTTTCCATAGACAAGGCCTAGTAAAAGGGGAAAAAAAATATGCCTCGACATTGGTCCCAGTGCTGTTAAACGCAGCAAAGGGATTGATCCCGAAATTCTGGCTTCACCCACATAAGCCACCCCTAAAAGAATTCATACACAGGGTTGATCATATCGCAGAGATGGAGAATCTAAGAAGGGCCGATCTGGGAGAGGAGGAGGGAGGAAGAGGCGGAAGGACCTGGGACCAGTGGAGAAACTATAAAACATCTGAAAAATTTACTCTAATACTATCAGAAATAAACCAGTAAATGCTTTCGATCCGATCCAATAGGGTAAACAGGGATGAAGTAGAGGGGGGGTATAAATAGGGGGGGGGGGGAATAAATACAAAAAAAAAAAAAAGAGACCCAGGGAGGTAGAGGCTAAGGGGAGTAACGGGAGTCTTTAACCCAATAAGAGCCAAATATCACGTGTATGCGCAGTCACCTGTAACTATACCTTTGCTTTTATAAAAAAAAAAAAAAAAGAGATAAAATAATCAAAATACATTGAATCAACCACAAATGATGAAAATCCGAGGTGGAAATATGAAGGGCGAAACAAAGATGAACCCCTCCAATACCTCAAAACTCTGGGTTAAGCCTGATGTGGTTAAAAAAAAAAAAAGTGATAAAGAACCGCTGATTGGCTCTTTACCTCAATCTGTGATCAGATTCACAGAGCTCACCACCCCATGGCGGGCATGATCAAGGGACGACATCATATGACAGCATCCCCGAATCAGCCAGCCATGCTGTAGCTGTCATTTGGCTATAGTGTGGTCGGCAAGTGGTTAATATCCAGCAATACACTGTCTGCACTTGCTCAGTTGCTCTCCATTTTTAGGCACTGCTGAGTTTGTAGAAGTTGATTTGCTGACAGCCTTAAGGCCCCCTTCATGCTTGTACGACTTGTCCGACAACTTGAGAATGCAAAGTTGCATGACAAGTCATACCCCATGATTTCCAAAGAGTACTATTCATATCTGTGCGACCTCGAAGTAGTCCCTTCATACTTTGGTCCAACTTTGATGAGATTTGAGGTCCATAGACCTTAAGCTTACAAAGGCATTGTTTCAAATCGCAGTCGCAGTAAAATCACAGCACAAAGCGTGGCAAAAATCGCTGTAAAATAAAAAAAATAAAAAAATGTATTTCTTGGTTATTTGCTTGGTCAATTGCTTGGTTAATTGGATGGTATAATGCAGCGCTGATCATTGTTGGTTTGTATTCTTGGGGTTAAAGTTTGGGGTACACTTGAATATTGGAGCAGCAGCACAGTTCTTTATAGATATTTTTGGTATGAAATAAGGCGGGGGGGGGGGCACAAGGGTATTATTGGTAATTATTAATTATTGGTAATTATTAATCTATGACGACAGACATCTGAGGGATTGGAAGGATTATATCTGATAGGAGAACAACTGACAAGAGTGTAAAGTGGAATTAAACCCTCCTATCCTTTACAGCCAAGGAAGCTGCTTCTGTTTGATCTGCAACTGCCATGGTGCTGCACGTGTGATCAGTTATAACACCAGCTATTTGATGGTTTTATAAGTTTGTGACAGTTAGCAATTCCAACATTCCAGGAATATACCGGTAGCTGTCTTTCTTTTAAACTGTAAAATTGATGTGTTTAGTTCTGCTTATGATTTACTGCTATTCAGGGGCTCTGGGCTTCAGCAAAATGGCAGCCTCCAGCAAGAAGAAACAGAAAAAATGCTGGAGGTAATTTACAGCACACACTAATTTTGGTAGCAGAATTATTAATGTAGAATGTATGTTACCTGCTAAAGAACATATATTTGTATCCAGTTGTTATGGCTAAAGTTCGACTTTAAGGCCACTTTCCCACCTGGGCATTTTACAGGCATTTTTTCGCTTCAAATAGCACATAAAAAGAGCCTGTAAACTGCCTCTTTTGCAGCCCCAGTATGAAAGCCTGAGTGCTTTCACACCGGAGTGACATGTTTGCAGGACGGGAAAAAAAGTCCTGCAAAAACAGCATCTTTGGGGCGGTGCAGTGCGCTTCTAAACTGCCAATCAATGGCCAGCACTGCAGAAGCACCTGCAAAGCGCTTCATCACCGGTGCTTTAAAATCCTTTTTTGGCCGCTAGCGGGGGTTAAAAGTGCCCCGCTAGTAGGCGAAAAGTGCAGCTAAAATGATGGTAAAGCATTGCTAAAGCTATCGGCGCTTTACCGTCAACATGGCCAACGCCTTAGTGGGAAAGTAGTCTAAGGAGACTGAGTTATCCAGGTCCTATAAATGGTAAGAGGGTACCACAGACTTGGAGTCCGTGAAGCTATTTTTATGGGTGCTGGAACATCTTCAGCAATAGAGAACTCCAAGTGAATGCATCTTCCTATTACCAATAAGACAATACCCTACCCCTAGTAAAATCCATGAGGTACAAAAACTATCACTGACAGCACTGAAAGAAACCCCCACATCTCCCTCGTCACAGCTATATTTCTTACCCCCTTAACAGTAAAGGTTGATGGGTCGCACACTCATTCTCCCGCATTTTGGCTGCGGCTCCTGATCATTTCCAGCTGTTTCCTGTTCTTCTCTGGCCACCCTCTGTGTCCTCCTCTGCCCCTGTGTCCTCCCCCTCCTGCTCCGTGTCCTCTGCGCCCCCTCGTCGTCCCCTCGCAGCCAGCTCTATCTTCTCCTCTCCTGCCGGCCGCTGTGGGGGATGTCAGGATGGAGACCGGAGGAAGGGACTGGTAAATATGTAATTTGCCAACCCCCTTCCCGTTCTGAATGGGACACAGTGAGCAAGATCGCTCCTGTGTCTTGTGAAAACTGAGCATTGTAACCTGTGTGTTACTCTGTTCAGTTTATGAATGGAGAGAAGACTCTGTCTCCTCTTCATTCATCTTCAGTGCTGAACGGGACTGGGGAATATGTGTCCGTAGTCTCTTTCTCTGTCTCAAAGGGAAGATGTTTAGACCCCTGATATCTCACCAATAGATAAAATAAATATTAAATAATTAAATTGTAAAAGAATTATAAAAAATGTATTGGTAATTGTAAAAAAAAAATATATAAAACAAAAAATGACTGACATCACTCCACCCTATCCTACCAACACTGTCCACTGCCCCAACCCCGCCCCCCCCAAAAATCATTGTGAAAAAACGTAAAAACAAATTAAGTTGTAAATAAAATATTTTTTTACATGAAGTGGTCAATTTATAAGATATTTTTATTCTATCATATATTCTATGAGGCATGGGCTGCAGAGAGGTACTTGGGTACTCTGATGGGCTGATGACAGGTACTCGGGTATTTAGATGGGCTGGTGACAGGTACTCGGTTATTCAGGTGGGCTGGTGACAGGTACTTGGGTACTATGGTGGGCTGGTGACAGGATCTTGTGTACTCAGATGGGCTTGTGACAGGTACTCGGGTACTCAGATGGACTGGTGACAGGTACTTAGGTACTCAGATGGGCTGGTGACAGGTACTCAGGTATTTTGATGGCTGGTGACAGGTACTCTGCTACTCAGATTGGCTGGTGACAGGTACTCAGATCTCAAAGGAGACAGGAACAACAAGCGCCCAGAGGCGATTTACTTCGCATGTGCTGCGCTATACAAGTTCTTCATTCATTCATTCACAGGTACTCGGGGACTCAGATGGGCTGGTGACAGTTACTTAGGTACTTTGATGGGCTGGTGACAGGTACTCAGGTACTTTGATGGCTAGTGATAGGTTCTCTTTATTGGGGGGGGGGGGGTCAGTGTGATTGGTGTACACTGTAAGCAGTAACAAACTGTTACTGCAATCTCCTTCTCACACAAGATCGGTGTGTGAGGAGGGGAACCCGGTAACATCTTGTTACATCGGTCTGTTGACATTTTGTGACCGGCTGTGATTGGACACAACCCGTGGTAAAGATCCCAATTGAATTGGCTCTTTACCGCGATCGGAGTTGGGCTGTGTCAGGGTGACAGGCCCCAGCCCCCGATCCCCGCACCCCTTAGGGCCATGCACGAGCGCCGTTCACATGACTGCCTGTGTAAGGTGGTAAAGAGCCATATTTTATTGTCTCTTTACACGGATCTGGTATGGGCTGTGTCCAAGGAACATGCCTTATTCCTGTCACTTGACTATGGGCTAAGCTGACCAGATTTTTAAAATGAAATCCGGGGACATATTTTTTCTTTACTAGACATGGCAACAATCAGCGACTCTCTGCCTGTCGCTGCCCGCCTCACAGCCTCTCAAGTCTTACTCTCCAGGCCGCGGCTACTACTGGATGGGGAGCGGAGGAAGATCACTTTGCCAGGGAAGGCAAGGAGATAGGCAGGCGGCTGGCCAGGATTTGAGCCAAGGCAGAAGAACATGTGAGCGAAGCTGAATGGGCATGCACCCGAAACTGAAGAAAAATTCCCTCCTCTCCGACCAGCACTTGATCATCAGAAAGGGGGACAGATAATGGAAAAAGTACAACCCCCTAATGCTAGTAGGTACTACGGAGCAGGGGGGTGTAATTCAATTTTTGTTATTATTTCTGCACTGACTGTCTTTGAAATTGCCCCTGCCCCTATTAAATCCAATCTGGGGACAAAACCAGGGACAGACTTGGTCCGGGGACAGTGTCCTCAATCAGGGGACTGTCCCCTGAAACTGGGGATGTCTGGTCACCCTACTATGGGCTGGTAATGAAGTGGTTGTCATTACTACATTCTGCACTATGAAAGTCATCTCAGGCTATTAAACCATACCCCTTTTAAGCCACGCCCAATGTTTAGCGCAATTTAAGCTATGTTCAAGTGCCAACTCCCTGAAATGAGTTTTTGCAGGTTAGGATGTCTGCACTCTTGTTTTACATTACATTATGATGTTGATGATTATACCCAGCATCCTCCATCACTCCAGGGTACCGCGCCATTCCTAACGTAGACTCACGTTGCGAAGACTTTTGCCAGCTTTAAACATGGCCGCATACGTTTGTCTTACGTCTCCCGGCCTGTCGCCCTACTTCTGATTGGCCATTTGGCCCTCATGGTACACGCATGATACGTACCGGGAGGTGGGGCTGAGGAAGAGACAGCGTGCTCCTGTTACAAGTAGCTGGAACTTTGGCGGGTGATCTTTCGGCTGAGGCAGCGCGAATTCTGTGTCACCCTGAGCGCGGGAAGTAGCACAGGTGACCGGCGAGCGGGGCTCTGCACGGCTCCTGTGAGTTCGGAAGAGGCGGGAGTAATAGCGAGTAAAGAAAGTAAGAGAGGCCTGGCCGGCCCGGATTCTGGGGAGGGGAGGACTCGGCAGTTCTCTGCCTTTTCTTATTGTCCTGGGTGTGTGTTGGTGCTTGGAGATAAATGTGTGTTTGTACTGAGACTAATCCTATTGTGCTGCTTGGCATCCCTCTAACCGGCGCCATTCATTCCTCTGCTCTAGGAATGTGTACTGTATGTATTATAGTGTGTGTGTGGGCTCTAGCGCCTCCCTGGCGGCCTAGTAAAGTAATGTGCTAGTCCTCTCCTGCAGTACTATGCCTTCCTTTGTCATCTATACATCCATTTACATTAGTGCATAGCCCCAGCTTTATCGTCTGAGGGGATCCAGGGTGGCTAGGAAGCATGCCATTTGTTGCTGCTTTTATGTACATCCTTGGCCAAAGATATTTTTTTATTCTCATGCTGGCCTTATGTGGTAGTTTTTTTTGTTTTTGTACAGCCTGAAAAAAACTGACCCGATTCCCCCATCCACACATTAGAGATGTAGCTGCGCTATTGTATTCTGACAGCAGGACTCTCTTGTCACCATACACAGATGGGCACTGCAACCTCTGATCTAGCGGCTTCTTTCAAATGATCAGCTTTTGAGCAACAGTGACCACAAATCAAAATGTGTCCAGTTTCTGCTGAACTTTGATTAGTCTTTGGTTTGGATGGCGTGGTGAAGGGCTAACCTCCTAATGGGTTTTGCCATCTTTGCGCCCCCCCCCCCCCCCCCATGATGGGGGGTTTTACCCTTATGTAATACAACAGGGGTTCACATCTCTAAAGTCTCTGGCAGAGATAGTCTACACAGTAGGTTCCTTCTTATTGGGAAGCTTCTCTGTCTACTTAAAAAGTAAACTTCACATCACAATGTGTCCTGGGGACAGTAGTCAAACAAGACTGTGAATATCCCTGATGGGCTCAGAGACGGCGTTAAAAGGACCTGTCAGTGGTATCAGTTTGAAATGCCTCAGAATTTTCCAAACGTTCATTGACAGGTGTGTTTTACCAGCAACTATCCTGCTTTAAGGTTTTTAAATACCTATAGACTTGTTTGGGAACCAAAAACATGTCTGGAGAGAACAAAAGCCCATCAACTCAGGCTGTAAATATGACAGGTTCCCCACACCTTTGCTGTATTCCAAATGAGGAAATATTGGCTAGTGTTTTACTAATGGGAAGATGTACGGGCCGCCTCCTGTCCAGAATCTGTTTACCAGGTTAACAGTTCACACCAGTCTACAAAATAAAAATTGCTTCACTGTTCAGGAGACTATGGTTATGCTGGCAATAGCTTGTCTTAAGCCGTCTGTGTGTGTCTGTGTGTGTGTGTCTGTGTGTGTGTCTGTGTGTGTGTCTGTGTGTGTGTGTGTCTGTGTGTGTGTCTGTGTGTGTGTGTCTGTGTGTGTGTGTCTGTGTGTGTGTCTGTGTGTCTGTGTGTGTGTCTGTGTGTGTGTCTGTGTGTGTGTCTGTGTGTGTGTCTGTGTGTGTGTCTGTGTGTGTGTCTGTGTGTCTGTGTCTGTGTGTGTGTCTGTGTGTCTGTGTCTGTGTGTCTGTGTCTGTGTGTGTCTGTGTCTGTGTGTGTCTGTGTGTCTGTGTGTCTGTCTGTGTGTGTCTGTGTGTCTGTCTGTGTGTCTGTCTGTGTGTGTGTCTGTGTCTGTATATCATCTTTTTATAGCGCTACTCTGATTGGGTTACAGCCCCACAAGCTGGGTTTGTCAAAAAGGTAAATACTTTTTTGACAACTCCAGCTTGTGGGGCTGTAACCCAATCAGTGTTTGTCAGATATTTGGATGTAGTATTTTTGATTTCCATTATACTGGCCAGGAAAAGGTCTGTGTACCAATGGCATATATAGTAATGAACTGTCCTGATCTGTAATGGGCACTTTTTTTTTTTCTAGCTTGCATAATACTGAAATGTATGTAAGGGAAGAGTGTATTGGGGGGGGGGGGAGGAGGGTGCAGGGTGCAGGAGAGAAGCATAACGGTATGTGCAGGAGAGTAGCGCAGAGGGTATGGCATGGTAGAGCTGCACAATTATGGCTAAAATGGGAATCGCAATTATTATTTTTTGCTTAGAAGATGGATCACTATTCTTGCGGCGGAACATCTTTCACAACAAAACTTGGGTTAACTTTACTAATTTTATTCAATGATGTGTTTTTTCCCCAAACATGCATTTGAAAGACCGCTGGGCAAATACAGTGTTACATAAAATATTGCAGCAATTGCTGGAAAAGTTACTGGCAAGTGTAATGTCTCGTACACCGATTGGTTTTCCTGGCGGTCAAAGGTCCGCCGGTAAAACCGAGAACGTGCTCTGTTGCTTTTCCCATGTACACACGGCCGGTTTTCTCGACAGGAAAACTGCCATGACAGCTTTGGTAGGGAAAACTAGCTATCCTGCTTATACATCCTACGGCCATAGCACGCAGCTGCACACCCTTCAGAACAAACAGTGATGGAATACACTGCAGAGTGCCTTTACAGCTGCAACGCTACAGGGGAACACCCACAGCTCTGCCATATATCGCTGTCAGGCTATCCCTGTCCCCCACTTGGATGTTCGGTCAGAAACCACTATAGGAGAGGCTGCAACACCAGCAATAACTAATGGGTCTCCAAGACCGATGGCCGATTTTGACCCCCTCACGGTGCTGAGAGCACAGTGATGTAGAAGGGACCTCCTCTACAGTGAAGGAAAATCCACGTAATAGTGGACCCCTCATCCAGTCATTCACCACACATCCAGTCCTCTGCATTTTAAGATGCGGTACCTTGAGGCTCTGAGAAAGAGAGGCAAACCCTCGCAACATGTTAGCGGATTCAATTTGTATCCTGTACATGGGCACCATTTTAATATTTAACACAGTTCAAAAAGGGGTACTTATATTATAATTCATCCACTTTTATGAATACGTAGTATTTTCTGTATATACCATTTTGTTTTATTAAATGTTTTAAAAGGACCCATGTATTGGGCTATGTGCTTTTTTTCTCTAGTACTGCTATATATTTGAACTTGGCACCTAGGCTTTAAGCTCTAGTCACAAAAAAGTTAAACGACAAGAATAGGGATTGGTGCATAAAAATAATAAAAAAAATTTTTTTTAATGTTCAGCATTTACGTGTTAAAGTCCTTTCTCTTTTTTGGTTGCCCTCTGGGACAGTATAATAGGTATTCAAGATCAGTGATTATTGGTCAGAATGAAAAAAGTAAAGCCTTTGTGTATGTGGGGATCTTTTTTTCTAAATATATTAATCCAATGCTGGTTCCTGACAGGGAAGTGAGGGCAAATATTACCAATAGGGACATAAGCTGCAAATAAAAGCAATGCATATTCCTTGGCAATTCAGAATGAAAGGCACTATATAGCACCAATGCATTGTACTGTGCAGGCTCTTGGGGTCATTTATGAAAGGAAAATTCACTTTGCATTACAAGTGCTTTTGGAAGTTCAGTTACTGTATATCTAAAGGGGGACATGCAAGAAAAATTGAATTTTAGCTTGAACATGATTGGATGATAAAATCCATGGAGCCTCCCCTCATTTCAGATCTCCTCCCTAATACAGCCGCCGAGGGACCCCAAAAGACAGCGTTCGGGGACACTGTGCAAAACGAGCTGCACAGTGGAGGTAAGTATAACATGTTTGTTTAAAAAAAAAAAAAATCTGCCTTTAGTGTTCCTTTAATGGCCTTGGAAATATTCCTTCCTCTGGAGTGTGCAGTGACGCCTGTGTTTCTCAATCGTCATTTAGACATGGCTTTTTTTTTTTTTTTTTATGTTTTGGGTGCAAAGACTGCAAGGCAGCACAGTGAAAAACCTTGGAGTGAGTATGGCGAGTGTTTAAACTATGCTGGCTAAACGCAGGAGGGCTGTATTTAAAGGACCACTTTTAAAAGTAAAGTTGCCCTCTAAGGTGGACTTTATTGCCGGGAAGCGCCCTGATTAAGTGACCGTTGATTCGCTTTCACAGCAGTCATGTGCTCCAGAGTCTATCCCTCTGGCTCCCAATCAGAAGTTGTGCCTAAGAGTGTATGCACTTAATGCAAAACCTTAGTGTTTTGGATGCACATGTTTGGTTCCTTCCATTACATAAATTAGTTTTTTTTTTGTTTGTTTTTTTTAGATGTGACTGGTATATCTCAGATGTATGTACTATATTAGGAACACCATGGGCAAAAGTTCTGGAGATATACATTTTCACAAAGTCTGCTGCCATAGTTTTTGTGATGGTAACTTGCATATTCTCCAGAATGTTAAAGCGGAGTTCCACCCAAATTCGGAACTTCCGCTTAACCCACTCCTCACCCCCTTACATGCCACATTTGGCATGTCATTTTTTTTTGGGGGGGGGGGGGCTTCAGGAGGAGTGGGACTTCCTGTCCCACTTCCTGCTTCCGCCGAGGGGCTGGTTAGGCGATTAAGCTTAATCGCCTACAGCAGCCCCTCCCTGTAGGCGATCGCATGGGACACTGACAGGTCCCATGCGATCGCCTGTCCAATCAGCGGCGGGCCACGCCGCTCGCACATGCGCAGTGCCACTCACACATGCGCAGTGGGTGCCCGGCCGTGAAGCCGAAGGCTGTCACGGTCGGGTGCCCACACTTAGGATGAAGACGCTAGATGGTGGAGCGTGTGTGTGTGTGTGTGTGTGTGTGTGTGTGTGTGTGTGTGTGTGTAGCCAGCAGCTACACTTTTTTTGTAGCTGCTGGCTTTTAATAAACACTAAATGTGGCTGGAACACCCCTTTAAGAGTGATCAGATGAATTGCATTTATGAAGAAGGCTTCAGGGCGTCCAACAAAGTCCAGCAAGCACCGTCTCTTACAGTTGCTTCAGCTGCGGGATTGGGGTACCACCAGTATGAAGCTTGCTCAGGAATTTCAGCAGGTGTAAGTGCATCTGCACTCAGTGAGGCAGAGGGTAGCCTGGTGTCAAGGACAGCAAAGAAGCCACTTCTTTCCAGGAAATGCGTCAGGGGCAAATTGATATTCTGCAAAAGGTACAGGGATTAGACTGCCGAGGACTTGGGGTAAAGTCATTTTCTCTGATGAATCCTCTTTCCGATTGTTTGAGGCATTAGGAGCGAGCAGGGCTGTGGAGTCGGTAGATAAATGTACCGACTCCTCAGTTTTTTGTACTTCCGACTCCTCTGTATTAATATGCAAATGTATTTTATCTAAGAAGGAATCGGTCCTAGAGTCGGTTCACACTAGAGCGGCATGACTTCCAGCACGACTTTCAGAAGCAACTCCAACACGACTTGAGCATGAACCACAGGGCGATCTGGTGAGATTTACAACACGACTTGAAGTCGTCTCCAGGACAGGAGACTTTCCAGTGGCCAATAAAACAATCTGCTCTGTGGGAGGGAGGGGGAGGGAGGGGTTTGCCTGAGAAATGTGTTATCTTCCAGGAAAGTAGCTTCAGTTAAGACAGTGATCAGACTTGGAAGCGACTTCCATTGAAATCAATGGGTACAAATCGCCTAGAAGTCTGATTAATGTAGTACAGGAACCTCTTCTGAAGTCGGAGCGACTTAAGTAGTGTGTATTAACACCGCTCCCATTCACTTACATTGCTTTTTTGGACAGCGCGACTTGGGACGACTTGAGACGACTTCAAGTCGGATCCCAAGTCGCCCCAGTGTGAACCGACTTTTTCTTCGTTTTGAAGATGATCCTGAGTTACCACTATTACTTTAAAGAACTTCGTCCTGTGGAGGTATTTCTGGTCGTAATACCTTAATGCGAACTGCTACATCGTAGAGGGCCGTTTTCCCAGTAGCAGTCTGTTCACTGTTCAACAAAAGACGGCTCATTGGGTCGACATAAGTAGCCGCTAACACAATTTCATTTTCCAGCAAGTGACTCTCTTTTCATCATTGAAGATGCAATGCCTTCCGCTATCAAACCCATTTTTTGTTCAGGCGATATAACAGGCTCTTCCATTCCAAGAGGAATTTACCCGGGGTTAGATTGTCACATTGCAACCTCTTGGTGACAGTATAGGGGTGAGAAAGAAGGTTCTCCAGCTCTTTTGTTTGTGTCCACTGGCTTTCAGTTAATGCAAGATTTTCATTGTCAACTTCTTCTATGAAGTCTTTAAGTTCAAGCAAACGCTTCACCATTAAATAAGTGCTTCCCCAGCGAGTTGTTTGATCCAAAATGGCTCCTTTTCCTGCACGTCTTTTCAAAATTGCATCTGTTTTCGGGGCCTTGGCTGCAACAGTTACTTGCCGTAATTTGCCAACTAGTGTAGATGCATAGCAATCTTTTAATCCATCTCTTATGGCAAGTTGCATTGTATTAACAGCACATTGCATATGATGAATAGTACTAGCAAGCTTCAATGCTTCTTCAACAAAGTTGTCTAAAAAAAAATGTCCGCATTCTCTTCAGTTTCTAAACTTTCCCCAATACTTGCAGAGCTGTCTTCCTCTAACTCTAATAGCAGTTTGCCTTCTTCATCTGCATTCATCTTCTCAATTGTGCTCAACATGTTAGAAGCATTATCTGTTACAACACATAAAATCTGTTTATTTTTAATTTCAAAATCTTCTTCTAGAACACCCTCCACTAACTTCTGAAGGTAATCACTTTTTTTAATTCCAATCTAAATTTAGTAGGAGTTGGTGCATTGTTTGCCGACTCCAGGTACCCAAAATTTCCTCCGACTCCACAGCACTGAGAGTGAGTGCTACCATAAGTTGTCATGCCAACAGTAAAGCATCTTGAGACAATTCATGTGTGGGGTTTCTTCTCAGCCAAGGGAGTTGCTCACAATTTTGCCTAAGAACACAGCCATGAATAAAGAATGGTACAAAAACATCCTGAGGGCAACTTCTCCCAACCATCCAAGAATAGTTTGAGGAATGATGGAGCACCTTGCCATAAGGCATTTTGTGTCCATGGCCAGGAAACTCCCCAGACCTTAATCCCACTGAGCACTTGTACTTTATCCTCAAGGCAGGTAAACAAAAACCCCACACCTTTTGACAAACTCCTGGCATTGATGGCAGTTCATTCTTGCATAAATCGGTCCGATGTGGCCCCAGAAGTTCACCGCATGTCAGGGCAAATTGCAGAGGTCTTTGAAGATGCATCAACACTACAAATATTGACTCTTTGCATAAACTTTACTTAATGTAATTGTCAAGAAAAGCATTTGACACTTATGAAATGATTGTAATTATAATTCAGTATACCATAGTAACATCTGACAAAAATCTAAACACTGAAGCAGCAGACTTTAAAAATGTATAGTTGTGTTATTCTCAACTTTTGGCTAAGGCTACAATCTGCAACATTTAGAAGAAGCTAGCTACACATGCTTAATGTATTTGGTTAAAAATTGGTTTTATTTTTACTTTTTAGTACTTGGTTCTGATCTAACAATATTTTTTCCAAGCATGTTTCATCAAAATAGAGCTTTGATCATTTTTAATCTACAAACTTTGTAATCCATCTTCTTTTGTCAGTGTTTGAAGATACTGTGGAGGAACGGGTCATCAATGAGGAGTATAAAATATGGAAAAAGAACACTCCTTTCCTGTATGATCTGGTGATGACGCATGCCCTAGAGTGGCCAAGTCTTACTGTTCAGTGGCTTCCTGATGTTACTAGGTAAAGCTAATTTTGCATTGTGGTATACAGCTCGCTTTTTTTTTTTCTCCCCCAGTTCAGTTTTACATATTGTGTAACTTTTTTTTCAACTGGCCCATTACAAGCTTTCCTAAGCTGCTTTTTGGTTCCAGTCTCTGTATTAAATTGTATATTTTGTTTTCATCCTGTAGACCTGAAGGCAAAGATTATGCGCTGCATTGGTTGGTACTTGGCACTCACACGTCAGATGAACAGAATCACTTAGTTGTGGCACGAGTTCAGATACCCAATGATGACGCACAGTTTGATGCCTCTCACTATGACAGCGAGAAAGGAGGTAGGCTTTAATATTTAATGGTAGTACTACTATGATGTGCTATTCCCCCCCCCCCCCCCCCGTAAATTAAAAAATTCACACGTTTGAAGAAATCATACTTTATTGCCAGGTGTAAAATGTAGTAATGGAAGAAATGCCCCAATATGTTCTTTTTGTTTAGAGTTTGGCGGCTTTGGCTCTGTTAGTGGCAAGATTGAAACTGAAATTAAAATTAACCATGAAGGTGAAGTGAATCGGGCAAGGTACATGCCTCAAAACCCTTGTATAATTGCAACCAAAACACCCTCCTCTGATGTCCTGGTATTTGATTACACAAAGCATCCATCCAAACCAGGTAACGATTGTCTATTAAGTCATATTTTTGTATTAATGTTAAATCTTTTATCTTTTATGTTAAGTCCTTGTTGCTTAAGGAAACTTGCTTTGGAAGTCTTTCACACCTATTTGCAATGAACCTAGTAGTATATTCGTGTCAGTTGTTGAGAAATGCTCAGCATGGGGAGGAGACCCAGCAAACGTAACGTCAATAAAAGTACCCACCCATAAAGCTAAATTTCATATAGATAGAACAACTTTTGCATTTCCTCACAATGACACTGAACATTTTTCTACTCTGGTATCAGTCTGCGTCCCCAGTCTGAAGGAAAGTATACTGGCCCTTTGTTAGGAAGTTTGGCAAACGATATTGGTCGCAGGTGGTTAAATTCTTTCATGACTGCATGGTGTCCCTCTTGACTCTATGCTCCCATCGGTGTTTACTGTCATTCCTGAGGAGGAAAAATATATCCAAATAAGTCTGTTCCTAGCCCACGTGCAAATGGCAAAGACCATCCAGCAGTGGTTTATGGCCTCCCCCCTATGAGTGCTGTATCTTCATAGGGGTTGCCTGACTAAATATCCTAAAATATGGGACAGGTGGCTGGAGGATGCCTCCACCAGTACCACAGAGGAGTAATTTTCACCTACCGTGCATAACTATCACCACCCCGTGCTACATACACTCCCTCATATTCCATGTTCTTATGCAAACTCCCTTCCCCCTGGCTATGGTGCACTGCACTAGGCTGTTTCATCTCCCCTATTGGGTATAATTGACATTGTTGGTTATATGTTCTGGTAATAGTCAGTATTTTGACCTTAAATATTTCATATTCAGTATATTCTATGCTTCCATCCTTTTTGATTGGTGGTACTCTATTTTATTTTCCAATATGCTCCAATGTTCTACGTGCGTACATATGTTGCATCAAGTCAACATTTTAATTTTCTTTTTATAGCTTGGTTAAATTCAATTTCTGGCTGGAGAGTCCGCTGCTCTGATGTAGACTTCACCAATAGGACACACAATTGTCTTGTGTCTGTGACTAGGCTTAGCCTGTTTTCTAAACAATTTTAGCAGGCTTTCACAGGAAAAGATTAACTGTAAATATCATGCTTTTGGGAAGCAGAAGGCAGAGTTTACTTTTTAAAATAAAAATCTCAGGGTTTTTGAAGGTAACAAATTATTATGGTGCTGCTTGTGGACTTTTTTTTTTTTTTTTTTGTAGAAGGGAATTACTTGCTGTTTTTCCTTTGTAGATCCCAGTGGTGAGTGCAGCCCAGATCTCCGATTGAGAGGGCACCAAAAGGAGGGTTATGGACTGTCTTGGAATTCTAATCTCAGTGGACACCTACTCAGTGCATCTGATGACCATGTAAGTAGGGCTGCAACTAACAATAATTTTCATAATCGATTAGTTGGCCGATTATTTCGATTAATCAGATAATGGCCATAAGAAGGAAATAAAGCATTTAAAAAAAAAAGAAACGTTGTTGGGCAGATTACAAAACAAATTGCTGCAAAAACACATTGCATGCTTTTCTGCAGCTTCTCCATTAAAGTATATTGAACCAAAAATAACAAATTAGCACCGTTTTGCTTTAAAAAGTCCTTGCCTTTCCAAATACGCAGCAGCTGAAAAAATCATGGCTGTGAATGTGTCCCATAGGAAAACATGTAAATGAACTGTAGTGGGTTTCTGCAAAAAGCACCAAAAACCCCAGGCCTGAGATGTTTAGTAACATAATGGGGTTAAAAAAAACAAATGTACAAAGAGCAAATGATCGCTACTGTAAGGGGTTGACTTTTTTTTACTGTGGGACAGTGAAAGTAATATTTACAGTAGCAATTTGCTTTTTTGTACTATAAAGGGCTATTTTTTTATTTAACCCCATTATTTTACTGGCTGATCGACTATGAAAATTGTATTTGATTCATCGATTAGTTGTTTCGGCCTTGCATGTAAGTAAGCGAAGATGCATTTAATGTTGTCATCCGATGCAACATAGGAGGAAAGTTCTCTTTAGTTATATCATTAAAAATGATCCCTTATGTGCACCAAATGCACTCGAACTCCTGTTAAATTGGTGATTAAGGGCCCTTTCACACTGGTGCGTTTTTGCCGCATTTTGCAGTAAAAATAGCACTATTAAAACGCTCCCCATGCCCCTCTCCATTGAAATGAATAAAAATGCAGTAAAATCGCAATGTTTTGCCGCCATTTTATTCGCGGCAAAATACATCGCTTTTACTGCGTTTTTAATTCATTTCAATGGAGAGGGGCATGGAGGGCGTTTAAATAGCGCTATATTTACTGCGAAAACGCACCAGTGTGAAAGGGCCCTTAGGGTATATTCACATCGGATAACACCATTTCTACATAGTGTTAAAACTTGTGTTATAGTTGAAGACAACGCTGCACGGGGGGAAGAGACTTTCCACTAATTTCCTGTGCTAAACTAAATCAGGAATTAAGTGGATCTCTGGTTTTTACCAGATCTAGTATCCCCACTGGATGATTTTTCATTTCTTATTTAGGGGATATACATAACTTTATTTTAAACTTAAATAATGGTAACGTGACAAATGGGGTGAATCTCACTAATAAGGGTACAGACAGCAATGTCTTCCTCCCCCCACTATCCATAACTAACGTTTTTGCCTTTAGTTATACTTTAGGTAGTAATTGGGGACGTTCTAAATTCTGTTAGAACATAATGGGTCGTTGCTACTCCCGGGAGGTAGAAAATATATTGAAAGACCATTTCAAGTCCTGAGCTACTAGCCAGGCCTCAAGGGTTACTTGCCACCAGTTGCCCCACCCAACCCCTACCCTGCCACCGCCCCTAATCGCGCCCTCATAAATGATATCATGAAATGACACTTAAATGTCCCTGTTCACATTTGAGCGTTTTGTCACCTGTAGTAAAACGCCTGAGGCTGCATTCACACCTTAGCATATAGTTTTTCGGCAGAAAGTCACGCTATTTTTTTTTTTACACGATTTTGTACAGGTCAAAAGGTCACCAATGTACAAGAATAAAAAACGCCTGTAATCTGCCAAACCAGAAGCTCCTGTGCTTTTTTGAGCAACAGGCAGTTTGCTTTAGGTGACAAAACGCTCAGATGTGAACAGGGGCCTTTGAAATTGATGGGATTTTTTTTTAGATCTATGGCTGAGAGCAGAAAAATGCCCAAAAAGCCCTGGGTGTGAACAGAGCCCAAGCTCAAAAAAGTACATAAACTTCTTTATAGGCAGATTACAGGCGGTTTCTGCATTTTACATTGGTGACCTTTTGACCTGTACAAAAATCTGGGCAAGAATGCAATATGTGTGTGTGTGTGTCTGTGTGTGTCTGTGTGTGTCTATCTATTTATTCTCTATTTAAGCTTAAAATATGAAGCATAGGCTAGGGAAGGACGTGCCAACTGTGTAGTACCCCAAGATTCACTGAAGTTTCATCCGAAAATTGCCTTTTCGGCAATTTGCTGAAAGAGTTCATACCAAAAATGGGGCGGGTGCCACCCATCATGGAGATGTCTTTCTGGAACGCCCGGCCTTATTCTGTCCTCCCCTCCCTCCCATGCTGCAGACGGCCTGTGGGGTCTCCGTGTGACAGCGCGGATCTGACGTTGCCAGAAGAGCAGACAAGTGTGGTAGGCTATGTGTTCAGAGCAAATTAACGTATATCTATGTAAGTATTTTGACGTTAAATACTGGGGTTATGGCAGCAGATGGCTGCCATAACCCTGTTTTCTTATACATATATATATCTCTCACAATGTCTAATGCATGAATAATATAACCACCTGTTTAAGGAGAAGGTGGTTATAGACTTAGATATTTTTGTAAATATCTTGTACAGAGTATGTGTCATTCAAAGTGTGGGAGCACTTAGAATTGACCTGGAAAGGGGGTGGAAGTACCCTGTAGACAAGTGGTTAAATACTTGGGGGTCATGCCAGCAGAGGCAGTTTGGAAGATGGAATGCTGAGGAGGCTGTTGGTGGCCCTTGAGAGTAGCTCCTCAGTCTCTTGAGTCCTGTCCAGAGGTGCAGGAGCCAGCTAGCATGTCCAGGGGATCTCCAGGAGAAGTCAGACGGGTGTCTGGTGAGAGGCAGGGCTAGTGAGAGGCGGCTCCAGCCAAGTGGGCTGGAAATGCCTGAATAGGTAGTTCTGGGATCAGTAGCTACATGAATGTAGCTGGACACTAAATGTTCTCTACACAACCCAAGGGGCTTCTGCGTAATTCAAGTGCCTTTCTGTCAGATTCCTCAGTTTTCCAACTGATTTTTTTTTTCTGCAAGTGAGCGCTGGAGGAAGAGGATTGTCTATAGACTGGGTATATCGAGCAGTTGTTGCAAGTCAAGTGGGCATCCCTTAATTTCCTTATCCCCCCCCCCCCCGTCCAAGTTTTATCCCCTCAATAAAACGCAAATCAAGCACTGGGCTAGGTCAATATTCGGTGATCCTTATTCACCAGGGGCACTTACATGTAATGTACTACAGTAGTGGCTTTTGTGTGATGTGTGGCTGGACTGCAAAATGTGGTGGTGATACACAGGTATATTAATGGTTACCAGTTACTTTTAAGTGTATGTATAAATATTTTTTTTTCCCCTTTAGGTAGGTTACTCTGATTACTAAAATCTTATTCTGTTTTCAGACAGTTTGCTTGTGGGATATAAGTGCTGGACCAAAAGAGGGGAAAATAGTTGATGCTAAAGCCATTTTTACGGGCCACTCGGCAGTGGTAGAAGATGTTGCCTGGCACCTTTTGCATGAATCTTTGTTTGGCTCTGTGGCAGATGATCAGAAGCTCATGATGTAAGTGGTGGTTTTTTATATATATTTTTTTGCTAATGTTAGGAATGGAAGATAAGTGGTAAATGGTGATCTAGAAAGGGAGGAAAGAGGGAGACTAGAAAAGGAATATGTACAAATACAAGGTGCAGATAAATGGTCAACAGTAGCAAGTAAGTTAAAGGTTACTGGGGTTTTATGGTTTTAGTTTTGAGAGTTTGAATAAAAGGTTCTCCTTGGACTAAGATTTATGTATGAAAATGTTAATTGCATGCATTTGGCGTGTTGCTTAATTTTGAAATAAAGTGTTTAACCACTTAATGACCGCCTCCTGCACATATACGTCGGCAGAATGGCACGGCTGGGCACATGTACGTCCTGTGCTAGTACCCAGCTGTGGGTCGCGGAAGCTCCGGGACGTGGGACTTGCGCACCCGATCGCCGATGTGTGAACACGTCTTCCCCATTCTTCACTGTGGCGGCGTCATCGATCGTGTGAGCCCTTTTTATAGGGTTGTGGTTAACTTCCAAACTGCACTGTCATTCTCACAATAAACAATGCATTTTAAATGCATTTCTTGCTGTGAAAATGACGGCCCCAAAAATGTGTTAACATTGTCTGAAGTGTCCACCATAATGTCGCAGTCACGGAAAAAAATTGCTGATCGCCGCCATAGTAAACAAATATGCAATAAAAATATCCCCTATTCTGTAAACGCTATAAATTTAGCGCAAACCAACCGATAAAACGCTAAAAATATGTAGAATATGTATTTGCCTAAACTGAGAATATACACTTTACACTTCCTTCGTGAAATGGTAGGGGTACAGTGTACCCCATTACCATTTCACACAGGGGGGGCAGGATCTGGGTGTCCCCTTTGTTAAAGGGGTCTTCCAGATCCTGATAAGCCCCCTGCCCGCATACCCCCACAACCACCAGGCAAGGGTTGTGGGGATGAGACCCTTGTCCCCATCAACATGGGGACAAGGTGCTTTGGGGGGCACCCCAAAGCACCCTCCCAATGTTGAGGACATGTGGCCTGGTGTGGTTCAGGAGAGGGGGGGGCCGCACTCTGCCCCCCCTCTTTTCTGCAGCTGGCAGACCTGAAGAGGTGCCATTCCTTCCAGCTGCCTGTCAACCACCCCTAAAAAGGAATTCACCTTGATTGCTTTTCAGAAAGGCATCAAGGGCTGCCCCACATGAGCACTAACCCCAAATAAATAATTTAACTACATCTGGCATTTACATAAAATATCACAGCTGTTTTTAGGGGCTCATTACACTTTTGTGACACACGTAAAAAGGTCCAATGCCCATAAAATTTCTGGCTGCATTCAGGTGGTGGTCTTTGGCTGGGCTGGTGTCACTCCCGTGCATTGCCATTTATCCCAGCACGCTGGCACTGCAGAATGTAAATAGAGCTGTGCATTTCCAGCAGAGGACTGTAAACGGGCAAGTGTATTTGTAGGAGAGACATTGCATGTCTCTTCTGCAATAAAGAGCCTGCCTGTTGGCAATTGCCTGTAGCTCTGCCTTTCCAAATCAACTTTTGTTTTTTAACCATATTCTAAATGGTACATTTTATAGTATGGGTAAGACTTTGGGGGATGGGTTGAAGTTATTGCTGCTTGTGTAATTTATAAATTAAAACAAATTTTATTTTGCCAGTTGGGACACCCGGTCTAATACAACATCAAAACCAAGTCATTCAGTAGATGCGCACACTGCAGAGGTCAACTGTTTGTCCTTCAATCCATACAGTGAGTTTATCCTGGCCACAGGTTCTGCTGATAAGGTTAGTGCCTGATTTTGATTTCAAAAGGTTATTTTGGGAAAATACTGTAATATGCACTCATTGACTGTCTCAATTTCCTCCTGTATGTACTATATCTTTTTTGATTAATAAACAGATCTTTTATGGAAAAAAGGTTATTTTGAACGGAGCATGTCTATAGCATTGACAATACAATTTGGAATAGTAGAAAGTCTAAGACATGGCTAGACACAGTGAACATGTCTTTCCTGTGGTTGCAGGGGGGGAATTGTGCAACTTTCTTTCAACAAAACTGATGGTGCTGGCAGGTGAATTCCTCATGCCTAGATATTGTATTCTCCCAGCGGACGGGTGGGTGAAGTTGTCTTTGCCGGAAAGACGTTATTGCTAGTGGCTATACCAGCTGCTAGTGATTTAATTGCTGGTTTTACCCAAGTTGATTAACTTCGTACATTCAGCCTGCCCATTAACGGTTCAAATATCGGCTAGTTCCTGCTGAACCAGCTAAGATTTGAACCGTGTATGGCAAGTCTAAGGAATAAGTCATTTTGAACTGCTACAGCAGGTGGTATTTTTGTGTACATGTGCCAAACTAACTTTCATTTGTCACATAAAAGGGATTGCTTCCACATCCTGGCAATGTGTAAAATGGCACTTTTGGTTTCTGGTGTAACTTTCTCTGGCTGGTGAAGAAGCTAATGGAGCACAAACTGCACTTTGTAAGTCTTTATTGGAGAGAGGGATTGTGCTTTAGACCCGTGATGTCGCATTAAAGAGAATCTCTCAAAGCAAAGATTTTTGTGAGTTCCGTTATTTTAGCCACGCAAGATAAAACTGTTCTCTCTAATTGTGACATGAGCAGCATTTTGGAAAAAGGCTCATCTGTACCATGACCAAACAAGCCAGGAATTTTACTCTTAAAGTAAAAAACCCTGCAATGCAAAGGCATAATGAGCTAGTATGATTACCATACTAGCTCATTATCAATCACTTACCTTAGATTGAAGCCCCCCGCAGTGGTCCTCGGACTTCCGGGTATCGCTGCTCCGGTGCTGTGATTGGTCGGAGCAGCGATGATGTAATGTGCGCGGAACGGCACGATCCCTGCGCACATTTCCGGCAGGCTCCCATTCAGGAGCCGCCGCGCTCGGTGCGCCTGCCCTGTTGTCTACAGCATGCATGCGCACCCGCTTTTCTGCAAATCTCCCTAACCATGTAGGTTAAGGAGATATTGCATGCTTCTTCTGGCATTTATTGAACATGCCATTTTAAAAGTTGATATTAAAGTCTTTAAAAGTTACTTGTATGCTCTTTACTGCCCCGATCCTCCCTTTGTGTCCCCTGCTGGCGCATCTGCCTCAAGCAGCTTGCAATGGGGGCACCTCGAACAGGCACACTCCAGCTCTGCATGTCCGTTCACATGCAGAGCTGTGGCTTGGCCCCCCCTGATTGGCTTAGTGGCTGTGATTGACAGTTAATGGCTCCTGCTGCTGTCTCTGAGGAGGCAGTCTGTGGAGCCGACGAGGCACTTGTGCACATCGCTCTGGAAGTCTGGTTAATATCGGGGGGGGGGGTTGACTGCTGCAGGTTTACCTTTTTTTATTTTTTTACCTTTTTTGCATGAAAGTAAAAACCTTGAGCCTTTAGACCCACTTTAAATATCATGAATCCTGCTGATGTTAGCCTTTTTTATGCTTTCTTTTAAGACTGTTGCCCTGTGGGACTTAAGAAATCTAAAACTCAAGCTTCATTCGTTTGAGTCTCATAAAGATGAGATTTTCCAGGTGAGTGTTTATCACGGTTTTAAAAAGTCCAATATCCATAGTTTTAGTTGCACATGTTGGTATGTAGTTTATCTGCAGAAGGGCACTTTGTGTCTCTTTCCATTGTTGCCAAAAGAGCTCTACCATACAGAGAATTTAAGCTGTGTATTTGCCTTGATACATTGGCAGAGGTGGCAAATGCAGATTTTTATTTGATTTACTAAACACTCAATGGAAATGCTTATATTTTGTTCTTGCTGGCTTGACTTTTCTCCTTGTGCGACACAGACCTGATTTATTGTTAAAATTTTTTTTTTTTTTTTTTTTTTAGCATTACACTTGGTGATGTTAATTTTGATGTCTTCAATTTTGTTTTATATTTAATTTTTTTCTTATTTGGACAAGGTTCACTGGTCACCTCATAATGAAACTATCCTTGCTTCCAGTGGTACCGATCGCAGGCTGAATGTCTGGGATTTGAGGTAAGTTATTTTTATTTATTTTTTTCACAATTAAGATTAAAAGTTCAATACACTATTTGATTTTAGTCCCCCCCCCCCCCCCCCCGGCTCTTTCCATGATCGAGTATGCACAGATGTTTTGGTATTGTAGCACATTTATCTTCCAACATGCCCCAGCGAAGCAACATTCAAAATCTTGTGCTCGTCGCTCAGTCACCACTAACCTTTCGGTTCAAAGTCTTCAGCTATCTCGATTGGCTAGCTTGGTCTCAAACAGGCACAGTAGCTTTTGTCATGGCACCCACTGTGGAATGCAGGAATTGTACAATGAGTGTTCAGCTTGGTGAACAGTTAAAATAATCTGTTCGTCTCATATGTCCTTTTTACTGTGCTTAAACTTGTGGCCATATAAAATCTGAAATTTGGTTTTGGGTGGACTTTACTTTTTTCATAGGATATATGTGGATTTACAAATGTACTCAAGTTTTCTAATGCTAACTATGCATGTGTCTCTCTAGTAAAATTGGTGAAGAACAATCGGCAGAAGATGCTGAGGATGGACCCCCTGAACTCTTGGTAATCCTAATTTTGTTTACCTGCTTGCATTTAAGCCTTTAACATCCTAAACAGCAAATTGCAGCTTTAGTGTTTTTTTTTTTTTTTTTTTTTTTTAGTTTATTCATGGTGGGCACACAGCAAAGATCTCGGATTTCAGCTGGAATCCAAATGAACCCTGGGTAATCTGCTCAGTGTCTGAAGATAACATTATGCAAATATGGCAAATGGTGAGTTAAAGCAACTATTTTGACTATTTTATAAAATTTGGTTTATAAATATGCAAGTTTTTTTTTTTTAGATTCACTTTTTTTTTTTTGCCATCGATGTCCCATAGCCAAAACGGAGTGAGAAAATCTCTCAAGTGTTGCCAGAATTAGTGCCTCCATTGGAAGTTTCCCCTATTTATTTTTTTGTCAACCCAAAACTTTCTCTACTGTTATCGGAAGTCAAACAGAACAAATGGTGTGCATCTCTTTAACAGGGCACAGACAGCAGTAAAACAAAGCAAGGGGTCGTATACCTTTCCACTCTAGTTTTCGACAGGTACACCTAGATGACTAGACTGGAAGTTCTCCTTCTGGGACATGTCACAGGTCCCAGAAGATTTCCCAACCATTGAGGTGCAGTGTGCACCTGGCTGTGAAGCCAAAAGCTGTCGCAGCTGGGGGCCTACACTTGTGGTGTTGTGGGAGAGAACTGAGGGTTTGGGCAGGTGCATCAATGGATCGTCTAGACCATGGGTCCTCAAACTACGGCCCTCCAGCTGTGTTGGAACTACATTTCCCATGAGGCATTGTAAAAATCTGACATTCGCAGGCATGACTAGGCATGATGGGAATTGTAGTTCCTGAACAACTGGAGGGCCATAGTTTGAAGATCCCTGGTCTAGACAGACAAGTGTCTAGTCAGCAGCTACTAACGTTTAGGCTGGGTTCACACCTATGCAAATTGAGTGCGGCTTAAACTGCATCCAATACGCAGAACATTTCTAAATACATTGTTTTCAATGAGGCTGGTTCACATATGTGCGGTGCGATGCATTCGCACTGCGCATTGCAGTAAAAACATGTGCGGATTTTATGCCTTGCGGTGCGGCTCAAGTGCGAATTCAGATCCATTATCTTCTATGGGTACACAGCTGATTCGCAGATGTGTTCAGTTCTCTTCAGGAATTTCTCTCATTCAGCTCAATACACTTCTCCCCCACTCTCCTCTCACCTGGAACTTCTCCCAGGTCTCCAAATTTGCAGCTAAAATGGAGCTAATCTGCTGAACACTTCCCTTATCTATCTGCAGAGATAAGAGAGCTGAAATTCTCACAGCACAAGTGTGAATCCAGCCTTAATAAACAAATGACTGGAACTCTACTTTAAGAACTCTCCTAAGTTAATAAGTTGTGTGTTATTCCCAGGCTATCCACTACACATAGCAGTTGTCCCTGTTGAATTGGTGCTGAGCAGTGTTAATGGATGGTGGGAGGGGCTAGCTGGGAGGGGCTAGCTATCTGTCAATGCTGGACAAAGGCTAGCTTTTTTAACCACTTAAGGACCTGCTCATGTACATTTACGTTGGTACTTTAAAGATGAATATCTCGGTAACGGCAGCAGCTGCTGCCACAACTGAGGTATCCATCTTTAGCATGAGCAGTCCTGTAAAAGAGAACGGTGTATTCGCTGCAAGATCACTGTTATCGGTGGCTAAAGAGGGGCCCCCTCTGCCGCTTACCGGAGCCGTCAGTATCAGCGGAGGCGATCGGGTCCTTCAGCCTGCTGTGTGGGGATGCGAGTGAGGTCAAGATGGCCCCCACCTATCCCCATAGCATAGCGGAAGTGATGTCAAAACGTCAGTTCCACCCATGCGTCTTAAAGGCAATTTTTTTTTAAATGACATTTTCTTTTGTATTAAGTCTAAATATGAGATCTGAGGTCTTTTTGACCCCCATATCTCATATTTAAGGGGACCTGTCATGCTTTTTTCTATTACAAGGGATCGCGCGCAGAAGCAAACGCATACGAAAGCTGTTTTAAACCACACAAGTGAGGTATCACCGCGATCGTTGGAGCGAGAGCAATAATTCTAGCCCTAGACCTCCTCTGTATCTTAAAAGATGCAACCTGTAGTTTTTTTTTTAAACATCGCCTACTGAGATTTTTAAGGGTAAAAGTTTGACACCATTCCACGAGCAGGCGCAATTTTAAAGTGTGACATGTTGGGTAACCTTATCTTTCACAATATATAAAAAAATTAAGCCAAATTTATTTCATTTTTTAATTCAAAAAAGTGACTGCATTTTTTTTTTCCAAAATAAGTGCGCTTGTAAGACTGCTGCACAAATATGGTGTTCAAAAAATATTGCAATTACCGCCATTTTATTCTGCAGGGTGTTAGACAAAATATATATAATGTTTGGGGGGTGGGGGGTTTAACCACTTAAGGACCCCCGCACGCACATATACGGCCACAGAATGGCTCGTACAGGCACAAGGGCGTAAATTTACGTCCCCGCCTTCGTGCGGTTCGGGGGTCCCATCGGGACCCCCTCCGTGGCGTGCGGGGGTCCCCCTGCCTCTGGGAGCGATCGCCGACGAGCAGGCGGATGTCCGTGATTTCCGCCACCCCCGCGATCGCTCCCATCGTGTCAGTTCCTCCTGTGTTTACACAGGAAGGAGGAAATTATGTAATCTCTCATCGCAGCGCTGTTTCCCAGCGCTGCTGATGAGAGAAGACATCACAAGTAAGTGTGCACCAACACAACACAACACTGACACACACTCACATAGGCAAATTAACCCCTTGTGATCGCCCCCCCCACCCCCCTGTCACAGTGTCACTGAATGCAGGGATCTAATCACTGCATTTAGTGTCAGTGTGACAGACAGTGTAAAAAACAGTTAGTGTTAGGTTCAGGATAGCCCCCCCACCCCCCCTAATAAAGTTTTAACCCCCTGATCACCGCCCTAGTTAACCCTTTCACTCCCTATTGCCAGCATCATTAAGAGATCATTTTTCTGATCGCTGTATTAGTGTCGCTGTTCCCGCTAGGTAGCTATTTTTTTTATTGCGATTTTTTTTTTTTTTTTTTTTTTTTTTTTTTAAACTAAAGACATGTGGCTGAATTAATTTTTGGCCTAAATGTTTTACTAAAATTTAGTTTATTAAATTTTTTTTTTATAACAAAAAGTAAAAAAATTGTGTTTTTTTTTTCAAAATTGTGGCTCTATTTTAGTTTATAGCGCAAAAAATAAAACGCAGAGGCGATCAAATACCACCGAAAAAGCTCTATTTGTGGGAAGAAAAGGACGCAAATTTTGTTTGGGAGCCACGTCGCACAACCGCGCAATTGTCTGTTAAAGCGACGCAGCGCCGAATTGTAAAAACACCTTGGGTCATTTAGCAGCGTATGTGTCCGGGTCTTAAGTGGTTAAGTAATTTTCTAGCAAAAAAACCTAGTCTTTTAAACGCCAAATCTGAAAAACACCCAAGGTCCTTAAGTGGTTAATGACTGCAGACTACCTCCATTGCTGCAGACGGGGGAGGGGGGGGGTTAAGCCTCTTATTGGTACACATGGAGCAAAGGAGAGCAATGATTTATGGCAGGAGTACTACAGAACTGAGTGGGTTGTGACTTCAGTGCTACTTGAACCTCCCCCATAGGAATGGCTTTAATTTGGGCTTCTGTTGAGGGTGTAGCTCATGGGTCTTCAAACTACGGCCCTCCAGTTGTTCAGGAACTATTCCCATAATGCCTAGTCATGTCTGTGAATGTCAGTGTGTTACAATGCCTCATGGGATGTGTAGTTCTACAACATCTGGAGGGCCGTAGTTTGAGGATCCCTGGTGTAGCTAGTCGGCACTGGCTTTACTTCAGACTACAGCACTGATTTAGTTTAAGAGCAAACAGGGTCACATGGGGTTTTAACAAGCCTTAACAATTTTGATGAACTAATGTATGCTTGAGACTAATGTTTTAATGTATTCATTGCAGGCTGAAAATATTTACAATGATGAAGAGCCTGATATACAGCCTTCTGAGTTGGAAGCACAAGGTTCATAGATGAATTTTCACCTTAAACTGGCAGATGTTGCCACTTATTGTAAAGCCGTTGATATTCATCTAAGTTATCTTTGGTTCCTGTGAATACAACACACTTTGACAGTTTCCATGTATATTGTATTGTAATGACATTGTTTGTACTTGAAACAGGGGTTGTGAAATGGTTGGTTGGATCAAGAATCACAATAAAATAAAATATTTTAACTGTGTTCTAAGTTATTCTGTAGCTTTTGAATGTTTCTGCATTCTTGATGTCCCCCTCTGACTGTACTTAAAGGGTCACTAAAGGAATTATTTTATATTTTTTGCTGAAATGACTGTTTACAGGGTATAGAGACATAAGTTAACTGATTCCCTTTAAAAATGGATAAAAATCAATCATATAATATGCCTCTAGTTTCACTGTCGTTTTTAAAATGATTTCATGTTTCTGTGAAGTAGAGAAGACGCACAGAACAAAAACAAATCCAGGGCAGTGTTTTGTTTTTAAAATCTGGTTTTGAGGAGTTTTAGACACAGCTTAGACCACATTGAAAATCTGCCATGAGTTTTTTCATAAGGAGCCAGACAACCAGGAAGTGTGGAGATCAGAAAAGTATTACAGCTACTTCAAAGCAAAAACGAATAATGAGAACATGAAAACAGCACTGCATTAAGGTAAAAAAAGCTATTTAGCTAAAAAAAAATTACTTTAGTGATCCTTTAATGTGGCAGATTTCTCACAGGCTGCATTGGTGCAGCAGGGTCACGATGGGCTTACCAAATGGCTTGTGCCAAAACCAAACATTCAAAGGCACATAAACTAGCTCATGGAGGCTGAAGGGCAGAAATGCTTTTCCTAAGAATTAGTGTAGGACCTAGTCTTTGAGCGCTGTGTACACAAAGAATAGAGCTGGGCATTTTGGACAAAGTAAATCCTCGTTTCCTAATCAATGGCTGTTAAGTGGCCAGAGGAGTGGTGGGGTCTGTGGAAGTGAATTGGCAACTAGAGGCTGGATTTTTCACCACTAAAGGAGGGCACACTGAGAGCGCCAAGTATGTTCATACTAGCATGTTATGGTGAAGGCACAACTGCACAAAGTATGTTTTTTTTTTCCCTTTTACAGAAGCCTGTGCATTGGGGTCAGTTGACATCAGCAGTTTAGCTGCAGTTGGGAGCAATTGTAGCATGACCAAAGGCTTGTCTCTAGTGGGTAAGGACCTGGTATTTGTATAATGAAGGTAGGCATAGACCTTTTGGGCTATAATGTACTAAACCTTTTAGTGGCAATGTCATGGGCTTTTTCAACCTTTTGCACAGTAGTGTATCTTGCCAAGCAGTGAGTTCCAGGTTTCTGAGATACACTAGTCACAATTTTAACATGCCTGTGCTAGTTCACACTAGATGCAGTTCCATGCCCTCCCCTCCCCTCTACACTTGGTGCTTGTTTGCACTAAAATGCATGCAGTCTTTTCCATGTATTCCAATGGCTCTAGTTCACACCAGTCCACGTTCCGACTGCCACGTTCCGACTGCCACGTTCCGACTGCCACGTTCCGACTGCCACGTTCCGACTGCCACGTTCCGACTGCCACGTTCCGACTGCCACGTTCCGACTGCCACGTTCCGACTGCCACGTTCCGACTGCCACAGCCTTCAAGTCCTTACGATGGGGTATATACCTTCCTCATAGAAGATGTTAGGCAGAACAGCATACTAAGTGTTAACACACTTGCTTCTACAGCTCCTCCCAGGGGGGCGTGGTCCCCCGGGTATATATCTCCCCCCCCCCCCCCCCGTACTGGCAGAGCAGCCCCAGTTTTTTCCTGCCTAACTCAGATTCATGGCACTGCTGGAGTCCATGTGCTCTGGCTTTTTTCTTCGTTTTTTTTTCTGCGTTTTTGTTTTAGTTCCTGCTTTTTTGGATCCTGTGATCTTCTAGCAACCGCCGACAGGGTGACAGGCTGGGTCCACTGACCCTTGTAGTCGTCCCATGTTCGGCCATCGAGCGTGTGCCGGCCTCAGCTCTGCTCGAGTCCGTCCACGACATGCCCCGTCACTCCAGGGGTGGCCGGGAGACTTCGGTCCTAGGGCACACATATGACCGGTCTCTATGGCTTTGTCACATTGTGTCTGGCCGACTGTCATGCCGTTCGCGGACGTTGGTTCAGTCAGGAAGGTCTCCAGCCGGTGATCGCAGGATGGGTAAGTAGTCGCCTTGCTCTGCAAGGTAGGTATAGCTGGCACTTCCCTGGGGAGGTCGAATGAGGGTCTACCCTGCTTTCCTCTCTCCCTTCCTCTACCTCCTTTCCCATGCTGGGCGGCTGTGAGGGGGGGGGACTCTCCTGTAGGACCATTTCTCTGGGTCTGCACCTGTTTTGTGTGGGGCTGTGTTTCACTGGGGGGGCTGTGTATGCCTTGCGCTGCGCTGTATGTGGTGTTTCACGGGGCTGACAGGCTTGGGCAATGTGTTTTTTGTGCACTTTAATTTTGTCCGGCACTGCAGGGGTTAACCCGCATTCACACCGAGAAAGTACTGTTCCTTTCTCGGCGGCCATTTTTGTGTAGCCCGCGCGCATTCTTTTTCTTACACGGTGGCCATCTTGGCTTGGTCCCAGCCTCTAGTGACAGAATGCCTGTAAAGGTCTGCGATTCAGTGGCGAATACCGGCACAGTGCGGCAGCGGCTTCTAGACCAGCGTTCTGCAGCTCCTGGAACAGCGCGGCTTGGGGGGGTGGTGAGTCCTATGGGGGGTCCCCCATTTTTGCTAGTCAGCCGGGAGGTGTCCAGTGGGTCCATCTGCTTTGCAGTGCTGCGCTGAGCGGTGGGTGTAATGGAGTCTGACCCTGGGTCCTCCACCCCTGCTATGCCGCAATTAACCCCTCAGCCCTCTACCTCTACAAGCTCCTGGGAGGCAGTGACTTCGGTCCTGAGGGGGGTAAAAAAGCGCCCTCTCCCTGAGCCTGGTTTCTGGAGATATCTCTGACACCTGAATCAAACCGTACTGCAGTGTCTGCATCAGGTTCTGTCATGTCAGCAGAGGGGGGGGGTTTACCCACACGGACGGTGAGGATGACTGATACAGAGTCGGGGCATGAAAAAGCCCTTATTGGAGCTCTTATCTCTGCGGTGCGGGACACTCTAAAAATGGAGGATTTGGTGGAGGAACCAGAGGTATTGGTCCTTTTTTTGGCTTCCGTAGACCAACCCGCACCGCGAGAGTAATTCCCTGTGTGATGTACTTAGACAAGTTCTTTTACAAGGGATGGGAGACACCGCAAAGATCTTTTACTGTGCTGGATGTTTTGCGGCCCGTTATCCTTTTCAGGAGGATTTTGTAAAAGAAAAAGGGGGGGGGCGTCTCCCCTGCCAGTGGACCCTCCGGTGTCCAGGCTGAGCAAGGCCACCATGTTACCTGTAGAGGGGGCTCCTGCTTTTAAGGATCCCGCTGATAGGGAGCGGGCCACAGCCTCCACCCTCCTATCACTGTAGTGGGTTTGGCTGTTAGACCGGCTCTGGTGTCAGACGCTCACCGAACGAGCCAAGTGCTTGTTCCAGGAACTACAGGTGCAGGACGCCTCCGAGACCTGACCTGTAAGTGCAGGGTCAAAAGTTTTGTCTGTGTCGGCCTTGGATGCTATTCCTCTGCTTTCCAGGACCTCCGTCTATGCAGTGGTAATCCGCCGCTTGGTCTGAAATAATGGCTGGTCGGCAGATCAATCCTCGAAGGAGGCCTTGATTGTTCTACCTTTTTTTTGGGTGACTGGCTCTTTGGGGAGTCTTTGGACGAATCTTTAAATCCGCCATGGGAGGTAAAAGTACGCTGCTCCCGCAGCCTGGGAAAGGTGAGGACCCCTGTTGCAAGGGGCCCTCCTTTACTGCCAAAAATTGCCCTTTTTAGTGCGCCCCCTACCGCCGCACAGGGTTTTCAGGGCACCAAGACGCCCACTTGGGGTCAGAGTCGTCCCTGGACCCGTAAGCCCGCTAAGGCCACAGACAAGCCCCCTCAGCATGGAGGGCTGCTCCCACCCGGGTCTCGGGTAGGGGGACGTCTTTGCGACTTCGCAGCTCGGTGGGAGTCTCTGCTCTCCGATCAGTGGGTCTGCGAGGTGGTCTCCTCGGGGTATAAGATGGAACTTCCCTCTTATCCACCACACAGGTTCTTCCCCTCCAACCTCCGGCTCCCTCCGGGGGGCCCTATCGGCTGCTGTCCAGGACTTCTGATCAGGGGGGCGGTGGCACCGGTTCCCCCGGGGGAACGTTTCTGGGGTTTTGTTCCAACCTGCTCGTGGTACCCGAAAAAATGGGGTCCACCCGAGCGGGGACCTCAAGGCCCTAAATTGCCGTGGCAGGGCGGGATCGCTATAGTGGGGTACCTGGACGACCTCCTTCTGAGAGCTTCCTCAAGCTCAGAGTTAGAGGAAGACGTGTCAAACTCTTCGGGAGTTCGGCTGGCTTCTAAATGTTCAGAAGTCAGTTCTAGTTCCGGCTCAGCGCCTGGAATATTGGGGGTTACTCCTGGATTCCGCGGAGGCGAAGGTCTTCTCCCCTCGGAGAAGCTTCAGAAACTGCAATCTGCAGTAAAGCTGCGGTCGACCCGGAGGCAGTGCCGTTTTGCCTAGTTTCACACCCGGACACTGCAGAACAGGGTCTTGTCACGTTGGGACAAACTCCCTTAGTCTCTGGATGTCCAGATTCAGCTGAGCCCTTTAGCCACGGCTTCCCTAGTGTGGTGGCTGACCTCTCCGATGCTTCGGAAAGGGGGGGGTCCTTCCATGCCATTGGACAGTGATCACGACAACCGCCAGCCTCTTCGGCAATCTGCAATACCCAAATTCTCTGCAATACCCCTTTTTTTTTAAAGCACCCCTGTCCCCATGTGCTCGCATGCAGAAGCGAACGCATACGTAAGTCCCACCCACATATGAAAACGTTGTTCAGGCTACACATGTGAGGTATCTCTGCGAACGTTAGAGCAAGAGCAATCATTTTGGCCCTAGACCTCCTCTAACTAAAAACATGTAACCAATAAAAGTAATTAAAGCGTCGCCTATGGGGATTTTTAAGTAGCGAAGTTTGGCGCCATTCCATCATTGTGCGCAATTTTGAAGGGTGACATGTTGGGTATCTATTTACTTGGCGTAACTTCATCTTTCACATTATGAAAACAATTTGGGCCAACTTTACGTTTTTTTTTTTTTAAGCACAAAACTTTCTTTTTAAAAACACGTGTTCAAAAAATGTCTACGAAAATACCATGCGAGATAAAGTTGTAACCACCGCCATTGTATTCTCTAGGGTCTTTGCTAAAAAAGCATATATAATGTTTTGGGGTTCTATGTAATTTTCTAGCAAATAAATGATGATTTTTCCATGTAGGAGAGAAATGTCAGAATTGGTCTGGGTGTTCCAGAATGCCTGGTGGCGTTCCCTGCATGTTGGGCCTCTGTGGCCACGCTGTGTAAAAGTCTCACACATGGGGTATCTCCATACTCGGGAGGAATAGCAGAATGTGTTTTGGGGTGTAATTTGTGGTATGCATATGCTGTGTGTGAGAAATAACCTGCTAATATGACAGAAGCAAGATTTTTTTTTTTTTTTTTTTTTTTTTTTTTACAGAATTTTCAGTTTTTCTTTTATAGCGCAAAAAATAAAAAACCCAGAAGTGATCAAATACCACCAAAAGAAAGCTCTATTTGTGTGGAAAAAAAAGACAAAAATTTCAAATGGGTACAATGTTGTATGACTGAGTAATTGTCATTCAAATTGTGAGAGCACCGAAAGCTGAAAATTGGTCTGGTCAGGAAGGGAGTGCCCAGTGGTTAAGGGTGGGATCTCGGCCTTGTCAGTGTTTTTCTTTCTTCCAAAGGCCGCTTGCTTCGCACTCTTTGAACCAGGACTGTATACAATGGGTAACACGTATAAAATCCACCCTTGTGCCCATGGGATTTTGATCTAGTTTTGTCGGCGTTACAAAGACAACCCTTGGAACCGATGCACCTTATTCCCTTGTTCCTTCTGACAAGGAAATTGGTGTTCTTGATTGCGGCAACCTCCGCAAGAGTTTTCAGAGTTTGGCAGCTTTCTTTTGTAAAGAGCCATCCTTAATTATTCATAATAATAAGGTGGTGTTAAAGGGGTGGTTCCGCCGAATTTGCTATTTTTTTTAAAAAGTCCTTTCTTCCCTTATGCTAATATAGCAAAATCTACTCACGTGTTCCATCAACCTAGGCGCCAGTACCGATATTTGCGGGCAAATATAGCTTTATATTTCCGTGTGATAGACGTTTCCATCTTAACTGCGGGCACTTTGAAGCCCAGCGTCACTGTCTTCCGGTATGCGGCGAATGCCGGAGTCCCAGCATTCACCGCTCTATCCCGCGCATGCCCAGTGTTGACGGAGACCCGCGCTGTCAACACTGTACAGTTACCAGGACAACGACGCTGCGTCCTGTGAAGGACGTGCCCCTTCACAGCGAGTGATCTTTTCTATCAGCTGCTCAGAAGGCACAGAGCAGCTGATGGCAAAGGTAAGTCTATGCGACCCCAGCACTTGTAAAAAAAATTATTGGCAAACCAAAACTAATAAATGTGGAAACTAAATGTAAAAATGTAATTTTAAAATCTTTATAATAATTATATATACACACAGGACATATATCTTTGTATTATCTCAAAATATATATATTTATTCCCCATAATATTACGCATGTCTTTGTATTCTACATGTAATTAATTTTAAATAATAAGTTAGTTTACATTAAAAAAAAATCAATGCAGCAAACAAAGGTCGTTTTCACATGGCCATTGTCCCTAAAGTGCCATTTTGAAAAACTAAGCCCGATTTTGTCTTTTTTTTAAAATAAATATAAATACAATATTAAACATAAATTCAGAGATGCAGGCAAATGCAGGAATATGAAGAAAGCAAATATTCTTACCTGTAATTGATGAAATAGTTTTCAAAGATGATTCAGTGTCCTCGATCCTTGGCGACATCACATGCAGCACCTTATACTGCAGTATACAGCTGAGGTATGGCGTTTCCAAGGGATTACCAGGACTTGAAATGGCGCTGTTGAATCCTCCCTCATCACATGACTCGCTGCAGGAGTCATGTGACTTGCGGAAATAACGAGATTAGCACACACGATGTTTATTTTCCTGAAATCGTGAGCCTGCAATCCCAGCAACCTTAGCGCGCAGGAAAGAAAAAAATCAACACGCCCATCCCCGCTCAGCCAGACCAGGAAGTGACTGCAGATCAAAGGTATAGAAACGTTTTAAAAATGTTTTAATGGCGAAAGTTTATTAGGCGCAATGTGCCTTTGTGTGTAGGGTAAAGTAGCTAGATAGGGAGAACTACCCCTTTAAGTGCTCATCCATACTATTTTGCCTAAGGCAGGCATGTCCAAAGCCCAGCCCGCGTTCCGGACAGCCTGTCTGGTAATTATTACATTTATATCTTTTGTTGCCACCAACGAATCCCAGAGCACCGGAGGCCACAAAAGATATAAATGCTTGCTGCCTTGGAGGAGACGGGACAAGTGCTATACAGGAGTGGGCGCTGCATTCATGGCACTTGTGAGGCTGCAGATGGGCACTGACCCTTATTTTGCTTCACAGTTCTTTATTTAAAATGTAAAATTTTGTCCTGAAACGTCCTTTTTAAAGTTAAGGTGCGTGTTTTAAGCCGATAAATAAGGTATATTCAAATAACACACCTAAGCTCATCTCTTCACCACACACAGCCACAAAGGCAAGGGAATTATTGTTAGGTAGTGTATTAGTGCTCAAACGACCAAACTTTAAAGGTATAAAGACTGTCAGGCAAAATGGTCAGCCCTCAAGCATGTTCACTTCATCAAATCTGGCCCTGTTTGGAGAGGGGAAAAAAAAAAGTTTGCACACCCCTGGCCTAAGGTATCTCATTTCACCTGAATCAGGATGTTTCCCTACTTTTTTTTTTTTTTTTTTTTTTTTTTTTTTTATTCCCCAGAACCTTGTTCTGCAGAAGGAAGGTCATTACATTCTCTCCTTGTAGTGGGAGCAGTTACGGTCCATCTGGAGGGTTCAGCTACAGAAAACTGATGCTCTGTCGGGCTGCCAGAAATCCCTAAGAAAGGGCAGGCAGCATTGGCATCAACTATTTCAAATGGATTTGTCAGGTTTATGGTTGAAAAGAAGGGTTCCGCTTTTTCAAGTTAGAGTGCACTCCACAAGGGCAGCAAGTGCTTAATGGGCAGTGCATCACCAAGCCTCTATGACTTAGATTTGCACAGCCACAACCTGGTCATCTGTGCATAGATTCACTAGATTTTATTAGGTAGACTTAAAGGGTCACTAAAGGAAAAAAAAATGGGCTGAAATTACTATTTAAAAATGATTAAAAATAGTTAAAAAATCAATCATATAATCAACCTACAGTTCTAGTTTCGGTTTTGCTGTTATTTCCTGTCTCTCTGCTGTACAGAGCCAATAGAGGGCAGTGATGGTTTATCTAAAACCCCCTCAGCACCAACCCAGTTTCAGTTTACACACAGTAATCACACCTCCTTGATTAGTGACCACAGTAAGAAAGCACCCAGCAGTGTGGTTATAAGGAAACAGACAAGGAAGTGTGGAGATCAGAATTACAGCAAAAACAAACAATGAGGACATGAAAACAGCACTGCAGTAGGGTAAAGGAAACTATTTAGCTAAAAAAATGTTTTTTTTTTCTTTAGTGACCCTTTAAGACAGTAAAAGGATACTGCCTTTGGGCGCAGTGTACTGCAGGCAGCAGTATAGGTCCTTGCGTCTGATGGCGGCCTGTTTTTATTTGTGTCTCCCTCCCCTTAGAAGGCATTGTTTTGGGACATCCCACATAGTAATTACTATGGCTGCTCTGTGATGTACAATAAAATCCTTTTCTTGGAGTACGTCACAGGACACAGGCGGTCCCTCCCCTCTAGTTAAGATACTTATTGCTTAACCCCTCCCTGGATGGGAGGGGTTATATAGGGAGGGATTTCCTGTCTTTGATTGCACCAGTGCCCACTATATAAATGTCACTGGCAGGGAAGGGCTTAACACTAAGGGGGGGGGGGGGGGGGGGGGGGGGGGGGGTTAAATGCGTTTCCTAGGTGTTTGAACTGTGAGCGGATTGGACTGATTGGGGGAGAAGACATTGTTGTTCCTACTTAGTAGGAACACACAATCCTTTCTCCTCCCCTGACAGGGATTTGTGTTTACAATCATGTGTTGCTGGCGGGGATTGCACGCACGTCTGCTATGGCTCTTAAAGGGAGCCGCTGTATATGTACAGCGATTCGCGCAGAAGTGCCATTCTGCCGCTGTGTGTATATATACAGGAGACAGTCAGGAAGCAGTTAATAAACAGCACATACCTTATCCAGACAGTTGAGAGAAATCACCTTAGGATGTTTAGGAGAAGGACAGAGATCTAGTTAAGGTGAGATGGGGGGGGGGGGGGGGAGTGCACCCTGGGCCTCAAAACAACCTTTTCCTTGTGTAGCACAAGAAAGAGTTCTTTACAAGCTAGGGCAGCAACTCAGACTCATTGGGGTGACGGCTGTAAGAAAGGAATCTGCGAGTAAGGATATCCTGACAAAGGAATATCTGCAATCTGCCCTCCTCCCCCCTGATGGTTGATGTAAGCTATTGCTGTAGCATTGTCCAATTGAAAAATTGATCAGACGACCCAGCAGATGATAGGTCCAACATTGAAAGTAAAACCAAATCATCCGAAGGTCCAGAATAATCAGGTAAGCTTTGGGTAGGACTTTCTTGTGGATTTGCATGACTGGGGGGTCCAGTGCTTAAGGCAGAATTGAATTCAAATCTTTGCCTAGGAGGCCTGAGATAAATAAAAGGAACTCTTCCAAGCCTTTGGAGTAGGAGTGCTTTCTAGGTGGAGATTTTGACTTTTTCTGGTGCAAAAAATTCCTCTGGTGACCTCGATAAAAAAAAAAAAAAAGTCCCACCCAAAAAGACTTCCCCGTCATTCCTTGCACAGATGCTCCAAAGACCAAAATTTCAGCCAGAGTCCTCCACATTTGCACCAAAAGGAGGCTCAATCTGGACATTTTCCATATAATCAACCTAATAACAGAGTAGGGCTAGAAGGCATGAGAACCAGTTACTGCAAACTAGAAAAATATTTTAGGATAGCACCAGGACCCCAGAACATAACTTGGACCAGACAACTAAGGTGTGGCAGATGGGCATGGTCACAGTGGCAGCATCTGCACTAGAGAATAAGGCCTTAGAAAAGGCTTCTAGCTTTCTATCCAGCAAGTCTTTAAATAAGTAAATGTTCTCATTAGGGACATAAGAGTCAGGAAATGTTTAGGCCCACAACAAGGACACGCCATTTCTTTGAGAACCCCCTCCTCCATAGACTATTGCTAGGCAAAACAGGAGCAAGGACATTATTCAGGTTAGATCAATCACTATACAAGACTGGTTACAATAGGCAATATACTGGTAAGAGCTAAATAGGCTAGAACCCCGGCTAGTAACTAGGTGTAACCGACACCGATAGCTCCAAGTCTAGGCTGCAACAATAAGAACTGAAATACTATCCATCAAGTTCTGAAATTATGGCTACAAAATTTTAATTAAAGACATACTCAGGACCCAGGGCAGTTTTCACTGTTCCATTGGGCATGTCCACTAAACAGTCTTCAAGGACAGAGTCCCAACAGATAGATGCAGAACAGCTGTGGACTGTAAAGCACTCTGCTGAATTTGCAATGTGTTGGGTTAGCTGCAGAGTGCAGTTCAAAAAGATACATTACAGACTGGCCCCACTACTTCTCAACAGTGTTCGGGGCTCTGCAACTACTAGAGAAACTTGCTGGATTAAAAACTATTTTTTATAAAAAAATAATAAAAAAGGGATTTTTAAATACAGCTTACCTGTAAAATCCTTTTCTTGGAGTACATCACGGGACACAGAGCGGCATATTCATTACTATATGGGTTATATGGAGTACCTTCAGGTGTGGACACCGGCAATCTCAAACAGGAAGTCCCCTCCCTATATAACCCCCTCCCCTAGAGGGAGTCCCTCAGTTTTGTAGCAAGCAGTATGCCTCCCAAAATGGTCACCCAAAAGAGGGGTGGGAGCTCTGTGTCCCGTGATGTACTCCAAGAAAAGGATTTTACAGGTAAGCTGTATTTAAAAATCCCTTTTTCTTTCTCGTACATCACGGGACACAGAGCGGCATATTCATTACTATATGGGATGTCCGAAAGCAATGCTTTAATGAGGGGAGGGAGACATCTTCCAAAGAAGGATTCAATTTAGGAGGTAAACTCAAATAATAATTCCAACTTAGTCAAGAAAAAACTTTTTTTTTTTTTTAACCAAGGGTGCTTCTGATCCCGAGGATTTCAAACTGCAGCCTGTAGTACTGCCTGTCCAAAGGCAGAATCCGCATTCCTTCTCACGTCTAGTTGTTAAAACCTTGTAAACGTGTGGACTGATGACCACGTTGCCGCCTTGCATATCTGAGCCATAGAGATCTGATGGTGTGCTGCCCAAGAGGCGCCCATGGCCCTGGTAGAATGGGCCTTTACCGACAACGGAGGAGGCAACCTCTTCAAACCGTAGGCTTGAATGATTAAATGTCTAATCCATCTCGAGATGGTGGATTTTGCAGCTGCCTGCCCCTTCTTGGGGCCATCTGGTAGAACGAATAATACATCTGTCTTCCGGATTTTTTCTGTAGCTTTAAGATAGGCCTTCATGGCCCGGACAATATCCAAGGTATGCAGCAACCCCTCCTTTCTAGATGTAGGTTTTGGAAAGAAGGATGGAAGTACCAAATCCTGGTTTAAGTGAAATTTGGATATAACCTTTGGTAGAAAGGAAGGATGGGGCCGGAGAACTGCCCTGTCCTTATGCAGAACGAGATATGGTTCCTTACACGATAAGGCTGCTAATTCTGACACTCTCCTGGCCGAAACTATGGCGACCAAGAAAACCAACTTTCTTGTCAGTAAGACTAAAGGTATCTCAGCCAACGGCTCAAAGGGTTGTTTCTGTAAAGTGGACAGGACAAGATTTAAGTCCCATGGACAAATTGGTGACTTGACAGGAGGATTAATACGCAAGACCCCCTGTATGAAGGTCTTTACCAGCGAGTGGGTGGCCAGCGGCCTCTGAAACCACACTGACAGAGCTGAGATCTGTCCCTTGATTGTGCTTAGTGCCAGGCCTTTATCCACTCCTAGCTGGAGAAAACTTAACACCCTATCAATAGTATATTTGCGGGAATTCCATCTTTTGGATTCACACCAGCCTACGTAGTTCCTCCATACCCTGTAATAAATCACCCTGGAGACCAGCTTTCTAGCCCTAATCAGGGTAGGAATTACCTGCCTAGACAGACCTCTACCCCTGAGAATCAGGGATTCAGCCTCCAGGCCGTCAAATTTAGACACTGTAATGTAGGGTGGAGGATCGGGCCTTGTGAGAGTAGGTCTGGTTGTAGAGGAAGAGTCCAAGGGTCTCCCACTGCCATCTTCAGGACTAGTGAGTACCAAGTCCTCCGGGGCCAAGCCGGAGCTACTAGAATGACTGGCTTGTGCTCCACTCCTGTAGCGGAGGGAATGCATATAGAAGTTTGAATTGATGCCTAAGGGCAAACCAACGCATCGGTTCCGCAGGCCATAGGATCCCTCGCTCGAGACACGAACCTGTCTAGTTTCTTGTTGAACCTGGATGCCATTATATCTACGTCCGGCATTCCCCACCTCTGGCAGATTGTCTGAAAGACCTGGGGATGCAGAGACCACTCCCCTGGCAACAGACTCTGGCGACTTAAGAAGTCTGCCTGCAGGTTGTCCACTCCGGGAATGAATATCGCCGAAATGCAGGGTACCTGAACCTCTGCCCACTGAAAAATCAAGCTCACCTCCCTCTGAGCGGCCTGACTCCTGGTTCCCCCTTGGTGGTTTATGTATGCCACCGCCGTGGCATTGTCTGACTGGATTCTCACCGGGAACCCCTTTAATCTGGAGGACCATGCCAGAAGGGCTAGGCGAGCAGCTCTGATCTCCAAGATATTGATGGGGAGCTGCCTCTCTGCTTTCACCCAAGTTCCCTGGCGAGAGAACCCCTCGAAGACCGCCCCCCCCAGCCTGCCAGGCTGGCGTCTGTGGTAACTACCTTCCAGACAACAGGGCTGAAGGATTTTCCCTTTAGAAGATTCTGGGGGTTCAACCACCAGGCCAGGCTTTGTCGGACCCTTGATGATAGCGTCAAAGGGGACTCTAAGGCATGTGCCCTCTTGCCCCAGGCTGCTAAAATGGCTGCCTGTAGGACGCGAGTGTGGATCTGAGCGTATGGTACTGCCTCGAACGTGGCCACTAGCTTGCCTAGTACTCGCATACATAGGCGAATAGTTGGTCTTTTCTTGTTTAGAACCAACTGAACCAACTCCTTGATAGCTTCGATCTTTACCAGGGGCAGGAACACCCTTTGCTGTTCTGTGTCTAACCTCATGCCGAGGTATTCCAACTGCTTTGTAGGCTGGAACGCTGACTTTCCCCGGTTTAGGACCCCGCCGAATTCTTCGAGGTACCGAACCGTGAGGTTTACTGCCTTTTGCAGACCCGACCGTGAGTGATCTATGATTAAAAGGTCGTCCAAGTATGCTAGGACTGTGACCCCCTGGACCCTTAAATTGGCCAGAACTGGGGCTAGGATCTTCGTGAATACCCGGGGGGCCGTGGCCAGCCCGAAGGGGAGCGCCCTGAATTGGAAGTGTCGCTGCCCCACCGCGAAGCGTAAAAATCTTTGATGCGACTGACAGATTGGTACATGAAGGTAAGCATCCTTTATGTCTATGGAGGCCAGAAAATCGTCCTTCTGAAGCGCGGCGGCTGCTGACCGGATGGATTCCATCCGGAAGGAACGAACCCTTAGGAAACCGTTTAACCTCTTTAGGTCCAAGATTGGCCTGACATCGCCGTTGGGCTTTGGTATGACAAAGAGATTGGAATAGAAACCTAGCCCTTGCTCTTGGGCTGGCACCTCTATTATTACGTCCTGGCAAAGCAGGTGATCCAAAGCTGCCAGCATTGAAGCCTTCCTTGCTGGATCCCTTGGTAGCCTTGATTCCTGAAAATGAGGCGGAGGATACCTTAGAAACTCCAGTCTGTAACCTGTGGTTACAGATGCCCGGACCCATTTGTCGGGGATCTTGGCTTCCCAAACTTCTGAGAAGAAACAAAGCCTTCCCCCCACCCGCGAGAGTGGGGGCACCCCTTCATAAGGCAGACTTAGGGGCTGTCTTTGTCGGCTTGCGATACCACGGCCTCTTACCCCCAGGGGCCTGTCCCTGCGATCTACCGTTAACGTTGGATCGTGCAGGCGGCCGTCGATACTGCCTGGAATTTGAGGGCCCCGAGACAGGAAAGAGCTGCCTTTTAAATGTAGAAGCCCGGAATGTCTTTTTGACCGGTAAAAGGGTACTCTTGCCATTTGAAATAGTCTGAATATATTTATCCAGATCCTCTCCGAAGAGTCGTCCTCCATGGAAGGGAAACCCTGCCAGAAGCTTTTTGCATGGGGCTCCGCCGCCCAGTTCTTCAACCATAAGAGCCTTCTCATGTGTACCAAAAATAGTGATAAACGAGAGGCCTGCTGGATGGAATCTTTTATAGCATCTACAGCAAAACACAGAGCTCTGGGAATGTCAGAAAACTCTTCTGCTTGTTGGGTAGGCATGTCCTTTAACATTTCCTTTGTCTGGTCTTTTAACGCCTGACAAACACCAATCGCAGCCACAGCTGGCTGTACCACTGCTCCTGCCGTAGCAAAGGATGCTTTTAAAAGTGTCTCTAACCTTTTATCAACCGGATCTTTAAACATATGTATGTTTTCCACCGGGCAAGTTAGTGATTTATTCACACATGAGATGGCTGCATCCACTACTGGGAGCCTCCACCTCTTGGAGAATTTTTCCTCCATGGGGTAAATGACCGCAAATCTTTTCGGTGGCAGAAAAATCCTGTCCGGGCGTACCCAATCCCGAAAGATCAATTCCTCCAAAAGAGGATGGACTGGAAAAACTGCGTTGCTTAACGGAGCTTTCAAAGAGCCCAGAGAGGATACCGGAGGAACCTGAGGCTCTGGCAATGGTAAACTAAATGCCGAGCGGACCATGTCCGTCAAAGACTGTACCCACAGTCTTTCTGTCTGGGAGTCTGAAAATGGTTCCTCCGAGGCAGACCCCTCAATCCCTGAACCCTCTTGGTTCAGGTCTAGTTGATCCTCCTGTGATTCCAATTCCTCCGGAGAGAGAATCTCAGCATCTGAGGATACACCTCTTGGTGATGGGGATCTAACCCGTTTCTTACCAGGAATAGCTCTAGCGATCAATGCTGCTATTCTCTCTTCTAGCCCCCCTAGGGATACGGCTAGCATCTCCTCTGTGATAAACACAGGGCTGGGCTGATCTGGGCCAGCCTCCGCACCAGATCCCCTTAATGGCTCATCCAAGGCACTTTTTATGTTAATAAGTTGCAGGGAAAGTATCGGCATATCAGAATCAGAAAGGGCCCTTTTGTTTTTTGGTCTTTTTTGTACCCTTTGACCCCGAACCTTTGGAAGCCATAATACAAAATCGAGGGACTCCGCCCACACAACAGACTGTAGTGGGCAGGAGTACAAAACCAGAGTTTAGGGGACAATAGATCACTAATGCCCAAAAACTGATGGGATCCCGTATGTTTTTTTTTTTTTTTAAATATATATTATATATTTACTTTTGACAACATACAGTGACCCCAAACTAAGTTTGCCAGCCTCCAACCTGCTGCAAAAAAGGGGGATTTCTTGGCTTAACAAAAAAAGGCATTGGAACAAAGTCCACATGTACTACCCCTCTTCCGCCACCGGGAGTCACTGTTCTGCCGCTCTGCGTCCTCTCCTCTGAAAATCAGCCTCAGACTGAGCACTGACAATGCCTGCTGTCTATAACAGCACAAAGGCGCGCCCCTGTATGACGCCGCAGGCACGCCCCCCCCCGCCCTCCTGTCTGAACGGCGCGAAAAACGTCAATAAGACGTGCGCGCGCGCGCGTATGCCGGAAACAGGAGGAACATGGAGGAGCCGCGCTGCTGGAGATCCAGGAACGCAGAAACAGGCGGCAGATTCAAACCCCCGGCCAGGTAGGACTCTCCAAAGGCCCCTAGGGATCCTTACTAGCCCTAGGAAGAAACAGCAGGTTTAGCTAGCAACACATATTTAGACAGGGGGACCTAGTGATGGGGGAGAAAAGGGTGTCATCCTGTCTCTTTTAGACATAGTGAGCAAGGTTGCCCATGCAGAGCATACTTAGGCTATCCCCCTTTTTAGGTTACCCCGGAGAGCCTGCTGTCGAACCAAGTCCCGCAGGCTCCCCCTTACCTGCTCCATGCTGCAGGATGTTTGTCCAGCAAACTGATCCAATCTTCTCCCATCTCCGTGGGTAGCGTAGTAGACCTTCAGGCCCTGGGGTCCTATGAAGGTACCCACTGTCCTGGACCTATATAGCACCCTGGCAAACAGGAACTTATGGTTTTTACAAACTCCAAGTCCTGGGCCCAGGGTCCAGCCCTCCAAAGAGGAGCATTATAGGCAAAACCCCACGGCTTGGGGCCCGGGTACTGTCCACTTTGGCACTGAGGCTCCTTGGACAGATCCGGTTAGCCCGCCCTTAATCCCAAGGATGTGGAGCAAAGCTATTCCGTGACCAACACCTAAGACACTGGCGAAAAAACTGAGGGACTCCCTCTAGGGGAGGGGGTTATATAGGGAGGGGACTTCCTGTTTGAGATTGCCAGTGTCCACACCTGAAGGTACTCCATATAACCCATATAGTAATGAATATGCCGCTCTGTGTCCCGTGATGTACGAGAAAGAAATATATTTTTCTCCCTTCAAGGATAGAAAGTGTCCGTTATGCTAGGACACCAGCACTTGCAAACAAAACTGAGACAGGCTGGAAGCAGGAGGGGTTATACTGGGCTTATCTTTACAGCATTGTTTCCAATGTCCGGTCAACTGAAGGCAGTTGTCCAATGAGTATCCAATCTGAAAGTACCTAAATACTTTATTCTGCATCCCTTAACCACTTAGTCCCAGTTCACACCACATGCAAATCGAGTGCGTTTCTTTTCTTCATCAAAAATGCATGGAAAGAAGGTTATATGGCTTCCAATGGCATAGTTCACACCAGTGCAGTCGGTTCCAGTGCTTTCCGGTTCCAGAAACAAAAAGATCATGCTGCATTTTTCCTGCACCGACACATTGTAAAACACACTGGAATAATAATCTGGCATGCATCCTGAAACTTGTGAAAAACGCATATGGAGTGCATTTTTGTGGTGTAAACCGGCCACTTTCACCCCCTTCCTACCTAAAAAAAAATATGTTTTTTTTTCTTTTCGTTTTTTCAATGGATTAAAAACGTTAAACACCGGTGAGTGACATTTTTGCGCATTTATCAGCGTTAGAGCGTTTTTTCAGCTGAAAAACGTCTCTCAGAACCCACTAGTGTTTTTTTTTTTACTGCTCAAAAACGCCACTGCCCAAAACTGCCGATAACAGCCTATATGTGCATGGACACGCAGGATTACATGGAGAGTTTATTGACTGTAGAAAAACATGTCTACTACCAAAAACAGCTGCTGTAAAAACGTCCAGTGTGCATGAGGCCTTAAAGTGGATGTAAACCCCCAAAACATTTTTTTTTTGATGTCACAATGTAGAGTATACGATTTCCTATCATTTGTGCCCAGTCTTGCCACACAGAGTTAATCCAGCGCTGAGTAATCCTCTTTTATGTTCAGTGAAAACGAACAGCCTTCCAGATAAAACCCTGCCTAAACAAAAAGTACAGAATCTCTCTTCTTGCTTTGAGTGAGAGGTTATTTACAAATATAGCTAGGACATGTTTATCATGTTATGTTTTGTTTATCATAACATGAGGTGATATAACATCATAACACATCCTAGTAATATACAATGAACTTTGGATCACCTCTTGTTATGATAAACATGTCCAAGCTATATTTGTAAATAACCCGTTACTGAAAGCAATAACAGAGAAACGGACTTAACCTAATTTGGCAGATTTTTATCTGAAGTCCGGTTAATTTGCACTGAACTTTAAAAGAGGATTACTCAGCGCTGGATTAACTCTGTGTGGCAAGACTGGGCACAGAGGATAGGAAATTTTTTTGGGTTTACAACCACTTTAAGCATTGCTGTCACCAACTGGCCCTAACAGGAATAGGCAAAATATAACTAGCGCTCCCAAATAAGCATTTTTGAAGAGATGTTTGACAATAAAAAAATCCACCCATTGCCTAAAATATCTGAGCAAACACTGCATCCGTTATTTTAAAACACACAAATGTGCCCTATGGCAACCAATGTAGTTTTCAACAAAGGTTCAGAACTGCTGCTAAGCTACATGTTTCTTCCAATATTCAGTTTGCTAACAAGTATGCACAACTGGCAAGATAAATTATTTTCAGGTCTCATCAGAACTCTGAGCCAGATGGGGAACACATGGTAATGATGAGGTTGTTTTTGTCCAGTGGTGTTGTCTACCAAAATGTGTCTGCTCACAGTGTCTTCTGAAAGCATGCATATAAATAGCAACTGAATGTTGAGGATGCAATTCTTACTGCACAGCCATTTTACAATAGCCCAATATGACCTTAAATGACCTTAAATGGTCCCAATGTTTTTTGTGAGCTATTCGAACTGACCCAAAAATCCTTTTAAAATTACAGATCTATCCATACAGATCTAGCATAAATACTATTACGGTCTTTGTATATATAACACTGCTAGTGAAAAACCTTCGACTTGTGTTCAATATAATGCACAATACACTAGAGAGACGCCTGCCTTTAGAATGCAGATGAACTGTAATGGCATCCCAGTCTTAGTCTGTAGGGTTCAGTATCGAGTTGGCCCACCTTTTGTAGCTATAACATCTTCAACTCTTCTGGGAAGGCTGTCCACAAGGTTTAGGAGTGCGTCTATGGGAATGTTTGACCATTCTTCCAGAAGCACATTTAGGAGGTCAGGCACTGATATTGGACGAGAAACCATGGCTTGCAGTCTGCGCTAATACTTTTAACAATATAATGTATGTAAAGTACTGCCATCTTCAAACTCCAGTGTGAGGGTGGCAATTCTAATGCCCACCAAGTATTCCTAGGAATTCAATTCTGCCCTCCCAGGTCAGGCTGGGTAGTTTATACAACCAACTGAGCTGGCTAATTAGCATGAGCTCCAGGCTACTGATGTGGCAACACAGTAAAAGTGGGACACAAGTTGGACTTGTGGCAGCAAATTTGTGGCATGTTGCACAGCCATCCATTGGGTTGGTTTGGCAGGTATCTATTACTTATAAATTGCGACAGCCCCTTTAAAAGGAAATCTTCCACAAACATGGAATATGTGCCACAGAATGCAGATCAGGACTCAGAATAGCTGCTTTCATTAGCAGCTTCCAAGACACACTAAGCTGGCCATACGTTATACACTTTTCTTAGATTTATATTCAACTCTGTAGTGGAAGGGCCTCCCTGATTGCATGCAAATGGAAAGGGTTTAGGTTTGACCTCATATTATATGGTTTTGGTAAATCTAAAGGAAAATTGTACAACAAAAAAAAAAAACCTGGGCCTGGAGTATGTGGCTAAGACATATTAGATAGAAAAAAAATAAAATGCAGACAGCTACCAAAGGAATATGAGAAAATCTATTAGACTGTGTTGTTGCTAGGAAGCTTTATGTAGCACATGTACTCCAGTAGTCCTAGGAAAATACAAATATAGTAGAAAAAGTAGGAAATCTCTCACCACAAAACAAATTACCACCAACAAAGTTATACACAAAATATATATGTATATTTTTATGTATATACATATGCTTGTGTATCTGTGTTCTTAACAGTGTTAAATTCCCCCCCCTTTTTAGTCAACAGAATCAACGCCAGAAGGCGGCCCTTTTGAGACAGTCTTTTGCAACACAATTTGTCTGTCTGGTAGCGGAGGTTCAGGTAAAGGCTGGATTCCACACTCTTTATTTGTGACCAAATTTTTATCTTCTGGAGATTCAACTGAACGAGTCTCTAATGACTCTCCATCAGCTGGGCCACCGCCATCACCATCAGATACTTGATCCTGAAGGCCTTCAATCTTCTTATTGAGCTCATTGCGCTCTGTCTGGAGGGCTCTGCAGAGTTTTTCCAGACGTTCCAGTTTCACTTGCAATGCTTTGTGCTCCTTATCCCTAACAGTTTTCTAGAAGAGAAGTAGAAATTGTTAATATGCCACAAAATGCCTAATGTCAGTGGTGATCATCTCAAATCCTGAAAAGCCACTAAGGCCTCATGTTTCACAGCAAAAAATGCATTTAAAATGCATTGTTTTCTGTGATAATGACAATTGCAGTTTGGCAGTTAACCACTAGGGGGCGCTGAAGGGGTTATATGTGACCTAATTTGTGTTACTGTAGGTGTGACGTCATCGATTGTGATTCCCTATGTAAGGGAACACACAATCAATGCGGGCGCCACAGTGAAGAACGGGGAAGCTGCGTTTACACACGGCTCTCCCCGTTCTTCAGCTCCGGGGACTGATCGCGGGACTCCAGCGGTGACGGGATCCGCGGGTCCCGCGGTCCTGGAGCTTTAGACCGGGTCGCGTGCATGTGCCCGCGGCACCCCATGGCTGGGCTTAAAGGGCCACGTACAGGTACGTGGATGTGCCCAGCCGTGCCATTCTGCCGACGTATATCAGCGTGAAGGGGTCCTTAAGTGGTTAATAATTTATTCTTGGGCATTGTGATGCATTAACTCTCAATCACTAGAAGTGTCTAGATTAATGATGGCGAACCTTGGCACCCCAGATGTTTTGGAACTACATTTCCTATGATGCTCATGCACTTTGCAGTGTACCTGAGCATCATGGGAAATGTAGTTCCAAAACATCTGGGGTGCCAAGGTTTTCCATCACTGGTCTAGACTAGAGGTGCATTGACACGCATTTAGCATTTTTCTGCTCTTCAAATGCCTCTCCTGAACAAGACTTTGGTATTTTGTTTTTTCCCAGCCTGTAAACGCGTCTCCTAATACACAGGTAAAATTGATGCGTGCATGGACACAAGTGCTTTTACAGGCGGGACAAAAACAAAAATGCCTATAAATACAGGATTTAAGCCCAGTGTGCATGAGGCCTAACCGTGCAGGTTCTTCAGTTTTTCACAACCTCACAAATTATCTAATTAGTGTTCTCTTACAATGGGGTTCATAGTAGTACTAGGTACCTAGTACTATGGGAAACACACAGGACCATTCAGTACCCATTTTATGCAGGCTTAATTTGGCTCATAAATGTCAACACATTCCTTGGCAAGGCAGGCTACAGAGTATAGCAAATTAATTAAAGCAAAATTCCTACAGCTTTAGTCACATCACTTGAAGTATGTCCCACATAATGCAGGAAGCTGGATCCTGGAGAAATATTTTATTTATTTATTTCTAATGCACAAGGGCCGAGGAAAAAAAAAAAATCTTTATTGTTCATTAGAGACACAGGATTAAGTAGCCACTTGCAGGAGGGGTTGGACACTGGCAAAAAAAAAATAACACATTGGCCAGTGGGGAATAACCCCTTCACCTCCCAGCATGTTTTTTTTTTTTGTGCTAGTGTTTTTTTTTTTTTTTTTTTTTTTTTTTAGTTTTTGCTAGTGTCCTAGACAAATGGAGGTCTAATCATTTTAAACTATTTACCCCCCCACCCCCAATAAAATGTGCTACATGCTGCTATCCAGGTGCGCATTTCTTTGGAGATGCCTTGCAAACTGGGCCCCAAAAGGACCAAAGATTGTTGAGCCTTGATAGAATGTGAAGAGGGCTTGCTTGTGGTGCTTCCCTGACTTTAAGGAACTGCGTTAGCCACAGAGCGCTTTCTAGGTTCAGAATCATAGCAGTCTCTGGTGTGACCCAGTCCTCGAAGACTTAATGAGTAACACAGATGATGCAATGTCATTCGTTTGAGTGTAGCACACACACTTTCTGCAACAGAAACCTAGTTTTACACTTTGGTTAGTCTTTACTGACGTCTACAGTGACCTGGCTACCTAAGGCCATTGAGCCTCTCCTTGAGCAACAGGATGGAAGTAACCATCGTTTTTACCTGCCATTCTCCTGCTCCAGCAGTACATGTCAAATCCCAAGCACAAGACAGGCAGTCCCAGTATATCAAGTCGCTCCAGCTGACAATCCACTAAGACCTAGTTCACACTGGGGCGACTCGTCAGGCGGCTCAGCCACCTGACGAGTTGCGTCCCATTGAAGACAATGGAACCGTTCTAATAGGAGCGACGCAAGTCGCTCCGACTTAGAAAAACGTTCCTGTACGACTTCGGTGACGGCTCAGGGGACCTGCATGGACTTCTATACAGAGGTCGTTTTGCGGGTCGCCTCTGAAGTCGTCCTCAGGTCGCCTTGCAGAGCCGCCCCCGGAGTCGTGTCGCTGGAGTGTGAACCGACTCTAACAGTTCTTGGAGAGCCTGTCCCTCTTAAGGGACCTGATACAGATGGTCTGGATCATTGTCCCCTGTTTGAGTCAACATCTTCTTTGGAGTCTCCCATAGTTTAGTTAGGTGTGGCTCCCCCTTGTGTCTTATCCAAGAAAAAGTTCTCCACAGCTATGCTAGATATTCTGGGCCAAACTGCAACTATGATTGCGAGCATAAAATGAAGAGGCCACAAGAGTAAGTCTATGCCTTCACATCCAGAATCTTTATCTGGCATTCCTGCAGCTATACTGTCTGGCAGAGAATCTCCCCGAAACGTAATTGATGAATTTGTTCATAAAGAGCCCTAAATCAGCTGATCTAGATCCCAGGCTAAAGGTTACCAAATCAGATCTTATTGATGCCGTGCAAACCACATTAAAAGTAGAATAGTCTTTGGCTTCTTGCGCCATTACTAGTCTGGCATCCTAAAGACTATTCCAGTGGATGCCTTACTTCAACCTGCTCTGCCTGGAAACGGAATACTACGGAGTAATCATGTATTCCTCCTAAATGCTTTTCAGACCAGTATCTGAGAAGGATTTTCTTTTTTTTTTTGTAAACATAGTGACATATTTACAGCGGAAATTACCCATCCCACCAACAAAACAAAAAAACAAAACAACACACACTGAGGGATTGATTTACTAAAACCGGAGTGTAAAAACAGTGTAAAATCTGGTGCTCCTTTGCATAGAAATCAATTAGCTTACAGTTTTTTTTTTGTCAAAGCTTAATTGAACAAGCTGAAGTTAGAAGCCAATTGGCTACAATGCACAGCTGCACCAGATTTTACACAATTTTTAGTAAATCATCTTCTGAAGGTACCTGCTGACTATGCTACAGTTTAAAGCACTGGCACTTTTACGTTTTGACAGGTACTCGCTCCTACTTATGAGTAAGATCGATGACCTGCAACTTTTCCGGCCCTCCTCCCCCCTCTGCCTTCTGGGATACACACAGGCAGGACCATTCAGAAAAGCACAGTGCAATTTACACATGTGGCTTCACAGTTTCTTACTGCGCAAGTCTTTACTCCCTGTTTACCTTACTAAAGATGCCAGGGCCTGCACCCGAAGACGATTGAAGAATAAACTTGGGGTGCCGTCGTAACAGGATCCTTATTTTAAAAGTCAGCAGCTACTGTGTAGCTGCTCACTTAATTTTTTCTTAAGGCGCCTGGAGCTCCTTTTTAACCACTTCCCACCCGGCCAATACCAGATTGACATCTGGGAAGTGTTTCTGTTATCCTGACTGGGCGTCGTATGACCCCCACGGGTGCATCTCCGATCGTTGTAAGGAGCCTCTGTCAAAGGCTTCTTACCACCAGTGTTAATTTTGTTGACTAAAACATTTTAGTAGACTAACTTAATTTTATCGCTTCTCGGCCTTTTGGCTAAGATCAAGTGTAGTATCTGTTCTGCCAAAAGGTGGTGCTAAACTGACTGTCCCCAGTACTCGGCGAGGGGGAAAGGGATGGCAGTCGGTGGACGCTAAGCCTGTTGGCGTAGAGGCGAAAGCCTTCTGATCGGGGCAGAGAGGCATGAGGTAGAAGCTGAAGGGCCGGGACCCTGGCCTTTGGCCTGGATTCGGTGGTGTCTGCCCCAGTCAGTTGTTCGGCGAGGGAACCTTTGCTAATCCTTTCGGGGAGAGGCGGGTAGTACTTCCCGAATGTAAATAGGTGGGAGAGCTGGGGGTTGTGGGTAGTAGTTGGCTGCGGCTGGCTCTCCCCAACCTCTTCTCCTACCTACCTCCTGGCTGGGAAGGGTGCTGCCGGTCCGGACCGGGGGTTAGGGTCCGTTGAAAAGCCTGTGGAGATAGTGCCCCTGGAGTGGCAGTCCAGGGGTGCCATACATTGCACTTGAGTGTTGAGGGGCACTCAACGTGTGGCACCTTAGGTCACTGATCTCCACACACACTTTTTTAACACCTGCCTCTAGGGCCGAGCCTTTTGGCTAGGACCAGAGGAATTTTTGTTCCTGGCCGGAGGGCCGGCCATTGTATTGCACAATGGCCACTTTCCACTCACCATTCCCACCTTCCTTTTCCCCCACTTTCTTTTTTATTTTACCCAGTTTGTCTTGTTTGTCACTTTTTTTGGTTGGAGCACTTTGTGTGTGGCGAGTAGGGTGCTGGTCCTCAGGCTTGACTCTGAAAGTCTTGGGAGTAGGTGGACATGGCCTTTTGGCTTAGTTCACCTGCTCTCATGGGGTCTCCCTTCGGGGGAGCCTCACCGAGGAAGGTTCTGTCTTGGCAGTCCCTCCGAGGATGTTTGGCCATGTGGTTTCGGCTGCATGGGCCATAGTGGGGTCCTAGTGGTTTCGGCTGCTTGGACTCCAATAACTCTTTTCCCTGTCTGGAGCCTAACGCCCCGGGGGATCAGAGCTGGGTCCTTTGCGGAGGACCAATTGACGATGGCACCCATCGCAGTTTGTGTTTCACTCTTTATGTGTGTGCACATTTTTTCCTGCACCGGGTGAAGTTTTTGGGTTGTGTTTTGCACGCCACAGGCTTTTCAATAGAAAAAAAAAAAAAAAAAACTTAATTTTATTTTAGTCTACTAAAACAAAAACAATTGAGATGACTAAAATACGACTAAAACTGAAATGTAATTTTAGTCAAAAGACTAAAATGGGACTAAAGCTAAAATTATATTTTAGTCAAAAGACAAACTAAATTGAAATTTGACGTAAAAAATTAACACTGGTCTGTAGTGCATGTTCATACCTCAATACCATATATAATTTATTCGATTTTTCACTCCAGCAGTATATAATGAGTTTGAAAATTGCCGAAAAAAGCTTAAAATAATGCATTACAATTTAACTACACCCATTAGATTTTAGATGACTAAAATTATTTTTAAAACTGGAACTAAAACTAAAAATGTAATTTTAGTCCTAAGACCAAATCGAAATGTGCTGCCAAAATTAACACCGCTTATCACGTGATCAGCTGTGATCATCGCGTGAACCAAAAAGTGATGATAAAACGTCATTCCTCCATTCGCGCTGACAGGGAGAGCCAATCGGCTCTTCAGTGCACAGCAGTAACACCTGTCAGTACTGTCCATCACAGCCGCCTTTCTATCCCTTTAACAGCAGCATTTTCATCCTCGCTCGCAGCCCTACCTTATATGATTCAGGTCTACACAGAGGGCGAGAGCTTCCCAACTTTTTTTTACCAAGCAGATGACTGGTTGCTAGGACGTCCGAGGAACCAAACAAAAAACCCTGTCAGGTGAAAGCATAATGTCCTCGGAATTGCCAAGCACATTATGAAAGACTTATCTTGAAACAAAGCCCTCCAGCGACACGTTCTCATTGACAGTGCTTTCATCCCCACTTAGTCTTCCTTCTGGGACCGGTGTCACAGAGGGAAAACATGGACAAGAACCCACTGGCTTCCCGATTTAGAAACAAACTGAACAGGCTTGTCACCAGGTGCAAAGATCCTCTTGCAGAAGCAGTGGATGCTCTGGTGGCTCCATGGGATTAGTACAGCCTTATCTATGTCTTTCCTCCTCAAGCTCCTTCCTCATTTACTCTGAATGGATAAAGGGCATTCCTGCATCTGCATCTCTTATTTAATTCCAAGAAACACATTTTATGGCAAGTACAAAAATTATGTTATATTGCCCGGTCAGGAGACTGCCAAGTGATTTTCCCCATATAAGCATTTAGCTGCACATTTAGTAGAGAGCATACAAATTAGATGATCAGCAGCTGTGCATGTTCTGTGCATTTTTTTCCTGTTTGATTGTCATGTAGGTTGACAAGTATGAACGAAAAGCCCACACACATGGTTTCTGGTGCAAGTGCCGTTCACACCAGACCATAGTGCAAGGAACCCGCTTTTGGTGCATGTTTCCTGCACTGCATTCAAAATGCACTGCAGTTTAGAACTGCAGTAGGTGTCAATATTTTATTACCGATACTCCAAACGCAGGTCGCAAATGCAGTGCGTTTGCCTGCACCAGATCGCATGGTACCATGTGATCCATATGCAGTGCATTTTCTAAAGTAGTGCATGCGGTACTTTTTGTGCGGCCAGTGCAATTCAACTGGTAAAAATAAATGGGCAGCATGTGCCTGTACGATTCTTGGTGTGAACCTACTCACAATGAGACAGATGCTTTATGACTAGAATCAAAACTAAACAATCCGTCCGTGACAATAGAATTTACCTCTCAAAGAGACATTGATTACATTCTTTTTAATTGAAGAGCTTATAAATCATTAGGAACACACGATAGAAGATACACACAACACCAAAAATATATATATATATATATATATATATATATTATAATATATATATATATATATAATATATATATAATATATATATAAAACAAAGACAGCTACAGTCATACTCACCTCTTCAGCCATTTGTAATAGGGCTTTATTGTTATTTTCCCACTTGGTACGCCAAACAATGGTTTCTTTTTCTAGTTTCTTTATTTTCTTGGTCATCTAAATAATAAAACAAATTGCAGGATTAAAATAATTTTATTTTCCTTGGGACAAAGTCCTATTTATAGTTTCCTCAACATTGTTATATCTTTTCGACTGTATAAAAATGTCTATATTCCCAAAACTTTACCTGTTTAACCAGATGCCGACCGGCCACCGTCATTATACGGCAGGACGGTGGCACTGCTGGGCGAGAGTACGTAGCTCTATGTCCTCCCTTTAGCGGCCGCTAGGGGGCGCGCGCGCCGCAGGCGGCCCGCACGCGTGCCCCCGCTCGTCCGAGTTCCGGGCACGCGTGCTCGTTCGTTACAGAGCGGGGACTGGGAGCTTTGTGTGTAAACACAAAGCTCTTGGTCCTGTCAGCGGAGAAACGCTGATCTCCTGTTCATACAATGTATGAACAGAAGATCAGTGATTTCCCCTAGTGAGTCAACCCCCCCCATACAGTTAGAACACACCCAGGAACACACTTAACCCCTTCCCTGCCCTTTAGTGTTAACCCCTTCACTGCCAACGGCATTTTTATAGTAATCCAATGCATTTGTATAGCATTGATTGCTATAAAAATGCCAATGGTCCCAAAAAAAATTCAAAATTGGCCCATGTGTCCGCCATAATGTCTCGGTACTGAAAAAAAAGCTGATCGCCGCCATTACTAGTAAAAAAAAAAATATTAATAACAATTCCATTAAACTACCCCCCTTTTTGTAAACGCTATAAATTTTGCGCAAACCAATTAACAAACGCTAATTGCGTTTTTTTTTTTTTACGAAAAATATGTAGAAGAATTCGTATCGGCCTAAACTGAGGAAAAAAATGTTTTTATATATTTTTTGGGGATATTTATTATGGCAAAATGTAAAAAATATTGAATTTTTTTCGAAATAGTCGCTCTATTTTTGTTTATAGCGCAAAAAATAAAAAACCGCAGAGAGGATCAAATACCACCAAAGGAAAGCTCTATTTGTGGGAAAAAAAGGACGCCAATTTTGTTTAGGAGCCACGTCGCACGACCGCGCAATTGTCAGTTAAAGCGACGCAGTGCCGAATCACAAAAAGTGCTCTGGTCTTTGACCAGCAATATGGTCCGGGGGTTAAGTGGTTAAAGGAGTTGTAAAGGATTTTTTTTTAGCTGAAATGACTGTGTACAGGGTATAGAGAGACATGATAGTTTTTTTTAAATATTCATTCTTTATTTCTTTTCATATCATACAAAATTTTCAATTGTTCATTTAAAAAAAACCAGAGGAGACTGTTCGTTATAACTATAAACACATAGTTTAAACATTGATATATATTGTCCTATCATAAATCTTGACTTATATCAGGAGGTGAGTAATCTCTTAGTTAAGGAGGGAACACCCACTCTTTCTCATTCTAGTTGATATTATCGCTTTTACTACTTGGCCCCTCTCCCTTTGACCCTTTCCAGCCGACATTCCTCTCTCCTCAGGTGATACACCCTTTTTTCTCCAGCCATGGCTTCCACATGTCCTCAAAGTCTCTAAGTTTTCCCCTTTTTTTTTTATATAGACTGCTCTTTCTTTACAGAGGGACTCATTGACTGCCTCAATCCAGTCACTTACTGCCGGTGGTGAAGTTGCCTGCCACCTCATGGCCATTAGTTTTCTAGCTTGGAATAAACATCTTAATATTGCGACTGTGGTATTTCTTTTCTCCTTCCGTTCCTGCCTATAACCCAGTACACACAGTGTGGCCTCCATTTCTAGTGAGATTGTAAATATATCTCTCAAGATGTCCAACACACCCTTCCAGTACCGGACCAGCTTTGGACAGCGCCACACCATGTGTACTAGGTCTCCCTGCCCCGGGCATCTAGGGCATTTATCATCTGGTCTTTTGCCGAATTTAAAAAGTCTCTTTGGCGTATAGTAAGCTCTATTTATCAACATCAGGTGGGAGATTTTCTGGGGGGGGTGAAAGTGAGACCTTTGATCCCATCTCTAATATTCTCTTCCACTGTTCTTGTGATATTTCCCCTATATCTTCCTCCCATCTTTCTCTTACTTTGAGCAGATGTGCCCCTGTATTGATCTTTTTGATTATCTGCATGTATATTTCAGATATGAGGCCCTTAGTTGGTCCCCCTTTAGCTAATTTTTGAAACAGGAACATTTTGGACCACCCTAATTTTTGTGTCCTAAACTGGGCTTCAAGAGCGTGGCCTACTTGTAAATAGGTAAAGAATGAGTGTTGCGGGATATTAAATTCTAATCTCAGATCCTGAAATTTTTTATAGGTATCGCCCTCATACAGGTGTATCAACCTTTTTTATACGCATTTTTCCCATTCCCCCACCTTTCCTAACCGTAGTATTTCTTGTAGCTTAACATTGTTCCACAGGGGAGTATACTCATTAAATCCAGTGTAGCCCATTAGCCTCTTAACTTTTTCCCAAATTTTTATTATCATTTTAACTGTTGGTATCCTATATCTAAAGGAGTTTGCTTCGAGTAATTCAATGACCGAGTCATGTGGGGCCCCACTCAGCATTACTCTCCCACTAGAGGTCTCCCCTCCCTGGGTATTACATCCCATTAGTTGTTGCAATTGTGCTGATAGATAATAAGCCTCAGGATGGGGGACAGCCAATCCCCCTTCCACTACTGGAAGCTGCAGTGTACGCAATCGAATCCTGGGTTGTCCCCTTTCCATATTAGTTCCCTAAAAAGGGTTTCGATTTTGTTGAACCATTTTCTACCAATCCAGACCGGGCTATTATGCATTATATACAGCAGCTGTGGCTGCCAGATCATCTTAATTAAGCTACATCTGCCAGCCACTGATAACGGGAGCCGTTTCCAGATACCAATTTTTTGTTTAAATTTAACCAGTAGTGGGGTTAGATTTTTATCTATGTATTGTTTGGGGTCTTTCGTTACTCGTATCCCTAGATATTTCAATGTATCCACTACCTTCACTTGTGGTATTCCCACTATCCCAGCTTCTCTAATTGGATCTACCGGTAATAGCTCTGATTTTCCCCAATTTATTTCCAATCCCGTGAAGCTACCGAATTCCTCCACTATGCTCATGGCTCGTACCAGGGAATTTTCCGTGTCGTCCAGATAGAGAAGGATATCATCGGCATAGAGCGCAATTCTTTCGTCCCCCATCTTTCTTTGGAATCCAAGTAACTCAGTACTTGACCTTATGGCAATCGCCAGTGGCTCCATCGCTAGGGCAAAGAGAAGGGGTGACAAGGGACACCCCTGTCTCGTTCCCCTCTCTAGGAGAATCTTTTTTGAAAATTCATTATTAATTTTAATTTTGGCACTAGGGTCATTATAAAGCATTTTTATCCAGCCAGTAAATTTCGGACCAAATCCGAACTTTCCCAGCACCCTCCAGATATATCCCCATTCTACACTGTCAAATGCTTTTGTCACATCTAGTGACACTACAGCTCTCGTTCCCTCTAAATCTGTCGGGGTTTGCAAATTTAAAAAGGTCCTTCTTATATTTGTGCTGGTGGATCTATTGGCTATGAATCCCGTTTGATCTGGATGGATCAGTTTTGAAATCAATCTATTAAGTCTCGCAGCCAAGACCTTAGCTACTATTTTGGCATCCGAGCACAAGAGGGAAATTGGTCTGTATGACGCTGGGTCTAAGGGGTCCTTGCCTTCTTTTAATACAAGTATTATGGTTGCCTCCATCATTGACACTGGAAGTCTCCCCTCAATGTCTGCTCCATTCAATGCGTTTAACAGCTCAGGAAGTAATATTTCTCCATAGTACTTATAAATTTCTGTCGGGAGTCCATCTGGGCCAGGTGACTTTTGATTTGCCATATCAGATACTGCTTGCTGTATTTCTGTTAATGATATCGGATGTTCCAACTCGTCTCTTTCTACTTGGGTAATAGCCGGGATCTCTAACCTCCCCAGGAACTCCTCCATCTCTGCCTCCATCCCCACCTTCTGTGTAGTATACAGCTTTTCGTAATATCCCTGAAATGTCCGCACTATCTCTGCTGTATCTGTTGTTATTATTCCTCCTGCAGTTCTAATGGCCCGAATATCAGAGGGTGGAGAGTTTGATTTCACCAGTTGCGCGAGCATCCTTCCAACACTCTCACCCTCTACAAAGGATGATTGTCGCACAAAGATTCGTCTAGTCTCCACCTCTCTCATAATTACCGTCCTATACACTATTTGTTTATCTAGCCATATTGCTTTTTTCTCTGGCGTTGGGTCAGTAACATAGTTATTTTCTGCCACCAGTACTTCTCTACGGGTGTTTTGTTCACCTTTTCTCGCCTGTTTATTAATTTTAGCCACCTGTTGGATCAGGATACCCCTCAGGTATGCCTTCAGGGTATCCCATATTATTCCCGTCCCTGCGGAGCCTTCATTTAGTTCCACAAATTCCCTCAGTTTGGGCACTATCCCATCTGTTTCTTTTATTATCTCTAACCAGTAGGGGTTAATTCGCCATTCTTTCCTAATTTTTTGTCCTTCTAGATTTATTATTAGGATCATTGGGGAGTGGTCCGAGACTCCTCGTGGCAAATACTCTATTTTTCCTATGCTCCTTAGTGCTCTCTCGTTCCCCAGGGCCATATCTATCCTGGAGAGTGTGGAATGCGTGCTTGAGTAACAGGAGTATTGCTGGATGCCTGGGTTCCTCACTCTCCACATATCTACTAGTCCAACTTCTTCCATAAGTTGGCTCAGCCGGCTTTTCCCTATGGGGTCTGAATATGACGGTACCGGAAACCTATCGGCCCCTGGATCTAAGACCTCATTGAAGTCTCCTACTACTACTACCGGTATATTTTCCTTCCCTTGTATAAATTCATTTAATCTTAACATTATATCCATTTTAAAAGGCGGAGGAATATAAACATTCGCTATTACATAAGTTCTACTATGAATTGTACAGTACAAAAAAACATATCGACCATTCTCATCTGTGCTGATCTGCCTGCAAGAAAATGCCACCCCTGCTCTAACCATTACACCCACCCCTCTCGAATAGGAAGAGTGGAATGAGTGAAACTGAGTGGGGAATTTTCTACTATAGAACTGTTGGATTGTATCCTTTGTTAAGTGTGTTTCCTGCAGGCAGATCAGGTCCGCCCCATACTTTTCCATAGTGGAGAGTACTGCTGCTCTTTTGGCTACTGTTCCCAGTCCCCTAACATTCCATGAACCTATTTTTATTATCCTATTCTGCATTCAGCAGCAAGGAACATAGGATATTGATAAGAATCTCGTCCACTTCACCCATGGGAATTCCCAAAAAAGTAACCAACAAAAAAAACAACAAAAATGAATAAATAAATAAATAAATAAAAATAGCAAGCTCAAATACATAACTCTTTGCTATCCCTATTTCATTATCGTAGCCAGTGATCCTAATCCTACTTTTCATTAATCATGTCGCTCAATCATTGTGACTCGAATGTACATATAGGTGTATATATCATCAAAAATTATTTCTGTGCAAATTTCAATCTCTATTTTTGTGTAGCACTCTTCTTCCCATTGTGTATTACCTTGCCATCTTACAGTGTATTTAGATATTCGTGCAGTAACAATGATTTTCGTGTTCTCCATATCATAAAAAAAAAGGAAAATTAATATTTCTATACAAATTTCAAACTCTATTTTTGTGTAACTTTCTCCTTCACATTGTGCATTACCATACCTCCTTCCATTATTTTTCGTTATTTGAGCAACACCATTAACTTCCAAACTCTCCTTCAAATCGTTTTTTTCCATATCTTAATGAACAATTCTCCCCTGTCTGACCTTTGATTTCCCATTCCCTTCCCCTCCCTCCCCCCCTAATCCCCTCCTCCCTCGAAGCCCATACCTCCCCACCCACCCCCCCCACCCCCTTCCTGGTGTCCTCCCGCTCCCATACCCTACCCCCCAGCCCTCTCCCACCCTCCCTCCACATCCTGGTGTATCTCTACGGGGCCTATAGTGACCACTATCCACACCACACATCCTTCACTCCCACATACCCATTCAACAACTGTGCGTGTCCCACCCCTCCCTCCACTCCGACATTTATACACCTCTCTGTCCCCTCTCGGGAAAAAAAATAAATAAATAAATAAATGATAAAATAAAAAACAAACAACAAAAAAAAAAAAAAAAAAAAAAAGGGGGGGGGGGGGGGGGGGGGGGGGGGGGGGGGGGGGGGGGGGAAGAGGAAAGGGCAAAGAAAAGAGAGAACCCTGGATATCCTTCTTCCTCCTCACTCAGCCACTCCGTCTATGTCCCTTTTCTCCTCTTCTCCACCCCCATCTACCACTTATCTTTATTTTCTTCCAGCCACCTTTCTACACTTGCTGGGGTGTCAAAGATCTGGGATCCTCCCAGCGCCACTATCCTTAATCGTGCCGGGTATAACAGAGCATATGTCAGCCTATGTTTCTGCAGTATACGCTTAACAGCCGTAAACTCTGCTCTACGCCTCTGCAGATCCGGCGAGAAGTCAGAGTAAACCGAAATTTTAACCTCTTTGAACATAATCTTCCCCGCCTCTCTAGCTATCCTCAGAAGTGTCACTTTGTCCCTGTAACTAAGGAATTTCAATAGGAGCGGCCTGGGGTGTCCCCCTGTAGGGGGGCCCTAAATGGTACTCTATGTGCTCTTTCAATTGAAAATGATGCTGAGAATGTTTCTCTTCCAAAAGACTCAATGAGCCATTTTTCCAAGAAGTCCACTGGGTTGGCGCCCTCGCTTTTTTCCGGCATTCCAATCAGCCTGACATTGTCTCTTCTAAGCCTATTCTCCATCTCATCCATTTTTGATGCATATCTGTCCATCTGTTCCTTCAGGAGTTTCATCTCATTTATTAATGGGTATACGTCATCTTCCAATTGGCTAGTCCGTGTCTCCAGGGCAGTTGTTCTTTCTGCCGTTTTTTGTAGCTCTGATCGAACCGCTGCTAGGTCCTCCTTTACCTCCTTCATCTGGGCGCACAGCTCTGTTAATGTATCTTTACATGCGTTCACCACTGTGAACACGTCTTTTATTGTTGGTTCCATTTCTGACAGTAGGCCCGGGTCGGTCGTTGACGCAGGGTTTTGTTCTATAGGTCCTGGGGTTTTTATTACTTGAAGCTTTCGTAGTTGAAGAGCTTGCTGTACCCTGCAGGATTGTACTTGAGGGTTGCCCCAGGCTCTTTCTATCTGCTGCAGCTCCCTGCTGTGCTTTAAACTGCGTTCCCCTTTTGGTTGATGTTGGCGACTGTGCAGAGGGGTGGGCATATTGTTCAAGTTTTGCTGCTGCTGTCTGTTGCATATTCTTCTCTTTAGCGGATCGAAGCTGCTGCATCGCTGCGCTCTCGCATAGGGGGGTCAAATGCCCCAAAAAAAAAAAAAAACGTGTTGCGAAGAACACAGGGCCTCTCGGTGCCCTGTATATTTACCACTTATTGTCTGTTGTCCCTCCTGGGTCTGGGCATACGACAAATATTAACAGCACTTTAGCTTTACGTATCAAGCATAGCTTATTGAGCAAATGTAACAGAAACCAGCAGCCTTACAGTCCGTGATAGATCAGACAATCAGTTTTATAATTGTTAGTCTCATAAGCAGTCCTTAATATCAGACATTCTCCTTCATAGGGGGGTGCGTACAAAAAAGGGATTTTTAATAACAGCTTACCTGTAAAATCCTTTTCTTGGAGTACATCACGGGACACAGAGCGCATAGTCATTACATATGGGTTATATGGGTACCTTCAGGTGTGGACACTGGTGTAATCAACTTCACAGGAAGTTCCTCCCTATATAACCCCCTCCCACTGAGAGTGCTTTAGTTTTGTAGCAAGCAATTTCTCTGAGGTTACACAATGTTCCCACAAAAAGAGGGTGGGAGCTCTGTGTCCCGTGATGTACTCCAAGAAAAGGATTTTACAGGTAAGCTGTTATTAAAAAATCCCTTTTTCTTGATCGTACATCACGGGACACAGAGCGCATAGTCATTACATATGGGATGTCCCAAAGCAATGCTCCATGAAGGGAGGGAGACCGTAAGGCCAAAATTAGCCAAACAGAAAAATATATCAGGAGGTAAAAAATAGCTCCACCAACAGAAAAAACAAGGGGGCGTGAACCGGGCCAGAGGATTCTATACTGCTGCCCGAAGGACCGCCTGCCCAAATGCTGCGTCCGTAGCTTTTGTGACGTCCAACTTATAAAATTTAGTAAACGTATGTACGGAAGACCAGGTTGCCGCTTTGCAAACCTGTGCCATAGAGATCTGATGGTGTGCCGCCCAAGAGGCACTCATGGCCCTCGTAGAATGGGCTTTAACTGATAAGGGAGGTGGAACGCGCTTCAGACCATAGGCCTGAAAAATCAGCTGCTTAATCCACCTAGCCAAGGAAGACTTGGCAGCCGGCTGACCCTTCTTGGGGCCATCCGGGAGAACGAAGAGCACATCTGTTTTCCGAATCTTTTCTGTAGCCTTGAGATAAACCCTCATGGCTCGAACCACGTCCAAAGTATGAAGCAGTCTTTCCTCTCTGGACTGGGGAGTAGGAAAGAAGGATGGTAGGACTAGGTCCTGATTCAAGTGAAAACTGGATATGACCTTAGGAAGGAAAGAAGGCTGAGGCCGCAGAACCACTCTGTCCTTATGCAGAATCAGGTACGGTTCCCTGCAAGACAAGGCTGCCAGCTCGGAGACCCTTCTGGCCGAAGCCATAGCCACCAAGAAAACCAACTTTCGGGTTAGCAGCACAAGAGGGATTTCTGTCAGAGGTTCAAACGGCTGCTTTTGTAAAGCTGACAAGACCAGATTTAAATTCCAGGGGCAGAGGGGAGCTCTAATAGGGGGATTTACATGCAAGACCCCCTGCAAAAAGGTTTTCACAAGCGAATGTGTGGCCAAAGGCCTTTGAAACCATATCGATAAGGCAGACACCTGCCCCTTTAGAGTACTAAGAGCTAACCCCTTGTCAACGCCAACCTGGAGGAATCGCAAGATCCTGTCAATAAAAAACTTGCGAGGATGCCCTCCTTGAGACTCGCACCACTCCACATAGGTTCTCCAGACTCTGTAATAAATATTTCTAGAGACTGGCTTTCTAGCTTGAATTAACGTAGATATGACTTGGGCTGAGAGGCCTCTGCCCTTAAGAATTAGAGATTCAGCCGCCAAGCCATCAAATTTAGCTGCTGTGAAGCAGGGTGGTAGATCGGGGCCCTGAGACAGCAGATCTGGGCGCAGGGGGAGTGGCCACGGTGCCCTTACTGACATCCTCACGATGAGTGCGTACCAAGCCCTTCTGGGCCAGGCTGGGGCCACCAGGATCACCGGCCTGCGCTCCACCCTGATCCTTCGTAGAAGGCGGGGAATCATCTGTAGTGGAGGGAACGCATACAGGAGAGAAAACTGGTGCCAGGGGCAAACCAACGCATCGGTCCCGTAGGCCGAGGGGTCCCTGGCTCGGGATACGAATTTGTCCAATTTCTTGTTGAATCTTGTTGCCATGATGTCCACATCGGGAACTCCGAATCTTTGGCAAATCTCTTGGAATACCTGGGGGTGAAGAGACCACTCTCCCGGGAGTAACTGTTGACGACTCAAAAAATCTGCTTGAGAATTGTCTATCCCTGGGATGAACACTGCTGAGATGCAGGGTACATGGGCTTCGGCCCATGAAAAAATCAGGTTTACTTCCTTTTGAGCCGCCAGGCTCCTTGTGCCCCCCTGGTGGTTTATGTATGCCACCGCCGTGGCATTGTCGGACTGTATCCTTACTGGCAGACCCTGCAGGGGAAGAGTCCAGGCGACCAGGGCCAACCGAGCAGCTCTGATCTCTAGGACATTGATGGGAAGCAGACTTTCTGCCTCTGACCACTGTCCCTGCTGGGGTCCGTTTTCCTAAGATTGCCCCCCAACCTGTTAGGCTGGCATCTGTGGTTACTATTTTCCACGAGATGGGGCAAAAGGTTTTCCCTTTTGATAATTTTTGAGGGATCAGCCACCAGTACAGGCTGTGCCTGACTCCTGGAGAAAGAACTAATGGACGGTCTAATGCCTGTATGGACTTGTTCCAAGCAGAGAGAATAGCTGCTTGCAGAATTCTGGTATGGATCTGGGCATAGGGCGCTGCTTCGAAGGCGGCCACCATCTTTCCCAGCAGTCGCATGCATAGGCGAATAGTCGGCTTCTTTTTGCCTAAGACTATTTGAATCGTTTGAATCAACGACCTGATCTTCTTTTGAGGTAAAAATACCCTCTGGCATTCTGTATCTAACCGAAAGCCTAGATATTCCAACTGTCTTGTGGGTTGTAACCTTGATTTTTCTTGGTTCACAATCCACCCGAACTCTTCTAGATGCCGCACTGTGCGGACTACTGCATGATTGAGGTTGGAAGCTGAACTGTCGATAACCAGGAGATCGTCCAGGTATGCTAGGACCAAGATGCCTTCTGTCCTTAGGACGGCTAGCACCGGGGCTAACACCTTTGTGAATACCCGTGAAGCTGTTGCCAACCCGAAAGGGAGGGCTACGAACTGGTAATGACTTTGGTTTATCGTAAAACGAAGAAACTTGTGATGTGCTGGGTAAATCGGCACATGCAGATATGCATCCTTTATGTCTATAGATGCTAGGAAGTCGCCCTGATGCAGGCTGGCTGTCACTGAACGTATGGAGTCCATACGAAAGGTCTGAATCCTTAGAAAGCGATTTAGGCGTTTGAGGTCTAATATAGGCCTGACGTCGCCATTGGGTTTTGGTATAACAAAAAGGTTGGAGTAGAATCCCAGACCCTTTTCTTGGGTTGGTACTTCTACAATTACTCCTTGGAGCAAGAGGCGATCCAACGCCTTTACGAGAGAGGCCCTCTTTAACGGGTCGCTTGGAAGACTTGACCCCTGAAAATGAGGAGGGGGGATTTCTCGAAACTCTAGTTTGTAGCCTGAGGCTACTACGGACCGAACCCAAGCGTCGGGAATTCTGGCCTTCCAGACTTCGGAGAAAAACTGAAGCCTCCCCCCCACCCAAGAGAGTGGGGGCGCCCCTTCATGAATCTGACTTGATGACTGGTTTAGCCGGCTTGCGAGACCAGGGCCTCTTGTTTGCCGCGGCTTGTCCCTGTGGGCGACTATTAACTGCTGAATGCCCGGGAGGCCGTCGATACTGACGAGAAGTCGAAGGGGCCGAGCCTACAATGGCCTGTCGTTTAAACGTGGGCCCACGCGGTCTTTTCTTGACCGGTAAGGAAGTACTTTTTCCACTTGATATGGTGTGGATATATTTATCTAGGTCTTCCCCGAATAGTCTTCCCCCATGAAAGGGAAACCCTGCTAAAAGCTTTTTGCAGGGTGCCTCTGCTGACCAGTTCTTTAGCCACAAAAGACGACGCATGTGAACCATCAGTAGAGATGAACGAGATGCCTGTTGGATGGAGTCCTTAATAGCATCTATTGCAAAGCAGAGAGCCCTAGGGAATTCTGCTAATTCATGAGTATGCTGAGCCGGCATGTCCTTTAATATATGTTTTGCCTGATCCTTCAAGGCCTGACAAACACCAATGGCTGCTACTGCTGGCTGAACCATGGCACCTACTGAGGTGAAAGCTGCTTTCAGTAGGGTCTCGAATTTCTTGTCGACCGGATCCTTGAATATATGGACATTTTCAACCGGACAAGTCAGGGATTTATTCACGCAGGAAATGGCTGCGTCCACTGTAGGGAGAGCCCATTTCTTCACATATTCCTCTTCCATAGGGTAGAGAATAGAGAATCTTTTAGGAGGGACAAAGATTCTATCAGGTCGAGCCCAATCCTGGTAAATCACGTTCCGTAGAAGGGGGTGCATTGGAAAAGATGCACAAGTTAATGGAGCCTTTAAAGAACCCAATGAGGATACCTCCGGGGCTACTAGTTCTGGCACTGGAAGTTTAAAGGCAGTGCGAACCATATCTGTCAAAGACTGGATCCACAGGCCCTCCGCTTGAGAGGCCGAAAAATATTCATCTATAGTGGAATTTTCCCTGTCTGAACCGTCGGGACTTGGGTCTGCCTGATCCCCTTGTGGGTCCCGTTCCTCTGAAGAGGAGACCTCCGCATCTGAAAACCCCACACTGGGTGAGGGGGATCTAGCCCGCTTGCTACTTGGGCAAGGACGGGAAAACAACGCAGTTAACCTTTTCTCTAGCCCACACATGGTGGCTGCTAGCATTTCTTCCGTCACGTAAACGGGAATGGGTGGATCGGGGGCCGCCTCTGCCCCCAGCACCCCCAATGGCTCTTGTACTATGCCACTCGGTGTCCTGACTGGCGAGGGTGGGGCCGTAGAAGCCTGGCCCAAATCCTCTGACCCCGATGGAGACCCCTTTTGCTTTTTGGCACCTTTAGCAGCCTTGGCTGGTCCAGATCCCTTTGGAGCCATTGTACAACCTTGGGTCACCCCTATAGCCAACACCTGACTGTTGCAGCTAGGAGTAACCAATATGAGGGCAGGTATGAGGAAAAATGAAAAAGAACTAATTTCTCTCTTTTTCTTTTTTTTTTTTTTTTTTTTACCCGCCTGGGAGGTGGCAATACTGAGGAAACCTGTGAGTATTGACACACCAATGCCCGTTAGCCGGAGTCCAAGGTAGACTCAGATACTGCTGGATCTAAGGCTGAGTCCCTTTAAGCAAAAAAACTTTTTTTTTTTTTTTTTTTTTTTTTTTTTCTGGTCAATAGTGGACCTAAGTCCTAGACCTGAAGATCCACAAAACCGCCACTAGGTGTCCCTGTGTGGCCAAAAGACCCAGCTGCACGCTCTGTATCCTTTCTTCCTCTGCCTCCAGGAGGAAAGACCAGCCCGAGAGAAGTTTTCCCTTTATACAGACCCTGACGCTGCTGGCCCGCCCCCCCGACGCACGCCGACGCTATAAAAGGCGGTCGTGCACGCGCGCGCGTATGCGCGCGCACGATCGCGCGCACGATCGCGCGCACCACGCTGAAACCACATGGAGGAAGCAGAGCAGAGGAACAACATGGACCAGCGTTATGCAGCACCAACAGACACCAGGTAAGCACTAATCTTATTGTAGTGCACACACAGCGAGGAAGCTGTCCCCTTGGGCTTCCTAATAAACAGGAGTTTTTTACCAGCAATTTCCTCTTTAAAACATGTGGGGTTGCAGTATCAGTGTTAACAGGCAGACCTGGGGTGAGTAGCAAATATATAACTTACACAAGTATACATATATCTACATATTATCTGGGTAAACATTAGAATCCCATCCTGCCTCAACAGACATAGTGGAGATAGTGGCTGATGCACAAGCATACTGTTAGCCAACCCAGAACCCCCAGGGGGATACCTACTGTCGAACCAAGTCCCGCAGGTTCCCTCTTACCTGCTCCACGCCGCAGGGTATTGCAAAATGCAAGAGACCCAATCTTCCCCCATCTCCGTGGGTATTGTCTTGGACCTTCAGGGACCGGGGTCCTGTGTTAAGGAACCCACACCCCTGGACCTATATAGCATCCTGGCATCAGTAGCGTTTAGTTCTTGGAAGAGACTAAGGCACTGGAGCCCAGAATCCAGCCCTCCAAGGAGAGGCATTATAGGCAAAACCCCACTCCAGCAGGGCCCGGGTACCGTACACCTTGGCTCTGAAGCACTTTGGACGGATCCGGCTAGCTATCCTGGGTCCCAAGACCTCCGAGGGACAGCTAGACGTGACCAACACCTAAGACACTGGCGAAAAAACTAAAGCACTCTCAGTGGGAGGGGGTTATATAGGGAGGAACTTCCTGTGAAGTTGATTACACCAGTGTCCACACCTGAAGGTACCCATATAACCCATATGTAATGACTATGCGCTCTGTGTCCCGTGATGTACGATCAAGAAATTATGCTCAAGCACCCACAGTAGCAAGCAAACAAGCCAGCAAAAGAAAGAGTTCACTGGCTTTTATCTAGGGGTCAGGGGTCAGCGTTACCTTCTTACCGTGCGTGCAATGCTGCGCCCAAGCATATGCATACGGGAAGCCAGCTAGCAATGATTTGTATGTGATGGCTTACTGGTAGTAATCATATTCACCAGCTAGAGGCGGCAATAGTAATCAGTAGCATTCATCAGCAGCGCCTTATTATCAGTCTATTACTGCCTATAGCCTATCGCCCATATATGAACTTATGACTTTAGAGGATGGGTCATATGCGGATATACAGTACTCAAGAGGGATAAAAGTGTGCAGAGTTTAAACGGTGTTAGCATTCCATAAATGATCCAATACAGCAACACATAGCAATTATCAGCTCTCAAATAACAGTCGTCAGCTGTGGTACTATAGGGTCAATAAGGCAATCAGGCAAGCATATATGAGGGGCCCATCCGCCAGCAGCCAAATAGTCCTTGATAGTGCATAAATCTCAGCACAGGTTTACACTTTTTCCTTTAGCCTTGAAGAGGGTATAGAATTCCACAGATCTCATTATAATTTATGAAAACAAAAAAAAAAAACCTTCAGTGAATCACAGCATAAGGACAGAGCAGTTCAGTGATGATGTCAATCCAAAACAAAACTCCTGCTCAGCAGCCTATCACAGTCTGTTAAGGGCTGCTACTCACGTGTCCCATGTAGTCTGTGTGCCTTCTGTTCACTGCAATATCACCGCTCCCAGCAGCTTTCCAGTAGTCCGTGTCTCAGTGCTTGCTTCCCAGGAGCTCCATCTGCTCTCTACTCGGCAGCTTCTTATCTCCCTTACACTGCGCTGTCCTATCTCTCCTCCTTCTCCTCACAGATTGTGGACAGCTGACAGCTGCAGGCTCCGTGCATTCCTTTGCGGTGGCTTTGAGAGAGAGCAGAGCGAGGCTAGGCTCAGAGGACTAGGCACCCCATGTACCAGTTCGGGCAGCACTGGAAACAGCCGCGGCGGAGAGTAAATGACTGTATCACCCGTCCACTCTCCTCCTTCAGCAAGGCAGCATGTAGACAGCAGTATCACCCTAGGAAATCAGCATGGAGCGGAGAGGAGTGGAGACACGCACAGCTGCTCTCACTCACACTCACTCACTCACTCACTCCTCCATCCGGTCACGCCCCCCAGAGACATGATAGTTAACCGATTCCTTTTTAAAAATAAATACCAATCAGTCATGTAATGTGCCTAGTTTCATGCTTCCGTGAAGGACAGAGACAAAGAGCCAATACAGGGCAGTGTTTGGTTCTGGAGGGGTTTTAGACACACAGTAATCACACCTCCTTTATTAGAGACCACAGAGAAAACCTCCCAGTACTTTTTTCATAAGGAAACAGACAACCAGGAAGTGTGTTGCCACGGTCAATCACAGCCAGTGAGGAGGGAGTGGAGGGCAGGACTGAACAATGCTTTGCATGCCTTATAGGACACACTGAAGTTGGCTTGGGAGCAAGCATGCATGAGTGCCTCCAGAGCAAGCAGCTTGCGTTGGAGGCACTCGACAATGGGGAGAAGCCAGAAGAGCTGGCGGAGCACCCAAAGTGGACCAGGGCTGCTCTGGAATGTAAATATCATTTTATAAAAAAAAAAAAAATTGAACTTTTACTTTAAATTTTGTTTGGAAGCAAGAAAATAATACATTTCATGAGCATCGTATATAACATAATATCCATCTCCATCTGCTGATTAATATACCATAGTATACAAATAATAGCACCTTTCCCCTGAAACCTTATTCATTTAATACATCAAAACCAAACTACTATTCCTTCTTAAACACGCAGACAGGTAATTCCCTCAGTGGGAAAACGAATACTGACCTACATTTTTCCATCATCAGTTACTGAAGATCACATTCCAGATTCTCCATAAAATGGAGAGCGGGCTGTAGTTTGCAATTAGTGATGACAACATTCTTGGACCCCATCATACCCATCTTTGGAGTTTTAATTTTTCTTTAATATAATTTTTAGACGGTTCATAGCTAATATAAGGAATAGCACCCAGTCTTGCATTTATTTACACATTTTTATTGTTTTATCTTTACCCCCAAGGGGTGTTATAGATATGGGATTATAGTTTATGGCAATTATTTATTAATTTATTTTTTGTGTTAATGTTTAATTTTTTTCATTTTAAAATTATTGGGCTTGGCGTAATATAGAGGTAACTGTGCTTATCAATGGTTAATTTCTGCCTGTATTTTTATGCAATTTTATACTCTTAGCAGTTGACAAGATAGAAGCTGCAATGGTGAAAAGTCATAAATTAGACACAACTGGTCCCAGAGTGTCACTACTGCAACCACTGCAAACGCCTGAGAATCCAAGTCCTGGAGACAAACCTGTCCAATGTCCCAGTGAATCTGGATGCCAGAAGGTCCACATCTGGGGTGCCACGTCGCTGGGTGAAGCGCCCACTCGCCCAAAGGCAATCATTGATGGCTGAGGAAATCTGCCTGACAATTTTCCACTCCTGGAATATAAATGGTGGACAGAGTGGGAACATGAAATTCTGCTTGGATTAGATCCAGTTCCTCCTTGATGATTTCTGTGTGCCACCACTGTAATGTTCAATGGGACGCTTACAGCAAGATCCTTCTCCTACATTGATCGATAGGGCTGAACAAGTCAAATCACCCTCAGCTCTAGAATATTGGTGGGCAACAACCTTTCCTCTGGCATCCAAGTTCCCTGGACCGAAAGATTGTGCATAACTCCCCCCCCCCCCCCCCCATAACCTTCCAGGTGAGGGGGAGAAATTACTTTGTACTATGTCCAGCTGTCAGGAGGACATCCACCAGCCTCAGAGGCTGTTGCATTTTGAGGCATAATGACAATTGTGACCTTCTGTTCTATGCAGTCAACATTCCACTGTAGAGGCCTGGAATGCAACCAGGCAATGCCTACAAGGAGGCTACCTTCTTTTCCAGGACCCTGGATTTGACAGCATAGTGAGCAAGTGCACCCGAGTTCTCAGAGAAAGGCATTTTTTCCCCCACTTAACAGTATCCGGCCTGGATATTGTAAACTCTGGGCTGGGAGTAAGGCACCATGTAAGACTTATTGCTCTTCAGGAGAGAAATTAGATTCTCTCCCTAAGTAGTCCAGATACCCTATAAGAAAACCTTGGGTCCACAGGAGGCCCAGACCCTGAGCCGAGACCTCAGTGAACACTCTGGGGGATGTAGAAAGGCCAAACGGTAAAGCCACTAATTGAACATGGTAATTCACCACAAACCGCAGATAGCGCTGGTGGGGAAAAGATCAGAACATGCAAGTAAGCATCTTTGATGTAAACTGACGTTAGGAATTTCCACACTGGAAAGAGGCCACCACAGGCTGTATGAACTCTATCCAGAACTTCTGCACTCCCAGAAACTTGAATCAACTGAGCTCTAAAATGGGGCAAACATCTCCATTTGGCTTTGGAACCATGAGTAGGTACATGTAGAAACCAAGGAACCTTTTTTTCCCCCCTCTAGAACGAGAATGATCACTCTCTGGAAAAGCGGCCAAGAGAGAACATGCAAAATAGCTAGTCTTATTCACAGATTTAAAGAAACATTTGAAAGGATGAAGGGAGGAAGAGGAAAGCTCTGAAAATCCAGTTTGTATTCAAGAGACACAACATTGCAGACCAACTCGTACCTCATTCTTCCCTTTCCCCCCTCATCAGCATGCTAATAACATTTTTAAATAAAACCTTTCCATTTTATTACATATATCTTAGTTTAGTTCCAGGGATGTTATCACTGCGTCTCTAAGCCACACAATGAAGGCAGATTATGGTTCGTGGGAGGGACCAGCACAATGCTGTATTTTGTTTCCTGAAAACATCACAACAGCAGGTACCAGTGATGAAAAACACTAACCTTTTCCATTTCTTGACGGAATGTTGTAAAGAGTTCATTGCTTTTTGCCATTGTGGTTTGAAATTCCTCAAACTTATCCATGTACAAAGAAAGCTGAAAAGAAACAGCAGATTGTTAAAAAATAAATAAATTGAATTAGAAGAGTTTAACCTAAACAAGATAAAATGGATCCCGATCCTTTAAAGCAGTGATGGTGCTGTGTAATTTAACCCCCTGTATCACCTGAAATACCTGTCTAATTTTGCCTGGCTCTGTCCTCCCCCTTTACCTGACATATATATCGTGGCTGCTGAACCCTGACACCATGGTCGGTTTACATGCCTCTTTCATGCGCAGCCCTGCTCTCCTCCCCGCCTGTCAGCTACGCGTTTCTCTTCCTTTGCTCCCGAGGGACACCAGCGGGGAATTAGTGGCCCCTCCCACTCTAGCTATCTGACGGGGAGAAGGGAGCCGGTAGGTCACATCATCGTTGATCAGCACACTCAATTCTATGGAGGCTTAACTCTTTATTCAACGTTTTGTAGCAAAACCCTATAGGAACTTATTTTTCATCATTAATTCTACATTCAATAGTTTTCTTGCTACATTTGGCTGGTAGGACCCCATAACTTAGCTTAGTTTGTTTATTACATATTATGCATTTTTTGTATACATTTTGTCTTCTGGATCACGTTTCTAAATTTAAAAACAGTTAGTGTTCAACAGTATTGCCACCATAAACCCTGTTTTTTTTGTAGATTTCCCCCTAAATAACATTTTACTTTCAATCTAAAACACATACAGTTTCTCACAAAATGGAGTACACTTTTTTGTAAATATTTTATTATATATATTTAAAATGTGACATCACTGAAGAAATTACACTCTGCTACAATGTTACAATGTAAAGTAGAGTGTACAGCTTGTATACAGTGTATATTTGGTGTCCCCTCAAAAGAACAGCCATTAATGTCTAAACCGCTGGCAACAAAGATGAGTACACCCCCAAATGAAAATGTCCAAATTGGGCCTCCCCGGTGTCATGTGACTCGTTCGTGTTACAGATAGTCTCAGGTGTGAATTGGGAGCAAGTGTGTTAAATTTAATGTTATCGCTCTCACTCTCTCATACTGGAAGTTCAACATGGCATCTCATGGCAAAGAGGATGTGAAAAAAAAAAAAAAAAAATTTGTTGCTCTACAATAAAGATGGCCTAGGCTATAAGAATATTGTCAAGACCCTGAAACTGAGCTGCAGCACGGTGGCCAAGACCATATAGCACACAACACGGGTGTAAAACAGCTGATGCGTTTTGCACTATAAATTAGTGCTTAATCATAGGGTTAAGGGGGTTAAGGCAAGGCTGGAAAATAATGGTGGCCAGAAAAAATATTGACACATTGGGCCCAATTTGGAAATTTTCACTTAGGGGTGTACTCACTTTTGTCGCCAGCGGTTTAGACATTAATGGCTGTGTGTTATTTTGAGGGGACAAAATGTACACTGTTAAACAAGCTGTACACTCACTACTTTACATTGTAGCAAAGTGTAATTTCTTCAGTATCACATAAAAGATATACGGTAGTAAAATATTTACAAAAATGTGAGGGGTGTACTCACTTTTGTGAGATACTGTACCTATTTTGGGACATATACAGCTTTTGTATCATATTTGGATACATACAGTATATTTTAAATTCTACAAGTTTTTATTCTGGGAAAACAGGCTATACTTATTGTGATATTGTTTTAACAGTAAACATCTACTTTTTGATAATTGTCTCAATTGTTTGCGACACGTCTGCTTTATTAACCACTTAAGCCCCTGACCAATATGCTGCTAAATGCCCAAAGGCGTTTTTACAATTCGGCACTGCGTCGCTTTGACAATTGCACGGTCGTACGACGTGGCTCCCAAACAAAATTGGCGTCCCTTTTTCCCCCCACAAAGAGGTTTCTTTTGGTGGTATTTGATCACTTCTGCGGTTTTTATTTGTTGTGCTATAAACAAAAATAGAGCGACAATTTTGAAAAAAATTAAATTTTTACTTTTTGCTATAATAAAAATCCCCCAAAAACATATATAATTTTTTTTTCCCTCAGTTTAGGCCGATACGTATTCTTCTACCTATTTTTGGTAAAAAAAAAAAAAAAAAATCACAATAAGCGTTTATCGATTGGTTTGCGCAAAATGTATAGCGTTTACAAAATAGGGGATAGTTTTATTGCATTTTTATTTTATTTTTTTTACTACGGACAATTTTGACACATTTTTGGGACCATTGTCATTTTCACAGCATTTAAATTGCATTGTTTATTGTGAAAATGAAAGTTGCAGTTTGGGAGTTAACCACAGGGGGCGCTGTAGGATTTGTGTGTTCCCTGTGTGTGTTTACAACTGTAGGAGGGTGTGGCTGTAGGTCTGATGTCATCGATCGAGTCTCCCTATAAAAAGGGATCACTCGATCGATGCAGCCGCCACAGTAAAGCACGGGGAAGCCGTGTTTACATACGGCTCTCCCCGTTCTTCAGCTCCAGGGAGCGATCGCGAGGCTAAAAACGAATAGCCGCATCCTCGTCCCGGATCGCTCCCTGCGGGTTTCCGACCGCCGCATGTAGGGGGGGGGTCCCCCGATTGGACCCCCGACCCGCGCAAAGGCTGCCTTAACAATCCCTTCTGTGGACGTATATCTACATGCGGCGGTCGGAAAGTGGTTAAAGGCTTATGAAAACAATAAAACCACCCATTTAACCTGCACAGTGTTAGGATGGTAAATCTAAAAGCTTAGTATTTAATACTGCCATAAACTGCTCCCAACGCTCTCCCCATTTCCACTATAGTGGAAATAGGACCAAACAATAGATCAGCAATTTATATCATTGGAAGTTTATTTTCCCTCAGTTAAATTGTATTTACAGTGCCTTGCGAAAGTATGCGGCCCCCTTGAACTTTGCGACCTTTTGCCACATTTCAGGCTTCAAACATAAAGATATAAAACTGTATTTTTTTGTGAAGAATCAACAAGTGGGACACGATCATGAAGTGGAACGAAATTTATTGGATATTTCAAACTTTAACAAATAAACTGAAAAATTGGGCGTACAAAATTATTAGGCCCCTTTACTTTCTTTTTTTATCTTTAACTTTTCTTTATTGTTTTCCAATATACAAGATTTTCATATTTACTTACAAGCAAACAAAAAGTGCATGTTACATGTGTATAAATAAGAAAATACCAACATTAGACTTTGTGTACATACAATAAATTATCCTACTCCTTCCCACCCCCCCCTTCCCTCCCTCCCCCCCCCACTTAATAGCTCCCCCCGCCCTTTCCCTGTCCCCCCCCCCTCGTGTGGCTATTGCGCCATGATTTTACTTTACCACCTATAGTGCAGATATGTTAATCTAAGTTATTCTTAGTGCCATAAGATTAAGAAGGGGGGACAACAGGAGGAGCATTAGGGGGTAAACCCATCCAAGCAAGATCGCTTCTAGGAAAGGGTCAGAGTTTGGTCCGTCTTGTGTTTAGTGTCTAGTTGTTAAGAGGTTTCCATCTTCTAGGGTTAGGGGAGGTTACAGGCCGTACCGGCAGTCTGTCTCTAGGAAGGGAATCCTATGTCTCTCAACCAGGGTCCCCACACTCTTTCGAACCTTTTGTGATTCCCTTGTTTAATAAAGGCCACTCTCTCACTCCAAATCAAAGTATTAATGGTTTCGGTCCAATTCCTGACAGAAGGGGGGGCGTGCGCCTGTCATCTGTGCGATTAGCTTGCGTGCCTGGAATAGGCCTCGCAGTACGCCTTCCAGGGTTCCCGGTGGAACTCTATGGTCCTCCATGTCCCCTAGAAGGCAGGTTCAAGTGTCTGGCTCTAAAGAGGTCTTAAAGGTATTATTACGTTTGTTAATGACTTCTGTCCAATACCTGAAGAGCTTGGGGCATCTCCAGAACATGTGGACAAGATCGCCTGTAGCCTTATATCTAATTGAAACATTTTTTTAGGAGTGTAATAGACACGATGTATTAGAAATAAGTGGGAAAATCTCTGTGCTGGGGCAATAGATACCAGAGCCCCTCTATTTAGAATCCTACTCCACTGCTCTGACGTTATCAACCCCAGGACCCTTTCCCACCTTTCTCTACTCCTGAGCATGCCTAATTTATAGCCCTAGCCTCCAGTTTGTCATATAGCTCCGAGATTAAACCTTTCGCTATATTAGTTTGGGCTATTTTGGTGAGGATGGGAGTCTGGATCTTATCTATCAAATGGGTCTTAAACTGGGTCTGGATGGCGTGCCTAATCTGGAGATATTTAAAGAACGTTTTGTTTGGTATGTTAAATTTGTGTCTCAAGTCCGAGAATGATTTCATAAGGTTACCCTCGTACAAATGGAGTAGTCGCGCGACTCCCTGTCTCTCCCAGATTTTACATTTTTCTACGCCCTCCACTTCTGACAGCTTTTTATTGTTCCAAAGGGGGGCAAACTCAGTTACCCCAGAGTATCCCAACAGAGTATTCGTTGTCTGCCACACTTTATTAAGTAATTTTATGGTCGGGCATTTATGGGCAAAGGAGTTTGCCTCCAAGGCTTCTGCCAATATATTATGTGGGGCCCCTGCTATCATTAGTCTAAAGCAGTCCTTTCTTCGGTCTGGGATTCCACACCCTGCTATATGTTGTAACTGAGATGCCAGGTAATATATTCCTCGGGTGTGGGACCGCCATCCCTCCCTCCTTGACCGGGAGCTGCATGGTCTGCAACCCGATTCTGGCCTGCCTTCCTTTCCACATTAATTCTCTAAATAATGTTTCCATTTTTTTGAACCATATTTGGTTCACCCAGATCGGAGAATTGTGGAGTGCGTATAGTATCTGGGGAAGCCAGATCATTTTAATTAGATTGCATCTCCCAGCTACAGAGAGAGAGGGAGGCGGCTCCAAATATCTTTTTTTTGCTTCAGCTTTGTTAATAGTGGAGCTATATTTTTACTAATATACTCCCTGACCTCACAGGTAATCCAAACCCCCAAATATTTTAGTTTTGTTGGAATTTTTAGCTGGGGCATTTCAGCCATCGTCTGGTCTCGTAGCGTATCTATTGGGAGCAGAGCCGACTTATCCCAGTTAACCATCAGTCCTGAAAACCCACCAAACTCCCTGACCATTTGACCCACTGGGACCAGCGAGTTGTTGACATTGCCTATAAAGAAGAGGATGTCATCCGCAAATAGCGATATCCTATCTTCCTCTGAACCCCTTCTGAACCCCTGAATGTCTTCCTTGAGCCTGGTTTTAATAGCTCAAGGTTCCATGGCCAGTGCAAACCGGAGTGGGGATAGGGGACACCCCTGTCTCGTTCCCCTCCCCAGTCCGAATAGGTCTGAAGCTTCGCCATTGATTTTGATTTTTGCGCGTGGTTTATTGTATAGAAGTTTAACCCACCTAATAAAAGGAAGGGCCGAATCCAAAGCTTTCTAATACCTTCCATAGGTAGGGCTCTCGATACACCCATTTAGGCGTGTTGCAAGGACTTTTGCAAGGATTTTTACGTCTGTGCAGAGCAATGAGATTGGACGATAGGAAGATGGGTCTAATTGGTCTTTTCCCTCTTTATGGATAACAATGATCGTTGCCTCCATCATGGAGGAAGGAAGGTGCCCCTCGGAGAAGGCGAATTTCAGAGTGTGCAGTAATTCTGGTAGCAATATGTTGCCATATCGCTTGTAGATTTCTATTGGAAGCCCATTGGGACCTGGTGATTTATGGTTAGACATCCCTGCCACAGCAAGCTGCAGTTCTTCCAGAGTGACAGGGAATTACATTTTTTTTTTTTCGTTATCTGACAAATTTGGAAACGGAATTCCCTGAAAGAAAGCTTCCATGTCTTCGTTTTCTCCCCTAGATTTGTATAGGGATTTGTAGAAGTCATGAAACGTGTCTTATCTCCCTTCCTTCAGTTAGAATTTCACCTGTGGGACCCCTAATGGCCCCAATATTGGAAGAAGGGGTGTTAGTCCGTATCAGGAGCGACAGCACACGCCCCACCTTCTCCCGCTCGCCAAATTGAGATAGTTTCTGGAAAATTTGGCAGTTCTCTGCCTTCCTCATAGTAGCCATTCTATAGACCTTCTGTTTATCAAGCCATTCTCTTTGTCTACTTGGGGAGGGATCCTCAATGTATCGTTGTTCGGCCAACATCGCTTCATTTTTGACCTCTTCTTCCCACTTCCTAGATTCCCTTTGTAACCTTGCCACCCTTTGTATTAACAAGCCCCTTAAATATGCCTTCAAGGAGTCCCAAACCAAACCAGCCACTGCCGTACCTGTATTGATTTGGACATACTCCTTCAAGCTGTTCAATAGTTCTTGTGGTTCACCAAGTAACTCAAGCCAGTATGGACTAATTTTCCACTCCCTTGGAGGTGTTCGCTCGTTTTTCCTAATTACTAGTTCTAATGGTGAGTGGTCTGAGACCACTCTTGGGCTGTACTCTATTTCCTTCACCATATTCGATAGCGTTTCATTGCCCATAGCCAGGTCAATTCTGGACAAAGTGGCATAGGAACTAGAGAAGCAAGAATACTGTCGGGTCTGTGGGTGATGGATGCGCCAGGTATCTCTTAGCCCTGCCTCCTCCATAAACTGGGCCAAACGGCCCCCTCATTCGGTATTTGAGTCAAATTTTGGGGGGAATCTATCGTACGCTCTATCAGGGACTTCATTGTAGTCGCCCACTGCTATCAGGGGGATGTCCGGTTTATCCAACATAAACGCGACTAATTTCTGTAGTACAGTAAAGTTGAAGGGGGGGGGGGGGGGGGGGGGGGGGGAGAATATATATGTTGGCTAATACATAGGGCCTGTTCTCAATAGAACAGAACAAAAAGATATACAGTCCCTGTTCGTCTATTCAACTCTTTTCACAGGAGAATAGCAGCCCTTTCCCCACCAATATACTGACCCCCCCTTGAGTATGAGGAGTGTACAGAGTGATAGCGGAACGGGAATTTCCGTAGACCCAATTGGGCCATAGTATCCCTGGTTAAATGTGTCTCCTGTAGACAGAGTATCCCTGCTCCCCTCCATTGATGCCAGAACCGATGCTCTCTTGGTAGGGTCCCCCAGCCCTCGTACGTTCCATGATCTAATTCTCCAAGCCATGGGCGATGTATAATAAGGAATAGGCGAAAATAAACAATGTCATGAAGTTACTCTTCTCCCTCTCTCCCAGCTGCTTGCTCGGACCAATACTTCTCCCGTTACTGATGGTGTTTGAAGTGCTTAAGATGCTTGGAATACCTCCCTCCCCTAAGATAGCTTCCCACCACCGCCCTCTCCTCCCCCCGCCCCTCCCCCACTGGACCCACCCCTCCCTGCCCCCCCCCCTCTGCCCATTGGGGCTCCTCTTGGGGGCCTCACCTGTAACCTTACCACTCTTGCCCAATCTCATCACATCTACCATACTACCACTTTTACCCACCACACTCACCCCAGGAAGAATCTCTCCTCACCCCTCCTATTTAAGTAAATTTAAAGGCCCGCTTCCCGGGGAATACCCTGAAATACTTGTGATTACATGTCCAACTTGTCATTTTACATTAAATCTAAAAATATGTAAAAGCAATAATGACTCAAGGTCCCAAAAGGGAACAGTCCATTGGCGATGTGTAAATAAAAAGAAAAAAAGAAAGAGAAAACCCCCCCCCCCTCCAAGTTTAACGCAACGTGATATATATATATATATATATATATATGAATTAGTGTTCCGAAGGGCCCAAAGAGCACCCAGACCTTGAACACCCAAGTCTAGCACAAAGTGTACCATTGTGAATAAATGCAAGGTGAGAAATAATGGCTCGAAGGCCCAAGAAACATCTTTTCATTAGCGTTAATATCGTGTAAAAAAAAAAAAAAAAAAAAAAGTGGGGAAGGAGGGGGGGCCTCCTGTAACCAGTCACTGAGTATTAAACCAGCGACATATGTGCCATAATTGTGTGAAAACTGGTAGTAAAAAAGTAGTGTCGCACCCAAAAAAAATAAAAAAGAAGGGGGGGGGGGGGGGGAGAGAGAGGAGACAAATAATCATGTGAATAAGTCTTATAAGTCCTTGCGGGTGTCATCCAACCATTTTGTCACTTCTTCTGGCGTGTTGAAAAATGCTGTAACCCGTAGGCGGGCTGGGTACAATAAAGCATATATCACTTTCTGCTTTCAGCTCTTCGTTTTTGTAAATCTGGGGAGAAATCAGGATAGAACGAGACTCTAGCGCCATTATAGATAATATCCCCCTTCTCCCTAGCTTTTTGGAGAAAGGTGACTGTCCGCATAATTAAAAAATTTAGAAAGTAAGGATCTAGGGCGCCCACCTGGCGGTGGGGGTTTTGAAGGGACCCTATGGGCTCTTTCAATAGAAAAAAAAAAAAAGGTGAGGAAGTAGTGGTATCAAAGATCTCTTTAAGCCGCCCCTCCATAAATTTATAGTGACAGGGCCCTCACACCGTTCTGGAAGGCCAATCACACAAATGAATGTTTTACAATCATTAACGCATAGGACATCTTTCAATGTAGGCTACTTAGTTGGCTCAAAGCCAGTTTTTACAAGGGATCCTGGTGTAGCCAGAGTGGCCAATGTAGCAATAGTCTTGTGCTTCCCCCCCCCCAAGTCACTTAATAGTTTGGGTTTTAGGCCCAGTTAAGTTGGCTGAATTGGATGGTCTAAAGCAGTGGTTCTCAACCTGGGAGACGGGACCCCCTCGGGGGTCAAATGGCAATTTGCCAGGGGTCACCGAATCCTGGACTGTTCCTGAAGCCCGCACCACTTTCCTAGCCTTATTACGACCGAGCCAGAAACAGTGAGTAACACTACCTGTGATTATAGTTGCCAATGAAAGTCCCCACTACAGTTCTCAGATCGGCAGATGACCTTGATCAAGAGCACCCAAGTTGGCTGATCAGAACTCCCCACCAGCACTGCCACTGATCTCACCCCCCCCCACCAGCACTGCCACTGATCTCACCCCCCCCCCCCCCACCAGCACTGCCACTGATCTCACCCCCCCCCACCAGAACTGCCACTGATCTCACCCCCCCCCCCACCAGCACTGCCACTGATCTCACCCCCCCACCCACTGCCACTGATCTCACCCCCCCACCAGCACTGCCACTGATCTCACCCCCCCCCCCACCAGCACTGCCACTGATCTCACCCCCCCCACCAGCACTGCCACTGATCTCACCCCCCCCCCCACCAGCACTGCCACTGATCTCACCCCCCCCACCAGCACTGCCACTGATCTCACCCCCCCCACACCAGCACTGCCACTGATCTCACCCCCCCCCCCACCAGCACTGCCACTGATCTCACCCCCCCCCACCAGCACTGCCACTGATCTCACCCCCCCCACCGGCACTGCCACTGATCCCACCCCCCCCCACCGGCACTGCCACTGATCCCACCCCCCCCCCACCGGCACTGCCACTAATCCCACCCCCCACCGGCACTGCCACAGATCCCACCCACCACCAGCACTGCCACAGATCCCACCCACCACCAGCACTGCCACTGATCCCACCACTCACCAGCACTGCCACTGATCCCACCACTCACCAGCACTGCCACCGATCCCACCCCCCACCAGCACTGCCACCGATCCCACCCCCCACCAGCACTGCCACCGATCCCACCCCCCACCAGCACTGCCACCGATCCCACCCCCCACCAGCACTGCCACCGATCCCACCCCCCACCAGCACTGCCACCGATCCCACCCCCCACCAGCACTGCCACCGATCCCACCCCCCACCAGCACTGCCACCGATCCCACCCCCCACCAGCACTGCCACCGATCCCACCCCCCACCAGTACAGCCAAAAATGTACCATAAGGGGTTTTAATACTATACGAGTAGAAGGGACTCAGGGTGCGCTAAATATCCGTGGGTTAGGGACGCAAATTACTTGGCCTGCCTTGGGTGCCGACAACCCACGCTACGAAAATAATTTTGCTGTTAGGGGTCCCCACAACTTTGGTAAATGTATCAAGGGGTCACGGCACTAGCACAGCTGAGGACCACTGGTCTAGAGGCTGCTGCTGACCCCAAACTCCGTCTATCAGCCGATAAGCCTGTCAAACCCTTGGGTTGCGCTGCTGCGGATGGTGGCCCCCCCTTTAATAGGGGAATGGGTTGTGGACTTGGGGGAGTGGGCAAAACGCTCTAGTTTAGCTGCGGCTGCCTGACTTTCTCTTTAGCTGACCTTGTGATAGGGGCCCCCTCTGAATGGGGCACATTTTTACTCATGGTAAACATATTAAAAGAGAAAAGCAGCAATTTTGCACCATCTTTTAACAGTCCTTTAATTGGCTTGCTCCAAAGTTGAACCTCTCACACCAGCTATGTGCACTAGTCTAATCTAGACCACTCTTTAATTTAGGCGTAATAGATTTTCTCTTCTTATGGGACCAGGGAGAGAGTGGACATCTCGAGAAAAAGAGTTCATAGTAAATGATAGCAGGTGATTGGCATCAAATCTCTCATCTCGTTCAAGTTGCGGGGTACCTGCATGTTATTGCTTATTGAGTGATTAAATGATTTACCCTAGGCTTATAGTCCATAACTCTACACCTACATGCAAAGATACTGAGATCTAGGGAGACGCGACAGATCACAGTCAAAGGTGACCCAAAAGTTCATTACTTGGTGTAGGCAATATGACTGAACAGATATTACCTTTTTTCCCTCAGCTTCCAGCAGTTGTGAGCGGTCTCCTCGCATCTCCAGTATGGAGAGGTTGCTGCTGCCTGTGTCTCCAACTAATCGTCTCTCAGTCCTGGCTCACAATCCTCGCTGCAGATGACCGCCTGGTTAGTGCGGTGCGGTGGCGAAGGCGCTCGCTCCCGTATGTGCGAGAGAAGGCAAAATCTTGCGAGACTTCGGATAGTATTGTCTCCTCGGGCAGCTCCAGGTGCTCTGTACGCATCACGACCTCCGCTCTATGGGGCACAGCGGAGACATCGGGCGCTTCCAGACACTAATCAGGCCGTGCAGGGCAATACTCAGCAGCGACAGGGCACAAAGCCAGCGAATGGGATGGCTCTTTCTAAAGGTGGGTTGCTGGACATAGGTGCACTAACGCGGTATGAGTCGCATAGTGGAGAGGGGGGGTGAGGTGGATTTGTTTGCCCGCTCACACTGACACTCTCACACCCTCCTGCATCCGGTCACGCCCCCACCTAAGACCCAGGCCCCTTTACTTTCAGTGCAGCAAACTCTCTCCAGAAGTTCAGTGAGAATCTCTGAATGATCCAATGTTGACCTAAATAATCAAGTCTCCGTATAAATGCACCTGCACTGTGATAGTCTCAGAGGTCCGTTTAAAGCGCAGAGAGCATCATGAAAAACAAGGGACACACCAGGCAGGTCCGAGATACTGTTGTGGAGAAGTTTAAAGCCTAATTTGGATAAAAAAGATTTCCCAAGCTTTAAACATCCCAAGGAGCACTGTGCAAGCGATAATATTGAAATGGAAGGAGTATAAGACCACTGCAAATCTACGAAGACCTGGCCGTCCCTCTAAACTTTTAGCTCATACAAGAAGACTGATCAGAGATGCAGCCAAGAGGCCCATAATCACTCTGGATGAACTGCAGAGATCTACAGCTGAGGTGGGAGACTCTGTCCATAGGACAACAATCAGTCGTATACTGCACAAATCTGGCCTTTATGGAAGAATGGCAAGAAGAAAGCCATTTCTTAAAGATATCCATAAAAAGTGTCGTTTAAAGTTTGCCACAAGCCACCTGGGAGACACACCAAACATGTGGAAGAAGGTGCTCTGGTCAGATGAAACCAAAATCAAACTTTTTGGCAACAATGCAAAACGTTATGTTTGGCATAAAAGCAACACAGCTCATCACCCTGAACACCTCATCCCCACTGTCAAACATGGTGGTGGCAGCATCATGGTTTGGGCCTGCTTTTCTTCAGCAGGGACAGGGAAGATGGTTAAAATTGATGGGAAGATGGATGGAGCCAAATACAGGACCATTCTGGAAGAAAACCTGATGGAGTCTGCAAAAGACCCGAGACTGGGACGGAGATTTGTCTTCCAACAAGACAATGATCCAAAACATAAAGCAAAATCTACAATGGAATGGTTCACAAATATATATTTAGGTGTTAGAATGGCCAAGTCAAAGTCCAGTCCTGAATCCAATCGAGATTCTGTGGAAAGAACTGAAAACTGCTGTTCACAAACGCTCTCCATCCAACCTCACTGAGCTCCAGCTGTTTTGCAAGGAGGAATGGGCAAAAATTTCAGTCTGTCGATGTGCAAAACTGATAGAGACATACACCAAGTGACTTACAGCCTCAATCGCAGCAAAAGGTGGCGCTACAAAGTATTAACTTAAGGGGGCTGAATAATTTTGCACGCCCAATTTGTCAGTTTTTTATTTGTTAAAAAAAGTTTGAAATATCCAATAAATTTTGTTCCACTTCATGATTGTGTTCCACTTGTTGATTCTTCACAAAAAATTACAGTTTTATATCTTTATGTTTGAAGCCTGAAATGTGGCAAAAGGTTGCAAAGTTCAGGGGGGCCGAATACTTTCGCAAGGCACTGTATCAGGTATTAAAATCTGACGGCAGTTCTACAGTTCCACTTTAAAAGCCTGCTAATGGGTCTTGATTTGAATTCCGATTCATCAGTGTTAATTCTGAATGTTGTTGTTCACTATAAAATCCAACAGGGGAAGACCTCAAAATGCAGGGTTTGACAAATTTGCTTGGCATCTAAAAGCCAGCTAAAAAAGTTAGGAGCCAGAAACACGCCCTGTCCCGCTGAGCACGTGCAGAAGCGAACACTTACATGAGAAGCGCCGGAATATGAAAGCGGTGTTCAAACCACACATTTGAGGGATCACTGCGAACGTTGGACCGAGAGCAATATATCTAGCCCTAGACCTCCTCTGAAACTCAAAACATGTAATCTGTAGAATTTTTTAAACGTCGCCTATGGAGATTTTAAAGGGTAAAAGTTTGTCACCATTCCACGATCGGATGCAATTTTGAAGCGTGACATGTTGGGTATCAATTTACTCGGCATAACATTACCTTTCACAATATAAAAATAAAATAAAAAAATTGGGCTGTCTCATTTTTTAATTAAAAAAAAAAAAGTGTAAATTATAACAAAAGTTGCCAGCTTGGGTCATCTTAAAAAAGTATATTTTTCCCAAAAAAGTGCGTTTGTAAGACCGCTGCGCAAATACGGTGCGACAGAAACTAAGACGTTAGAATAAAAAATATATATATAATGTTTGGGGGAAGGAGATGGCAGTGAAAACACAGGGGAAGCGCCATTAGTCTTGTCATGCCAACGGCCACCACAAGATGACGCCAGATAACAGAAGGAAGCATAGGCCTGCAGAAGGCCACAAAGCCTGTCGCCTGGATTTTGTCGAGGCCTGACTTAAACACCAATGCTTACACACCCCTTTTCGCAGGTAAAATGATGCACATTTGTGGTTTGAATTTCTGCTATTGTAAAACTAAATGTACCCATTCATGCCAATCGTACGCAAATATGCTGCCTCACTGGACTGGGCTTTTTTCCATGGGGCTGCATATTTGCCCATCTCCCTTTGTGCTGGGAGTGCGCTGCACAGCTCGCTTCCAGCACAGAGATTAAAGTCTCACCGAGAGCCCCAGGTCCCGCTCCAACGATCACAGTGATTAGTCACTGTGAAGCCCGCCCCCGAGTCTCCGATCTCTGTGAATCGATAAGAGACAAATACAGTGCATCTTTCTCTGTACTTGCAAAGATAGAAAAAAAAGGTCAGTGTTTAGGTCAAGGTCAGTATTTTTTGGACGGGATTCTTTTTTTTTTAATTAGCATCAGTGTGTTTTAGGTAGGATTAAAAAAGAAAATGCAAAATGTGCACTATTGTTTCTGGGCTGTACTACGGTACAAACAAAGAAGTGGGCTTATCAGGAGATATCTATTTACCACCAAATAAAAGCCCAATTTGTCCTGAAAAAAAACAAAAACAAAAAAACACACACAAGGTATAATCCACCTGGATGCACAAAGTAGTTCATCATTAGGCCCTGGGACGTACAGGCACCAGAAGTGACGCAGGATAGCTTGGCACTCGCGGATTTGTAACTATCCGTTTACTTTTTAATGAGAGTACCCACTGTTTAGTACCTTAAACATCAACTTTTACCAAACATATTACACTATTTTGGGATTCCCTTACTTCATTTCCCCTGCTATCATACATGCACTTTATATAGAGATATACAACGCATAGCGGACAAGTTAGCTGCGTTTAAACTCCCAGGAACCAGACCCACATCCACCCAAGGACCTCACAGGCAGAACTACGCTAGACCTTCCCAGGCTTATTTTATACATATTCTGTAACCTCACAGCAGTGAGGTAAGAGGCCACCTATCACCTCAGGGGAAGACACAGAATAGTCATCACCCCACATCCATCACTGTTTATGTGTGACTTTGTTCACCCACCTGCACTTGACAATATATCGTCACATTCAAGGGCCCATCACATTTCACCCATGCACATTTATGTGACCATCACTTTATACCTTGATTGTGTTCTATCACTCAGTTCATGTTTTTTGAATGTTTGTTTGCACGCCATTACCCTTCAGAGGATGAATTTTTTTACATTTCAGTAGGTTTTTTCATTCAAGCATTATTTTGAGTTTACTCATACGGTATGTTAGCAATCTTTTGCACATTCATCTGTCACTTGCACTAGCTTATAAAAAAATAAAATAAAAAAGGCACCAAAATGTGCAATCCTCTAACCTGCTGCTTCAGTTGGGTTTCTTGATGTTTAAGCTCTTCAAATTTTTGCCTGGTTTCTGTAGCCTCATTCAGCAACTAGAAAAGAAAATAAGGCACTTCATTCAACCTGCTTCCCAGAACCACAATGCTATTCATTTCAAATCTTTTCTCAGGTATATTGAGTTACAGCATACATGCGCTATTGTGGAAATAAAAGTGAAGCCCATCACAGTCTGCACATCTGTGAAATGTATAGGCCAGTACAAACACTAAAGCACCACACATTTCCATTCTTGCAGGAAACACTTACTGAGAGGAATAAGTGGTTCCCATTGCTGAAGCGTTTCTAAGAACACTAGTTGCCTGGCTGACCCTAAGAGATACCTGTGATCACTTACAGACCACCAGGAATCTATAGGTTAAGCTGGAAATATTCTGCAATACTAATCTGTGTTCGCAGATAAAGCAGGATCTTTAGTAATAATTGGGCACTGTACAATAAAGGCAAATGTGCTGTTACTCCTAAGCAGAACTGTAACTATAATTGGCAGCTGTAAGGACAGACAAAGTGTTCATGAATAAAAGTACTGCATGGAGCTAGATTTCACAGCACCCAATGTTTCTTTCATGAAAAGACACAAATTGATGTGCCACAGCTGGTGCAAGAGGCTGCTCCTTCCCTTTAACACATGGGTCTTCAAACTACGGCCCTCCAGTTGTTCAGGAACTACAATTCCCATAATGCCTGGTCATGTCTGTGAATGTCAGTGTTTTACAATGCCTCATGGGATGTGTAGTTCTACAACATCTGGAGGGCCGTAGTTTGAGGATCCCTGCTTTAACACATTAGGAGGAAACGCACAAAATATCTCCCCTGCCCATGACGGTTCACTTTTAACTCAGAAATGTCATGATCACTACATAGATAAGTGTGAAGAGGTGAACATGACTGTACAGCTGTAACACTAGAATTGCAATACAAATCTGTACTTTACTTCTGACTTTGGAGCAATGAGCTACTAAATACTATGTTTTCACAGGTGGATAACTTAACCAATAGCTATATATTTTAATGATTGTCAAGTACAAGCCTGGATAAATATAAATGTGTAATTTTCTAAAATGCCGACTTTAGCTATAACTTTCTCCAGCAAGTCTGTACTTACAAACTCTCTTTCCCGCTGGTGTCGTTCTTCAGCTTCTTTCATAAGCTGAGCTGTCTGCTGTAGTTTGGCATCAATTAGCTGCTGTTGAAGCTCCTTATGTTTGAAGACTTTATCAATGTGCTAAAACAATAAGTAGTTTGACTTGGTTACTTGGATAATATATGCAGGGGAAAAACATAAGGAACTGCATAAATAGCAAAAATTTAGCAAAGGTCAACAATGTAATTTAAAGGGGTTGTAAATGTTTATTTTTAATTTTCTGAATAAGTTCCTTTAAGCTAGTGCATTGTTGGTTCACTTACCTTTTCCTTCCATTTCCCTTCTAAATGTTTTTTTTTTGTGTTTTCTTTGTCTGAATTTCTCACTTCCTGTTCCTCCTCAGTAAGCTGTTCTGGCTGACTAACCACCGCTCGGATGATGGTGGAAAGCTTACTTAGGAGAAACAGGAAGTGAGAAATTCAGACAAAAGGAAAAAACATTTTAGAAAATAAATTGAAGGAAAAGGTAAGTGAACCAACAATGCACAAGCTTAAAGGAACCCATTTAGAAAATAAAAAACTAACCTTTACAACCCCTTTAAGGCAAGTTATTACAAGGCCACTCCATCATAGTGTTTAGTTATGTGTAAATACCAGCAAGGGATCCCTAGAAGCCTCTTGCAGTTTATGGACATTAGGTTTGAGGGACTGACAATTTACAGAAGGACTCCATAAATTATTAATTCCCCATGCAGTGGAGGGCTGTGCCAGCACTGCGCAGGTCAACGGCTTGTTTTTGTTTAGGGGAATTCGGAGGCAGAAATAGTCCACCGCTGGATGTGGGGTTGTGTGGCTTTCCGAAGGATCGAAGGACTGGTAAGTGCAGCTTTTCCTTGTGCCCCTAGACAAGACAGCATGAAAGAATAAATTTTTTTCCTGGCGTTATGCTTTAAGAAAAAATAAGAAAGCTTGTTTGAGTGTATTACTCCTGTGGATCATAGGAGTGCAGTTTGTTCTGCACTCTGTGACCCGTTTTCAGCAGTCGGCTGATGTCACAGAGTCGGTCCAGTCTCAGGAAGAATTGTAATCCATATGATCAGCCTGATCATTTTTGACAGCCGATATATCGGTGCATTCCTAAATCAGTCTATGGATAAGTCAAAATTCATGCAAAACAGACAAAAAAAAGTAGAAGATGGTAAATAGTAGGATCAAAAAGCACAACCTAAAGCATAAGCTTACCCTATAAAATGTTCAAAACGTCCAGTTTCTCGTTGAAACCCCCCCTAGGGTGCCCAAATTGAAAATCCAAAAGGTTTCACTCGTGCATAACCTCTTGAACCTTTTCCCATCTGGCAGGGAAAGAGACTGAGTCCTCGTACACACGTACAGTTTTCTCGACAAGAAACAGCAAGAAGACTACTGGCAGAGCTTTTTCGTCGAGAAAACTGCTGGGAATCTCGACAAGACAAAAGAGCACCTGTTTTCTATTTTCTCGTCCGGATTCTTGGCAGTGTTTTCCTGCCGAGAAACCCAAGCGTGCCTCCATGGAAATCCGCGCATTCTCGATGACACTTCGGCGCATGTGCGGTAGCTTCCAAGGCATAGTGTGTAGGGTGTAGCAAGATGGCGGTGACCGCATCAAATGCGACGAGCGCATGCTCGTTGTTGTCTATGATGTCACCGAATTCTTGCCATTCAAAAGAACGGCGGTTCTTTTGAATGGTGTGTGTGTGGTTACACTCGGCGAGCAAGAAAGCTTGCCAGGAATCACGTCAGGAAAACCAACGTTTTTTTTTTCCTGACGAGATTCCCGGCCGTGTGTACAGGACTTGATACCTCTGATGACAATATTCCTTCTGCCCGGTACAATTCCTGAACAGCCTGCAATGCTGACTATACGAAAATGTTCCATTTAAACAGAGGATTATGACAACTCTTTATGTAAATAGGAGTTGCCTGCTGTGGGCTTAAAATGTATACATGAACATATCCTCCCAGAATTCCCATGCAAGAGATCCAAATGCACGAAGGTCAGGACTTCCTTATTGATGCTATGCCAAATGAATTCTCTGTAAGAAATTAACTCATGAGATACTGGCTTCCGAACCTTTGCCAGATGATGATCACAGCATCTATGTATCTGCCATAGAAGACAGTGGAGGAAATATTTACAAAAACTGCCCACAGAATCTAGTGCAGCATAGTAACCAGCTTCTAACTTCAGCTTGTTCTAAATTAACCTTTAATAAAACCTAGAAGCGGATTGATTTTTAATCATTGTTGCATTAGATTCAGTGTGCACTAGTTTTGGGAAATCTCCCCAAATGTGTTTCGCAAAGGGGTTGTTGGCCCATATATGAAGCTCCTCCCAATATCCCAAGTAAATATTGCCATAATCTATTGCCTCAACTATGAATTTTCGACATGCTCTTCGACCCACGTATTCTATTGCATCTGGTTGCTTTTGTGACCTACAATACATGGGTAAAACAATTATAATTCTTAGGGTCCATTTTGGAGAACACAGGCGTACTGAGAATGCCCCCCCCCCCCCAATATCCTGGCATTTTGCCCAGTATCACGATAACGACCAGAGTCGACTTCTTCTCCCGGCCACTGAGTCAGTCATTCGTGTTCCTTCTCGGATGGGGAAAGGTTTAAGAGAGTATGCTCCAAAGAAACCTTTTGGATTCTCAAGTTAAACACCCTTTCTCCAGAAACTGGATGTTTTGATAGTTTTATAGGGTATGCTTAATTAAGAATTAAAAACACGATCACTATCACAGGGCTAAATGTATATAAAAATACCTCACCTCTTCTCGCAGGGCATACTGTTCAATAAGTTTCTTTAACTTATCGCCAAGCTCTGCATTTTCCTGGCGGAGCTTAGCATTGTACACATCATGCTGCTCCATCTGTGCTTGGATTTCATTCAACGTCATCTGAAAATGTGCAGTGGCTTCTTTACGCTCTTCCTCATATTCACGCGCCTGATGCATATTGTCTTCCTATATATCAGTAAAAAATGTAATTAGGTTATTTCTCAAGTATAAACCTTTATTGCTCCCAGTAGTTTGTATATAACTGGAGATCAAATTAAAGTACACCTCTCCAACAGAACATTTTTGTTAAGGTAGTTTAAAAGGCAATACCTCTGCCAAAGGGAAGAGATAATGATACTTTTCTTATTAAGAATTAAGTTCAGTTGGTGACAATGACGGCAAATGCTTCAATTTAAAGCGATTGTATGATAATTAAAATAAATATTATTATAATATAAGTTATAATAATATATAATAATAAACACGTCTATACTTACCTGCTACACTGTGTAATGAAATTGCACAGAGCGGTCAGAAACTGCCTCTTTGTTTGGTCCCCCCTGCTGGTGCTTCTGGCTGCTCCTCTCTGTCCAGTGCCCTTGTGCGTGGTAGCTCCTGGCATCCATCGACACTCTACATAACCCCCCCCCCCCCCCTCACGTCACTGGCTTTTATTGACAGCACTAGAAGCCAATGGCTCCCTGATGCCCCAACAAAGCCAGTGAGACTTGGAAGTGAGGAGAGAGAAGAGCTGCAGACGTGCACAATGCTGGGCGAGAGGGATGCTGGTCCCTAAACATTTAGGCTCTAGAACGACTAAGCCAGTTTGAAAAAGGATGTGGAAAAGGGCAATTTCTACAAAATGGCAGCAATACATCCGTTACAATCTTTGTTGTTTCTCACCAGTTTTTCGGCCCTATGAATGAATGAATGAAAACTTATATATAGTGCGGCACATGCGAACTGAATCGCCTCTGGGCGCTTGTTGTTCCTGTCTCCTTTGATATCAAAAGAGATGAGTCTTGATCTTTCTCCTGAAGGCTAAGTGATTCTCCTCCAACCGAATGCTGGTTGGTAAAGCGTTCCATAGTCTGGGACCTTGGACCGCAAATCTTCTTTCTCCTTTGGACTTGTAGTTGGCTTTCGGGATCTGTATGTAGTTGCATCACCTTGCAACCACCCACAATCTAGACAAACATTTTTCAACATTTTAAAACTTAGGAACCCTTTAACTAATCTTCAAATTGTAACGATCTAAAAGCAATTTTTAATCATAAAATGAAGACGAATAGTGGCCAAAAATAAGAAAAGAACTAAAAAATTGTAGCGCCCCTCTACCTGGTTAATCGCTCAAATCACTTGCTGGTTAGTAGATGGAGGTAATTCTTTAATCGGTATTCAGGTGAAAAACCCTGAGTCAGTGGAACAATCCCCTCTCAGAAAGAAATAAAAAGAAGAGGCTCCACTGGTCCCATGCTCCTGTCTGCTGCTGGAACTAAGATAACAATATAAGGCAAGTAGGAGCTAAATCCCCAATTGCTCATTTTCTCAAGGAAACTAACACATATCCCATTATGGAAACAGCTCAACACCAGTAAAATTTGAAATCTGGAATTTCACAAATACAAGTCGATGAGATTAAGATAAAAAGGTAATTCCGCTATATTCAGAGGAGGACATAACATATTAAATATTTTCAAGTTTGAACTTATAATACACTTTATCTGAAGCTGGCTGACTTGTGTGTTGAAATCAGGTATTCAGTTACATGGTGTTTTTCATGGGTTGTGTTTATTATGAAATGTACCTATTCAAGCTTGACAGCTTTTGACAAAACTGATTTTTTATTTTATTTTTACAAATAAAAAGGAAAGCCCAGAACCTAACAAAGCCGATACAAAGGTTGCATTTTAAGGAAGTGCTGATAATGTTTTTTTAAATCCCAGATCTCTTCTGATGGAGCTAGGATTGCGACATTATAAAACATTGCTAACCTTTAATGTTTTGTTGTGCCTTTGAAGCTCTCTGCAGAGCGATTCCAGTTTGCTTCGTGCAAGAATGGCCTTGCTGTGCTCACTCTGTAGATGAACTTTTTCTTTTATCACCTGAGACTGCTTTTTCTGCAAAATCTTCATCTGTTTCTGGAAGTTCCGGCTCTCCTCCAGCTGAACGAAGCAGTACAAAATTAAAAGCTTGTAAATCCATCATTAATGACACAATATACATATTAACAAAAATACATATAAAGCAATATACGCACAAGATCAGCATATTTCTTGCAAAGGGCAGCCAGTTTTTCCTCTGGTGTTCTCAGAGTATTCAAAGCCTGCATTAAAAGCAGAACTTCTTTACCTGCAATGCAAACAACAAAGTTATAAGGGGTAATCATTAAACATCAATTATTAAACATACAAAAGCTCATTGTGTAAAATAAGCGTTTTTTGACTAAAGCTACACGTACACAGGCATTTGAATTTATGCTCCAGATATGTGGCCAGACGTTGGCAGAAAAATTGCCTCCAAGGTCACCCATGTACATGCATATGGCATTTATGGTGTTTAGAAGCGTATGAGCGTAAAAACATTCTACAGGCTAGAATATTAATTTATTATATCCACTGGAATAAGTATGCACACTTAAATTAATGGTTAAAAATAAAAAAACAGACGCCTTTAAATGTGACTTTTTTCTGCCCGTGTGCCAAAAGGTCCTACCTGAGGAATCCTTTTCTCCTTTAAGTCTTGACCATGGGTTATTTTATATTGCAGATACTTTCAGGTGAGGACACTCACAAAAGTTATGCCAGCTCATAAAACCCCTCCTGCTCACAGCAATACTCTGTTCTGGCATGTTCTTTGCTTGTCAAAAAAGAGGGTGGCCAGTGTTCTGTACTGTACTCCAAGAAAAAGGATTGTAGAGACAAGGAAAAAATACTAAATTTCTTAATAGTGGAGTGCAGGACACAGGCTGTTAAGTCTTGACCAAGGGACATCCCCAAGCAATACAACTGAGTGGACAACACAGCAAAAAGCACCAACAGACCTAAACAAGGGAATGATATTCACCAACTCAAAGAGTGGCTAAAAGCAACTTACAGTTATGTTCTAACTATGGAACATCTGGCTGTTGCTCTTCGTAACAATCACTCTAGCCAAGGCATAACAGTCGGACCCACCCATACTAAACTTGCCCTATTCGCAGATGATCTGCTCCTGTTCGTGACACACCCACACACATCCCTGTCCTCAGTATTGCAGGAGTTCCAGAAATTTGGAGCAGTTAGCAACTTCAAGGTAAACTACAATAAATCGGAAATCCTTAACATATCCCTGCCTAAGTCGGAACTACAAAGACTATCGACTACTTTCTCCTTCAAAACTGGTTCCACTACCATTAAGTATCTTGGCATTCAAATACCAGCAGATGCATCTCAGATCTTTTTCAAGAACTTTGTCCCGATACCAATTTTTTAGGAGCGAGTACAAGTACCGATACTTTTTTTCATGTACTCGCCGATACCGATTACCGATACTTTTTTTAAATGTCATGTGACAGCTTTCAAACCACAATACAGACTAAGGATATTTTCTTTAGAATTATGAAGAACTCTAACTCAAGACATTATAAAAAAAATAAAAATGAGTAAAAATGAATAAAAAGGTTTTATTTGCTTGTCACACAGTAGTAAAAAGCTCAAAGAATTTTCACAGAACATGTTGATAAATACAAAAAAAGGATTTTTAATAAACAGCTTACCTGTAAAATCCTTTTCTTGAAGTACATCACGGGACACAGAGCGCATAGCCATTACACTTGGGTTATATGGGTACCTTCAGGTGTGGACACTGGTGTAATCAATTTCACAGGAAGTTTCCTCCCTATATAACCCCCTCCCACTGGGAGTGCTTCAGTTTTGTAGCAAGCAATTCTCCCGAGGTTACACAATGTTCCCCAAAAGAGGGGTGGGAGCTCTGTGTCCCGTTATGTACTTCAAGAAAAGGATTTTACAGGTAAGCTGTTTATTAAAAATCCTTTTTTCTTTATCGTACATCACGGGACACAGAGCGCATAGCCATTACACTTGGGATGTCCTAAAGCAATGCTCTATGAAGGGAGGGAGACCGTAAGGCCAAGAATAGCCAAATAAACATTGTCAGGAGAAAACATGGCCCCACCAACAGAAAAACAAGGGGGCGTGAACCGTGCCAGAGGATTCTATACTGCTGCCCGTAGGACCGCCTGCCCAAAAGCTGCGTCCGTACCCTTTGCAACGTCCAACTTATAAAATTTAGTAAACGTATGTACGGAAGACCAGGTTGCCGCCTTGCAAACCTGTGCCATAGAGATCTGATGGTGTGCCGCCCAAGAGGCACTCATGGCCCTCGTAGAATGGGCTTTAACTAATAAGGGAGGTGGAACGCGCTTCAGACCATATGCCTGAAAAATCAGCTGCTTAATCCACCTAGCCAAGGAAGACTTGGCAGCCGGCTGACCCTTCTTGGGGCCATCCGGAAGAACAAAAAGCACATCTGTTTTCTGAATCTTCTCTGTAGCCTTGAGATAGACCCTCATGGCTCGAACCACGTCCAAAGTATGAAGCCGTCTTTCCTCTCTGGACTGGGGGAGTAGGAAAGAAGGATGGTAGGACTAGGTCCTGATTCAAGTGAAAACTGGATATGACCTTAGGAAGGAAAGAAGGTTGAGGCCGCAGAACCACTCTGTCCTTATGCAGAATAAGGTATGGCTCCCTGCATGACAAGGCTGCCAGCTCGGAAACCCTTCTGGCTGAAGCCATAGCCACCAAGAAAACCAACTTTCGGGGATTTCTGTCAGAGGTTCAAACGGCTGCCTTTGTAAAGCTGACAAGACCAGATTTAAATTCCAGGGGCAGAGGGGAGCTCTAATAGGGGGATTCACATGCAAGACCCCCTGCAAGAAGGTTTTCATAAGCGAATGGGTGGCCAAGGGTCTTTGAAACCATATTGATAAAGCCGACACCTGCCCCTTTAGAGTACTAAGAGCCAACCCTTTGTCAACGCCAACCTGGAGGAATCGCAAGATCCTGTCAAACTTTCGAGGATGCCATTTTTGAGACTCGCACCACTCCACATAGGTTCTCCAGACTCTGTAATAAATATTTCTGGAGACCGGTTTCCTAGCCTGAATCAACGTAGATATGACCTAATCTGAGAGGCCTCTGCCCTTAAGAATTAGGGATTCAGCTGCCAAGCCGTCAAATTTAGCTGCTGTGAAGCAGGATGGCAGATTGGGCCCTGAGACAGCAGATCTGGGCGCAGGGGGAGCGGCCCCGGCGCCCCGACTGACATCTTCACGATGAGTGCGTACCAAGCCCTCCTGGGCCAGGCTGGGGCCACCAGGATCACAGGCCTGCGCTCCACCCGGATCCTCCGTAGAAGGCGGGGAATCATCTGCAGTGGAGGGAACGCATACAGAAGAGAAAACTGGTGCCAATGGCAAACCAACGCATCGGTCCCGTAGGCCGAGGGATCCCTGGCTCGGGATATGAATTTGTCCAATTTTTTGTTGGATCTCGTTGCCATAACGTCCACATCTGGGACTCCGAATCTTTGGCAAATCTCTTGGAATACCTGGGGGTGAAGAGACCATTCCCCCGGGAGCAACTGTTGACGACTCAAAAAAATCTGCTTGAGAATTGTCTATCCCTGGGATGAACACCGCCGAGATGCAGGGTACATGGGCTTCGGCCCATGAGAAAATCAGGTTTACTTCTCTTTGGGCTGCTGGGCTCTTCGTGCCCCCCTGGTGGTTTATGTATGCCACCGCAGTGGCGTTGTCGGACTGTATCCTTACTGGCAGACCCTGAAGGGGGAGAGTCCAGGCGATCAGGGCCAGTCGAGCAGCTCTGATCTCCAAGATATTGATGGGAAGCAGTTTTTCTGCCCCGACCACAGCCCTTGCTGGGTCTGTTCTTCTAGAACTGCCCCCCAACCTAACAGGCTGGCATCCGTGGATACTATCTTCCACGTGATGGGGCAAAAGGATTTCCCTTTTGACAAATTTTGAGAGACCAGCCACCAAGACAGGCTGCGCCGGACCTTCGGGGAGAGCACTAACGGACGATCTAACGCCTGAATGGATTTGTTCCAAGCAGAGAAAATGGCTGCCTGAAGATATCTGGTATGGATCTGGGCGTAGGGCACAGCCTCGAAGGCGGCCACCATCTTCCCCAGCAGTCGCATACATAGGCGAATAGTCGGCCTCTTCTTGCCTAAGATCACTTGAACTGCTTGAGTTATTGATCTGATCTTTGCTTGAGGTAAACCTATCCTCTGGCAGTCTGTATCTAGCCGAAGGCCTAGATATTCCAACTGCTTTGTGGGTTTCAATACCGATTTTTCTAGGTTTACAATCCACCCGAATTCCTCTAGATGCTGAACTGTGCGACCTACTGCCTGATTGAGGTTGGAAGCTGAGCTGTCGATAACCAGAAGATCGTCCAAGTATGCCAAGACTAAAATGCCTTCTGTCCTTAGGACGGCTAGCACCGGGGCCAACACCTTTGTGAATACCCGCGGAGCTGTTGCCAACCCGAAAGGGAGGACTACGAACTGGTAATGGCGGTGATCTATCATACAACGAAGAAACCTGTGATGTGCCGGGTAGATCGGCACGTGCAGATACGCATCTTTTATGTCTTATAGATGCTAGAAAGTCGTCTTGATGTAGGCTGGCTGCCACCGAACGTATGGACTCCATACGAAAGGTCTGAATGTTTAGAAAGCGATTTAGGCGTTTGAGGTCCAAGATAGGCCTGACGTCGCCATTGGGCTTTGGTATTATGAAAAGGTTGGAGTAGAATCCCAGACTCCATTCCTGGGTTGGTACTTCTACAATTACTCCTTGGAGCCAGAGACGATCCAATGCTTTTACAAGAGAGGCCCTCTTTAATGGGTCGCTTGGAAGACTTGACCCCTGAAGATGAGGAGGGGGGACTACCCGAAACTCTAGCTTGTAGTCCGTGGTTACCACGGATCTTACCCAAGCGTCGGGAATTCTGGCCTTCCACACTTCGGAGAAAAACCGAAGCCTTCCCCCCACCCAAGAGAGTGGGGGCGCCCCTTCATGAATCTGACTTGAGGACTGGTTTAACCGGCTTGCGAGGCCATGGCCTCTTGCCTGTCGTGGCTTGTCCTTGTGGGCGGCTATTAAATGCTGAACGCCCGGGAGGCCGTCGATACTGACGGGAAGTTGAAGGGGCCGAGCCTGTGAAGGCCTTTCGCTTAAATGCGGGCCCACGCGATCTTTTCTTGATAGGCAAGAAAGAACTTTTACCACTTGATATGGTCTGGATATATTTATCTAGGTCTTCACCGAATAGTCTCCCACCATGAAAGGGAAATCCTGCTAAAAGCTTTTTGCAGGGTGCCTCTGCTGACCAGTTTTTTAGCCACAAAAGGCGACGCATATGAACCAACAGCAGAGATAAACGGGATGCCTGTTGAACGGAGTCCTTAATAGCATCTACTGCAAAGCAGAGAGCTCTTGGGAGGTCAGCCAATTCACGAGCTTGCTGAGCCGGTATGTCCCTTAATATCGGTTTAGTCTGATCCTTTAAAGCCTGACAAACGCCAATGGCTGCCACTGCTGGCTGAACCACGGCACCTACTGTGGTAAAAGAAGCCTTCAGTAGGGTCTCCAATTTTTTGTCGACTGGATCTTTAAACACCTGGACATTTTCCACCGGACAGGTCAGGAATTTATTTACGCAGGAAATGGCTGCGTCCACGGTAGGGAGTGCCCATTTCTTTGCAAATTCTTCTTCCATAGGATAGAGAATGGTGACCCTTTTAGGAGGGATAAAAACCCTATCAGGTCAAGCCCAATCCTAAAAAATCACGCTCTCCAGAAGGGGGTGAACCGGGAAAGACGCACCACTCAATGGTGCCTTCAAGGAAGCTAAAGAGGATACCGCGGGGGCTAATTGTTCTGACACTGGAAGTTTAAAAGCAGTGCGAACCATATCCGTCAGAGACTGGATCCACAGACTCTCTGCTTGAGAAGCCGAAAAAAATTTCATCTATAGTGGAATCTTCAATGTCTGACCCGTCAGGACTCAGGTCCGCTTGATCCCCCTGTGGGTCCAATTCCTCCGAAGAGAGGACCTCTGCATCCGAACACACCGTTCTAGGTGACGGGGATCTAGCCCGTTTGCCACCCGGCAAAGAGCGGGCAATTAAAGCAGTTAACCTTTTCTCTAGCACACCCAGGGTGGATTCTAGCATTTCTTCCGTAACAAACGGGAATGGGTTGATTGGGGGCCGCCTCTGCCCCTAGCACCCTCAATGGCTCCTGCATGATGCTGTTCGGTGGTCTATCTGGTGAGGGTGGGACCACTGGAGCCTGGCTCAAATCCTCTGACCCCGTTGGAGACCCCTTTACTTTTTTGGCACCTTTTGCAGCCTTAGCTGGTCCTGATCCCTTGGGAGCCATTGCACAACCTTGAGACACCCCTACAGCCAACACCCAACTGTTGTAGCTAGAAGTGAAACATTAATAAGGACAGGCTATGGTAAAAAAAAATTTTATTTTTTTTAATTTTCATACGCCTGAGAAGGCGGCAATACCGAGGAGAGTCCTGTGAGTATTGCCACACCAATGCCCGTTAGCTGGAGTCCAAGGTTGCAACGACTCAGATACTGCCAGATCTAAGGCTGAGTCCCTTTAAGAAAAAAATCTTTTTTTTTTTTTTCTGGTCAGTGTGGACTAAGTCCAGACCCGAAGATCCACAAACCACCACTGGGTGTCACGGTTAGCCAGAAATGGCTCAGCTGCGCGCTCTGTGTCCTCACTCTCCACTGCTCTCAGGAGGAAATGACCAGCCAGGAAATGCTTTTCTGAGACCCGACGCTGCTGGCCTGCCCCCCCCACGCTGAAACCAACATGGAGGAAGCAGAGAGCAGAGGAGAAGCCTGGACCAGCGCTAGTAACACAGACACCCGGTAAGCCACTAATCTTTGTAGTTCACACATAGAGGAAGCTGTCCCCCTAGGCTTCCTAGGAAACAGGAGTTTTGTCAGCACTTCCTCTCTATACACGTGGGGCTGCAGTATCATGCTAACAGGCAAATCTGGGGGGAGTAGCAAAATACATATCTTTAAAAGCATATATATATCTACATGTTATCTGGGTAAACATTAGTACATCCCATCCTGCCTCAACAGACATAGTGGAGATAGTGGCTGATGCACAAGCATACCATTAGCCAACCCAGAACCCCCAGGGGGATACCTACTGTCGAACCAAGTCCCGCAGGTTCCCTCTTACCTGCTCCACGCCGCATGGTATTGCAAAATGCAAGAGGCCCAGCCTTCCCCCATCTCCGTGGGTATTGTCTTGGACCTTCAGGGACCGGGGTCCTGTGTTAAGGAACCCACACCCCTGGACCTATATAGCATCCTGGCATCAGTAGCGTTTAGTTCTTGGAAGAGACTAAGGCACTGGAGCCCAGAATCCAGCCCTCCAAGGAGAGGCATTATAGGCAAAACCCCACTCCAGCAGGGCCCGGGTACCGTACACCTTGGCTTTGAAGCACGGACGGATCCGGCTAGCTATCCTGGGTCCCGAGACCTCCGAGGGACAGCTAGACGTGACCAACACCTAAGACACTGGCGAAAAAACTGAAGCACTCCCAGTGGGAGGGGGTTATATAGGGAGGAAACTTCCTGTGAAATTGATTACACCAGTGTCCACACCTGAAGGTACCCATATAACCCAAGTGTAATGGCTATGCGCTCTGTGTCCCGTGATGTACGATAAAGAAAAAAGTATTCGGCCAGGCATCGGGAGCATTTGCGCAAGTACAAGTACTCCCGCAAATACTCGGTATCGGTACCGATACTAGTATCGGGACAACCCTACTTTGGACGCATAAGTAGATAAATCTGCTTGGGTCCTAACTGCTCTCATAGCTAGGTAGAGTGAATGACCTGAAAATGGGTGTTCTCCCTCGGTTCCTGTATTTGTTTCAAACCATTTCTATACGCATACCCAATTCGTACTTCAAGAAACTACGCCAGCTGTTTTCCAAATTTATTTGGAATGCTGTCCATCCTAAAATACGGTATGAAACATTATCTCTTCCAAAAGGTTGGGGGGGGGGGCTGGAGCCCCGGACGCCTCATTATACCATAAGGCAGCGGTGCTTACTCGCATACTAGATTGGTTTTACCACTCTTTCACCAAGCTTTGGGTTCAGTTGGAAAGTCACATGAACCCAATTGGACTCTCTGCTTAGCCATGGACCTTGCCCATGGTCCGTGGGGGTTCGGGCCCCCTCAATGACCTTACCCATCAAACGATCCAGATCTGGGATTGCATGCTGTCCAGAAGGGGCTTGTCAAACCACATGGGGCCTATGACTCCCTTCTTTGGGTCCCCGGCCTTTCCACCAGCTATGTATGTAACAAGATTCGGACCGTGGCGAAAAGAAGATCATAGGAGACTTGCCCAAGTCCTTCGAGCAGACCCCACTTTAAGGACGGATACGCCTGCCGGTCCAACCTCCCAACACCCTGGGCAGTGGCTCCAGAGACAACAGACTACTTCCTACATCTGGACTTTCCCATCCGTCCCAGACATCCTTGCTGAATCGACAGAATTTGAGAAACTGCTCATGCAGACGGAACCTCCAACGCATGTGGTATCTCTACTTTACTCCCTTTTGCTTAATATCTCCTCCCTTGACCTCCCACCTTTCACGGTGGCCTGGGAGGCAGACCTACATCGCCCTCATCTTACTTCTTGACTGGCAAAAATGTTTTATCCTGACACACAAACTATCCCTAGCCACTAAGACCCAGGAAAAGGGGTTTAAACTGATAACGAGATGGTACAGGTACCCATCGACTATAAACCACTTCAACTCGGTAGTACCAGATACCTGCTGGCGGTGTCTTAGCTCCCGGGGTACCATGGTCCACATTTGGTAGGAATGCCCCCCTGTGCAGAAGTATTGGCAACAGATCTTTAAACTATACTGCAAACTAATGGCGACCTCTATTAACCCTTCATCACCGGAGGTGGCTCTCTTCTCTATACACCCCGGCACGTTCAAATTCATCAAAAAACATATGTATTGCAACACTTTCTGGCGTTGGCCAGAGCAGTGATCCCCCGTCATTGGAAATCGGCAACTGTGCCTTCCCTGGGGGAATGGGCTACTGAAGTGGACCGCATAAGGGACCTTGAGCGTCTGTTGGCAGAGGAATATGGTAAATACGAACAGTTTTCGCTCACCTGGACTTCATGGTCCGTGTTCCGTTATTCCTCTGAGTTTATCTCCTGGGCTGAACATGGCCTGGATGGCGTGTCCCTGAGACCATGATGAGGTGACTCTTGTCTCCTATCTTTCTGCCCCCTCTTGTCTGCCTCTGCTCTCTTTTTTCTATTTTTATTTTTTCGTTTACATATACTTAAATACACCCTTAGGAATCCATTAAGCCAACGTATCATGGCTTCGACTTCTGTAGGTATACTGATTTGAGGTGTGACCCCCTACGATACATTTTTCATACAGTTTTTGCATAATCTCTTCTGATGCAATACGTACGGGGCACCGTTGATCCCCTTAACTGAAATAAGGATGAAAATTACTGTATCTTGTTTTTTTTTTTACAGGGATTACTATCACATAAGGTCTCCTGGTGGACTGTATAAGCATACTTTTAATCCTTTTATCTGCAACCTAGTCATGTTTTTGTTCTAAAACACGATGCCTATTGTTGGTGTACTTTATCATTGTTTGTATTGTCTAAGAAAATTTCTGTTTTTCTTGTTTCTCTATTGAATAAACTCGATGCCTATTGTTGGTGTACTTTATCATTGTTTGTATTGTCTAAGAAAATTTCTGTTTTTCTTGTTTCTCTATTGAATAAACTAAGATTGAATTAAAAGCAGATTACAGTAGAAGTGGGAGTCAGCAGAGGCCTGAACTTTAACCTGATAAAAATTCACAAATAGGTGTGGAAAGAGGTCCAGATGGCAGCCTTGCAAATACAAAAAAACGATGTCTGGTGCTGAAAAGTGGCACTAATCAAATGAGTTAAGTGGGCCTTAAAATGTCATTAAACCCAAATGTCCATATACGCCAAATTACATTGTGTTCATACCAGGGTGGATATTAATCAATGATTTTTTTTAACCGGTTAAGAACCGGACCATTATGCAGGTTAAAAAGGACCTTGCCCCTTTTTGCGATTCGGCACTGCGTTGCTTTAACTGACAATTGCGCGGTCGCGTGACGTGGCTTCCAAACAAAATTGGCGTCCTTTTTTTTCCCCACAAACAGAGCTGCGATTTTTATTTTTTGCGCTATAAACAAAAGTGACAATTTTGAAAAAAAAATGCAATATTTTTTTACTTTTTGCTATAGTAAATATCTCTCCCCCCCCCCCAAAAAAAAAAAAAGGTGATGATCACTGACACAGAGAAGAACAGGGAAGGTTTGTTTACACTCGCCTCTCCCTGTTCTTCAGCGCCTGTGACCCGAGCGCAGGACACCGGCGGCGATCGGGTCTGCAAGTGCGGTCACGGAGCTTTGGACCGGGTTGCGAGCGCGCCGGTGGAGGTGCGCTCGCGACCTATGGCTGGGCTCTTAAAGAGGACGTATATATACGTCCATTTGCCCAGCCGTGCCATTCTGTCGACCTATATAGTTGTGCGGCGGTCCTTAAGTGGTTAAATAAAAAATATAATAATAGAGATTGATTATATATATATATATATATATATATATATATATATATATATATATATATATATATATATATATATTTTATTTAAATCAAAATGTATTTTAATAAAATGCTTCTGGAATAAAAATCTATGTAAAAGATAGTTTTCGATTTAAGATAAATAATCATTTAGTTTATTCAGCATAAAATGGAGCTTTGCTATGTAGCGTTAAGGCTGTATATTCTGCAATATTTAAATTTTTGGTAAACTCATTCAATGAATCCAAGCTCTGCAAGCTGAAACATGCACTGCATTGATGCAATTACACAATTTTACAGTAACCATGAGATAAGCCAAATGAATATTCCTTCATCCCACTTTTTTGAAAATCTATGTACACTACAAACTGTAACAAGGGCCCTTTTCCACGTACGTATCCCGTGAGGATCCATACCGTTAACACTTGCTTGCTCAGCAGGGATTGCTTCATTGATCCCCGCTGAGTGGACAGATGACAGGGTGGCCCTTGTCAGATCTCCGCTTTACCCTATTGGGGGGGTGGGGGCCAAATCGGACCGTCTCTCCGTGTTCACCCGATCTGCTCTGCATACAGATGGAAAAATTTAAATTTTCCTCCATCTGCAGAATCGGACCATAGCGGGGAACGATGACATCGGATGTCAGTGGATGTTCATCTCACTATCCCATAGGGATTAATGCATGTCTGTATTTCATCCAAAAACGGATGGATGAAATACGGATATACTGTCTGTACGTGTAAAAGGGGCCTAAAGGAAAGGGATTTGTTGAGGTAGGAAATAATCTGGAACCACGTGGTAGATCCCCTCTACTGGGAACGGCTGTGCAAACCTCCTGAGAGGTGTATACAATTTGTCTGGTATCTTCAAGTCCTCATATAAACACACTGGGGTAGATTCACATAGATCAGCGGATCTTTTGATCCGCGTGATCTATCTTTTTTACGATCCGCCTGCGCCAGTTTTTGAGGCAAGTGCTGTATTCAGAAAGCACTTGCCTCGTAAGTTGCCCTGGCGGATCGTAAATCCCCCGGCGGAATGCAAATTCCGCGGCTAGGGGGAGTTTACTATTTAAATCACGCGCGTCCCCGCGCCGATCGTACTGCGCATGCGCCGCCGGCTAAATTTCCCAGCGTGCATTGCTTCAAATGACGTCGCAAGGACGTCATTGTTTTCGATGTTAACGCTATTAACGTATGGCCGTATTCCCGAACGACTTACGTAAAAAATTCAAAATTTGACGCGGGAACGACGGCCATACATAACATAGGATATGCCGCACTTACCCCGCATATAGCAGGGGTAACGATCCGCCGGAAAAAGCCGAACGCAAACGACGTAAAAAAAAAAAACGACGGCAGGGCGCTCGTTTCAGAATCGGCGGTTCTCCTCATTTGCATAATCGTCGCGTATAGTAATAGAAGCGCCACCTAGCAGACGGTGGGAGATTGCAGCCTTAGATCCGACAGTGTAACTCACTTACACCAGTCGGCTCTAAGGGAGATCTATGCGGAACCTGATTCGAGGAATCAGCCGCATAGATCCGAGCGTCGGATCTCACAGATACGACGGTGTATCAGTAGATACACCGTCGTATCTCTATGTGAATCTACCCCACTGTGTACAAGTGGGTGAACTTAGAACATTCTTACATAGTTTTGGGAAGGGATCGAGACCCTAGGTCCAGCAAGTGTGATGGTTCTAGCTTTAAGTAGGTGTACACCTCTTAAAAATTTGTTTTGCACTCCTGTGACCCATTTTCAGCAGAGAGCAGGCTGAAATCCGCTCTCTGCTGAGGTCACGGGTGTCAATCCAGGCACTGTGTCATTGCGACAATAAAGTCTGGATCCCCCAGGTGCCTGGACTGAAACCTGGCTTAGCCTCTCAACGAGCCACAGAGCCTGACCCGGCCGTTCCTGCCCTCTCCACAGCCCAGCGCTTCTATGAGTGAGAAGGGGGAAGAGCAGAGATCTGTGACCGACAGTCCTCAGCCCTCTGTTCAGGGAGCTCTAAAAACAGAGTGATTGGCGGTGTTCGACTGCTCAGTTCTCAGTACAGATACCGCTCTTTTAACCACTTAAGACCCGGACCAAAATGCAGGTAAAAAAGGACCTTGCCCCTTTTTGCGATTCGGCTTTTAACTGACAATTGCGCGGTCGTGCGATGTGGCTCCTAAACAAAATTGGCGTCCTTTTTTACTACTAATGGCGGCGATCAGCGATTTCTTTCGTGACTGCGACATTATGGCGGACACTTCGAACAATTTTGACACATTTTTGGGACAATTGTCATTTTCACAGCAAAAAATGCATTTAAAAATTGCATTGTTTACTGTGAAAATGACAGTTGCAGTTTGGGAGTTAACCACAAGGGGGCGCTGTAGGGGTTGTGTGTTCCCTGTGTGTGTTTACAACTGTAGGGGGGTGTGGCTGTAGGTGTGACGTCATCGATCGCGATTGATGCTGCCGCCACAGTAAAGCACGGGGAAGCCGTGTTTACACACGGCTCTCCCCGTTCTTCAGCTCCGGGGACCGATCGCTGCACTCCAGCGGGTTCCCGCGGTCACGGAGCTTCGGACCGGGTCACGGGTTACACACACAGATCCACGTCCTTGTCTGTAACCGCCAATGGCGGGTGCCTAGCGGACATCGCGGCCGCCAGGCATGCACATCGGCACCTCAGTGATGTGGCGCTCGCACGCCCCCAAGTGGCTGGAGGCCGTATATAGATGGGTTAGTGGTAGGAAGTGGTTAATATAGTGAAAAAATAAAAATAAAAAGACGCAGAAGTGATCAAATACCACTAAAAGAAAACTATTTGTAAGGGAAAAATATTGTAATCGTCAGTTACAGCAACGCAGTGCCGTAGCACAAAAAAATGGCCTGGTCAGGAAAAGGGTTAGGAGCCCGTGTCCTGTAAAAAAAAAAGGTTACCATTTCTCAAAATGAAAGCTCTGTATTGCACACATATCTGAATTTACTATTGCAAAATGACCACTACTGAATACGTAAAAAAGCGTATACATAGGCAAATTTTTCTATTGCTTTGAATAGAGTGGGGAAAGGATAGAACCTCAGCCAAATTTGTATCTGTGTCACAACTGTGGAAATTCACCTGCTCTATTACTCCTGTTAAGACACTGTCACTGAGACAGTAAGGTGATGGAAAATCCAAAATGTTAGAGCTATCACAAAAATGGAGGAAAGGGACAAACTTCCAATAGGTGCACCATGTCTGACGACAGCTGTCTAATAAGGAATTTCCCCTCACTTTGTAGAGAATTCCTCTCACTTCCTGTTGCATGGGACAGGAAGTCATTGGAAATCTGCAAAACAGAACAGAGAGCAAAATAAACTGCAGCATCAAACCCTTTTCTATTCTATCCCCAAAATAAAAAACTACACTTTAAAGAGGAACTGCAGTCTGCTCACATAATTTGTAATAAAAAACATCTTTGCCATTCTAAAGCTTCCCTCCATCCACTTTACATATTTCATATATACTGTGATTCTATACTTGCCAAACATGCTGCAGAAAATCTCCCCCACTAAGTCTGGCTGCAGCCATTTTAACTGTGGGCAGCAAAGCTGCTGCCATTTCACTTTGATTTAAACACATACAGAGACACACCCCTAGCTCTCATTGGCCCTCGTATGACTCATTCCCCCTCCCTTCCTGGCAAACTCTCACAAGTGTGAGAGCTAAGCATGATGTCATTGGCCCAGGCTTTTTACCAGACAAGGAAGAAGTGGGCTGTATAAAGTATTTACTGGCAGGAAAAATAATGTTTTACTATCCAAAGTTAAAAACAAAGGACAGAAGGTGGAAAGATGAAAAAAATGACCGAAGATCTGCTTTAAATATAAAAACTTCAGCATCTCAAAGAGAACATAGCAAACACACACACACACAAATCACACTGGGAGAGTTTTAAATAGACTGCTCTACACTTGCAGTAGTCCATACCAAGTGTCTTTTCTTTGTAGTTTTCACTTCCTGGGTCTTGTTGGCCATCAGGTGGGCCTAGTCTGGTGTCTTCTCTTCCAGATGTTTTCTCTTGAGACTTGTTTACCAGGTGGTTTGACACCATAATATCTTCAATTTTTGTGCTTTGTACTTTCTCCAGCCCATCGGAGTTAGATATTTCTTTTCCATTTACCAAAGAAAGAGGTAAACCAGTATTTGCCAACAGATCAATGTTATCCTCATTGCACTTAATTAATTCGCTTTCACCCATTGTAATCTGTCAATAAAAAAACATTAAAAAGTAGTCAATTCAGAATTAGAAGACCTGAGACAATGCAGCACTGTATCACATAGAAAAGAAGAGAAAAATAAACATTTTAAATCTTTTACTTGGTTACCAAGGATGATATTACTTTTGTTAGATGCTTTCCTATGTATTTCATTTACATAAACGAGACAAATAAAGGGGTGTTCCAGCCAAAAATTGTGTTTATTAAAAGTCAGCCGCTGCAAAAAGTGTAGCTGCTGGCTTTTAATAAACACTCACTTACCTGCTCCTGCGTTCCAGCGACGCGCCGACTGGGGCACCGCTGCTCTCCCCCCCTCCCCAGCCGGCGTCTCCATCCCAACTGTGGGCACCCAGCCGTGACAGCCTTCGGCTTCACGGCCGGGCACCCACTGCGCATGCGCGAGCCGCACTGCGCATGCGGCTCGCCGCTGATTGGAGAGGCGATTGCATGTGTCCCATGTGATCGCCTACAGGGAGGGGCTGGTGTAGGCGATTAAGACTTAATCGCCTAACCAGCCCCTCGGCGGAAGCAGGAAGTGGGACAGGAAGTCCCACTCCTACTGAAGCCCCTACTCCCCCCCCCCCCCCCCCAAAAATGACATGCCAAATGTGGCATTTAAGGGGGAGGGGATTAAACAAAAGTAATTTTTTAGGGTGGAACTCCTCTTAAATATAGTTTGACAGGTTATGATGAAGTGGACACAAAGGAATCAAAAAGTCCTTCAGTGCATAAAACCTTCTGAAAACAAGTCATCTCTGTACATCTCACTTCTGTGACAAATCCAACATTTAGAGGGCTACTGCCTCATTTAAAAGGGAGAACATTTTTCATCTTAATGCATGGAGATAAAGCCTGTGTGCAGCAGCCGACCTAAACCCCCCCCCCCAATACTTACCAGAGCCCATCTTAGACCAGTGATGTCCACGAGGCTGTCAGCCGCCCGGGACACTCCCCTCCGGGACTCTCCCCTCCGATTAGCTGAGACACAGCAGCGGCGCCATTGGCTCCCTCTGTTGTTGATCAAAGTCAGTTACAAAAAGGGGACTATACTTCCAAGTAAGTCACATAGGGGACACTACGGTCATTTAAAGCAGCTTTATTAGGAAAAAATAAATAAAATCACAAATACAAAATTAGGCAATAAGTTGCGCCTACACCAATAATAAAATAATTAAAACCAGACAGCATTGTCTAAACAGGGGTTCGCAGCTGCGCACACACATACACAATCAGACATTTCGATGGTTTAAGGGGGAATTCAATAACGCATGTATTTAACAAGAGCGTTCGCAGGATCGATTCAGTAAGAAGTTAAGTCTCTCCACTTGTTTTATGAAAGAATCTGCAAGCTCTGCAATTTTTAACGATTAATTGTGCAGCTCTAGTTGGGGCTAAACAAGGGCTTGACAATTCCAACTTATGCCAAGTGCATCTGATTATACCCGTTTGAGCCAGCATTTAGTATGTCGGGTGAGGGCAGGCAGATGATAGGAGTAGCCTAAAGCTACCTAGTAACCAGATATGGTAGGAAGACATTCCATGGTAATCACATTCCATGTGATCAGGGCACAGTTAAGCACTCCTGACTGACGAGGCAAGTCCAGGCTGGTGACCGAACACTCCAACTCAAGGTGGCAATATAGGGAAACTAAAACCCAGTCCAATTGGAGGAACTGATGAGTGGGACAAAGTTCATGGAATGAGCCTTCGTAGCATAGCCTTTCCACATTACATTGTATGCGTGGAGTCAACTAATATACACTAATATGTCGATCCTGATTAGGGTGTCCCTGGGTTTTGGATTAAATCTGGCTATCACCTCCTTCCACTATCATTCCCCATGAGCTGTGATCCTGGAGGGCCGTCATGTGCATGACGACGCTATGCTGATGCATTTAGTTAGCCAATCAGCGCTAACTTCCTCAGAGCGAGGAGGTGTCTGCTGGCATGCAATACATACTCACGCTTCTTTGTTCATCACACTAGCAATAAATTGATTTAAAAAAAATACGACAGTATCAATTATTCAAGCTCCATAACGATACTAAATTACATATCTATGGATAAAAAGATAGAGGGGGGGAAAAAAAAGGAGAAAAAAAAAAGAAGAGAAGAGGGAAACAGAAGAAATCATGGCCACAAGATATATGGGGATATTCTGATCCTTCAATGCACAAATCATGCCTCCAAAAAGGGCTGTAAATTACACTCATTCAGGCCTTGAGGGCATAGGGATCCTAAATTGTATATTCACATTTTCTCCTTTTGCAGGAGAATAGTGTCAAAATCTCCTTTTCTTGTTGGTAAATTAAGTACATAGATACCCTTCACTCTTAAATCTTTGGGGGTCACTGTGGTGGAACTCGTTGAAAGGAACAGCCAAGGGACATTCATCTTTTTTCTTGATACTAGCGATGTGTTCGCTTATTCTGATACACAGCCGTCTGTTTCTCCCACATAGATTTTTTTTACAGGGACAGCTTAACTTGTACATCACTAGTGGTTGAGCAGTTAATAAACTGATTTAATATGTTTTAGCCCCATCAAAATATGCCAACACATCTGTCTTATGAACATATCTACAACCATAACTTTTTCCAATTTCTCTGCACTAGCTGCCATCAAGTACGGGGAACATGTATGGGAGCAGAGAAAATATATATATCAAAGAATATACATAAAAAAGCAGCGCTCCTAAATGAAATTTTCACACTATAAAAAGTCCAAAGTTCATTAGAATGTGAACATGAATGAAAAGACAGTGTCCCAGAAGGAGTCCGTGAGAAAGAAGACAGGAAACTCCTACAGCCCAGGTCTAATGATATCTTCTTAATCTCCACCACCAATCGTGCTATAGTTAAATTCAACTCTTACCAGACGCTGCTGGTCAGTGAGCATTAAAAGAATGACACTTGTTAACACCAGGGATAATCAGGATCCACTCGTCTTTTAGGTATAGCTCCCATGTATGGAAAAAGACAGATGGAGGTATATAGTGTAATTCCGTTTGGTTTAATAAAAATGTAAGGACACACAAGATACACTCACATTTAGTTGATAAAATCAGGCAAAAACAACGTATCTCTCATCAGGTAACAGGCATGGGCATCCAGGACGGCGTCTCCCGCTTGTTGTTTATTCAATAAGTCCCGCTCTGCTAGCACGCTCTGCTTCCTGATCGTCGTGATGACGTCAGTGTGATTGACAACCGTTTCAGCCAATCCAGACGCGTTTCGTCATACGATTGACTTCATCTGTGGGCATGGCTGAACGGTTGAAGTTCCCATGTATATATACCAGGCTTACCTCTATGCTAATTAGGATAACTAGGGGCGGCATTTATTCAACGTCCGTCCTGGTAACTCATCCCTGTTTGCAATATTGCATTGAATAGCGGTATATACACTCATGCTCTGCCACCTAGTGTATCAGTCATATAACATCTAATATCGCACTACTGCATAATATCTTAAATGATTAATTGCTCATAATATCATTTAAGTTCATATCCTGACTCAAAGTAGTAAGTGGAATTAATATCATTATTACACTAATCCTAACCTTATAGTTAATAATCACATATTATTTTACAATATATAAAAAAACTACATATATTACAAAATTATTATACAAAAAAACTATAATATATATATAAAAGGACGGATGTATATATCTCTTATATTCTAAATGCTCTATACGTAGAAGATGGAACTAAATACTGATAACATAATAATAGCCCAAAAATAAAATGAAAAAATATATATATGAAAAAATATGTGTATATATATTATAAATAAATATCAATAAAATATATACAATTTAAATTAAAATTAAAACTCGATTAAAAATCACTGATAAAACAGTTAACATCTAACTCCACGTTCATGCCCTTTGGCAGTGGTATAATGTACTTATGGCAAGGTAAGGTTGCACCTACCAAGAATGCTGATAGTAATAATACTGCTGCCAGCTCTTCCCAAAGTATAACTCGACAAGAATATGTAGAGACACCCAAGACCCCCCGTAATACTCGGAGTTCCACTCCTCTACCTCAGAATGATAGGGGAAGAGGTAGAAGAGGCCGAGGCGGTCAAAATGATCCTACTATGAGAGGTGGTCAGAATAATAGAGGGAATGTGTCATATGTCAGCTACCAATACCCTGTGGCTACTAACAGGTTTGGACCATTGGCTTACAACGATGAATTTCCAAATACTGAAGCCCCAAGACAGCCTTTTTTAGGTCGGGGCAGGAGAGGACCCAGAGGCTACAGGGGCAATCATGCATACAGAGGGAGACCTCCTGGGAGTGTATATCCACCACAGAACAACCAAGGATGGTGGAGACCCCAACAAATCCCCTACAATTACACTTACCCACCGGAGCCCGTCAGAGAGGACACAGAGGATGTAGGGCAGGGAGAAGGATCCAATATAAATACCAAAAAAAGAAGGATGGAGTAACCGGTATATATAATTTGAGTTCTGCACAGCTTACCCACAAAGAATTAAATATACTGAAACCTGGGCCTAAAATGTGCCCCAAGAAAATCTCTTAATAAGTTTGACGTATATATGGACGTGCACAAGTACATTCGAAAGTTAAATTTGAAAAAATACTTTTTGAATAGCGGCCCGAGTGGCAGCCGTGCAACCAATGCTTATGTCATTGAAATAGATAGTGGTTTAAAAAATAAGTCTGTTCAATCGGCTAAATTCTGCCAACCAGCATGTACATGTCTTTAAAAACCTAGTTCTTAAGGATTTGGAGAAAGTGGTAATTAAAAAGAACATTAACCCCATGCACAGTCAGGACGGTATTGTATCTTTACAAGAAAATAGAGATATAATTATACGCCCTGCAGACAAAGGGGGTGGGGTAGTCATATTGGATAAGTCCTATCATGATAACCAACTCATTGAGATGTTATCAGATGAACAGACATAAAGGGTAACCCTACTAATCTCTATCATGCCAATTTACAGAAATTGGTAGATATGGGAAGAAAAGGGAGAGTTCTAACTACAAAAGAACATAAATATCTTTCTCCTAGTTTCTGCAGGGTACCGACCATATATACATTACCCAAAGTACACAAAGACTCCGTAAGACCTCCTGCCAGACCCATCGTTAATTCGATAGGTTCAGTGACTGCAAGACTAGGTCAGTATCTAGATACATTCCTACAAGCTAGTGTCTTGAAAATCAAGGCCTACTTAAAGGATACTAAAAGTTTTTTACAACTTATTAAAGACATTGACTTAACGGGAAAAACTACCGTAATATTTATTTGGTAACAGCTGACGTATCGTCATTGTATACAATCATTCAGCACAATGATGCAATGTTAGCCCTTAATTGGGCATTATGCCAACGAGATGACCTACCACATGAACAAAACGTTTTTTTGGGTCAATCATTAGATTTTTGTTTATCCCATAATTATTTTTGGTACAATCAAGGATACTATTCGCAGAAGAAAGGAGTAGCGATGGGAGCCAGATTTGCTCCCAGTATCGCTAATCTATTTATGGGTGAATGGGAAGATAAAGTTGTCTTTGCCAATAAAAGAGACGAATTGCTAGTTTATAGGAGATTTATTGACGATCTATTCTTCATCTGGGAGGGTAGTGAGTCATCCCTCCTAGAATTTCTGGAAGGATTAAATAATAATAAAAATAACATCAAATTGGAATATGAGTACAGTAACGAACATATCCATTTTTTGGACATGGACATCAGATTACAAGATACATCTTTGGTGACCACTATTTATTTCAAACCAAGAGATAGGAACAGTTATCTGCCACTTATTAGTGGACATCATCCTAATTTGTTACGAAATATTCCGAAGGGTCAACTTATGCGAGTTAAACGGAACTGTACTACTAACGAAGATTTTATCACTCATGCCACAACCATAAAAGAAAGATTTGTACAAAAGGGGTATAACGAAGAGAATCTTGTTAAGTAGGGTTGTCCCGATACCACTTTTTTAGGACCGAGTACAAGTACCGATACTTTTTTTCAAGTAGTCGCCGATACCGAATACCGATACTTTTTTTAAACGTGTCCCTAAATGCAACCATGTCCCCCACATATTGCAGCCATGTCATGTCCCCCACATATTGCAGCCATGTCATGTCCCCCACATATTGCAGCCATGTCATGTCCCCCACATATTGCAGCCATGTCATGTCCCCCACATATTGCACCCATGTCATGTCCCCCACATATTGCACCCATGTCCTGTGCCCCATATTGCAGCCATGTCATGTCCCCCATACCTCCAGCTCCTCTGATCTTTCCCGCCGCCGCCGCTGCTGCTGCCGGGTTAATCCCCGTGCAACACAGCGAGCATTACAAGTTTTCGTTGGTAAACTTGTAATACCCGCAGCGCCATGTATAGACACGGGATTGGACGGATCCGTCCAATCGCAAGCAAGGGGGGAGTGTCTATGCACGTATCCGTGTATAGACACTCCCCCCTTGCTCGCGATTGGACGGATCCGTCCAATCCCGTGTCTATACATGGCGCTGCGGGTATTACAAGTTTACCATCGAAAACTTGTAAATGCCCGCTGTGTTGCACGGGGATAAGCGGCGGGCGGCATGAAGTATTCTATTTCGGTATCGGGGGTATTTGCGGGAGTACAAGTACTCCCGCAAATACTCGGAATCGGTCCCGATACCAATACTGGTATCGGGACAACCCTATTGTTAAGATTATGAATTAATTAATAGAGACCCCAAGAGAGACATGTTTCATGAGTAAAAATCGACCTGTGGACTCTAAACAGGAATGGAGCTTTTTATCAAGTTTCCATAATCAATATAAAGACATTGAGACAATCTTTAAACGACATTGGCATGTCCTATGTTTGGATAGAGTGTTACAACAAGCATTACCCCCTATGCATAAATGTATTTATAGGAAGGCACCCAATTTTGGGGATAAAGTTGTACAAAAGGTATTGGATCAACCGGTCAGAAGAAGCATGTGTTGGCAGGTAACAGGGTTTTATTCTTGCAGGAAGTGCAGTCCCTGCACAATAGTAAACAATCCCATCAGAGGTTTGACAGAATTTGTGTCCACTGGAAATAACAAAACCTGTAAAATTACAGAATTTATCACATGCAATAACACGCATGTAGTATATGTACTTCAGTGCCCCTGTAATCTCATGTACGTAGGCCGCACCAAGAGGAAAATGAGGATTAGGATAGCAGAACATCTACATAATATAGAAATGGGGTACAAAGATCATAGTGTCTCCCTACATTTTAAAAAATTCCACAACAGAGATCCCTCATGTTTGAAGTTTTGGGGTATTGACTGTATTCAGCCAAATTGGAGAGGATCCAACCTAGTAAGAGAAATATCCAAAAGAGAAACACTGTGGATACATTTTATGGATACTCTGACTCCAAAGGGCATGAACGTGGAGTTAGATGTTAACTGTTTTATCAGTGATTTTTAATCGAGTTTTAATTTTAATTTAAATTGTATATATTTTATTGATATTTATTTACAATATAATACACATATTTTTTCAATATATTTTTTCATATATATATTTTTTCATTTTATTTTTGGGGTATTATTATGTTATCAGTATTTAGTTCCATCTTCTATGTATAGAGCATTTAGAATATAAGAGATATATACATCCGTCATTTTATATATATATTATAGTTTTTTTGTATAATAATTTTGTAATATATGTATTTTTTTTTATATATTGTAAAATAATATGTGATTGTTTATTAACTATAAGGTTAGGATTAGTGTAATAATGATATTAATACCACTTACTACTTTTGAGTCAGGATATGAGCTTAAATGATATTATGAGCAATTAATCATTTAAGATATTATGCAGTAGTGCGATATTAGATGTTATATGACTCTGATCCACTAGGTGGCAGAGCATGAGTGTATATACCGCTATTCGATGCAATATTGCAAACAGGGATGAGTTACCAGGACGGACGTTGAATAAATGCCGCCCCTAGTTATCCTAATTAGCATAGAGGTAAGCCTGGTATATATACATGGGAACTTCAACCGTTCAGCCATGCCCACAGATGAAATCAATCGTATGACGAAACGCGTCTGGGTTGGCTGAAACGGTTGTCAATCACACTGACGTCATCACGACGATCAGGAAGCAGAGCGTGCTAGCAGAGCGGGACTTATTGAATAAACAACAAGCGGGAGACGCCGTCCTGGATGCCCATGCCTGTTACCTGATGAGAGATACGTTGTTTTTGCCTGATTTTATCAACTAAATGTGAGTGTATCTTGTGTGTCCTTACATTTTTATTAAACCAAACGGAATTACACTATATACCTCCATCTGTCTTTTTCCATACATGGGAGCTATACCTAAAAGACGAGTGGATCCTGATTATCCCTGGTGTTAACAAGTGTCATTCTTTTAATGCTCACTGACAAGCAGCGTCTGGTAAGAGTTGAATTTAACTATAGCACGATTGGTGGTGGAGATTAAGAAGATATCATTAGACCTGGGCTGTAGGAGTTTCCTGTCTTCTTTCTCACGGACTCCTTCTGGGACACTGTCTTTTCATTCATGTTCACATTCTAATGAACTTTGGACTTTTTATAGTGTGAAAATTTCATTTAGGAGCGCTGCTTTTTTATGTATATTCTTTGATATATATATTTTCTTTGCTCTCTATCCTATGCCTGCCTTCTGACAGGAGACAGTAGCAGCTCCAGCTATTGAATAGTATGATTATGTGAAGGATGTGCATTGTAGATCGGTACCTTCTTTCACTGTATTTTTGGTTTTTGTATTTATCTTACTGTTTCCTAAAGCCATGAGTTTTTGGGAGGGCTGTCCGTTTATATTTTGCATGTATGGGAGCACCCTGGGCCCCCGGCTTATGCCTGTCTCCACCTGGGCTTTTGGAAATAGGTGGTAGTGAATGAGTCCTTTATGTACCTCAGCCACTGTTTGTGGCAGAGGTACATCAATGACATTCTCATGGTGTGGAGTGGGACTATAGAACGAACCAGCTTTATGCTGGACTTGAACCAAAATGCCAGGAATATTAGACTTACCTACTCCCAGTCAACATTGCCTTTCCTTGACCTCCAAAATTACATTGAGAAAACTAAACTGACCACCAAAATTTTCCGAAGAGAGACAACAGCCAACACACTATTACAGGCACATAGTCATCATCAGAAATCCCTGATCCATAGAATTCCAAAAAGGGACAATTCCTTTGGAACAGGAGAAATTGTTCCAAGGATGATGACTTTAGAGAGGCCAGGCATATGCATCAACAGTTTAGGGAGCGAGGGTACTTCCATAAATCCATACGCAAGGCGAGGAAAAGGGCAGGCGAGAGTAAAACAAGACACTTGAAAATATCTCAAAAGAAAATCAATTTAAAGAAAAATGAGTACCCTAGAATCATCACTAAATAAGTCTCACAATGGTTTCAAATTAAAAATATCTTGGAGAAACACTGGGATGTCCCAATGCTGTCCCCCTGTATCTCGGAAATAGTTGGCCACCGGAGGGGGGGGGGGGAGGGTTATGATGAACGGGAGCTCCGCTTTAATGACACAGCTAGGAGAGACCATGATCTCAATGATACATTAGTCCAGGGCTCAAAATTTCAACCCCTGAGCTACTAGCTAGGTCTCAAGAGTTACTCGCTACCAGTTGCCCCACCTAATTCATACACTGCCCCGTGCCTAATTGCGCCCCTAAACACGCCCTCGTAGATTATCTCATGGAATGACACTGTTAAATGTTTTATGCAGAATCAAGTTACACAATTAAATATTACCTACAACAACTTTAACAAAATGGGATAGGGTATGAATGAATGAATGAAGAACTTGTATAGCGCAGCACATGCGAAGTAAATCGCCTCTGGGCGCTTGTTGTTCCTGTCTCCTTTGAGATCAAAAGAGATGCGTCTTAATCTTTCTTCTGAAGACCAAGTAGTTCTCCTCCAGTCTAATGCTGACTGGTAAGGCGTTCCATAGTCTGGGACTGGGTATGGGGGCAGGTCAGAGGGACAGGGCACTGGGGGCAGGCCAGAGGGACGGGGCACTGGGGGCAGGCCAGAGGGACGGGGCACTGGGGGCAGGCCAGAGGGACGGGGCACTGGGGGCAGGCCAGAGGGACGGGGCACTGGGGGCAGGCCAGAGGGACGGGGCACTGGGGGCAGGCCAGAGGGACGGGGCAATAGAACCGGGTCTCTTCCCCATTCTCTTGCGGTCTCCTCTGCAACTCCAATCCATCCTCTCTCTCTCCCTCTTCTATACATCTCATCATCAGGAGCCTGTGTGTGCGGCTCCATGCTTGCATGTCCCCACTTCCCCCTTTTATTCTGGTTGGCAGTGAGGAGAGGATCTGCATCACAGCGGGAGGGAGTACAATCCAGCGCCAAGATCCACACAACTGTACAGCCATTGACACCATAGCACAGCGCACACTGACACCGCACAGCACACATTGAGACCAGTCTGCTTGCAGTGCTCAGGCTGAACTGCTGGACACAGAGCACAAGGAGAAGAAAACTGCACAAATTGGAAGGCTGCCGCTCTCATGTCAGGGCAACTTTCAGTGAGCGTTGCACTGCCTACCTGGGACACCCGGAGTGGTAATTTTCGCAATCCTCCACCTCACTCATTACTTCCTTCTCTGCTCTCCAACTACATTGGTTGGGGGAAGGGGGCAGGCTCAGAGAGGTCATACTGTTAGGTCCCATGGCTTAATGAGAATTGTAAGGAGAGCACCTGTGTACTGCTCTGCCTGTGCGCGCCTCACCAGACTACTTTTCTCAAGCATGCACCTTTCCTCTTCGGCCACCAATCACATCAGGGCTCTAAGTGTAGGCACAGATTGGAGGGAGATTGGTCATGTAGCCCTGTTATCACTCGCCCCCCCCCCCCCCCGCTTAAATCCACTCGCCAAATGCTAGCAGGCGAGTGGAAATTTTGAGGGCTGCATTAGTCCATTCAGGATACCAGAGAACTCTGACAAAAAACTGACTGACGGATCTTACCCCTATATGTGGAATGCATGCGTGTAGACATTGCCACATCTGTAGATCTGTTTATAACCCAGATGTGTTTGCAAATTTCAATGCGACTAAAAATCATAAAATTAAGTAGTTTAACTGCTCAACAACTAGAGTGATATACAAATTAATCTGTCCCTGCAATGAGATCCAAGTGGAAAAAACAAAATTAGTTGCGCATCAGAATAGGCGAATACATCGCTAGTATCACCCAATTCCATTATGGTGACCCCAAAGATTTAAGAGTGAAGGGTATCTACGTACTTAATTTACCAACAAGAAGAAGAGATTTCGACACTATCCTCCTGCAAAAGGAGAAAATTTGGATATACAATTTAGGATCCCTATGCCCCCAAGGCCTGGATAATGAGTGTAATTTACAGCCTTTTTATGCATTGAAGGATCAGAATATTTCCCTATATCCTGTTGCCTTAATGCTTTTTCCTGTTTTTTTTCTTCCCCTCCCCTCCCCCTTTTCCGTTTGTGACGCCGCACCGATTCCCAAAAGTAATTGCTGAACTACTTTTGGCGACTTTAGTTGCGATTTCAATAGACATCTGTGCAGGAACCTGCACAGATGTCTCTGAAATCGCGCCTGAATTCAGACTGGCATGCGGGATTGAAATTGTGCTAGTTCAGCTCAACTCGCTTGATTTCAATCCCGCAGCAGTGTGAACCTAGGCTAAATCTTCTAAGACTTGTCAATTATGACATTTGGGAGACTTCACTGCATCAGACCTATACATTTGATTAAAGTAAACCTGTTATGAGATAAATACAAACTTTTTTGACTGCTCTGAAAACATGTTTCTTGTATGGTAAACCGACAACCTTGTCTTCAAGAATTTTACCCTAAACAAGAACGCAGCACAGAGTTATCAGAGAAGTCATGGGTCCTTTTACACATTCTGGTGGCAAGCTACCACGGAATTAAACATTGCGAGTCAGCATGATAGCCATGCAGCTAGCACTTTCATATAGGAGAGCTCAGCGATGGTCTCCATGTTTCTCTCATGACAGCTAGACAACTATGCTACGAGAGTTCGGCAATAGTAGTCTCAATATTGCCTCCCATAGCAGTTTACCTTTAAAAAAAATAAATAAGTTTTATAGAAAATTTAGGAAGACCTATCAGTTATTAATTCTAGATTACTATTTCAATGTAAAACACATTTTTTATACATTTTGGAAAAATGTGGCAAACCAAAAAAAATATTAGGCTATATGTCTTAAAACCAAAAAGCTCATTACACATGAAGTACTACTCAGTATTGAATGTTCCACTTTAACCACTTAAGCACCTTGCCTGTTTTGTAGTGTTTACAAGATTAAATATATATTTATATATAAAATGGTTGGGGGGTTCTAAGACCCTAGAGAATAAAATGGCGGTCATTGCAATACTTTGTCACACTGTAATTGCGCAGCAGTTTTACAAGCGCATTTTTGGAAAAAATATCACTTTTTTTAATAAAAATAAAATAAGACAACAGTAAAATTAGCCCAATTTTTTTTTATATTGTGAAAGATAATGTTACGCCGAGTAAAATGATACCCAACATGTCACGCTTCAAAATTGCGCCCACTCGTGGAATGGCATCAAACTTTTACCCTTAAAAATCTCCATTGGCGACATTTAGAAAATTCTATAGGTTGCATCTTTTGAGTTACACGTATGCGTTTGCTTCTGAGCGCGAGCTCGTCGGGACAAGGCGCAAAAAATAAATAAAAAAAAATTGTTGTTTTTTACATTTATTTTTACACCGTTTAAAAAAAAATGTCACTTTTATTCCTATTACAAGAAATGTAAACATCCTTTGTAACAGAATAAAGCATGACAGGTCCTCTTAAATATGAAATCTTGGGTCAAAAAGACCACATATCATATTTAGACTAAAATGCGGAAGTGACATTTTGACTTGTTTACATTCCTTGCAATAGGTATAAAAATGTCTTTTAAAAAAAATGTCTTTTAAAAAAAAAAAAAAAAGAAGAACAGCGTTTAAAAAAAAAAAAAAACGCACCCTGTCATCACGAGCTTGTGGGCAGAAGTGAATGCTTACGCGAACAGTGCCTGCACATGAAAACTGTGTTCAAACCACACGCGAGGTATTGTCGCGATCGGTAGATTGAGACCAATAATTCTAGCCCTAGACCTAACTCAAAGCATGCAACCTGTAGAATTTTTTAAATGCCGCCTATGGAGATAAAGGTTAAAAGTTTGTCGTCAATTCACGAGCCAGTCACAACATGATCCCTTTATAAATGCTACGATAATGCCCTTTTTAAAGTGAAAATGCGCTGATGACGTCAGACCATGCGCATCTACAAATAAGCCTTAACCACTTGACCACTGGGCACTTAAACACCCTTAATAACCAGACCAATTTTCAGCTTTCGGTGCTCTCACATTTTGAATGACAATAACTCAGTCATACAACACTATAACCAAATGAAATTGTTGTCCTTTTTTTCCCACAAATAGAGCTTTCTTTTGGTGGTGTTTCATCACCTCTGCGGTTTTTATTTTTTTTGCTATAAATGAAAAAAGAACAAAATTTTGCAAAAAATAATAATTTTTCTTCATTTCTATTATAAAATTTTGCAAAAAAGTAATTTTTCTTCATAAATTTGGCCTAAAATGTATACTGCTACATATCTTTGGTAAAAAAAATAAAAAATGTTGGATATTATTTAGTCTGGGTGAAAGTTATGGGGTCTACAAGCTATGGTACCAAATCCTGAAAATTGATCAATTTCATCACACCTGAAGTACTGACAGCCTCTCTCATTTCTTGAGACCCTAACATGCCAGAAAAGTACAAATACCCCCCAAATGACCCCTTTTTGGAAAGAAGACATTCCAAGGTATTTAGAAAGAGGCCTGGTGAGTTTTTTAAAGTTGTAATTTTTTCCCACAATTCTTTGCAAAATCAAGATTTATTTTTTTTTCATCAAATTTTCATATTATTAGGTTATTTTTCACACACAGCATATGCATACCACAAATTACACCCCAAAACACATTCTGCTATTCCTCCCGAGTATGGCGATACCCCATGTGTGAGACTTTTACACAGTGCGGCCACATACAGAGGCCCAACATGCAGGGAGCACCCAGGCCAATTCTGACATTTCTCTCCTACATGTAAAATCATCATTTATTTGCTAGAAAAATACATAAAACCCCAAAACATGATATAAAGATACCTCACATGTGGTTTGAACACCGTTTTTATATGTGGGCGGGACTTGCGTATGCGTTCGCTTCTGCATGCGAGCTCGCGGGGACAGGGGCTGCTGTATGCCCAGAGTATTGCTAAGTATGCCCAGAGTATTGCGGAGTATGCCCAGAGTATTGCCCAGAGTATTGCCAGAGTATTGCCCAGAGTATTGCCCAGAGTATTGCCCAGAGTATTGCAGAGTATGCCCAGAGTATTGCAGAGTATGCCCAGAGTATTGCAGAGTATGCCCAGAGTATTGCAGAGTATGCCCAGAGTATTGCAGAGTATGCCCAGAGTATTGCAGAGTATGCCCAGAGTATTGCAGAGTATGCCCAGAGTATTGCCAGAGTATGCCCAGAGTATTGCCAGAGTATGCCCAGAGTATTGCGGAGTATGCAGAGTATGCCCAGGGTATTGCCAGAGTATGCCCAGAGTATTGCCAGAGTATGCCCAGAGTATTGCCAGAGTATGCCCAGAGTATTGCAGAGTATGCCCAGAGTATTGCAGAGTATGCCCAGAGTAGCCCAGAGTATTGCAGAGTATGCCCAGAGTATTGCAGAGTATGCCCAGAGTATTGCAGAGTATGCCCAGAGTATTGCAGAGTATGCCCAGAGTATTGCAGAGTATGCCCAGAGTATTGCCCAGAGTATTGCCCAGAGTATTGCCCAGAGTATTGCCCAGAGTATTGCCCAGAGTATTGCCCAGAGTATTGCCCAGAGTATTGCCCAGAGTATTGCCCAGAGTATTGCCCAGAGTATTGCCCAGAGTATTGCCCAGAGTATTGCCCAGAGTATTGCCCAGAGTATGCCCAGAGTATGCCCAGGGTATTGCAGAGTATGCCCAGGGTATTGCAGAGTATGCCCAGAGTATTGGCAGTGTATGCCCAGAGTATTGGCAGTGTATGCCCAGAGTATTGGCAGTGTATGCCCAGAGTATTGGCAGTGTATGCCCAGAGTATTGCAGAGTATTGCGGAGTATGCCCAGAGTATTGCCAGAGTATTGCAGAGTATGCCCAGAGTATTGCCAGAGTATTGCCAGAGTATTGCAGAGTATGCCCAGAGTATTGCCCAGAGTATTGCCCAGAGTATTGCCCAGAGTATTGCCCAGAGTATGCCTGAGTATGCCTGAGTATGCCTGAGTATGCCTGAGTATGCCTGAGTATGCCTGAGTATGCCTGAGTATTGCCCAGAGTATTGCCCAGAGTATTGCCCAGAGTATTGCCCAGAGTATTGCCCAGAGTATTGCCCAGAGTATTGCCCAGAGTATTGCCCAGAGTATGCCCAGAGTATTGCCAGAGTATGCCCAGAGTATTGCAGAGTATGCCCAGGTGAGTATTGCAGAGTATATGCAGCAGGGATGGCTGAGCAGGGAGGGAGGGATGGATGGATCTGTGACTGCATTTGTCACAGATCCAGCCCGCAGCACTGGCGCTGCCATCCGCTCCCTCCCCTCTCCTCTCACACTGTACCGATCGGTACAGAGAGAGGAGGGAAGAACCGGCGTCATCAAATGACGCCGGTCTGTTTACATCTGATCGCGCCGTCATTGGACGGCGCGATCACGTGGTAAACCGCCGCTATCAGCGGCGATTTACCGTGATCCGTGATGCGCCGGGTCCTCTGGACCCGGCGGTCACGGATGTTCCCGTGTGCGCGCCTCAGGAGGCGCGCGGGAGCGCGATTCTGACAGGCCGTTAATTAACGGCCAGTTAGAATACAGCAACCGCCCTAGAGCCGTACTTTCGGCATAGGGCGGTTGCAAAGTGGTTAATATAGGTGTAGCGCTCACCCCCGAAGGAGCCGCTGGTTGATTTCGGGGTCGGCGTATTAAGTTACCAATTACACTTGTCTAGGGGTAAATACTTGTAGAAAGTGAATAAAGCGAGTGTCCAGACATCAGAGTGCGTTTTCAAAGTTTTATTCCAAGGCCCAACATGGCCAACATCAACATGGCACACTATAGAGAAAGGTTGATGAGCGGAAGAAAACTACAGTATCAGGCCTTGGACATTGTAGAGAGCAGCTTGCACTCAGTATAGTCACACTTAAACGTCGCCACTCCCGTCAGAGTGGGTAAAGTGCCCCGGACAGGTGTTTAACTTGGGCCTGACAGCCGAAAGGTCACTTGCAATAGTCACTGGGAGGAATTAGGGCCTCTGCCACAGGCCTGTGGAATTTCCATACTTTTCAAGGGGGTAAAACTAATGGATCCTCCCAGTAAGTCACTTCTCTAGAGTCATCAAAAGGACAGTTGAAGTGTACCTGTCATGTAGTGATGATCGGATCCCCGGTGGTTCGCCTAGGCCTCACGGACAAACTCTGCCTTTGGGTCTCCCGAGCCAATCCCCCACCGTAGAGCTCCCAGCTTAGGATCTGGGACCCAGCAAGCTGCTGGGGCCCCTTTCGATGTCAGGGTGAAGCTCCGCTTGGTGCATTACTTCGGCCAGGCAGGCCTCGGTGGCGAGGCCCATGGATGCGTGCACCCTGAATGTAGATGCCGCACCTGGAATGCGGGCCCCACGCAGAACGTCTCTCTCCAAGGCGTCTGCCACAGATATACTCTCCCGCCAGCATGTCCAGAGGGAAAATCCTCCTCTGATTGGCTGCTGGGAGAAAGTGGGTCTGTCAGAACCCCTTCCAGCACCAACTGTCACCCAGGGGTAAAAACACCTCCCCTAGCATGCAGACTGGCCTAGAAAGCAGTTCTAAACTGACAGCCGCCTAAACTTAACCAATTTGTGAGTGGGAGCAACTTAACTCTCCCATTCCCCACTAACCTTAGCGCAACACCCCGCCAAATAGGGGGGGGGGGGCGCTACATAGGCTTGCCTGTAGGTAAAAGTGGTTGTACAGTTTACAACCACTTTAAAAGGAGTGGGGCCGCCACGTCCTTAACAACCGACGACTCATTTAGTGGTCAGTGGGGTTCCCCTTTGATTGCTGAAGTATAAACAGAGGCCCAGATTCACAGAGCGATTACGCCTGCGCAACAGGAGATGCGCGTGCGTAAGTCTAAATGTGCGCGTGCGTTTCGATGCACGGCATCCCCAAAATGAGATACGCAAGAAATCTACTTTTTTTGGTCCGGCGTAATTTCGTTAGACAGGCGCATCCGTCCGCGCAAAACTGCGCTAGACAGACCATTGATTTGCTAGTCAAATATGCTAATGAGGGACTTACGGGGATCCACAAAAGAACGTTGGGGCAGCGCAGGCTACGCAGTGTGCACAACAGCAAAATGTCCTGTCTAAAATTAGAGCATATAAAAGCTGGTCTAAAAAGAGAAAAAAAAGTCTACTTGTTAGATAAAGCAACACTGTTAGTGAGGAGCTCAGCAGTCACACGTGTTGCACAACAATCTGTATGCCAACATGCCAGGGGCATCGTCGCACATAGCTATACTACTGACTTTAGATAAACAAAGAAGGATGAGGGCACGGAGGAGGCACGGGAGAGGATATACCGCACCCCGCATAGACCTGTTTGGCATGAGTGATTCTGAGGTGTATCGCATCTTCAGATTCACCCCTTATGCCATCCTGGAATTAACCTCAACCCTGCAAGAGGACATCACTAGCCCAACACACCGCTCACATGCAGTGCAGCCACTGGTCAAGGTCATGGCAACACTCCATTTCCTTGCCAGTGGCTCTTTTCAGCGTACAAGTGGAGTGGTGGCTGGGATGTCACAATCCTCCATGAGCAAATGTGTGCACCAGGTTGTCCCTGCAATCCTCAGACGCATGGCCAACCAAATCATTAAACCCACCACTGAGGACCTGCGGCTGAAGGCAATGACAGATTTCTACAGAATTGCCAGATTCCCACGCACCGTGGGGGCCATTGATTCCACACATGTGGCACTCCAGCCCCCCCAGGAGACAGAGCACATATACCGCAATCGGAAGCATTGGCATTCCATCAACGTACAGGTGATAGTCGATGCCCAAGGCCTCATATGGCATGTCCGTGCCAAACACCCAGGGTCCAGCCATGACAGCTACATATACAATCAATGCCACATCCAAATGGAATTCGAGCAGAACGTGTATGGGGACACCTGGCTGGTTGGTGAGTGACATGGGTGGCAGGCATGACTATCCCCTCCTATGATGCACACATCACAAGGGGCACATGCATGACTAACATGCTCCTGTCTTTTCCCTTACAGGTGACTCTGTATATCCACTGGGACCCCATCTCATGACTCCTATCCGGAACCCCCAAACCCCAGGAGAGGAAAGATACAATCAAGCACATGCCCAAACACGAGCAGTGGTGGAGCGCACCTTTGGCCTCCTGAAGTCACGTTTCCGATGCCTGGATAAGTCTTGGGATACCCTCTTGTATTCCCCAAACTTTGTGTGCCAGATCATCGGTGCATGTTGCATGCTGCACAACTTCACAGTAAGAAAGGGCCTGCAGATTGACCTACGTGATGACCTGACCCCTGAACCAGACAATCCCCCCCTAACCGAGGCTACCCCGTCTTCTGAGGGAAGAGCAGCCAGGAGACAACTCACATTGGGCATCTTTGCACGTTAAACACACACATTAATCATGGCACAATGAGAATGCATGCATGCACACCACTGTGGTCCCTAGCACACACACCCCACATCCACATCAAATTGGATTGGCACCAGTCCACCATGCAGGACTTGTGAGCAGCAACGCCACGGCTCCAATTATGTCACTGTACATTCATACACCATTCACACGGACCTGGGGATCACTTCTCCCTGGTCCTGGGGAACCCTTCTCCACCAAAATTGAGGGTGACACCCCTTTTCCGGCAGGAATGTCACCCCCACATTCAAACAGCATTCACAACCCAAAAAAAAAAAAAGACCAGCAAAATCAAAAATTTTCCAGCAAAAAATAAAAAAAAGGGGAAAAAATAAATTATTGCCCTTTACGTGAGCCACGCCTGGGGCGCCCCCGGCTCCTCAGGGGAGACTTATGGGGGAGGGGGAAAACCGGGTTAGGAGGAGCAGCCCCTGATCTCTGCCCACCTGCCCTCCAAGGCCACGGCTATTCTGTCCAGGGCAGCACCAAGTGTTGCCGTGTTGGCCTGGATAGCCTGGGTAAGGGCCCTCACATCCTGCCCAACGCCTGCTGATGTAGTCTGCAGGTCGTTTAGGCAGGTTGTGAAAGCCCGGGAGTGGGAGTCCAGGCTCCCCAGCGTATCCTTGATGGAGGACAGGCTCTCCTCCATCCGCACCAATGTCTGGCTGACCTGTCCCAGATGGCGGGTCTGAAGGGCCTGGTCCCTTCTCAGAGTGGCGGGCAGGAGATCGGCCACCCCCCTGGTGTTCTGGGACGAAATCCTGCCTCCAGCTGATGCTTGTGGCCGGGGAGAAGGGGAGGCCCTTGGGAGGGGAGCCATGTTGGGGGAGGAGGGGGGGGGCTCCCCCTTAGGAAGGGCTGCCTGCTGCCAGCCAGAGGGGAAGAGTCCTCAAAAACCAAAAGTCCAGTGCCTGACATGGACTCCTCCTCCTCATGATTCTCCTCCTCCTCTTGAACCTCCTCCGCGGACTCCGGCCTTGTTGGGGGGGCCTCATTAGGCTGCTGTCCTGGGGATGGTGCGGTCAGGCCAGATGGCCCTGCACCCTCCTGCACATCTGTGGATGACACAAAATTCACAGGTTGGAGGATCCACACACTTGCCACATATTCCCTTTCACCCCCTCCCCCACACATGCTACACACCTGATATTAAAAAAAATACTTACCTGGCACCACGGGCTCCGGACTTGAGTCAAAGCCGGGCAGGCCCTCAACTTCATGCCGATGAAAGGTCAGGGCCACCGCACGCTCCTCCGCTGTCAGCCTAATACGGCATGGTGGGCCCCCTCCTGTGCCCCTGGCATGTGCATGCATTTTGGACAGCTTCTGTTTGACCAGACGCCGGAGGTCATTAATTTTTTTGTCAATCCCAGACCGGGTCCGTGTCTCCCCCTCCCCCGCTGAATTGACCTGTTCAGTGATGAGGTCCAAAATCTCCCTCCTCCTGGCCGGGGTGGTGTTGGCACTGTCTGGGCCGTGGAGGAAACGCCCATAATCGCTAATGGCCTGGGCAAGAATTCTTTTTTCTTGCACAGTAAAATTGAGCTTTCGCTTTCTCTGTCATACTTCCAAAAAAACTCACTCCCAGTCAACAAAAATCAGTCACAAAAACAAGCACAACCAATCAAGCAAGAACACGCACAAAGAGAAAACTAACACCCAAAAAATCACACAAGCACTCAGCAAGAAACCGTCACAAAAACAAACAGCAAAAAAACAGCAAGAAAACAAACGAACAGAAATATATCAAACAGTCTCTCAAACACTTATCAAAAAACACTTTCAAAGATCTACTAACACTTGAACACACAGAACACTAATCTGACAACTACAAAACACAACGCAACGAACAACAGGACAAAAGCACTTGGTTAAATGGGAAGGGACAAAGGGATGTACTTTTGCAATGCAAGTGCGTTTGTGTCTGTCTATTTATGCTGTTTGCGTAGTTCACAAAGTTGCCCTAGTCCATTTCCAATTTCACTGATTGCGCCGCTCCCGAGTTGTGAGCATGCGCACAGCGGAGCTGACCATGGTCTCCTTGTAGCGCGCATGCGCGAGCCGGCCGGCCCTTCATTTGCATGGGGTCACAGGTCATTTCAATGTAACACGCCCACGTCCTTCCCAATTTGTATTACTCCGCCTTACACCTCTGAAATAACGTTACGCAATGCGCAATTTTCTGCACAAAAGCTACGAGAATAGGGTGATTACGCGGCAAAATTGCGCAAGTCTAACGTAAAGGCGGTGCGCTACGCCGGTCCAATAATGCACAGATGTACGTGAATCTGGGACAGAGTCCCTGCAATTGGAGCGGTCAAAAAAAATAAGAAAAATAAACAGCCTGACCATGTTTAACATCTCAGCAGCTAAAATAAAGATAAAAAGAAACATTGTTTCATTTTGTATCCTTCAATTGGTTCTACAGATCAAAGAGATGAACTTCAAATCTGCAGATGAAGCCAGTTCAAAGTAACCCATCAAAAAGAACTTTTTAATAATATATAGGCTGTTACTGATTACTGGGAAAGACATTGCGCTGTACTTCCCTGTCAGAACAGTGATCTGCCTTGTTTACATAGGCAGATGCCTGTTTTGCCTCTCTGTGAAGAAATCATGGGTTGCCGGCGGACATTGCGGCCCCCAGACCCATGCATTGGCTCCTGCTCTGTGCAGTGGGCATGCTCACAGTATCTATTACAGAAAACGATGTACGGATATGTCGGTTTGTGCAATAGAGCCACCCAGCCGCAGTATATCTGTGGCGGGCGGTCCATGAGTGGTTAAAGGCACCTTGATATTACATGCAGCATATAAATGCATTATTTAGGCAGGCTTTTGCACTACATAAGGTCACAGAATCCACAAAAGCATAAAATATATGAATTGTACACATAAAAAAAAGATTTTCGATCCCATGATGACCAAAAATACCTTTCACGCATAAAGGGAGCCCAGAGACACAAGACAGGAGCCCAGGTGGGGAACACAAAAGAGGGTAATACAACCTCCAGAAAGCAGGTACAATCCCAGGGGCACGGTGAGCATGTCAATGTCCCATAGTTAGTAGAATGTAATACACCAACAGGATCTAGAATATCAACATTTTAAGCAGCCAGTTAATTTTAAAACCTCAATTGGGACACTATTACCTGTGTACCGTGTATGTTGCATAATGTATCACACCAGCAGATAGATCGGGTCCACCTGTGTGATTTTCAAGCTGACCGGCCAGGACCATCTACTGTTCTTTATGTAGAGGCGGGTGTCCGTCTCCCACTTCTCCCAAACACAAAGGGGGTTGCCACGAGGTAGACTGCTCTTGCGTAGAACACTGAGGAATGGCGGGCTGACAGCTGTCATGGTCTTATCTCCCGATGCAAGCTAGAGGGATAGGATAGGTTCACACATTGACAGTCTTGCAGTTTATTCATCCATTACACTACCTGTGGCATTTTTCATCTGCCATCTATGCAGATTACCAAGATTTTTACACAGGGCTTTTTCTCCAGCTGGAACTTGGTGGAACTCAGTTCTACCACCTCTGGCTCAGGCTCTCTGCTCACCATCATCAATTGTAAACACAGAAGTCCAGCTTCTGTGTTTACAAGTGACAGCTTGTCTCCCAAAGGCTCCCACAGATGTGATCTCCTGAGCAGCTCCCACTGAGTGCAGGATGGGGAAAAGCAAGATGCAGGTGTTCAGGGTGCAGTGCAGATGCCAACCCCCTCACTGGATGATCTCCATGCTAGTGAGAAACACAAGGCGAACTGCAGTGTGAGGGAAGCTACTAGAGCCGGCTGGGTGCTTCAGCTTAACACAGCAGCAAAAGTTGGACATGTGGAAGATGGTGGAGCTTTTGGGGGGGGGATGGCATGCAGAGAGGTCAGAGCTGAAAAGGGGTGAAAGCGAGATGTGGACAGGGGATGCAGAGGTAAGCAGCTGTGGAAGAAAGCTGAACTCTGCACTCTGTAGGTAGTGTACCATCAAACTGCACGTAGCGCAACCCTGAACTGTGCAAAACACCCTCACCCCAACCCTTTATTCTGTAAGCAATGCACCACTGGTATTTAATGCCCCTGTAAGACCCTCCAATTGTGAAATATGACCACACCCACTTGGGTGTGTGTGTGGGGGGGGGGGGGGGGGGACAGGGGGATTTTGGGGGTCGTTGTTGAATTCCTGCACCTATTTTCAGAGAGAAAAAAGAAAGCGGCCTGTTTTTACATGTGTACCATTGGTTTTTATGAAATAAAATTACTTTATCATTCTAATGAGGATCTCGCACTGCCATTTCTTTGTTGTTTTAACACCCATGCTGACTAACATGTAAGAAAGATGTATATACAGGTTGCAATGGCGACTGGAAATTGTCCCGGCACCCAGGTTTACACTGCAGCAGCGTTTTGGATTCCTGCCACACGGACCGAGGTCGGGTTGGCTAAAATTCCTCTTGTGGGAAGTGGCAGAGGAGCGTGGCTCGCGAGGTCACCCTGCCAGTTTGGAACCCCAGCTGGGGTTGAGGTTGCAGGCTTGATTGGTCGCCTGTTTTTTACCACTGCTGTGGATGGGGAGTGCCACCCGTCAGTACCCATCATTGCCACCTCAGTGCAGGCTATCAGCACACATCGGTGAAGGAGAAAAATAACTTTATTTGCAAAATCTGATAAACAAAAAAAATATATATATATGTTGGTCTTTCTTCGCTTTGCACCAGGCGCGAGCAATTCTTATTGCCCGAACATACAGTTCCTTGAAACGGGGCAGCCAATTTAAAAAACTGTCTCCTAACTTTTTTAGCTGGCTCCTAGATTCTTAGCAAATTTGTCAAGCCCTGCCCTAACCATATAGCTGGGTTTTTATATTTACCACTGCATATAATTCAAGAATTGTCTTTTTTTTTTTAAACTTTACATATTAGTTAAATCATACAAACTTGCCGCCTGCTCCTGCTCGGTCAGTCAAATCCTGTGAGCAGAGTGGGGCCACACAGCTCGAGCAGGTCTGCCCCCAAAGCAAGTTGCAGACACAGGAGGAGCCGATATCACCTGCAAGGGGGACCTCAGAAGAGGCGGTTCGGGGGGACACTTCATACAAGATCATCACAAAGAGCAGGCGAGTATAATAGGTTTATTTTAATTTAAAAAAAATATATATATATGCTTTAGTGGTAGTCAGTATTTAAAAATTTCCCAACATCTGCATTACCACCACCAGACTAGAAGTATATGTAATTTAATAAAGTCAATAAAGCAAGCTAAACTTTGGTAAAGAATAATACAAAAGGTAAACTAAACAACCCAAACGATCCTGCAACTATTACTGTCCATTAGAATGGCTACAGAGAGCGGATAAACTATTCATCCAGAAGTCTCAATTGACATTCTAACACATAACCACACCTGTTGTAGATTACAGTGAAACAGAACACATTTACCAGGTAGGCAGCTATAGTTATCAGTCAGTTCCAATGAACTGAAAGGTTCATTGCACAACTAACTATATTAGACACTGAACACTACACAAGCACACTACTTAGTCAGGTCATTGCTTCTATATGCAAAGCAGCTTGAAGAATTGCGTGAACTGAGTCACTGGGATTGCAACATACAACCTCCATCAGACTGCTTAGGGGCACTTAGGAGATTACTACATATGAAAACAGATCTCTAGAACAAGTTTCTGGTGCCTTTCCCAGAGAAAATAATTTAACTAGTTTTACTTACAGAACTAAACTGACAGGCTTTATTACAATGACCAGATTAACAGCAATCACAACACACAAAAAAGAAAAAAGGCAAACAAGATCACAATAAAAATGATAAAAAAAAGGGAGAGAGCAAGGGAAACATTAAGTAGCCTTTTACTACAAAAAAAAGATTAACTTAATTTACTCCAATATAAAGCGCACATATTTCCCTAAAGCGGAGCTGAAGGCATTTTACAGCAGACTGTAAGCAGGCAGTTTTTCATTACAGAAGAGACAAGCAATGTCTTTTCTGCAAATACAGCTACTTGCATGCTCAGTCTTCTGCAGAATGCAAATAGACTTGTGCACATGCACAATTCCTGTGCTCTGGGATGACCGATGACTCCTTGTGGGCAGGAGTTACATCACCCCATGCCAGTGAATGGCCATGCGTGAAGTCCAGCACTCAGGGAGGGGATGCTGGCAAATAGAGATGCACTATTCTGGGGAGTCACAATTTGTTAGCTTAGAATAAAGAACACGATTCTTGGCATATCATTATCTTTTACCTTATTTTACAAAATAATTGGGCTAACTTTACTGTTACATTTTTTTTTAAATTAATTGAAGTGAATGCTTTCCCCAAAAAAATGCATTTTAAAGACCGCTGCACATATACAGTGCGACATAAAATATTGCAACAATCGCCATTTTATTCTCCAGGTCTCTGCTACCAAATAAATATAATTTTTGGGGGTTCGCTAGCAAAAAAAACTAACTTGTAAGCAACAAGTGTCAGAAAAAGGCTTAAGGGGTTGTAAAGGTACAATTTTTTCCCCCTAAATAGCTTCCTTTACCTTAGCGCAGTCCTCCTTCACTTACCTCATCCTTCCATTTTGCATTTAAAAATGTCCTTATTTCTTCTGAGAAATCCTCACTTCCTGTTCTTCTGTCTGTAACTCAACACAGTAATGCGAGGCTTTCTCTCTGGTGTGGAGTGTCGTGCTCGATCCCTCCCTTGGACAACAGGCGAGTCAGGGCACCCACTAACACACAGCTCCTTTCCCTATCTGCAACGTAGAGAGCGTCCCGACTCTCCTGTAGTCCAAGGGAAGGAGGCGACTAAACACTCCACATCAGGGAGAAAGCCTTGCATTACTGTGTGAAACAATTACATTTACAGTTTCAACAGCCACAATAATCATCCCGTAGCTACCTTCCTTGTGCTATAATAGATGTGTGTATTCATTTTGAGGAATGAGGTGAGGTTCATATAGCAATGGGTACATTATTTTTCAGAAACAGAGACTTACACAGGATTTTTCTGGGGGCCCTATTGTTATGAAGTGGGCCTATTACTTTGCCTAGGCACATTTCTACTTTAAATACTTACAAGCATAGAGAGTTTTTAGCATACTACGCATCTGTGCTGCGTTGTATTTTCTTAACCAGTAAAAATTCAAGTATTATATAATACAGAAGGAGCTCAATTAACATAATTGACAAAATCCCAGGTGCAGCAAATAGAGGGTGTATCCTAGTAAGCGTTCAAGTTTCAAAGAGCTGAGAATCCTGAAGCCAGTCGGAAAGTGATCAATCATTAAAGAATTATAGTTTTTTGTTTTGTTTTTAATATACATGTATAATAGCAGCTTTAAGTGACATTAAAATTTCTATTTTTTTTTTTTTAGAAACTGCCTTTTTCTTCTTCGGTGGCCAGTAACAAGCCACTGGTACCCCCTGCCTGTTTGCCATTTGCAGGTGTCACCTTAGCAAGCCAGCAGCATAAGAGACGCACATGCAAGTCAGGTCTTTGCATTCTCCTCTGCCTATGGCTTCCCTCAGCGGTGTTTTAGGGCTGAAAGTAATCAATTAAATTGACAACTAATCGATTATGAAAATAGTTGACAACCATTTTCATAATCGATTAGTTGGCATGCATACAGAATGCATTACTTACTTATCAGGAAATACAGTGCAGCACACATACAGCTCAGTACACCATACATACATGTCAGTAAGTGTCTGAGAACTTGTGAATAGCAATGCCTCATGGGACATGAAGTCCTGGGCAAGAAGTGAGTGGTTCTAAAGGCAGATTGCTATTGGGACACTCTGAAGGCAGAAGTCGTAAGAAGTGCCGGTAGGGGCACCCACAAGAGGAGAATCAGGGCTGCTCTGTGCAAAACCATTGCTCCCAAAACACCTGGCCCATTGAAATGAATGGGCAGCACTTTGGTAGCACTGCAACACAGGCGCTTTTAACCCTTTCTTAGGGCCACTAGAGGGGGGGTTAAAAGCGCCCCACTAGCACCCGAAAAGTGCTGCTAAAACAATAGTAAAACTAGCGACGCTTTCAGTGTGAAAGAGGACTACATATTAACTAAATTATACACCAATAATGGGCCAACTAATGGATTATGAAAATAATCGTTAGTTGCAGCCCTAGTTTCTATGGTATGGAAGCAATAATATCCTAGGTGCCACTTGAAAGCAGCGCTGTAAGCCATGCCACTTAGCCTGGGTATCTCAAACTTTTTTCCTTTGTGTAGCCACCCTGTAGTCTCCAGTGCAGCCAATTTCCTCTCTAGGGTCACCCCCCCACCACCACCACTATACTCATGCACTTTTCCCAACCAGCAGATAACAGAGGGACAGGAGTCCAGAACTGCCTTTCCCCAGACCTGCCCCATCACTCACCAGTAGGGTTGTCCCCACCCTGGGTTTAATGTCGGGATGGTTTAGAACATCTGCCCGTGTCACCAGAAGGGAAATTCCCTGTACGGTCATGAAAAATAGACCTAAATTTATATGTACCTTTTTATATGTTTACATGTACCTTTTTTCCCTTCATTCTAAGGCAGTACATTTACTTAAGCGTGGCTTCTGTCTGGCAACTCTCCCATACAGGCCCGATTAGTGGTGTGCTGCAGAGATGGTTGTTCTTTGGGATGGGAAGGTTCTTTTCTCTCCACAGAGGATGCACACAACACAGCTTGAAGTGTGCCCCCATAGCAAGTAACTTGCTGTGGGGGCACACAAAGAGTAGGAGCAGCGGACAGCACTAGCGGGGGACCCTAAAAGAGCAGGCAAGCATGTTTTTTTCTTTTTTAATATAAACAAAAAAAAATGTTTGACTTTACAAGTACTTTAAAGGGGTTGTAAAGGAAACAAATGTTTTCATAATAAGCATCGTTTACCTGCAGACATTGCTCTTTTCACTTCCTCATTGTTCGTTTTTGCTCAGAAGTTGCTCTATTTCTTCTCTGTTCACTTCCTGCTTGTCTGATTGTTATTCACCACCGTGAAGGGAGACTTTACTGTGGTGGCCAGTGAAGAGCTCAAGACATCTGTGCGGCAGGACACTCTCTACGTGTAGGAGACTTCAAGGAGGTGTGAATTACTGGGCATGACGCAATGCATACTGGGAAATGTAGTTCTTACATGAACGAGTGCCGCAAACCAGGAAGTGAATCAGAGAACAGAAACTAGAACGCCGGAGGTGATATAGATGAAGGAATTTAATAGGTATTTACTCATTTTTTAATAGAATCATTACACTATTCTGTCTGTCTACCATGCAGACAACATTTTTTTTCCTTTACAACTCCTTTAATCCTACAAAATAAGAGTTGCCCTTGAAGCACCAACAAAATCTGAGTGAGCAGAAAATATTCATAATCCGCAAGAGACAGATGGCACAACAAATTAGGATAATCTTGGGTAATCCAACAGGAGTTCAACTAGATGTGATATGATAACCACTCACTGCAAGAAAAAAAAAAAACACTTCCAAGAGAAAACATGTAGAAATATTAAGAGTGATTACAAGTTGTATGAAAATTAATAAATTATTTTTTCCCCCATTAGCAAAACCAACAATTGCTCCCTATTTACTAGATATCCACAGTTGCTGCCTTTATTACAAGGGTACTTGAACTAATTCCATCAATATCAATAGGTGCCATTACATTGGCATTGTCAGAATTATGGTCTCTCAAGAGGGGAAAAAAAAAGCCAGAATATCCAACATAAAGGAAAACATGGCCCATCTAAAACAAGGGTATGTATCCCTAGCAATATGCCCATCGTTTACTAGCGAGGAGGGAACACACTGTGCTAGGATGTTGGTAATTTCTATCAATAAATCTTGTGTCATGTCCCAACTTTGCAGTGGACCCTATTTGCTTTTAGATTTAATTCGCAGTCAGTCTTGCAATTTACAGCTGGAACTGATAAATGCTTGTTTTACTAGAGGATGATGTAATAAAGAGCACAGCAGTCGACCAACCTTTTCTCATGTCATCAGGTAAATGAAGAGTTATCAAGAGTGATCAGATGTATTGCAAAGTCCCTCTTTGCCATGAAACTGAACTGAATCTCAAAAGAAGAAAAAAAGAAAAATATAGCCATTGCATTGCGGCCTTGCCACAATAGGACCAGCTGGCATCATGTCAGGGATTCTTTCGTTAACACAGGGGTCAGTGTTGACAAGGACAAGGCTAAAAACCATTCTGTAATGCCGTTAAAATAAGACTAAGCTTTAAAATGGAGGGGGGTGCTTGAAATCATTGTTCTTCCTCTGTTAACCATGGTTACCTGCAAAAAAATCCATGTGCATTCATCACTTCTTTGCAACGGCAAGAATATTGCTGCTACCAAGATTGCATCTAAATCAACCATTTATCAAGTCATCGAGAACTTCAAAGGAGAAAGGTTCAGCTGTTGTGAAGGCGGCTTCAGGGGCCCAAGAAAGTCCAGTAGGTGCCAGGACCATCTCCTACAGTGGATTCAGCTGCACTACAGCAGAACTTGCTCAGGATTGGCAGCAGGCAGGCACGGGTACATCTGCACTACAGCAAGGCAAAGACTTTTGGAGGATGGAGTGGTGCCAAGAAAGGGCAGCAAAGAATTCACTTCTCTCCAGGAAAAACTCTCCAGGAAAAACCATCAGGGACAGACTGATATTCTGCAAATGGTACCGGAATTTGACTGAGGAATCCCCTTTCTGATAGTTTGGGAGAAGAAAAGGGGAGCGCTACCATCAGAAAGCATCCTGAGACCATTCACGTGTGGGGCTGCTTTTCCACCAAGGGAGTGGTCTCGCTCACAATTTTGCCTAAGAACACAGCCATGAATAAAGAATAGTACAATAGACTCCTAAGAGAGTAAGTTCTCTCCGAGAACAGTTTGGTGATGAACAATGCCTTTTACAGCATGATAGAGCACCTTGCCATTACCAAGTGGCTTGGGGCACAAAAACATTGACATTTTTGGCCCATGATCAGGAAACTCCCCAGATATTAAAGCCATTAAGAACTTGTGGTCAAGCCTCAAGAGGCATGTGAACAAAAATAAATAAATAAATGTTAAAAAAAAAATTCTGACAAACTCCTAGCATTGGTTATATAAGAATAGGCTGCCAAGTAAAGAAGTGGCCCAGACAACATGCCAGGGTGATTTGCAGAGGTCTTGAAAAAGAAGGAAGGGTCAACACTGCAAATATTGACTCTTTGCATAAACGTAATGTAATGGTCAACAAAAGCCTTTGACACTTATGAAATACTCGTAATTATACTTCAGTATACAATAGTAACATCTGGCAAAAAGATCTAAAAACACCGAAGCAGCAGACTTTGTAAAATGTATTATTTGTGCCATTCTCAAAACTTCTGGCGGTGGCTGTATGACGACATCAGTGAAGGGGGGGGGGGGGGTTGTGTACATTGGAGGTCAGCAAGAAGAGCAGCTTGGGCACACCTGGAACAGGCAGGTAGGAGACAGTGGGACCTTGGATTACGTATCTGTATTACATTATTTCTTAGTTAACCAAAGATTTTCAGATTTTCAGCATCAGCTAGGGCTGGCTGGATATTTTAAACTAGTGTTTCTAGAGTTAGGCTGGCTATACACTGTGCAAAATGTATTTCTTGCAACCACGCCAAAATGCACGTGAACACTAGGCACCTTTAGCACTTGAATTCATTTCATTGGCTAGAATAAATTATTTTTTATTCTGGCTATTAAAATGAATTACGCTCAAATGCTCGACACAGGTAAATGCGTTGGACACTGTTACAAGTGTAAAGAAGGCTTCTAGAAGAGTTTAGAAAAAAACGTCCTGCGTGCATGAGGACTTGAGTGCCTACATTCTGGATAAAGGAGCAACAGGGACACCTTTGGACAGCCATTGCCAGTCTAGGGAAAAGGGGAGTGTCATGCCCTGTACCAGGGCCGGTACAAGGCAGGGGCGGGCGGGACAAGTGCCCTGGGCGCTACCATTCCGTATAGTAGGGGGCGCAGTTCTGACAAACAGGCAGCTGTGGCCCACCAGACCAGTACACTAGTAGTAAGCGCGGGCAGCGGCTGCCGAGTGCACTCCTGGCTCCCTTTCCTCTTTGTTCACTTACTCCTCCTGATCCCCCTGGTGTGTGCCCCCAGCCCCTGTACTGTACCTACCTGACCCCTATATTGTGTCCCCAGCCCTTGTACTGTGCACCCTCCCACCCCCCCCCATACTCTGGTGTGGGCCCTCCTGTCCCCCATACTGTGCCCTCCTATCCACGTGTTGTGCTCTTCTGACCTTGTACTATGCCCCCCATCCTCTGTACTCTTTTCTCCTGACCCCCCTGATGTGTGCCCTCCCAGCCCTGTACTGTGCCTTACTGACCCCTGCACTGTGCCCTGCCACCCCCATACTCTTCCCTTCTGACCCCCCTGGTCTTTACCCTCCCACGCCCCACCTGTACTCTTTCCTCCTGAATCCCTGGTATGAGGTCTCCCAGGCCCAGTAATGTGCCCCACTCAGTGGAATTCTGTGGACACGTTCCTGGTGTGTAAGTTTGGTACCTCTTGTGTCTGCTTACATGTTTTTGGTGAATAAGTATGCTACTTATTGTTTCTCTGCAGGGATATGTTGAAAATACAGTAAATGGATGATAAAAATGAATTAAAAACTAACTTTCAGCCAGCAATCAGTGAGCAGTAATAATGTTCAGTAACCTCTAGCAACCAATCAATGAGCCTGGACCAGTTTTTGGGGTGTAAGGGTGGAGCGTGAAATTGCATGAGGGAGGGCCAAGAAAATGTTTGCCCAGGGCCCAATCAATAATAAAGACGGCCCTGACGAGGAGCCCGAGTGTGCTACGCTATAGTACTGCAAAGACTACTGACTACTAAAAAGTAAGCAGAACAGAACCTGTTAAAGCAAGTAATTAAATGGCTGTATTGGGGGGGTAAGCTGACTGAGGTGATCAGCACTTTGTGTTATTTTTAAGCCATGCCTTCTCTGACTAGCAAAAAAAAAACATCAACTGCAGCCTCACTGTGCCCATCAATGACCGCCAGTGTGCCCATCAATGGCAATCCACGCAGCCACTGTGCCCATCACACGCACAGTGGCAGCACACTGGCTGCAATTGATGGGCACACTGGCAACAAATGACGATTACAGACTGTACCCATCAATTGCCGCCAGTTTTCCCCCATCAATTGCCGCCAGTTTTCCCCCATCAATTGCCGCCAGTTTTCCCCCATCAATTGCCGCCAGTGTGGAGGAGGCTGACTGAGGTGACCAGCACTTTGTTAATAAAAAAAAAAAAAAAAAAAAAGTGTTTGTGTTATTTTGAGCCATGTTTTGAAACAACTTTGATTCTTTCTTAAAAGTTTGCCATCTTCGCCCTGGGCACCAAATGGCCTTGTCCCAGCACTGCCTTGTACACACGATCAGTTTGTCTGATGAAAACGGTCTAATGGACCGCTTTCTTCAGACAAACCGATTGTGTGTAGGCCCCATCGTTATTTTCCCTATTGTTGAAAAAAAATTAAAATAAAACCAGTTTTTAAAATTTCTGATCGTTAAAAAACCAATAGAAAAAAAACATTGACTGTGGGGAAATCCATCGCTCAAAAATCCATGCATGCTCAGAAGCACTGAACTTAATTTTTCTCTGCACGTAGTGTTGTACGTCACCGCGTTGGACACGATCGGATTTTTAACTGATGGTGTGTAGGCAAGACTGATGAAAGTCAGCTTTATCAGATATCTGATGAAAAAATTCATCTGTCCGTTTTCTACGGATAAACCGATCGTGTGTACGTGGCATTAGATGTACTACCAGATTTAGATCTAGCTAACATTTTTTAAGGAGTTAAAATAACGTTTTTTTTTTTTTTTTTTTTTAGAAACAAAAGTGATTCTTGACGGAAAAAGGATATAGAACAGACTTTGGGCCAATTTACACCAGAACGTGGTGTAAAAAAGTTGCGTTCCCTATTAGTTTCCTGCACTGCATTCAAAACACACTGCATTCCGGTGTGCACTGCAAAGGAGTACGCAGGAATCACAGAGGATCACAGATTACATTCCTGTGCAATTCTCTTGGGAACTGGCCCTCTAAAGGCGTGTTTAAACTTGTTTCAAAATGTAGCAGTGTACACTCTTTTAAAGCACTCTGAATGACAATCAAAGCGGTTGTTAACCGCATATACATTTTTTTTTTTTTTTTTTTAAACCTGCAAGGCAAAAGGCATAATCGGCTAGTATGCACCGCATACTAGCTGATTATGAAATACTTACCTCGGAACGAGGTGAAGAGCACTTACCTGGTCAACGCTGGCGAGAGGTCATCTTGCTCCGACGTGTCTTCTGGGTATCTCTGCTCCAGCGCTGGAGATTTCAAATCGGCAAGGTCCGGCGGCTGCCGGTCCTTTCTCCGTGGATTCCCCCCTGCACATGCGCCGCTGCAATCAGCGGCGCATTGCGAGGGGAATATCTCCTAAATCGTACAGGTTTAGGAGATATTCTTTATACCTACAGGTAAGCCTTATTATAGGCTTACTTGTAGGTAAAAGTCAAAAAGTGGGGTTTACAACCACTTTAAATAAAATGGTAAGCTTACAATCTTGTTTACATGTTGCGTTTGCTTTGCTTTAAAATGTATAGTGTATAGGCCAGCCCTACGCACATGACCCTATTCACTAATGCTCGGAGATGGTGGGTCGGGAGCCCGCAATCTGGGAATGCCGACCCGCCATCTCAGAGCAAGACATTGCGGGCCACATGTGGCCTGCGGGCCAGCGTTTGGGAACCCATGGTTTAGGCCAATATATATTATTCAACATATTTTAGTTAAAATAGGATTGGCTTGTACAAAAGGTATCGCATTTATTAACTATGGGACAGATTTAGGGACTTTATTTTTTTTTATTGGCAATGGCGGCGATCTGCAATATTTCTGACCCCTAATTGGACAATAGAAGATTGGAAAAATGTTGCCTGGTCTTACGAGTCCAGATTTCAGCTGTGACATTGGTAGGGTCAGAATTTGGCATAAACATGAAAGCATGGATCCATCCTGCCTTGTATCAACTGGCTTCAGGCTGGTGGTGTAATGTGTGGGGGATATTTTCTTGGCACACTTTGGGCCCATTTGAGCATTGTTTAAAGTGGAGTTTCAGAAGATTCTGTGTTAGTCAGTATATTTTATATACTTTAATATAAAAATAAAAAAGTGTAGCTGCTGACTTTTAATAAACGCACACTCCCCAGTCCCATGGACCAGTGATGCGGCTGCTCAAACCCCTGGCTCTCTTTCGTCTCTCCCCGGCACCATCATTGCAAGTGTGGGAAGCCGGCTGTGACAGCCTGCGGCTTCGCAATCGAGTGCGCAGTATGCATGCACGAGTCACGCAGTAGCTCACCATTGGCTAGCCAATCTTCTGGGACCTGTGAAAGGTCCCAGAAGATGGGATGGAGGGGGAGAGAAGAACTTCTGCTCGGATCCTCTAAGTCAGTGTTCCTCAACCCTGTCCTCAGGGCCCACTAACAGGCCAGGTTTGCAAGATAACTGAAATACATCACAGGTGATGTCATTTGCTGCTCAGTGATTGCAGTATTCTAGTCTGCATCTCCCCAAGGTAATACTTAAAACCTGGCCTGTTAGTGGGCCCTGCAGGAATGGTTGATGACCACTGACATAGGTGGCCCAGGCAGAAGGGGGAGCAGGTACCTGTCTAAGCTAGGTACCACCCCCCCCCCCCAAAAAAAACAAATCACAAGCCACATTCAGGGGGTAAGGAGTGCTTAAAGCGGAACTTCCAATTTTGGGTGGAACTCTGCTTTAAACCCTACGGCCTACCTGAGTATTGTTGCTGACCATACTCATCTCTTTTTGACTACAGTGTACCCATCTTCTGATGGCTACTTCCAGCAGGATAATGCACCATGTCACAAGTCTCCACAGTCACCAAATCTCAATCCAATAGAGCAACCTTTGGAATGTGGTGGGACGGGAGATTTGCATCATAGATGTACAGCCGATAAATCTACAGCAACTGTGTGATGCTATCATGTCCATGTGGACCAAAATCTGAGGAATGTTTCCAACACCTTGTGTAATCTATAAACAACAACGAAAGGTGCTACTACCCCAGATTAATTAAACTCCTCCTGAGCTGTCGGTGCAGAAAGTGCAGTTGCAAAGCAGCCAAAGTGATGATTGTGTAATCTATGCCATGAAGAATTAAGGTAGTTCTAAAAGGTAAGAGGGGGAGGGGGGTCAAACACCATACTAGCAAAGTGTACCCAACAAAGCAGCCGGTAATTGTATGTTATTGTTCAGTCTGGATCTGTCGGGAAAACTGACAGAGCTCTCGTGTTAAAAGGATACATTTACACAAGTGATTTAGGCCTGTGTGAATCATATGCCTGCTGTGGTTATGAGCAGCCATCGGCCCCCGTTCACTATAATGACAGGTCGCTGGGGGAGAAGGCACAGCTATTCCCAGCGTTGCACAGCCAGTGATTGCTGCTGGACGCACTTTGTGCACCAATGACCGGGGCTCGTGAACGCACGAGGAATTTAGGGTTCCATCCGCTACCCTAAATCACCCATGTGAAGGTAGCCTTATAGTTTCTCAAATAACCATCAGTGTAAAAAATTCAAAGACTTTGAAGCCTTGTGCAGACAGACAATATAGTGGCAGTGATGGGAGGTGGTGTGGAGCAAAGATCATCCTGGCTGTATGCAGCAGTAGATGTATATCCTCCATGATCAGAGTGCTTAGAGATCATAGCAGGCAGCGAGTCCTGGAGCATAGGACTGGCAAAGTCGCCGAGCGTCGCGAAGGACTGGCAAAGTCGCCGAGCGTCGCGAAGGACTGGCAAAGTCGCCGAGCGCCGCGAAGGACTGGCAAAGTCGCCGAGCGTCGCGAAAGACTGGCAAAGTCGCCGAGCGTCGCTAAGGACTGGCAAAGTCGCCGAGCGCCGCGAAGGACTGGCAAAGTCGCCGAGCGCCGCGAAGGACTGGCAAAGTCGCCGAGCGTCGCGAAGGACTGGCAAAGTCGCCGAGCGTCGCGAAGGACTGGCAAAGTCGCCGAGCGCCGCGAAGGACTGGCAAAGTCGCCGAGCGTCGCGAAAGACTGGCAAAGTCGCCGAGCGTCGCTAAGGACTGGCAAAGTCGCCGAGCGCCGCGAAGGACTGGCAAAGTCGCCGAGCGCCGCGAAGGACTGGCAAAGTCGCCGAGCGTCGCGAAGGACTGGCAAAGTCGCCGAGCGCCGCGAAGGACTGGCAAAGTCGCCGAGCGCCGCGAAGGACTGGCAAAGTCGCCGAGCGCCGCGAAGGACTGGCAAAGTCGCCGAGCGCCGCGAAGGACTGGCAAAGTCGCCGAGCGCCGCGAAGGACTGGCAAAGTCGCCGAGCGCCGCGAAGGACTGGCAAAGTCGCCGAGCGTCGCGAAGGACTGGCAAAGTCGCCGAGCGTCGCGAAGGACTGGCAAAGTCGCCGAGCGCCGCGAAGGACTGGCAAAGTCGCCGAGCGCCGCGAAGGACTGGCAAAGTCGCCGAGCGCCGCGAAGGACTGGCAAAGTCGCCGAGCGTCGCAAAAGGACTGGCAAAGTCGCCGAGCGTCGTGAAGGACTGGCAACGCCGCCGAGCGTCGTGAAGGACTGGCAACGCCGCCGAGCGTCGCGAAGGACTGGCAAAGCCGCTGAGAGTCGGGAAGGACTGGTAAAGTCGCTAAGTGTTGGGGAGGACTGTTGAAGTCACTGAGAGTCGGGAAGGACTGGCAAAGTCGGAAAAGAATAGTAGAGTGAGTGATAGTAGACAAGTTTGGCCCCGTGTCCCGACTAGTAAACACGGCTCACGTTGCGGAGTACACAGTGACTTTGGCGGCCATGGAGCAGAGCCGTACGGGCAATGTGACAGGTGGTGTGTGTGTGTGTGTGTAAGCTCTCCTCCCTCGTGTAGCCCCCCGGGGGCACCGCACATACACAGCAAAGCAGCGTGCCCGACTTCTTCTTATTACCTGCCCACAGCCGTCCAACTTCCCGGACTCCTGGGAATCCACAGCAGCCGCCGTTTCCACTTGAGACGACATAATATGACGCAGTGCAAGAAGTGCCGCGGTCTCAGCACCAGCGAAATCCCCTGCGCAGCGCTCAACCCTACAACCTCGCACACCGCCGACCAATCAGGCGAAGGGCAACATTGCACAACGCTGCAGCCCATGGCCACGTGACAGGCAGCAGCGTATGGAAAGGGCGCATCTGCGGCCATGTTTGAGAAGGGAAACACGCGATGTTCTTATTCGTAGGATATTTCTATGCGTGTAAATGATATTATTAAACAACTAGTACGCATACTAAACATAGATAAGGTAATTACCTGACAGTACGTAGAAACATGTAATGACTACAAAGTCGTGAGGGGTCATTTACGAAGAAAGCCTTTCTCACACAACACCTAAAATAGAAGCTGGAGATACAATTCTACACAATATTTTTTAAGGTGAGCCTAAATAACCACGACAGTTTCTAAATAGGACCAGTTCCTATTTGTCTTCTAGAAAATGGCCGCTAGGCAGAATGACAGTACGAGTTACTGAAGACGGAAGGCGAGAGAAAGCGAGACGTGAGAGGAGGAAGTGAGGTAAGACGCATGCGCGCACGTTGTACACAGAGCCTCGGAATAGAGTGAACGAGAGGATAAGAAAAGCTTTCTTGTGAAAATGAACGCGCCGCCGGCTTTTGAATCGTTCCTGTTGTTTGAGGGTGAAAAGAAGTGAGTGTGATGGTGGTGAGTGGAGAGACTCCACACTCAGGGAAACCACCGCTTACTGTATTCTCTGCTATAAGACACAGGCTCTCCAAGGCACTCATTTACCAATCCCAGCATCTCTAGCATCAGGTCTTATCTATACCGTTTTCTTACTATGTTATTTTCAATCAGCTATAGGATTTGTATTCCTGTTCTGGTACCTGTATCCCTGCACACAGAATGGGACTGGTTGGCAGGGGACCTGATTTGTCTCTGCTGACATTTGGCCAATGGCTGAGATCGCTGACGGGTAGGCCGTCCCCCTGTCAGAACACAATAGAACAGGGGAGAATGCTGTACTAAGATTGGATTGTTAGTACAGCGGCTCCTCCTGAGCTCTGCCTTTTTTAGTTCAGCTCTAGGAGGTGGTTTGTGCCGGTGGGGCGCTGTTTCTCATGAGTTTTGTGGTTGGCTCTGGTAGAGTTAGCAGCTGCCTCTTGCCAGGAGGCTCCAGGGGTAGGGCAGTGAGCTGACGAATCACAGATCATTTGGCTCTCCCTTGTTGGTTGCACTGTTTCTATAGTGGAGCACTTCCGCCCGCTCCTGGTGTTCCCCCCCCCCCCCCAGGTGGTGGTGACGAGCTGTTGTTTCCGGGTGCGCCAGCTGTTGCCGGCTCCGTCCATAGATCTGGCATCCATTGGGCTCGCTGCAGGGTTGCGGGCGGTACCCTCTGCACTGCAAATGTATCAGTACTCGTACTAGCCGATTAACCACTTAAGACCCGGACCTTTAGTCAGCTAAAGGACCCGGCCAGGTTTTGCGATTCGGGAATGCGTCGCTTTAACAAACAATTGCGTGGTCGTGCGACGTGGCTCCCAAACAAAATTGACGTCCTTTTTTTTCCCCACAAATAGAGCTTTCTTTTGGTGGTATTTGATCACCTCTGCGGTTTTTATTTTTTGTGCTATAAACAAAAATAAAGCGACAATTTTTAAAAAAATACAATATTTTTTACTTTTTGCTATAATATCCCCCAAAAATATATAAAAATATATATTTTTCCTCAGTTTAGGTCGATACGTATTCTTCTACCTATTTTTGGTAAAAAAAAAATCGCAATAAGTGTTTATCGGTTGGTTTGCGCAAAATTTATAGCGTTTACAAAATAGGGGATAGTTTTATTGCATTTTTATTAATTATTTTTTCCCCTGGCGTCTTTCAGGACAGCACCTTGAGATATAGTGACTCCTCCCACTCCTTCAGGAAACACCTTCTTCCAATCTTTTAAATAGAGACCCTTCCTTCCACTAGTTAGTTTTTGTGTTTCCTCCTCCGGAGGGGACATCTTCTGAGGAGGGAGTCTGATATCTCGGGAGCGCCTGGAAGACGGACTCCTTCCTACCTTTTATTTTACGGCGATTCGCCGCGGAGACTGTTCGTTCTCCCGTACCACCCGTGCGGCTGTGATGGCAGTCGGGCTCCCCTCTCTTCCAGGTGCTCAGAGAGAGCCAGCAGCCTTCGGCGTCCGGGGAAGGTGCTCGCGCGTGTGCACGAGGCGCCTCCATTTTTTGTAGCCCGGTCGCCGGAGATGCGCGTCATTTCCGGCGCGTCTGGAGGGAGGGGTAGGACGGGAGCTGGGCCTACTTCAGTTTTCCCCCCGGCGCAGCAGCGCTATGGGAGTCCGGAAAACGCTCCGCATGCCACAGAGTAGCGCTGGCGTTCTGCGATGGAGACTGCAGAGGCATCAGCGGTGGGGACAGGCACTGGCACCAGCAGGACCTCGGCGGGAATCAGTAACGTGAGTCTGCTCTTTTCCCTAGGGGTGAGGGTCTCTCTCTCTCTCTCTCTCTCTCTCTCTCTCTCTCTCTCTCTCTCTCTCTCTCTCTCTCTCTCTCTTCCCCCCCTTCCTTGTTTTTTCTCCCCCCTGTGGCATGGGGGGCCTGTCAGGGCATGGGTTTGGCACGCTTTCCTTCCTGGTGCACCTAGGTGAGGGGGGGTCCATCTGTCTGAGACCGGGTCTCATTCAGGATTCCCTTGTTTTCTTCTCTCCCCTCTTCTTTCTAGGTCAAGGCTGATATAAAGAGAAAGTGTCCTTCATGCAGGGCCAAGATGGGGGAAAGTTGGAAGAAACCATTATGCAGGGATTGCATTTCTGCCTTAGTCCGGGAGGAATCAACTTCAGTTAGAGAAGAATTGGTTGCCTCTGTTAAAAAGGAGCTATTGGCCACGTTACAGTCAGTCCGTGTCTCTCTACCTCCCACTGTCGCTACTCGGGCCTCCACCCCTCAGTCTTCCCAGGAGTCAGTGGCTTTACCAGCTTTTGTGCCCTCGGTCAATGAATCAGGGTTTAGGGAAAGCCAACCTCAAGTCCCTACTAGTGAGGAGTCAGAGGCCGAGGAAGAAATGGGGTCTCCCTCAAAATTCAAATTATCCCTGGAGGAGGTGGACGGTCTTCTCAGGGCCATCTATGCCACCCTAGGCCTTAGTGAGGAGAAAAGACTTAAGACGCTTTCCTTTCGAAGAAGATCCATCAGCAGTTTGGAACAAGGTTCCTGAGCTGAATGCAGCGTTTTCCCAGGTATCCCGGTCCACTGACCTATCTTTCGAAGACATGGGGACCTTGAGGGACCCTATGGATAAACGCATGGATCTTCTTCTTAAGAAATCATGGCAGTCAATTCTTAATAATCTGAAGCCTGGCTACAACCTGCGTTGCCCGCAACCTAGAGTTTTGGGTTGATAAGCTAAAGTCACATATTGTGGCAGATTCCCCGAAACAAGACATTTTGGATTCATTTTCCACTATGTCCGCAGCAGTAGCCTATATAGCGGATGCCTCGGCTGAGGCGATTAGGATGTCCGCTAGATCTGCAGCGTTAACTAACTCAGCCAGGAGGGCTCTGTGGCTTAAGACCTGGCCGGGTGATACAGCTTCTAAAAATAAGCTGTGTGGAATCCCATTTTCGGGGGATCGTCTCTTTGGGCCTGAACTGGATAGCATCCTACACAGGACAGCAGATAAAAAGAAAACTTTTCCGGTAAAGGGAAGGAAATCCCCTCCTAGACGGCTTTTTCGGGCTCATAAGCAGCAGGACAAGGGGAAAAGACCTCAGGGTAAGAGAAATTGGGAAGCCCCAATGACTTAGCCCTATGGGTAGGTGGAAGGTTACAGAATTTCCTTCCGCAGTGGTCAGCAGTATCAAACAACCAGTATATCCTGACCACCCTGGCCCAGGGCTACGCCATAGAATTCTCGGAGGCTCCGCCAACAAGGTATTTAGTTACTCACGCCCCAAGAGATCCTGTAAAATCTCTAGCCATGAGGTCCTCTCTGGCAGAACTTTTTCAACAGAGAGTGGTGGTACGGGTTCCACCAGCAGAACAAGGCCGGGGGTTTTATTCCCACATCTTCTTAGTGAAAAAATCCACAAGAAAATTCAGATTGATTCTGAACCTAAAGCCACTGAACAGATCCGTCGGGTACAAAAAGTTCAAGATGGATTCTATTTTTTCGATCAGGAATCTCTTGACGCCAGGTTATTTCATGGCGTCAGTAGACCTGAGAGATGCGTACCTGCACATACCGATCTCTCCGCAGTCACAGAAGTACCTCAGACTAGCGGTAGAGATGGAGGGCTTTCGTCATCACCTCGAATTTTCACCAAGGTGTTGGCAGAGGCCTTAGCCCCACTGCGTCTTCAGGGTATAGCGGTCATTCCCTACCTGGACGACCTCCTGTTCTTCGCTTCCTCAAAAGAGAAGTTGTTGGAGGACCTAACCCGTGTACGGCTATTGCAGGCCCATTAGCCCTTGTCAGTAAGGCAGGTGTTGGCAGCACTGGGTATTTTGACTTCGACCATGCCGGCCATCCAATGGGCAACAATGCATTTCAGGCCCCTGCAAGCATTTCTTCTGAGAATCTGGGATCACAGGCCCAGATCGCTGGACTCCCAGATAAGGATTCCGCCCAGGGTAAAAAGATCCCTTTTACTGGTGGAAGAACCAGCGGGTGCTTGCAGAAGGTTTGGAATGGTCATTCCCAGTGGGGAAGAGGCTCACCACGGATGCCAGTGCATGGGGGTGGGAAGCCCATCTAGAGGGGAATCTCGCCCAAGGAACTTGGCTAAAGGAGGAATCGGTGCATTCCTCAAACTGGAGGGAGTTGAGGACGGTTGCCCTGGCCCTAGTAGAGTTTGCTCCACTTCTCCGGGGTCACCATGTTCAGGTCCTGACGGACAATGCTACTACCGTAGCATACCTAAACAGACAGGACGAGGAGCTGGCCTCTCCAGACCCTTGCTGTAGGGATTTTGGCCTGGGCAGAAATTAATTTGCTATCCCTGACAGCGTTACACCTAAAAGGATCCTTGAACAGGGTGGCGGACTATTTGACCAGACACCAGATTCGGGAATCAGAGTGGTCCCTAAACACAGAGGTCTTTCTAGAGATCTCCAGCAGGTGGGGTCTTCCAGAGGTAGACTTGTTTGCCTCAAGGGAGAAATCCCAGGTAGGTCAATTCTAATACTAATTCCCCTAGTATTGAGGAAAGTAAAGGAGGGCATGGTTCGCGACGCGTCTGGCTATGTCAGCCGAACCATGTTGGCACCTACCCCTCAGACGGGATCTTTTGATGCAAGGCCCGGTATCTCATCCAGAAGTGACCTGGCTTTCTCTGGCTTCTGAAAGAGAATTCCTGAAGGGGAAAGGGTTTTCGGACCGCCTGGTATATACCTTGCTCAACAGTAGGAAAAAAGAGACCAGAGCCATCTACACTAAGGTGTGGAATGTCTTCTCTACCTGGTGTGGTTCGTCAAATCAGGATCCGAAAGATCTTAAGTCCATTTTGGAATTTTTGCAGGAAGGGGCAGTTTCCGCGCTTGCGGTGTTTCTGGAGAGGTCTGTGGCCACAGAGCCTTTGGTGGTTAGATTTTTTAGATCCCTTTTGAGATCTAGACCACCAAGGGTGAAGGGTTTTCCAAAATGGGATCTCTCAGTGGTACTTAGATCTTTGGCTAGTAAGCCGTTCGAACCTTTAAACGAAGCATTGCTTAAAAATCTCACCTTTAATACTTTATTTTTAGTCGCTATAACCTCAGCACGGAGAATCAGTGAGCTGCAGGCCCTGTCAATTAAAGAGCCTTATTTATGTTTGTTTTCGGATAGGTTAGTGCTTAAAACTGACCCTAAGTTTTTGCCTAAGGTAGCTTCAGCAGCCAATCGTTTTCAAGACATTGTGCTACCTTCCTTTTGTTCAAATCCATTGGGAGAAAAATAATTATTTTTTCACATGTTAATGTCAGAAGGGCCTTGCTATGCTACCTGGAAATGACAAGCCCTTTCAGACATACAGATTCGCTATTTGTTTTATTTGGGGGTAACAAATGTCACCAAGCATCTAGGGGGACCTTGGCTAGATGGCTGAAACTAGCCATTCAGGAGGCTTATTTGCAGGTAGATCTGATCCCGCCAGTAGGGATCTGTGCCCATTCTACCAGAGCTCTCGCAATCTCATGGGCAGAAAGAGCTGGTGCCACGCCGGAACAAATCTGCAGAGCAGCGACGTGGTCAAGCTTTCTCACGTTTGTGAGACACTATAGGTTGGACCTCACCTCTGCCAGCGACCAGGCTTTTGGCAGGAAGGACTTACAAGCTGTCGTCCCGCCCTAAGGTAGTAAGTCTCTGTTATCCTCTCAAGGTGCTGTCCTGAAAGACGCCTTGGGAAAATTCAAGTTAGACTTACCGGTAACTTGTTTTCCAGAAGTCTTTCAGGACAGCAGCGACCCGCCCTATTATTTTGGATGTAATATGCTGTGACTAACGTATGTGTTTATGTGTTCCAGCCGGGGCCAGAGGTTTCTCTATGACAACTGACTAGAAGGGGCCTCCTTTTAAAAGATTGGGAGAAGGTGTTTCCTTAAGGAGTGGGAGGAGTCACTATATCTCAAGGCGCTGTCCTGAAAGACTTCTGGAAAACAAGTTACCGGTAAGTCTAACTGTCTGTGTTTTGTTTAGAGATTTCCCCACTCAGGTCCAACATGTTGGGGTATCTCAGGCAAAGAATGTGATGGGTAATCTCTGAAATGGGTGAAGTCTAATAACACTTTGTAGTAGAGCAGGGCAAGGATAAAATGTTGTGATGTTCTATTGCTTTCCGGGGCTTCACATTCTGTTTCGCTTTTATTCCTTGACTTGTAGTCATAGGGATAACATGAAAGGGAAGCTTCTGCAGAAAAAATGGAGACTGTAATAAAACGCAAACAGAAGTTCTAACCCTTCTCTTCTTGTCAAAAACCTAAAGTGGTTGTAAAAGTTGAAGTTTTTTTTTACCTTCATGCATATTCTATACATGAAGGAAAAAAACCTTCAGTGTGCAACTCCCCCTAATACTTATCTGAGCCCGATCCCGATTCAGAGATGTGCACAACAGCAGCAGCTCTCCTGGGTCTCCCTCTCCTCATTGGCTGTGAGAAAGCAGTGGGAGCCATTGGCTCTCGCTGCTGTCACTGTCTCTGTCACACAGAGGTAGCTCAGGAGCAAGCATGTATGAGTGCTGCCCATAGAAAGCAGCTTGCTCTGGGGGAACTCTGCAAGGAGGACTGGCCAGAAGCCTTGGCGGGGACACGAGAAGAGGAGAATGTGCAAAACCACTGCACAGGGCAGATAAGTATGACAAGTTTCTTACTTTAGGTTGCATATATGTAGTTTGATTTTTGAAAAACAATACAACAGCATGGAAGATAATGTTAGTGTTACAAATCCCAGGAGCCTGCATTCACTATATCTGGTCTCCCAACAGTACACAGCAATGCAATAGTTTTAGTAAATCTAAACCGCTAAATGTCTTTTCTCATCAGCAGTTAGAGCAGTCTTGTGACTTCTATCAGTGTCCAGCAGAGCACTTGTTAATCTTGGTAGGAGGAGTTTTCATTCTTACCTGATTGTCCTCTTGGCTTGGTGTGTTCGAATAGACAATATATATCTTCTTCTTTTTTTTTTTTAACTTCTCTTCATAGAATAACAATCACCAAGGACACAAAGGTACCCAATGCCTGCCTGTTCACTATAAACAAGGAAGATCATACCATTGGAAATATCATTAAATCGTAAGTTAATATATGTATTAAGACCTTTTTATTAAAGATACTAAAGATAATCTCACAGGTACAGAAGCCCTGAATCACATTGGTATGTAGCTCTGCTCAGTGCAGAGAATACATGGGCTTATCTTGATGTGCACCTAAAGGCAACTATTTTCAGTTGTGGATAATCTGTAGAAATGTTGGAACCGCCGTCAGGTTTTTATTGTTGTCTGTGTTGCTGCTGAAGAGGTACACCCTAATTTTATCCTAGTGAGCTTGGTGGTCACTAGAACAGACTGAGTTTATAAAAAAAATAATAAAAAAATGTATAGTTGTTGTCGGGACAGGATTACCACTGAAATCTATAATTGGTACCTCCGCTCCAATGGCGTGTGTATGTGTGTGTGTGTAATATATATATTAGGGGTGTCAAATATAATCGCTGCATCGCGATTCGGGTGTTCCCGATGCTGTACCGATGCATGCGACCCTGATAATCGATGCCTAGCCCCGCCCCGTTCCCGCCCCTCCCGGGAGAGTGCTCCGTTATGGTACTTTTTTTTTTTTACACCGCTCGTGTGACTGTCCGGCCCGCCTCTCTCCTATGTCCAGTCTGCATGCTCTTCCGTGTCTCCTGGCGTCAGCTCCGCCCACTGACTAGAACTTCAGTAGAAGTTAGTAGAGGCGGGTAGTGCACGGCCCGCCTCTCTCCTATGTCCTATGTCTCTTACGTCCTGGCGTCAGCCCCGCCCACTGTCTAACTATCAGATCAGTAAAAAGGCGGGAGGGGCTGACGCCAGGAGAGGACGTAAGAGCAGCAGAGTCACGCACTGTCCCTAGGAGCTTACAATCTACTCTAGAGGTACGTGAATCACACTCTGTACCTTAGGGATATAACAAAAAAGCTAAAGAAGTATCACGCAGGCAGCTTACATTCCAATTAGCAGGAGATCTTGGATAGACTTTTGTGACATGCGTATCTTAAGGTTTTTCTTTCATATTGAAATAGACCCATGATAGGTCTAAAGGTAGGCGGATGCAAACAGACATGCATTTTTTTTTTACCTCTAATGCATCACATTTAGGTCTAAAAAACTGGAAAGGGTGCAAATATTTTCAGGGGGGTCGATGACGCATGCTGGGTCCTGGGCGCTGATTCCAGCAGAAATCTCATAGAAGATTGCATAGCAGTGAAGACGGTGGGGTGAGGGGATACGTCTCTGTTCAGATTTTGCAGAGGAGCTCACAATCTATTCAGACTGCCTGTTATTGATAGGAATGTGGGGGAAGTGGAGTGAGGACACGACCCCCCCCCCCCCCCCCCAGGTCAGTGTGCACTCCATCCTGGGTCTGTGATAATGTGACAGAGGGGGGGGGGGGGTTGTTCTCAGCAGAATCTGAGAAATTAGGGTCATAGTTCAGGGGTGACCCCCCCAGACCTCTCCATATCCTTCTATGCCGAGGGTGACACCCCCTCCCCCGTCCTGTGTATTGGGGTCACCTCTCCTCTGAGTGTAGGAAAGGGTTACAGCCCCTCCGACACTCGCCTCATTATATCCCTGATTATCCATTCTCCTCAGAACAGTGTCCTATGTAAGAGTCTCTGACCGTCTCCTGTACTTTGTCTGCAGTCTCTGACCGTCTCCTGTACTTTGTCTGCAGTCTCTGACCGTCTCCTGTACTTTGTCTGCAGTCTCTGACCGTCTCCTGTACTATGTCTGCAGGGGCCCCTCCGACACTCGCCTCATTATATCCCTGATTATCCATCCTCCTCAGAACAGTGTCCTATGTAAGAGTCTCTGACCGTCTCCTGTACTTTGTCTGCAGTCTCTGACCGTCTCCTGTACTATGTCTGCAGGGGCCCCTCCGACACTCGCCTCATTATATCCCTGATTATCCATCCTCCTCAGAACAGTGTCCTATGTAAGAGTCTCTGACCGTCTCCTGTACTATGTCTGCAGTCTCTGACCGTCTCCTGTACTATGTCTGCAGTCTCTGACCGTCTCCTGTACTATGTCTGCAGTCTCTGACCGTCTCCTGTACTATGTCTGCAGTCTCTGACCGTCTCCTGTACTATGTCTGCAGTCTCTGACCGTCTCCTGTACTATGTCTGCAGTCTCTGACCGTCTCCTGTACTATGTCTGCAGTCTCTGACCGTCTCCTGTACTATGTCTGCAGTCTCTGACCGTCCCCTGTACTATGTCTGCAGTCTCTGACCGTCCCCTGTACTATGTCTGCAGTCTCTGACCGTCCCCTGTACTATGTCTGCAGTCTCTGACCGTCCCCTGTACTATGTCTGCAGTCTCTGATCGTCTCCTGTACTATGTCTGCAGTCTCTGATCGTCTCCTGTACTATGTCTGCAGTCTCTGATCGTCTCCTGTACTATGTCTGCAGTCTCTGATCGTCTCCTATATCATTATCATATCTGCAGTCTCTGACCATCTCCTATATCATTATCATATCTGCAGTCTCTGACCATCTCCTATATCATTATCATATCTGCAGTCTCTGACCATCTCCTATATCATATCTGCAGTCCCTGACCATCTCCTATATCATATCTGCAGTCCCTGACCATCTCCTATATCATATCTGCAGTCCCTGACCATCTCCTATATCATATCTGCAGTCCCTGACCATCTCCTATATCATATCTGCAGTCCCTGACCATCTCCTGTAGTAGTTCTGCAGTCTCTGACCATCTCCTGTAGCATGTCTGCTGTGTTTAGACTTTGCTACATGCAGAAAGTGTTATTGTGTGTTTTTTTATTTTTTAAGAACAGATAGAAAAAAAAATGGAGTACTTACATTTTTTTTAATGAAAGCCATGCGCACTTGCGCTGCAATCGTGATGCATCGTGATGCATCGCGGAATCGCATCGAATCGAATCGTGGCCTTGATAATCGTAATCGCATCGAATCGTGAGACCGGTGAAGATGCGCAGCCATATATATATATATATATATATATATATATATATATATATATATATATATATATATATATATATATATATATATATATATATATATATATAATGTGTGTGTGTGTGTGTGATCTCTCATATACAATTGCTACACAAATCATTGAAATTCAATGTTAATAAAGTTACCTTTCCTTTTTTAATTTGCAAATTTGCAGTGCTGTAATTTTCTGTAAAATGGTCAACCTGCAGGCATTCTGTGCACTTGGTGTACAGAGCATCTCTAAAATTTCCTGTTTGTGTGATTTGGCTTGCTAAATTTTCTCAGAAGTCCGCACTTACAAGTCAGATTTTAGGAACCCCCTAAAATCGATTTCCCAATAGTTTATTATTTCTAAAGGGATGCAGATACTGCAGCTTTCCTCATTGGAAAGCGGTGCACTAGGCGATTTATAATGAACCAGGTGCACTCATTCAAAAGGAGAATGCGATCAGTCTGGCAAAACAGAGCTATTTCTTCAAGGCAAACTAAGGCCGTAAAAATAATAAATCATAAAGTGAAAAACATATATAGCATAATGTCCACAGTGATTATATGGAAGCAATCAGATAAGTATCAGTCCATACACTCAGGAAGGTGTAGCGAATGTATGCTTGAATGGAGCAGATAATCCAAGGAATAAAAATAGGTACCCTTACCGGATCAGGTGGACCCTCAGCTCACCATACGGTGGGGGGTCTTTAGGGCTTGTAAAGGCCGATTGCCTAATCGGGTTGGTGTCCAGACAGTGGTTCCAGGCAGGAATGACCAGATTGCCTATGCGTTCGCTTCTGCGTGCTCGCTCGTCAGGACGGGGCGCTTGTTCCTTGAATGTAGACAGAACTTTATGATTTATTATTTTTACGGTCACTGGTTGTAATATCATAGACTGTTTTTATTGTTTCTTCTAAACAAGTTTGAACACCTGTGCAGATTTATTCTGTCATATATTGTGAGTGATTTTTCACCTTTCATTGATTTTTTTTAGACGGGTTTATATACCCATCTCGTATACACTTACACAATTTTTGGTTATATATTTTTTTCAAAAGTAAGACCAGTAAGAAGAGAACGTTTTGAATAACTCCCTCCCTTCTAAAAGCTAATTGTAGGCACAGGCCATTTCATTTGTATATTTTAGGTTTTGCTGATTTCAATCACTGAGCCTATAGGAGAGTCTTTTCTGAAAAGGGCTCCCGATTGGCGCTACACTTTATACACATTTACAAAATTTCCATTTTGCTGTGTTGGCTGCCTTACCTTATATATCGATTTATTTATTATTTTTTATTTTTAGTTAGCGCAATATAATAACACTTTTTTGGAAATGAACTGTAATAGATATTAAATAGTTTTGTTGTGCTGTGTGGCAAGTAAACCTATATTACATACTGGTCATTTAGTGTTGCCTAAATATCAACATTTCCTTTCCAATGGTGTTGGGAATAAAGAGAATGGCTACACTCCAATAGTGTGTGTTTATGTTTATTTATTTTTATTTATTTTAAATGTGCATTTTCAGGAGGCACAGATTGTATTCTAAGTAGCACTAGTTTTTTATCTTTCCATTCTTTTGCAGCTTGCTGTTATGTTAGGTCAGTACCTGTGGTTGACAGCATGCCTATTGACTCTGCAGTTCTACATAAGGTTCTAGCAGGGTGAATATAAATTAATGATTTTTTTAAAAAAAATCTAAAAAATGTATTTTATTAAAATGCTTTTGGAGTAAAGATGTTTTCTATTTGGGATACATTAATAGTTTAGTTTATTCAGCATGAAATGGAGCTTATGTTGTATGAAGCTGTATATTTTGTAATATTTTACATTTTTGGTAAACTCAATGAATGAATCCAAGCTCTGCAAGCTGAGATAACATACACTGCATTGATGCATTCACACAAGCCTGGAAACTGCACTCACTCATTCTTTACAGGCTCCAAAAAATATCAACACAAACCTGCAAAAAGAATGTGTTTGTTTTTTTAATTTATTTTTTTGTTTTTTCTTTAAAAGGTTAACTTATTTTTTAAAGCGAAGCTATGCTTCGTTTCTCCAATAACGCAGTGAGACGTTTTCCTGAATAGCAATTAGTTCACCAATTCATTTTACCAGTTGTCTGTACCTGCTTTTTTAAGTAAGTTCCCTCTACAGAAATCTTTATGGTGTTGATATTTACTAAACTATACATTTTTCTCACAGGCAGCTGTTAAAAGATCCCCAGGTTCTATTTGCAGGGTACAAGGTGCCTCATCCCCTGGAGCATAAAATTGTTATTAGAGTTCAAACCACACCTGAATATAGCCCTCAAGAGGCTTTTACCAATGCTATCACAGACTTGATAAGTGAATTGTCTCTTTTGGAGGAAAGATTTAGGGTAAGTGCATCATTTGCTGTGCTTTTGAATGTTTTTTTGTATTTAAAAAGATCCCCTTTTAAACAGTCATTACTGTCGCCCCCCTGACCCCTCGTTTCTGTTGTATATGACCCCCCATTGCTTTTTTTTTTTCACACCTCACCTCACGGATAATTTATGTTTTTGAAAAAAGGTGATGGTGTCTGCGCTGTCTAAGGGCCCTTTCACACGGACCGTTCGTCTGTTTTTTACAAGTCCATTTCCCTATGGGATCCGTTAGCGGATGATGCATCCGCTAATGTCCGCAAAGATCCGTTTTTTCAGGCGGAAGAAAACCCTATTTTTCTTCCGTCTATCGCATCGGATGAATACAGACACATGGTCCGTATTCATCTGATTCCCCATAGGGGAGAGCGGAGGAGAGACAGGGCGGTCTCTGCACAGGGTTGCGGGGACCGCCCTGTCCGCCGACAGCTCAGCTGGGATTTACGGATGATCCCTGCTGAGCCGACGGACACACACGGAGCGGACCTTTCAGACAAAAGGAGGGGGAGGGAAAAAGAAAATGGATAATGGGACTATAATACACACTATATGCAAAAAAGGTGTCTATATAGACTACAAAATATTTTAGATCTCTACCTGAATCGATAAGTGGAACAAATATCTCAGAAAAACATAAATTACAATAAAGTGAGTGCCACACTATACACAAACAAATAATGCATAAATAGACTTAATATACTAAATGTAAGAGCCAAGCAAAGTCAACATAGAATACGTGCAAACATTTTATTTATATATATATATATATATAAAGTCTCTTGAGTGGTGGTCCCAAAAAAACAAGTGTTGAGTAATGAGGAGCTTCAGTGTGCAAAGGACACCTCTTGTGACTTCTTAGCAGCTTACCTCACAGCTGTTGTTCTAAAGACCTGATAATTCTCAACGGATGCACCAGGGCTCAACAATATCCAGGCGCCAGGTCGCAATTGCGACAAGAAATTGTGACCTTGAGCCCGCTGGTAATTGAGGCCACTGCCTAAATAGCCGCAAAGCCGCGGCCTCAATTACCGGCGATCGCGCTGCAGGGGAGGTGGGGCGCATGGAGGCACGCGTCTCCGTGCGTCCCCACCTCCCCCGCTGTGCGATCGTGGCGGGTCTGTGACGGCCGATAATTAAGGCCGCGGTCTTGCGGCCTTGTGAAGTCCCAAGCTTCCTTCTGTGACCTGGCATTACAAGTAATTGAGTAATAATGTCAAATTTTTCACTGTTTTCACTGCCATCTTCTTCCCTCTAATTAGAACCCCCAAATATTATATATATTTTTTATTCTAACACCCTAGAAAATAAAATGGCGATTGTTGCAATACATTCTGTCACGCAGTATTTGCACAACAGTACAGTTATCCCAATTTTTTTCTATATTGTGAAAGATAATGTTACGCCGAGTAAATTGATACCCAACATGTCACGCTTCAAAATTGTGTCTGCTCGTGGAATGCCGACAAACTTTTACCCTTTAAAATCTCCATAGCCAATGTTTTTTTTTTTAACCAGAAAAACCGATTTATTGAGATGTATTCAAGGCATACAAATTATACAGCATAGAAGCTCCACCTTATTTCGTTATACAAGAGAAACAACCAGCATTCAAGCCAACCGTCAATGACATGTCAATCCAAGTATGCGTACATGATATAAGCTTCACACAGTATATTCATATCAGGCTTTAGATATCCCCCTACAGTTTCACCGACTCAAACATCAATCCCCTGCTCTCGGCCTTCCCTGTATCATATTCCCCTCAACTTACACAGTACAGGTTTCCCCATGTTCCAGCCACCGGTCCCAAACATTAGAACATTTCTGTGGGCGCCCCCTATGCATATATATCATTTTCCTATAGGGCAGTACGGCATTTACTTCCTTCTTCCAGTCCCTCAGTGACGGGGCCGTTGCTCGCATCCACGCCTTGGCTACTACCTTCCTGGCTATAAACAGTGACTCATAAATAAAAATAGTCTGGTACTTGTCAACCTCTATGTCTGGAAGTAGACCCAATAGACAAAGATTTGGGTCCATTCCCACAGGAGATCCCATATTGTCGTGCAAAAATTGTGTAACTTGTAGCCAGTAAGCCTGCATATCAGAGCATTGCCACAGTAAATGATAAAAGGAGCCCTCCGTCAATTGACACATGGGGCACATTGGGCTCCTCGTGGGCTGAAACTTCGTCAATCTCAGAGGTGTCAGATAAGCCCGATGCAATATATAAAGTTGCGTTAGCCTGTCCGAAAGTTTGGGGGATGCGGCTTTCACTCCCTCAAATTTCCCCCCAGTCCTCTGTCTCAATAGGCCCCACGTCCTGCTCCCACTGGGTTCGTGTTGCCTGGATCACCCCGTTTACCCTACGTTGTCTAATAACATAATATATGTTGGATATAAGTTTGGTCGAGTCTGCCCCAAAGATAATATCCAGCACCGGCGGAGCACTAAGGTCCACTGCCACTGAAGCCATTTGTTTCCTGACTGCGTGCATAAGCTGTAGATATCTGAATATGAACTGTTGTGGGAGGGAGAACTCCCCCCTCACTTCCGAAAATGGCTTGACACCACTCTCAGTTAGAATCTGGGATAGGTAAAGCACTCAATATGAGGCCCATATTTGTGAATCTGGCACCGAAATCAACTCGGGCAAGCCTCCGTTACCCCACAGTGGCGTGTGGGAATGAATATGCGATCGATCTTGCTTTTTAAGGGCGATGTCCCACACCTTCTGTAGATGTACCAGCATCCCTGCCTCAAACTGCGGTGTCTTACATCCACCCTGTCCCTTCCTAAATACCGCTTGGCAGGGAGTGTGGAAAGCACTTTCCGGTTTATTACAGACCAATGATCTATATCTCCTCGACTCGGTCTTATTATAGTGATATAGATGGGATAATTGTGATGCTACATAGTAATCCTGAATATCAGGGAGGGAGCATCCCCCCTCTAACGTGGGATTCTTAAGTACATGCCATGCCAATTTGTCTGCTCGTGCCCCATACAAAATAATTCAGTATTGCCTCCATCTGTTTAAATATTTTAAGGGGAATATACAGGGGAGCGTGCCATATCATATACAAAATTTTGGGCAATAAGATTATTTTAACTAAGTTATTTCTACCCATTACCCCCAGGGGTAGCCTCGCCCGGGCCTGGGTTCTGGATTTAATAATTGAAAATAGGGGATCTACATTAAGAGACACGTAGTCTTGCAAATTCTTAGTGACCAAAACTCCAAGATACTTCACCTCCGCCACTCTCTGCAATGGCAGTTCCGGGCAAATCTCCGATAGAGGGAACTGATCTAATGGCAGAATTTTAGATTTGTCCCAATCTATCTTCAACCCTGAGAAACGACCTACTTCCTCAATAAAATTCAATGCCGCCGCCAGCGAGGGGCCCTGGTCTGCTAGGTATAGGACCGTATCATCCGCATACAGTCCTATCTTTTCCCAGATGTCAACTTTTCTAAGGCCGATCACCTCCGGGCTCATCCGTATGGCTATAGCCAGGGATTCTGCTGCCAAAGCATACAGGAGCGGAGACAGGGGACAGCCCTGCCTCGTGCCCCGCTCCAGGGAGATCTGATATGAGAGCCAGCCATTAACAAAGATCCTGGCCTTAGGGGTCTGATACAGGAGCTGCACCCATTTGATGAAATTTGGGCCGAACCCATAACATCGCAGGCATTCCCACAGATACGGCCACTCGACTGAGTCAAATGCTTTGGCCGTATCCAGGGCCACCACTACCCTTGTTCCCATATTATCATGTTGGGCTTGAATATTCATGAATAGCCTGCGTATGTTCATTGCTGTATTCTTCCCCGGCATGAACCCGGTCTGATCCGGGTGCACCAATGAGAGAACCACCGCATTCAATCTAGAGGCCAGTACCTTAGCCAGGATCTTAATATCCACCGGCAACAGAGATATAGGTCTGTATGACTCTGGGTATTGTGGATCCTTGCCCGGCTTTGGGAGAACTATAATCTGCGCCTCCTGCATCGAAGAGGGAAGAGCTCCCAGTTCGAATATGGAATGAAACAGGTCTTTAAGTCTAGGAACTAAGAAATCCGAGTATGTAGTATAAAACTCCAAGGGCAGACCATCCAGTCCCGGCGCCTTAGATTTGGCCAACTGCGACACTGCATTGTCTATATCCTGCGTGGTGACTGGGGCCTCTAGCATTTTAATTTGTTCTGAGTTTAACCGGGGAAATTGTAACCTATGCAGATACTCCCTGATTTCTAGAGGTGTGTTGTGGCACTGCGACCTGTATAAATCCCCATAGAATTTTTGGAATCTGTCGGCTACCCTCGGAGGTTCCGTGATAACCGAGCCATCTGGCTCTACCAAAGAGACCACCACCGGAGGCCTATCCTCCAGGTGCGCTAGATATGCCAACATCTTCCATGCCTTTTCTCCATGCTCATAGACCCTGGCCTTACAAAAGAACACCCGCTGTTTAGCCTTTTCTATAAGTAGTTGTGACACCACCCTGGATTGTAGCTTAACCCTGGTGAGGCTTTCCAAAGATGGCTGGTTGTTGTACGCCCCTTCCAGGTCCTGCAACGTGTCTTCCGACATAAAGACCACAGCCCTCGAGGATGCTTTTAAGCCTATTTATTCTATTGTCTAGGACTCTTCGCGCGTGTAGTTTAAATGCATCCCAATGACCATTAAGCCAGGCTGAGTCTCGGCCCTCCGAAAAGAACTGCAGTTCCCTTGATATACTTTCATGATCCGTCAGGGCAGTCAGCCAGTATGGATTGAGTCTCCACACCCTCTCAGGTGCCACCCCCAGCAGGGACATCTGTGCCCAGCATGGGGAATGATCCGAGAGGGCCCGAGGAGCAAATCCCGCCCCTACTACCCTCGGCATCAGGGGTCTCGACATGAATACATAGTCTATACGCGACATTGTAGCGTAACTCGCCGAATGACACGTATACGCTCTAACCTCTGAGTTCCTGTGCCTCCAGACATCTACCAGAGCAAACTCCTGCAAAAGTCTGCTTAACCTGGTTTGTCTATGAACCCCTCCCCCCCCCCCCCCCCCAGCTAGCACCAATCGGGCGATCCATATACGGGTCCATAGTCATATCCATATACGGGTCCATAGTCATATTTAAAATCCCCCATCCATACAGCGGGAATGTTCGGGTGCCTGGCCATAAACGCCAGGCCTGCTGTCACGACCTCCATGCTGAAGGGGGGGGGGGATATAGCATACAATTAATACCATGGGAGTACCACCAATTAATGCATTAATAAACAGATGTTTTCCCTGCTGGTCTGACTCCAGAGTTATCAACTCAAATGGGGTGGCCTTAGTTATTAACAGCGACACTCTTCTAGAAAAGCTGGTGTGTGTGCTGTGGTATGCCCAGCCTATCCACGGACGCTTCATAGCAGCCTGCAGGTGACCTGTAACATGAGTCTCGGTCAGGGCAATTATGTTGGCTTTCTGTGCTTTCAAATATGCGAGGGCTGCACCAAAGCCAATGTTTAAAAAAAATTCTACAGGTTGCATGTTTTGCGTTAGAGGAGGTCTAGAGCTAGAATTATTGCTCTTGCTCTAACGATCGCGGCGATACCTCACATGTGTGGTTTGAATACCGTTTACATATGCGGGTTCTACTAACGTATATGTTCACTTCTGTGTGCAAGCTCGTCGGGACGGGGCGCGTTTTCTGGCTCCTAACTTTTTTAGCTGGCTCTTAGATTCCAAGCAAATTTGTCAAACCCTGGGATACACATCCGATAATATAATCAGCCAGATGGTAGGAAACCCAAACCAGTGAGTATCTAATTTAACTCTTACACCAGCTAGACTAAATGGCCAGCAGATATAGAGAGATTCTCTGAGTGGTGAATCCAGGAAAAAAGGAAAGTAAGCACCTTGCGTAATCCCATAAAAAAAAAAGGTGCACATTTATTGGTTCTCCAATCCCGACGCGTATCGTCACGTCACAATGACTTTATCAGGGAAACAAGTAACGTGACAATACGCGTTGGGATTGGAGTACTAGACCCAGCACTCTGAAGGCAGGCATTTGAGTCACGGCGCTCGCAAGTGTCACCGATCATATAGCTGAAGTATATGTGAGTGTGTTTTTTACCGTTCTTTACCAATAAATGTGCACTATTTTTTTATGGGATTACGCAACGTGCTTCCTTTCCTTTTTTTTTTTTTTTTTTTTCCTTGACCATATTGCCATCCTTCGAGTTTGCTTTGCTGTACACTGGGAGTAGGAGAGATCTAAGAGGAACATAAGGATTTTTGCGAGCTTGGCGCTCGTGGGGACAAGCCCACCATTCATTGTTCCATGTGAGTGCAGTGGTGTGTTTACCATCTGAGTCTACTTTGGGGTAACAGAGTTACACTATATACATCCTTTTTCTTTCCATATGGTATCATCCGAGAGTGATTCCCCTGACTGCATATGAGCTCATTGCAGTATCTGATGTGTTATATGAGGTTCTATAAGCTGTCATTAAAACAGCTTTGAGGTAAGCTGCTTGGCATCACTGGTGGTGTGCACTTTTGGATTTTTTTTTTTTTACCCCCCAACATGTGTGCTGGTTTCCTGGATTCACCACTCAGAGAATCTCTCTATATCTGCTGGGCATTTAGTCTAGCTGGTGTAAGAGTTAAATTAGATACTCACTGGTTTGGGTTTCCAACCATTTGGCTGATATTATTAGATGTGTATCCGTTTAGGTCTTTAGAACAGCTGTGAGGTAAGCTGCTAAGAAGTCACAAGAGGTGTCCTTTGCACACTGAAGCTCATCATTTCTCAACACTTGGTTTTTTAGGACCACCACTCAGAGACTTTCCTATATATATATATATATTATTTATTACATTATTGTATATAACATTTTTTTGCATGTATTCTATGCTGACTTTGCTTGGCTCGTACATTTATTTGTTATATTAAGCCTGTTTGTGTATAGTGTGGCACTCACTTTATTGTAATTTGTTTTTCTGAGATATTTGTTTCACCTATCGATCCAGGCGGAGATCTGAAATATTTGGTAGTCTATATAGACACTTTTTTTATGCATATAGAGTCTATTATAGTCACATTATCTATTTCCTTTTTCCCTCCCCCCCCCCCCCCCCCCCTGTTCTATGTTACACAGCGCAGACACCATCACCTTTTTTCATTTGACAATTTTTTTCTATTTAGGATAGATCACTAGGTGTCTGCAGCAGTGTCCCCTTAAGCTTAAACACCGCCCCAGTTTCACTTAGTAGGATCTTCTGACAGCGTGGGAGTACCTCTTGTCTTTAAATTTATGTATTTTTGAATTTATTTAAACTTCTTTTCCAGGTTGCCATTAAAGACAAACAAGAAGGAATTGAATGAGCGTAAACACTGAACCCTGCATTGGCTCCAAGTCCTCTGCTGTGATTTAAACACATCCCTTTTCTGCGGGGAATATATTTGAGTGGCAAATTTGTTTGATTTTTTGTAACAAATAAAATACTGTTTGCCTATTTGCAACATCATTTTTTTTTTTTTGCTTAAATATTTGGTATGCCTTATTAGTCCTAAAGCAGGACTGCACATTATAGTAGATGCCTTTTATTTGAACATTTGGAATCTGTGAGAAATGCTTTGTCTTGTGGAAATAAAGCCAGCTCAAAATGGCTCTAAGAGGTAGACCTTTCAACCAAGTTGACTTTGTTTTTTCTTTTTTCTTTTGTGTGTGTTGGAGATTGTATGCCAGTGGGCTGCCTTAATGCAATGCATACAGGGTGAATTGTAACAAGGAAACACACAATAGTTGTAAGAAGCCAGTGGTGACCATCTAAAACTGACTTGTCACTTCAGGGTTGACTTATCATTCAATCATTTTGCTTTTGGCTAGTGGCATATGATTATACAATGTGGAATCAATATATAAACTTTCTGAAATTAATGCACCTGATCCTCGCCACACTTCAATACATAAATACATGAGCTGTGTTGCAGTACAAAAAAATGTTAAGTAGATTCTTGATGCATGTTAAGAATCTATAGGAAATGAATATGTCCATACAACATGTCTCTGAGAACCACAAAAGGGCACAGTGTGAATGAGCCCTCAAACATCCAGTTATTGATGAATTCACTTACACACCAGTCCTTTCTTTTATTGGAAAGGTTATTTGCCTTCAGAAAGCTATCAAACCTTCACAAAGATGCAGGATTTAATTGTTTTTACTGTTCTCGCATGGCAACCAACAGCATTTCAGCACTTTTAATTGGAAATTGTTAAAACCCAAGACCCTGTACAAATATAATAATGCCTCAAATTATATATACACATTAGTGTATTATTTGTGTGTGTGTGTGTGTGTATATTATATGAAGTGCTTTCTAATGGCGCGTACACGCGATCAGACATTCCGACAACAAAACCGTGGCTTTTTTTCCAACGGATGTTGGCTCAAACTTGTCTTGCATACACACGGTCTCGCAAATGTTGTCGGAAATTGCAAACGTCAAGAACGTTGTCACATACAACACTATGAAGAGCCGAGAAAAAGGAAGTTCAATGATTCCGAGCATGCATAGGATTTTTGCGCTGAATTGTGTACACACGGTTGGACTTTCCGACAAGAACTTTTGCTCTCGTAAAAATTTGAGAACCGGAAATTTCCGACAGCGCATACACACGGATTTCCCGAAATCAAGCTTACATTTGTTGTCGGAATGTCTGGTCGCGTGTATGGGGCATAAGTCTAGTTATGAGGTCTAACTTGCCCCTCCCCACCCACTGCAGCTGATCCAACAGCAGGTAGAAGGGAGATGGCTACTTGAAAACGGTAGCTTATCTTGGCTCAGACTTTTCTACAGACAAATAATAGCAGGTCTCCAAATCCTTTCTGAGGCTTCCAGGGCACCCTTTGTGGTCATCAAATCTGTGCAGCAGTTGCCTCATTCTTAACAAAAAAACCTGGGGAATGCCCAGGGAATAACCAAGCCTACTTACCGACCAACTCGCAGACAACCAATTAACCTGTCTAACAGTATGCGTTAAAAACAGGGGTTTTGCGTGCGCCACAGAGCAGCGCCAAGGCACCCCATAATTCTGTGGTCCTAACACTAAACAGTGAGTGTCCCCACAATGGAGGCACATGCATTCTAATGGATAGATAGGGGCAGGTGGACTGAAGGGGAGCCACCCCTCCTTAAATGTGCAGGAGCACACCAAACACCCAGCATATAGCACAATGGCTACAAATGTGTCTGGTGTGTTGCTGGACCAATACAAGCACCACAGGTGAAACATAAATATATCCACCGCCCCATCTATAGCTGGCCATAGCAGTAAGTAGCTTTGATCGGTAAGTAGGCTTGGTTATTCCCTGGGCATCGCCCAGGTTTTTTGGTTATCTGCTTTAGCCTTCCAAAGCTACTTACTGCTATGGCCAGCTATAGATGGGGCGGTGGATATATTTATGTTTCACCTGTGGTGCTTGTATTGGTCCAGCAACACACCAGACACCTTTGTAGCCATTGTGCTATATGCTGGGTGTTTGGTGTGCTCCTGCACCTTTAAGGAGGGGTGCCTCATTCTTAAGCCCATGTGTACACATGCTAAGTGTGTGTGTGTGTAAAAAATATATATATATATATATATATTTTTTTTTTCAGACCAAAAGTTTGGACACACCTTCTCATTCCAAGAGTTTTCATGACTATAAGAATTTTAGATTCACACTGAAGGCATCAAAATTATGAATTAACACATGTGGAATTATATACATAACAAAAAGGTGTGAAACGACTGAAAATATGTCATATTCTTCAAAGTAGCCACCTTTTTGTTTTGATTACTGCTTTGCACACTCTTGGCATTCTCTTGATGAGCTTCAAGAGGTAGTCACCTGAAATGGTCTTCCAACAGTCTTGAAGGAGTTCCCAGAGATGCTTAGCACTTGTTGGCCCTTTTGCCTTCACTCTGCGGTCCAGCTCACCCCAAACCATCTCGATTAGGTTCAGGTCCGGTGACTGTGGAGGCCAGGTCATCTGGCGCAGCACCCCATCACTCTCCTTCTTGGTCAAATAGCCCTTACACAGCCTGGAGGTTGTTGAAAAATAAATGATGGTCCAACTAAACGCAAACCAGATGGAATAGCATGCCGCTGCAAGATGCTGTGGTAGACATGCTGGTTCAGTATGCCTTCAATTTTGAATAAATCCCCAACAGTGTCACCAGCAAAGCACCATCACACCTCCTCCATGCTTCACGGTGGGAACCAGGCATGTAGAGTCCATCCGTTCACCTTTTCTGCGTCGCACAAAGACACGGTGGTTGGAACCAAAGATCTCAAGTTTGGACTCATCAGACCAAAGCACAGATTTCCACTGATCTAATGTCCATTCCTTGTGTTCTTTAGCCCAAACAAGTCTCTTCTGCTTGTTGCCTTTCTTTAGCAGTGGTTTCCTAGCAGATATTCTACCATGAAGGCCTGATTCACACAGTCTCCTCTTAACGGTTGTTCTAGAGATGCATCTGCTGCAAAAGGTGGCTACTTTGAAGAACCTAGAATATGACATATTTTCAGTTGTTTCACACTTTTTTGTTATGTATATAATTCCACATGTGCCAATTCATAGTTTTGATGCCTTCAGTGTGAATCTACAATTTTCATAGTCATGAAAATAAAGAAAACTCTTTGAATGAGAAGGTGTGTTCAAACTTGTATATATATTATATATATATATATATATATATATATTCTCATTTGTGGGCAAATTAGGAAAAAATATTGCTGTCCTTGCACCACTTCTGTAATCCAGGCAGCAATGTGGGCTCTCAAAGAAGGTCCTTTTGCAGTCCAAAAGAGAGAAGACAAGACATCACATGACCTGAAATTCAGATAAATATTTAGGCCATTTAGATTTGTTTTTATATATTTTTTTTTTTATTACTGGGGCAAATAACTGAAGGGGGGCAAGTTCCCTAGCTAGACTAAAAGTGTATGTAAACCCAATCATTGAAGTGTCTTATAAGCATTAACGGTTTCAAAAAAGTTTTCAATATTTTTAAATCTGAAGCATTCATTAAAATGCTAGTTGGTGGTCCTGTCATGAAGGTCCTCATTTAGGCACTTCTGTTAAAGGCTAACCAAGCCTTTTTGCTGTCTCCCAGTTCTGTATCCCATTGAGCCTACACGTGATCATTTCAACACGTTTTGCAGACATGGTTTAGTATTGTCACCATAAAGAAACGATCTCTCTAAAGGCCCATACACACGATCGAATATTCCGACATTTGTCCGATGGATGTGTTTGTCGGATAATCCGACCGTCTGTACACTCCATCTGACAATTGTTGTCAGAATTTCCAACAACAAATGTTCGATGTGCATGCTCTCAAATTGTTCGACAACAAATGTGTTCTGTCGGATTATCCAATCGTGTGTACACAAATCCGTCTGACTAAATACAAACGCGCATGCTCCGAACCAGTGCTAAACATCAGACATTAGCAAAAGTTTCCCAAAGGGTGGTGCTAAAGAGCTGAAAAACAACATAGGTTTGTGAATGTTAGCTGAAAAAGTTCTGCCGTGTGTATGCAGAACAAGTTAACGGCCAACGGATTTGTCTGATGGAAGTCAGATTGTGTGTATGAGGCTTTAGAAATGCCATGCAGCCATGTCTGAAGTATATGCATTTATACAAGTGGTTTGGAGATGATCAGCAGCAAGGAGATGCAACAAATGATGACCATAAAAAGTGAAAACCAGGATTTTACTTAACCACTTCCATACCGGGTCATAGGGGATTGACGTCTGTAGCAACCCCTCGCCGATGAGAGTGGACGTCACACAACGTCCTTTGTTTCCCGTTCTAGGGCGCGCGATCCCGACGGCCGCGATTGCCGCCGGGCACCCGCGATTACCGCTGATCACGGCAGGAGTGTGGATCTGTGTGTGTAAACACACAGTTCCACCTCCTGTCAGCGGTGAGGAGACTGGTGTGTGTTCCCAGTACAGAGGAACACACATCGGTCTCCTCCCCTTGTGAGTCCCCCTCCCCCTACAGTTAGAACATACTTTAGGTAACATTTTAATCCCTTCCCTGCCAGTCACATTTACACAGTAATCAGTGCAGTTTATAGCACTAATCGCTATGTGAATGGTCCCAAAAAACGTGTCAAAAGTGTCCGATATGTCCGCCACAATGTCACTGTCACAAAAAAAAAAACGAAGATTGCCGCCATTACTATTAAAAAAAAAAAATATAAAAAATGGCAAATACACTATAAAGCAACATTAAAAAATGTCCCAATAGTTAAAACCATAAACAGCGCTGGTGGTGATAATCCAGTGTAGATCCCAGAAAGAGATACCACCTCTACACTTAAGTGCAGCGTCAATGATAGAGTGTATCAGTGTAATAAGAGAAAAGCAGTCCGTTGATAGCAGAGTTTGAAAAGTAGGACGACAGCAAGCACCTTCCACCCATATTCTCAAACACCTCGTGGGACTATAAATCCCCCTCTGGTGTACGCACTCACCGGAAAACCCAAAAGGTAAGGCAATGTATGAATATCCACAGAATGATACAGCTCTTCACATCAGAAGGGATCAAGTCACCTGTCTACGGGTCTCCAGATCGAACAAAAAACACAGGAAAAAGGAGCATATAGCGTAATTCCGTTTTAATGTGAAACACTAGAGAACCCACAGATAAACATCCCTTCAATCAATGCACGTACATTAAATAAAAATAAACAAGCATATAATCACCCTCTCCAGCAAGGGAGACGAGCCGTGCTGTCCAGATGGATGAGCTGACTGCCAGCACTTCCTGGTTTCAGACGTGACTGGTGGAGCGCACGTGTCACTTCCTGGCATTGTAGAAGCACCTCCTTGATGCGTTTTGTCATAAGACTTCGACAGAGGAAGTGGCTTCACGACGGCAGACGAGGATTTAAAAAGCCAGTCCTATCAGAGCGCTCCAATCAACACAGAGCGAGGGCGGACCGCGGTGCTTGCTCCGTCCCGACCCTGAAAGTCAATGGTATCTCTTTGCGGACTGAGACGGGACTTCAAACATTATATGCCGCATACAATACTCAAACCGAGCACGTAACAGTTCAACCTAAACAATGCGGACATAACACAGGAAGTAATAATGACATATGATATGCACATTATCACATTTTCAATCATATTATTTTACAACAATAGAAACTTTAATAAAAATAAACAGACATTGGAAACCGTAATAGATTATTATATTCGCATATACCAGTCTGTGTTATCTTGTGTTCTATAGCAGCTGATAGCTGAACATAAAAAGATATAAATTAATAAAAGAAAGAGGAGCAGTCTACGTGATATATTATATATACGCACAATGTTAAAATGCGAAATAACAACATAGTGCCCCACAGACTCCATCTAGTGGTGATTTCATAGATCTGCATACCTCATAAACAAACAGTTAAATAAACAATTATTTTTTAAAAAGTTTAAGAATAATTTCTAAAATCAATTCAAAAATAGTAGTAAGATAAAAAAAAAAGAGAATATAATAAACCATATGATACAAATGGGTAAAGACATACAGCTAAAAAAAATCCATTAGTAATTCATGATCAATTATATACTATAACACCTAAAATGAACATGATAAGATCATAGTGCCCCACAGACTCCATCTAGTGGTGATTAAATAAATTGTAGCACAAAAATGGCTTAAAAAAGCCAATTTGAGAGAATATACCAGTGAAACGTAACACAGTAAATATCAACCCAATGGCACAATCAGTAATCACTAATGAAGCAATTTATGTCTAATTCAATGTTCAGGCCCCTAGGAGCAAGTGTATCAGCTGAGAAGATCCATTGGGTCTCTCTTTTTGATAGATCTCTCACTAAATTAGATCCTCGCCATGTAGGCTTTAAATGGTCAATGCCCCAAAATAATAGACCACGAGGGTCTTTATTATGATGCAATTTAAAATGTAGGGATAAGTTATGGTCTTTATAACCCAAAAGGATATTAGCGATATGTTCTCCAATACGCAATTTTAACTGGCGTTTAGTACATCCAATATATAACAGCCCACAAGGACATTGTAAAGCATACACTACATGTGTAGTATTGCATGTAATAAATTCACTAATAGTAAACTCCTTGGCCCAGATTCATAAAGCAATTACGCCTGTCTAACTGGTGTTAGACAGGAGTAATTTCAAATTTTGCGCGCCGTATCACTAGTTTGAATCCTCAAACCATGATACGGCGGCTTCGGGCTTCGATCCGAGAGGCTTACGTCTTCGTAAGCCTTCGGATCTACGCTGCCATATTTTTGCGGCCGCTGGGAGGAGTTTGCGTCGTTTTGATGCGTCGGGATATGCAAATGTGTTTTTACGGCGATCCACGAAGATACGAGCAGTCTTCGCAATCGCTTACGTCTGTTTTTTTTTACGTACTGTTAGACCAGCTTTTTGCTGGTCTAACGGTGCGTAGCCCATGTTAAGTATGGCCGTCGTTCCCGCGTCGAATTTAATTTTTTTTTTTTTTTTTTTTACGTAAGTCGTTCGGGAATAGAAATGTCTGTAAACGACGCTACTCAAACAACGAATGACGTAACGACGTGATTTCGCGCAATGCACGGCGGGAAATTTGCGAACGAAGCATGCGCAGTTCGATCGCCGCGGGAACGCGCCTATTTTAAATCCTTCACGCCCCCTACTTGTGTAGATGGATTGCGACGGGAGAAATACACTACGCCGCCGTCGTTTACTGGACAAAATCTACCTGGATTCCACGTAGAGCCAGGTAAAAAACGGCGGCGTAGTGTATTTCTGATACGCTACGAGAATCCAATTCTCTCTGAATCTGGGCCTTTGTTATTAGAGCTAGAAGTGAATTTTTTAACTGCTCTTAGAGGGCGAGTTATTTCACGACAAGCCCTACACTTTCTACATGCATAAAAGCCATCACAATCCCAAAAACTGGATGGTCTAGTAGGGGGGTCTAGAATCTTCCGCACTAGTTTGTCTGAGAAACTTTGGCCCAGATTCACAGAGCGATTACGCCTGCGCAACAGGAGATGCGCGTGCGTAAGTCGAAATGTGCGCGTGCGTTTCGATGCACGGCATCCCCAGAACGAGATACGCAGAAAATCTACTTTTTTTTGTTCCGCGTAATTTCGTTAGACTGGCGCATCCGTCCGCGCAAAAGTGCGCTAGACAGACCATTGATTTGCTAGTCAAATATGCTAATGAGGGACTTACGGGGATCCACAAAACAACGTTGGGGCAGCGCAGGCGACGCAGTGTGCGCAACAGCAAAATGACCTGTCTAAAATTAGACCATATAAAAGCTGGTCTAAAAAGAGAAAAAAAGTCTACTTGTTAGATAAAGCAACACTGTTAGTGAGGAGCTCAGCAGTCACACGTGTTGCACAACAATCTGTATGCCAACATGCCAGGGGCATCGTCGCACATAGCTATACTACTGACTTTAGATGAACAAAGAAGGATGAGGGCACGGAGGATGGCACGGGAGAGGATATACCGCACCCGCATAGACCTGTTTGGCATGAGTGATTCTGAGGTGTTTTGCATCTTCAGATTCACCCCTCATGTCATCCTGGAATTAACCACAACCCTGCAGGAGGACATCACCAGCCCAACACACCGCTCACATGCAGTGCAGCCACTGGTCAAGGTACTGGCAACACTCCATGTCCTTGCCAGTGGCTCTTTTCAGCGTACAAGTGGAGTGGTGGCTGGGATGTCACAATCCTCCATGAGCAGATGTGTGCACCAGGTTGTCCCTGCAATCCTCAGACACATGGCCAACCAAGTCATCAAACCCACCACTGAGGACCTGCGGCTGAAGGCAATGACAGATTTCTACAGAATTGCCAGATTCCCACGCACCGTGGGGGCCATTGATTGCACACATGTGGCACTCCAGCCCCCCCCAGGAGACAGAGCACATGTACCGCAATCGGAAGCATTGGCACTCCATCAACGTACAGGTGATAGTCGATGCCCAAGGCCTCATATGGCACGTCCGTGCCAAACACCCAGGGTCCAGTCATGACAGCTACATATACAATCAATGCCACATCCGAATGAAATTCGATCAGAACGTGTATGGGGACACCTGGCTGGTTGGTGAGTGACATGGGTGGCAGGCATGACTATCCCCTCCCATGATGCACACATCACAAGGGGCACATGCATGACTAACATCCTCCTGTCTTTTCCCTTACAGGTGACTCTGCATATCCACTGGGACCCCATCTCATGACTCCTATCCGGAACCCCCAAACCCCAGGAGAGGAAAGATACAATCAAGCACATGCCCAAACACGAGCAGTGGTGGAGCGCACCTTTGGCCTCCTGAAGTCACGTTTCCGATGCCTGTATAAGTCTGGGGGTACCCTCTTGTATTCCCCAAACTTCGTGTGCCAGATCATCGGTGCATGTTGCATGCTGCACAACTTCGCAGTAAGAAAGGGCCTGCAGATTGACCTACGTGATGACCTGACCCCTGAACCAGACAAACCCCCCTAACCGAGGCTACCCCGTCTTCTGAGGGTAGAGCAGCCAGGAGACAGCTCACATTAGGCATCTTTGCACGTTAAACATACACATTAATCATGGCACAATGAGAATGCATGCATGCACACCACTGTGGTCCCTAGCACACACACCCCACATCCACATAAAATTGGATTGGCACCAGTCCACCATGCAGGACTTGTGAGCAGCAACGCCACGCCAAGGCTCCAATTATGTCACTGTACATTCATACACCATTCACACGGACCTGGGGATCACTTCTCCCTGGTCCTGGGGAATCCTTCTCCACCAAAATTGAGGGTGACACCCCTTTTCCGGCAGGAATGTCACCCCCACATTCACACAGCATTCACAACCCAAAAAAATAAAAAAATAAATTACCTGCAAAAGCAAAAAATTTCCAGCAAAAAAAAAAAAAAAGGGGGAAAAACAAATTAATGACCTTTGCGTGAGCCACGCCTGGGGCGCCCCTGGCCACGGCCCCGGCTTCTCAGGGGAGACTCATGGGGGAGGGGTAAAACCGGGGAAGGAGGAGCAGCCCCTGATCTCTGCCCACCTGGCGGCCTGCCCTCCAAGGCCACGGCTATTCTGTCCAGGGCAGCACCAAGTGTTGCCGTGTTGGCCTGAATAGCCAGGGTAAGGGCCCTCACATCCTGCCCAACGCCTGCTGATGTCGTCTGCAGTTCGTTTAGGCAGGTTGTGAAAGCCCGGGAGTGGGAGTCTAGGTTCCCCAGCGTATCCTTGATGGAGGACAGGCTTTCCTCCATCCGCACCAATGTCTGGCTGACCTGTCCCAGATGGCGGGTCTGGAGGAACTGGTCCCTTCTCAGAGTGGCGGGCAGGAGATCGGCCAACCCCCTGGTGGTCTGGGATAAAATCCTGCCTCCAGCTGATGCTTGTGGCCGGGGAGAAGGGGAGGCCCTTGTGAGGGGAGCCATGTTGGAGGAGGAGGGGGGGGCTGCCAGCCAGAGGGGAAGAGTCCTCAAAAACCAAACGTCCAGTGCCTGACATGGACTCCTCCTCCTCATGATTCTCCTCCTCCTCATGATTCTCCTGCTCCTCTTGAACCTCCTCCGCGGACTCCGGCCTTGTTGGGGGGGCCTCATTAGGCTGCTGTCCTGGGGTTGGTGCGGTCAGGCCAGATGGCCCTGCACCCTCCTGCACATCTGTGGATGACACAAAACATTCACAGGTTGGAGGATCCACACACTTGCCACATATTCCCTTTCACCCCCTCCCCCACACATGCTACACACCTGATATTAAAAAAAAAAACGTACCTGGCACCACGGGCTCCGGACTTGAGTCAAAGCCGGGCAGGCCCTCAACTTCATGCCGATGAAAGGTCAGGGCCACCGCACGCTCCTCCGCTATCAGCCTAATACGGCATGGTGGGCCCCCTCCTGTGCCCCTGGCATGGGCATGCATTCTGGCCAGCTTCTGTTTGACCAGACGCCGGAGGTCATTGATTTTTTTGTCAATCCCAGACCGGGTCCGTGTCTCCCCCTGCCCCGCTGAATTGACCTGCTCAGTGATCCTATCCAAAATCTCCCTCCTCCTGGCCGGGGTGGTGTTGGCACTCTCTGGGCCGTGGAGGTAACGCCCATACTCGCTAATGGCCCGTCAAGAATTTGTTTTTCCACAACTGTAAAATTCAACTTTCGTTTTCTCTCTGTCATCCTTCCCAAAAAAATCACTCCCAGTCAACAAAATTCACGCACACAAACAAGCACAACCAATCAAGCAAAAACACACACAGAGAGAAAACTACTCAGCAATAAACAGTCACAAAAAAACAAACCAAAAAAACAGCAAGAAAACAAACACAAATATATCAATCAAACAAACAGTCTCTCAAACACTTATCAAAAAACACTTTAAAAAATCTACTAACAAACACTTGATCACACAGAACACTAATCTGACAACTACAAAACACACCGCAACGAACAACAGGACAAAAGCACTTGGTTAAATGGGAAGGGACAAAGGGATGTACTTTTGCAATGCAAGTGCGTTTGTGTGTGTCTATTTATGCTGTTTGCGTAGTTCACAACATTGCCCTAGTCCATTTCCAATTTCCGTGATTGCGCCGCTCCCGAGTTGTGAGCATGCGCACAGCGGAGCTGACATGGTCTGCTTCAAGCGCGCATGCGCGAGCCGGCCCTTCATTTGCATGGGGTCACGGCTCATTTCAATGTAACACGCCCACGTCCTTCCCAATTTGTATTACTCCTCCTTACGCCTCTGAAAAAACGTTACGCATGCGCAATTTCCTGCGCAAAAGCTACGAGAATAGGGTGATTACGCAGCAAAATTGCGCAAGTCTAACCTAAAGGCGGTGCTCTACGCCGGTCCAATAATGCGCAGATGTACCTGAATCTGGGCCTTTGTGCCTTTCTATAGATAAAACCTGGTTTAGCCGGTAATACTGCCATTAAAGTTTTGTCCATCAATAAAATGTGCCAATGTTTAGAGAAGATTTCCTCAATCTCCTTATATTGGGCATGATAGCCAGATAAAAAATTCCATTCATGATTATTGGAGGGCCTTATGATTTCTTTATCCAAAAGGAAGTCAGCTCTAGGTTGCGACGCTAGGTTGCTTATAATAGAGTCCAACACTTCCTTTTTATAGCCTTTCTCCATAAATTTTCGTTTTATGAGTTCAGCTTGTGTCATGAAATCTGACGTTTCCGTACAATTTCTCTTTCCACGTGTAAGCTGGCCTTTAGGAATATTTTTCAACCACATAGGGTGGTGTCCACTACTTACAGGTAAAAAAGAAAGGAAGGAGAAAAGCGCCTCTAGGTTATCTAGTTAAATTTAATAACAAATAAAACGTATCCAGAACTTACATATAATAAGGCAGCGGCAGGAGATGAAAATGCTGGCAGTAAAGCATGTACAGGCTGTGTGGAGCATCAAATCAGAGGCTTGGAGGGTGCCGAGTATGTCACTGCTGAAGATGGGGGTGCTGACGGTTAAACCGGGACAGCGGCTGATGAGGGATGTCCATAAACCATTAATGTTCTTAGCTGAATTGCTGGTAAGAAGCGGTGTGTGCGATCTGTGAGCTGTAAAGGAAGCAGCTCGTATGCAGAGTATGTTGGGTGGTGACGTCAGGAGGACGGTGGCCGATCAGGGCCAAAAAACACACAACGCGAGTATGGGTAATCGAATCGATACCCCACAGGCTATCTGAGGCTGAGAGGTTCTTGCGACTATGTGAACGCGAGACTTTCTGGATTTTCACTTTAAATTGTCTTGCCCCACTTGGCCCCAACGAGGAACTAGACGTTAACACCATCCTCTGAGAAAACAATGATTCTAAAAAAGTAAATACATGCTTTACTGCCAGCATTTTCATCTCCTGCCGCTGCCTTATTATATGTAAGTTCTGGATACGTTTTATTTGTTATTAAATTTAACTAGATAACCTAGAGGCGCTTTTCTCCTTCCTTTCTTTTTTTCATGTATATTGGAGTTGACTTCACTCTTGGAGAAGAAGCCCTGGTTTTCTACAACAAATTTACCCACCATTTAATTACCTCTCCATAGACATGGACTTTTGATACGGATTTTATGGACCCAAATAACCGAAATATTATAAACATTGCTGCTAATGTACTCCCGTACTAGTTAGTTATTTTATATATAATTTTCTTATGCTTATCCTTATTTATGAACATTCTAAACGCTGTATTTCCGTGTTACTACTTACAGGTAGATAACTATTAGAGTCTGTTGGTTTAAAAAACACTTTTGTGGACAGTCCAGTGTTAGATCTAAAAATCTCTAAATCTAAAAAATTAATACTGTCACTGCTAATAGTACTGGTCAGGAAAATATTACTAGTATTGGAATTCAGTTCATCTAAAAATAATTGTAGAGAGGAAAGTGAGCCATCCCATATAAAGAACAAATTGTCTATATATCTTTTATAAAACAAAAGCGATGGGCGTGGTATCGAGAAAATGACCTTATCCTCCCACTCTCCCATAAACATATTAGCTATGCTAGGGGCAAACCGAGCCCCCATAGCTACTCCCCTGCATTGTGAATAGAACTCTCCTCCATACCAGAAAAAATGATGGCCGAGACAGAAGTCTAACGCATTCCTTAGAAAAACTTTTTTATTGCGAGAGATGTCATCGCGACGACTCAGCCCCCAATTGAGTGCTCACAATGCATCATCATGTTGAATGACCGTGTATAAAGACGTGACGTCTGCCGTCACAAGATATACATCCTCTTTCCCAGTCAGGTCAATATTTTGCAACATTTGTAAAATACTTTTTGTATCTTTCAAATAGGCTCGAGTATGTATTACGCATTCTTGTAGATATAAATCTAAATATTGGCCCAACCTCGATGACAGTGACCCTATCCCATTAACGATCGGTCTACCTGGGGGGCATTGGATGTTCTTGTGGATCTTTGGGAGCGTGTAGATTGTTGGAATTCTATTTGAACTCGGTAATAGATATTTTCTTTCTCGACTATTAAGTACTCCTGACTTGGAGCCCATATTATAAATTTAGGGGACTCAGGGATTCCCTACAACCCTGAGACTCCAACAAAAAAGGTGGACGGGGAGGACTATACCGGTACAGTATGAGTTGGTTGAAACAACCAAAGTATTTCACATAAGGTAGATTAAAAAAAGGGTTTATTCACATAAAAACATCAAATAAGGTAAAACATACGTAACATATTGGAACGATACAAACACATTTAACCAAGATCTATACACCGGTCATGCAATCCCTTCTATTAGAAAGGGTGGGATCTCAATGAAGAAATTGGAGTCGTGAGACAGGCAGTCTCTGGTCTCAACTAGTTTCGCAAGTGTTTCGCTTCGTCAGGAGACAATCTAAAATATAATACAGGACAACAATCAAACATTTCAAAAAACACAAAAATACATTATTTGCCACCCGGGGGTATGTAGGACAAGACCCCTGGATGTTGATAAAATACATAATAAGGGAATTTTTGTCGATCATGTCGCCTACCTAACGGCACATCGTCCATTGACCCAATCATCCAAGGCAGGCAATAGGTAAGTACCTAGCAGCTGGACCAAATGGATTCTTGGGGTAGACCTGGTGGTAAGGATATATATCACTAATATGAAGGTAGTTCATCGGAAGTATAGGGAGGGGAAGGGGGGGGGGGAGAAAGGGAGTATGAGAAAGAGGGAGAAGAAAGAGCGAGCAGAGGGAATTGAACAAAAGGGGGAAAAAGAGAAAAGGTGAGGTGAGAAAGGGGGAGGGGAGGGGGGGGGAGGGGAGAGAGGGGGGAAAAAAAGGGGGGATGGGCAGAGGGAGTGAAGGAAGGGGGGAAGGGGATTGAAGAGTAATGGGTAAAAGGGGGAGACCAGGAATGTAAAAGGGAGGGGGGGGGGGAAGGGGATGATGGAGGGGAGGGGGGGGGGCCATGTGTGGATAGTGCAAGGGGAGTGAACTGTCTAAGGGGAAGGAAAGCAACCCTGGTTGTTTAAGAAGATGAGGGGGGAGGAAGGGGGGCAAGATAGGGAGCAAAAAGAGGGGAGAAAAAAAGAGAAAAAACAGCAAGGGGGGGGGGGGAATGGGGAGGGGGAGTGAGGAAAAAGGGCGAATAATCAAGGGACAGGATGCAGCCAGAGACCCCATATAGTGAGCAGGGTGAACACCACAAGCATGGAAAGGAGGGATCACCCGTGTGAATATAGTGCAACACCATGCAATTCCGTGGCTTGGTAGCCACTGGTATATATATATATATATTACCTATGTGTCCCAATGGGCATCAAAAAGTGGTGGAGTACAGAAAGGGGTCCCAGGACTAAAAAATCCCCTTTAAAAGGGTTACTCGGATGACACTGTGGTTAGACCTGCATAGTATATATGTTCAGGTCTATGCGCAGCAAAAAGGTAGAGCGGTGACCAAACTCCTGCTGGTAGCAGCGCTGGTTCCTAATAAACAAATATACAGATAATATGAGTAAAGTGTAGAACACAACTCCAGGCACATAAAGGAAGAGGGGAAACAAGGTCAAAACAGCAAAGAGGTCTGGGCGCAACACAGAGAGAACCAATGTACTCACTTAGACGTGTATGGTAATACACATGTCCTGGGACCCAGTCCGGTGCAAATAGTGTCCTGTGAACTGGGTTTAAATATGGGAGCCTGATGAGCAAGTAGGCGTGTGAAGGTCCAGGACAGGGGGCGTGGCTGTCCATGTGTTGTGTCCATTGGTCTGTTGGTATGTATACCCATCATCCCCTATGCGTTCGGGAGATGATAGAGCGAGCAAGGGGTGATGGGCGGCGCTTGCGTCAAGCATGTTAGTATACACGCTGACGCGGCGGAAGACTCACCAATGCGTGCCTGACTCCTGTGGCGCGTCCTTAATGGGCGTCAACTCCGACCTGGCTGCAAGTACGCATCAGCCAATACGTGCCTCTGTCTTCTTGCGCGTCACGGGTGGGAACAGTTTAGGAATCGCAAAGGCACTGGTTTAAATTAATCCATCCATATCTAGTCATTTTAGTTAGATTAATTTAAACCAGTGCCTTTGCGATTCCTAAACTGTTCCTCAATGCCCTTTATGGTTTCCCTCGCTTCCCACTGTGGTATTCAGATAACTCTGATTAAGAGAGGCTATACCGGGGTTTGCCCATAGTTATGGCGACACACACACCGGCTTCATACCATAGCCTCGCTTTGAGCACATCCTCACTGACCAATCGCCGTGACTGACGCGGTGAGGGCCACCTCCCACCCGTGATGCGCAAGATGACAGAGGCACGTATTGGCTGATGGGTACTTGCAGCCAGGTCGGAGTTGACGCCCATTAAGGACGCGCCACAGGAGTCAGGCACGCATTGGTGAGTCTTCCGCCGCGTCAGCGTGTATACCAACATGCTTGACGCAAGCGCCGCCCATCACCCCTTGCTCGCCCTATCATCTCCCGAACGCATAGGGGATGATGGGTATACATACTAACAGACCAATGGACACAACACATGGACAGCCACGCCCCCTGTCCTGGACCTTCACACGCCTACTTGCTCATCAGGCTCCCATATTTAAACCCAGTTCACAGGACACTATGTGCACCGGACTGGGTCCCAGGACATGTGTATTACCATACACGTCTAAGTGAGTACATTGGTTCTCTCTGTGTTGCGCCCAGACCTCTTTGCTGTTTTTTTTTTTTTTTAAAGTGTATTTTGTGCGTGAACTTGAGAGAGAGGAGCCGGACTGCAGGAGTTGGGAGTAGGCAGACCCTCCCCCCGGAGGCAATCGCCATCCTTCTCCATGCCCCCGGTGGCAATGGCGGGTGTGAGGGGGGGCCTCCCACTCACCCCGCCCTACCTGCTCCACTTGGGAGCCCAACTGGGGCCCAACAGGACCCCATCGGGGCAGAGGGACTCCCCCTATGAGGGAGTGGGGGGGCCCAACCCACCAAGCCAGCCCCGTAGGTCCTTCGCCTCTCTTTAGGAGACCGCATGGCCAAAGTGCGTGCGTATTAAACCAATTTTGTGTGCGTGCAAGTGTGGTGGTTTTTGTGGGGGGGGGGGGGGGTGGGCGTACTAAGCACAGGCGTACCTTGCATAGCACACCCACCGGGAGCCGGGCTGAGACCACCAAACTCAATTCACATGTAGCCGAGACCGGGATCCGAACACTTGGCTGCAGAGGTGAATGGCTTGTCAGCGCAGTGCCAATCACGTTGAGCCACCACAGCTCCCTCTTGGAGTTGTGTTCTACACTTTACTCATATTATCTGTATATTTGTTTATTAGGAACCAGCGCTGCTACCAGCAGGAGTTTGGTCACCGCTCTACCTTTTTGCTGCGCATAGACCTGAACATGTATACTATGCAGGTCTAACCACAGTGTCATCCGAGTAACCCTTTTAAAGGGGATTTTTTAGTCCTGGGACCCCTTTCTGTCCTCCACCACTTTTTGATGCCCATTGGGACACATAGGTAATATATATATATACCAGTGGCTACCAAGCCACGGAATTGCATGGTGTTGCACTATATTCACACGGGTGATCCCTCCTTTCCATGCTTGTGGTGTTCACCCTGCTCACTATATGGGGGTCTCTGGCTGCATCCTGTCCCTTGATTATTCGCCCTTTTTCCTCACTCCCCCTCCCCATTCCCCCCCCCCCCTGCTGTTTTTTCTCTTTTTTCTCCCCTCTTTTTGCTCCCTATCTTGCCCCCCTTCCTCCCCCCTCATCTTCTTAAACAACCAGGGTTGCTTTCCTTCCCCTTAGACAGTTCACTCCCCTTGCACTATCCACACATGGGCCCCCCCCCCTTCCCCTCCATCATCCCCTCCCCCCCCCCTCCCTTTTACATTTCTGGTCTCCCCTTTTACCCATTACTCTTCAATCCCCTTCCCCCCTTCCTTCACTCCCTCTGCCCATCCCACCTTTTTTCCCCCCCTCTCTCCCCTCCCCTCCCCCCCTCCCCTCCCCCTTTCTCACCTCACCTTTTCTCTTTTTCCCCCTTTTGTTCCATTCCCTCTGCTCGCTCTTTCTTCTCCCTCTTTCTCATACTCCCTTTCTCCCCCCCCCCCTTCCCCTCCCTATACTTCCGATGAACTACCTTCATATTAGTGATATATATCCTTACCACCAGGTCTACCCCAAGAATCCATTTGGTCCAGGTGCTAGGTACTTACCTATTGCCTGCCTTGGATGATTGGGTCAATGGACGATGTGCCGTTAGGTAGGCGACATGATCGACAAAAATTCCCTTATTATGTATTTTATCAACATCCAGGGGTCTTGTCCTACATACCCCCGGGTGGCAAATAATGTATTTTTGTGTTTTTTGAAATGTTTGATTGTTGTCCTGTATTATATTTTAGATTGTCTCCTGACGAAGCGAAACACTCGCGAAACTAGTTGAGACCAGAGACTGCCTGTCTCACGACTCCAATTTCTTCATTGAGATCCCACCCTTTCTAATAGAAGGGATTGCATGACCGGTGTATAGATCTTGGTTAAATGTGTTTGTATCGTTCCAATACGTTACGTATGTTTTACCTTATTTGATGTTTTTATGCGAATAAACCCTTTTTTTATCTACCTTATGTGAAATACTTTGGTTGTTTCAACCAACTCATACTGTACCGGTATAGTCCTCCCCGCCCACCTTTTTTGTTGGAGTCTCAGGGTTGTAGGGAATCCCTGAGTCCCCTAAATTTATACTAGACTATAGGGACGATGGTACACCTCTTACCCAACTTTATTCTTTTTACTATAAAAGGTTAAATTATACTTGGAGCCCATATTGATCAGATGTTCTAGATCCATTTCATACTGTGGTGACGGATCAGTGTTCAATTTGACATAAGTACTATTATCACTTAGCATCTCTGTCAGCTGATTCTCATAGAACGCCTTAGCCAGGATGACCACTCCCCCACCTTTATCAGCTGGACGGATTATTATGTTCTTTTTTTCTTCTAACATCTTTATTCCGTCCAGAATATATTGGGGGTTGACATTCTTTTTGGGTACTATGTGTTCCAAATCTCTCAACACAAGTCCCTTAAAGACCTCTATTTGATGATTCCCTTTATTCAGGGGATTGAATAGTGACTTATTCCGTAAGCCACTATCTAGAGCCACCGAAGCTGAGCCGAAAGTGGATTCTGAATTCTTATTAAGAAAATATTTTTTCATATTTACTTTGCGTACGTATTTATGAATGTCAATGAAAACATCAAACTTATTGATAGGTCTTTTAAGGCCGCATTTCAAACCTAAATGTAATATGTTGGTTTCTTTGGGGGATAGAGAGGTATTACTTAAATTGAAAATGCCACCTTTATTTATACTCTCCTTCTTTTTCTGGACCCTCCGTCCCGATCTACATCCTCTGGGTCTTCTCTCCTTGTATTGGGGTGATACACATAATCCCTCTCCCAATGGGCAGGCTCTCTCCAATGTTGTTCTACATACCCTGGTGTTTGTTGGGGATGGGAGGGGGTCTGCCCCTCCTCTGAGGTGCACCCCGTCCTCGTTTCTGGCCTCCCCGCCCTCTCCCTAAAAAAGGTTTGGGAGATTGGGGGCGGCCTCTACCATAATCATCCCATAAGGGTTCGAAACGGTTTTGTACTGGGACTCGGTAATGCCTATCATTAGAAGTACTTGGATATCCCAAATTATGGGATTCCCTTGCAGCATTACCTCTCCCCTGATTGGTATTAGATCTAGCAGGGGTAGACTGCTCCCTAGGGGGTCGTGGTGGGAGATCTATTCTTCTAGTTTCATTAGAGCTCTGTGTAGCTATGGGCATTGAGTTGCTCTCTGATGTAGCTACCGTATGTGTAGGCACCCTATTTTCATTAGTTCCGGTTTGTTGCCAGAGATATACATTTTTTGTACGGAAGTCACCTAAATCACGATGAAACTTTTTTATTTTTTTATTTTGTGTATCCTTATCAACTTTTTCCAATTTCTTCTTAATACGAATATTGAAATCAGTTACCTGCTGTGTGTCTTTAATTGGGTCAAGCTGTGATTTTAAATCATTAATTTTACCTACCAGAATGCCCATTTTTTTCTTTTACGTTTGTGTACAAGTTCCTGTAACTTGACACCCATATTAGTGAAAAATTTGTACCATTCGTTCACAGACTCAGTGTCGTCCAGCCCATCTTGGGGCACGACATCCCATCTCAAACTTCTGGTAATAATATTTTCTTTTGCATATTGTTCCAATGTGCATATGTCCCACCATGTGCGGACCTGTTTCTCAAGCACATTGCCTAAGGTGGTCATAATTGCATTGAAATTTACCTGTGTAGATGTTTGTTCAGTGACAGCAAATACATTATCAATGTCTATAGTTCTGTTACTCAGAAACTGCAAGGCATCCATGGCTGCTAGGATAAAGAAAGAGCAAATAGAAAAAAAAAGTGTATCGTAGGCCTATAGTACACCTCCCAGCGCCTAATGGAAGGCACCTGCAAAATGAAATAAAATTGATTAGCGCATAAATCATTCAACACTGAGATACTAAATAATAATAATCTGTGCAAAATGCAGATGCATAAAATAAAAGTCCCAGCTCATAAATAATTCAACTAATAAAGTCCATATAGTGAATCACAATCTGTGCAGAAAAAAGTGCAAATGCATAAAATAAAGTGAACTGTCCCATCCGTGGTGGTGTAGCAGGTTCTGTGATATAGGTGACTTTTCTTCAGGAAATGTGCTCACATTGCGCTTACCTTAAAGGGGTGTTCCAGCCAAAATTGTGTTTATTAAAAGTCAGCAGCTACAAAAAGTGTAGCTGCTGGCTTTTAATAAACACTCACTTACCTGCTCCTGCGTTCCAGCGACGCGCCGACCGGGGCTCCGCTCCTCTCCCCCCCTCCCCAGCCGGCGTCTCCATCTCCACTGTGGGCACCCAGCCGTGACAGCCTTCGGCTTCACGGCCGGGCACCCACTGCGCATGCGCGAGCCGCACTGCGCATGCGCGCGCGGCGCGGCTCGCGCTAATTGGAGAGGCGATCGCATGGGACCTGTCAGTGTCCCATGTGATCGCCTACAGGGAGGGGCTGGTGTAGGCGATTAAGGCTTAATCGCCTAACCAGCCCCTCGGCGGAAGCAGGAAGTGGGACAGGAAGTCCCACTCCTACTGAAGCCCCCACTCCCCCCCCCAAAAAATTACATGCCAAATGTGGCATGTATGGGGGTGAGGAGTGGAACAAGAGGAAGTTCCAAATTTGGGTGGAACTCCTCTTTAATAAGGCAAAAGTATAGCCTTTCAATGTGTGTTGCTCTGGTTCTCCAGCAGGTGTCACTCCGTCCTTTCAATAGGTTGGTATGATGAGGTTATGAAAACCTTGTATTCCAAGGTTGGACGAGAGGGGGGAGTTCCAGAGTCACTCAAATAAAGAGGAATTGTGCCATGGTGAAGTACGTATGAACGTTTAATAAAAATGTTAAAAACGACTTACATCAAAGTAAAAACAAACAAGTACGATCGTGTTAATCCAGTGTACGGACTGCTTTTCTCTTATTACACTGATACACTCTATCATTGATGCTGCACTTAAGTGTAGAGGTGGTATCTCTTTCTGGGATCTACACTGGATTATCACCACCAGCGCTGTTTATGGTTTTAACTATTGGGACATTTTTTAATGTTGCTTTATAGTGTATTTGCCATTTTTTATATATTTGATATTGTTTTAAATAGCTGCTCTTTTCAGATTTTTTTTGGCCGGGGACTCCAGTCAATTAATCCAGTTTATGTTATTCCAAGTGTCTGTTATCTGTTGATTCAGTATTTTGCAGGTGTCTTCCATTAGGCGCTGGGAGGTGTACTATAGGCTTACGATACACCTTTTTTTTCTAAAAAAATAAAAATGCCATAAATCTATCACCTATTTTGTAGACGCTATAACTTTTGCGCAAACCAATCAATATACGATTATTGCGGGTTTTTTTTACCAAAAATACGTAGAAGAATACGTATCTGTCTAAACTGAGAAAAAAAAAGTTTTTTTTTTTTTTTAAATGTGATATTTATTAAATAAAAAAGTAAAAAATATAGTTTTTTTTTTAAATTGTCGCTCTTCTTTTGTTTATAGCGCAAAAAATTTAAACTGCAGAGATGATCAAATACCACCAAAAGAAAGCTCTATTTGTATGGGGAAAAAAACATAACGATTTAATTTGGGTACAGTGTTACATGATCACGCAATTGTCATGCAATTGTCATTCAAAATGCAACAGCGCTGAAAACTAAAAATTGGTCTGAGCAGGAAGGGGGTGAAAATGCCCTGTATGGAAGGGGTTAAAGCGGTTGTAAACCGCATATACATTTTTTATTTTTTTAAAACCTGCAAGGCAAAAGACATAATGAGCTAGTATGCACCGCATACTAGCTCATTATGAAATACTTACCTCTAAACGAGGAAAGAACTTACCTGGTTCACGCCGAGCGAGATGTCATCTTGACTCGGCGTGTCTTCCGGGTATCGCCGCTCCAGCGCTGTGATTGGCTGGAGCGGCGATGACGTCACTCCCGTGCGTGCGAGTTTTCAAATCGGCAGGGTCCGGCGGATGCCAGTCCTTTTGACGTGGATTCCCCCCTCCGCATACGCCGCTGCAATCAGCAGCACATTGCGAAGGAAATATCTCCTAAACCGTATAGGTTTAGGAGATATTCTTTATACCTACAGGTAAGCCTTATTATAGGCTTACCTGTAGGTAAAAGTGAAAAAGTGGATTTACAACCACGTTAAAGCGGAAAGAAAGACCCGTAAAAAAAAAAAAAAAAAAGCTTGCATGATTTTCTACAAAAAAGTAACTTATGCCAAAAAAGCCTTCATTTCATGTCACTTGTGTTTTTTTGCATGCACAGAATAGAGCCAGGTGCCAGGTATAATGCAATTTCTATATGCATGCACAGGAGTAATATCCTCAGTGTTCATACAATGGAGGATTTGGAAGATGGTAGTGGCTGGAGTTGTGGCTGGAGACTGGACCTGTCACAGCTAGAGGGAGACATTGGGCTCACCAGGCATGCATGTTACCAGTATCCGTATCAGAAATACTTCTCATTTTAATGCCACCCAAAGCACCAAGGCAACACAATTGCAATGCAGGGGCCCATAGCATGAAAGTTTTTTTGGTGATTAGGTGCCATAAGATACAAGAAAGAGCAAAGCTCACTCCTCCTCGTTTCCACCTCCTATAAGGTTACATTCAAATAACCAAAAATCACAGATAGCTTGTGTTCAGAGGCAGCGAAACATCAAAGCTAGGCCTACTACCTGTTTGTGTGTGGTCAAAGCTCCACAGAAACGCCAACCCAGGACTCACGCTGGCTGTGTCTAGCTAACAACTGCAGTTAGCATTTTACAGTGACTGGCAAAATTCTACTCCTGCCTGTGGTCACTGCTGTCTGAATTACGCCTAAATATTACTACTGCCAGAGGCTGAGGCTCCATTCACACTTGGCACTAGAAATCATTGGCAGAATAGCAGTCCTTGCACTGGCTACCTGTCAGGTTTTGCATAGACTTTAAAGCTGAACTCCAGCTTTTCCTTTCAATACATTTTTATTGAGTTTATGGATAAGGTTACAGCAAGTACATAAGCGTCAGAAATTACAATAGCCCCAAGGGGCGACGCACACAATTTTACAAACAAAGCAAAGAATATAATGAAAACAATAATAACCTATAATGGAGAGGTAATTCAAATATTATGACTGCCTGGAAAACAGTCTGATTGGGATATATTAGAGCTCTCACAAATGTGGAGCCTCATTACCTTGTAGAAAAAGCCCGGACCCAAGGGTAATCCGGAACCCACACCCTCAGCACCCCTCTTGGGAACATGCTGCGCCAAGAGCAAGGTCCCCGACTCCCCCAGCCCCCGTCCCGATCCCATACTACCCTTACTGATGTGGGTAAGAAAGATATATTATTGTAAGGGTCACACAAGGAATACACCCCCCCCCCAAAAAAAAACTATTTGAAAATAGAAACCATGCAACAATCGCTTATGTAGATTGTTAATAATACAAAAACAAACAGGGATAGTAAGAGAGGCAAAGAAAGAAGGAAAGGAGAGGAAGAAGAGGGGGGGGGGCAGGGGTAAGGGGAGGAGGGGGAAGCATAGTGCCTAACTCCAATCAAAAATTCAGTCAAACGCCATTAGGTTCAGGGGCAAGGTGAATACCAACATATTCAGCCCAAGGAGCCCATGGAACATCACGGTGGTATTAGCCAGTATGCTGGATAATTTTTCTTGAGTCATGATCCATGAGATTTTCTTTTTAACAACCGAAATGAGCGGCTTGGGCTGTTTCCAAGATTTGGCAATGGCAATTTTGGTGCCAAGTAAAATAAAGTGGATCAGCTTTTGTGTAGTTCTAGAAAGCTGTGGGATATGGGCATTCAATAAGGCTACATCGGGGGTCCTTGGGATCCGAAATCCGGTCACTCCATAAATCATGTTGAAGATGATTCTCCAGAAGGAGCAGATCCTGGGGCACTCCCACCAGATGTGGGCCATGGTGCCCCGAAGCTGGCAACCCCTAAAGCAAAGGGGATCTGCATCAGGAAACATGGCGGCCAATCTGGAGGGAGTGAGATACCATCTGGTAATGACTTTAACGCTTGCCTCCACTAAGGAGACACTTTGAATGCCCCGGAATGATCTGGAGATGGCTTTGTGCCAAGTCTCCAAGCTAATGCTGCTCTGAAAGTCAGACTCCGAAGCCTCCATATAAGATGTTTTATCTGTGGGGTGAGTGAGGGCCGAGTAGACCACCGAAATGTCCCCCCTCCGCTCCATGGCTTGTCCGCACCAAATCTCATATGAAGTGAAATTAGGGGGTAGGGATTTGAACTTCCAGATACTATGTAGAAATTGTGAAATTTGTCTAAAGTGGACCTTCTCGGAATCAGGAAGTTTCAAAGTGTGAATACAGTAGTCTAGGGAGATGGGACCACTGGAAGTAAAATATTGACCTATCCGAAACAGCCCCTTGTCTAGCCACCACTTAAACTCTGTGGTTCGTAAGCCTGGTGGAAAGTCGGGGTTATTAAAAATGTGTGCGAGAGGACGAGCAGTAGATGTTAGGCAGGGATTGCGTCTGAGGTAGTCCCACATGGCAAAAGACTGAGACAACACTGGGGAAAGGATGGGTGGGCGGGACTTGGTGGGGGACCATAGGAGATAGTCTAGAGGAATAGTGTGGACAGCTTGCTTCTCAATATTGACCCAATCCGGTTTATCGAATCTGGAGTATAGGGTGGAAAATTGCGCTAATCTAGCTGAGAGATAGTATTTGTGAAGGTCAGGAAATCCCAGACCCCCCTTGCTTCTGTGGCGAAAAAGTGTTTCCTGCAGGATTCGATACCCCGATGTAACCCAAATAAACTTAAGTAATTTACTCTGAAAAGATTTTAGATGATTTCTCCTGAGTGGGATTGGAAGGGAGCGAAATAAGTATAGCATTCTCGGGAGCAGGGTCATTTTAATTGAGTTGATCCTTCCCAGCCAAGAGAGGTTATATTTGGACCACATAATAAGATCAGCCTCCAGTTTTTTATAGATAGGGGGGTAGTTAAGGTCGTATAGTCTCTGTCCTAGCCGATAGGGCGATACCCAGGTACTGGATCGAGGTGACACTCCAGACAAGTTTAAAGGATTGTTTAAGGTCCGACATCATTTGAGGGGGTAGAGAGACATTAAGTGCCTGCGATTTGGAGAAGTTGACTGATAGGCCTGATATTTTAGCGAAATCGCCAAGAGTGCGGCACAGGTTGGGAAGAGTGGAGCTGGGGGAGGTCAAGAATAGCAGGATGTCGTCCGCGAAGAGGGCACATTTGTGGTTCTGTTCCCCGCATTGGAATCCTGATATATTAGGGTTCTGTCGTATAGCAATTGCCAGAGTCTCGATTGCAATGGCGAAAATTAGTGGAGATAAAGGGCATCCCTGTCGAGTGCCTCGTTTAATTTCAATAGGTGTGTAGTAATGACCTTTAATCCTAATGAGCGCTCTAGGGTTCGAGTAAAGGGCCCGAATAATTCCCAAGAACCCGGCCCCAAATCCCCAACGCTCTAGTATATTGAAGATACTGTATAGGGCCAGGACACAGAGTCAAAGGCCTCCTGGAGGTCCAGTGACAATAAGAATCCCTTCTGAGGGTTCCCCCCGTCCAATTGGTTTGTAAAATCGATACCAGGTCTATTGCTCGTCTAATTTGGTCTGGGCCTTGTCTGCCGGGTATAAAGCCTACTTAGTCTTTATGTACATATTGCCCGATGAACCCTGCCATTCTATTGGCTAGAATTTTAGTGAGGACCTTAAGATCGTTGTTAAGGGAAATCGGGCGATAATTATTGACATCTTCTAGATTTTTGTCTGGTTTGGGAATCACCGTGATAAAGGCTGTGTTAATCTGGGAATCAAAGGGGTCGCCTTTGGCTTTAGAATTGAAAAATCTGGCCAGATGTGGCGTTAGTATGTCCAAAAAAGTTTTGTAATAAGGAATAGGTAGTCCATCCGGCCCCGGGGCCGACCCACTACGGAGACCTTTGACTACTTCCATCACCTCATTCTCTGTGATTGGGGAATCCATTATGTCTCTGTGGGCTGTTGACAGGGAAGGGATAGGAAGTCCCTCTAGAAATCGTGAGGTTAAGTCAGCAGTAGGTAGGGTGGTGGAATCATATAGGCGTGAGTAGAAACCTTGAAAAGCTTCTAATATCCTGGTCGGGTTGGTCGTAGGAGGGTGCCCCCCTATTTTGATTTTGGGCATGGAAAGGAGCTTGAATTTAGGGGTGAGTTTAGATGCAAGGAGGGGGCCGAATTTGTCTGCCTGGGTGTGGAATTTGTGTTTACTCCACCTGATCGATTTCTCTGCCCGGGTCGTGAGAGCGAGGTTAAGAGCTAACCTGGCATTGTCAAGTTGGTTTGTGGGGATTCCGGAAGGGTCCTTTTTATGCAAAGCCTTAAGGGAAATATATTCAGTTTCCAATTTGTCTATTTCAACTTTTCTTTCCTGCTTTACTTGCGTGGAGATCTGAATGAGTCTACCCCTGACGAAGGCTTTGTGGGCAGCCCACAGCGTTTCAGCGGAAACTTCCCCTGTGTCATTAAGCGTAAAGTATTCCGTCAGGGCTTTTCCTATCTCCGTGACTCTAGCTGGGTCAGAGAGCAAGGACTCGTTCAGTCTCCAAAACGTGCGTGTCCCTCCCGGAAGCCCCAACTTAAGAGATATGATCACTAAGGAATGGTCGGATAATGCAGAATCCCTGATAGAGGCGGAAAGGACTGCCGGGAGAATGGTAGAAGGGGTGAGGATGTGATCTATGCGAGCATATGTAAGGTGAGGATGAGAAAAATTAGTGTAATCTCTCTTAGAGGGGTTGAGTTCTCTCCACTTGTCAGCAAGGCCATATTCGTGAAGAATTTTTACAATTTTAAGGCTCTCTCTTGTGGGACGTATCAATCTAGACCCTGGCGGTTTCGTTTTGTCCAAGCCCTGATCCAGAGCTGTATTAGAGTCTCCTCCAAAAACAATGGTGCCCTCTAATTCGGGAGATAGGGTGTTAAGCATTGAGTCGAAAAATTTAGCCTGTCCCCTGTTAGGTGCATAATATGAAACTAGAGAGAATAATTGGTCCCCCACCTTGCCTTTCACCATGATAAATCTCCCATTAGGATCAATAATATCAGATATTTTGACAAAATTACATTTCCTGGAGAACAGGATTGCCACCCCTTTGGTTTTGTTTTCGGCACTGGCTAAATAGAACTGAGGGAAATATGAGTGGAGAAAAATAGGGCTATAACGGATAGGAAAATGTGTCTCTTGTAATATAATTATATTAAGATGAAGAGATTTGTAGTGGTCCATCACCTTTCTCCGTTTAATTGGAGAGTTGATGCCTTGTACATTATGGGAGGCAATGCGGAGTCTAATGTCAAGCGTGTCAGCCATGGAGCACAGAGTGAGCACCTCGGCCAAAGCAACCCCCACTCACCCGTCGAAGTCTCGGGTCCCGGAGGAATCTGGGTCCAGAAGCAGCTGAAGCCTCGAAGGCTGTACCCCTGGGGAAAAGGCAAAGGAGTAAGGAACCTGCAAGCATAACAGATGTTAGGCACATTTGTGAATAAATAGGGAGAACTGGGTAAGGTGAGGAGGGACAGGAAAGAAAAGAATCAAAAAGATCTCCCTGAAGTGAAAAAAGGAGCGCCGGGGGGGATACTCCCCAAGTGATCTGAAAATAGAGACCATAGTCAGCTCCTCCTAAACTAAACAGGAGCGAGCTGTCCAACCCTCGGAGACCATCAGGTGTCCAACGGCTGGATGGAGGCGCAGTGGTTCCAGGCCGGAACGGGGCACCCATAATCTTAAATATGTCAAGCTAATAATCAATTAACCGGTACACAGCAGTAAAATAGTTCACTAGCGTTATTCAATTAGCCCCAATCAATCACTGCGGGCGCCCGTCACCCCACTAAATGAGGCGGCGGGAACCCGCAGGGACCACAGAAGGGTATCAGTGACGAAACAGCATCACTCCTCCAGAGAAATACAGTAAATTATATAAAAAAACATGTGGTGATCAAAATAGGTGGCCATGCATGATGCGCCCCCCCCCCCCCCCCCCCAGGATCAGTAGGGAGAGCTCCGATACAGGGCCATAACAAGGTAGATAGGAAGAACCTGTTAAGCCTAGGTTAGACCGAGAAAACATCACAGTCATCTGGGGTAGCCAGTTGAGGAAAAGCAAAAAGCTCATAAGACTCAGAACGATAAATGGGGAAAAACACCAAAGAGATGTAGTCAAATCATGGAGAGGATCAAAATGGTTTGTTCAGCCCATCCAGGACCAAACACTAAGGCAAGCGAGGATACGCTGGTAGAGCAGGAGAGTCAGATCTTCAGGTGGCTCTATTGTCTCTTGCTTTCTTAGTCTTGCCCTTAAGCCACAGGGGAGATTGAGGACTGGTAGGGACAGCACGTTTGTTAGATCCCTGTCCAACGTAGGAAGTATCCATGTCAGCTTTGTGTGCAATGGAACTCCAGCTTTTGATACACTTTACATCATGAGTGCTCAACCTGTGGCCCTCCAGCTGTGTGTTGTCCCATCATGCCTCTGCCTTTGGGAGTCATGCTTGAAAATGTCAGCCTTGCAATGCCTCATGGGACTTGTAGTTCCACAACAGCTGAAGGACCACAGGTTGAGCACCCATGCTTTACATCATTTGGGCCAAGCTGGCCCAAACAAGCTGGATGTGCGGTATAAACTGTATATAGCTGAGGCTACATATAGTGTACCGCACAGTGTGCGAGCCGAGACCTTCCTGTCTCATACCTGAAAAGCAGTAGTGTCGCTCAGCAATGCAGAGAAAGCGATGTATTCTAGCAATGAATACAAAGCTTCATTGCTTTGAAATCATCGGCACACCTCTCTGCCTCTTGCTTGCCTATAAGGCTCTTCACGACTTGGCACCCCCTTATTTATCTAAACTTTTTATTAATGTAAGTCCCCCCCACCTCGTAACCTGCTTCTCAAATTCTGGTCTTCTGTGTGTACCCCTTACCCGCCTACACTCGATGGCAGACAGCCTGCTATGCTTCAAAACTTGTGAATTTACTTCCAAAGAACCTCAGAGAGTCATCTTCTCTAAACTCATTCAAATCAAATCTAAAATATTTTTTGTTTAGACAAGTTTTCACTTTATTGTCCCTTTTTCCTTTGTTTTATCCTGTGTATTTCTTTGTAAGGCTCTGTTCACACAGGATGCCGATGCGGCTCCCAGCTGGGGTCCTGTGCGTCCTGGTTCCCCGTTTCATGTCCAATTTCAGCCCGAATTTTGGGCTGAATTTGGACCTAAAACGGACAAAAAGACGAATATGGCTCCTGTGCAAATTCACACCGGAACCGCATCAGCGATATGGGAACCAGCTCCATGGAGAGCCATTCACATTCTCCTGCTATCGCGAATTGGATGCCATCGCTTCTCACTGGCAATGTTTGCCCAAACAGGACGTGAGGGGAACTCTAACACAGGAATAAAAATGCTTTAGTGGAATATAGAAGGCAAGAACTATTGTGGGCAAGACTGGAAGGGAGTGGAATTCTCTCTAAGGCCACGTACACACGATCAGACAGGTCCGATGAAACTGGTCCAACGGACCTTTTTTATCAGACCAGGCTAAAGTGGTCTGATGTGCGTACACACCATCGGACCAAAAATCAGATTAGACCAGAACGCGGTGACGTAGAACACAACGACGTGCTGAAAAAACTAAGTTCGATGCTTCCAAGCATGCGTCGACTTGATTCTGAGCATGCGCAGGTTTTTTGTCCGATGGTTTTGTGTATTAACCATCGAACCTGTCCGACGGACAGGTGTCCAGCAGACAGGTTTTAAAGCATGTTTTAAAACTTTGGTCCGATGGAAAACGGTCCGATGGGCCGTACACGAAATTGAACTGGTCTGATGAAACCGGTCTGCAGACCAGTTTCATCGGACATGTCCGATAGTGTGTACGCGGCCTCAGGGTCCATGATACATGGGTGCCTCCCCCCCCCTTTTTTTTGTACTAACACTGTGCTGCACGCAGGCGGCCCATATAAAAACAAAAAAGGTCTCGGCCCACTTAGACCTGACCTAGGGGGCGTTTGAGTGTGACCTCTGAGTGAACCAGCCTCATGGCAGGGTGCTGTTGGACTCCAGAAATACGGTAATATTTATGGATATGAAGGTAGCTGGGTCCTGTAGCAAGAATCCTGGGGGTGGTGTGTGGGTAAACGCAGGGCTCTGTACAAAAGGAGGATCTGTCAGTTTTGAGATCAGTTAGTAAAAGTGGCACACTGTACACATAGCTAGGCAGATATTTGACCTCTTGATTGCACCAGATGTTAACCCCCTCTCAGCCAGTGTCAGTACAGTGACAGTGCATATTATTAGCACTGATCACTGTAGTAGTGTCACCGGCAGTAAGTTAGTCCCCCCCCCCCCTAGGATGACCACAGGTGTCCCGGAATGAAACTGACACAGCCACCCCCAAGCCAAACTAATGCCCCCCAAAAAAGCCTGCCACATCACCGCTTTACTCACTGACAGTACTTGTCCTTGTCGGAAATGCCTGGAGGAGTACAGTCCCCACCACCTACTTGTGATTGGAGAAATCATAAATCCCGCCTCTTGTGTCCAATCACTGTGCTGTAACTAGTTACAGCACAAGCTGTTATTTGGGAAGGGGGTGTCCCTGAATGGTAGTTTTGAAATGTAGTCACCCTAACCCCCCCCCCCCCCCCCCAGCATCAGTTAGTGTCAGATTGCAATATTACAGTCCCATTATAAGTTGCTGATCACTACTGTTAGTATTATAAAAAAAAAGAAAATTCCAGCATAAGTAGCATAGATTGCAGGTGCTATAACTTACACTGGAACCTATCAATAAACACTTATTGGGATTTTTTTTAAATATTGTGGATAATAGCTGATATGGCTGACCACAAACAAGGAACGTTTGAGACAAATGGGGGGTTACTAAAACTGGAGAGTGCAAAATCTGGGGCAGTTGTGCATGGTGGTAGCCAATCTGCTTGTAACTTGAGTTTGTTAAATTAGGCTCTGATAATGCTGCACCAGCTTTTGTACTCTCCATGTTTAGTAAATAACCATGATGTCCTAGTGTGCTTGTGGCTCAGTAGCTCCCGGTACAGAAGGCAGAGGGTCAGCCTGACATGGTAAACACAATAGTCCAGTAGTGGGAACTCAGCTGTACACAGATGTCTCCTGCATCTCACGTGACACCTGCTCCGCACAGCTGGGGGGGAGGAAACGGATGTGCCTGATCCCCTCGGAGTCATTGGGTAGAGCGGCTGGCCTCTGGTAGGCTTAGCCAGTCATGTGACTTATACCGCTTGCACCATTGGTTGGCATAGGTGCTGTTGACGTAACACTCATAGATGAGGAAGTTTTGATGCTCCGGACAGGAAGATAAACACGACCGTCGTCATTGTCGCTGAGCGGTGCTGTAACGTGTACTGGGGGCTCGGGCCGTGCAGGCGACATGCTACGAGGGCTGGGCAGCTGGCTGGGCCTGGACCCTGAGCCGGACATAGAGTCTGCTGAGGAGAAAGAACAGCAAAGAGCCGCCGAGCAGGAAGTGGTGACCGAACAGAGAGGAGAAGACAAGAGGGTCTGTGTACAGCCTGAGGAAGAAGAGGCGCCCCCACACGACGAACCCGAAGATGTTCTCGTCAAACAAGCCAAAGGCTTCGGCAGTGAGTGTTGTCAGGGGGGTGACACTAACATATGCCCTGGAGACACAACCCAGCTGTCATCACTGGCATCTGACAGCTCTCTATATAGTGTAGGGGAAGGATAACACAGTGTGGAGAGTTCCCTTCACTTCCTGTCCTAGAGACACAACAGGAACTGAGAGATCTCTCCAATGGGAGGATTCTCCTCTGTTTTTGTTTTGGTGAAACTCAAAATGCTGGATTTTTCTGTCATCCATTACCAGAAGAGAGAGAATCTCTCAAGTAGGGGACTCAGTATATGTAACGGCCAATATTCTTATCGCACACATTCCTGGAAAAGGCCCAATAGTAATGGGCATCAGACACGGCAAAGGGGTTCTGCGCAGACCTCTATACTGTGATGTCATCTCTCTTTAGTGAGATTACAGTAAAACTTGGATTGCGAGCATAATTTGTTCCAGAAACATGCTTGTATTCCAAAGCACTTGTATATCAAAGCATTTTTTTTACAGGGTATAAAAGAGAAGAGAGGAGCCTCTAAGTGTAGAAATAAGTTGCTAAATTTTGTACCTTCATTAAATGTAACCATATTGCTACACTTAGAGGCTCCTCTCTTCTCTTTTATACTCAGTTGTGACATGACGCTACTCTTATATCAAGACATCGCTTGTTTATCTATCAAGACAACGTTTATTAAAACATTTTGCTCGTCTTGCAAAACGCTCTCAAACCAAGTTACTCTCAAACCAAGGTTTTTCTGTATCTGAATATGCTGGCAGATATTTACACAGACTCAGTATAAACCCTAGAGGGGCTCGGAGTCCTCTTCTGTTGTCATGATGGGCGATGCATTCTGTATTACTATTTCCAAGTCTCGCGTCATCTCTCTTCAGCCATTGGGTGGCCATGAATGATGTCATCTGTACATATGTACACAGGAGTGACATCATCTCTGGCACTCAAATCCGTTATTGACAGATTCCATAGATGATCTGGGAGTGTGCAGTGCTGATGTACGCCATATTAAGAATTGTCAGGAACAAAGTAAAGGATAGGCTTGTTTCTTCATTTAATATCACTGCTGGAGAAATGTTTCGGTGCAAAGTTAGAGCTGAATACCAGCAAAAAATGTTTAAGGGCCCTTTCACATGAGCGAACGAGCGGTCCGCTTTTCATAAGTCCGTTTACGGACTCACAATGCTTCCCTATGGGATCGCGGACGTTAGCGGATGAGCATCCGCTAACATCCGTAAACATCCGCCTCCATCAAGATCCGGTTTTTCGGATTTTCTTCCGTCTATCGGATCGATGAATACGGACACACGGTCCGTCTTCATCCGTTTCCCCATAGGGGAGAGCGGAGGAAAGACAGGGGCGGTCCCTGCACAGTGTGCGGGGACCGTCCTGCCTGCCGACAGCTCAGCATGGATTTTACGGAGGAATCCCCGCTGAGCAAACGGGCTACCGGAGCGGATCAATACGGATCCGCTCCATGTGAAAGAGCCCTAACCTATAACAACGTATTCATTTTTTTTTTTTTAGCACGGAACGTACATTCCACATTAATAATTCTTCTACCAAAATCAGTGTTTGCTGTAAATTGCCTCCAGCTCTGCTCCTGTTTCTTTATGCTGGAGGCTGCCATTTTCCCCAGAGCCCCTGAACAGCAGTAAATCATAAAGCAAAGCAAAACTAAACCCATCAATGTAACCGTTTCAAAAATGTAGGGTTTGCGAACTCTGACATTTGCTTGTCAAATAATTAAAGCAGAGTTCCACCGATCTGCTTCTCTCTCCGGTGCCACATTTGGCACCTTTTTTTTGGGAGGGGGGGCAGGTACAGTCACCCTCCTCCTACCCCCGCCGCCAGCCCAATTAGAAAGTGCAGAGTGCTTCTTGCATGCGCAGCAGGGAGCGGCTGTGAAACTGAAAGGTTTCACTGCCAGTTTCTCTTAAGACGAATGGTGACAAGAGCACCTGAGAGCTGATCTGAAAATCGGCTGGGGTGCCGACGTCGTGGGCTCTCTGGACATGTAAGTGTCAAAAATATGTATGTTAGCAGCTACACTATTTTTAGCTGCTGACTTTTTTAATATTTTTCTCCAGGCAGAACACTGCTTTAAATGGCTGGTGTCATAACTGATCACATGTGCAGCACCTTGGCAGTTTCAGATCAAACAGAAGCAGCTTCATTAGTTGTAATGGATAGGAAGAGCCTATACGTACATATACGTTGCAGTTTGCAAGTGGTTTCCCGGGTTTATTGCTGAAGAGTTTTTTTTTTCTGTAGATGGCCGGCTTTCTCATGAAACCGGTCTGAGTGGCTCATGAGCCACTGGGCTGGTTTCTGAAGCGGTAGGAGGGGATGTCTCTTTGATAGACTCTATGGCCTTGGAGGACCAGAGTGATGGCATTACATCACTTCTGGTTCTATACTTTTAAAGGTAAAGGAGAGATTTTTGGTCTTTTTGAGCCTAGATCTCTCTATAAAGAGGACCTGTCATCCTTATTTCTATTACAAGCAATGTTTACATGACTTGGAACGAATACAATTGAGAATAATAATAAATATTTAAACGGACAGTGCAAAAATAAAAAGTATAATGATAAAAAAAAATAATTGAAAGTGCCCAAATCTCTCCATGCTTGCGCGCAGCAGCAAATGCATACGTAAGTCCAGCACGCATATGTAAACGGTATTCAGTCCACATGTGAGGTATCGCAGCAAATGTTAGAGCGAGAGCAATAATTCTAGCGCTAGACCTCCTCAGTAACTCTAAGCAGATAATCTGTAAAAGCATTTAAAGTGTTGCCTATAGAGATTTTTAAGTGCCGTCGTTTTTCGCCATTCCACAAGCATATGCAGTTTTAAAGCGTGACATGTTGGGTATCCATTTACTTGACATATCATCTTTCACATTATACAAACAAATTGGGGTTACTATTGTGTGGTGTGTGTTTGTGTTTTCTTTTTCTGCAGTGTGTATTTTTTTCCCAAAAAAATTGAGAATGCAAAACTGCTGCGCAAATACCGTGTAACATAAAAAATTGAAACACACGCCTTTTTATTTTCTAGAGTCTCTGCTAAAAAAAAAAAAAAAATTTTTTTTTCTATAATGTTTGGGGTTTAAAAGTTATTTTCTAGAAAAACATGCCGATTTAAACTTGTAAACAAAAAGTGCCAGAAAAGCCTGGTCTTCCCCTTAAAGGCTGTCAGAAGATCGGTATCGACCAATTTAACAGTGCCTAAAAATGGAGAGCAACTGAGCATGTGCAGGGCGGGGTGAAACGTTGTATTACTGGCTATTCATTATTATGTTTAATGATTTACATAGCTATATTAGCAAGTCATCTAGCAGGTCTCTGACCTGGACTAATGAGCATGTTCATATCCGTGGTCTGAAACCCTAAGCACATGCTTTGTTTTCGGCACTTCACTTTTAATTAGTAAGGTAAGGCGAGAAGGAAACGTGTATTATGTACCTGCAAACACAAGTCAACATCCATTCCCTGCAACTTCCATTATTCTAATTGCCCAAGCCGTCTGATTACTTTGTCAGGTGGCACTTGTGTTTGTGTACACTGTGCTGACTCCTTGCATTACCACTTGTGGGAGAGCACATGATGAAGAACAATAGTGATCACATCAAAACTAAACATTGCTCCAGTCCTCCATTGTTATAGCTTTGATATAAATACTTGATTTGGCTCAATAAACCTTGGCTTCCAGGGCACCCTTTGTGGTCATCAAGCCTGGGCAGCAGCTGCCTCTTAATATATGTATGTGTGTGTGTGTATGTGTGTATATATATATATATATATATATATATATATATATATATATATATATATATATATATATATATATATATATATATATATATATATATATATATGTGTGTATGTATGTATGTTTTATATTTTGTATTTTATGTATATATATATATATTTTTTTTTTATTCCATCCCAATTAATATTATTTTTTGTGGCACATTAGCCAACATTGTGTTGCTCTAACAAAGCATACAAAGATTTATCACCTTCCACATATTTAGGCATTGATATAACTTGTCTTTGTCACAGAACCCATCTAATAATTTTTTTTTTTTATAATTATTATAAGATTTCACACTTTGCAGTGTAGCTTTATCCCAGTGGTTACTTCTTTTTCCTTTCCTTACACTATAATAGTAAACAGAGCGGGAAAATGTATAACAAATCGACAAGATGTTTTGTAAATCATACCATTTTACATGTAATTATAGGTATTATCCTGGTTTCTATTTTTAACTTTTACAATATTCCTTTTAGGTTATCTCCTGAATTTTGCTTCAGTTGCCACAAAAAAGTTATCTGATTCCGTTGCTGAAACTGCCCACAACATTAAGAAGTCAGTCGAAGAAGGAAAAATTGATGGCATCATTGAGAAGGTGTTGTGTTGACTTTATAAAGTATAGTGTATATCTAAAAGGAAGCTCCATTAAAGGGGTTTAAAGGTTTTCCTTCGATTTCTCTTCTAAATGTTTTTTTTTTCTTTGCCTGAATTTATCACTTCCTGTTCCTCCTCAGTAGGCTGTTCTGGTTGACTAACCACCGCTCGGGTGATGGGGGCAAGTTTACTGAGGAGAAACAGGAAGTGAGAAATTCAGACAAAAACATTTAGAAGGGAAATTGAAGCAAAAGGTAAGTGAACCAACAATGCACTAGCTTAAAGGAACCTATTTAGAAAATAAAAAACAAACCTTTACAACCCCTTTAAGACTGACTATAGACATAAGGCGGCGGTCAGCTTCCTGAACTATATGTCCTTTAAATTGGATGCTTTCATTTTATATCAGCAAACAATAGTTATTTTTGACAATCCAGTATAAGTTAACTTTAATGTTGTGAGTGCCGTCTGTCTCTTTTCACAACTTCCTGGATTCCATGCATGCTTTGCTGTTTCTCTTCTAATGTTTTTGTATTCTATTTCTAAGGACTACATATCCCATGGTACTGTGCTGGCTGCAAGCAGTGTTTCTCGCACTGCTCCTGAAACTCTTCTGCACCTCTGTAGTTCAGAATCCAGGCCCTTATATTACACCACCATGCATGCATTTGAACCTCTTGAGGCTGCCCCTTTCTCAGGAAAAAAATATTGATTGGTGGTGAAAAAATCACCCCAGCCAGTCATCTTTTTCCCATAACTGGTCAAATGTTAGAGAGGACTCTGCTCGCATTTAAAGGTGTGCAGAACTAATGGTATAGTCACTCACTTCTGAAATCCACTGGATAGAGATACAGTTATCTAATGTCCAACCACCTTGTGAATAAATTAGTGAATTAGGAGGGTGTTCATATAATATAAAATTTGCTTTCACAAATTTGATGTCACATGTGTTGGATGTTAGACATAGGGGGTTGATTTACTAAAGGCAAGTGCAGTCTTTGTATATCTGAGGGGAAGCTTTGCTGATTTTTATCATCCAATTATGTACAAGCAAAAAAACATTTTTCAGATCTACAGTGACTGCACTTCCAAGTGCACTTGCAGTGCAAAGTGGATTTGCCTTTAGTAAATAAACCTCATAGTCTTCATTACAAAAGTGAGTATTTTTGGAAGATTTTTTGTTGTATTCTATGAATAGAGAATGAGAATTGTTTAACACGTGCAAAGTATGAAATACTTTTTTTTTTTTTTTTCATTTTTTTTTTTTTTTTTTTAGACGATTATTGGGGATTTTCAGAAGGAACAGGAAAAGTTTGTACATGAGAAGAATGTAAAAAAGACAGGTATGTTATGTGGCTTGTCCTGGACTACATTCCATGCGTGCCGCCAAAAGTTACCCATACATTTTATATTTATGTTCATATTATAATATAATATTTGTATAGCTTAAAGGGTAAAATTGCATTTCCTTTTCAAACCGTTGTGAATGGGGGCTAATGGGATGCAGACCTTGCCACTTTACGAATTGTAGCCCTGCAAATGCAGCAGCTGATTGAGAATTATAGAACCACTCCCATACAGATTCACTCTACACATGGACACAGGCGGCTATTTCTTCAAAATGAACAAAAGGGAGAAATCTACAATAAAGTTTGGTAAAGTCCCTGCAATGTATTTGGATCACCCAAAGGATAATAATGTTTTTTTTTTTTTTTTTTCTTCCTCTCAACAAAAGTTGTTACCCTTTTAATACAGGACTCAAATAGTGTCGGGTTTGGGGAGGTTAAATATACCCCTCCTATAATATGGTAAGCTCTGCCTGCTGATATAATGGTATCCAAAAGGGCTAAAGTGTTAATAAGTTTGGAATGACCACCTGAAAGTGTGGGTATTTTATTAGTACTGTGGGCAGATATGTTTGTTAAAGAGGAACTGTAGTGCATTTTTACGCTTTAGAATACTGGACCAGAGTAATAACATCATTGCTAGTAAGATGTACACTGCAAATAAATCTACAGTGAGCTCCAATGTCACCATTACAGATGATCCCATATGATTTTGGCTCACGTTATATCAAACACTTCTTTAAACTTTGTCTGTCCCCCTGTAACGTGACAGAACTGCATGTAGGCGCATCATTTTTAACCACTTCAATACCAGGCTTTTATACCACCTCCTTACCGGGCCTATTCTGACACTTCTCTCCTTCATGTAATAATCATTCTTTTGCTAGAAAATTACACAGTACCCCCAAACATTATATATGTTTTTTTTAGCAGACATCCTAGGGAATAAAACGACGGTCATTGCAACGTTTTATCTCGCACGGTATATACACAATCATTTTTCAAACGCCTTTTTTTTGTAAAAAAAATTGTTTCATGAATTAAAAAAAAAAAAACAGTAAAGTTAGCCCAATTTTTTTTGTATTATGTGAAAGATTATTTTACACCGAGTAAATAGATACCCAACATGTCACGCTTTAATTATTTATTTTATTTAATTAGGTACTTAAAAATCTCCATAGGCAACGCTTTATTTATTTGTTACAGGTTACCAGTTTAGATTTACAGAGGAGATCTAGTGCTAGATTCGTTGCTGGCACTCTAACGCACGCGGCGATACCTCACTTATGTGGTTTAAACGGCGTTTACATATGTCGGCGGGACTTACGTGTGCGTTCGCTTCTGCACGCGAGCTATCGGGGACAGGAGCGTTTTCTCCCTCGTCTTCCAGGACGGCACTGTGAGAGTAGACTGGCTCCACCTGACAGGAAACACAATCAATTAAGAGGTTAAAAGCCCCACCCCTCCCTGTGCTCCTCAGTTCTGATTGTGTTTCCCTTTCAGCGAAACGTTTATTTTTTTCTTGTGACCTAAAGCCTGGGGCTGGTGGTCCCCCCCCCGGAGCCCGGACCGCAGGTACTGGGTGCCGTTGGGTCCGGTGTAGCTTGCTACCCCCCGGGGGGTTTCCCCTTCATCTTAGTCCAGGGGGGAACAGGAGAAGACACAGACTCCCCTGGACGCCGGAGCCTCCTAGGAGGGCAGGGCTCTCCAGTGCTCCGAAGAGGCCACATCCTCTCTCCCCCGCCTGGTCCCTACCTTGGAGGTTGGGCTAAGGCCTCCCCCTTCCTGCTGGCTCCGTCCGGGGGTTCGCTGGACCGCATGGCGGGTAGTTAGGCGCCGCTCCGAGCGGCGCCATGAGCATCCGGGCGCCTGTTGATGACGCGCACGGCGCCGTGACGTCATTCCGCTCCCGCGCGGCAAGATGGCGGCCCCCACCGGAACGAACGCTGCAGGCGATCGGGGCTCACTATCAAGCAGCCAGGGAGATAGAGGGGCCTGGCGGCCTCAGAGCGTGTTTATGGAAGACCTTTCCTCGGCACAAGACGCTACTATGGAGGAGGACCGTCTGTTTCCCATGGCTGCAGAGGAAACCACCAAGGGTGAGTCCTTCCTTTTTCTTAGGGGGGGTTACCGGACCAGCTCCCTCCCCCCCCCCCCCCCTGGAGATCCAGGGCAAATGGGCAGGTGTTTTGGTTTCCTGCCTGGTAGGTGCATACTTAGGGGGACCCTTCTGCCCAGGGGGAGACCAACAGAGCTAAACCCCTTAAACGTGTTAGGAGGTGTGGCAACTGTGGTGACAAACTGCCAGCTGAGCTTAACAAGCCGTTCTGTTCTAGATGTATTTCTACGTTAGTTGGGAAGGAGACTTCGCAAATTATGAAAGAATTTTTCTCAGTTCAAACAGAGATGCTCTCTACTCTCAAGGGTCCTCCTTTGGGAATAGAGATATTGGCTGTAGCTGGCAACAACAGTAAGTACGGGAGCGCGAGTGCCTAGACCACCTCAGATGGGATTGAGGAACGCAGGGCATTGACATTCCCCCCGTGTATATACTGACTAGTACACACAACCTAACCCTGCTGTTCTCTAGGGGGACTGCAGGGGGGGGGGGGGGGCCTTAACAGCAGTCCTGCTTGCTTATGGGAGGAAGGCTACAATATAGTACTCCCTTTGGCCGCGAGAATTGGGGCTGCACAACCCCAATTCCAACCAGTTGGTCTTTTAGCATTGGACCTACTTTCCTCTGGGGTGCAGAGAAATGAGGGTGCCTAAACCACCTCAGATGGGAAAGAGGTAGGTAAGGCATTGTTTCCCTCCATCTTCCCCGTGTGGGGATATATTTGTATGTATATATATATATATACTTAGTGGCACAAGTGGCCCAGAAGCTACTGCTAAAACCACCAGCCACTTTTTGCCTCCAGGACATTGTGGTTATCAAAACTGTAGGCTGCCAGCCTCTCCCTACATGTTGGGTTTTGTTTAAAAGGGGATCCTGTTGATTATAGATTTCCCTTCAGGCCATGTATAATGCTAACTAGTTAATTTTCTACAAGTGTGGGACCAAGCTTCTGTGTGGAACAGGAAGGGTTCCTTTGTGGGTAGCATAACCCCCACTCACCTTTACACTGGGTTTGTTATAGTGCATGAGGAAGAGAAAACCTCTGTTGATTTAGGCTACAGTCCACTCTGTGGCGGATCTAAAAGCGATCTACTTTAAAATCGCTTCCTACAAGCCTTATTCAAGGAGTTTCTGTGCAAACATATGCAAAAAGCTACATGATTGCTGGATTAGGGCCTGCAGGTAGCTAGTTGCGTCCAGGCTTAATTGGTGACCACCTCTAGAGGCTGTCTTAATTGGTCTCTAGGGCTGGGCTCTTGGAGACTTTAGTTTTCTGATTACCCCCACCTGGGTGTAAGCTGGATAGCATTGCTCAGTCTCAGAGAATGGAGGCAAGGTAGGACAACAGCTATCTAAGGTGTCCAACCATTTTAGGTTTTGTTCCCACACTGGTGGGGAAGGGTTCAGCCCACTGTGACCCCCTCCTTGGCTGCACACCAGCAGGCCTCAGCAGTGAAGGTTTGTCTATGCCGGAGTGTTTTTGTGACTCAGCAAAGAGATACATTGAGTCTTATATCTGCGTGAGGTATATCGCTGTACATTAGTAATGCGCTGTACTGAGACTTGTTTGATGTCCTTTATATCCTTAAAGTACTGTGTATCTGGCCTCAGATCGGTATGACAACAGGAAGGGGTCCTGTATTTTCTGCCTTTGTACCACATGGTGGTAATTTGCATCATTGAGTCTGGTGACATCTCTGCTAATATTTTTCTACACATCAGACAGACACAGGATTGAAGTCGGTCTGGGGTTGTGTCCTGTATTACTTCCTTATTGGTTGTTCCTCAGGAGGTCAGTAGCGGAGATTGAGTTACTAGACTACATAGCAGAAATACAGATTGAACTTGGACCAGGGGTAATGCTTCTACTGCCCTTGGTAACTGGCACAGCACCACAAGGTGAAGTTTTGCCGATTCAGACAGTGTTAGTTCTGGCAGTAAACTGACGTTTTTAGGCGTGCGATCTGGCAGATTGAGTCGCATTCCAAATCGCCTCAATATGGGTGTGCTACCTCTATTCTGAGTTGTTAGATTGTTACACAGCAGACATATAGAAGTATGAAGGTTGTCTGTCCTTTATGTTTTACATACAGGGCGGCCGAATAGTTGAAGGGACACAACAGTGAGTGTTACGGTCCCTATCCGCCTTGGTTTTTTTATGCCCAGCAGGGAGACACACTGAGATAGTGGCATCTCCGCTTGGTATTGGTATCTGGCTACATACACTACCTTAGGGGCTGCTTTTCAAAAACGTTGTTAGCTGCAATCTTCCAGGAGGACCTCTTCCCTGGACATCCTGAAAATTTCAGGTTTTTTTCCCTGCGACTTGTCTAAATCTTGAGGTCTGTGGTTCCAGAAGCAGGGACTGATTGACAGCGTTAGGACCTGCAGTCGCACAGACACGACTGGTACCTATTGGTAGCCATACTATATAACATTTCGGTCGCAGGTTGAGTCGCACGAGGTTGGGGAGTCCTAAGCTCATCTATCCCTTCTGTCGTGCAGCAATTCCTCACCCTGGATTGGATTTCCTGGGGCTGTTGCCTTACCTGGCAGTACACCAGATAGATCTCAGCTGGTAGGGCTGTCTGTGTGTTCTGGTTTTATGTCTCTGCACAGCTGTAACTTGTTGTTGCTTCTGTTTCAGATTGCCTTACCGCACTGTACTTCATAAGGGTACAATGCTGCAAGTTGCTTGTGTCCTTTCTCAGTGTTGGTTCTATTTTACTGCATTACACATTGTCTTGTGTTCCATATTTTACTGTGTGGCACAGCAGAAGAGACACAACAGGGGAGTTTGTGTTTTTTTCCGTGTTTATCTTGATCAGATAGACGTATTTGGTGGTTCGTCAGAAATACGCAACAGAGTAGGTTGGGGCTTTCTGTGTTAGATTAGGGCCTTGTTCTGCTGTACATCAGTAAAGCACCACAGAAAAGAGTTTCCCGTCCTTTCTGCATTTGGATCAGTTATATCCTAATTTGGTGTTCTTCAGAATCACACAGCAGTTATGATCTGCAGGGGCCTTAATAATTTTCTTAAAGATGGGCCACAATACTGAGTACTGTCTGCCTACATCGTAATTCAGATTGGGTCTTACCATATTTGGTATGTTGGTTTAGTTAGCCACACTCGGGCTATTGTCTAGGCGTGTGTCCTTTCTGTTATATCTATATGCGGTACCCATAATATATGACCTTATTTTTTTGGTGATTTTATTAAGTGTTTTATCACCATGATTTTGTATTTGCAGCCCTTCTCTTTCCAGCAGAGGGCCAGATGTTCTGGCCGCAGACGGCGCATGGCAGAAATGCTCACCTCCTTACATTCAAGAATACCGAAACCCCTTTCTTTAGGTTGAAGCCCAGTAGGGTTATAGGACACTGGAGAAAGGCGACAAAGAATCACCTTGTTTAGTGGTAACTTGGGAAGTCCTATTCAGAGGAGTATTTTGGCCTACAGATGAAGTATTCCAGTCTGAATAGGTTATGGCTCAGTGCAGGGGCGGCCTTTCGCCCTTTCAGCAGTACTAGATGTACCTGTAGGAGCATTCTACTCCTGTTATGAATTTTAGCCTCCTGAGTAGGAACTCGGGTGTAAATTAAAGCCGCGGATTGGGCATATCTTAAAACCCAGGGTTCAAGCTTCTGTTGATCTGGTTCCTTACGGGGGTTTTTTCCTTGTAGTCCTACTGTTGCAGCAGTAAAAGTGAGCAAAGTAGGTTGTCCGTCGAGGGCCCTCCTTTCTGCAGTTTTAATTCCCTGAACAGTTTAGTAGGACAAGCCCTACTACTGTTCGATCTAGTCCCTTACATAACACAGGTCTCCGATTAATCTTTTAGCGGCCCTTAGTAACTCCTACAGGCTTATCAGGCTGCGGTTGTTATTTGTGGGAGCCAGGCAACATTGCTAGCTTACATGTTTTTCAGGGTTTATCATTTCATGTTGCATGGGCCACTAGTCCTGCATCTGTAGCAAGAAAAGCAGGGACATTGGGTAGAAGACCTGCAGATCAGCTGTTTGATACAGCTGAAATATCTTCATATACAGTAGAGGTAAAAGCTAACTGCAGAACCAAGGTTCGCCAAGAGGTTCTGGTAGTGGTCCCGCCCTAGGGTAGGCCTGAAGATTACTTGCTTTTCTCTCACAGTGCCGTCCTGGAAGACGAGGGAGAAAGTACCAGTTACTTACCGGTAGCTGGATTTCTACGAAGTCTTACAGGACGGCAGGCCTACTTCCCACCCTCTTGTTCAAATGTATTAATTTGTAGAGGATTATTGTAGTTACTCCCGTGCACTGATGAGGGTTATTACTTTATCACAACTGAGGAGCACAGGGAGGGGTGGGGCTTTTAACCTCTTAATTGATTGTGTTTCCTGTCAGGTGGAGCCAGTCTACTCTCACAGTGCCGTCCTGTAAGACTTCGTAGAAATCCAGCTACCGGTAAGTAACTGGTACTTTTAATATTTTTTTTTATCTTTTATTTATTTTTTTGACTTTTTTTACATTTTTATTTTTTTTCCACTTTTATTCCTATTACAAGGAATGTAAACATCCCTTGTAATAGGAAATGTGTGTGACAGGTCCTCTTTATGCAGAGATGCGGGGTCAATAAGACCTCACATCTCTCCTCCAGGCTGTAAACCATGAGATCGGTAAAAAAAAAAAATTCACCGATCTCATGAATGGTTGCTTACAGCCGCAATCGCGGCTTTGTTTACTTACGGGGAGCACCGGATGGCAGCGGGAGGGGGGGATGTCCCCTCCCGCAGCCTGTAAGAACAATGAAGCGGCGGAACCGCCTCTATGATCATTCTTATGTCGTGCAGAATCGCCGGCTGAAGAAAAGGATATCTGGATTATGCCTCTGGCTGCAGGCATCATTCAGATATCCACCCGCAAAGTCCAGGCCGTCAATTGACGGCCACTTAGGATGGGAGATCCCATCTCTGGACGTCAATTGTCAATGGGTGGGTATTGAAGTGGTTAAGGGACATTAAAGGGGTTGTAAGCCTTCGTGTTTTTTCACCTTAATGCTTCCTATGCATTATCTACTTGACCACTGGGCACTTAAACCCCCTTCATAACCAGAACAATTTTCGGATTTCGGTGTTCACATTTTGAATGACCATTACTCAGTCATGCAACACTGTACCCATATGACATTTTTTGTCCTTTTTTTCACAAATAGAGTATTAGTTTGGTGGTATTTAATCACCTTTTGTTTTTTTTTGCGCTATAAAAGATTGAAAATTCTGTTTAAAAAATGCTTTTTTCTTTTATATAAAATGTTACATATCTTTGGTAAAAATAACCCAAATTGTTGCACATTCCAAGATATTTATTAAGAGGCATGGTGAGTTTTTTTGAAGTTTTGATTTTTTTTTTTTTTCCCACAATTCTTTGCAAAATCAATTATTTTTTATTTATTTTTTTGTTTCACAACATTTTCATATTGGCAGTTTATTTCTCACACACAGCATATGCATACCACAAATTACACCCAAAAACACATTCTACGACTGAGTATGGCGATACCCCATGTGTGAGACTTTTACACAGTGTGGCCACATACAGAGGCCCAACATGCAGGGAGCACCATCAGGCGTTCTGGAGCATAAATTGCACATCTAATTTTCTGATTACCTCTTACACTTTTGAAGGCCCTGGAGCACCACGACAATGGAAACTCCCCAAAAATTATCCAATTTTGGAAAGAAAACACCCTAATGTATAATCTGAGGCATAATGAGTTATTTGAACATGTCATTTTTTTTTCTACAAGTTTTTGGAAAATGTGGAAAGAGAACTTTTTGTGTGTTTTAAAAAAAAAAAAAGAAAGAAAGAAAAAAAGTTTTTAATTTTATACAATATTTCTAACACATCGCATGTACATACCAAAAATGACACCCCAAAATAGATTCTCCTATTCCTCCTGAGTACTGATATAACACATGTGTGAGGCTTCCACAGCCTGGCCACATACAGAGGCTGGGTACTGCCGGGTATCACTGAGTATGTCCGTATATGGTTGAGTATGGCTGGTGGAGGGATAGCAGGCTTGGTATGGAGGGATGGCAGAGGCTGCAATTGTCAAGGAGCAGCGCTGTGGGCACTACAGATCCAGCCCATAGCGCTGCTGCATCCACTCTCTCCCCTCGCACGGTACAGAGAGGGGAGAGATAAACAGGACATGACACCAGTTTTTTTTTTTTACAAGTGATCGCTCTGTCATTTGATGAAAGCAATTGCATTGTAAACGGCTGCTGTCAGTGGCCATTTACTGTGATTTGTGATCTGCTGGGTCCTCTGCACTGGTGTGAACTAGAGCCATTGGAGTACATGGAAAACACTGTTCTTGCATTTTTAGTGCAGAAAAAAAGTGCAAGGAACTGCATCTGACATACTTGTCAAATTTCTATGAAATATACTGTGTTTTACAGCATATCATTACTGATCCCACGTTATTTAATACCACTTGTCTCCTTTGTTATTGCTGAAACGTAATAGTATAAAACTGTGATCATGTGTAAACTTGTAAACTCAAGTGCTGCTTAACCACTTAAGACCCGGACCAAAATGCAGGTAAAGGACCTTGCCCCTTTTTGCGATTCGGCACTGCGTCGTTTTAACTGACAGTCGTGCGACGTGGCTCCCAAACAAAATTGGTGTCCTTTTTTTCCACACAAATAGAGCTTTCTTTTGGTGGTATTTGATCACCTCTGCGGTTTTTATTTTTTGCGCTATAAACAAAAATAGAGCGACAATTTTGAAAAAAAATGCAATATTTTTTACTTTTTGCTATTATTATAAATATCCCCCCAAAATAAATATAATTTTTTTTTCCTCAGTTTAGGCCGATACGTATTCTACCTATTTTTGGTAAAAAAAAATCGCAATAAGCGTTTATCGGTTGGTTTTCGCAAAATTTGTAGCGTTTACAAAATAAGGGATAGTTTTATTGCATTTTTATTATTTTTTTTTTATTTTTTTTTACTACTAATAGCGGCGATCAGCGTTTACACACGGCTCTCCCCGTTCTTCAGCTCCGGGGACCGATCGCCGCACTGCAGCGGCGATCGGGTCCGCGAGTCCCACGGTCCCGGTCCCGGAGCTTCGGACCGGGTCACGGGTGCGCGCCGCAGGCCGTGCCATTCTGCCGACGTAAATGTGCAGTAGGCGGTCCTTAAGTGGTTAACCTCCCTGGTGGTATGATGATGTCAGATTTCTGAATCTCAAAGCGGTACAATTGTTATGCATAGAAATTTGGCGTTTTATATTGTAGGCCTGTAATTCTTAGGAATAACTCGCTTTAATCTGTCCAAATAAGAGTCTAATAGACATCTCTGGTATGATAAAGCTTGAAACATGAAATAACTTATAATATGATAATCATAAAAAAACAATCTAATAATAACAAAATTAATTTCCCCAACTAATCGCTAAATTCTGCAAGTATTCAAATTTTATTATCGCTGTTTTCTAGCTGGTCTAAAACCACTTTTGACATAAAGGGACACTTTTTTTTTTTGGTTGCCATGGACAATCTCAAGCTTCCAGGACATCGCAGGATCCTGGTGACAAGGTAAGTATACTGCACCAGGATTCTACAATGCAATCCTGAGTGTGACTCGGGGTTACTGCTAATGGTACTGAAATTTAACCCCAAGCCACACTCGGGAATACCACCATGAAGGTTTAAGCTGGAGGACCACAGGTGTCTCCACTGGCAGCCAGAATGTGGAAGTGGTCACCAATTCCGAAGCATGGGCATCTGGGATAAGATTCCGCTGTGACCAACCCCCGGCAGGTGGGGCGAAACACATGGCCAGAGCAGCTCTGGCTGAGGCCATAGTCCCATCTGAAGCACTGGGTCGGTTTGAGGGGTGTCTTATCCTGCATGTGTCCACGCTTCTTGATAGTATAAAAGTTCAGAATGGCTCTGGCAGGAAAGAAAATGTAACAATTTTGTCATGACACGTTTAGTAGAGCACTAATTCCCCAATCTGGATCTCAGTATTGGTGTCACTATAAAGGTATATGATATTACAAAAATATTAAAGTTTTTCAAAGAATATTGACTGATTTCTAGTTTCACGAAACCTGAAAAAGTGGGGTATCGCTCTCTCACCAGCCCCCCCCCTTCCCGCCAGAGCCATTCTGAACTTTTAATATTTTCGAATTTCAGAAATAACAAAGGTTTAAATGTTTTTATGAAATGGCATAAACAAATTGAATTTTAACAGTGTTGTAAATGCATTGTATTCTAGGCTCCCTATTAAAGTCCCACGTTTTAAGGAAGTTTTTGTTACACATTCGGAATTTTAGGGACTATGGTGCCCACCCTGGATGGAGATACACACACACACACACACACACACACACACACACACACACACACTTTTTTTATTTCAAGAATGGATATTAGTTTACAGTAGACGTATCAAATGTGTTTACCATTATTCTTCTACAGGTGGCTTTAAATAGTGTATTGTGCAGCAGCTAGCTTGGCTAGTTTTACCAGTACAGCATGCCATTGTGAGTCTTGTTCACTCTTCTGTGTTTTCTTTTACATTGTTTGAACTGCCTGATTTGTAGTGTTAATGCCATTATTGCAATTTACCCTTTCAAGGAACAGATATAGCTGGTATTTATTATAATGCATGATGATACAACAGCTACATTTTGGTTATTAATGATTTGTTTAGCATTTTACATATTTTAGCTGACTTGCATCAAAGTTTACCATAAGGACAAAGGGAGTACATGGGGAGTGAATGTGAAGAAAGGCATAGTACGTCGTCTGCAGAATTTTGGGCACCATTGGATCCATTATTCCCATTAATTCCCAGTTCAGACTGGCCATACAAAGGCAGTTCAGGCATTTTCAATTTATTTTTTATTTTTAAAACCAGCATTAGATTGCTAATATGTTCAAACCTACTGGGAAAAAAAACAAAGTCAACCTACTATTAACAAATATCGAAAGCTGTGATTGATTTTTGCAGATTTGAATAGATCTAATGATTGAAAGAGTAGATACACTTGCATAAACCTAGATTGTAAACAAGAGCCCTGATAAAAGCAGTCCGATATTTTCCACCAATTTTTTTCAGGGTTTCTGTAACTTTGTTGCCCTGTAGTTAATAAACAAAGTGGATTATTATTTTTATTTTTTTGTGCAACTGCATTGTGTTCTAAGATTTTTAATTCTCTATTAGCCTAAGTATACATTTTCAGAGGTCAGTTGGCAGAACATGTGTGATCCTCACTACCAAAGACAGACCCATTGTTCAATGCTTTCCTAAATATGAATGTTCACCTTTTTTTTTGACTGAGATTTTCTGGTAATTTAATGAAGAGTGGAGGCAGAAGAAGAAAGATGCAGGCAGATGTTGCTTGCACCACTTGTCCTGGTGGCAACAACTGTGTTTGGAACAGGTCTGCCTGATCAATTGCTTTACCTAAGAACACTTGTGTAGAGGTCATGCTAGGGACTAATAAGCATGAAAACAGTTGCCGTCTTATGTCTATGGGCACTGCAGCTCTACTGACTGGCTTTCTTCATTGCTGACCATCTGAAACTCTCTAGTCTGTTTTGCACTAGTACTAGAAGCGTAAACCATATATTTGTTTGTTTTGTCTTATTAGATGCAGCAGTTCCTCCTTGGGTTGGGTACAGCGAAGAGGAAACCATTCAGCAGCAGATTCTGGCCCTTTCCGCAGTAAGAACTTCTTTGATCTGTGTAGTTGTCACGGTCACCACCGTTTACGACCTTCCATCCAGCCACGACAAGCTCTTCCGACACACTCCGACAATACTGCATACACGATCCATATCAATTCCCAGAATAAGACGAGACTCAGCTCTGTACTTGCTTCCAAAGATATGAACACTTTAATGGTATCTTAGCTTGCTTTTTATACAGTACAAGATGTTACAGCCAATCACAGGACAATGCCATCTCCACCCCCCTATTCACACTGGGGCTAATTCTAATCCGTAGCTAGACATGTGGGCACCACATCATCAATAGAGTTCAATTAACCTTGAATAATACACAATCACAGATAATCTTCACACATATCAGGAGCCTCAATCACATTATCTAGACAGACAATTCGGCACCGATACTGACGGATCCATTCCTTGACATAATGACATCAAAACCAAATACTATCAAACCTGAGCATTAATACATTCCTGTATCAATAGAATTCTATTAACCTTTAAAATAACACAATGAAAAGAGTCCTCCAGGAGTTGGTGCAATTAACACCTTTTCAACAGAATGTGTCTTTCACAGTGAATAGCCAACACCTTTTGATATGCCAAGACATCCTGCAAACATGAATTATTATTAATGTCCCATCTTCTGTAATACATGAATTATGATTCTTTGTCACTTTATGGCCCTAGTGGACATAAGGTGACCCTAGACATAGGAGAATCTCAGTCTGTCACGGGTAATTCCGTTACAGTAGTGTTCTCGTATCTGATCTCGGTTTCCTTTATCAGCTCCTGACAAGCAGTTAGTGCCTTTTTGGAGGGAATGCAGGTTCAGTATTAAAGGACACTATACTGAATGTGGATTTAATATTCAAGGACACTACTAAATGCTGGTTCCGTTTTCAAGGACACTACACTAAATGTGGGTTTGATATTTGGGGGCACTGTACTAAATGCTGGAATGCTATTTTAGGAATGGTCATATAAAAAAAAAAAACATGTTATACTGTACTTGCCTGCTCTGTGCGGTAGATTTGCTCAGAGCAGACCAGATCCTCCTTTTCCTTGTTTCCCCATTGGCGTTCCTGGCCCCTCCCTCCTCCTGAGTCCCCCCCAGATCAAGCAGCTTGCTCTGTGGGCACTTAAGCAGGCTCACTCATGCGCTACCGCTCTGCGTGTTCGTTAATACACAGAGCTGCTGCATGGCCCCGCCCCCTCTCTCCTCATTACCTCACTGGCTGTGATTGGTAGCAGCGAGTGCCAATAACTCCTGCTGCTGTCTCAGCCAATAAGGAGGCAGGGCCTAGGCTCTCGTGCACATTGCTTGATTGTGATGGGGCTCAGGTAAGTATTTAGGCTGGGAGTGGCTGCACAGAGGTTTTTTACCGTCGTGCATAAAATGGCTGGAGGTAAAAAAAAACTTCAACCTTTTCAACCACTTTAAGATTTATGTGCAATAGTCTTGTGGGATTAGGTCGGAACTTTCCACTGGCACATGTTTGTAACGCTCAAGATAATTCCAAATAAGTTGCACAGTGTACCTGCACTAATGCAGCATGGTATAGAATAATTCTTTCAACTGGACGTTTAGGAAGTCTTGTTAATGTGAACATTGTGCTCCAAAGTCAGAATATGTTGCATTTCTGTTATCTTGGCTGTATTAATAATTTCTGTAATCTGCTGATGTTGCAATGTTTTTGTTATCATAGGATCGAAGAAACTTCCTCAGAGATCCTCCTGCCGGTGTCCATTTTAATTTTGACTTTGAGCAGATGTACCCTGTTGCTTTAGTAATGCTCCAGGAAGATGAGCTGCTTAATCGTATGAGATTTGATCTTGTACCCAAGCTGTAAGTGGTCTGAATTTGTTGTCGTCATTTCTGGTAACAAAAACCTAATCTATTTTCTATTTTACTGGGATTCCCATTGCTGTTTATTACTGGCTCAAGATAATTTTATTGTACATTGCAGTATTTTTCTGAAAGACTTTATTAAGACCCCTAGATGTAGCTGGTAATCATAGGAGATGAGAATCATATTACAAAGCATATGGTGAAAATTGGCTGTGCTTGTGTGCAACATCCATGTGACAAACTTCATATACATAGACCCCCTAAAAGTCAAACGCATTATCAGTCTGTGGTAATCTTTCTTTCTTCTCTCTCCCTTTTTTTTTTTTTAAAGAGTGAAAGAAGAAGTTTTTTGGAGGAACTATTTCTACAGGGTATCGCTAATAAAACAATCTGCACAACTAACTGCGTTAGCAGCCCAGCAATCCACAGGCAAATCTGACAAGACAAATGGCAAGCCAGATGATGGTGGTTTGGAAGGTACTAGAGATATGGCTTTTGTAACTAGAATTATATGTTTTGTAACGCACTTCAATGGGTTTGAGTTACTGAAACTGGTGTACACAGAATCTGGTGCAGCTGTGCATAGTAATCAATCAGCTTTCAAGTTTTAGGTTGGGTTTACACTGGTACGACATACCCTCCGACTTTAGGAGCACATGTCGCATTAAGTGTATAAATCATTTGTTCCCTATGAGAGTCATCTTAACTGGTCCGACTTTGAAAAAAAGGTTTCTGCACTACTTTGGTCTGACTTTGGTCTGTTTTCATCCCATTAAAAATCATCAAAGTTGAATCATCATCTTGACTGATCTGACATTGGCATGCAACTTGTGCCCTGAGGAGCTTTCAGGGGAAACCCACACCAAATCTTTTTCTTTTTTTAAATGGTGCAGGGTGTCTAAACCCACCCCCCCCCCCCCAATTCCATTCCAGACCCTTAGCCGAGCACGCAGCCCGGCAGGTCGATGAGCGCCCACCCTACCAGGCCACATGCCCTTAACATGGGCCCCCACCCCAAAGCATATTTGCTTTGCTTGTTCATGGGAACAAGATCTTCTTCCTGACAATCCTAGGCGGTGGTTGTCTCGGTCTGTGGAAGGGGGGCTTATTGAAATCTGGAAGCCCCCCACCCTGAATGAGTATGGGGTATATTGTACCCCTTACCCATTTACCCCAAAAAAGTCCTTTATTAAAGCAGCTCCAGTGTCTCCTCTCCCTCCCGTGTTTTGTCTTCTTCCTCTTGTTCTTCTCGGTGCGCTTATGTCTTCTTCCGCTGCCGATTCTTCTCTCTCTGCTGTTGTCTTCCTCTGCCAGTTCTTCCTCTGATCTGCTCCCGCTGTAAATGTTAGCTGCGGTGTGTCCCATTGCTCGTATAGCCATGAGGCGTGGCCATTCTGTGACACCATCCGGAGAGCCCATCACATTGTGACCTCACCACACCATCATGCTCTGAGCAGTGACGTCGCAAGGGGCGGAGTCTCTAAATAAATTCACCAGATAGCCATGCCCCATGGCTATAAAAGCATGGGGACAAGGTGCTTTGGGATGCCCTAAAGCACCCACTCCTCCTGGGGAGTGACCCTATGCCATGTGGTGGTGGGGTGTGTGTGGGGTTTTTTTTTTTTTTTTGGGGGGGGGAGGTCATGGGATTCCTACTCAGGATTCATACCAGACTCAAAGGGCCTGGTATTTGTCGGGATTAAAGTCGGGTCCCGTTTATTGAAGTCGGACATGAAGTTGCAGGGCAAAGTCTGATCCACAGTCGTACGACTGTTGTGCCTTACCAGTGTGAACCCGGCCTTGTTCAATTAAGCATTGTCAATAAGCGAAAGTTAGAAGCTGATTACTATGCAGAGCTTCTTCCCAGCAGCAGCAAAAGCAGATTCTATGTGCACCAGTTTGAGTAAACTTCCCCTACTGTGTGTAATCATGCATACTGGTTTTCCCTTCCAGAATAGTGTGGCTAAAGGTATCTGGTATCCAGTTATGTAACCATTATTTCAAGCAGTGTCTGGCAATCGTATAGGAAATAATTAATCGTCTATTCTGATAAGGTGAGAAAATCTTACCTGCCAGTTTATTATTGTAACAAATTAAGGAAAACTGTAAAATGAGCAACCTGCTTACACCAGCTGTACACCATGGCTATAAAAACCTCTTGACCATGGACAATTAAGGACTGTCAGGACTTCTGGAGTTTTCTGTGACAGAAAGTATCTTTGCTTCAGAGCAGTGGTCTCCAAACTGTGTGTGTGTGGGGGGGCAGATGCAACCCTCTGCTTGCCTTTATCTGGCCCTTCTGACACTTTTTTTCCCTCCAGGGAGCACCATTCCTCCCACTTGGATCTGCATTCACTGTAACGTGTTGATTGGAATAGTGGTGCTGGGCAATCAGAAACCCAGCTCTCCTGAGATGATGATGGGAAATCAATAGCTCATTGCTGCTTAAAAGATAATGGTAATTGTGCAACACAGGACACATGGGGTTTTATTCACTAAAGGCAAAGGCACTAAAAGTGCACTTGGAAGTGCAGTCGCTGTAAATCCGAGGGGGGCGTGCAAGAAAAAAAATAACACATTTTAGCTTGTACATGATTGGATGATAAAATCGGCAGAGCTTCCTCTCATTTCAGATCCACCCCTCAGATTTACAGCAACTGCACTTTCAGTGTAATTTCAAGTGCACTTTGCACTTGTTTGCACTTGTAGTGCAAAGTGGATTTGCCTTTAGTAAATAACCCCCATTGAGTGTCAAAACAAAAAATTTAAAGGATACGTTTACCACCACTTTTTTAGCTTCCCTATGTACCAATATAGCATTCATGTACAGTGGAACCTCTGATTACTAGCATAATCTGTTCTAGGAGAATGCTCGTAATCCAAAGTACTGGCATATCAAAGCGAGTTTCCCTATTGAAGTCAATGGAAACGAAAATGATTTGTTCAGCATTGACTTCAATGGCTTGCGATACTGCATGCGGCCAGAGGTAGACAGAAGCAATAGATAAGTTTGGAAACATGGTTGGAGGATATTAAGTAAGTGTCTGTAAATTTTATGGAAAGCTTTGATATTCGTGTTAAAAAAAAAAAAAAAAAACATGCTAAATTGGTGCATAGGGGAATTAGAGGGGGGGGAGGGGGGTGAACAAAGGTGAACTTATCCTTTTTAAGGGTCTGTTTTCAAATGTTCTCCTGTTTCTTACTGTTAAATACTGTAGAGTGATTATCTTTCTGCTCTTGTTTAGAAACTGTCAGACCAAAGACTCCACCGGTTGCCATTAAAAATCAAATGAAAACTCAGGAGGTAACACTTTTCTACTTCATGTAATCACTATAAAATACCATGACATCATTCAAAATGATTCGCTCAGGCTGCGATGTTTTAGCTAGTGGTTAGAAAACCGAAGCCGTCATTTGCTATTGCAATCATTATTGATCTTATTTTATGGCTAATCTTTGTACAAATGGTTTGAGCATTTATTGTATAATTTTTGTATAATCTAGTAATCGCTAATGCTGGTTTTATCGGCTTTATCCTCAGCTTGTGCCTATTTTGTTACTGCACAAATACACAATTTTCACGGCGTTCCAAAGATCTGTTTCGCCCTCCAATGTCATAAATTTCTCTTTCCCAGGAAGAAGAGGAGATTTCTACCAGCCCAGAAGTATCTGAATTTGTGAGTGAAGCATTTGATTCCTGTGACATAAACCAAGAAGACCTACGGAAAGAAATGGAACAGCTTGTGCTGGACAAAAAGGATGAGCTTGACACACCAGAAGGTGATCAACTGAATGTGTTATTGTTTTGCCATTAGATAGGAATATGTCTGCTTGAAGACGGGTCAAATCATTTAAAATAGACTTTTTCAATCGGCTCTCGGGTGCTGCCGACACCATCTGGGTCTTGCAGCTTCACAGCTGGTTCCCTACTGTGCAATGCGTGAAGCATGCTGCACTTTCAATAGCCCAGGGGCAGGTAAAGGGGAGGTGGGCCGAACTTCCAGCTGAGTTCACCACAGCGACCTCAGCCCGAAGTGGGTTCCTGTCAAAACCAGGTACCAGGGAGCTGATTGTTGCCTCTGCCACGCAAGAACTACACAGGATCCAGGATTTGAGCCACTGTGTCAATCCAAGAAGTAGATCCTGGATGGTGTCTAAACAGGGTTGGCTCTGACTTTCTGGAGAGAAAATAGAATGAAGACATTGTTATGGGGTGTATTGGGATCTCTGTGAGCAGTGATGTAGCTACACATTACTTTAGCATGGATGCCCTTAACATGAAAAACATATGTTAGGTGACAGTCCACTTTAAAGCAGAACTTCACTCTCTCAAATAGCAATTGACTATTTTTAATCCTTCTGTCACTAGCATTAGTATAAAGATAGGAAAATATATCATATTTACCTGTCTTAAACGTTTTTTTGTACATTTCTTCAGTTAGTTCCTTGTTTCCAGGCCCAGGCCAATGATGTTCTACATCCCAAGAGTCTTCAGGAGGGGAGGAGAGGTTTTCTTAGCTAAGCACACCCTCCTGTCTGTATGCCTGAGCTAAGGCCAGGTGGATTCCATGAAGTAAATGCTACATAAATCCTCTGCACTTTTCTCAAGGTGGCCATAAATGCAAGGGGGATGTTTTTCAAAGTAATTGTTCAGTCAAATAAAACATGTAGACATGAATTGATTGGTGAGATTGAATTCATTGTTAAAAAATAACTAAATGGCATTTTTGGTTTGTGGCGCTCAGATGCAGTATAGTTACACTTTAGCTGTACAACGTTGTTCATAACCAGCTTAAGGTACAGTCATGTCAACAAATTATGAGTTAAAAATGGTGCCATCTATTTAAAGTGTATAAAAATCCAGGATCAAAAATGTAATACATTGCAGCTTACCAGTCCTTGGATGTAGTGGCTGCATTAGTCTTTATTTTTTCAGGCCTTCTTCCCCCTTTTATTTTTTTAGCTTTTATTTTCAACTGGTGATCGTTCCAATAACTCACTTCTGGTCCTAGATTTACAACGCTCAGTTACTGTACTGTATCTCTGCAGGAGCAGTGTTGTCACACCATGATGGTCTCTTTAACACAAGGGAAGGTGATTTTATAGTTCAGGGAAGAGAACTGATAAGCGCTAATAACATTGTTTGTACTTTCAGTTTAGTGGCCTGGGTTCTGGCAGGATCAACAGGCATTATTCTGTACTTGCGAAAAATGTTCTTGGCCTGAAAAAAATTTTTTTTAATGCAGCTGCCACATCAAAGGACTTGTAAGCTGCAATATATTACATTTTTTTTTTTTTTTTAGGTTACGACAACACTTTAATTGCATGTTTTAATGCATGTAAAAATAATGCTGAGTGGGGTGGTAACTTCCCCCTTATAGTCCCAAGCAGAAGAAAAACCAAATGAGGCATTGTACACTATCTGTTGCTTTTAGAATGGGGAAATATGCTTTTGGGTAGAGTTCTTCTCTCTCTTCTTCTTCTTCTAGGCTCGGTCTCTCAGCGGCACGCTGAGATGCTAATTTGGGTGCTGGTCCAGGCATGTGGGTGGATCCTGACCCTAGTGTTGCGATCTTGCCCAAGCATGGACTGGCTCTGTGACACCAGCAGATGGTTGACGTCAGTCTGCTGAAAACTGGTCACATGAACTGTGATCCACAAGATAAGTACAGCCAAAGAGCTATGACTGTACTTTCTCTAAGCGTCTTCCAGGACAGGAAACACGTTACCTCCACCAGATAAAAGGGAGATCCTCCAGGCCCAATGTCAGAATGAGTGTTTCCTCTGGATGGAGGGTAACCTGTTCCACTAGGTCTCATGAGCAGGGGCTCTAATTGCCATTTTTTGGGGTGTTTCACTGACCTTTTTCCTCTGCCAGAAGCAGCATCCCTGCTGGGGAAGTTGGTGTACTGCTGTCCCCTGTTCTCAGTGCCTGAAGGGGACCAAGACTACGGGTCCTCTGGGATATAGTTTATGGGGATGGGGAGCCCACCTCAGCAACACAGTGGCACAGGGAGACTGGTTTGATGAAGCTCTTGCTTCCCTCAAGGACCAGAGAGAGCTTCTAGCAGTTCAGAGAGCCTTGCAGGTTTTTTTAGATGGCAATCAGGGGTCGCAATCTCCAGATTCTATCCGACAATATCACGACGGTTGCGTACCTCAACAAACAAGGAGGTACAAGGATTCGGACACTTCAAAATTTTGCCCAGGAGATTTTATCATGAGCAGAAGGGAATCCAGTCAATTACAGCAGCGCACCTGAAGGGGACACAAAACTGTCTGGCAAACTATCTCAGCCGCTACAGGGTAAATCGAGACAATTGGTCCCTTTATCCCGAAGTCTTTGCGGTTCTCACCGACAAATGGGGTTGTCCCGAAGCGGAACTGTTCGAACCAGGACAACCACAAGACAGGGTAGTTCTTTTCTCTGGACCCAGCAGATCGATCATTGGGGATCGATGCCCTCCTAAATCCATGGCCATTCGGTCTGTTACACCTTCCCGCCGATCAGACTTATTCTATAAGTCCTCCCGGAGTTTCTTCTAGAAGAAACAGATCTTATCCTGATCGCTCCTTTCTGGCCCAAGAGGCCATGGTTTTCCCTGCTACAGACTCTGGTCTCGGAGCGTCCACTGAGGCTTCGGAAGAGAGAAGACTTACAATCGCAGGGTCCAGTGTCACACCCACAGGTGGTTTTCTTAAGCTTGATGGCTTGGTATCTAAGAAAAGATACTAAGCGCCCAGGGGTTCTCTGACAAAGTAGTCAAAACCCTGATAAACTGCAGAAAACCAGTCACTAGAGCCATTTATTCCAAGGTTTGGAAAAAGTTGAACTCATGGTTATCTGAAAATCAAAAATTAACTCCTGATGTTCCTTCAATTTTGGATTTTTTTTCAAGAGGGTGTCGACAAAGGTCTTTCAGTTAATACCTTAAAGGTACAGGCAGCAGCTATATGTGTTTTTCCTCCATTTTTTTTCTCCTGGAAAATCCCACTATAGCTCGATTTTTAAATACATTTCTAGGGCCAGGCCAGTAGTGGTGAGAAGTTGTCAAAATTGGGACCTGCCCCTGATTCCTCAAACTCTGGTAAAATTTCCTTTTGAGCCCCTAGAGGACATTTCTGTTAAGTTAGGGCTCTTTCACACGTCCGTTCCGTTCGTCCGTTTTTTGGACGTCCGGTAACGGACCTCAATGCTTTCCTATGGGAGCGGATCCGTTAGCAGATGATGCATCTGCTAACGTCCGCCAGATCCGCATCCGTTTTTTCGGACGGAAGAATGTCCTATTTTTCTTCCGTCCGGCCAAACGGATCGGATGCAAACGGACAGATGGTCCGTTTCCATCCGATTCCCCATAGGGGAGAGCGGAGGAGAGACAGGGCGGTCCCTGCACAGTGTGCGGGGACCGCCCTGTCCGCCCGACAGCTCAGCGGAGACCCCCCCCCCCCCGCTGAGCTGACAAGACACACGGAGCGGACCGAAAAACGGAACACACGTGTGAAAGAGCCCTTACTTAAAAAACAATTTTTCTGGTAGTCCGTAGGGTAAGTGAATTACAGGCCTTATCAGTGAGGGAGCCGTTCCTCACGATTTCTGAGGATCACGTTGTTTTGAAAACTGATCCAGGTTTTTTGCTTAAGGTGGTCAGTACATTCCACAGATCTCACCTGGTTTTGTCTTGAAGTTGTGTATTGTGGATATGTTTTTCAGGGACGTCCTACGGTTCTCGAAGACGGGTGGGGGTAATGTATTTCCTATCCTGGTAGGAGGAGCCCCAGGTCTCATGGGCTGTCCTGGAAGACTCTCAGAAAAGGAATGTTGTCCTCGCATGCTTTCAGAATGATGTCTCTACATTTTTCTCCTATTGGGCAGAATTTACTGCTAATAGCTCCTAGTCAGAATAGGAAAGGATGACCATTTTTCTGATCAAATTGGGTGGGTTACTTTGTTAAATGATATATCTAAACGTAATAATCCTTCCCTCCGCTCTTTTTTACTGACTCAGAAATGACCTGCGAAGCTGGGCATGTAAACTGCACATATTCAAACTAGATGTGCTATCAGAGAAGGTAACCTCAGGGCCCTGGAGATGTTCACCTACAAACAGCATATATACATCAGGTGTCTCAATATACGCATATTGCAGTGTTTGTTTTTTGGCTTTGTGTAAGTACAGAGGGCTCGCAAAAAATGGCAACTCATCCATTTTACATGTAAACTGGCTATTATCTATCTTGTTGATGGCATTCATATTGCCATTCCACAGGTGATTAGCCGAGATCAGACTGAGCATAAGTAGACTGCCATTCTGTTTTTTTATAATTATCCTTCATTTTACAACTACCTTCTGCAGGCTTTATTTCAAATCATTTTATAATTGTAATTGTTTTTATTGGTTTCTGAATTTCAGAGGAGTCAGAGGACTGGATCCAGGAATTACAACAAGTGGTTCAAGAATACGAAGTGGTCTCTAGCTCTGACAAAATGAAGGATGAGAACTGGGACAAAGAGATAGAGGAACTCCTCCAGGAGGATTAATTGCACTCATTCTAAATACAGCCTGGACTAAAAAAACAAATCTCTTCTCTTGTGTAATGTTACTACAGTCATTCCAGCACAAAGGCAGAATGGCCTTTTCTTGCTCAAGTGACCTTGTCAACATCTGTTTTTTTTTCCCTGATCATCACCAAAAATAGGAGCTCAAGGAATATGGTTGATGAACTTGCTGTCACTTGGGAAGTGCATGGACCTATAAAATGCTCTCTGTTATGGTTTTATACTGTAACAATATTTTTTCATAAGGAATAATTTCATGATGTAACAAACTAAAGTAAATTTAAACTGTATGTATGGTATATGGGTTTATAAGTTATGCAATATTTTCATTTTTTTTTCCTCATAATATATTCAAGTTCTGTAGAAAAATAAATGACACTCAAAATCTAAAGGTTCAAGCTCTTGCACCACTGGCCCAGGTGCCAAACATCTGTTTACTTCTTTATGGTAATGAATTGTCTTATGCGGTTTTCTTTCTAAGTTAACACCATTTCAGCGTATAATTGTTTGGCCTTGCACACTTTATTGGTTAAATTATGACAGTAAAATTTTACATAATTTTAATATTAGTAGTGTCCTTCCTTCTTTTTTTTTTTTTTTTCTTCAACTTGTTATTCGTTTGATTTTGACCACTTGACCTAAGCAGTAATTGTAGCATGTGCTGGCTTCCCTATTGGAAGACTCCAAAATATGAGGGCAGGGTAACTTTATTTACATTCTACTGGTCAAGGTATAAATGGCAAATACAAGAACAGCCATTCCAACCCTGCTTCCTCTATGCCTGTAGCAATTGTACAAACCAGCACCAAATATGTTCTTGGAATAAAGTGAAACCTCGGTTTACAAACTTAATTTGTGAAATGACTCTGGTCGCGAACCAAGTTGGTTGCCAACTGAGGCAAATTTTCCCATAGGGTTCAATGTAAATTCTGAACCTCCTTATCCCTTTTTTAGTTTTATATATAAATTTATGACATGCATGTACAAAAAAAACACTTTAAACATATAATATTGCATACAGTCTTTTACATTTAGCTGACCTCCTTTTTTTTTTTTTTTTTTTTTTTTCATGTGTACATCTAAAAAAATAAAAAACTATAAAAAAACTATAGCTCCTCTTTACTCCTTGTTTGAAACAATCCCAAACCCCAATTTAAATGACTAATCTAGGGGCAGGACACAGCACTGTGCATCCAGAAAAAGATCAGCCGAGGGCATGGTAAAGTTGTAGAATTCATATGAACTGTTTTTCCATGATTCCCATTTAAGTGAGCCCCCCCTTGTGGTAGTTAGGGGCAGAAACCCCCATCTGAGTGGACTGGTTCTTCCAAGACTCTCATCTTGCACTGCGCTTCTCAATATGAACATGTCAGAGCCGGGAAGATGACTGCGGCTCATGTTCGTGAACCAAAGCAATTTTTCTGGAACTCTTCCTTTTGCGAACAGAAGCGTTTGTAAACCGAGGTGTTGCTGTATGTTCTTGTCTCTCTAGTATCAGCGGTAAAATAACTGTGTGCAGATCTCTTTTTAGCCTCAAGGGATGCTACAGAGTAAGTAAGTTGAAAGACCACATTTCTAATCTTATATCCCATATATTAAAATCTCTTATGTTTTCTCAGTTATACACTACAAAAAAGCAACATTTATTTATTTTCTCTTTCTATACTGTTCTTGAGCCTTTTTACTTTTTGGTGTTGTATTGCAATTTTTCACCTGTAAAATCTGTTTAAAAAAAAAACAAACAAAAAATATGTCACTGATCTTAGTGAAGTGGTGTAAGTTCTGATTCTCACCTGATCCTTGTACGGCTTTAGCCACCTTTATTCTATTTGTATGTTTGCTCGTAATGTTTACATGCTGTAATTCCTGCTTTTAGTAATGTAGTACAGCAACTGCTTCCCCTATTACAGGTAAGGTCAGAGACCCATAAAGATAATTGTACACAAGTTGTCTCTATTTAATGATGTATCTCAGTATGTGTTCATCCATTTTAATGATAAACTCCAGCCACGGCATGATGTAATAAGTTATCTCAGGATAAGAGCATTGTCAGAAATGTAGACGCAATCTGACAATTGCCAGGGTATAATCTTCAGATTGCGCTAACCTTATAATTGAACCCAAAATAATGAGCAACCTATCTATGAAAAAAAAAAAAAAAGTTTATCTTGTACAGCATAAATATGTGCTTGTATTGCAAAAAATATACAAATGTGTAAGTATGTTCTCAAAAATGCATAAATTAGACAAACAAGCAAAACCCCTGTGCATTAATTGGGTATACCGTGCAGAATATTCCCTAAAGGGACAAAGTGCAAGTGCTCACTGGCATATGTCACCAGTACTACAGTCGCCTGTAGTAGCCACTCATTCTAGTGAATTTCTAGACATTTATATTACACTTGAAAATAAATAATGTGAATAGAAAGGGAAAAAAGGGGAAAACTTTATGTAGACCCCTTTCTTTTCCTCTGTTATGTTGAATAGTCCCAGTGAGTGATCAACTTTTCCAAAGATCTTGGTATTGCTTGTGTGAGAATTACAAGTGCAGTTGTGTTCACCACTTCCGTGATTTTCCCACCACCTTCTGCAATGGCCACTCACCAGATCCTACCTTATTTGCACCTTTGGTTCATTTTATGGATAACCAAACCTACTCGAACAATCAAACTGCAGCCTTTCCCAGGTAGATAAGTTTTTATAATAAAAAAAAGAGAGTGGTATAGAGTCCCTAACATGTAGAATCAGAAAATATGTAGATTTTTTGTTTCTTTTTTTTTTTTTTTTTTCTCAAAAAAGGATGTTTATTGAATAATATGGTAACAATACATGGTTACAAACAATTTGAACGATTTGCCTTTGTCCATCCTCAAACAGCATAAAAAGATAAAAATACACTCACAAAACATCTATCCCACTACACTCTCCCTTTACTAAACCAGCATGGTCCACAATAGTACAGGTAGAAAAATAGCTGTGAACTCACACACCCAATATCCTACTCAAGCGTGGGCAATGACTCAGGCCCCTGACCCTCTCTTCCTCTCCCCCACATGATGCGTCATTATACCATTTGAGTCCCCGTATCTCCCAGTTATTATATGAGCAGCCTGTCCAGTACCAGCTCTAATGGAGCCAGCCCCGGGGTATTTAACCAGAGATTTTTTGTTTCTACAACCAGCAGTTATCAAGACACCAGCTTTACCAAGGGACTCTATACAGCTGATTAATGAAATATCTAGTTTAAGTGTTGAGGAAGATGTCTTGTTGGTAACAGCGGATGTTTCCTCGCTCTATACAAATATCCCTTCTGATTTAAGCTTCCAAGCAGCAAGATACTTTTTGAACAAAGAGGAGTCGATGAACAAGCCCATAATGGAATTTGTACTCAGATTGCTGAAATTCTCTATGGAGCATAATTATTTTCTCTACGATGGAAAATATTTCCTGCAAAAGACGGTGTGGTGATGGGGGACCAAATTTATGGCCTTATGGGAAAATTATCATATTTTCTCTTGGAGATGTCCCCGCCTATTATATTGGCAAAGATATATTGATGATGCTTTTTTCCTCTGGAAAGGTGATATCGAGTCTCTCAAAATTTGATAACCAATGGGGGATTAGGTTCACCTATAAAGCAAATATTGTCTCTGTCAATTTTCTGGATTTGGTGATTACAAAAAAGGAGGGAAAGCTAATTACTAAAACCTTCTTTAAAACAACCGACAAACGGGTACATACCAGTAGGAAGCTGTCACCATCCTAAATGGCTAGAAGCGATTCCTAAAGGACCGTTCCAGAGGATAAAGAAACTGCTCCAGGATAGAAGATTTTAAGGAACAAGCAAATATCCTAAAAACTCGCTTCCTAGATAAAGGATATAACTCTGACACCCTTGAGAGCGACCTTGCAAGGATTACCAACATGGAAAGAGAAACACTTCTGAAACCTAAAGTCAAAAACATACACGACAATAAAAGTTTTGAGTGGGCATTTATTACTACATTCTCAACGCACCACTGGTGGGTGAATAAAACCATGAGGAAACATTGGAATGTCCTTAAAGGAGATGGGGTACTGGGAGTACATCTACCTACTAAGCCTAATATCTATAGGAGAACAGCCACTTTGAAAGATAGATTGGCACCCAGTGCAATTGATATACCTCCAACATCAGTATGTTTGGTAACCTGCAAGGTTTGCAAAAGCTCCCAAACTGTGAGAACATCTTCGTTTAGCTCACATGTTAAATCTAGGTCTTATAAAATTAAAGAGTTAATCACCTGTGGAACAATAGAAGTGATTTATCTTCTTATCTGCCCGTGCGGGTTACAGTACGTTGGTAGAACAAAAAGAGCATTAAATATAAGAATAGGGGAACATCTAGGGAACATTAAAAGAGGTTGTTGTGTTTTTTTTTTTTTTTTAACACCGTGTTTCAAAACATTTTCGTACACATCACAATAAAGACCCCTCTATACTTAAGTGCTGGCCATTGAAAAATACACCCCACATTGGAGGGGAGATAATTTGGTTAGACCTATATCTCAACGTGAAACTCGATGGATATATGACCTCCAATGTTATAGACCTGTTGGCTTAAATGTGGTGTGGGAAGTCACTTGTTTTATTGATAACAGTTAATTATCCCTAGTTTTCTTCCACATTCCTCCTGTTTTTTTTCCAATAGGAAATCATTTTTTTTAATATATTTCAAACACTCAACATATCCCCATTCTATGGATATACCCAATGAGCCTAAATAATTTTTAATATATAGCCTGTTTGTTCTGTCTTGTATATTTGTGTGTTATTATGCAGGGGGAATTTGTCCCTCCTTTTCGGGGGGGTCCTTCTCCCGCATATATATGTCCAACACATTGTAAACAATAAAGGCATTTCTTTTTAATGTTTTACATAGCGATACCTGCAAAATGGGCCAGCATGAAGTGATTTAGCGGGACTTAATTTTCTAAATAAAGTTTTACTTTAGGCAACACAGTTCAGTACAACACCCCACTGGACCATGGACAGAAGAGAAGCCTCCCCAATGAGAAACAGGAAAAAAGATGACTAAGGGCCCTTTCACGGGGGGCAGACCTTTTTCGGGCCCCGCTTTGCTCAGTGGGGATCGATCCGTTTGATCCCCGCTGAGCCGGTAGATGACAGGCCTGTCTCTGCACACTGTGCAGGGACCGACCTGTCAGAGCACCACTCTCCCCTATAGGGGAACGGATGACGACGGACCGTAGAATCCGTTGTCACCCGATCCGCCAGACGGATTGACAATAGGGTTTTCCTCTGTCACACTTTGGCGGGATGGATGTCAGCTGGCATGTCACCGCTGACATCCGTGGCTCCATAGAGGAACGTGGAGCACCCGTTCAGGTCCGCCTAAAAAACTGGCAGGTGGACCTGGATGGTCCACCCGTGTGAAAGAGCCCGTAAGGTTTAAAAAGTTACGTTCACCTTTGGAAAATGTTACACCAGTATTTGGGATGGAACATGTTCAACAACCTCCCTCTGCACCACTGAACCCGTCCCTACCTCGTAAAAGCTTGTGGGGTTCTTTTCACCACACTCTCTTTCACATTTTAAAGTTGTCAGGACTCCACCCACACATCCTGTCATTCACTCGCCTGGACGACTTTCTACTGGGGGAACAGTTAGCAAAGACCAGTCAATGTCCAACAAACAGTTCAAAGCCTCCATAGATTTGACCGAATCCTGCTGTTTAACTGATGAGATATCAGCCACACTGGGAGTGTACTGCTTATGTGAGTCAGCAAGCTGGTCATATATTATTCAAAGCATCGATAAGCTCAATTTAATTTTTTTACACCACTTTCTCAAAAACTTTGGAAAGCCTGTACATTTCCCTTTACATTATTGAACATTGTTAACCACTTCGGGTCCGCGCTATTGACATAATACGTCAGCAGCGCGGACCTGAGGCGCCGGGGTCACGTCTTTGGACGTGATTTGCTTGTAATTCCCCGCGCGCGCCACAGGGTGGCGCACGGCGGGGAAAAACAGTCCCGACGCATCACCGAGGATTCGATGCGTGTACCCGGCGGCCGCGATGTCCGTCAGGTACACGCGATCGTCGGTGACAGAGCAGGGACGTGGAGCTCTGAGTGTAAACACAGAGCTCCACGTCCTGTCAGGGAGAGGTGACAGATGCTGTTTCCCTTGTACATAGGGAGACAGCTTCGGTCACCTCCCCCAGTCACCCCCCTCCCCCCACACAGTTAGAACACACCCAGGCAATACATTTAACCCCTTCCTCACCCCCCTAGTGTTAACCCCTTCAATGCCAGTCACATTTATACAGTAATTGGTGCATATTTATAGCACTGGTCGCTGTATAAATGTGAATGGCGCCAAAATTGTGTCAAAAGTGTCCGATGTGTCCGCCGCAAAATATCGCAGTCAAAATAAAAATCGCAGATCGCCGCCATTACTAGTAAAAAAAAAATATAAAAAAAAATCATAATTCTGTCCCCTATTTTGTAGGTGCTATAACTTTTGCGCAAAGCAGTCACTTATTGTGATTTTTTTTTTTTTTTTTTACAAAAATACGTAGAAGAATACGTATCGGCCTTAACTGAGAAAAAAAAAAAATATTAAAAAAAAAAATTGGGATATTTATTATAGCAACAAGTAAAAAATATATATATATTTTTAAATTGTCGCTCTTTTTTTGTTTATAACGCAAAAAATAAAAACCGCACGGGCGATCAAATACCACCAAAAGAAATCTCTATTTGTGGGGAAAAAAAGGACGCCAATTTTGTTTGGGTGCCACGTCGCACGACCGCGCAATTGTCAGTTAAAGCGACGCAGTGCCGCAAGCTGAAATTTCGCCTGGGCACGAAGGGGGTTTATGTGCCCAGTAAGCAAGTGGTTAAACAGTTTAATCAGCCAGGGTGTGTTTTAGTTGAATGCTTATATAAGAAACACAAAACAGAAAAACAGATGAGGTATGCATAAATAAGTGATGGATTGAAGGCCAAAATATGTTTAATGTTCATATATACAATTTACATGGAGGCTGTTTAACATAATATTAAAAAACAGAACGTTACTCTCCAGTGTGTGGCAGCACCCATCCAGTGATGTCTGTTATCTCCCATATTTAAAAACGGAACCAGTATGTATAGTTCTTATGCCGCGTACACACGGTCGTTTTTTGCGATGAAAAAAAACAACGTTTTTTAAAACGTCACTTAAATTGATCGTGTGTGGGCAAAACGTCGTTTTTTGTCTTCAAAAAAACGACCAAAAAAAAATTCCAACATGTTTGAATTTTTTGTGTCGTTTTTCAAAACGTTGTTTTTTGTTTCACAAAAAGTCACCGTGTGTAGCAAAAACGTCGTTTAAAACGACGTTTTTCAACCCGCGCATGCCCAGAAGCTAGTTATAAAGCGAGCTTCAATGGAAAAGAGTGGTGAACGTAACCTCGCTTTTTGTGAAAAAACGATGGTGTGTATGCAAAATTGTCTTTGAAAAGTGACGTTTCAAAAACGTCGTTTTTTACTTCACAGAAAACGTTGTTTTTTTTTCATCGCAAAAAACGACCGTGTGTACGCGGCATTAGATGCTCTGTCACGTTTGCGATAACAAATCTTTAACGTTATAAAGGATTGTTTCCCAAACGTTTGTCAGTCATGTATCACCTTAACATCCTGTACCCTTATGTACCATTGATTTAGCCGACTGTCTCCCTTTGTGTTAGCGTACATGCCCCTCAGAATCACAAGCAGAATGCTTTCATGATATGCACTTAACCTGGCCATTTACTGTATGAGTTTTCTAAAGAATCGTCCGAAACTTGCTCAGTGGGTGGTCCTGTTGCCAGTCTCTTGGCCGGCATCCCTTGTTTAAAAAAATCCAAAGACACTGGGCAGGAAATGATTGTCCAAAAAGTGCCTGCATCCAATAAGTCAAAATGTAAAAGATACAGTGGAGGTTTGTTCATCCACACTGAATAGTGTGAATGGAGTAATTTCTTATTGTCCATGTATGGCCAGCCTAAGCCTTTGGCTTTTGGGCATAGAAGGGGCAATGAAAGCTGTTGCAGGCAAGCGTAAGCACCTATATGTAAATGTACTCTTATACTTGTTAGCATCTCATATTTTTTAGTGATAGTGCCTTAAAAGTCCCCGCTAAACTGGCCAAATTTCGATCCATGGATGGGTATGTTGTTTGTTCACAAGTTGATCTATTGATGGTTGGGTTTGTTCCCGAATGATCAGTGCCAGCACCACGGATATTGTGTACAACCAGCCTGTCAATTTTTTTCCAGAATGATTAGTGGTGCCGGCTATATTCTGATGGCAGGGAAGGCTCCCCGCTTTCAGAATTCAATATCCACATCGAATGTAATACACGGGATGTCAAACACTGAGCTCTCCCAACATTCAATTACAGTAAATATATGTGGCATACTTCTGACACCAGGAAACACTGTTTATATTTACTTTATTTAGGTAGGTAGTTATGATATGGATAAAATAATGTACAAAACATAAAGTTCTTATATTTATGTTAAATATAAGTAAAACCTGTACATGACCATGCTTATCATTTTTTTCATTCATTCTCGAGAGCAGTTTTTTGTTATCTCATAGTGAAAAATTTTACATAATAAAAAAAACCACATAGAACCCTAATAAGTCTACATATATATTTTTTTTACTTTCAATTTGAATCTGATTTTTAAATAAAAAAATGACCATCTGCTTTAAATATGTTTTTGGTTAAATATGTTATTACTTTCAGGTCACCATACATGTGGCAGCATAAGGTGCTGTTTGGTAATAATACATCTGTAGCACAGGTACACTAAAAATTGTCCTCTGTTTATTCAAGAAAGCAATTCAAAGAACTATACTAATGTGGTGATAGCCATTACAACCAATCTGATTAAGCTGGCCATAGATGGTTTGCATCTTTCTGCTGAACTGGCCCAGATTTGAACCATCTATGGGCTTGCTGAATGTACCCAAGTTGACCCATCAATCGATGTGGGTACAGCCAGCAATGTCTGATTTTTGGCATGTGATTATAGCCAGCAACTAGAGCCGCTAGCAATAATCAGTGTGTTCTCCCAGCAGAGACAGCTCCCTGCACCCCCCAACCGGAAGAACACAATGGGGGTTATTTATGAAAGTCAAGTGCACTTCAATCTAAGGGGTAGATCTGAAATAAGGAGAAGCTCTGCTGATTTTATCATCCAATCCTGTGCAAGCTAACATGCTTTTTTTTATTTTCCTTGCATGTCCCCCTCGGATCTACAGTGACTGCACCTGAAATTGCACATTCAGTGCAATTTCAAGTGCACTTGTAGTGCAAAGTGGATTTGCCTTTCGTAAATAACCCCCCACTAGCTCCACAGGAGGGATTACCACCATCAACATTGACTGTGTTGATGATGGAATTGTGATATTTTCTGAGAAAATTGCACCATCTATGGCCTGCCTTAGATGAGTGCTTTTATATCAGTGAAATATGGATGCAATGCAGGGGCGGACTGACCATTGGAGTTCTCGGGCACTGCCCGAGGGCCCCATGCCACTAGGGGCCCCCATCAGGGTTGCCAGGTTCATTGAAACCAGGGATGGTATGTCAAAATCTGTGTTTTTTTTACATCTGTCCCAGATATGTTTGAAACCGACATGCTTTTGATGTGAAAATCCTGAGATTTTAGCTGCCCTGCCTCCTGGTGTGCTGGCCCTCTGTAAGCCCGGGGGCCCCATAATCTTCTATTGCCCAGGGGCCCCATGAGTTGTCAGTCCGCCCCTGATGCAATGTGTTACTTAAATCCATGTAAATACCACAGTGCAGGGCTGGTAGGTTTCAGCCAGAAAGGCAAATACTGCCAGTTATTCTTCCAAGCAGTTTGGGATTGGGACCAGTAATATCCTGACTGGTAACTACTCTGTTGTAGTGACTACATTTAAAAGCTCACTATCAAAGTTGAAAAGGCTAATAATAACATATACTTACAAATTTTGGCTTATAATCCGCACTTATTGGGCCAGATTCTCAAAAGAGATACGACGGTGTATCTCCAGATACACCGTCGTATCTCTGTATCTGGCCCTGGGTATCTATGTGACTGATTCTTTGAATAGATTTTGCTTTGATCCGACTTGCATAAGTCACTTACACCGTCGGATTTTAAGTTGTAATGTTACGCTGGCCGCTAGGTGAGGTTCCCGTCGATTTCTGCGTTGATATGCAAATGAGCATGATACGCAGATTCCCGAACGAAGTTGCGCGCCGTTGACGTAAATTACGTAGTTTGCGTACGCGTAAGTTTACCCCTGCTATATGAGGGGTAACCTTGCGTATGTCCGGCGTAAGTCATGTTAAGTATTGGTGTTGGGACAGTGTCGTGTTTTTCCATCGTTTACGTAACTCGTCGCGAATAGGGCTGTACGTTAATTACGTTGCCGTCGAAATCAATGCATTTGCGGCGTACTATGGAGCATGCGCAGTGGGCTACGTTTCTGGCCGGCGCATGCAGCACGCCCCCCTCCTTCCCTATTTTAATTACGCGGCCTTACGCCGTCCCATTTACGCTACGCCACCACACATTACGGAGCAAGTGCTTTGAGAATACAGCACTTGCCCGTAAAAAGTGCGGAGGCATAGCGTAAATTGGTTACGCTACGCTACGCAAAAAAACGCTATTGTAGGAGAATCTGGCCCATTGTGTTCTAAGCCTGCCATAGTATAGAGTAGCAACACCACAGTGAATGAGAAGGAAGTAGAAGATGATACTTACCCACTCTGGCTCTTTCCAACTCAACCAGGCAATGATCATATCTACAGGGCAGACAATTGCCCACCAGCCAATAGCGGGATTATTGATCAGAGAGGTTAGAAAATGTATCCTGGTTGCCATTTTCCTCCTAAAGATATGCAGCACCTTCAGCTTATGATCCTGCAGGTTTGAGACGCACTCTGTAGTGCTCAAAATAACTGTAGTCATAAGGGCTGTTGGGCAAGCCTGCATGGGCAGCAGCCAAAGGACTCGTATAATGAGCATAATGTCATTATACCTTGAGCAGTCTGATTGATGCATCCAGGACTTATCTGAATAAATATTCAATGCAACTGCTAATGTGCTGTTGGGATAGATTGATTCAAACTTAATTAATGTGTTTATTTGAGCTCACTTGGCAATGCCCTGCGTCATTCCAGGTCTGAATAGAGAGCCGGAAGATTCAACTGTTCCTTTTCTCTCAGTTATACCTTTTGACTCTGTGGAGACCAGCTATGATAAAATGCCATCACCACTGCAGTTCCTCTTTACATTTTACAGAGATGCTATTTACAATTCCAACAGGTATTTCTTCTCTTGATCTGCTATACTTGGAGAGTCAGATAAAAAGGAATCATGGGCAGCTTCAAGATCTTGCAGTGTCCGGAAAAGCTGGGTAACGCTGTCTGTCTTTGCAGGATCTAAGAGATGAACAAAATTTGCAGGAATTATCATAAGGTCATTTTTTGCAAAACTTTAGAAAAGTGACAACGCGGTTGGGAGTTGACATAAATACACACTGTAACTGTAACAGTTATCATTCAAGGCATGTCTTGACTAACTATTTCAGGAAACAGTGTTTCCATTAGGGCGATTGACCCCTCTGTACTGGTGATCACTGTCACCTAGAATGTGAGAGGAAATATTTAGAGCTGTCCCCAGAACGGGAGGTACGAGGATATCTTCCAATAGCGACACCTGTTTTAAGGACAACTGTTTTAAAGGCTTCTCTAGGGCAGGAAGTGGAAATTTAGCCTATGGTACACATAATGCAAATAATCCCAAAGAGTTTTGAACTCTTTTCTGCCCTATCCAAAATTGAAAAAAAAGTTTTGGCTATATACAATGCACAGCATAAATGAGTACACCCCAACAGATTTGTCAGAAAACCTTTACTTTCTTTTTAGAATCAACAGCATCCAGGCTATAAAAGATGTCGTTCTTGAAGAATGGAAAAAGATAGCTGTTGCAAGATGTTTCCAACTTGGTGCTGTCATTACAAATCATGGAGGTCATACCAAATACTAGATGTTGTAGTTTTTGTTGAGGGGTGTATTTATTTTTGCATCAACTAATTTGAGTAAACATTTTGTTATATTATGAACCATACTTTCATGTAATGGAGCTAAACAAATGTTCTATAAAGCTCAGTTTTGTCATGTGTTTATTGAGATATTGATTAAAATCTTTTCAAAAGGGATGTACTCATTTATGTTTAGCATTGTATAAACTTTAAGAATAATGACTGGCAGACACTGACTGACACATGCACATTACTGTAAAGCCCACTAACTTCCAAAATAAAAGAATGATCTTTGATACTGTAGGGCCTGGTTCACATTTTTGAGGCTCTGAGAGGTGTATTTGCACAGGCATGGCAGCCAATTCATTTCAACAAGCTGCTGTGATTTACGCAGGAAAAAGGTTCCTGCACCATTTTTAGAAACACGGCAGCAAGGAAATTATGCGATTTCCCGGTGGTTCCTGCACCCGCAAACGCGCTACGTTTTTAGATATGTGGGGGTGTCATTAAGAATCAATGGCAGCCCCGTGCATTTTTAAACAGCAGCACATTTTGGCTGTGGGTGGTTGCAGGTGCAGAAACAGGTGCAATTCCCCCACTAACAGCCACCCGCAATAGAGTGAACCATAGCTAAAAGGCTGTGAAAAGCTACAAAAGACACGGTATGTTGTCTGTGTATACATAAGATATTATCTGCATTAGTACTGTGAATGTGGCTGTCATTAAAGCGGAGTTCCACCCAGGAAAACCACTTTTGCCCATCTTCTTTAAAAAAATAAAAATAAAAAAAAACCTGAAAAAAAAAAAAAAATACTCACCCGAAATACCTGTTGCTATGCGGAAGTCCGTAATCTGCCTCACCTGCACTGCGGTGCCTTTTCTTCTTGTCCTTCTCCTTGTGAATGGGGCGCGCTGCTTTCTGGGAACTGTGTGTGTTCTCAGAGAGCAGCGCGCCCATTCACAAGCCAGCGTGAGACTCACGCAGGCGCAGTAGGAAATGGGCAGTGAAGCCGTACGGGGGGCCCATCAGCGCGGGCAAGTAGGACAAAGTAAGTGTCCTTATTTAAAGTCAGCATCTACACTGTTAGTAGCTGCCGACTTTAAAAAAAAATAATTATTGCGGCTGGAGCTCCGCTTTAAAAGCAACAACCCACTGGCATCCCTAGGATGGGAGACTCTAATATTTATTTATTACAGGGACTTATATAGTGCTGTCAATTTCTGCAGTGCTTTACACAGAGGTGTATCTAGTGAAAATAGCGCCTATGGCAAGCACTGAAACTGTGCCCGTCGAAACATTGGAAACCCATCTTATAGATAACCTTAACAAAAAAAACAGCTAACAAAATTAGTGATATTTATCATCCTTGGCTAGCGACATATCCTCTTTATGGAGAAATCTGGGGTTTATTAGACTCCTGATCCCTCCTCTGCCCTCCAAGGAAATCTTCATCACTTAAATCACCCTAAAATACATGTATGTGCCATCCCATCCAGCATACTGCCGTCAGCTACAGTATGCTGTTGTTTTTTTTTTTTTTATCGCTGTACTTACGGTTTAATCGCTAATTGTATTTTCTTCCTACCGCAGGGAGTAGGCGTTCCTACATGATTGGCGTGCAGCTATGGCGCGGCTATAGCGCGTCACGCCTTCCGAAAATAGCCGGACCAGGACTCGGCTCTTCACGGAGCTATACGGCGCTTGCGCACAGACCTAGGAGCTGACTGCGCAGGCGCCGTATATAGCCGAGTCCTATTTTGGCTATTTTCGGAGGGCGTGACGCGCCATAGCCGCACGGGGGGAAGAAAATACAATTAGCGATTAAAACGTAAGTACAGAGATAAAAAATAAATAAAAATATGCATACTGTAGTTGACGCCAGTATGCTGGATGGGATGCCATATAATTGTTTTACGGTGAACCCCCGCTTTAAGGCCTCCGTTTTCACAGAGGAGAGCGAGAAACTGATGTTCCTCCTTCTTCTTTGTGCGGGACCGGATGGAATGGGAGAGCCTGGGAGAACAGGAGAGGGCTGTGGCTCAACGCAGCTGGGATAGCGCTGCCATTGTCCATTAGCAAAGGTGCTGAAAAGGAGATCTCGGGAGGAGGGAAGAAGAGATCCACAGACCCTGGTAAGTGCCTTGCTGCCCAGCCACTCAACAGTGCCCCTTCATATGGTGCCCATGGCTGCCATACCCTAGATACGGCACTGGCTTTACATATATATTATACATTCACATCAGTCCCTGGCCTTTAACCGCTTGCCGACCAGCCGCCGCAGTAATACGGTTGCAGGTCGGCACGGGTGCGCGAGAGCCCGTAGCTCTACGTCGCCACCTTCGACGGCCACTAGGGGGCGCGTGCGCACCGCCGGCGGCCCGCGCGCGCGCCCCCCGCTCGCCCCCGAGTCCCGTGCGTGTGCCCGGCGGGCACGATCGCCGCCAGGCACACGCGATCGCTCGTTACAGAGTGGGGAACGGGAGCTGTGTGTGTAAACACACAGCGCTCGTTCCTGTCAGCGGGGGAAACGCTGATTTTCTGTTCATACAATGTATGAACGGAAGATCAGTGATTCCCCCTAGTAAGTCCACCCCCCCATACAGTTAGAAGACGAATAGGAACACACTTAACCCCTTCCCTGCCCCCTAGTGTTAACCCCTTCACTGCCAATGGCATTTTTATAGTAATCCAATGCATTTTTATAGCATTGATCGCTAAAAAAATGCCAATGGTCCCAAAAATGTGTCAAAAGTGTCCGAAGTGTCCGCCATAAGGTCGCAGTACTGAAAAAAAACGCTGATCGCCGCCATTACTAGTAAAAAAAAAAATAATAATAAAAATGCCATAAAACTACCCCCTATTTTGTAAACGCTATAACTTTTGCGCAAACCAATCAATAAACGCTAATTGCGATTTTGTTTTACGAAAAATATGTAGAAGAATACGTATCGGCCTAAACTGAGGAAAACATTTTTTTTTTTATATATTTTTGGGGGATATTTATTACAGAAAAAAGTAAAAAATATTGCATTTTTTTCAAAATAGTCGCTCTGTTTTTGTTTATAGCGCAAAAAATAAAAACCGCAGAGATGATCAAATACCACCAAAAGAAAGCTCTATTTGTGGGAAAAAAAGGACGCCAATTTTGTTTGGGAGCTACGTCGCATGACCTCGCAATTGTCAGTTAAAGCGACTCAGTGCCGAATCGTAAAAAGTGCTCTGGTCTTTGGACAGCAATATGGTCCGGGGCTGAAGTGGTTAAGGAGCTTACAATCTAAGGTCCCTAACTCACACTCATACATACACACAGAGCTTTTTTTCTCAGAAAATAGGTGCAGGAACTTAACCACGACCCTGTTCAGATTTCACAAACAGTAGAAGGGTGTTAAAGGTGCATTAAATACCAGGATTGCATTACATACAGATTGCAGGGTTCAGGGGGTTACACACAGAGTGCAGAGCTGTCACTTGTAAACACAGAAACCAGACTTCTATGTTTCCAAGTGAATGTGGTGAGCAGGCACCATAGGGTCTGAGCCAAAGGTGGTGGAACCGAGTTCCCCCAAGTTCCCCTTGAAAAAAAGCCCTGCATACACATACTGGGGCCAATTTAGACAGGAGACAATTAACCTACCAGCATGTCTTTAGAGTGTGGTACAGTACAGTGAATGCACATTACAGAACAACCTGTGCAAGCAGATACTGTGCAAGGCTGCAAAAGTGACTTTTGCAATTTCTGTGTTTACATATACAGTATAATTTTGATTGGCAGTGATGAAAGGCAGTGATGTGTCAGAGTCTTAATGTTGCAAAATACTGTAAGTTTACGTAGTACCTGAAAAACTTACCTGAACTGGAATGAGATTTGCCAGTATAATCATGCTTTGTCAGCTCCACATATTTCTCCCTACACATACAAAAGATAATATTATGTAAAGGATATTCAGTAGAAAGTTATACATTAAAGTAGAATTATATCCTCAACACAACTAGTCTTAAAGGGGTTGTAAAGATACGTGTTTTTTTCACCTTTAATGCATCCTCTGCATTAAGGTGAAAAATCATCCGACGATTAGCGCCCCCTGAGCCCCCGTCTACCTACCTGACTCCTTGAAAGTCCCGCACCGTGAACGCTTGCTGGATTCTCGGCAGGGGTTTTCAGGTTATTCGGGTCATTCATTGGTTGATTGAAAGTAGCGCAGCCATTGGCTCGCACTGCTGTCAAACACATGCAATGATGCGGCGTGGCCGAGTGATACAGGGTTTGATTTGTTAAAGCTGGAGAGTGCAAAACCAGGCTCACTTTTTTATGGAAACCAATCAGCTTCTAACCTCAGCTTGTTCAATTAAGCTTTGGCAATAAAACGTGTCTGCTTTGGTCTGGCTTGTGTAGCTAATAGATGCCCAACAGGATAAGGAATGTCTTTAGGAGGTACCATATCTAAATTATAAGTATAAAACTAGGTCTTCTCTACACTATTTCTTTTTTTTTTCACAATAAATGTTTTCATTGAAAAAACAAGAGCATAACAATTGTACAAAAAATGCTTTTAACATAAACATGTCAGTGAGTATATAAATTCACTTAAATATGCATTGGAAAATAATCTTCTCTACACTATTTCTAAGCACCTTCAAATGTATGTCTAGGCCCAAAGTTTGTTTTACTTCACTTTCCACTTGCCTAGAAATTTTCAGTCCTCTCCACTCTCTTTCAGCCCAGGCTAAGCAAGGAAAACTGTCAGCCATCTTTTATCTGTGCACTGGTATCTTATATACGGTTTCATGTATGACCCCAGTTACTACTTAAATGATCAAATTATACTTTGGTCATGAGCACACATGTAACGGGTACATAACATTGTCCTTATAATCTCGTAAGACATGAAGGAGAGATCCCCAACCTAACTAAAGCCTTGTGCACACTGGGCACTTAGACCCAGTGCACGATATGCTGGTGTTTTGTTGTGAGTAGAAGGCACAGGTGCACCATCCAGGCCCGCTACCAGCAGCCTGTAAAACCCTATGAGAGGTTTAAAGCTACTGCTGGATGGGGCTGGACAGTGAACCAAGTGGTGCTAATGTTTATGGTAACATACATTCAGGGGTGAATTCTCAGGGACGACTGACAAAATGTCGGGATCTCATGCACCAGAGCTAAACATCTTGTCTGCATGAGGCCTATGGTTTTTGACCCTTCCCTGATCTGAAGGCCAGCCCCTCTTGAGGCTATGAGAACCTTGGTTTCACATAGTTTCCTCAGGAGAGTGAGTGTATTTTCTTCAGCTCTGATGCGTTCTGTTAATTTGGAAGATTTTTCTACTGTCAACAGTAGTTGGCAGATTCAGACCAGATACTGAAAACCTACAAGTCTCTCCATTTAGCCAACTAGAGCAGGTTTTCTTGGTTCATTAAGTATACTGATGTTCACTCTGCGACAGCCCAAAATTCTTGGAAATTTCTACAGTCAGCTAAGAAACACAATGGCCAAGTCTCTTCTAGCACACAACCCAGCAGCTCTCCTATGCAGCCAGTACATGCTACAGCCAGTGCATAGTGACCTCCTCTGTAAGCAAGCATCTGGGACATGGCAGACACAGTGGGTGAATCAGCCAACCTCCATACTCCCTCTCACAAACTTTAAGCACTGCTGGTCTGAGGATACAGAAGAGGGATTCCCCTACTGCTACAAGAATCGCACAAATTTAAATTCCACATTCCTCCCCAAGGAGGATATCTATCTCTCCATTGCCTGGCTCCTTTTGGGCACGACTTTCTTTAGATACACAGTATTCCAGAACAACCTAATAACAGGTACTCTAGCTCCAGGTTGCTGTGTAGGCCTGTGAGTTGTCTTTTATCGCATACTTCACAAGTGCAGTAAGTGCTTTTGTTTTTTTCATCACCAGACTTTAGTCTCAGATCTACAAGCTTGCAACCCTAGTCTTCTGTACACGTTGTCTTAAGACTTTTGGTCATTGCCTCTGCTTCAGCAGATGCTAGTTCTGTCAAAAAACCCTGCAAGTGGCTGTTTAATGAACTTTATTTTCTCTTTGCCTAGGTTTTTTTCTTGGGCTGGTTTGCCTGTGTTTGTGTTCCTGTGCCCACTTGGGCTACTTTTGGATGTCCCTAGGCTGCCTAATTATTATAAAGCTTTGTCCCTCATTGGACAGGGTAATTAAGAATTTTGTACTGACTATAAAATCCTATTCTCTGAGTTCTTTTTGAAATGTTAGCTTCTATTGAGTAGGTGTGAGGGGGTTAAAGCTTCAAAGGGTGCTGGCTTTCCGTCTCCTGTATGTTTAGTGTCCAGTTAGTCAGCAGGGCTCAAGTTTCTTTTTTCAAAGCAGGAACGCAGTTCGCTTTGCAGGACTAGAGCAGCTGAGAGCCGATCCTTCACTAAGCGGCGATGCCTAGCTCGAGTCACTGTCAGGGGCCGGTGAACCTTAGTAATCCTTTATGTTACTGGCCGCTTCCTGTATATGAATTCATTGGGTAGTGTGCGGGTATTCCGTCACTTCCTTGATGCTGCAATGTCTCCTGGGAGCTTTTTTCATTGTTCCCAGGAGACATTGCAGAGGTCTGCCACAAGTTATTGCGGGATTTAGAAAGAACTTGCTTAACCACTTAAGACCCGGACCTTTAAGCAGCTAAAGGACCCAGCCAGGTTTTGCCATTCGGCACTGCGTCGCTTTAACAGACAATTGCGCGGTTGTGCGACGTGGCTCCCAAATAAATATGGCGTCCTTTTTTCCCCACAAATAGAGATTTCTTTTGGTGGTATTTGATCACCTCTGCGGTTTTTATTTTTTGCGCTATAAACAAAAATATAGCGACAATTTTGAAAAAAAAATTTTTTACTTTTTGCTATAATAAATATCCCCCAAAAATATATAAAAAAATATTTTTTTTCCTCAGTTTAGGCCGATACGTATTCTTCTACCTATTTTTGGTAAATAAAAAAAATCGCAATAAGTGTTTATCGGTTGCTTTGCGCAAAATTTATAGCGTTTACAAAATAGGGGATAGTTTTATTGCATTTTTATCATTTTTTATTTTTTTTTACTACATCATGGCGGACACTTCGGACAATTTTGACACATTTTTGGGACCATTGTCATTTTCACAACAAAAAATACATTTAAAATGCATTGTTTATTGTGAAAATTACTATTGCAGTTTGGGAGTTAACCACAAGGGGGCGCTGAAGGGGTTATGTGTGACCTAATGTGTGTTTACAACTGTAGGGGGTGTGGCTGTAGGTGTGACTCATCGATTGTGTATCCCTATAAAAGAGATCACATGATCGATAACGCCGCCACAGTGAAGAACGGGGAAGTGTGTTTACACACGGCTCTCCTCGTTCTTCAGCTCTGGGGACCGATCGCAGGACTCCAGCGGAGATCGGGTCCGCGGGTCCCACGGTCCCAGAGCTTCGGACTGGGTCGCGGAAACACACCACGGGTGCGCGCCGCGACCCACGGCTGGGCACTAGCACAGGACGTACCTGTACGTGCATGTGCCCAGCTGTGCCATTCTGCCGACGTAAATGTGCAGGAGGCGGTCCTTAAGTGGTTAAAGGTACAGTGAATCGAAAAAACAAACAAAAAACATGCGGTTTAGTAATTATGCATATGAGCGTATTATTATTTTTATTTGTTGGGGGAGTGGATCTTGGGTGGGAGTTCCCACACTTTTTTTCCCAGGACTTGACCCCTGTTAGTCAGCAATATAACTTAATTATCTTCAAGCTGTGTCCCTCGACAGACTGAGAAAAGGATTTTATGAATTACACTGCACTTCCTTCTAAACTCTTAAACTGAGGGAACATTTATTATCACAGATGTATATAAATCTTTGACCCCTCTTACTTCATCTGCTCTCTCACTCCAATGAGGTGTTTGAAGATGAGCTGAGCCTCTAGATCGGGATTCAAGAGATCATTCCATTCCTGTAATGTGACTTCATGTCGTGTTTTGTCGCAGCCAGCACCTGAATTACATAAAGACCACATATAAAACAAACAGATCAGTATATCGTACGAAATCATGGATTTATTTCTAATTTACCCTAAATATTTGCCATTTTACCTACTCTGTTTTGCAAATTCTAACTGCCCTTTTTACTGTAAGTTAGAATACATGCAGAATACTGTGTGCATTACTTTTATTTTCAAAAGAAGAGGCACCGTAAAAATCGATACCCTGGGGAAATAATGACAGTATGCTCTATGGAAAGCTGTTAAGGGCTCATACAGTAGAATCATCAGTAGTAGTGGATACACCAGTACAAGTTTGCAAATAATGCTGTCCTGGAAATATTTAGAAGAGTCTGTGATGGAAGCAATCATTTCACCATTGTTTATTGGTTTTTCAAACACTAAAGCTACTCATTGTAGGCACTTTCCATGTAATTTTATGACTATACATAAGTGCAGGATCTTTATAATTTAGTTACCAGTAACACAGTATCAGGGAATGGTGACATACTTGACCCATAGGTATAACATGTTCTCTGCATAAATCCAAAGAAAACTAAATGCATTAGCTAGGCATCTGTTTTTGGACAAGCAAAGAAGCATTAAAGATCACACTCAAACTTGTTATTCATTGCTTTTATGAACAGAAAGCCATGTAAATGATGCCATTGTAAAGCAAACAACAAGATACCCTGTATGGTACTAAAATTACTGTGGACCCTGGGACCCAAGTAATAGTAAAAACATCTGTTGTAGGAAAAAAACTGACTGGGTCATTTGCACATATGTATAAGATAGGTAGGTTTCCTTGATCCATTCAGATGTTTTTGTGATTACAAATCTGAAATCTGTTTTGAAAGTGTTATAATATGCCCAAAAATGTCCCACATGTATGGTTTTGACTTCTCTTCCTCAGCCTTCTCTCAGCAGCATTGGTAGGTAACTGAGCTCTTTGGTAGGAATGGAGCAAGATTGTTAGATACCAATATATTGGGAGCATCTAAAGCAATCATACCTGTGGTATTTCACTGCTCGTATTTCTGTATTATCATAACAATTTGCACTGGTTTAAACAAAAGCAAGTGACAAGTTTGCTTGCTTGAACTCTAAAACTAGATGCAAATGCAGTGACAACTAAAACATTATTATTGATCATGATCATTTCTTGTAAAATGCCATAAAGTGTTTGCAATACCCCCTTTGTCCTTCTGGTGGCAGCAGCTCCATTTCTCTCCTTTAAACACTCCAGGATGATATGAGCACAGCATGTTGGCGTTGTTGACACAGACCTTTCGCAATGCCGACAGCCATTGATTCAGTTCATTAACACACTAAAATAGATGAACACATTTATTTTACTTTTTAAACATACAGGTTTTATAAGGTGGCATCTTGGCAAGCATTTTTTGACATCTGCAAGTGGCCAACCAAAAGCTGAATATGAAAGATTTCACTGTGTGTTCAGCTCACTACACCTGTCCATGATTGATGAAGGGCATGCTTTCATGTTGTGTGGACCTGACATGCAACATTTGAGCCACACCAAATTATAGATAGACATTAATTTCCAATAGTGCTGCCAGGCTGGGATTTACTCCCTTTGCCGCCCCAAGGCCGGGTCCTTCAATGCCCGCCTCACCACCATTGCAGCCTTACCATGCCTTCATTGCAGCCTCACCATCACTTACTGTGCCCTCATTGCAGCCTCCCTCACCATCATTGCTGCCTTACTGTGCCCTCATTGCAGCCCCATTCACCATCATTGCAGCCCCCCTCACCATCATTGCAGCCCCCCTCACCATCATTGCAGCAGCCCCCTTCACCATCATTGCAGCCCCCCTCATCATCATTGCAGCCCCCTTCACCATCATTGCAGCCCCCCTCACCATCATTGCAGCCTCCCTCACCATCATTGCTGCCTTACTGTGCCCTCATTGCAGCCCCCTTCACCATCATTGCAGCCCCCCTCACCATCATTGCAGCCCCCTTCACCATCATTGCAGCCCCCCTCACCATCATTGCAGCCTCCCTCACCATCATTGCTGCCTTACTGTGCCCTCATTGCAGCCCCCTTCACCATCATTGCAGGCCCCCTCACCATCATTTCAGCCTTACTGTGCCAAACAATGTAGCCTCATCAGTCAGTGTGCATTACACACATCAGACCTCGGGTAGCAGTGGGTGCAGGGGCGGCATCGGTTGTAACACACATCGGGAGACTGTTGTGTCACGGAGCTCACTGTGAAAAGTTTGGGGGCGCTTTGATAAAAGTCCCACCCTTCTCCTAGATCAGCTTGTGTGATAGACAGAACACTTCCTCTATCACACGAGCTGGTCTAGGATGAGGGCGGGCCCAAACTTTTCACAGTGAGCTCCATGACACAACAGTCTCCCGCTGTGTGTTAAAACCGATGCCACCCCTGCACCCACTGCTGCCCGAGGCCTGGCCTCAGTGGCCTTGTCAGGAATCCAGTCCTGAGTGCTGCCACCTGGCTAGTATCATGGTCAGTCTGGCCTGTAAAAATAAAACTGGCGGCTCTATAAAGACAGCCATTTCCCACATAGCTGTAATTACACTGATGCAAATTTAGACTATCAATAAAAAATGTCAGTAACTGGGAATACTTCTGCAGATTTCAATAATTATTATTTTCTTTCTGTAAAGTAGTTGCTCACCCCAAAAATCAGCGGTCAGACATTGATTAAATAAATGATTCTGCAAACCTTGACTTTTAAAAAGATCAATAGGAGCATCTTCTTATAACATTCACCATATTATAAATACAAATAAATATGGAAAATGTTAAAAGGACTTGTACTTCCTTACTGAACAATGGGAACTACAGATATGTGGTAAATGCTACGCAATCCAGAAAACACACAGTATAATAAGTATTTGCCTGCAAATGGTCAAAAAATCATTCATAGCCCACTTTAAAAGGTATCTGATACCAACAAATAGTAGCAACAATAATGTAACAAAACAAATCATGTGTTGATGTATAGGTACATTGTTCAATGCTATTAATACACTAATGATAGAGGGCCAGATTCAGAGAGAATTAGATTATCGTAGCGTATCAGAAATACACTACGCCGCCGTTTTTTACCTGGCTCTACGTGGAATCCAGGTAGATTTTGTCCAGTAAACGACAGCGGCGTAGTGTATTTCTCCCGGCGCAATCCATCTACGCGAGTAGGGGGCGTGAAGCATTTAAAATAGGCGCGTTCCCGCGGCGATCGAACTGCGCATGCTCCGTTCACAAATTTCCCACCGTGCATTGCGCGAAATCACGTCGTTACGTCATTCGTTGTTTGAGTAGCGTCGTTTACAGACATTTCTATTCCCGAACGACTTACGTAAAAAAAAAAAAAAAAAAATTAAATTCGACGCGGGAATGACGGCCATACTTAACATGGGCTACGCACCGTTAGACCAGCAAAAAGCTGGTCTAACAGTACGTAAAAAAAAAAAGACGTAAGCGATTGCGAAGACCGCTCGTATCTTCGTGGATCGCCGTAAAAACTCATTTGCATATCCCGACGCATCAAAACGACGCGAACTCCTCCCAGCGGCCGCAAAAATATCGCAGCGTAGATCCGAAGGCTTACGAAGACGTAAGCCTCTCGGATCGAAGCCCGAAGCCGCCGTATCATGGTTTGAGGATTCAAACTAGTGATACGGCGCGCACAATTTGAAATTACTCCTGTCTAACACCAGTTAGACAGGCGTAATTGCTCTATGAATCTGGGCCAGAGTCTCTACCATCTTACATTGGTGACATTGTTTGTTTCTAAAATACAATTTATCAGTACCTTACACTGCAAATATAACGCTTCCAGGCTACCAGTTTCATCTGTGTAAATGATCTGCATTACATTGGAATTCCCAAAACACTTTTCTTCTACCTTTTCCAAGGCTCGAATTCTTGATAGAGGTATAAATGAACTTGTCTGTAAAAAATAAATAAATATACAAAACAAAAACTCTTACTTAAAGCATAACTATAGGCATGTTAGATAGAGTAAGGGAGGGTTATAACCCATGTTTGGTATTTTTTGCCATCTATGTCTCATTGGTAAGATTTCCCTTCACTTCCTATCCATTAGCCATAACAGGAAATGAGAGGAAATCCCTCCAAAGTGAGGGAATACCTGGTTATTACCAGGTCCAGTATGCTTATTGGAAGATTTCCCCTCTAATACTGTTCTAGAGAAAACATAACATTATGGATTTTCTTTTACTTTATACAGTGCATCCGGAAACTATTCACAACACTTCACTTTTTCCCCATTTTGCCTTATTCCAAAATGAATAAAATTCATTATTTTTCTTAAAATTCTACAAACAATACCCCACAAAGACAACGTGAAGGAAGTTTAATTGAAATCCTTGCAAATTTATTAAAAGTAAAAACACAAAAAATAAAATAAAATCACATATACATAAGTATTTATAGCCTTTGCCAGCCTTTGCCATTCAAAATCTAGCTCAGTCACTTCTTGTGGCACTGATTCTTGAGATGTTTCTACAACTTGATCGAAGTCCACCTGTATTAAATTCAGTTGATTGTACATGATTTGGAAAGGCACACACCTGTCTATATAAAGTCCCAAAGTTAACAGTGCATGTCAGAGCACAAACCAAGCCATGAAGTCCGAGGAATTGTCTACTGCCTTTGTAGTTAAATGTTTTTTGCCATGTTGGACAAAAGCTCAAGTTTTGCACAATGTTTTTTTACATTGTAACATACCCTTCAGTGGAATTAAACATAATTCTGGGGAGGGGGTCCTGTATATATGCGTCAATTTACTTGGTGCAATTTTATTCTTAAGGTTGGATGCTTTTTTGTAGGTCACTCTAGGCTGATTTGGGAGAAGGGGTTTAAGATATGGGTCCTCTAATAATATTGCCCAATACTTTTTGAGAAATGCTTCCATCTTTTTTATGGTCATGGTGGAACCTAGTGGTGAAACCCTTTTCAACAAATCATCCCATTATTTCTCCCCTAGTCACCATATAACATTCTTAGGCAAACTTAAAAATACATCTAAACACACATGTTGTCATGTATATATATATATATATATATATATATATATATATATATATATATATATATATATATATATATGTATATATATATGGATATATATATATATATGGATATAAATGTGTATATATTGTCCGAATTCCCTAGACTCTATTGGGATAATGTACACTTTAGTACAATATGTCAATAATAGGACCTTTACATTATTCGTCTCTATTACATCCACATAATATATTAACCCATAGTAATTGTATAGGAGGCAGCTAAGGTTTATGATTTTTAGCTTGTATATGCACTTGTAGTTCTTGTAATTTTATATTAACTGTTAAAATGTATATCTTTATATATAATTTTTAGGCCTTTTACCAATTTGATATGCTAATAATCGTATATCAAATGCATTTTTAATAATGGTTTATTAAAAGTACACATAGGATTGCTCTTAACAAGCCTTAAGGATTTCCACAGCATTTTCCTCACTAGTAAGATTTTAGATTACCATATAGTGTAATTTGTAATGTCCCAGTTAGATTGCAATATACCTAGACATATATAAGGATCCTTCCTTAGCCTTAGTTCCAATAGCTTGAGAAAGGAGCGTGCAATGTGTACATTTTTGTAGTGTGCATGCTCCGAATACAGCCGTAAGAAGGCCAGTGACACCATCACTGTCAGCGCTGCATCCCATCATCCAGCTCAGGCTGCATTCCAGCCCTCAGTTTCGGACACAGCTGTGCTTCTACCCTCGGTTTGACTACACTCCACCAAAGCAGATTCCTGTGAGTCAGGACAGCCCAGACAAGAGGCTCAGATACTTATGGACACAGCCCTCATTCAGACACCCGATGTAGCGACATCCACTGGTTTAGATGTGCCCATCTACCCTATCTTCAGTGTGAGATTTTAATGTTTTGTGATATACATTAAATGACACAGTTTATGTTCAGAAGCGCCTGTTTTTCTTTCTGTTTTTCATGTTTAGAGATCGCTTCACTTTCCCAACAAGGATTGCCCTGACACAGTGGTCTGTGTTCCCCGCACATAGAGCTACAAGCTTAAAGGACTAAATCAATATATCAATATCTATTTTCTGCACCACTTTCCACTTGTTGTGCCGTGTATAGAACCTGCTGCAGCAAAACTGACATTTATAAAGATAAAAAATTACATTTAGATTGATTTCCCCTGTAAGCTTTCTTTATTTGGACAAGCTGGAATTGAAATGCTGTAGATGGCAGACAGTGTTCTTTTTTTTCCGATGAAGCAGCTAAAGCAGATACATTTGCCTGCTATACTCTACAGCTTGTGGTGTGCTGCTGGCAGACATGTTCAAAGGACCTGTGACTCCCTTTGCTATACCATCATCCCTGTCAGTGGAGGCTGCTGAGAGGTGATGAGATATAGCGAGGGTAGACATAAAAGGTGAGGAGTGAGGAGGAGAAGAAGTGTGTCCCTTGTGTGTGGCTTTCAGGTGCTCTTGCCAATGGGCTGAGTGGGGGAGGTTAAATGCCTTGTCAAGCATGTGGTACTCATATGGCTAGTGTTTTTGCCATGCTTGATCTGCAAATTGCAACAGTGTGTTCACCTGCACGTCTGCTAAAAAAGGTCCAAATAGCTGAGCTGTGGGAAGTGACCGGGAGATAACAGCTTCACAATCTGATGGAATAGGGTGACTGCTCTCTACTCTTCCATGACGTCTGCCTCTGGAGGTCATCCTGCCACGTTGTTATTGTGCCTCCTCCTCATTTTCCTCCTCTGCTCTATTCGTCACCCAAATCACGTCAGTGACCTCATCATAAACCCCTCATCAAGGAGAGGCAGATGTTTCCATGCTACTATGAGGGGTCCAGCTGTATCTGTGTCCACAGGCAAAGGTGGACATGGTCTGTCCTCAGGCAGGGCACATCTGTCTCTGTTTAGTAATGTTGCCCATGCTATCCGGCCACAACATGCAGAGAAGGTGGTGGACTGGTTTACTAAACCACCCCCCTTAGCCTCTATCACCCAAGCTGACACTAGCGCACAGTCCACTGCGCACAGGACACTCCTTGTCCACAGCTACTCCTGCCATAGCCCCAGCATCATACACAGAGGAGTCAGCTGAATAATTTAAACACAGTGTCACCCACTTGCTTCTTGATGATGCACAGACATTACTTGATTCTCATGTTGGTTCTGAGGTAGAGGAAGGGAGTAACATGAGTCTACAGAAAGGGGAGATCGGTCCAACCCGATGAGAATGGTCCGATGGACCGTTTTCATTGGTTCACCGCTGAAGTGGTCTGATGGACCATCAGTCCAAAATCCGATCGGGTCAGAACGTGGTGACATAGAACACAACGACGTGCTGAAAAAACAAAGTTCAATGCTTCCAAGCATGCGTCAACTTGATTCTGAGCATGCGCGGGTTTTTGGACCGATGCTTTTGCGTACTAACCATCCGATTTTAAAGTAAGTTTTAAAACTTTGGTCCGACAGACGACGGTCCGATGGGCTGTACGCGGCCTGATAAACATTAAATTGGCAGTCATGTTCCCCCAGCCTCAGTGTATTGCCAAGTTGGCTCCACCCCATCAGGAGAACAATAGTTCCACAGGGGGGATTCCCCCATCGACACAGGCTGCGGTGATGGTGAAAAGCGGTTATCTTTACTGTAACCCATGGTTTGAGTATTTTATGCACATGAGGGAGTGACATATGGTGTGAGCAGTTGTAATGACTATATTTGTATTTTCCTACACATAAGACGTTTTATTTTCAAATTTTTACTACGTGTAGGAGTGAAACTGGTATAGTTCATACAACCCTCATGTCTACTATTTTGGTAAGCAGTGTTGTGGTTTCTGTGAAAATGTCATTTATGGAGGTCACTAAATTCTTTTGAACTGCTCCAGTGAAAACTGGTGCAGTGCAAAAAAAGTGGTACGTTTTGCAGCAGAGACTTTTGTAATAGGTAAAGTCAGACGGAAAATTTTAATTGGGCTGTGCTTTCAGGTAAAAATGCAGTAATTAAGTTTACAAAAAGTTTGAACATTACAAGGGAATAAAGAATATGAATACATTTTTTACCTTTGAAAACTGAGTCTTGGCAAAATTTAAGGCATCAACAGTTAGTGAAAGGAAAAGCTTTTTGAAAGATGAAGTCAGTAGGTATCCTTTGCATTTAGTTTTGTAGGCCATTAACTGACCTTCTTTGACAGTAAGGCTCTGAAGATTTAGTGACTTCTGTAGATCTAGTTCTGCAAGATAAAAGCCAATATAATAAATGTAATCCAATTACTAAAGCTTTTTTTTTAATGGGAAATATCAACTTTTTAGAAGTTTAGCATATTTTGTATTTTGCCCTGGGCAATTTCGGTGCTCATTTTCTGAGAATAATGGAGATAACCCAACAAATTTTGTTCTGAAGATAACATCACCTACTTAGAAAATGTCATCAATAATTCGTGTCACTCTAAACCGGATAATATTTATTATTATCGATAAGAATGGAAAAAACGTTTTCAAAGAAAATACATTTCTTATGGAAAAAAACACTGCGCAAAAATAAATAGTGTAAGTGCTGCCAAGTACCGAAAAAATTGTAGATACAAATTTAACAACAAGTAAGAAAAGAAGGTACAGCGCAAAAACTAGTAATAATTGATAGTAAAAACCTATTGATTGAACATAGGTGTATATATAAAAAACACAAATAATGTAGAAAAAATTATATAAAAAAATAGGTATAAATATAAAAATATAAAAAAGTGACCTGAAGACACAGAAAATCAAAATTGATACTATATGATAGACAAGTGTGGTTGGTGGAGTCCAAATATAAACAGTTTATGAAACAGTGGATAATTGAAAGTCCAAAGAGTGAGAAATCCAATGTGAATCTGGTGAATCGCTGATATAATATTCGAAATGTGACATCAAAAAAGACCACTACACTACAGCGGTCAATATGGGCACAGGATATTTTTAAAGTCTCCCAACAAGACCGATGGGTATCCTAGATCCTGGATGTTGTCTTCATATGTGTCTCAGAAGGGAGAAAAAATAAAATCCCCATAGTGTGATACTGTTGCAAACAGCGATATTTATTAAAAAGTATTGCACTTACAGTTAGGCTGACAATGCACGCATTGAAACACCATCACGTCTCACACAGCAAGCAGGAATAGCGGGAGGATACGAGGAGAAGACGCCGAGATTAGTTGTTCATACGTTGTTTCAATGCGTGCATTGTCAGCCTAACTGTAAGTGCAATACTTTTTAATAAATATCGCTGTTTGCAACAGTATCACACTATGGGGATTTTATTTTTTCTCCCTTCTGAGACACATATGAAGGCAACATCCAGGACTTAGGATACCCCTCGGTCTTGTTGGGAGACTTTAAAAATATCCTGTGCCCATATTGACCGCTGTAGTGGTCCTTAGCTTCGGTAAGCAGACTACAACACTTTATCACTTGGGTGTTTCCTGGTGGATAGATCGCATGGATCTTTTTTGATGTCACATTTTGAATATTATATCAGCGATTCACCAGATTCACATTGGATTTCTCACTCTTTGGACTTTCAATTATCCGCTCTTTCATAAACTGTTTATATTTGGACTCCACCAACCACACTTGTCTATCATATAGTATCAATTTTGATTTTCTGTGTCTTCAGGTCACTTTTTTATATTTTTATATTTATACCTATTTTTTTATATAATTTTTTCAACATTATTTGTGTTTTTTATATATACACCTATGTTCAATCAATAGGTTTTTACTATCAATTATTACTAGTTTTTGCGCTGTACCTTCTTTTCTTACTTCTTATTTATTATTATCATTTGACTTTAAAGTGATTGTAAAGGGACTTGTTGACATCGCTGGACAGAGATGGGGCTCAGGTATTAGGGGGGGCTGAGGAGGGCTGCTGCACACAGAAGGCTTTTTATCCTAATGCATAGAATGCATTAACCTCCCTGGCGGTATGATTCTTTAAGATTTTAGGTGCTAAAAGCGGTACCATTATTTGCAAGGGAATTTGGCGTTTTATACTGTAGGCTTGTAATTCTTAGGAATAACTCACTGAAATCTATCCAAACAAGAGTCTAATAGGCATCCCGGGTATGATTTTTTTTTTTTTCTTATTAAAAATTATAATATAATAAATAATTATAAAAAATTATAACAAATAATAATATAATTATAGTAAAAATTATTCAATAATGTAATCAAATCAAAATCACTGAAATTTGCTCAGTTGCAGAATTTTTGCTGTCATTATTTTTTTTTTTTTATGACGAATTTCCCCACAAATCGCTATCGCTAAATTCTGCAAGTGATTCTGATTTATTATCGCTGTTTTTTAGCTGCTCTAAAACAATTTTTGCCATAAAGGGACACTTTTGGTTGCTATGGGCAATCTACAGTTTGCAGGGAGAAAGAACAGTTTTTATTATATAAAAGAACATGCAGGGCACTGGGCAGACCACTAGGGACATGGGGGGTGTGTATTTTTTACATACAGTACTGTAATCTATAAGATTACAGTGTACTGTATGTATAGTGTTTGTTTACTTTTTTAAATTTGGCGCCGTTCCCCCCCCTACGTCGCGACGCTCGCAGGGAAGGGAATCGGCGGAACACACAGCATCAGGCGGACATCCGCCCGCCGTGTACTGCGGGGATTCATCGCTGGATCGCAGAGAAAAGGTGAATAAACTTTTTTCTGCATCCAGCGAGGCAAGTCCGTGTGTGGCACGGGGTTACCGATCGTAGCTTTAAAATCTCACCCCGTGCCACACACGGGAAGACCGCCAGGGAGGTTAAGATAAAAAACCCTTCTCACTTTTCAACTCTTTTAACCTAGACTTTTAGGGGTTGATTTACTAAGACTGGAGAGTGCAAAATCTGGTACAGCTGTGTATGGTAGCCAATCAGCTTCTAATGCCACGTACACATGATCCGAATATTGTACGAAAATTTTAGTCCAAAGAAGATTCATCCGATAATCGGATCGTTAGTACAGGGCTTCCGTGAGCCGATCATGACAGTTTATCCGATAATATTTTATAGAAGATGCACGAAAATGTACCTCGTATGATTTGTTTGGTCAGTACAGTTGTCATCCGAAAATACAATACAAATACATTACAACGCATGACATCACTTCCGATTTTTTTTTCTGTCGTATGAGAATTTTCGTGACTTTAGTAACCTATTCAATTTCTACTTGCAACTAGCAAACTGTCATCGATTTTCGGATCATGTGTACGTGGCATTACTTGTTCTAGCTCGTTCAATTAAGCTTTGAGAAAAAAAAAACCTGGAAGCTGATTGGTTTCTATGCACAGCTGTGCCAGATTTTGCAGATTTTTAGTAAATCAACTTCTTATGCTGCGTACACACGATCATTTTTCGGCATTAAAAAAAATGTTTTTCAGCATGTAGAAAAATTGAAGTTTTTCCAACTTCATCAATAAAAACGATGTTGCCCACACACCCTCATTTAAAAAAAATGATGAACAAAGCGCGGTGACGTACAACACGTACGACGGCACTCTAAAGGGGAAGTTCCATTCAAGCTCCCATCTCATAACCTGCTTCTAAGCATGCGCGGGTTTAAAACTTTGTTTTTAACGTCGTTTTAGCCCACACACAATCATTTTTTACAACCCAAAAAATTTCATTTTTTAAAACGACGTTAAAAAATGCAGCATGCTTGAATTTTTTTTGTCGTTTTTCAGAAGATGAAAAAAGATGTGAAGCCCACACACGATCTTTTTAAATGACGTTTTTAAAAACGTCATTTTTTTCATACCGAAAAATGATCGTGTGTACGTAGCATTACTGTCTTGAATTTGTTGTGTTTTCTCACTTTTTTTTGTATTTTTTTGATAAAATTGTTGTTAGAAAGCACTATTACCTTCCTTCTCTTCAATATCTATAAGTTTGATAATGAATTCCTTCAGCTGTGAAACTCCTTGCTGAATACTTGGTTGTAGTGGAGCCATCCATGATTCCTTGGCTCTACTTGCTGGAGCATCCATGTTACCAACATTCTGTATTGCCTAAAATAAACAAAATATTTATTTTGAAATTTTATTATATGAAAATATATTTTTATAGCTGTTTTTTCTTAATTCACATGTCACAGGCAAATGTGACATTTAGCGATCCTGACATTGCAGGAATTTAACTGTTTTTTAAAGAGATGGGTTTATTTCCGCTTTATGGCAACCTCCAGCAAGAAGAAACGGGCAATGCTGGAGGCAACTTACATCACACACTAAATTTTGTAGCATAATTATTAATGTGTTCCTTGCTAAAGAACATTATTTTTCATCGAGTTGTGATTTGGTAAAGTTTTGCTTTTAATACTGCAAAACTTAAGCCTCGTACACACAATCAGGTTTTCCTATGACTTTTGTTCGAACGGCAGATTGTCGTTCTGCCTGTGTCCTGTGTAATCGCTGAATGCCAGCGGACATAGAGTCTGTGGTACCTGCCGCTGGGCTATAATCACACAGTGCACCCCAGACCTAGGTATATGATCTGACACAGAGAGGCTGCCCTGTGGCCACCCTGTCGCAGTATATCTGTGCTGGGCGGTCGTTAATATTGCTGGCCACTATTAGGGTGACTGTGCCCAGACTATAGAAATGTAATAATTTGCATATACTAAACTTTAAAACAAGTCATTACTGACCTAACTAAATATAGGCACCCTGAAGTAGTTCATGCTCAAAGATCACAGCAGAGACTAACATTGGGTTAAAGTTCAGCATGTGCTGTTTGGTTGCGTTAGAAGGCTGCTGAGTGACTGCAACCAGAATAAAAATAGGGAAAAGGAGCTGCAAGGAGATACAACTCCAGAGGATATTAGGAGATTATTTTAAAGTTAGTTTACTGATTGCTAAAAAAAATAATTGAATGTACTTAGTACATAACACTGACTTATTTTTGACAATATACCAAAACCTTTATTAAACATATTTGTTCTTCCTCATTGTGCATATAAAACAAAGAAGCAGACATTTTATATTGATTGATTCCTACACTTGTCTTTCTTTGAATAGGATTTTTCAAAAATACAGTACAAACTTTCTTTCACTATTAGAACACGGCTAAATACAGCACTAGATAACATAACATAGTTACATAGTAGGTGGGGTTTAAAAAAGACACAAGTCCATCAAGTCCAACCTATGTGTGTGATTATATGTCAGTGTATCCCTGTATGTTGTGATCGTTCAGGTGCTTATCCAATAGTTTCTTGAAACCATTGATTCCCCCCGGTGAGACCACCGCTTGTGGAAGGAAATTCCACATCCTTGCCACTCTTACAGTAAAGAACCCTCTACGTAGTTTAAGGTTAAACCTCTTTTCTTATAATTTTGATTAGTGGCCACGTGTCTTGTTAAACTATTCTTCCACAAAAAAGTTTTATGCCTATTGTGGGGTCACCAGTCTGTTATTTGTAAATTGAAATCATTTCCCCTTTTAAAAAAGAGAGAACAAGTTCAGTGCTCACAACTTTTCTTCATAACTAATATCCTTCAGACCCTCTATTAGCTTTGTTGCCCTTCTTTGTACTCGCTCCATTTCCAGTACATTCTTTCTGAGGACTGGTGCCCAGAATTGGACAGAATACTCTAGGTGTGGCCGAACTAGAGTCTTGTAGAGCAGAAGAACAGATTACATGCGTTGCTTAATACCACATTTTTATTGGTGTACATTTAACCACTTAGCAACCAGCCGCCATCAAATAACGGCGGCAAGGTGGTTGCTTAACTCTGGGATCACATTATATAACGCAATTCCAGAATCGCGCTCCCGCGTGCCCTCTGGGGCGCACACATGGGAATGTCCGTGATCACGGATCACGGTAAATCGCCGCTGATAGCGGCGGTTTACCGCGTGATCGCTCCATCCAATGACGGAGCGATCACATGTAAACAAACCGGCGTCATTTGATGACGCCGGTTCCTCCCTCCTCTCTCTGTACCGAACGGTACAGTGTGAGAGGGCGAGCGCAGATGGCAGCAGCGCTGTGGGATGGATCTGTGACTATTGCAGTCACAGATCCATCCATCCCTGCTCAGCCATCCTTGCATTAACCCCTTCCTTCCCTGTGCATTACCCTGCATACCCCCTGCACAATACTCTTCCTTCCCTGCGCAATACTCTGCAATACCCCCTGAGCAATAGTCTGCATACCCCCCTGAGCAATAGTCTGCATACCCCCGCAATACTCCGCAATACCCCCGCGCAATACTCCGCAGTACCCCCGTGCAATACTCCGCAGTATCCCCGCACAATACTCCGCAGTACCCCCGCACAATACTCCGCAGTACCCCCGCACAATACTCTGAAAAATACTCTGCAGTACCCCCTGCGCAATACTCTGAACAATACTCTGCAGTACCCCCGCACAATACTCTGCAGTATCCCTGAGCAATACTCTGAACAATACTCTGCAGTACCATCTGCGCAATACTCTGAACAATACTCTGCAGTACCCCCTGCGCAATACTCTGAACAATACTCTGCAGTACCCCGCACAATACTCTGAACAATACTCTGCAGTACCCCCTGCACAATACTCTGAACAATATTCTGCAGTACCCCCTGCGCAATACTCTGAACAATACTCTGCAGTACCCCCTGCACAATACTCTGAACAATACTCTGCAATACCCCCACACAATACTCTGCAATACTCCCTGCGCAATACTCTGCGATCATTTTTTTTCAGGCTTCCCAGACTAGAGGCAAGATGTGGGGTCTTATTGACCCCATATCTCACTGTAAATAGGACCTGTCATGCTATATTCCTATTACAAGGGATGTTTACATTCCTTGTAATAGGAATAAAAGTAATCAAAACATTTATTTTTGGGGAAAAACGTGTCAAACTAAAATAAATAAAGTAAAATGAACAATAAAATGTTTTTTTTTTTTTAAAGCGCCCCTGTTCCCGCGTGCTCGTATACAGAAGCGAACGTGCACGTAAGTCCCGCCCACATATGAAAACGGTGTTCAAACCACAACCACACATGTGAGGTATCGCTGCGAACGTTAGAGCGAGAGCAATCATTTTGGCCCTAGACCTCTTCTCCAACTAAAAACAAGTAACCAGTAAAAATATTAAAATCGTCACCTATGGGGATTTTTAAGTAGCGAAGTTTGGCGCCATTCCACAAGCGTGTGCAATATTGAAGGGTGACATGTTAGGTATCTATTTACTCGGCGTAACTTCATCTTTCATATTATGCAAAAACATTAGGCTAACTTTTTTTTTTTTTTTAAAGCACAAAACTGTTTTATTTCCAAAAAAAATGCGTTAGAAAAATTGCTGTGCAAATACCATGCGCGATAAAAAGTTGCAACAACCGCTATTGTATTCTCTAGGGTCATTGCTAAAAAAGCATATATAATGTTTTGGGGTTCTATGTAATTTTCTAGCAAATAAATTATGGTTTTTCCATGTAGGAGAGGAATGTCAGAATTGGTCTGATGGTGCTCCCTGCATGTTGGGCCTCTGTATGTGGCCACGCTGTGTAAAAGTCTCACACATGTGGTATCGCCATACTCGGGAGGAATAGCAGAATGTGTTTTGGGGTGTAATTTGTGGTATGCATATGCTGTGTGTGAGAAATAACCTGCTAATATGAAAAGTTTGTGGAAAAAAAATAAAAATGAAAAAAATCTTGATTTTGCAAAGAATTGTGGGAAAAAATGACAACTTCAAAAAACTCACAATGCCTCTTTCTAAATACCGTGGAATGTCTTCTTTCCAAAAAGGGGTCATTTGGGGGGTATTTGTACTTTTCTGGCATGTTAGGGTCTCAAGAAATGAGAGATGCTGTCAGTACATCAGGTGTGATCAAATTGATCAATTTTCAGTAATTGGTACCATAGCTTGTAGACCTTATAACTTTTACCCAGACTTAATAATATCTATTTTTTTGTTGTTTTGTTACCAAAGATATGTAGCAGTATACATTTTAGGCCAAATGTATGAAGAAAAATAAATTTATTGCTAAATTTTATAATAGAAATTAAGAAAAATTCATTTTTTACAAAACTTTCGTTCTTTTTTCATTTATAGTGAAAAAAATAAAAACCGCAGAGGTGATCAAATACCACCAAAAGACAGCTCTATTTGTGGGGAAAATAAGGACAAAAATTTCATTTGGTTACAGTGTTGTATGACTGAGTTATTGTCATTCAAAATGTGAGAGCACTAAAAGCTGAAAATTGGTCTGGTTATTAAGGGTGTTTAAGTGCCCAGTGGTCAAGTGGTTAAATAGTCCAGGTTATTATTATTTTTTATAGTTGGATTTGTATTGCACTGCAATATAAAAGCAATCTTTGTACATTCTCTTACATTACATGTGATATAAACAGATGTTACCTTAGCTAAGAGCAGCAGAGTCCGACTGGTCCGAGCATCTGCATGTTTTTCTCTGAGATGGAAAAGCTTAGGAGACATGATAGCAGGAGAAAAAAACCGAAGACACAAGAAACTGGTAACTGCAATAAACTTCACATTCTGGAAAACAAAAAAGACCAACAAAATGACCAATAATATTAAACCAAGGCCTCTTTAGTAGAAACAGAAATAAGTACAACACATAAATGAGAAGAGTGTCGAGCTAAACACACAATGTATTTGCAAGGATATATACATCATGTAAAGAATCAACAAAAACACTGTAGCACCAATAATCAGCAACTATACAATAATATCATCAATATCTATCCAGCCCCTGAAATTGTTTATTCTGCTCCTAGTAGATTCCAGACGTATTGAACAAAAAAATCATATTTGACACTTTTTTTAAATGGGATTTTCAAGCCAAGCTCGGTCCATCATAACTTTGCTTGGTGATTCTGAAATTTGTGAAGTGAAAATAATGCATGGAAATGGATTGGTAATTACAGTGCAAAACTCTTTTTTGTTTTTGTAGTTGAAGAAATAAACTGTTCTTGCTGTCCTTAATATTTCTGTGTAAAAAATACATTTTTGTTGCTTCATTTTTTTTCATCCCCAGGGTATTTCCCCCCAGGGTTTTTCCTGTGCCTTATAAGCAAATTGGTATTGTTGCTTGTTATACTGCTTTTAACAAGGGCAAAAACAGTATCCCAAGTGAAGTAACCTTTGTCAATCAATCAGGGTTCCCTTTTCACTGCTCTGATATCAGTAAAGTGAAATCTGATTGATCGTTACCGAATACTACACTTTATATGACGTCATTGGCCTTTCCACTACTTTACTGGAAAGACCAGGTGTTCTACACAATGCTATAGACCAGCTAACATTCATCATTTACATACAGACAAGATGAAAAGCTTAACTGGATAAGCTGGCACACAATAGGATAGCACAGGTGAATCAAATGTCTAGGTTTACAGATTTAAATTAACCCCCTGTGCCCAAAATACACTTTAAAAATTGTGGACATAAACAAATAAATATCTCTTTTCCAAAATATTGAAAAACAAAGACTGCATATCCTTTTTTCAAAATGTTTCTTGAAACTATATAACTCTCTAGATCAGCCTTCCATAACCTTTTTAAATTGAAATAACTTGGGGGTCTTAGGCCGCGTACACACGATCAAATCTATCTGCTGAAAACGGTCTGACAGACCGTCTCAGCAGACAGATTCGATCGTGTGTACGGGCAAACAGACGGATTTGGCCAGCAGACAGATTTTAAAGCCTGCTTTAAAATCTGTCTGCTGGGAACCATCGGACCGATATGTCTGCTGGTTAGTACGCTAACCAGCAGACATATCTGCCCGCACATGCGTCGAATGGATTTGCATGTGCGCTGTCTGCCGGCGGGGATTTTGGTTTGATTGTGTGTACAGCGATCAAACCAAAACAGCCAGCAGACAAATCTGACCAGATCGGTCTGTCCGACCGATTTGATCAGATTCATTTGCTTGGGGCCTTTGAGAACCTCTGCTAAAAATATTATGGTACAATAGAATGGTCAGTAAGTTGTACATATATTATTAAAGGAATAAGTAATAAGGCGTACCTAGCATATTCGATACCAAGAGCAGGTCATTTTTAACACTCCGTTATACAAAAGCTTTACTTTTAGCAATCATAATTTATTTAAAATATAAAAAAAAAAAATGGGATTCCTCTATCCACATAAGCAAGGTAGAAGGAGGAATTCTGCCCACTGAAACATTGTATTCTTACAGCAGGGACTCTGCTGCAGCCACTGATCGAGAGAAATCATTTCCAACATTCGCATTTGACAGAAGTCGATTGTTAGAGTGTAAGTGGCTACACATGGATCACCATTCAGCTGGTCCCTGCTGAACTGGCCAAATTTCGATACATCTATGGCCAACTTAATAATGGCAGGACAGTAAATGTAGTAGTATCCCTTTACATTGGGAGTAGTGAAAAAATGCCACCCGGAAAAGGACATGGAGGAATATCAGACCTTTTCTTGGTGAACTGTCTCTGGGTGGGTAGCTTTTTTATTTACACTGTGTTTTTTACTCCCTTGCTTTTTATAGTTTAGTATCTTCTTTTTGAAGAGCTGCATGCATGATTGGTGTGGGTTTGTTTCTTGACCTTGATGTCTAGTGTAGTGGTAGAATTGTTAAAGATTTATTTTCCTCCCAGTAATAACATGCTGGGTTGATTTATTAAAACTGGAGTTTACAAAAGCTGGTTCAGCTCTGCATGTTAGCCAATCAGCTTCTAACTTCAGCTTCTTCAGTTAAGCTTTGACAAAAAAAGCCTGAAAGCTGATTGGTTTCTAAGCAGAGCTGTACCAGATTTTGTACTCTCCAGTTTTAGTAAATCAACCACTTTATGTGATTTTCCTTTTGGAATAAAACCATCTTTTGATTTCGGAGCAAAATTTGTTGTACTTAAATTGTTTTGTTAATATGTATTTATTTTTAATGTACATTATAAAGTATTTTTTATGTTTATTGTCTGAAAGAATTTTCAATAAAGGCAAATTTGAAACATGTATCAGTGTGTTAGCTATCAATTGAGTCCCTTTTTACATTGATTAGCAGTATAAAAGTGCACACAATGACACTGAAAATCTTAGCAAAAGTTTCTATTTACAATGGTGGTCAAGAGAAGAGGTGCACCCTTATGCCGCGTACACAAGATCATTTTTTGTGATGAAAAAAAACGACGTTTTCTGTGAAGTAAAAAACGACGTTTTTGAAACGTCACTTTTCAAAGACGATGTTGCATACACACCATCGTTTTTTTCACAAAAAGCGAGGTTACGTTCACCACTCTTTTCCATTGAAGCTCGCTTCATAACTAGCTTCTGGGCATGCGCGGGTTGAAAAACGTCGTTTTAAACGACGTTTTTGCTACAGACGGTGACTTTTTGTGAAACAAAAAACTACGTTTTGAAAAACGACACAAAAAATTCAAACATGTTGGAATTTTTTTTTGGTCGTTTTTTTGAAGACATAAAACAACGTTTTGCCCACACACGGTCAATTTAAATGACGTTTTTTAAAACGTCGTTTTATTTCATCACAAAAAACGACCGTGTGTACGCGGCATTACACTCGTGGTCAATAGGAGAGATGAGCCCTTAAATTGTTGGTCAGTAGAAAAATTCCTATTCTTACACTTTTCACCACTCAAGGGACCCGTAGAAATATCCAGAAGAAACCCGGGGGGTTCCAGTGGACCATGCTTAAGAATGGCTGGTTTTGGGTGCATAGCTGGTTAAAAGAGGCATCAAAAGTGTTTTAAGATGACAGTTTGATAAATATAAATACACATTATTACAATTCCTAATAATGAAAGGGGCAAGTCTGTCGGAAAAGTATGTGATTCAAACAGATTCATGCCCTGATAAACTGTCTTTACAAACCATATGTTTATTCTCTGGAAAACACTCTTCCACCCGCTTGTAGAGTTGCCGGAATGTAGCTCGTATGGTAACTGGACAAGTGTTAACTGACTTGGCTATTGCAATAAGAAGATCAGTCAGGTAAGACTGGAGACACTGAGCACTCTGTAGAATTATTTCACTCTCAGTCTGGATCCGGTGTAATCCTGAGCACCTGAGAAGGGAAACAGGATGAAAATGTAAAAACTGTAATAAGGATTTGAACTTTCATGTAAGAAAACAGTACATTTATAAGGACTTGTTTCCAGGATGCTAGGGGCACAGGGATTTCCTATTTTTAAACTGAACTCCAGGCAGATGGAAGATAATGCATTAATGCAGGCATCTCCAAGCTACGGCCCTCCAGCTGTTGCCGAACTACATGTCCCATGAGGCACTGCAAAGCTCTGACATTTACAGACCTGACTGGTAATGATGGGAATTGTAGTTTCTGAACCACTGGAGGGCCATATTTTGGAGACCCCTGCATTAATGCAACTATACGGAATCTGACCATTTTCCTTTCTAGTCTGACACATTCACTTTCACTGCCAATAGTTTAAAAGTTGCCTTAGCATGCAAACAGTGGGCCGGATTCAGAAACGTTTTACGTCGGCGTATCTCGGCGTCCGACGTAACTTGCCTATGCCGGCGTATCGTGGGCGCATAGTTACGCTGGACGCATTCGGCATTCCCATTATAAATATGCAAATTAGTAAGATACGCCGATTCACGAACTTAGATGCGCCCGGCCACCTCATATACGCGATTTGCGTAAGGCTTGCGTCCGGCGTAAAGTTACCCCTCATATAGCAGGCGCAGCTAATGCAAAGGTATGGGCCAGGGAACGACGCTTTTAGGTCGCGTATGTCGTTTACGTAGTACTACCTGAATAGGGCAGTTCGTAGGTTACGTTCACGTCGCAGGCATTGCGCCAACGTATCTGATTCTGAGCATGCGCGCGCATGCCCAGTTCGACCGGCCATTCATTTGCATGGGGTCACGCTTAATTTAAATAGATGACGCCCACCTCCTTCCTACTTTGAATTAGGCGGGCTTACACCAGCCAATTTACACTACGCCGCCGCAACTTATGGAGCAAGTGCTTTGTGAATACTGCACTTGCGGCGTAGAGTAAAGAAGATACGCTATGCCCGCACAAAGATACGCCAATGTATCTGAATCCCGGCTTTTGTGTTTAGGTGACCAGCTCCTTCCTGCACACTGGGTGACCAATCGTCTCATTGTTCTCCTGAAATCAGAAGCACTTAGGCCGCGTACACACAATCGAATTTGTCCGCTGAAAACGATCCGATGGACCGTTTCAGCAGACATCTCCGATCGTGTGTATGGGCTAGCGGACAGATTTGTCCATCGGACAAATTTCAAAGCATGCTTAGAAATTTGTCCGCTACAAACCTGTCCGTCGGATATGTCCGCTGGTTAGTACGGGAAACCAGCGGACATATCCTCCCGCACATGCGTCGTATCCTGTGAATGGATCCGACGCATGCGCGCAGAAGTGTTTACTTCCTGGTGCGTGACGTAGCGGTGACGTGGCGGTGTCAACGTCACCGCCGCGTCACCACGCTGTCTGCCGGCGGGGATTTTGATCCGATGGTGTGTACACGCCATCGGACCGAAATCTGATGAGACATGTCCGCTCTAAACTGTCAAGTTTGAGCGGACATATCTCATCGTGTGTACGAGGCCTTACATGTTATTGCAGAATATTGAGCTATGGCTTCATATTTCCAGCTCTGCCTCTCCTTGTTCAGCTCCACCTATCCCTGTTTAGCACCTGTTTCTTTCTGCACAGCTCCTCCACCTATTACCTTGTTACATCACTAGTGATCTCTTGAGTGCTAATTTCTATCAGGCAGGAGGAGGTAGAGTCCAGTAATGATTTTTGCATGGACCAAAGCCATCAAGTAAATATAGAGGACAGCAAGGTGGCAAACGTGACTTGATTGGAACTTGATGTCTTCATCATGTTATGCGCTACATGGAAAATTCCCTATGCAAAGCTCTGTATTGCAAAAAAAGCTGAATTCTGGTCTGGACCCAGCTGCAGGACGGAGAGGATTTGTCCCACAAAGTCCAGTTGTGGCACCACAAGTCTCACACCAAATGAAGTATGCCATCTATGTCTGATGATAGACCTTGCAAGAAGTAGGATTTTAGCGTCCAGAATGCAATAATCACATATACCCTTTTAGCTCATATCCTGGGCTTCAACCAGCATGCCGTTAAAGCCACTGACTGTGAAGCAGAATGGCAAATTAGTCCTTGAGACATAAGATCTTGATGATGTGGCAGAGCCTACGGAGTATCTGCCAGGATTTTACTAGGTTGGCAAACCACATTCTCCTGGGCCTGGATAATGAGCAATGAAGATCACCAAAATACCCTGTCTCGATCCTGCACAGCAAACAAGGAAGAGGTTTTAGAAGTGGAAGGGCATACATCTGGATGTACTGATCTAATGAGCCACCAAAACATCCACATTCCACTAGAGTATCCATGCACCTATACACAAAACTGTCCCATTTGATGTTGAATCTGAAGATGAGAAGATTCACATTCAATGTACCCCACCTGTGGCAAAGGTCCTTAAACACCTCATGGAGTAGGAAATATATCTGCCTATGCATGGAATGTAGAGCACAGGGTGGACAAGGTGGGAATATGAAGTTCTGCCTATGACAGGATCCAGTCAACAACTCATGCCAAAGTGAGATTTCTGGTTTCTCCCCAATGGTTGATGTACACCACTTCCAGCAGAATGATCCAATGCTGCATAGACAGCCAAATCGCCACCAGGTCAAGGACAACCTGGTCCTTGGTGCCAAACATATCAATTTGTCCAGGGACTCTCAAAAAGACAAAGGGCCAGATTCAGGTAGAAGTTACGCGGCTTATCTGTAGATAAGCCGCGTAACTTCTAACCTACGCCGTCGTATCTGTTTTCTGTATTCAGAAAACAAGATACGCGGGATTGAGTTCAGATACGAGCGGCGTAATTGAATTTCGCTGTTGTATCGGAACTGCAATTTTAAAATGGCCGCTAGGGGCGTTCCTGCTGATTTACGCCGAGAATATGTAAATCAGCGAGATACGCCAATTCACGATCATACGCAGGCCTGACACAGTCACTTTACGACGTTTCCGTAAGGGGTTTCCCGGCGTAAAGATAAAGCAACAAAAAGCACGCGTATCCTATGTTAAGTATGGCCGTCGTGACCGTGTCGAAATGAAAAAGTTTCACGTCGTTTGCATAACTCGTCCGTGAATGGGGATTGACGTCATTGACATTCACGTAGAAAACACCGTCCTAATGTGGAGCATGAGCACTGGGATACATTGACCGCCGGCGCATGCGCAGTGCGTTTGCCGTAGGATCGCGCCTAGTTTAAATACTACACTCCCCCTACCCGCCCAATTTGAATTCCGCCGGCCCATTTTCGATACGCCGCCGCAACTTTAGGAGCAAGTGCTTTGTGAATACAGTACTTTCTCCTAAAGTTTCGGCAGAGTAACGTAAATTAGCAACGTTACGCCAGAATAAAGATTCGCCCATCTACCTGAATCTGGCCCAAAATGTGTGGAGGTCTGAAATGAAACTGCACAAAAAAGGACTGCCACAATAAAGGCTATTTTAAGGCACAAGACCCATACACATGTGGAGAGTTGGGCAACACATGGACTGGAGGCTTTAATTTGAGATTGGAAAGACTTGTGTAGAAGAAACACTGTGAACTAAGTTGTGCTGATACTCCAACCTACAGTAAGTGTCGGTTCCAGTAACAATTTCCAAATGTTCAGGATCCATCTGAAACACTGTAATGTCTGGACAGCCAAAGACACTTCATCAGATTGATTCTGCTCTGACTATTCTCTTAACAGGAAGTTGTTTAAGTATCCCACAATAGAGATGCCACAAGAGCAAATAAAGGGTAAGCACCTTGGCGATTGAGATCGCTGGCTTGCTGTCTCACAAACACACAGAAAATCTCTCCCCAAGCCCATCAGGTAAACAAACCTGTGAAGGTATTTTTTGCTGTCACACCTTGTTCATTATTGAACACACTGAACTTTTTGACCTATTAAGAAAAATCACAGGTGGTCTCCGGGTTGTACCCTTTCCCCAAAAGACACCCTTTATCTCCCCTCTCCAGGAGTCCTTTCCTTTTTTCCCCAGTGCTGATGGGGGGTGACTCTTTGTAAGCTGGGTGTAGGTGGGGCTTCTTCTCGTGGGGGACCTGAATCGCGTGGAGACACCGCAGAGTCATCTGGGCTCGGTTCATTTTTAGAAGAGCAGCAATTTGGTCGGCCATGAAATACAACTTTCTCGCTAAGGAACTGAATATATTTCCCTGAAGAAGACCGTTAACCATAAACTTTTGGTCGAAACACGTAGGGGATTATATATGTGGAATTTCATATGAATCCATTGTTCTAATTTTGAGACCATGGGTCAAATGTTCCTTTATTTATGAGATCTGTTCTTGATGTTACAACCAGTAATTGCCTTTTATGACGTCTTCTGAAAACTTGTGGAAAAAATGAGCCGTTCAAAAGACACACAATGCTTCATAGAACATATACGTTGGGGTGTTTGCTTTCCAAAATGAGGTCAATTTGTTGGCGTTTCCATTGTCCTAGTGCTCCAGGGCCTTCAACACTGTGATAGGTCTTCATCAAATTATATATGTAATTTATACTCTTAAAACGCCTGGAGGTGCTACTTGGATGCTGGGCTTCTGTATGTGGCCAGGCTGTGTAAAAGTCTCACACATGTGGTACCATCTTACTCAGGAGAAGTAGGAGAATTTATTTTTTGCTATGTACATGCTATGTGTTGTAAATATTATATAAATGCACAACTCTGCATTTTCATTTTCTTTCCACATTTTTCAATAATTTGAAAAACATGAACCGTTCAAAATACTCATAATGCCTCATATATACATTGGTGTGTTTGCTTTCCAAAATGGGGTAATTTTGTGGGCGTTTCTATTGTTGAACAAGTAAAGGGGGAGGGTGGGAATGGGGGAATAGTTGCTGAGGCTAGACCCAGAACAAACCCGCCCAATTGATATATGGACTATCTCGTTACTGATGAGCCAAAGTAAACAATAAGTAAAAAATATATATTTTTATTAAAATTAAAATGTTGCATTGAACAATAATGTACATCAAAAGATTGGTCGGATTCTCGCTTAGGTTAAGTTCCAGCAAGACATTTTAGCCAGGCCACCACCGGCGTTATAGCGGGGACTTCTATGGAAGCCTTTACCCTCAGTCCATGCAATATCCTGCATACCCTGTCGCCTATATGAATACCTTTATGGTGGACAGAATACTGGTCAGCCTCCAGTTACACCGGACCCTGCTCCCAATGACCCCCCCACACGTCCGGAACAGCTCCTGCCTTGTCCATAGCCAGCCTACTTGTCCCCTCACCATCGGGAATTTCTCTTTCTTTTTCTTGACCTTGGCCCCCTATACATCCGTCGATGCAAATTGCTGTGAGATAAATGCACCATCCCCCATGTCCGCCGCTGGGGGATAATCACCCGGGCAGACTTGGCTCCGCGCCTGCTTCGTTACACATTGGATTGGTTCTCCTGAAGAAGCGGGTCCCCCGCGAAAACGGTCGAGAATCCGACCAATCTTTTGATGTACATTATTGTTCAATGCAACATTTTAATTTTAATAAATATATATTTTTTACTTATTATTGTTTACTTTGACTCATCAGTACCGAGATAGTCCATATATCAATTGGGTTTGTTCTGGGTTTAGCCTCAGCAACTATTCCCCCATTCCCACCCTCCCCCTTTACTTGTTCATCAATACCCGGATGATGGTACATTATTATCCTTATAATAATTTCCTATATGAGGCCATACTCCCACTTTTTGGCGTTTCTATTGTCCTGGATCTCAAGGGCCTTCAAAATGTGATAAGTTATCATGAACTTATATGTCTAATTTATGCTCCTAGAACACCTGGAGGTGCTACTTGGATATTGGGCCTCTGTATGTGGCTAGGCTTTGTTAAAGGGGTAGTTCCCCCAAAAACCTTTTTTTTTAACATTTATTCAGGCTCGTTATGTCAAGGGGAATCAGGTTTTTTTTTTTTAGAAATGAAGCAGTACTTACCGTTTTAGAGATGCATCGTCTCCGACGCTTCCGGGTATGGGCTCCGACTATAGGCGTGCCTATTTGATTGACAGGCTTCCGAGGTCGCATACATCGCGTCACGATTTTCCGAAAGTAGCCGAACGACGGTGCGCAGGCGCAGTATAGAGTCGCACCGTCGCTCGGCTTCTTTCGGCTACTCGTGACGCGATGTATGCGACCGTCGGAAGCCTGTCAATCAAATAGGCACGCCCAGACCAGACGATCATACCCGGAAGCGACGGAGACGATGCATCTGTAAAACGGTAAGTATTGCTTCGTTTCTAATAAAAAACCACCCGATTCCCCTTGACATAACGAGCCTCAGTCAATGTTAAAAAAAGGTTTTTGGGGGAATTACCCCTTTAAAGTCTCACACATGCGGTATTGCCATAATCAGGAGGAGTATCAGAATGTGCTTTAGAGTGTAGTTGCAAGTATGCATATGCTGTGTGAGAGAAATAACTCGTTAGTATGATAATTTTGTAAAAAAAAAAATTACAACTTCAAATACTCACTATGCAACTTATTAAAAAGCTTGGAATGTCTAATTTCCAAAAAGGGGTAATTTGAGGGGCAGTGTCTCAAGAAATAAGGCGTGTGATCAGGTGTGGTCAATTTTCAATTATTGACTCTATAACTTCCACAAAGACCAAATAATATACACTGATATAGATTATTGTTACTAAAGATATGTAGCAGTATAAATTTGGCCAAAACGTATAAAGAAAAATGACTGTTTTGCTAAATTTTATGACAGACACAAAAAAAAAAAAATGTCACAAAGTTTTCGCTCTTTTTTTATTTAAAGCACAAAAAAACCCAGTAGTGATTAAATACCACCAAAATAAAACTAAATTTGTGTGAAAAGAAATGATAAAAATGTTGTTTGGGTACAGTGTTGCATGACTGAGTAATTGTCATTCAAAGTGCCCTTAATTGAAGTGGTTAAAGACAGGTACACCCTTCACGGGTATAGTAGTCAATTTGAAAGACGGGACACTGCTGGATTCACAGTGTGGGTAGATCGTTTATGTCTAAAAGGCTCTTCCAACAGGTACAAGTTTAATTAGCCCTTGGGGGAAATAAAGAGCTTTTCATGGTGTTTCCAATCTCTGAAAGTGAAAGAGTTAGTACAGCGGATGCAATAGCAAAGTCTTTGTGGCTTTAGGGGCATTAAAGCACTCAAGACTAGAAACAGCATTGGGAGAGTCAACAGGCTCATCCTCTAGTTTCAGAGTAAAACATTCTCTTTTTATTTGATAGCAGTGGACTGTGACATCAAAGACAAGAGTCATTCAGAATCAGAGTCCCAGTGACTGATGAATCAGAAGACGCCAAGGCTGTTGGTAATTCAACCTAAAGCTACAGAAAAAGACACAGGAGCATGACTATGGCCTTTGTGGTCAAAGTCAGCAAATAAATGGGTGATTTGGGCCATAAAGCCTTAAATGACTGTAGTAAAAAAACCTTATGCAAAAGGGAAAGGAACTAACACCTAACAGAGGTAAAAATCAACCATTAGAGTCTAGTCAGTAGAGTGTCACTTGTGTGCAGTTTTGGCCTTTCTTTACTGCCATACAGGCTCGAGAAGGCATCTCCCCAATGCTGCTTCTACTTACAAAAACAACTTTGATCTTCAGTACATTCCTGCTTCTTGCCTCCAGTTACTTTGGTTATCTTTATCAATCCAACCCTTGCCTTCTGCCAGCTGGTACTAAGTCTTGCTAGGTCTACCTTACTGTCATGCAGTTGCAACATGTCTGATTCTAAACAAAAGGGGGGACAGTTCGACATACTCCACTAGCAGATCCAGGGCTGCTTGCCCTCTGCTCCTAAAGTCTAATGCAGTGTTTCTCAACCGGGGTTCCGCGGGAAATCTATAGTTTCAGTCAGGCTGATGATTTAAATGCCGCGCCACGCCGCCGCCTCAAAAACCGCGCCTTCTCTTCAGACTGTTCCGTGATAGGCAGGCACACATTTTCCCAGCAGGGTCTCTGTTCAGTGTTCGGCCTATCACCAATGCCTTCTCATCCTCGGACGAGAGGTCATCGGTGATAGGCGGAACACTGAACAGAGGCCCTGCTGGGAAAATTTGTGTTCCACCTATCATGGAACAGTCTGAGGAGAAGGCGCGGTTTTTGAGGCGGTGGCAGCGCGGCTTTTAAATCATCAGCCTGACGGAAACTGATGGCACATTGGAAGCAAGTGATGACAAGTGGCACAGTGATGGCAAGTGATGGCACAGTGGGGGGAAAGTGGTGGCAAGTGATGGCACAGTGGTGGCAAGTGATGGCACAGTGGTGGCAAGTAGTGGCACAGTGGTGGCAAGTGATGGCACAGTAGTGGCAAGTGATAGCTAAATGATGGCACAGTGGTGGCAAGTGATGGCAAAGTGGTGGCAAGTGATGGCAAAGTGGTGGCAAGTGGTGGCAAAGTGATGGCAAGTGTGGTGGCAAAGTGATGGCACAGTGGTGGCAAAGTGATGGCACAGTGATGGCACAGTGGTGGCAAAGTGATGACACAGTGGTGACAAGTGGTGGCACAGTGGTGGCAAAGTGATAGCATGTGGTGGCACAGTGATGGCAAAGTGATGGCACAGTGGTGGCAAGTGATGGCACAGTGGGGGCAAGTGATGGAACAGTGGGGGCAAGTGATGGCACAGTGGAGGCATGTAATGTAATGGCACAGTGGAGGCATGTAATGTAATGGCACAGTGGAGGCATGTAATGTGATGGCACAGTGGAGGCAAAGTGATGGCACAGTGGTGGCAAAGTGATGGCACAGTGGTGGCAAAGTGATGGCACAGTGGGGGCAAAGTGATGGCACAGTGGTGGCAAGTGGTGGCAAAGTGATGGCATGTGGTGGCACAGTGATGGCACAGTGGGGGCAAGTGATGGCACAGTGAGGGCAAGTGATGGCACAGTGGAGGCATGTAATGTAATGGCACAGTGGAGGCATGTAATTTGATGGCACAGTGGAGGCATGTAATGTGATGGCACAGTGGTGGCAAAGTGATGACACAGTGGTGGCAAAGTGATGACACAGTGGTGGCAAAGTGATAGCACAGTAGTGGCAAAGTGGTGGCAAAGTGGTGGCACAGTGGTGGCAAAGTGATGGCACAGTGGTGGCAAGTGATGGCACAGTGGGGGCATGTAATGTAATGGCACAGTTGAGGCATGTAATGTAATGGCACAGTGGAGGCATGTAATGTAATGGCACAGTGGAGGCATGTAATGTAATGTAATGGCACAGTGAAGGCATGTAATGTAATGGCACAGTGGAGGCATGTAATGTAATGGCACAGTGGAGGCATGTAATGTAATGGCACAGTGGAGGCATGTAATGTAATGGCACAGTGGAGGCATGTAATGTAATGGCACAGTGGAGGCATGTAATGTAATGGCACAGTGGAGGCATGTAATGTAATGGCACAGTGGAGGCATGTAATGTAATGGCACAGTAAGGCATGTAATGGCATAGTGAGATTTGAAAAAAGCCTGTTTCTGTCAGAGGTTGTTCCCGTCAGCGGTTGTCCCTGTCAGTGGTTGTTCCGGCTACCCCTCAGCTTCCAGAAAAGCTGTGTTTGTCACTGGTAAAGCTGCGTTTGTCACTGGTAAAGCTGCTTATCTCAAGTTAGACCCAGAATTGAGCATCTGTGCAGAAAAAAAGCAAGCCCAAGTTTCACATTAAGGGGGCAAGTGTTTTTACAATATATATTCTATTATTTGATACTGTTTCTTTATTGCTGTTATATCTACAGCTTGCTGATCAGATCCAATGATCCGTGAGCTTTAGATCAGAATTTTTTTTCAGGGGTTCCCCGAGATCTCAAACTTTTTGCCAAGGGTTCCCCGAAGGCAAAAAGGTTGAGAAACACTGCTCTACTCAGTGGATGACATCAACGCTCAGTCTCACTGCGTTAACTCCTTCTTGAAGCAAAACAGGTAAAAAACAGAGAGTGTTTAAGGTGCACAGCAACCTACATATGTAATTGAGTGCTCATCCCAACCAATCAGTCTTCAGAAACAGGCAAAGCACCAGGGATAAGGGCGTGCAAAACAGTCTGGGGTTGATTTACTAATACTAGAGAGTGCAAAATCAGGTGCAGCTGTGCATAATAGCCAATCAGCTTCTAACTTCAGCTTGTTCAATTAAGCTTTGACAAAAAAAAATAAAAAAATGGAAAAGTGCCCCACATGGAACCCAGTATTTGAAGGTCACTTCTAGACTATCTTTACAATGTAGTCTGTGGGATCTGAATTGGGTACTCCATTAGCCAGGCTAAGGACAGGCACACCTGATAGCTGGAGTGTAAGAGACAAGTTCTAGCAGCAATATAGAAGAGAATCTTTGTCTGAAGAAGAAAAATATTGAAGAGATAAACAATAAAGGTGCTAACAAAAAATATGCTAGCCTTACACAGCAGAGCTGATGATAAGACATTCATCCTCCTAAGACACTAGCAAAAAACAGAACCATGCTGGTAGTATGAGGGGTTAATCTGGGCCTACAGTTTTCTTTGTTTTCCAGTGTTCTACCCCATTGTAGCCATCCATACAATCTGAGGCTGCATTCACACTATAACGCGCAAATTTTGCCGCGACAAATTGCGGTGTATTGTACCGCGATTTGCCACGACAAAACTGGTCGTTTTAACTTTTTTTTACATAACATTGTTGTCTATGCCGAACGCCGAAAGCCGCCTGAAAAAGGGTCCGGGACTTGTTTTGAGCTTCAGGCGTACAACGTTTCGGCGTTCGGCGTGGAGATGTGAACCATCTCCATAGACAACAATGTAAATTCACCCCTCCAGCGGCACGAGCTTCGGGCGTAGGGCGTAAAAACGCCTAGGTGTGAATGCAGCCCGAAGGTTAAAGAGTTCCTGTGGCTCACAATGGAAGAGAGAACAAAATACATGTTAATGCACTATAAAGTCATGCACTTAAAAAGGATGTGAAAATCATTAGTTATCAGTATTTACTTCCTCCTCTCTCTGATTTACAGGCAAAACCTTGCTTCGGACATCCTAGTTTTTATGTGATACACTTCTGGTATGTCTAAAATTGTTTCAAGTAGACAAAAGGAACACCGGAAGGTCAGATGTTCAGCCTCTGGTCAGTGTAAAATTTATGTGAACACTATCATTATTAATCTTTGGGGGGGGAAAAAACTGCAATAAGCAAAATTTTAGATAAAACTCCACCCAAACCCCATTTTTTTTTTTTTTTTGTGCTTCTGTCAGTGACCATGGAGCTTTCCCCCAACTCAGCTGTGGCTCAGCAGTAAACCTCCTGGCTCTGCCACATTTTTTAGATGGGGAATACACAAGGGAAACATGGAAATAATGAGGTTTGGAAAGTGCAATGCTTGCATGCAGCTGCTCTTTGCTTAAAAATGCTGGAATGTACAAGACTTCCTATAAAAATCACCTGCTTCAGGATTTAGATTGCTGATAAATATTTTGTCTTCATTAAACTTAATTCACAGTGCATAAAATAATTAATTATAACACATATTACTAAAACCTATCTCAGGGGAAAAGAAAAATCTTTCCTGCAGTGAGGCTGCCTGCAAGGGTTAAATGCGGGTTTACATCTGGGGTACCAGAAAAAGCAGATTTACATACCTGATCCCTTGGTTACCCAGCAGCCACAACTCTCCTACTATCCTACACTCCATACGTAGACTGTCCCTAGGCACCCTCATGCCCAATACAAGGGTATGGGCCTTGCAATACATTTGATGATGTCAGAGGACCTGCAACTGTCAAAGCATGGGGAGAAGAGGCTGGGGCTGGTCTGGAAGTATGTAGGGAACCTGCCGGGGAAGGTGAGCGGGTCAGTAAATGTGCTTTTACCAATACTCTAGACCTAAATGGGCATTTAACCCTTGCCCTTTGAGGAAGCCCCACTGCAAGGGAGAACTTTTGTTTTCCCTGGAGTTCAGTTTTAACTTACTAGATAATATTAGATATTAATAAAGTATCCACACTTACCCAGCTTCTTTAATCTCTAATTTACTAGGATCCAGTTCAATATATTTTTTCTCTTCAAAGATACGATTTATCGTTGGTCCAACAACACTGTGTAAATACTGGGTTCCTGCTACCTACAGCATAAACAATATTTGCATCATAAACATGAAGAATATGAAAAATAAAACTATTGTTATTTTTATGAGCTGGCTGAAGGGTCAAGCTGAAAAACTGAGCTTTTTGTAGCATTTCCTTTCTGTACAAAAGTTGGTGGCAAGTTTCCCCGTCAAGGTCTTAAAGAGAACCAGGATCATATTTCCTGTGTCTTACCCCTGACGTCATAAGTAGGCCGGGCACTTAGTGATGCCCATTTGTTTACTTCAGCAGTGGGGACGACTGATGTTTCCAGTTCTGCACTAAACAAAGGGACATCACTGGGTGACCCCACCCACTTATGACATCATTGACAATATATGAACATTTTCCTTTGTTTACTTTAGTAGTGGGAAGAACTGTAATTCGGCATTGGCAACAGCAGCAGTCAGGGTCAGCGGAAGGTGTTTTTTTTTTTTGACTGTGTGTGTTGGCAGCCGTCATTTGTAATGATTGACGTGAACCTACATCGCTGGACGACGTGACTGACGATAGATCTACATTTCAGGACATTTATTTAAATAAAGGACTTTTTGTTGTGTGTTTATTTTGGTGAATGATTATTATGTACTCCATACCCCTGCACCCGACAACCACTACGCCAAGGGTATGGGGAAGAGGCCCTTGTCCTCATTAACATGACATGGGGACAAAGTGGTTTGCCAAGAGGGCCCCCTCTGGCAATATTTCCCCCATATTGCGGGCATGTGGCCGCAGAAGCGGGGAGGGGACGCAAGCTGCTAATCGACCCCTTACCTGGTCTACCAGGCTGAATGCTCAGATAAGGGTCTGGTATAGATTTTGGGGGTGGACCTCACACTTTTTTTTTTGGCAACGAGAGCCATACCAGCCCCAAAGTCCTAATATGGATTGGGTGTGGCCTCATGCATTTTTTTTTCTATTTTCATTTTTGCCTCTTTTGTTTACATTCTGCTCTCAGCGGAACTCCCAGTCACTGCTTTTTCATCTGAACCAGAGTGAAGGAACACATCCTCAGGCGTCCTTTAGATGTGTATGTTCTGGGGGGGAGAGGGCTCCTTGATGATGTAGAATCTAGCTATGTAGTCTACCCAGCAGTTGCTTTATAACATTTTATCAGCACTGCTAACGTCTCACCACTATGTGGCCAGCAGAGAGCAAAATGCTTATCTAAAGGGATTTAAGGGATGTGTTTTTTCATTTCAGCTCATCACCTACACTTGTAGTCTTTGTTTTCAGTGCATCTGAATTGGAGGCAACTAAGGGAGCTATTGCGAGAGCAGACTGAATTGTAGACACAGGCATAAAGAAACCAAAGGCAGTTGGGGATATTTGTAATTATTTATAAGCTATTTATGGGGACTAAATATACATAGCATGAAACAATTAGGAATTCATCAGATAAAGCCTTCACACGTAAACATCTGACAAGACTGAGAATTAAGATGATAAATTAAAAATATATTGTTTACCTTAAGAAAGGATTCCATTGACTTGGAAGCCAAAGAATTACTTCTGAATAATGTGTTTGGTTCATCTGTGATAATAATATATTTGATTTACAATTCAAACATCAATATATAAAATCTAGAAATATTATTTATCAACCATAAACTGAACGGAACAGAAAAGAGCACATGTGCAGACTGAATGCTTATCTATTCAAGCTCTGGTTCCCATCATCATTCAACCAACATCACCCAATTTCCAATACATGCATGTTGATACAAGTATTACTTTTAATGGTCCTTACTAGGGATGAGCTCCGGCGTGTTCGCACAGTCCACGCGCAGAGCCCGCCAGGAAGTCTGCACAGCTCTGCGCTAATCACAGGCAGGGAGACATTGTCCTGATGCTCGGCTGCAGAGATTGGGAAATGTCTCCTTCCTGTGGTTAGCGCAGCGCTGTGCAGACTTCCTGGCGGGCTCTGCACGTGAACTGTGCGAACACGCCGGAGCTTATCCCTAGTTGTCACCAAGGAGTTCAATCCCAACAGTACTATCTACATGGTGCTTGCATGACATTTCCACAATAATTCTGACAGATTAACTGGTTTACATCCAAACTAGCCTTTGGTCTAGTTCACACTAATGCAATTTGAGTCGCACATAATCACATGACAATGGAATCTTTTTTTAATGATGCCCATTCACATCAATGCAACAACATATGGTACAATATTGGAAAGGGATCCTGTACTACTTTGGTGTGATTCCTGCAAGATTTTGGCTTCATAGGACACACAAACCACATCTAAAACACAACCAAATTGCACTGCTTAATTGCACTGAAAATCGGATCAAGATCTGATCGCAGTAGAGTGAACCTATCCTTACTGTGAGTACGGTGCCTTGAAAAAGTGTTCATACCAAAAACATAAATTTATTTTATTGGGATTTTATGTGATAGACCAACACAAAGTGGCACATAATTGTGAAGTGGAAGGAAAATTATAAATGGTTTTCCAAATTTTTTACAAATAAATATATGAAAAATGTGGCGTGCATTTGTATTCAGCCCCCTGTACTCTGATACCCCTAACTAAAATCTAGTGGAACCAATTGCCTTCAGAAGTTACCTAATTAGCAAATAGAGTCCACCTGTGTGTAATCTAATCTCAATATAAATACAGATGTTCTGTGAAGCCCTCATAGGTTTGTTAGAGAACCTTAGTGAACAAACAGCATCATAAAGGCCAAGGAACACACCAGACAGGTCAGGGATATAGGTGTGGAGAAGTTTAAAGCAGAGTTAGGTTATAAAATGCAAAGTGAAGTAAACATGGTTACTAATCCGGCGCTTCAGTATATATGAGGGTTAATTACACTTAATAAAATTAGCAAAAATTTGCAGAAGTTAGCAAAAAAAGGGTTAGGTTATAAAAAAATATCCTAAGCTTTGAACATCTCATGGAGCACTGTTCAATCCATCATCCGAAGAGAGTATGGCACAATTGCCAACCTACCAAGACATGGCCTTCCACCTAAACTGACAGACTGGGCAAAGGAAGCATTAATCAGAGAAGCAACCAAGAGGCCAATGGTAACTCTAGAAGAGCTGCAGAGATCCACGGCTCAGGAAGGAGACTCTGTCCACAGGATAGCTATTAGTCGTGCACTCCACTCCTGGCCTTTATGGAAGAGTTGCAAGAAGAAAGCCATTGTTGAAAGAAAGCTAAAAGAAGTCCCATTTTCAGTTCGCGAGAAGCCATGTGGGGACACAGCAAACATCTGGAAGAACAAATGAGACAAAAAATGTTTTTTTGGCCCAAAAGCAAAACGCTCTGTGTGGCAGAAAACTAAGGCCGCGTACACACGATCGAACATGTCCACTGAAACTGGTCCGCAGACCAGTTTCAGTGGACATGTTCGATCGTGTGTACGGCCTATCGGACCGTTTTCCAGCAGACAAAAGTTTCAAAACATGCTTTGAAACCTGTCCGTCGGACAGGTTCGATGGTTAGTACACAAAATCATCGGACCAAAATCCTGCGCATGCTCAGAATCAAGTCGACGCATGCTTGGAAGCATTGAACTTCGTTTTTTCATCACGTCGTTGTGTTCTATGTCACCGCGCTCTGGTCCGAGGGGATTTTGGTCCAATGGTGTGTACGCACATCAGACCAACAGACTACTTCAGCGTGGTCCGATGAAAACGGTCCGTCGGACATGTTTCATCGGACATGTCTGATCGTGTGTACGCGGCCTAACACTGCACATCACCCTAAACACACCATCCCCACTGTGAAACATGGTGGTGGCAGCATCATGTTGTGGGGATGCTTCTCTTCAGCAGAGACAGGGAAGCTGATCAGATTTGATGGGAAGATGGATAGAGCCAAATACAGGGTAATCTTAGAAGAAAACCTGTTAGAGTCTGCAAAAGACTTGAGACTGGGGTTGAGGTTCACCTTCACCTTCCAGCAGGACAACGACCCTAAACATACAGCCACAGATATAATGGAATGGTTTAGATCAAAGCATATTCATGTTTTAGAATGGCCCAGTCAATGTCCAGACCCAAATCCAACTGAGAATCTGTGGCAACTTGCAAGACTTAAAAATGTCTGTTCACAGATGCTCTTTAGCCAATCTGACAGAGCTTGAGGTATTTTGCAAAGAAGAATGTGCAAAAATGTCACTCTCTAGATGTGCAAAGCTGGTAGAGACATCCCCAAAAAGACTTGCAGCTGTAATTGCAGTGAAAGGTGGTTCTACAAAGTATTGACTTAGCAGGGGCTGAATACAAATGCTACACTTTTCAGATATTTAATTGTAAAAAAAATTGAAAACCATTTATCATTTTTCTTTCACTTTACAATTATGCGCCACTTTGTGTTGGTGTATCACATAAAATTCCAATAAAATACATTTACGTTTTTGGTTGTAACATGACATACTGTGGACATTTTCAAGGGGTATGAATACTTTTTCAAGGTAATCCCTCTAGTTTGAATATAATTAGGCAGAAGTAAATGCCGATGGGAAATGCAAGTCTTCAGTATATGCAGTAGCAGATGTTGATATTTTAAACTAGCCTTTAATGGGCAATTCTAAAAAAATATTACTTCTGTTGTTGGGTGAATATTTGTAGTTTGAATGACCTTCAGTCTTCTTTTATCTCTTATAGACTTCCATGCTGATTTTGTGTCTCTATTTTCAACCAGATTCGATAGTTGTCTGTTACATTATAATGAGTCCCAGGGAAACCACTATTTCACTTTTAGTAAAGGCCATGACAGATGGGACTTTGCGTTCTGATGGGGGGGTACTGCATAACTGGAATCAAGTGATTCAAACTGCCAGCAGCAAAACAAAACTTAAAGTGGAGTTCCACCCATTTTTTGATGTTTAGTTGTGCTGCATGCCCTTAGCACATAGTTTTCACAATGGGCACATTTTAAATTTTTTTTTGTCTGGTAAATACCTTTTCCCCCATAGCTTCCTGGTCCTAATAGCCTAGGCGATTAAGTCACAAAGGATCCTGGGATATCGGCGTCATGGATTCCTTGCGAATCGCCTACCAAAATCTTGCATTTTTTGTGAGAGAGAGAGGAGCTTTCAGAAGTCTCAGCGATCTCTGAGTGGACGGGACAGAGCAGCTATTGAACAACAGCCAATTATGTGGCTTCTTAAGAAAGGGACGGAGTCGCATTGCGTAGCATAATCTAACTGTGTGCAGGGAGACAGAGGAGCTTTCAGAAGTCATCGGCGATGTCTGGGTGGGTGGGACAGGGCAGCTATCGAACGCCAGCCAATAGAAGAAGGGTCAGGGCGGGCCGCTATGTGTATACGGCTCCGCCCCCTTTCTTTAGAAGCCACATAATTGGCTGGCGTTCGATGGCTGCTCTGTCCCGCCCACCCAGACATTGCTGATGACTTCTGAAAGCTCCTCTCTCTCTCCCTGCACACAGTTAGATTGTTTTATAATTATAAAACAGTTTATTGTTTTATAATCTAACTGTGTGCAGGGAGAGAGGGAAATGAGCTTTCAGAAGTCATCAGCGATGTCTGGGTGGGCGGGACAGAGCAGCCATCGAACGCCAGCCAATTATGTGGCTTCTTAAGAAAGGGGGCGGAGCCGTACACACATAGCGGCCCGCCCTGACCCCATTCTATTGGCTTGCGTTCGATAGCTGCACTGTCCCGCCCACCCAGACATCGCCGATTCGCCGATGACTTCTGAAAGCTCCTCTGTCTCCCTGCACACAGTTAGATAATGCTACGTGATGCGGCTCCGCCCCTTTCTTAAGAAGCCACATAATTGGCTGTTGTTCGATAGCTGCTCTGTCCCACCCAATCTCTGAATGATCGCTGAAAGCTTCTCTGCCCCTGCCCACAGTTGGATTATGCGACGTGATGCGGCTCTGCCCCCTTTCTTAAGAAGACACATAATTGGCTGTTGTTCGATAGCTGCTCTGTCCCGCCCACCCAGACATCGCTGATGACTTCTGAAAGCTCCTCTCCCTCTCTCCCTGCACACAGTAAGTAAATAGCTATTTTTAAAGAAAGTAAAAGCGCAAAAAGTATGACATATTAGAAATGTTCATTTACAGGTTTTGACAGTTACAGAGCAGTGTTTAAAAAAAAAATGTTTGGGGGACTGAAACTCCCCTTTAACCTCCCTGGCGGTATGATTCTGTCTGGAATTACGTACCAAAAGCGGTACAATTATTTGCATGGAAATTTGGCGTTTTATACTGTAGGCCTGCAATTCTTAGGAATAACTCGCTTAAATCTGTCCAAACAAGACATCCCGGGTATGATAAAGTTTGAAAAACAAAATCATAATTTTTTATATAATAAATAACTATAAATAATTATAACAAATTATAATGTAATTATAATAAAAAATATTCAATAATGTAATCAACTCAAAATCACTGAAATTTGCTCAGTTGCAGAATTGTCGCTGTCATTATTATTTTTTTTTATGATGAATTTCCCCACAAATCGCTATCGCTCAATTCTGCAAGTGATTATAATTTATTATCGCTGTTTTCTAGCTGATCTAAAACCATTTTTGACATAAAGGGACACTTTTGGTTGCTATGGGCAATCTACAGTTTGCAGGGAGATAGAACACTTTTTATTATGTAAAAGAATATGTAGGGCACTGGGCAGACCACTAGGGACAAGGGGTGTGTGTATTTTTTACATACAGTACTGTAATCCATAAGATTACTGTATGTAATGTGTTTGTTTACTTTTTTGAATTTGGCGCCGTTCTCCGCTCCCATGCGTCGTAACGTCGCAGGGAACGAAGATCGGCGGCACACGGAGACACTGTGTGAATCGAGCGAGGACCCGCTCGCTCACACAATGGGGATGCATTGCTGGATCCAGGAACAAGGTAAGCCAGCGCTCGCTGCAGGCTCTGCATAGCTACCCCGAGCGTGACTCGGATATACCGTTCTTAGCACAAAAAAAACAAGCGTGACTCGGTGATACCGCCAGGCAGGTTAACCACTTAAGGACCGGACCAATATGCTGCTAAATGACCAAAGGTGTTTTTACAATTCGGCACTGCGTCGCTTTAACAGACAATTGCGCGGTCGTGCGACTTGGCTCCCAAACAAAATTTTCGTCCTTTTCTTCCCACAAATAGAGCTTTCTTTTGATGGTATTTGATTGTCTCTGCGATTTTTATTTTTTGCGATATAAACGGAAAAAGACCTAAATTTTCGAAAAAAAATTATATTTTCTACTTTTTGTTATAAGAAAAATCTAATAAACTACATTTTAGTCAAACATTTAGGCCAAACTGTATTCAGCCACATGTCTTTCGTAAAAAAAAATCGCAATAAAAAAAAAACTAGCTACTTAGCGGCAACAGTGACACTAATACAGCGATCAGAAAAATGATCGCTTAGTGACACTGGCAATAGGGGGTGAAAGGGTTAACTAGGACAGTGATCAAGGGGTTAAAAACTTTATATGGGGGGGTATGGGGCTACCCTGGACCTAAAACTAACTGCCTGTCACAGTAACTGTCACACTGACACTAAATGCAGTGATCAGTAAATATATGATCACTGCAATCAGTGACAGTGTGACAGGGAGCTGGGGGGGGGGGGTGATCTGAAGGGGTTAATGTGCCTATGTGTGTGGTGTCAGTGTAGTGTTGTGCAGACTCACTTGTGCAAAATGTGTAGAGAAAAACCGGGACGGCCGCACTCCAAAATGTTTTTCCTTTTTAATAAAACTGATCACAACATGAACATATCACAGCAAAAAATCAGAGAAAGAGCTGACGCGTTTCACACTATCATACAGTGCTTATTCATTAGTGTTGGTAGTGTTGGTGTGACTCACTTGTGATGTCTTCTCTCCTCTCGGCGGATTGAAAATACCGCAGAGAGGAGAGCTGACATCACTTCCTCTGCCTGTGTTTACATTATACAGGCAGAGGAAGTGTAGAGCAGGGAGGGAGCGGATTGGCTGGGAGCGATCTGGAGGGGGCGGACAAAAACGAACAGCCGCCCCCTCATCCCGGATCGCTCTCAGAGGCTTACCGACCGCTGCAAGTACCGGGGGAAGTCCCGATCAGACCCCCGACCCACGTCTAGGCAGGGACGTACAGGTAAGTCCATGTGCCTGTACGTGCTATTCTGCCGTTGTAGAATGTACATGCGGCGGTCGTTAAGCGGTTAAAGCGGAACTTTACCCATAACAACTTAATGTAAAATAATGTTGTTTAGCAAGTAACATACATTCCACTTTAATAATTATGCTACCAAAATCAGTGTGTGCTGTAAATTGCCTCCAGCATTGCTCCTGTTTCTTCTTGCTAGAGGCTGCCATTTTGCTGAAGCCCAGAGCCAGTGAACAGCAGTAACTCATAAAGCGGAACTAAACCCATCGATTTAACATTAAAAAAAAACAGTTACATTTGTGGAATGCTGGGATTGGCCTCAACCAAGCTGTCAAATCATCAAATGTCTGGGGTCATAATTAATCACATGTGCAGCACCATGGCAGTTGCAGATCAAACAGAAGCAGCTTCCTTGGCTGTAAATGATAGGAGGGTTTAATTCTGCTTTAAGGCTGTGAGCAGATTGGCTTCTACAAATTCAGCAGTGCCTAAAAGTGCCGAAAAAATTAAGAGCAACTAATGCCGCGTACACACGATCACTTTTTGTGATGAAAAAAAAAGAAATTTTTCTTCATGAAAAAAAACGACATTTTTCCAACTTCATCATTAAAAATGATGTTGCCTACACCCCATCATTTTTGGAAAATGATGATCAAAATGACGGCACTTTAAGGCTACATTCACACTATAGCGCGGCGTATTGTACCGCGATTTGCCGCGACAAATTGTGGCGTTTTGTCCCGCGATTTGCCGCAACAAAACGCATAGTTTTTTAGCCTTGTTTTCGCTGGAGGGGCGATTTTAACATTGTCGGCTATGCCGAACGCCGAAGCCGACTTGTTTTGAGCTTCAGGCGTACGGCGTTTCGGCGTTCAGCGTGGAGATGTGAACCATCTCCATAGCCGACAATGTTAAATCACCCCTCCAGCGTATTTCAGGCTGCAATAGCGTCGGGCGTCGGGCGTAAAAACGCCTAGGTGTGAATGCAGCCTAAAGGGGAAGTTCTATTCGCCTTGAGGCTGCTTTTAGCTGGTTACTTGTTAGTAAAAGACGATTCCTGCTTTTTTGTCTGTTACAGCGTGATGAATGTGCTTACTCCATTATGAATAGTAGTTTTACCTCCCGTCTCCTAACTTGCTTCTCGGCATGTGCGGGTTTAAAACGTCATTTTTTCCCACACACGATCATTTTTTATGACACAAAAAATGACATTTTAAAAAATGACATAAAAAATTCAAGCATGTTCGAATTTTTTTTGGTAGTTTTTCAGAAGACATAAAATTACATTTTGCCCACACACGATCATTTTAAATGACATTTTTAAAAATGACATTTTTTTTTCATCACAAAAAGTGAAAGTGATCGCGGCATAAGTGTCTGCAGAGCAGGATGAGACAGTGTATTCCTGGATTTTAAACAGTATAGGCACTTATTTTTTATGTTTTACATACTGTAGCTATACCTTAACCACTTAAGACCCGGACCAATACGCTGGTAAATGACCCAAGGTGTTTTTGCGATTCGGCACTGCGTCGCTTTAACAGACAATTGCGCGGTCGTGCGACGTGGCTCCCAAACAAAATTTGCGTCCTTTTCTTCCCACAAATAGAGCTTTCTTTCGGTGGTATTTGATCGCCTCTGCGATTTTTATTTTTTGCGCTATAAACTAAAATAGAGCCACAATTTTGAAAAAAAACACAATTTTTTTACTTTTTGTTATAAAAAAAATCAAATAAACTAAATTTTAGTAAAACATTTAGGCCAAAATTAATTCAGCCACATGTCTTTAGTAAAAAAAAAAAAATCGCAATAAAAAAAAATAGCTACCTATCAGAAAAATGATCGCTTAGTGATGCTGGCAATAGGGAGTGAAAGGGTTAACTAGGGCGGTGATCAGGGGGTTAAAACTTTATTAGGGGGGGTGGGGGGGCTATCCTGAACCTAACACTAACTGTTTTTTACACTGCCTGTCACACTGACACTAAATGCAGTGATTAGATCACTGCATTCAGTGACACTGTGACAGGGGGGTGGGGGGGGGGGGCGATCACAAGGGGTTAATTTGCCTATGTGAGTGTGTGTCAGTGTTGTGTTGGTGCACACTTACTTGTGATGTCTTCTCTCATCAGCAGCGCTGGGAAACAGCGCTGCGATGAGAGATTACATAATTTCCTCCTTCCTGTGTAAACACAGGAGGAGGAACTGACACGATGGGAGCGCGCTCCCATTGGCTGGGAGCGATCGCGGGGGGGGGGGGGCGGAAATCACGGACATCCGCCCGCTCGTCGGCGATCGCTCCCAGAGGCAGGGGGACCCCCGCACGCCGCGGAGGGGGTCCCGATGGGACCCCCGAACCGCACGAAGGCGGGGACGTAAATTTACGCCCTTGTGCCTGTACGAGCCATTCTGTGGCCGTATATGTGCGTGCGGGGGTCCTTAAGTGGTTAAAAAAGGGCCAGCCTGAAAGTCATCTAGCAGGACTTAATTTTCTAACTAAAGTTCCACTTTAAAAATCAGCTATGGGTGTGGTTAGCCTCTCTAAAACAGTCACTTAAAGCAGAGATTCACCCTAAATGTCATGTTTGTCTAAATCTAACCACTAGCCATCGTTTAAGCACAATCCGTATTTTTTTTTTTTTAATCCGATTCCTTACCTTTGTAATGCTGCATTTAGTGTTGTGTCAGTCATCCATTCTCCGCGGGAGTGGGCGTGTATTATCTTTTCTCCGATAAGCGCTATGTCTCCTGGGAGTGAGTGATGAGAATCCCAGGAGAGGCGTTGTACTCTAATCCCACGATATCTCGCGGGTTACGTGACTTAGCAACTGTGCAGTGTTGACGGCGACGCTCGCAGTCAACACTGCACATGCGCGGGATAGAGCGGTGAATGCTGGGACATCAGCATTCACTGTATCCCGGAAGGACATCCTGGTGGGCATCAGAGTGCCCACAATCAATGAATTTTATAAAGTATCGTTAGCGGGACAAAAACAATGCTGGCGGCTACACGATTGGGACACACGAGTTGGCGATTACCAAAGGTAAGAGCGCCAGAAGAATCCAAAAAATAATAAAATGAAAACCCGCGGAACCCCCGCTTTAATTTAGCAACTTAATGCCCATAATTAATAAAAGATCAAGTGCAACAATGGAACCTCTTCTGAGAAATGTTACTTTTGTTACCGCAACAAAAAACATGCACAGATGTCACTTACTTGTTTTTTCCAGCTCAAGCCTAAAGAGTAGGTCAAGGAATTCCTTTGCTAGCCCTTGTCCTAAGAAAATCTTTACAAGGTTGGTGGCCACTTCCTGTCTGCATTCAGCAGATGTGGTTTCATCTATCAGTGTTATTAAAGGTCCACACTGTTCCTGTTGAAACACAAACAGAATTCGCAGGACTATAGTTTTAATGTCCATGGCCTTCTCAAAAAAATCTAATTTCCACTGCTACATGTTGCACACTCTAAAGCTGGTCTCCCTTTTTTTTTTAGTAAAGTTTAAATAGTTTATTTTGACCAAGCTGGTCCAAATTAACTATTTACTTCACTAACAGGTGCTGTAGCTATGTGCTCTGTATAAACTGTATGTACTACATACAGTATACAGCTCTGTGTTCCAGCAGTGGGACAGGAACTTCCTGCCCAGCTCCTGGAACAACAGTGAGCTTTGTATTCTATGAATTAATACAAAACTTCTGATTGGCAGAGGCAGAGACGTGGTAGCATAACATCGCTTCTTCAACTCAGCTATCAGAGAAAGCTTTGTATTCATTCATAGAATACAAAGCTGCCTGTGAATTGCTGGGAAGTGTTCAGCCTGACTGTATAATGTATATAGATTAGATTACATACAGTTTATACAGCTCACACATCCGCTGCATCTGTTAGTGAGGGAAATAGTTTGTTTGGACCACCTTGGACTAAACCACGGAGATCAGCTTTAAAAACACTGCATTGATTAAGTATTACTATCTATGCTTACATGTACATTATGCATCACTATTGAGAGTCTGGGGGCCAGATTCACAGAGCCCTTACTCCTGTCTAACTAGTGTTAGACTGGAGTAATTTCAAATTATGCACGTTTTTTAGCTAGTCGAACACCTCAAACCATGAATAGACGGCTGCAGGCTTCAATTAGACTGGATTACGTGTTCTTACGCCTTCAGATCTACGCTGCAATAAAATTGCGGCCACTGGGTGGACTTCCGGTTGTTTTCCGCGTCGGGGTATGCAAATGAGCTTTTGCCGGCGATCCCCGAAATTACGATCTTCATTCGCAATCTCTTACGGCACCTTTAGTCATCTTTTTTTTGCGTAACACTATACCAGCTTTTTGCTGCTCTAATATTAGACAGCCCATGTTAAGTATGGCCGTCGTTCCCACGTCGAATTTCTACGTTTTCCAACGTCTTTTATTATTTTTAATGTAAGTCGTCCGGGAATAGGAATGTTCGTAAACGACGCTACTCAAACAACGAATGACATACAGACGTGATTTTGCGCAATGCACGGCGGGAAATTTCTGAACGGAGCATGCGCAGTTCGATTGCCGCGGGGACGCGCTTAATTTAAATGCTTCACGCCCCCTAATCGCGTATTTCGATTACGCGGCGAGAAATAGACTACGCCGCCGTAGCGTACGGGCAAAAATCTACCAGAATTCGGTGTAGAGCCTGGTAAAATACGGCAGCGTAGAATATTTCGATTACGCAGCGCAATATTAAGTGTATCTGAATCTGGCCCTGGGTGTCTATGACCAGCAATCAAAATAAACAATGGCTTAGATAATCATGCTGAAGCACTGGTTTGTCTATGGAAAACAAATTTTTAGAAGAACCTTATTAAACCTGCTTATTTTAGCTACCAAGATAGTCACTGTCGCTCTAGGCTGGTTTCTAATTAGTTTCTGTGGGTCACTTGCTATCTCTGCCCTCTGTACTCTCTTATAAATGTCTAAAGTGTCCTTCAGTAATATTATACCTTAACACTAGAACTAGGAAGATAGGCAAGGCAGCGGCCTTAGACATAAGCTATTATTGAGCGTGTGTGTTTATATTCTATCTACAGTCGAAGTGCTTTGTAATCTTATACAGGTAAGAACACAACTAATTTGAACTGATCAATCGTACCAGCAACAGGAATGCCACACGAGAAGCAAAATAATATTCTTGTATTCTAAAACAGCCAGGTGGAAAACGTTACACTCTTCACACTAGGCTCATTGCTTCCTCAAAGAACAAAGCCCATACCCACACGCTATTATACAGAAACATTAATTTATCACACATGATGGTTCGGTCAGTCGGGTGCGGAGCACTTATTCCATCTATGGTGGGCAGCGCTTCACCCAAACGACAGGCGGCGGGCATCACTGGCGGCTTCCCTTAGTCCTGCTCTCCTCTGCGGGCATCACGGCAGCTTCCGTATCCTCCCTCCCTCTGGCGGACAATCTGAATGCTTCTCCTTTTGGCCAATTGGGAAACAGGTCTCAGAATATTCATTTGCTATGGTCACACAACTGGGTGGGCTTTGTTCACAGTGCTCTGCACCCCGAGCCCACCCTTTTTTAAAGCCTCTGGCTCTAATCACGTGCTTAAACCTCTCCCAATTGGAATTTGTGCATCCACGTCCTGCATGGGGGCTGGATACATGGATAGGGGGGGCGGCGCCCGTGCACCCCTAATGGATGGGCCGCCCCTGGCGGAGGTGCTGAGCGAGTGATCCCCTGTTTCTCACTATACAGGCTGAAAAAAATGGGCTGTTATTGATTACAATTTTCATGTTCGTGTAATCGATTCTTTTTTTAATCCATTAATCGACTAATTTCGATTAATTATAACGCACATACATTTTTCGGATCACCACCATATATAGTCCCCACTGTAATATCCACAGACATCTCCATCACTGTAATATCCACAGACATCTCCCCACTGTAATATCCACAGACATCTCCCCCACTGTAATATCCACACAGCCAGTGATTATCTGCAGTGATCATTGCTGGATGCACACAAAGTGATCACTGCAGGTAATTGCTGGCTGTGCAGACAGCCATGGCCACTGTTGACCTGTCATTGAAGTGTACAGGGCTCAGACGCTGCTCACAGGTGGCAAAAAACAGTGGCAGAAATCAAAAGATTCCTGCTTTTGTCATTAGCACTGTGCTAGTTGCCGGTGTGAATTTAGCCTAACTTTTCAAAAAAGATCATACATGGAGTTCAGCTTTAATACAACCAAGTAGCCTTTGATTTGCCTGTTACCTTGTAAGAAGCTTTGACTTCCTGGCACAGTAGCTCCACCAGAGGCTTGTAGTAATCTGATGGCAAAACAGTCTCATCACGGAGCCGCACCTGCAGCTGAAGAGAGCCAAGGTTTCCCCTAGGTAAAAGAAAGGAACAGCTAAATTTAACAATTAAATGTATAAAGGGAATCGGTCACAAAAACATGCTGAAAAAGTGTGCATTAGCAAGATGCACAGGTAAGATTGGGGCCTTAGTGATTAAATCCAAGGCAATCATCCGGTAAAGCCTCGTACACACGACCGGTTTTCCCATAGGGTAAACTGCCATGAGAGCTTTTGGCCAGGAAAACTAGCCGTGTGTATGCTCCATCGCAGTTTTCCGGACAGGAAAACTGCTGGGGAAAAAAGAGAACCAGCTCTCTTTTTTCCCACCGGTTTTTACCCAGCAGTTATCTCATGGGAAACAATGGAGCATACACACGGCCGGAATTCCCAACCAAAGCTCTCATGGCAGTTTTCCTGTCAGGAAACCTGGTCGTGTGTACAGGGAAAAAGTTACAGAGCAGGTTCTCGGTTTTCCCCTCGGGTTTCCCGGCGGTAAAAAGCCAGCTGGGAAACCGTACGTGTGTACGAGGCTTTAGAATTAATAATCAGGGATATCAGGAAAAAGAAAAGTAACAGGGTCACTCTAGACAGACTGAGAACAAACAGGATCCAGGAGTAAAACAAACTATAAAGACAGAGCCAAGAATACACAATCAGGAACTCAATTAGTGACTGAGAAACTGAGAACACTCTAGGCATAGGATATAAAGCAAAAAACAACAACTGGATACAAGATACAGGACATCAGGATCAGACAGACACACACCCTAGCGACATCGAATTAAACGCTACAACGGCAACTATAGTACGGAAACATGAGATCCTTTTGAAAGAGTTACAATGAAGACATGTGCTCCTGTCTAAGCACAGCTCACCTAAACAGATAACTAGCATTAATTCTTGATCTATAGATATGTGGTGTGTCACCGGTGCCAAAAAAAAGGTTTTATTAGGTGTAAAAGATCTGATGCAGTACTGTATACACCTCAAAATGAAGTGTAGAAAATATAAGTGAATTAATGTGTTACTGCGCCAATCCTGCAATCTTATCTCCAGTGATGGTGAACCCAATATAATTATGCAAAAAACAAGTCCATAATACTACAAACCAAATACACCGTGTAAGTAAATATAAATTATATAAATTATTAAGTGTAATCTGGATAAAAATACGGCGATTCACGAAGTGCGTGCGCCCGGCGCATGCTACGCTGGGCGCGCGTAAGTTGTCCGTCCGGCGCAAAGTTATTCCCCATAAAGGAGGTGTAACTCAGCAACAGATGTCCACAGGTCAGCTGGAGAACAGCTGGATCAGCACCGTTACGGACGAGCTGAGCAACCACACTTGCAGGACAACACATCTCTATGCCAACATTGCACGTTAAACACACACACATTCATCATGGCACACGGACAATGCATGCATGCACACCACTGTGGTCCCTAGCTCACACACACCACATCCACCTCACATTGGTTTAGCCCAAGTCCACTGCACGGGACTTGGGAGCAGCAACGCCACACCAAGGCCCCAATGATGTTGCTGTCCATTCATACCACATTCACACGGTCGTGGAGATAACCTCTCCCTGGCGAGCCAAGGTGACACGCCTTACTGGCAGGAATGTCACACACACATACACACACCAGTCACACTGTAGCCAGCACTCCTGACCGTGTGCAGTGACAAAAACAAAAAATATAGGAATCATGCCATTGTCCGACATGGCATGCCCTTACTGGAGGACGGCACATACATCTGTGCACGTCCAAAAAAATAATATATAAAGCTCATACTCTGAGCTACAAACGTTCAGAGAACAGTCATTTGCCCTCTCGTGGGCCAGGCCTCGTGCCTAGGCTTCGGCTCCTCAATTGTCTGGGCGACGACAGGGGTGGGGGGGGGGATGGGGCATCATGAGGAGGGTCTGGACGGGGTAGCCCTTGAGGGGGTTCCCCTGTACGGGGTAGCCCTTGAGGGGATCAAGGGGGCCACTGTGTCGGAGGGACCGGCCAAGATGGAATCCTCTTCTAAATATAGGCAATCCTCCTCATGGATATCCAACTGCTCCTCCTCAACGACCTCAAGACCAGCAGATGTCACATGGCTTGGCAGGGGGTCAGACTCTGGAAGAGGATGTTCCCTGGATGGCGTGGGTCGTCCAGCAGCAGAGGATGGCCCAGCTCCCTCCAGCACATCTGTGGATGACACAAAGCATTCACATGTTGGTGGACCCACACACTTGTCACATGTTCCCTTGCACCCCCTCACATGCTACACACTGGATGGGGAATGAAACACACTTACCTCTCCTCAAGTCCTGTTCACTGGAGTCAAAACCCTCCAGGCCCTCCACCATCTCCTGCTCCAGACAGCTGGGTATCACCTCCTCCTCAGCTGTCAACTTCACAGTGGTAGATGGTCCACCTCCTGTGCCCCTGTGGTGCCTTCTTACCTTGGCCAGATTCTCCCTGACCCGCCGGCACATATCATTAATTTTTTTGCCAACCTTCTTCCAGGTCCTGGTCTCATGCCAAAGGGCATTGATATCCAGGGCAACCTTTTGGAGGATCTCTTGCTTCCTGGCCTTGCTGGTATTCCTGCTCTGTGCGCCATGGAGGAAGGAATTGTATTTCGAGATGTCAGAGGTCAGGTTCGCCCTCTCCTCAGGGGAATTTTTTTTTTCCTCCTCTCCCTCTGTCTCAGGATCGGACATCTTGACACAGGTCTGCAGCAGGGAACAAGAAGTGGGCGTACTTTTGCGCTGGACGAGCGTATTTATGTTCTCGGCGAAGGCCGGGGGGCCGGCGTATCTTAGGCAGTTGCATCGGCGTGGTTGTGAGAATGCGCATAGGGGTGATGTGCATGCGTCCACATCACGGCGCATGCGCCGTTCATGATACGCCGGGCGTAAAACACTGCACCACGCTCGGACCATCATTTGCATGGAGTCACACCCACTTCCACCTACGCCTTCAAAACCTACACCACGCCGACGCAGCGTTCGGAGCACTGGCCTGAATTCCATGCTTGTTTCTCTGCACTGCGTTGACGTAGCGTACAGGGGATACGCTACGGCGGCGTAATGTGCGCCTGCTGTCTGTGAATCCGGGCCATATTATACATTTCTCCATCAAAACTAAGCAGCTTGAATGAAGGGCTCTTTCCTGCCAGCTACCATATTCAGCAGTTGGTGGTGCACGTGGCTGCTGAGTACAACTTATTGGATGCAGTCATTTTTCGCATGGCAATTTTCCACCCAGCACATGCAAAAGAAGTTGATTGATATTTTGTTTAGCTGGGTGGTGGTGACAAGGTCACTTTTTACAAACTAGGCAGGTTATTGGGATACAGAGTGTTGTCCCCTTTTAACAGGACGTGTGTGAACAGGTTTACCCAGTACTATTTTAATGAAAGCTTTAGATTTTAACATATTGGATATTACTTTTGAAATCACACTTATATGTTTAAAGTGGTACTAAATCCAAAAGCAAACCGTTATTATAGTGCAGCTTACCAATTTCTACATGTGATGGCTTTATTAGTTTTAAGTCTTTAGGCTTTCTTTTATCTTTATTTGGTGATCTAGTAAGTGTTTTTTTTTTAAAAGAACAAGCTCTCCAGTAGAATATATTAGTTACAAGGATGAGACAAACTACGTAACGCTGACAGGGTACTTAAAACTATCCGTTTTTATTTATTTATGTAAAAAAAACTGTTTGTTGTAGCTGTGAGCTGGAGGTTGACTTGATTTTGTTAGTGAATTTAAATCTGCTAGTATTTCTAACACTTCTCTCCCCCAGACTGACAATGCCACTATCCAAAGGTGCCCCTGTGTTCCTTCCTCCAGAGTGGGGGGCACGCTAATACAGGAAGTATATTACTGGCCATATCATCAGGTGAAAACAGGAGAAACATGTAAGGAAGGAATACCAATGCAGCCATCACATCTAATGATTGGTAAGCTGCAATATATTTCATTTTGGATTTTGGATTTAATACCACTTTAAACTTTTGTAAGATTTTAGTGATTGGGTTTACATATACTGGGGATGTAAATCAGCAAGTGAATAGTTAAACATTAGCAACTGCTTCTTGCAACATAGCATCAAACATGGCAGGAAAGAATAACACATTTTGAGAAACAACAGAGTCATTACCATATGTGTGTGTAAAATGTACACTGACACCTAGTGAGAGTGTTGAGCATTGCAGCCAATAAAGTAATAATCCCAATATGCAGTTGAGTACGTCCCCAGCTACAGGGCAGAATTACACAGCTTCTAGCTCTGACTCCTTTGTGCCTAATTGTATCTGCCCTATTCTCCAAAACATAAATTAACATAACTTTAGTAAGTAGGTAACCTGGGAATTTACAAACAGAGATCTGGTCACTGACTTTGAGATAACACACAATGGTTGAGTCTGCAAATATTAGTTTTAGCTAAAATTATTTTTAGCAGAAACAACATTCTAACTTTTTCCAATAAACTGTGCCAGAAGCAAAGTTTGGCAACTCATTGCAAGCAATCAGTATTTTCTTTATCAGACCAGTAAAGTTTCAGCTATGGGTACTGAATTTGTATCTTTTTACAAATGTCACAACTTTGGAGAAGACAACATATGTCAATAATGTGTTGTTCCAAAGTAGCAAATGTTGACATTTAAAACTCTGTGGGGATACCTCCATTTCCCATTACACAATACTCCCGCTCTCTCTTTTTTTAATTTTTTTATTTACAAACTGTTGAATTAGTGTAGGCAGCACTGAAGAATGATTTGGTTCTATTCTAAATACCTCTTGGCTAACAAGTTTACAGATATACTAAAAATAGACCTGAACGCATAGATTTCTTCCTGTGTAGTTTAAGTATTACTTAAAGTAATCAAAAGGTTTGACATTTTCTTGGCTTTAGAAACTTTCCAAAGACTTAGTGACTCATGAAGCAGTACACTTTTTCCAAAACGGAAGACTGGGCAAACAGTGTGGATTATAATACAATCAGCCTAATTGTATAAAACAGAGGATCAAGTAAGTAAAATGTTTAATGCATGCTGCATGCAGGCTCTTTACACAAGAGAATACGGCACGTGCAGGTACACATTTTTGCAGGTTAAAATATGAAGCCTGGTGTTATTGTGTGTTGTTTGCTAATCACAAAAAAAGAGGTGCGAGAGTCTCTTTCTGTACAGGGCACTGATAAGAGGGAGTTATAGTCCAGTATGAGTTCTATAAACAAAAGCAGTATGCTCTGCCTAAATCTCATTCTCTTTTTAATGTTTACAACAATAATCACACGGTATAATTAGGAAGCCCGAGAGGTTGAACCTATACCTCATTCACTTGTGTATGAGACAGTATCTAAATCAGAGTTTCACAACCGGAGGGAGGCCGTGGCAAAATGACCAAAATTTCCCCAACTGAGGCAGGCATCCTAGTAAAGCTTCTATACCAGTGGTTAAGACATTTCCTTATTGCAGCAGTGCCATCCAGTCTGTCAAGCTTGCAAGAAGCTACGGCTTCCTGCCAACCAAAGATGTCATCAGTTGGACACGTCGGGCCCGCACAGCTTTTTGGAAGGCGCTCTGGTGGTTTTTGGGATGTGTTGGTTTGTGCTCTTCTGTCCATGTAGATAGGACGGCACATGTAAGTGTGTGAGGAAGGTAGTACAAAAGACACAAAAGAGAAGCTGTTCAGTGGGCTTCATATGAGCTCTTGTGAGCTCCTGGAGATACAACAATGTTTATGATGATATAATACAATTTTAGCACAATTGCACATTGAAATTTAATATCACTAATTTTACCACCTTTGGACTACACACGGTCGGAATTTCCAATGAAAAAAAGTCAGTCGGAATTTTTTCATCAGAAATTCCGACCGTGTGTATGCCCCAACTGACTTTTTCCAAAATTCCGACAGACTTAGAAAAAGAACACGTTCTCTTTTTTTCCACCAGAAAACAATTCTATGGGAAATTCTGGTCGTCTGAATGGAATTCCGACAGATAAAAAACCATGCATGCTTGGAAACAATTTGACGCATGCTCGGAAGCATTGGATTTCATTTTTCTAGGCTCGTTGTAGTGTTGTATGTCACTGCGTTTTTGACGGACAGAATTTGGTTTGTCCGTGTGTATGCAAGACAGCTTGAGTGAAATTCCGTCAGAGTTTATTCTGACGGAAAAAACGGTTGTGTGTACGCGACATTAGTATTTCAATTAATTGATTTTAATTACATTATATTATATATATTTTCATTATTATGTTTCACATGATTATACAGTATATTTGGTATTGATGGGCCTTGGCCACACTGTGGGTGCTGCGCAAGGTACCTGTGGTTTTCATGAACATTATCTGTGGTTTCCTATTGACTTCTATTATGTCCTGCTTTTTTGCTGCATCTACTGAAAGCTCACCAAGAATGCAGCATGCATGACTTTTGGCGAGCTTTCAGAAAATGCACCAAAAAAAGTAAGATCTAAAAGAACCCTATTGGAAACTGCAGGTAACCCGCATGAAAACCATGGGTACTCTGCGCTGCGGCAAAAACTGCAGTGAGTTAATGTGAAAGTGCCCTTATTGTCAACAAGTGTTATGCAAACTAGTGTTTTTCAACTGGGGTGCCTCAAAGAGTTATCAAGGGTGCTGTAGTAACATCCCAGTCTGAGCACACTCAGAGTTAATGCCTGTGCACAAAGGGGAAAGAAAGCACAACCCGGACCTTCCTCTAGCTCTCTCCTCTCACCCTGCTATCAGTGCTATTGTTGGGCAAACAAAAAGCTGTCCTGCCTTTGCTCACGTCCTACCAACCTAAGTCTGAAGACATCTGTTTTGTTTACTACTGATAGCAGCATGGGGGCTGCCAGGGCATATCTGTGCATAGGAGTTAACACAGTGTCTCTCTCACATCTTAGTGTGCAGGGTTTAGTTACCGCTCCCCTTCTCCTTCTCACACTGCTCCTGTACAGACAGTAGGAGGTTGGACTTTGGGGTTGTGCTAGAAGGGAGAATTGGAGGGGGTGGTGGTTTGGAAGCAGGGTTTGTGCTAGAAGGGGGGATTTGTGTAGGAGGGGGAATTTGTGCTGGGGGAGGGGGGTTTTTGCTAGGAGGGGAAATTTGGGGGGGGGGGGAGAGTTGCAATCTAAGAACACTGAACTGTGCTTCACAGACAATTTAGGACTTGTTCATGCCAGGTGCAGTGCGGTAACACAAATGCGAAATTGCATTTGTACCACACAAAAATTTGCTGCCTTATGCAGTCATGCATGGATACCTTTAATTTGTAAAGACACTCCCATGCATTTAGCATATGTTCGTCCATTAGAAAATGTGATGTGCAGGAACACACAAAAAAGCATGCGTGTTCAGACACACCACCTGGCGTGAACGGGCCCTCAGACTGGTGTGCCCCGGGATTGTGCACAGTTCTAAAGAGTGCCTTTTTTGAAAAACACTGATCTAAATGCACACCTGAACCTCAAAGCAGAAACGTCCAATAACTTCCTGTTGTGTTCAGATGTTAGTAGAATTTTCTTCATTGGGCTCTCAGTGCATTTTTGTTATGATGTAATCCTGAACAGTATATTATCACGAGCAGGCACAAAAATATTAAGAAGCCTAAAAAAGTGTAGATCTTTCCTAGGAGAACTATATAGCAATGTTTGGGTCCCCTACCTGGATCTTCACCAAGACAAGACAGGGGGAGGACACTTGTACTACAAAGACTGTGGTTGTAAATATATAATATTTTTCTGGATAGGTACTTACTCATCCATGCTGGCCTTGGATTTCCCAGGGCTAAGTCTGAACCATCCTTCTTCCTGTAAATCTTTCTGAAGTCCATTTACGTTGATCACTATCTATAAAGAATTAAAATAAAGTCCAAGTTACAAATGCTTCACTCTATTAGCTTAAATGTATGTGTTGAGAACCGAATGCTTTACTTATGTAATAAAACTTACTGTTGCTAATCTGTTTCTGTGTTAAAGTGATTGTAAAGTTTTTTTTTCTATAAAAATAACAAAAACGCGTTATACTTACCTGTCCTGGCAGTGGATTTGCACAGAGCAGCCCGGATCCTCCTCTTTTCAGGTCCCTCTTCTGTGTTCCTGGCCACTCCCTCCTCTTCAGTGCCCCCACAGCAAGCAGCTTGGTATGGGGGCACCCAAGCCAAGTTGCAGCTCTGTGTGTCCATTCAGACACAAAGCTTTCTTTCCCCTTTGTGCACGGGCATTAACACAGGGTGGTGCTCAGACTGGGATGTTACCACAGCAACCTTGATAACTCTTTGAGGAGCCCCACCACCTCTCTCTCCTGATTGACTAACTGGCTTTGATTGAGAGCAAGTTGGCTTTTTTTTAACCAATGGTTAAATAACCGATGGCACCCACACACGATCAGTTTTGACCGATGAAAACGGTCCATCAGACCATTCTCATCAGTATAACCGATTGTGTGTACACGGCCTTAGAGGGGCAGAGGGGGGCTGGTGCACACATAAGGCTTTCTTTTTTTTTAATGAATAAGGTGCATTAAGATTAAAATACCTTCTGACTTTACAACCCCTTTAAAGTTCATTTACAAGAAAGTGGCATAAGAACCTCATCTATGGGAGAATAATCCTAAAAAGTATATTTTGATAAACCTGATTACATGACAAAAACACATTTGAAAACCAATAGAAAGGTTTTTACTAGGACCTAAACATGACATGCAATCTCCACCAGGGATGCACATATTTGTTTTATGGAAAGATGAAGGATATCAAGATAGTGTCATGGATGGAATAATCTTTAATGTACGTCTATACCAGGCATCACAGAATTTTGGACAGCTGTCTAGACTAGGGTTGTCCCGATACCGATACTAGTATCGGTATCGGGACCGATACAGAGCATTTGCGCGAGTACTTGTACTCGCCCAAATGCTGCCGATGCCCTGTCCAATACTTGTCTATTGACAAGAGAGCGGCGGGAGGAGAGTGGGTCGGAGAGTAGGGCAGGGCGGAGAGTGGGCGGGGGGCGGAGAGCAGAGTGGGTAACTAGCGGCTGTAATACGTTCTTACTGTCTTTTCTCATGACGCGCTGTTCCCAGTGGCCCCTCCTCTCCTCTCATTGTATGCTTGTGACATCATCTGAGATGGACGAGAGGAGAGGAGAGGAGGAGAAGAGGCACCGCGGGGGAATAGCGCAACATGATAGAGGATAGTAAGGACTTATTACAGATGTAAGCCGCTTCCTGCGCTACTCTGCATTAAAGGAAAGTGTGCCCTGCTGTGCCCAGTACCCTGTGCCCTGCCATGCCTAGTACCCTGATATGCCCAGTACCCTGCAGTGCCCAGTACTCTGATGTGCCCAGTACCCTGTGCCCTGCCGTGCCCAGTACCCTGCCGTGCCCAGTACCCTGTGCCCTTCCGTGCCCAGTACCCTGATGTGCCCAGTACCCTGATGTGACCAGTACCCTGTGCCCTGCCATGCCCAGTACCCTGATGTGCCCAGTACCCTGCTATGCCCAGTACCCTGATGTGCCCAGTACCCTGTGCCCTGCCATGCCTAGTACCCTGAGGAGTATACAACCATACCATTAGATGAAGAGAAAATGGTCTAGTACATGTTTACAGCATGTCTGCTGTATAATAGAAAAGACATAGGAAATGTACAAGACTGCCTAACTTGTGAAAAAGCAGGCGATTGGTTGCGAGGACACAGGATGATCCTAGTATTAATTACCCACTTGTTAAGAAGAAAAGTTGGCCAGCCCCCGCCCTCTGTCCAGACCTGCTGCGCCTCTGCCCTGCTGTGCAAGTTAGAACTATAAAGAGGGGCTGTGATGAGAAGGAGACTAAGGATACATAAATGGGGGGGGGGCTGCAATGTAAAGAGAGGATTGACTGTTGTGTAAAGGGGAGACTGTGATGCAATGGGGACTGTGATATAAAAGAGGGGGGATGTGATGTAAAAGGGAAGGACTGTTGTTTGAAGGGGGGGCTGAGGAAACTGATGTGCAAAGGGGAGTGAGATGTGAAGAGGGACTAAAATGTTAAGGGAGAATTTGCTGTAAAGGTGTGTGTGTGTGTGTGTGTGTGGGAGGGGGGGGCTTTGAGATGAAGGGGGTCTAAGGACACTGAAGTAAAGGTGGGCTGCGATGTAAGGGAAGGACTGTGATGTGAAGGAAGGACTGAAGACACTGATGTAAGAATGGAGACAGAAGACACCGAAGTAAAGAAGGAACTGTGATGTAATGGGGAGAGTAAGCATACTGAAAAAAGAAGAGGGACTGGGGACACTAATGTAAGAAGCTGACTGTCATGTAAAGAGAGGGGATACTGTGATGTGAAGGATCTGAGTCAGCACACAAGATTTGGACCCCTGCTATAAGAAAATTTACAGACTGGACCTGCATGAGAGCTGCACGATTCTGGCTATAAATGAGAATCACAATATTTTTGCTTAGAATAAAGACCACGATTCTCACGGTGTAACATCTTGTTTAATATTATACAAAAACATTGGGCTAACTTTGCTGTTTAGGTTTTTTTAATTCATTAAAGTGTATTTTTTTTAAAACAAAATTGTGTTTGAAAAACCGATGCGCAAATACGGTGTGACATAAAATATTGCAAGAACCACCATTTTATTGTCTAGGGTCTCTGTTAAAAAAAATATATATAATGAAATAATGATTTTTTTACTTGTAAGCAAAAATTGTCAGAAAAGGTTTGGTCTTTAAATGGTTAAACTTCCTTTATCTACACGCCAGAGTTCTTTCCATTGATAAAAGATCAAAACAATACTTTTTTTACACTTATTGTGTTGTATTAAAACTTGGCCGACTGCCTGGATTTTGTTTTTCCAGCTGTGAGAAAAAGATCGCAATTTAGATTCTTCACGATTAATCGTGCAGCTCTAGCTTTAAGTGATTTTTACAAAGTTTAAATTAGATTTAATCATGTTTTCAACTGCTGCAGCTAATCCGTTTTTTTTTCTCTATCTATATACCTTTGTTTTGGAATAAACATTTTTTGCATAAGAAAGGGTTCACTGAGCACTATGGATTATCAAACAAGATAGCACAGCAAGCATGGTCTGGCTTACAGGCAAGACACTGAACCAATATGGAATTGTAGAGGAAGGACCAAATACACTCCCAGCAGCCAGCATCAGGGAAAAACTAATTGCTGGGATCTGCTGGCTGGTTATGGCGAAGTTTGATTAAAATCTTGTTTTGTCTAAATTCCTATCGCACATTTTCTGGAAAACAAGGCTCATCAATAGTGGGTGTTGTAACGATTACCAGCTGGATCCTGGAAACATCAAGCAAGTGTACATATTCGCCAGATCACCAAGGATCTACAATCACCATCCAAAGGTTTTTATTGCAGAGAGATCACATCAGAGAGACGCGTTTTGGAGTTGCGCAGGTCCCCTTTGTCAGGCATGCCTGGCGAAGGGGTACTGCATGACTCCGAAACGTGGCACTTGTCTTTGTGATGTGATCTCTCTGCAATAAAAACCTTTGGATGGTGATTGTAGATACTTGGTGTGCTGGTGAATATGTACACTTCATTAAAATCTTGGATATCTGATCAAAGAGGAGTCACTGTGACAATTACTGTGTTGTATACAAATCAAGCTTCTTCCAGCTGAATTATAACACAGATTAGTACTTTGCCCGTAATCCAGGCAAATATAAAAGGTACACATAAATGCCTCTATACACTCATTAATAAATCCATAAATAATTTTTTAATGAAAACAATGTAAGTACATGAATTTGGTATCATCCTATTGCAGTCTAATAAGAACAGTCTATACAGAAGTGCTCAAAGAGGGAGTGGGAGTAACAGCACAATGAGCCAATAAGGAATGCTGCCGATGCATGCTGATAGGAGGAAAGAGCAGTTGGATGAGCTCCTCATTTTACTGATTATCCATTTATAGATGAGTCACGGGGTTGGCTTGGGGAAGGGACCTGTAAGTTAAAGTGAAACTGCAGTAGAGGAAGCTCAGGTCCCCTGCATTGCTAGAGATGTGTTTGTTAGCAGAGCTGTATACATTTGAGGACTCTCATATATGTATTTAGCTTTAAGTTGTAATGTGTTTATTTATTTTTTAAATCAGTTTATTAGAAGTCTAAAGGAATGGGCATGAAAGAAAAAAATGCTGTGCATTGATGCAAAGTTGATTTAGTTCTATACTGTACAATGCACCAACACAGAAGAAAGAAGAATGGGAGAAAGAAAATAGAAACACTGCTGAATATAGATACAAGCCAAAAATAGCAGCTAATTTTCTCGTGCTAGAACACCAATATGAAGCAACTAACTCCCTGCTGGGTATGCACAAAAGCAAGAACGTGACACTGTAAAACTCAGTAGCTGACAAAACACCAATTTCTAAACATTTTTAATTTCAACTCGCATCATCCTGTACCACCTTATTTTGTGGTTCACATGAATTCCCTTTGAACAGCATCTTTACATCAGCACCAGTAGAAATATAGATTTAGGCCTGAAAATAATCACTAACTTCTAGGTATTAAGTGTCAGCATTTCAGATGTCAGCATTAATGGCGCTCATTTCATATACAAGTATATTCACATAACCTGCATGCATTTGAATGTGTAGGTTTTCACACATGTCTGTTTCTGAAACTTGTATAAATATGTCTAAATAATACCTGAAGAAGTGTCTGTACTGCCTGAATCAATCACTAGGATTCAATATGTAATTTTTTTAGTTCAGGCTTGAACATTTCAGCAAGTCTAGTTGCTAAAACCATGTGTAATTTTCTTTTAACGCCTTTTAGATACTGTATGAAACACACTCTGGTATTTTGACCAGTGTAGCAGTTCTGAGGGTGTTATTTCGCACACTGTCACATAAACATGCATACTCAGAATGCTCATGCATGTTTATACATACAGGACAGGTAGAGGTGACAAGGCACCTCCAGCGCTGACTTATCTGAGAAAATAAACAATAGCAGTCAGCCCACATTACCCAACAAGATGAATCATTTTTTTTTTTACTTGGGACATTAGCATCATCTACATTTGTCACAACAATTTGGAATAGGTCCCATTTCCTATGTTGTATTTTTTAAATATTAAAGAAAAACTCCAGGATTGTTTTATACATAGTTACATTGAACCAGCTTGGACCAATGTACCAAACCTGGCCAATCCCCCTGGAAGTTGAAAATCATTGTAGATTAGTAGACACTGATACTCCAGTTATTTCTTCTTGCTCCTGTGCCAAGCGGCTGCAATGCTGCACAAGAGGTCGGCCGCTCAGTACAAGTGCCATCTAGAAAATCCTTTGCATCTTCTGAATGAATGCAAAGCGTTCTCTGATTATTATTATACAGGATTTATATAGCGCTAACAGTTTACACAGCGCTTTCCAACATAAGGGCAGACAGTACAATTGTCATGGATCTTGGAGTGCTGGAGTGTTTCTACTTGAAATCCTAATTCATGTATTTCAGAAGATGGGACATTACTGACAGTCCATTGCAGGAGATACTGGACATATTACAATTGGTTCATTTTGTCCAGGCTATTGAAATGCTAAGTGGGGCCGGCTTGTGAAATACCTTTTTATTGTGTTCTGCAGATGAATAGCTGTTGTCAGAGACGGGACGTCTCTGGGAGATAATTACCTCAACTAAATGTCTTTTAGAATGTGATTGAAGTTCATTGTATGTGTGTTGTAGTTAGCAGTATCCTTTCAGATGTATGTGTTTACACTAAAAAGACTGGGTATTGTTCTAAAGGTCAGAAGTCTCCTGTCAGGAGTATTGAATTAGCATGTCATTATATAAAGGAATGTGACCTCTCAGAGGTAGTAATTAAGTCCTGTTAAATAGACCGGGCTATTGTGTACATTGATTACCCCCTGGGGCTTCCGTCTCGATACACATAACAGTCGTGCTATCCAAGCTTTGGGACCAATCTCTGCTGCGTCATTTTCAAGTCCTCATTTGCATGTTTAAGGAGGACCTGAGTGAAGACTGCATATACTTTACACTTGACCAATAGGAAAGCGGTTGTTGGTATTTTTGATCTCGGAACCTTGGATGACTGTACCATCAGACGTTGCAATCGGGAATCTGATCCAATAGAAGCAGAGGAGTGTCGGGAGAGCAGAACCGAGCGAGCAAGGGTCTTGTCACAACAATTATAATAGAATTTGATACAGTAGAAATCAGAGGGCCCTGCTCAATAGAGGGTACAATCTAAGAGGGAGGGTCAAGAGATACAAAGGGTAATAACTGTAAGGAGGAAGAGCTGATGGAGAAAAATAAAAGTTAAGTTGTTAGCTGGGGCAGAGTAATGCCGCGTACACACGGTCGTTTTTTGCGATGAAAAAAAAACGTTGTTTTTGTGTTGTTTTTCAAAACGTCGTTTTTTGTTTCACAAAAAGTCACCGTGTGTAGCAAAAACGTTGTTTAAAACGACGTTTTTCAACCCGCGCATGCCCAGAAGCTAGTTATGAAGCGAGCTTCAATGGAAAAGAGTGGTGAACGTAACCTCGCTTTTTGTGAAAAAAAACGATGGTGTGTATGCAACATCGTCTTTGAAAGTGACGTTTCAAAAACGTCGTTTTTTACTTCACAGAAATCGTCGTTTTTTTTCATCGCAAAAAACGACCGTGTGTACGCGGCATAAGCCTCTCTGAAGAGAACGTTTTTTAGGGATCGTCTAAAAAAGTACAAGTTAGAAGATGGACAGTCAGGAAAAGTCCAGGAGGAAAGCATGAGAGGAGGTAGAGAGCATGAGGTCTTGGGAGGAACAAAGAAAATGATTAGGTTAGTAATTTGAGACTAGGATAGTGATGTAGCTGGGGCAGAGTAGTGAATGGCTTTGTAAGTTGTTGATAGAATTGTTAGATTAATTTGCTGGGTGAGCGGAAGCTAGTGGAGGGATTGGCAGAGAGGTGTGGCAGACACTGAACCGTTGGTAAGGTGAATAAGTCTGGCAGAAGCATTTATGATGGACTGAAGAGGAAATAGCCTATGCAAAGGTAAGCCAATGAGGAGGGAGTAGTCAAGGCGAGAGATAACTAAGGAGTGAATTAGAAGCTTTGTGGTGTCATTGGTTAGGAAGGGACGTATTTTGGAGATGTTTGCAGATGTAAGCTTTGGACATTGATTGGATGTGGGGCCGAAAGGATAGTTCGAAGTCCAGGATTACATCTTGGCATGTGGGGACGGTGATAGTTGAGCTGTCAATCTTGACAAAGCAGTCAGGGGAAGGGGCATGTGGGGGAGGAAATATTATGAGTTTTTTGGATAGATTTAGTTTGAGGAAGCGGCATGATATCCAGGCTGATATGTCTGTTAGTAAATTAGTGATGCGTGTGGAGACTGATGGAGTGAGCTGAGGAGCAGATAGATTTGGGCATCATCAGTGTAGAAATGGTATTGGAAGCCATGGGGGTCTATTAACTGACCCAGGGCACCAACGAAGAGTGTAGTCATGAAGACCAAAGGAGTAGAACTTTTTGAGCAGAAGGGAGTGGTCTATTATGTCAAAGACAGCAAAGAGGTCCACAAGTAGGAGTACAGAAGAGTGTCCATTAGCTTTGGCTGTTAATAGATCGTTTGTGAGTTTTAGGAAAGCAGTTTCTGTGTTGTGTTTAGGGGTGAAATCTAGACTGAAGGAGATCAAAAAGGTTGTTCTCAATGAGTTGGTCACTTAGTCGGTTGTAGACCAGACATTCAAGGAGTTTGGAAGAAAAGGGGAGCAAGGAGATGGGGCATTGGTTGGTAAAATTGGTGGGGCCCAGTGAGGACTTTTTAAGAATGGGGGTGACTAGTTAATGTTTTAGAGAGTTGGGGAAGATGCCAGAAAAGTGGAAGAGATTAAAGATGTTAGTTAGAAAGTATAGGATAGAGCCAGAGGGTGACTGTAGCATTTGCAAGGGAAAAGGGTTCAGACAACAGGTAAATGTGTATAGAAGGGAAGGGCAAAGGGGAAAATTTGCGCTTGGTAAAATAGATAAAATTAAAAAAAAATATGTTGATAATCCCTGAGGGTAATATCAATAATCCCTGAAGGTATCCTGCACCTAAACACTAAAACCTTGATACCAAGTCAAAAGAAACATATATACAAACAGTGTAGCGCTGGAAATAAATCAATGTGAATAAATCAATAGTCATACATTATGACAATCAAAAGCAATAATGTAAGGATCATAAGATATATGCTGAGGGCATATATTAAATATAATGGTGAATGTTCAGTGAAAAAACAAACAACAATAAGTCCAATGAATCAGCAGGTGAAAGTCCAAAGAAAAGGATTCAGAGGAAAAAATGAGCATCCAGTGTAGGTTAAATGATTCCAAACAAAACGTGAAGTCAGCCCATCACCTAGTAGTAAAATTAAAGGCTTACCAAAAAGCCTGTGACCACCCTTCTCAGGGGGATCAAACAGGCTTGTAAGATGAGGTTATCCTGCAGGTCAGCTGAAAGGATCATCCATCTTCCACGCCTTCACTGGCTCCAAACCACAGCTCCCAACAACAGCTCCCTCACAACTTCGAGCTGTGGTTTGGAGCCAGTGAAGGCGTGGCTATTGATTTATTCACATTGATTTATTTCCAGCGCTACACTGTTTGTATATATGTTTCTTTTGACTTGGTATCAAGGTTTTAGTGTTTAGCTGCAGGACACCTTCAGGGATTATTGATATTACCCTCAGGGATTTTCAACATATTTTTATTTCATTTTATCTATTTTACCAAGCGCAAATTTTCCCCTTTCCCCATCTTACAAGCCTGTTTGACCCCCATGAGAAGGGTGATCACAGGCTTTTCGGTAAACCTTTAATTTTACTACTAGGTGATGGGCTGACTTCACGTTTTGTTTGGAATCATTTAACCTACACTGGGTGCACATTTTTCCTCTGAATCCTTTTCTTTTGACTTTCACCTGCTGATTCATTGGACTTATTGTTGTTTGTTTTTTCACTGAACATTCACCATTATATTTAATATATGCCCTCAGCATATATCTTATGATCCTTACATTATTGCTTTTGATTGTCATAATGTATGACTATTGATTTTTTCACTTTGATTTATTTCCAGCGCTACACTGTTTGTATATATTCAGGCAATAGGTGTTTAAGTGGGCGTTAGAATTTTTTTTTAGCAACCTCATCTATGGTAGCAGGGTTCAATAATGGAAGTAATGATTGTACCTGTGGACATGGAGTGTTAAGTGGAAGAGGCATTGGGACAGAGATCTCCTCATGAATAGTATCACCCTTTTTTGTAAAGTGACTGGTGATCTCCAGCGCAGTGAGTGGGTTACTGGGTAGAGGCAGTGGAGGACAAAGTAGAGAGTTGATGGTGGAGAAGAGTTGATGGGGCTGGATAAGAAGGTGTTAATGAGGGGGGTAAAATAGGTCTGCTTGGCAGTGAGGAGGCAGGAATTTTATTTTTAGAGGGTTGATCGATATTGGTTGCGAAGGTTGTAGGGATTGGGGCCTGATTCTATGTCTAGGGAGGATGACAGTGAACTGTTGTAGACAGAAATGGCTAGGTTTGGCCAGGACATGGATGATATTTTGTCAAAGATGTGGTCAGCAGCAGAGTAGAGAAGGGTTGAAGTGGCAAAGGATCCTATGGGTAACTGTTAGGCGGTTGGAGGGAGAGGGGGTGGAAGGCAGGGACAGAGTGGAACTAATAAGGTGGTGATCAGAGAGGGAATTGATTGAGGGACAGGCTGCACAGAGTGCATAGGCAGGAAAATTCAAGGTCAAGGGTGTTGCCATCAAAGTAGAAACTTTAGGTCAAAAGAGGAGGTTAGACTGAAGTTTAGAAGTAACAGGAATATTAGCATTAACAGGGATGTTGAAGTCACTGAGAATGATTGTTGGAATTTCAGAGGAGAATAAGTAGGGTAGCCAAGCAGAGAAGACTTCAAGAAAGGTTGATACCTGTCCAGGGGGCCAATAAATCACAGCAATTCTTAGAGAAACATGAGAAAATAGATTAATGCAATGTGCCTCAAAGGAGGGGAGTGAAAGAGAGGGAGTTGGCTGAAGTACCTGAAAGGTGCTGTGTGGGGCTAATGTGTACTGACCACTCCCCCAGAAACAATATTTCCTGCTTGTGTGATTGGCTCACCAATTTTCCCAGAAGTCTGCCTAAGATACAAGTCAGATTTAAGGCATCCCTTGTAACAAAAATTTCATTTTTTGAGAAATACTTTTAATAGGAACCTGTCTAAAGGGATGCAGGCCCAGCAGATTTCTTCATTAGTGCCCAGTAGCTCCACACCTGACAGTTAATTATGAAATCACTCCCATTAGACCTACTCAGAACAGAGGCACAGGGAAACACACATGGATTTCTTCAGAAAAACAAAAGGTAGGAATCTGCAACAAAGGTTGTTAAAATCCTTGCAATGTACATAGATCACCCAGAGGGAATGTTTTTTTCTCAACAAAAATGGATTTACACTTTAACCACTTAAGGACCGCCTACTGCACATTTACGTCGGCAGAATGGCACGGCTGGGCACATCAAAGTATATATACGTTGATTTTAGTACCCAGCCGTGGGTCACGTGACCCAGTCCGAAGCTCTAGGACCGGGATCGCGGGATCCGTCCCTGGAGCGGAAGAACGGGGAGAGCCGTGTGTAAACACGGCTTCCCCGTGCTTCTCTGTGGCCGTAGCATCGATCACGTCATCCCTGTAATAGGGGGACGCGATCGATGACGTCACACCTACAGCCACACCCCCCTACAGTTGTAAACATACACATAGGTCACACATCCCCTACAGCGCCACCTGTGGTTAACTCCCAAACTGCAACTGTCATTTCCACAGTAAACAATGCAATTTAAATGCATTTTTTTCTGTGAAAATGACAATTGTCCCAAAAATGTGTCAAAATTGTCCAAAGTGTCCGCCATAATGTCGCAGTCACGAAAAAAATCGCTGATTAGTAGTAAAAAAAAAATAATTAATAAAAATGCAATAAAACTATCCCTTATTTTGTAAACGCTATAAATTTTGCGAAAACCAACCGATAAACGCTTATTGCGATTTTTTTTACCAAAAATACGTAGAAAAATACGTACCGGCCTAAACTGAGGGAAAAAAAAGTTTTTTATATATTTTTGGGGGATATTTATTATAGCAAAAAGTAAAAAATATTGCATTTTTTTTAAAATTCTCGCTCTATTTTTGTTTATAGCGCAAAAAATAAAAACCGCAGAGGTGATCAAATACCACCAAAAGAAAGCTCTATTGGTGGGGAAAAAAGGACGCCAATTTAGTTTGGGAGCCACGTCGCACGACCGTGCAATTGTCAGTTAAAACGACGCAGTGCCGAATCGCAAAAAGGGGCAAGGTCCTTTACCTGCATTTTGGTCCGGGTCTTAAGTGGTTAAACAAAATAGAGCAGGGGGTAGAGGGAACACCCCTGATCTAACAGGACAAGTGGGACTCCAAGTTGAACAGTAACAGATGATAATTATACATCCCAGAAATCACGTTTCATTAAAGTTTTGAGAATCCACTGAGTGGCGCAGACCACCATACTTGTATAGCTTGTACATAAATCATAACTTTTCGGTGGACTGACCCAAGGGACTTACAGATTGTATCATCATATTACATATCAGATTAAAAAAAGCACATTACCTTTCCCAGGAAATCATTTTTACTGACCAAATCCCAGTCCCAGACTTCCATTGTTAACTTCTCAGTAAAAGATTCATCTAATTCAAATTCAAAAGCCTCATTCCACCGTGGATAACATGATTTTTTCACAATCTGTGAAGTAAAACTTTAATAAATAGTAAAAACATACTGAAAGTGGACAACTGCAAGCTAATTCAACAATCCAGTGCAAAAAGCTAGGATGATGTTCAAAGTGTGAATTGGTAATTCAAGAATTCAGTAATTTATGGCCAATGATGGTGACCTAGAAGACTGAAATGGATTATACTGCATGTGTTGATTTTGCACATCAGTTAATCTTTTTTAATACAAATTTGCAGTTGAAAATATTCTATTTAAATTCAATAAGTGCAAAAAAATATCTGTGATTCTGCAAGAAATCCAATGAGCTCATATGCTCTCTGCAGTGTTATCTCAATCAGTATTATCAGCCCTTCCCATTTCACCTCAATGGACTACAGAACACCTTCGCCCTATGTTATGGGGATAAAAAGAGTAAGGTGTGTTTTGTAGTCCTAACACTCTTTTTGTCATAGAGAGACCAAACTCGTCCTCTGTAAATATAGCAGTGTGAGCACTGTCATACTAGGCCAAGAAATGTGGGGGGATCACCAGGTGAAGATAAATAATTATAAAGGGGAAAAAAAGCCTGTCAAAAGAGACTATCGGTATGTAGTCCCCACATTTAAGGAACTGTAAGCTTCAATAAATATTTTTTTGGGTTTAGACACACTTTAAATTTTCACCTTCTTTCTGTTGGCAACCTCTGCTGTTATACTGAAGGTTGCACCAAGGAAAGTGGTGGCAGATGCAAGTGGATTTTTGATTTGCCTTTGGTATTCCATTTGAGCTTCAAATAACAGATAACACAGGCAGAGAAGTCAAGTTAAACAATCATGTAAACTGCAGTCTGAGCTCCCCGATGATTCACCATTATAATAAATTCGGTTCAGAATGATAATCAGTATTTACTGAGAGCTTTAATCAATATTATATTCATGGTTTAAAAAATATATGTAGAGTCCAAGTAAGATCAATACAATCCAAGCAATTATAGTAATAACCGTCTCTGACTTTTCGTTTCTGTAATCAACACAAGATACAATGTATAATAATTTCATAAGCAGAAATAAACTAGGAAATAATAAGAAAGCCATACAAAGAACTTACTGAGCTCTCTTGTGTTTTGCCATTGTACTGCACTCTAACAAATGGGTCTGATGCTCCATTCCGGTCCTTTCTTGCCAAGTCCCTGAAAGGTAATATGTACACAGAGATAAAGCTCAGTCTGGGATTAGTTGACTTTATGTAGGAATGTTAAATAGAGTCTGCGTGACATGTAACTTTTTCTAGTTCTAGGATCACTGCCAAAGAAATAGCAAAAACATTATTAGTAGATACATAATACTGTATATCAAATATGGGGCTTTATAATGAGCGCTATTAATGGTTCTAAGTAACAAATCTAAGCACGGGCTATAATTATCTTAATGTTTAGGGATCAACAGCAGTTATAAAATCACCCTTCCAGTTTTATAAAGGTGCTTACTGATGTAAGTGTTGGGTATGATCAAGAAACTAAAAGTATATTTTCATTTTTGCAGCCAAATTGGGATAACACTTACCATTTGGTACATATCCCCTTTCCCATAGCATAACTAAAAAAAATAAAAAATTGCAGCTTATTTTCTTAAGTCCTCTATTCTAGACTAGCATGGAAAAATCTTAGGTACTTCTTTTTGTTTATGAGGGATCTGAGAAGCTATGTTTGCCATATGTAACCCCGTCTGAACCATTCAGGAAGATCTTCATTATCAATTGTAAATAGATTTGAACACTGTCTGTCCTAACAAAGGGCCAAAGTTATAGAGCAGGGGTCTCCAATCTTTTAAAAAAAGGGCCAGTTTATTGTCCTTCAGACTTTAGGAGGGCCAGATTGTGGCCAGCGGGGGCAGAAAATGTCCTGAGCCCAGCACCAGTGAGAATAAATATAACCTCTGGGTTGGTGGTCAGTAGGAGGAGGAGTAGGGCCCCTATTAGTAGGAGGAATAGTATCCCATCATTGATATCAGTAGAAAAAATAGTGCCCCCTTGTAGGTTTCAGTGGGAGGAATAGTGCCTAATATCAGTTGGAGATATAGTGCCCCAAGGGCCGAAAAAAGGCTAGCAAAGGGCCACATCTGGACCTCGGGCCGCAGTTTGGAGACCCCTGGTGTAGAGGCTGGGCTTGCATGTATTTGAAGATAGACATTGGACAGGCTAGCTCTAAAACTGTTCAAAAAAAAAAAACTTGCAGGTAACCATGACACCTCTTTCTTAGAAACATAGAAGGGTAACAAATAATTTAAATAAATAAAAAAATAGGCATGCTGTGTGAATGAGAACACATAACAAACATACTGTTTAGTGGGGTTTTCTCATATTTGACTGCAAATGTGGAAACGCGCTTTAAGTCTGTAAGCATTGCCCAACAGCTCTTTGACACAGTGTCTGAAATAATTGGCCGGGATGAAAGTGTGAATTGGTAATTCAGTCATTTATGGCAAATGATGGTCACCTAGAAGACTTAAATGGATTATATTGTATGTGTTGATTTTGTATATCAATTAATCTTGTTTAATACTCTTTCCTAGCACACAACTTACCGGTTAGGCCAATGTGAGCAAGTATATATTAGTAAAATAATCCTTTGTATCTTAAAGCGGAGTTCCACCCTCAAATTTGACTTTACATCAGTAGTTCTAAAAAAATGTCATTATTCCTTTAAGAAAACATTTTCTTTCCTTTACATGTCTTTAAAACCTTGTTGCTAGTGCTGTGCTGGGGGTGATGCCATTTGGTGGGAGCGATGCAATGTGTTGAGCCGATGCGGTGTGCTGCACACCGCATCGGCCCCGTCACACCACATCAGCCCCAGATGCTGTGTCATGTGGCCGATGCGGTGTGATGCTGTGTGCTGGGGCCGATGCGGTTTGATGCTGTGTCCTGGGGCCGATGCGGTGTGATGCTGTGTCCTGGGGCCGATGTGGTGTGATGCGGTGTCCTGGGGCCGATGCGGTGTGCTGCACACCGCATCGGCCCCGTCACACCACATCGGCCCCAGATGCGGTGTCATGTGGCCGATGCGGTGTGATGCTGTGTGCTGGGGCCGATGCGGTGTGATGCTGTGTCCTGGGGCCGATGCGGTGTGACACAGCATCACACCGCATCGGCCCCAGGACACAGCATCACACTGCATCGGCCCCAGGACACAGCATCACACCGCATCGGGCCCGTCACACCACATCGGCCCCAGATGCGGTGTCATGTGGCCGATGCGGTGTGATGCTGTGTGCTGGGGCCGATGCGGTGTGATGCTGTGTTCTGGGGCCGATGCAGTGTGATGCTGTGTCCTGGGGCCAATGTGGTGTGATGCTGTGTCCTGGGGCCGATGCGGTGTCCTAGGGACAATGCTGTATCCTGGGGCCTATGCTGTGTCCTGGGGCCGATGCGGTGTCCTGGGGCCGATGCTGTGTCCTGGGGCTGATGCGGTGTGATGCTGTGTCCTGGGGCCGATGCGGTGTGATGCTGTGTGCTGGGGCCGATGCGGTGTGATGCTGTGTTCTGAGGCCGATGCAGTGTGATGCTGTGTCCTGGGGCCAATGTGGTGTGATGCTGTGTCCTGGGGCCGATGCGGTGTCCTAGGGACAATGCTGTATCCTGGGGCCTATGCTGTGTCCTGGGGCCGATGCGGTGTCCTGGGGCCGATGCTGTGTCCTGGGGCTGATGCGGTGTGATGCTGTGTCCTGGGGCCGATGCGGTGTGATGCGGTGTCCTGGGGCCGATGCGGTGTCCTGGGGCCAATGCGGTGTGATGCTGTGTCCTTGGGCCGATGCGGTGTCCTGGGGCTGATGCGGTGTGATGCTGTGTCCTGGGGCCAATGCTGTGTCCTGGGGCCGATGCGGTGTGATGCTGTGTCCTGGGGCCGATGCGGTGTCCTGGGGCCGATGTGGTGTCCTGGGGCCTATGCAGTGTCCTGGGGCCGATGCGGTGTGATGCGGTGTCCTGGGGCCAATGCGGTGTGATGCGGTGTCCTGGGGCCGATGCGGTGTCCTGGGGCCGATGCGGTGTGATGCGGTGTCCTGGGGCCGATACGGTGTCCTGGGGCCGATACGGTGTCCTGGGGCCGATGCGGTGTGATGCTGTGTCCTGGGGCCGATGCGGTGTGCTGTGATCGGTGCGGTGTGCTGTGATCGGTGCAGTGCCCTGTGATTGGTGCGCTGTGATCGGTGCGTTGCGCTGTGATCAGTGCGCTGTGATCGGTGCGTTGCGCTGTGATTGGTTCATTGCACTGTGTGCAGTGTGATCGGTGCGCTGCGATCGGTGCGGTGGCCTGTGATCGGTGCGTTGCGCTGTGATCGGTGCAATGCACTGTGATCGGTGTGCTGTGATCGGTGTGCTGTGATCGGTGCGCTGTGATCGGTGCGATGCGCTGTGATCGGTGCGCTGTGATCGATGCGGTGCGCTGTGATCGATGTGATGCGCTGCGATCGGTGCGGTGCACTGTAATTGGTGCGCTGTGATCGATGCGGTGCACTGTGATTGGTGCAGTGTGCTGTGATCGTTGTGCTGTGATCAGTGCGGTGCGCTGTGATTGATGCGGTGCGCTGTGATCGGTGTGCTGTGATCGATGCGGTGTGCTGTGATCGGTGCGTTGCGCTGTGATCAGTGCATTGCGCTGTGATCGGTGCGGTGCGCTGTGATCGGTGCGGTGCGCTGTGATCGGTGCGTAGCGCTGTGATCGGTGCGGTGTGCTGTGATCGTTGTGCTGTGATTGATGGGGTGGGCTGTGATCGATGCGGTGCGCTGTGATCGGTGCGGTGCACTGTGATTGGTGCGCTGATTGGTGCGCTGTGATCGATGCAATGCGCTGTGATCGTTGTGCTGTGATCAGTGCGGTGCGCTGTGATTGATGCGGTGCGCTATGATTGGTGCGGTGTGCTGTAATCGATGTGCTGTGATCGGTGCGGTGTGCTGTGATCGGTGCGTTGCGCTGTGATCAATGCGTTGCGCTGTGATTGGTGCAGTGCGCTGTGATCGGTGCATAGCGATGTGATCGGTGCGGTGTGCTGTGATCGTTGTGCTGTGATTGATGCGGTGCGCTGTGATCGATGCGGTGCACTGTGATCGGTGCGGTGCGCTGTGATTTGTGCGCTGTGATCGGTGCGGTGCGCTGTGATTGGTGCGGTGCGCTGTGATTGGTGCGCTGTGATCGATGCGATGTGATCGGTGCGGTGCGCTGTGATCGGTGCGGTGTGATCGGTGCGCTGTGATCGATGTGATGCGCTGTGATCGGTGTGGTGCACTGTGATCGATGTGGTGCGCTGTGATCGATGCAATGCGCTGTGATCGGTGCGGTGTGCTGTGATCGTTGTGCTGTCATCGGTGCGGTGCGCTGTGATCGGTGTGGTGTGCTGTGATCGATGCGGTGTGCTGTGATCGACGCGGTGTGCTGTGATCGACGCGGTGTGCTATGATCGGTGCGGTGTGCTGTGATCGTTGTGCTGTGATCGGTGCGGTGCGCTGTGATCGATGCGGTGTGCGGTGCAGATATATCTACATAACAAATGATTTAGTATATTTACTGGTTCCTGGAGGGGAGGAGAGTTTTGCATAGATAAGGGGCAGCAAGTGTTGCTATGGAAACCTGACCTGAAACCTATTACATTGCATGTGCAGCACTGAGCATGTGCGAGATCAGCAAGGCTGAAATCCAGGAAGTCATACAGTCTGGCTTCATGATTCCCACACTTAAGATGGCCACGGCCAATTCCTGTTTTATAAAGTATCCAAACGCTGTAACAACCTAACAAAACGGACCTTAGTTTACAGACTAACTTTACTACAATACATTAAAGCGGATGGTTCACAAAAAAGAAAATATTAAAAGCCAGCAGCAACAAATACTGCAGCTGCTGACTTTTAATATTAGGACACTTACCTGTCCTGGAGTCCAGCGCCGTCCGCAGCAGAGGATGAGCGATCGCTCGTCTCTCTGCTGTTCCCCGCTCCATCCACGGTGAGGGAACCAGGAAGTGAAGCGCTGCGGCTTCACTGCCCGGTTCCCTACGGCGCATGCGCGAGTCGCGCTGCGCCCGCCGATTGGCTCCAGCTGTGTGCTGGGAGCCGAGTGTTCCCAGCACACAACGGGGGACGGACGGGATGTGATGCAATGCCCGTCTTTTGCCCGTGAATGCTGGGCCGGAAGTGGGTGCAGATACCTGTCTATCTGCACCCCCCTCCCCCCTGAAAGGTGTCAATTGTGACACCGGAGGGGGGGGAGTGTTCAGATCAGCGGCTCTTCACTTTAGGGTGGAGATCCGCTTTAAGCTTGTGTATTACAGGGGTATTTATATTTAAAAAGTAAAATTGTGGCCGGAACTCCACTTTAAGTGTTTTGTATCGCAGAAAGAAATTTTCACACAACGTGACTGATAACTAATGATTTGTTTCACTTTACATAAAAGGATATACTAGATGCCTGTTGATTTCAATAGGTTCAGACAATATTCAGAATTGCTTTGGGATACCACAATTGTACCGTACATCACAAGCCTACTTTGGTTTGGGATAAGCAATTGACCATGTTGAAAAGTTTCAAGAGATAGCTTCCAGTTCCTGTGCACTACAGAGATACACATCAATGCCACACAGTATATACTAGGACACACACACATCTGCAAAAGATTTTTGGGTGTTTGGATGTCTACATTAACAATGCTTAGAATTATTTTTTAATAGTGCTGTCTAGTGATTTATTAGCATTTTACTCAATAACATGTAAAAACATTTTATTACTACAACATAAATACAGCCAAACTTAATAAAATGGAAAGGCTGAAAAAATAACATTTCAAATGTGTAACTTTTAAGAAAATTAACATTAACATTCACTAGAGAATCAAACAGGTTTAAAGGTCTGCACTGACTTGTTCCTGTTGTTTTTAGTGGCATTTAATCTAAAATAACCCCTTCACTGAGCTGCTCTGATGAATTAAATGTTCCCTTGAGGGCACTTAATAAAATGATATAATCTTATTTTATATATATATTTTATATTATAGGTCACCAGAGCAAGAATCTTTATTTAAAACAATGCCCTGAATTAGGAATCATATTCACTACTCCACCCCCCTCCCCCCATACTAAGATGAAATAATATACAGAATATTGCAGATGTCACACGGTTGAATGAATATTTAAAAAAATCATTTATTTTCTGTGATGTCAAATGATAAGCAATGACTCTGAGTGGCAAGCACACAAGGATTAAGCCACTCAACTTCCAGAAGTCCAGAGTATGTTTATCAATGTTATCCAATACAAGGAAAGTTCGCCTGCTCGTCCTACATGTTTTACTCCATAAGGAGCTTAGTCTTAGAGCAGGGGTGTCCAAACTGTTTTTAAAAAAAAAGCAAGATTTGATGAAGTGAACATGCGCAAGAGCACATGTGCCTCCTTATTGTTTAAACAGCCACACCACATGTTTTCAGAGAGTCCTGTATTTCATCTGAAGTTATTTGTGGGTGAGTTGTGGCTGAAATTTTAAATGGTCTACCTGACCGTGGTTTGGTTTCAACAGAACCCTTAATTTTCCACTTCTTGATTAGAGTTTGAACACTGCTGATTGGTATTCTCAGTTCCTTGGATATCTTTTAGTATCCCTTTCCCATTTTATACAGATCAACTACCTTTTCCCGCAGATCCTTTGACAATTCTTTTGCTTTCCCCATGACTCAGAATCCAGAAACCTCAGAGCAGCACTGGATAAAAGATGCAAGGGTCTGCCAGGAGTCCAGAAACACACTGACCTTTTATACACACACACTAATTACAAGCAAACAGATCACAGGTGAGGATAGTTACCGTTAATAGCCATTCAAAACTCTTTGTGTCAACTTGTGTGCATGTTATCATTCTAAAATCACCAGGGTATGTAAACATTTGATCGGGATTGTTTGGGAAGTTTCTGTTGCTATTATGATTTAAAAATAGTAAACACAGTTGATTGATAATAAATGGCTTCAGCAAAACACTAACCATGAGCGAAAGAAACAACACTACAACAAACAGAGAAAAATGAAATTTGATGATTCTGAGCATGCGTTGAATTGATTCCAAGCATGCGTCAAATTGATTCTGAGCATGCATGGCTTTTTGCGCATCAGAATTACATACAGACGATCGAAATTTCCGACAAGAACTTTTCCCATCGCAAAATTTGAGAACCAGCTCGCAAATTCTTGCTGTTGGAAATTCTGACAGAAAAAGTCCGATGGGGCCTACACACATTCAGAATTTCCGACCAAAACCTCACATCAAACTTTTCTTTTCAGGATTTTCCAATCGTGTGTATGCGGCATTAGAGTCTATAAACTAAGCTACTGATGGAGTGAAACATGTAGGAGGAGCAGGTGAACTTTCCCTGTATTGGATAACATTAATTAGCATAAAAAACAAATAGACCATGCGCTTAAAAGTGCTAACCAATTATTGAATAAGACAGCTGCCCTCACTAAAATGTACACATGATTGTTTGAATTAATACAACATGTGCAGCACTGTCAATTTAAGTAAATTAATAACAAACAAATGTTAATTATTATATTAAATTGATATCACTGTATATAAGCATATGAGTCCACAAGCGCACTAATTAAATCAAAGTGTTAAATTAAATTAATATCACTGTGTATAAACATAGCAGTCCACAAGTGCATATCACTATTTAAATCAAAGTCCACCAAAATTTGTAAATAAATCTTCTTAAGACACACCACCACTGTGTACCATCCACCAAGAGTCCACAACGCTGTTTACCAGAGAGCTAGACCTTGGGTGAAAAGAGGTCCGAGGCCGCGTACACACGATCAGTCGATCCGATGAGAATTGTCCGAAGGACCGTTTTCATCGTTTAACCGATGAAGCTGACTGATGGTCTGATGTGCCTACACACCATCGGTTAGTTAACCGATCGTGTCAGAACGCGGACACGTAAACCACGTATGACGTCACTATAAAGGGGAAGGCCAAAGCCTTCGGCGCCACCCTTGAGTCTGCTTTTGCTAATTTCGTGTTACCACGTGTTAGTGAAAGTTTGGTTAGAGCGCTTTTCAGTCTCCGTGCTTTACAGTGTCAGGAATGGTCCCCCCTGCTGGTAAATCTGCCTGTTAGTCAGGCTGCAGTACTGGCCTCCACCAGCGGGGGGTTCTTGGTCATTTGGAGCACACAGCCTTTCCTGCGTTCAGGTGTGACCTGAATGCAATCAGCACGCCTCTATAATACCCGGCGTGTGTAATCACTCCTCGCCCTGGTATCGTCATACCTTCCGGACCTGAGCCTGTACCCTGACCCCATCTTCTGGACTCTGATTATGTGCCTTGATCCTGTCTGCGATTCTGATCCCTGATCCCGCCTGGACTTGTCTGCACTGTCCCCTGGTTCCTGTCTCCCCTGAGTTCTTACCCCGCAGCTAGTCCATCCATCCGTTCCCTGCTCTGTCCTGTCCCATCCATCTGCTCCCTGCTCTGTCCTGTCCCATCCTTACCCATCGGCTGACTCCCCATGTGTATGACCTCGGCCTGGCTTGACTTATGATACGGTATTCCCTTTTGATTATATATGTTGTTTGCTGTTTGCACTGGTGGTCCTCACTTACTTGTAAAATAAACTCCTTTTACTTCACTAGCTATATTGTTTGGTCTCTCTGTGCAGTCACACAGTACTGATCTGCTATATTCCCCTGACATACAGATCGTATTCTCGGGTTCAGTGTGTGTGCTTGTGGGATCGTATTTGGCATTCAGTGCTGGCTGTCGGGTCATTTCTGCTTTGCAGTGCCGTCCTGTCCGCTTGTATCTGTTTTTCAGTGTGTTCTTTACAGGTATTGCTGGATTTGGGGTGCTTTCTGTTTTAAAGCGGAGTTCCGCTCAAAAATTGAACTTCCGCTTAACCCACTTCTCACCACCTTAAATGCCACATTTGGCATGTCATTTTTTGGGGCAGGAGTGAGGGCTTTAGAAGGAGTGGGACTTCCTGTCCCAATTCCTCCTTCTGCCGAGGGGCTGGTTAGGCGATTAGCTTAATCGCCTATCTTCAGCCCCTCCCTGAAGGCGATCGCCTAGGACATGTCACAGGTCCTAGGAGATCGCCTGTCCATTTGGACGGCGCAGCGCCGCGCCGTTCGCGCATGCTTGTGCTGCATATGGGCTGGCTTCTGCAGTTCATACTCACTCAAAGTCTTTGGCCAGGAACAGGGCGAGGAGGAGTTCCTGGGCCAAGAATTGGTTGCGCCAGCGTGACCGATTCTCTCATATGCCTCTGCTTAGGGAAATCCAAGAGAATAATCTTGAGGACTTTAGGAACTTTCTTTGTATGACAGACCCCATTTTCCACCGTCTATTGGATCTTCTGTCCCCCTATATCACGAGGCAGGACACTGTGATACGCCAAGCCATCACGGCCGAGCAGAGGCTTATTGCCACGCTGCGGTACCTGGTGACTGGGAGGAGCCTGCAGGACCTCAAGTTCTCGACAGGCATCTTTTTTTGCAGACTGTGGCTTCCCACTTGTGCAGCGGTGTGACTTCCCGAACTGCGGAGGGGCAATAGATGGGAAACACGTCCGCATAGTGCCGCCACCCCGTTCGGGGTCGTACTATTATAACTACAAAGGTTTTCATAGTATCATGTTGATGGCGGTGGTGTCGGCACAGTACGAATTTTTGTATGTGGACGTGAGGAAGAACGGCCAGCTGTCTGATGGGGGAGTGTTCGTGCGGACTGAGTTTGCCAAGCGTCTACAGTCTGGTGGTCTTGCACTGCCACGGCATGAAGACAATTTGGAAAACAAACGGAAGTTTGTTTTTCTCTGGGATGAAGCTTTCGGGCTTGGACCTCACCTCATGCAGCCTTTTCCCCAGAGAGCCCTAACCGAGGAGAGGAGGGTTTTCAATTTTAGGCTGGCCAGAGCCCGGAGGGTAGTAGAGAATGCCTTTGGGATACTCGTCAGCCGGTTCCGTCAGTTCCAGACAGCCATACACCTGGCGGAATATAAACCAAACACTGTTGTTTTTGCCTGTTGCATTTTGTACAATTTTTTAAGCAGGCACTCCCAGTCGTACCTAACCAACATTGGTCCTGAGGCAGGACTACCCTTAGATACCTTTCCTGGCCTGGACAGTGGGAGAACTGGCTTAGCACCCCAATCTGCTCGTGAGGCATGCAACAAATATGTTGAGTACTTCGTGGGTAGGGGGGCGATTGCTATGCCAGACCATATTTCTTTCTAATTCGGCCCACATGCACACATTTTAAGTGGCAAAATGGGGATTTCTATCCTGATCCCATGCCAAATGTCAACATGTGCTATCTGCCATCATGGGTGATCAATGGATGTGTTTTGGGGGTGAAAACCCTTCCTCTCACCTACTTGAGTAGCAAGGAAGGGGTTGCACCCACAAAGCACAGACAATCGATATCCTGTGATGGCAGATAGCACATGTTGACACACTGTGCATCTTCAAATTTTGGCTTGTGGATTATCCAATACAAATTGGTGTGCAAAACATAATATCTAAAATGGTTTGGGGGGGGGGGGGTGTTAATCTTTTATACGGCCCATCATGTCAATGATGTTCTTAAATTTTTGCTCAATGACATTCATCCTATTCCTCATAATGTCCATTTCAGTACTGCATTCCATAATTTCTTGGATCACGATTAGGGCACTAGCACTGGAGAAAGGTGTCCTAGCAGATGCAGTGAGACCACTATGTTCATCCCCTAAAAAAATACAAAAGGGTTTATTAGAAATGTGCAGGCCTACCTACATCTCTTTTTCCCTGTGAAGCTGGGGTGACAGACACTGACCTGTTGTGCTGATAATCTCCACCTCTCTTTCTTCCTCCTCTATTTCTTCCACCTCTCTTTCTTCCACAACTCCTTCCACAATGTAAAAGCTGAGCCTAGTGTTTATATGTTTTTGTTTTGCTATTCTAGAAAGAAAATAAAAAGATGCAAACACTAAATACCCCGGACTTGCTGATCAAGTTTATCGACAAGAACAGGGAACCCACCTGCCTGTGGGATGTCACAAACCCAGGCTATCAGAACAAACACTTGACCAATTTGCAGAATACATGCAGACTTGGATACCGGAGGTCACATCCACCATGATCAAGGACAAAATCAACAACCTCAGGAACGCATACAGAAAGAGCTACCTCAAAGTGCGTAAATCTCAGAGGTCAGGAGCAGCAGCAGATGGAGTACAGGAACCTAAGCTGTGGTACTACAAGCACCTCAGCTTTTTGGATTAACAAATGGAGGCCCGGGAATCACTTTCCAGTCTTCTTTCCACCCTTCCTTCCAGAGTCCCTTCAACGGTTCCCCCCACCCCTGCAGAGTGTGCCCAGGAGCTGGCTGACATTGAGGAGCCAGATCTACACATCTTCAATGAGGTATAGTAGTTTACAACATATTTTTTTGGCTGCAAATTATTGTTTGTTTAACGAGATGATTTTGTAACCAAAAAGGAAAGCTTGGAAACACAAACAAAAGTCGTGGGCAGAAAGAATTGTGTCAGGGATGCCAACTGCAGGGGTCAGAATGAGAGTCTGTTCAATAAAAAAAATAAAAAAAAATAAACAAACAGTCAAGAGCTTGAAAATGTGTGTGTGATTGATTTTGCAAAAAATTAAAGCATGTCCCTTTTTTCTACACAGGAAGAGACCAGCCAGGAGGCGGCAACTCGGCAAGGTGTCAGCCAGAAGGAAGGGGTGAGTGGCAGCCAGGAGGAGGCTTGGCCGAGTGGCAGTCAGCAGGTGCCCAGGCCCAGCGGCAGCACTGTATCACAGGTGCCTCCCCTCCAGATGCGTCCACCAACAAAAAAGAGGCGCTGGAGCCAGCTGGAGGAGGAGTCCCTGCAGGTCATCAGGGAGGCAGCAGAGATCATGAGGACCCCCCTGAACCCAGTGGAGAGCTTCAGCTCATACCTAGCTAACGAGCTGCAAGCTTTGGGGGAGGGACAAAGGGTCTGACCCAAGACCTGATGGCATCTGTGATACAGTGGGGGAGAAGGGACCTGCTGACTAGGACCACAGAATTGTGGGACCGGGCCTGGGCTGCTTCTCCTCCTCCTCCTGATGCCACATTCTCACCACTTGCAAGGGGCTGTGGACGGGGCCGTGGAAGGGCAGAGAAGCCTGGAGGGAAGACGAGAAAGTGATTCCCTGGCTTCCAGCTAATTTGGCCAAAACTGAGGTTGTTGTAGTACCACAGCTTGGGGTCATGTATGTCATCTGCTGCTGCTTCTGATTTCTGAGATTTGGGGAGCACATTGTGACTCCTGTGGTTGTTGATTTTGTTCTTGATCATGGTGGAATGTGCCTTTGGTGTCCAAAAAGTCTGCATGTATTTTGTGAATTGGTCAAGTGTTGCCCTTCTTTTTTTATTTTTGGTTTGCCAGAATAAATGGTAACTTAATTTACGTTAAAACCTTGTCTATTGTGTTTTTCTGGTGAATAGCCATCAAACATTTGCGAAATACAATGTGTAATTAACAAAGGACACAACCTCCTTGAGGGGTGGTGAAACCAAAACATTGGTGTGTTAACTTGCAAAAAAATAAAATCTAAAAAACATTGGTGTGATAACTTGCCAAAAAAATAAAAAATAAAAACATTTCTCCAAAAAACAAAAAAAAAAACAAATACATTGGTGTGATAAATTCTCCAAAATAAATAAATAAATATGTGGAGTACAAAAAATTATTTTGGAGATCTGGCTTTCTAAAAAAACATAAAAAAACATGAGATCACAAGCAAAAAAGAAAATAAATCAGTATGGGAGAACTCTGTCTAAATAGCATCAGCAAAACAACGGGCCAGATTCACGAACACTTGCGCTGGAGTATTTGGATATGCGCCGCGTAACTGTGCTGATGCGCCGACGTTTCTATGTGCCCGTACCCACCAAACTAGATGCGCCCAATAACGGCTCATTTGCGACCGGCGGAACGTTCCGACGCCAGAGTATCGTCAGCGTTTATTTTCGCTGGGCGCATCAGTCGCGCCCATTGATTTCCCCTGCAAATATGCAAATGAGGGATTTTTCACAATTCACGAACGGATTAGCACCATACGCTGGCTACATGCGCCGCGCGTATCTGGTCCGTCCGGCGCAAAGTTATTTCTACAAAAGGCTGCTTTATCTTTACTCCAGACGGTCACAGGTCAGCAGGAGAGCAGCTACAGCAGCGTTACCGACGATAGGAGCTAGCTGAGCACCCCCACTTGCAAGGACAACACCTCTGTGTGCCAACATGCCAGGGGCAATTGTGGTCCTAGAACTACTGATGGGTCCCCTGGAACCAAGAAGGCGGGCACGTGAGAGGATATACCGCACACGTATGAACCTCTTTGGCATGGGGGATGAGGAGGTGTATCGCCTATTCAGATTCAGCCCAGATGCAATACTTGAACTAACCACAACCCTGCAGGATGACATCACCAGCCCAACACACCGATCACAAGCAGTGCAGCCACTGGTGAAGGTCCTGGCAACACTTCATTTCCTAGCAAGTGGATCATTCCAGCGTACAAGTGGAGTGGTGGCTGGGATGTCACAGTCCTCCATAAGCAGATGTGTGCACCAGGTTGTCCCAGCAATCCTCAGACGCATGTCCAACCAGTTCATCAGACCCACCACTGAGGAGCTACGGCAGAAGGCAATGACAGATTTCTACAACATTGCCAGATTCCCACGCACTGTGGGGGCCATTGATTGCACACATGTGGCCCTACAGCCCCCCAGTGCCACAGAGCACATATACCGCAATCGGAAGCATTGGCACTCCATCAACGTACAGGTGATAGCCGATGCCCAACGCCTCATATGGCACGTCCGTGCCAAACACCCCGGGTCCAGCCATGACAGTTTCATATACCGTCAGAGCCCCATCCCAGCAGAATTTAACCAGAACATGTATGGGGACAGCTGGCTGGTTGGTGAGTGACAAGGGAGTCAGGCATGACTATCCCCTCCCGTGATGCACAACAGAAATCGCACATGCATGACTAACATTCTCCTGTCTTTTACCTTACAGGTGACTCTGCATATGCACTGGGACCCCATCTAATGACTCCTTTCCGGAACCCCCAAACCAGAGGAGAGAGAAAATACAATGAAGCACACATCAAAACCCGTGCAGTGGTTGAGCAAACATTTGGGCTCCTGAAGTCCCGTTTCCGATGCTTGGATAAGTCTGGGGGGGCCCTCTTGTATTCCCCTACCTTTGTGTGTCAGATCATCGGTGCATGTTGCATACTACATAACTTTGCTATGAAAAAAGGCCTGCATATTGACATACGTGATGACCTGACCCCCGACCCACACAGTCCCCACCTGCCAGAGGACACCCAGTCTGCTGATGGAAGAGCAGTCAGGAGGGTCCTCGCCGTAGGCATCTTTGGACACTAAACCAAAACATTAATAACACAGACAATGCACGCGTGTACACCACTGATGTCCCTAGATCACACACACCACATGCACATCGCATTGGATTAGCCCAAGTCCAGCATGTAGGAGTTGGGAGCAGTAACGCCAGCGTCAAGGCCCCAATGATGTCACTGTCCATTCACACACCTTTCACACATCATTCATTCAGCCGTGGGGTTCACTTCACCACCACGGCCGAGGGTGACACCCCTTACTTTCAGGAGTGCCACCCTCTCACATTCACACACCATTCACACTGTCCCCTGCACTCCTGACCGTGTGCAGTACAAAAAGAAATTAGAAATATCATATCCTGATCATTAAAAGAAAAATAATCTCATAACCTGAGAAAAATAAAAAATAAACTCATGACCTGAGTATGTCAAAAACAATAATATAAAACCAGAAAAAAAAAAAGGCCTCATCGGGGATGCCGGGGGCTTCTTCTGGGGGCCCCTCTCTGGCTCCGCAGCTGCCTGGATGGAGTGGGTGGGGGTGGGGGGGCATCTGGAGGTGGCTGATCCCCAGGTGGGCCACTCCTGGCAGGTGTGGCCTGCGTGCCCTCCAAGGCCCTGGCTATCCGTCCAAGGTATGTGTTCGTCTGGGCCTGCATCCGGAGCTGACGGGTCACCTGGTAATGCTGGGCCCGCCGACTCAGCCTCCCCTGCTCCCGGATGGCAGCACTGTTCCCATGGATGGCAGCAGTGTTGGCCTGGACGGCTGCAGTAAGGTGCTGGATATCCCCCTGCACCTCCCCCAAAGTGGTGACCACTGCAGCGCAATTAGAGCTGACATCCTGCACTGCGTTGCTGAGGTTGGCAACGGAGCCCAGGCTGTCAGCCACTTTCTCCAAGTGCACCGCTATGGCCCCCATCTGTTCCGTCTGCCTGGCGTGATCCCTCGCCAACTGGTCCTGGACACCATCAGACACCCCCCTGGTCTTCTGGGTCGCCTTCCTGGGGCCAGAAGATGGATGTCCTCGGGTGGAAGGAGTCGCCCTTGAGGGGCTTCCAAGGATGGGGGAGGGGACGACAGACGGCCCAGGAGAAGGGGAGGAGACAGACAAAACCAAAGAAAAGTCCTGCTCTGCCACAGCAGGATCCTCCACAACCACCTCGGCAGGTGTGGTGTGGCCACTCTCCTCCTCCACAACCTCTTCACCACCCAGTGGCTCGGGCACATGATGGCGTGGGGGGGATGGGGTGGAATGCAGGCTGACAGATGATGGCCCAGCTCCGTCATCTGTGGATGACACAAAGCAGACACATGTTGGTGGTCCCACACACTTGGCACATGTCCCCCCCCCCCCAAATGCAAAACAACAAATAGGGGATTATAAAACACTTACCTGTCCTTGTGCCTTCCTCCACGGAGTCATAGCCTGCGACCCCCTCCACCTGCTCCCTCTCCAGGCAGCGAGCAACCACCTCCTCCTCTGCGGTCAGGGTGACAGGACATGGGGGACCACCACCTGTGCCCCTCTCATACCTCCTGATGGAGGCCACCTTGTCCCTCACCTTGCGCCGCAGGTCATTTATTTTCTTTTGTATGTCCCCAGCAGTCCGGGTGGAGTAGCCCAGGACATTGACCCTGGCAGCAATCGACTCCAGGATGCCCTGCTTCCTCTCCAGGCTGGTCTTCCGGCTTTTTTTGCCATGGAGAAATTCATTATCCGTCTCCATAGCCGAGATAATCACTGAGACCTCCTGGGTATTAAAGTTGAGGTTCCTCCTCTCTCTGGGGGTAGCGGGAGCAGCCATTACAGTGCAAAAGTATCTTCCCTGGGGTGGGGGGAAACGGAACTACTTTTGCGCCGGAATGGCGTTTCCGCCAGCGCTTTTAAGCGCCCAGCGGAACGCATTGCGCTGACGTTTCCCAGGAAGTGGTGCCGACGGAAGTTGTGAGCATGCGCACAAGGGGGCGAGTGGAGCCGCACTCACTGCGCATGCTCCGTGGATGATGCGCTGAACGTAAGCCTCTGCGCCGGGCTCCGCCCATCATTTACATATGATCACACCCACTTCCACTTGCGTCGGGTTACGCCAGCGCATTATCGTTACTCTGGCGCAAGTTTACGCGCAACTGCTATGTGAATTACAGGACTTGCGCTGAAAGGGTCTTCAGAGTAACGTAAATGAGAAGCGTTACTCCAGAGGAAAGATACTCTCATCTACCTGAATCTGGCCCAACGTGTTTATTCTAGCAATAGAACGAAGAAAAAATGTGCTGCAATAAACGAGACACTCATTTAAAAAATGTAGAATGTGCCATCTCAAAAACAAACGCGAGTTTTACAAGAACGAGCACTCCCATCCCCTCATTTAGTCTGAGCATGCGTGGATTTTTAACCAATGGTCGTGCGTACTAACGATTGTTTTTGACCTAGTTAGGCATCCATCGGTTAAATTTTAAAGCAAGTTCTCTTTTTTTTGACAGAAGGATAACTGACCGATGGGGCCCACACACGATCGGTTTGGACCGATGAAACGGACCTTCAGTCCGTTTTCATCAGTTTTGACCGATCGTGTGTACGAGGCCTAACAGTGCATTATGGAAAAATATCCCAATGAATGGTTAGTAGCAATTATCAATGCCAGGCACATTCCTCCATATTTACACACAGCTCTGATTAAGTTCTACATGAATCGCCTATCAAGGTTTCAATTACGCACACAGGGAAAAGAGCATGGAGAATCAAATAGCAAAAGTGCAGTACATTAAAATTTACTAAAATTATTAAAATCAGTTATTAAAATCCAGGCATGTACGCATATTAGAAAAGGTACAAAATCGTCCGCCGGATACCCTGGCAGGCTGATCACGTCACTGCGTTAGCCCCTCCCTACGCATTTCATCCAAAAGAACATCTTCACAGGGTCTGGTAGAAGATTTTGATATGCTCTGTCCCTATACCTTTTCTAATATGCGAGCACATGCCTGAATTTTAATATATTATGTTTTAATGTCTCCTTGCTTTTTTTTTCTGTGTGAGTGATTGACACCCTGATGGGCAACTCATGCAAAACTGAATCAAAGCTGTGTTGAACTACGAAAGACTGTGCCTGGGATTGATCATTGCTACTACCCATTCAATAGGGTTCTTTCCCATAAAATGCTGTTAGACCTCTTTGCATCCAAGGTCTAGCTCTAGCTCTTTGGTAAGCAACAGTGTGGATTCTTGGTAGTTGATACACAGTGGTGGTGTGTCATATAATGATTTATTCACAAATCCTGGTGGACTTTGATTTAAAAGTGATATGCCCTTGTGGACATTTATACACAGTGATAGTCATGTAATTTAACACTTTGATTTAAAGTGATTGTAAAGTCTTGTGTTTTTTTTTCTGTAAAAATAACAAACATGTCATACTTACCTGCTCTGTGAAATGGTTTTGCACATGGCAGCCCTAATCCATTTTCTGTGCTCCTGGTCCCTCCCTCTAATGAGTGCCCCCACAGCAAGCAGCGTGCTATGGGGTCACTCAAGCCAAGCCACAGCTCTGTGTATGCTCTCAGACATGGAGCTGCGGTTCGGCTCGGCCCCCTCTCTCTCCCGATTGGCTAACTTTGATTGACAGTAGAGGGAGCCAATGACGCTGCTGCTGTGTCTCAGCAATTCAGGAGGGAGAGTATCGGGTGGCTGAAACACTCGTAGACATCCCTGAACAGAGATGGGGCTCAGGTAAGTAATGGGGGGCTGAGGGGGACTGCTGCACACAGAAGGTTTTTTATCTTAATGCATAAAAAACTTCTGACTTTACAACCCATTTAATTAGTAATATGCATCTTTGGCTCCTATGCTTACATGAATTTCATTTAATACTTAATATCTGTTTGTTATGGATTCACTTAAAGGTCATACAGATGGATCTACATAGGATAAACCCTATACATGCCTCAACAAGGAATGGAAGGCCAGAATTTCCTATAGGATTGCAATGTTGGATGCACCCCTAGGGTCCTTGTAAGTAATACAATCAAACTTGACTGTAAGCAGGGCAGAATGCTTCCCATGGAAGGGCCAAAACTGCTTTTCTCACAACAGGTGAGAATGCTGCCAAGGAGCAATGGCTTTCTAACATACCTTGAGAAAGGATGGATAATTCAGTGAGACTCCCGTCTCCCAGGACCCAGGCTACCACAGACAGGCCATTAGTCCACTTTTGAGAAGCAGGATGGTGAAGCGGTCCAAGGGAATAAAGAGCAAGGCTTTGTAGAAGAGTCTATAGGGCATGCACCAGTAGTCTGGCCCAACGCTGTATTCTGGCCTAGGCCAACAAGGCGCAGGCCTAGGGCAGCACTTTGCACTATACTGTTAGTGTAGCGCCAGACTTATGAGGCGGACTGGGCTGAGAGGTAAATTAGTCTAGCGCCCCCATAATATTTTTTTCATTTTGGATAGAGCAAGGGAGGGTTATAGTCCCTAACAGTTATTTTTTTACCATCCCTGTCCCATTGCAAATATTTCCCTTCACTTCCTGCCCTATAGCCAAACAGGAAGTTAGAGGAAATATATGCAAATTAAAGGGGTTGTAAAGGTTTGTCTTTTATTTTCTAAATTGGTTCGTATAAGCAAGTGCATTGTTGGTTCACTTACCTTCTCCTTCAATTACCCTTATAAATGTTTTTTTTCTTTGTTTGAATTTCTCACTTCTTGTTTCTCCTCAGAAAGCTTTCCACCATCACCTGAGCGGTGGAAAGTCATTTAGAACAGCTTACTGAACACCTTACTGAGGAGGAACAGGAAGTGAGAAATTCAGACAAAGAAAAAAAACATTTACAAGGGAAATTAAAGGAAAAGGTAAGTGAACCAACAATGCACTAGCTTAAAGTAACCTATTTAGAAAATAAAAAACAAACCTTCATTGTCCCCACTCGAAAATTTCAGGGTGTGTCTTAAACAGCAAGGGGTGTGGACTTGACAGAAAGGGGTGGGTCATATTTAACTTAGGGGGTGTACAAGTTTAGTAAGGCCTAGGGCAGCACAAAACCTAAATACGCCACTGGTCTGGCCAAGTTAGCCACTCTGGAACTCTGTGAATTTCATCCCTCCCCCCACAGAAATTTTCACCTAAAGAAAAACAGTGCATGAATCTGAATGATTGTCCATTATTTTATTTCACTTAATGGATTATTAGTAAAAGTATTTTTTTGGCGTATAAAGCAGGAGGCTGACGAAAAATACTCTGTGTACTATTTTTTTTTACATTTCCTCAACTTACACTAATGTACCTGGAGCTGCAGGTACAATCATTTTCAGCAGGGTTTTCCTGAGTCCTAAACATGCATTCAAGGGTTCTTCTGGGGTAAAAAGTATGAGAAAGGCTGTTCATAAGGCAGAAGCACATACTTAGAGGTAGAAAACTAAAATGTGGTATTTGTTTACAACCATTTCTGTTGTAAACTTTGATCTGATAACTGCAATTTCAGAAGTATAGAGCAAAGACCAAAGCCTGTATATGGAACCCATGACCTCAGCACGAGCTCAATGCAGATAATAAGCCTATCTCTTAGTTTGCTGTTTGTTTGACGTTTACCCTGCAATAAGTATTGATCCCAAAAGAATCATGTACATTCTTAGTGCACCGTTTTATATGAGAAATAGCTAAAGAGACGGTTGTCAACAATTGGATGATCTGAAAAAATTCAACAACTGTCTATTCTACATCTATAGCTATCCCAAGTGTGAACAGCCAGACAGGCTGAATGACTGGATCTTATGTACTGCTACCTTAATATCCCAATCTCAGATTAATAAATGCAATAAGAACTCTTCTGAAATGACTGTACAATTTGCTAAATGGAATGTGACTCACCCTTTGTAAGTGCCATTTACTGGATTTTATGTATTCTGCATGAAATGTTAGCACATAAACATTTGCTGGTAAATTACTTTTCTCTTCTCTGCTGACAATATGTGCTGAGATAAGCAGCATACACATTCCCTAGAGTGAAATAGCCAGTGGCTCTTATAATTTGACTCCTATAAATACGTTACCCCTTAGAGATGTTATTTAGTTAATTAAGCAAGTTTTTCTCCTGCATACAATTTTTAAAACACGTTTATATAACTTCTATTTTAAATGTAGCATTAATGTAGCACACACATGCTCCATAAATAGACAATGATTTGATGTTCTGATTTGTGCAGCACAGGTTGAGTCTGAGGCATCTGTGCTGGCGATCTGCAGGATGATTACACAGTGGGGGGGGGGGGGCAATTGCACCCAAACACATATTATTGCTGGATACATTTATTGTTATTGGAATCATACAAAAGTTTCTGCATGTTTGTGGGTACAGCTGAACACATTGAGATAAGTGCTTAAAGGAGTTTTTTTTACAAAAAACTCCCAACCCCATCCCTAACCTATCTGGTCCCTCTACCTTCTCCTGCATTGCCTGCAGCCTAAATGGTAAAATATCTAGTGCTGCACACCTACTAACCCTCTCTACACTACAAAGGCATGTACACCTACTGCAGGATCACTTGGGGGTTGTGGTTGAGCTTTGTATATTTAGGAGACAATAGATAAGGGCTCCCTCCCCTTGAAAGAAAAAAAAGTTGACCCAGCTTTAAAGCCAATTTCCATGCTAAGCCTCCCCCTACCCCCTTTCTATCCCTCCCTATCACCTACAGAACCTTTCAGCCATTTGCACATTATTCTGACTCCAACTGTTGTAATAGTGAATTATCCCTTGCTGAGACCTCTATGCCTGTATAAGCAGATCTAATCACCGCAGACAGTTCTCATCAGACACCAATTCATCAGCCTGGGTCTTTATTGCAAGCAGCAAGTATAGCAAACAACAAGATGTGGCAGATGAATGAAAGACAAAGACAGTGTCTGCAGGTTAAAACATGGTAATGTGTTCCCGAATGCAAGCAGAGTGCATGAAAGGCCTATACAGAAGTGGCCATTTCTTATCCCATAAGCATAATGAAGCAGAAACAGGAAGTACAGTGGGAGGGGGCACAGAGAGAGTATAGAAAGGAAAGACAGAAAGGCAGATGCAACCACCGAAATAACCCCAAGATGGCAGTATATTAAACAACTATACAGAAGTTAAAGTGATTGTAAAGGTTTGTTTAAAAAAATAAAATAAATAACAAACATGTAATACTTCTTTTTTTTGCACAGATCGGCCTCGATCCTTCTTTTCTGCAGTCCTTCTGCAGTGCTCCTGTCTCCTCCTCTTCTCGAGTGCCCCCTAGGAAAGCCGCTTCCATGTGGGCACTCGTGTGGGCACGCTCCCGAGTAGTGCTGCTGCATCCATCTACACAGACAGCAGGACTCGGCCCCGCCACCTGGATTTGATTGACAGCAGTGGGAGCCAATGGCTGCGCTGATATCAATCTATCCAATGAGGACTCGAGACAGCGGCTGGAACTGCTTTGTTTGTCCCGGTCGCTAAAACGTTCGGCTCAGGTAAGAAAAAGAGGAGGTCTGGGGGGGGGGGGGGGGGGCACAAAAGGTTTTTTCACATAGGGTGAAAAACCCTGACGGTTTACAACCCCTTTAATAACAATGGCTATGAAAATTAACTATATCAATACTCACACAACATGTGTAACAGCACACAGATTAAAACATATTATACCCTCTGAAGCCTCTTGTATAACGCACCTGAGTCCACTGTACATGTCCCTCTCTGCACTGCTTCCAAGAATGATGACCAGTGGATCCAGCACTGCAGTCTATCGCCGTCATCATGTCATCATACTTGGGCAGTGTCTGGAAACTGCCTGGGTTATGTGGACACCTGATAAAGGACAGCCCTACTCTGCATTGAAGAAGATTTAAAAGACCTTATCATGTAAACAGGAATTTTTGTGAGTTTTGCTGGCATTTAGAATATACTGTATATATTTATTTTTTAATTAAACCAGCGGTTAGTTGGTGGGTGGGGCATGGGGATGGCAGAAGAAGGAATGCAAAGAGTTCAGCTTTATGTCCTACAGTTGGGTGGAGCCTTACCTCTTGATTAAAAATTGTTAATAAAGTGCAGGAAATATATAAAACTTTACGTTCTTGTAAACAGTTATTTTGATTAGACTTCGTAGTAAATGGTGTAATAGTCAATCAGTCTTAATTTTGCCATCAAATTTCCATTTAGTTTTAATGAAAGACTTTGGACTAAAATGCCATTTTAGTTTTAGTCACATTTTAGTCATCTGCAATTATTATAGTTTTCATATTTAGTTGAATAAAATCCCCAGTACATTTTAGTAGTCAACTAAAATCTCCAGTACATTGTGCCATTTAAGGAGGCCTGTAATGCACAATGCTCTGGGACGGTGGTCTGAGAGGCCTGTAATGCTGCACAGTGCTCTGGATGGTTGTCTGAGGGGAGGCCTGTAATGCACAGTGCTCTAGGTACCTGTGGTCTGAGGAGGCCTGTAATGCACACAGTCCTCTGGACGGTGGTCTGAGGAAGCCTGTAATGCTGCACAGTGCTCTGGACGGTGGTCTGTGGAAGCCTGTAATGCTGCACAGTGCTCTGGACCAGTGTTTTTCAACTCCAGTCCTCAAGGCACACCAACAGGTCATGTTTTCAGGCTTTCCATTATTTTGCTCAGGTGATTTGATCAGTTTCACTGCCTTAGTAATCACCACAGCCATTTCATCTGAGGGAAATCCTGAACACTTGACCTGTTAGTGTGCCTTGAGGACTGGAGTTGAAAAACACTGCTCTGGACGGTAGTCTGAGGAGGCCTGTATTTCTGCACAGTGCTCTGGATGGTGGTCTGAGGAAGCCTGCAATGCACAGTAAAGGAAAGGGAATCACCGCTCCAGGTGGGTCTTGTGAACAATTAGGGAACCTCCCAGGAAACCAATGCGCTGGCAATGCACTAGGCAAATGTCATGACTAAGCACTGAACTAGTGTGAAACTGTTCCTTTTCTGGCTGTATTTTGTGATGCATGTCCTTTGATTTACAAATAAAGACAACTTTTGAAGTTCCTTTGGAGTGCGGCTGTCCATCCCTTTTGAAAATTCCACATTTGCAATGCACAGTGCTCTTGGACAGTGGTCTGAGAGGCCTATAATGCTGCACAGTGCTCTGGATTATGGCTAAAGGGATGCCTGTAATGCACAGTGCTCAGGATGCTGGTGGTGAGAGGAGGCCTGTAATGCACACAGTGCTCTGGGCGGTGGTTCGAGGGGAGGCCTGTAATGTACACCCTCACAGTGCTCTGAGCGGTCTGAGAAGGCTTGTAATGCACAATGCTCTGGAAGGTCATGAGTCTTTGGAGGCCTGTAAAGCACGGTGCTCTGGATGGTTGTCTGAGGAGGCCTGTAATGCTGCACAATGCTATGCACGCTATGGTTGTTACTCGCTATCTTTCTTGCTGGAAGCGGAAGCACTCATGGGCTCTACAGACAGAGCTCCAAGAAAACCAGACATCCGCGTAGGTAATACTCCCTCATATTTTCGTTGAGTTTTCATTCGTTGATGAAAATGGAATTGATTTTCGTCAGTTTTCATAGATTGACGTTTTCGTCACTGGAAATATACAGCTGACAAACATTATGATGAAAATGTTTTCCTCAATGAAATTAACACTGTAGTATATTCTCATGCATTTTCTTTAATAAGAAGTAACCCAAGAAAGTAACCTTCTTTACACACAAATGATTATTATTTAGCCTAGCAACTATTAAGAAAAAGAAAAGTTCCTTAATTAAAAGAAAGATGGTGGCACATTGCAGTGTACACATTACAATTACATGAGTGTCTGACAAGCACCAATTAGTGGGCACATGTATTGACACAGCAAGCTTATTATTTTTCCCTTAAAAGGCTTCTATGTGTTTCTTTCTTTTGTTTTGCACAGCAGTCTGTTGACCCAAATTTGTTCAAATTTAAAGATGTACGGACAAAAGATTTTCTTATTTTAGTCCACTGCTGATGGTGCTTGTTATAAAAAAAAAAGAAGGAAAAACGTGTTTCTAAAACCTGCCGCTAATACACATTCTGATCTAACTGCCGCCCTGCCACAAACTGGTCTACCTTCCTCTTTCTCCCCCCCCCCCTCAAAAATCTGGTCATTGTCTCTGTGTTATGTCTGTTCAGCATTAGCTTTTGTTTAATTTCATGATGATACTGAAAATAGTTTTAATGTCCATGTTCCGCCCCATGCCAAACAAATGTGTATTTCTAACAAAGCACAGAAATTTACTTGGTTTCGGCTTAAAATTATTTTATTGCTGCCCCCATTTTCAATAAATAATGAAACATTGAGATACACTATGCAAAATAAACATGTTAAGAGAAAAACATGGAGGCTGCCACTGCTGATCTTGTGTTCCTAAAATGTTAATAGTTTAGCTCTCATGCGACTCTCTGGATTCAATACCTTGGGTCATTAATCATTTCCCTGCCAGGCCTGTGCTCCATTTTGTACTCTCAGGTGGCCAGACCATTTTTTGCAATTCTTCTTTTGCTTTTTTATTTTTCACTTATAACATCCAGTATTTGTGAAAGACCCCCCCAAACCATATATTTTCTGAAACACCATGATCAGTAGAATAAAAAGAATGTGCTACAGATTTTTTAGACCCTGCGGTAAATGTTTATCAAACCAATATATGGGCAAAAAATACACTAAACCATTATTAGCAGATAAAAACACAGCAAATATTACAAAATTCCTGTAAAATCCTTACTAAATATAAAAGCTTAACCTGTATGGAATTAATAAATAACAAATATTTGTAAATTTTAAATTGCGCCTTTATGCAAAATGGTCAAAATCGATTGTACCCAAAAATGTTGGGGGTTTTCATTTTTCACTTTGAAAAGACCCCTCAAACTAGAAATTTTCTAAAAGCACATGCCCTGTAGAATAAAGAAATGTACTACAGATTTTTTGGGCCCTGCAATAATTGTGCAAATGTTCATCATATCACCCTTGCAGGGTGCCGGACTCATACCCATAGTTTTTTTTCAAGCCACATGATGAGAGCCTGAGGCACGAATTGTCTTGGAAAAGGTTGGCCTCGGAGCGCAGAGCATTGCACCCCGAACCCACCCACTAATATTCGCCATTGTCTTTCGGCTTCTCCTCCTGGCCAATCAGGACAGATTGGGTTGGATGGGAGCTGAGGTATCCGTCAAGGGGTGAGTGTGGGGGGGGGGGGGGCAGAACCATCACCATGGAGTGCGGGCAGACTTGTGGGGTCTTTCTATGTTTGTGTTTTTTTATTATTAACTTAAAAAAAAAATTACAATCATTTTATAATTATTTATTTTTGAGGGGGTATTTGGTGAGATATCAGAGGTCTAAACAGACCCCCATATCTCTATTTTTGGTACAGAGACAGGGACTGAAGATAGCCCTTTTCTCTGTATCACTTTACTTGAATGAATGGAATCTGTATAGAGATTCCACTCATTCATAAACTGACAATCTGATACATTTTGACTCTCGCAGTTACTATTATCAGATGTCAGTTGGCATATAGAAGCGATCATATTTATCACTGCATGTGCCCAGGGTGCTACACTGAGTGGGGTGGTAAACACATGTTTACCAACCCCCCTAAGCCCAAACATCACCCGCACCGCTCCCCCCCCGTGATCCCACGCCTGTCAGTTTACCAGAGCAGAAGCTGCAGGAGAGGAAGGAGGGATGCCGCTGGAGCAGAGATGGATTGGGGGTGCGGGGGTCCCTCCAAGCCCCCAGCAGTACCTGAAGCCGGCGAGAGCGGCAGAGGAGGGATGCCAGCATATGATGGTGGCTGCAGGGGATTGAATTTGGGGGAACAGTGCTGGGGGGGGAAGGGGGTAAAGAGGATAGGAGAGGAGAGTGGGGGAGTAGTTTTAGGTGGAAGGGAGCTGCGGGAGGTGGCGAGCCTGGGGACAGGAAAGTGGCGGCATGGAGGGGGGCGGGCGGTCACATTAGGGGTTAATAACTCTGATCAGTTGGTTTTAATCTGCTGATCAGAGCTATAGAAATTTTTCGGCAGAGTCTGCTGAACAATTCTGATATAAGCTTATGGTCATTGAAGTGACCATAAGCTTATATGAGAGGGAGAAAGGAGGTCCGTATGCTGTACTGACCTGGCCACCTGCAGGCCCTTTTGTAGGTCTATACGGCGTATGGACTTGGCAGTGAAAGGGTTAAACCAGAAGAAGTATGCAGATATGGTTTTGTCAATTTTCTCTGACTTTTCTGATCTGCAATCTTGACCTGGGTCACCGACTGCAAGTATTGCAGAAAGTTGGTCAGAATAACAGCCTTGTAAACAGTCTATTAAGAAGAAGGTAAGCAATGGCAGGTTATAGTATATTTATCTTTTATTGGAATGCTTGTTGGTATCTGAAATATAACAAAAAAACACAGAGAAGACGGTAACAAACACTGGGGTCATGTGTAGAGTAATCACTTTCCAGTAAAATACTATCCAAGCTTAAACTACTCCCACCCCCATTCTAAGTGATATTCTAATTACCCTGTGAAGGAAAGATGTCCATACTTACCTATGCTGAGGGCGCTCAGATCTGGTCACATGATTGGCTCCCAGTGGCCAGCTTCAGTGTAGAGGAGGGACAGATGACAAGAGATGCCTCATAGTAAGCCTATGGGCACAGGCATTGCAACCATTGTCACCAATTTCTCCTCTTCCCTGAAGCCGACTGCTGGGGAGATCATATGACCAGACTATAGCGCCTTCAGAATAGGTAAGCATAGACATCTTTCCTTTACATGGTAGTTAGTATAGGGCTTAGCATGTGGGTGGGAGCAAGTTTAAGCTTAGATAGTATTTGACTGGACTTCTACTTAATGTAATTTAATCATCTTGAACATTACAAAAAAGGTGATATAAACTACAGGTTTACTTTCAACCTAACTACACGGTTGAAATCTCGGCCGGTTCAAGAGGAACCGGCCGAGAGTCTAACTGTTAATGGGCAGGCTGAATGTACCAAGTTGATCGATCGATAAACTTGGGTACTACCAGGTAGCCAGATTCTCATGTGTGGCCCGCTTAACTCTACCTATACCTCTGCTCTAGGCATTCAGACAGCACACTGAGGGCTGGACTATAGGCAATGTGGCTTTTACTGCAAATGCTCATTCTAAAAATACACATTTTATGGCTGTCATATTCACCCTCTGGCTGTCATATTCACCCTCTTTCCTCAATAATGTGCATCAAGTAAATGGAACAAGTATACAAGTAAAGATACCTTAATTTACAGACATGCATATTTGTACCCAATCAGTGATTCAAACCTGACTGAACCCAGTTAGCTAGTTAGTATACTAGCCAGAAAACTAGCATCTGCAGCCTTCTACTGCTTCCATCAAAGCTTAACTCCATAAAAGTGACCACAGGATTAGATGCAGAAGATACAAGTACCCTACGTTGTTGACGACTCAATCTTACCTTGCTTCAAAAATAGTGCAGCGCAGTTTACGAGACAATTCACTGTTTAATATTTCAATTTTGAGGTGAATTTCTCCTTGAACTTCTTCATCAGGGTCAATTTCTGTTAAATTCATCCATCCATTGTATCCTACACAAAACACAATATTACTCATTAAACTATGCTTCAACCTTCAAATGCTCAATTTCAAGGTTGCTCTACTTTTAGGCTCGGTTCACACTGGAACCGGCTGTGAATATTGCACAGGAACGCTGTGCGTCCCCATTCTCTGGTTCAGGGACAAATCAGGGCCGAATCTTTGCCTGAATTCGGCCCTGAAACTGAGCTAAAGATACACAGCGTTTTTGTGCAGTGCTATGCAAATTAGATGCAGAGATAAACCCACATCCAATTCGCATAGGTATGAACCCAGCCTAAAACCAGCTAAGTTCACTGTAACAGTGGCTAAATGTGTATATCAGTAAAAAGAACTGAAACGCATCAAGATGAACTCCCAGAGTCTGAAGTATAGGGCCATGGACCCATTCACCATTTTTTTGGACTTACAAATTGCAAATACTATTCTTTGGCTGGATATGGTAAAGCAATATGACACTTAAACTTTTTGCCTGAGTCAACTTTTATATACTGTACAGAGACATACTCATATTCTGCAATCAGTGATTTGTAGCCAATGGCAAGGTCTTGTAGTACTGGTGCTTATCTTCTTACTGTGTGAAAGAATGGCATGGAACTGAAAGTGGTTGTAAAGTCAGAAGGTTTTTTTTTTTAAAAACTTCTGTGTGCAGCAGCTCCCCTCAGCTCCCTAATACTTACCTGAGCCCATCTCGATTCAGCGATATTGCAGGAGACTATCGTCTGCCCAGGACTCTCCCTCCAGATTGGCAGAGACACGCAATGGGCACCATTGGCTCCGACTACTCTCAATTACAGTCAATGAGCCAATGAGGAGAAAGAGGGGGCAGGGCCAAAGCATGGCTTTGTGTCTGAATGGACACACAGAGGAGCGGCTCGGCTCAAGTGCCCCCATGCTTGCTGTGGGGGCACTTGGCAGGAGTGACGGAGAGGGACCCAAGAATAGGAGGATCCAGGCTGCTCTGTACAAAACCATTACACAGAGCAGGTAAGTTTAACATGTTTATTATTTTTAAAGAAACAAAACTAAGACTTTAGAATCACTTGAAGGAAAGTTTTTTTAAGCTGACATTTTTAACCCCTGATGGCAAAAGATTTAGTAAATTCCCTTTCGTCTGCTGTGCAACCTGGTATTTTGATTGTTTAATTATCCCAGCAAAGTCGCAAGAGTGGGACAACTGAGCTTCAGGCAGATATAAAAAATAATTAATGGTACATAAGGCCTAAAGCCTTGGGTTAGTTTGCTAAAGGAGTACATATTTTATTTAGTTCAATAAAGTTGTCACTTCAATCATCCAGACTGTGCTCAGATCTGGGTGATTCCTAGCTGGTGTAGGCAAACATAGAATTCAAGACAAAGCAATAAAACATATTAACATCATATTGCTGCTGATAAAAAAAACTAAGCCTGCATGAATATATAACTATTTCAAACTTTCTTTATTGATTTTTCAATGAATATATAATTATAAACTAAGACAATTCTGTATGAGACTTTGAAAGTATTCTTAATCTTAACTCTCAATCAGAGTGCACTTTTATCCTTCCCCTTTTTCCCTTTCTCTTGTTTCTCCCCTTTCTCCCCCCCCCCCCCCATATAAGGTTTTAATATTTGAATACAGTTATTGACATTTATGACACTGTTCCTATTCATTCCTCATCGATACTTATGTCTTAACTTCTGTATTTACACAATATTTACTGTATTGTTTTGTATCCTTGAAAACATTTCAATAAAAACATTGAAACACAAGATATATGTACACAAAGTATAAAACGAAATCATTTTATTGGGTGGGTAAACATTAAGTTATTTTATGTATATAAAAAAAGACAGAAAAGGGACTGACAATATATACACCCAAAATCGTTATCCAATGCATCTCTACAATTCTGATGAGTTTCGAAATTCTTCCTCAGGGGAGAAGAGACCCCGATCACACTACAAGATCGTTTTTATTATCCACAAAAATAAAATTATTCATTTTTACATTTTGTATATGTATACAGTATCTTGAATACCTATAAAATCACATACAGAATTACCATTTGAGGGATGTTGGCATTCTCTTTTGGGTAAAATCACTTCCATAACATTTCTGCATGAATATATATATATATATATCTGATTTAGCATTGGGTTTAAGTATTTGGTCAAGCTAAAATGCACACGTTTTTCAAATAATAAAACAGTATACTATATGAGCGGCAAAGGTATATTTTTTTTGTATATTTAGGCTAAAAAATGCAAAACATGTGCAGGGAAAACATTTTGAAATGAGTTAAAAAAGCACATCAATGAATAAAAACAACAAGCATTTCAAAAACACACACACATAACTGCATTTTCACAATGCAAAGTCTGAATCCTGCCCAATTCAAGCAAATTAATGTCCTTATTTTTATTCCTATACACATGACTGGGTGAGTTTAACTACTACAGGTCCGCGCTATAGACAGAAGACGCCAACAGCGCGGACCTGAGGTGCCGGGATCACGTCTTTGGACGTCATGTTGTTGTAATTCCCCGCACGCGCCACTGGGTGGTACGCAGCAGGGAAAAACAGTGCCGTCGCATCGCTGAGGATTCGATGCGTGTACCCGGCGGCCGCGGTGTCTGCTAGGTACATGCAATCGGCGGTGACAGAGCAGGGACGTGGAGCTCTGTGTGTGGGAGAGAGGAGACCGATCTGTGTCCCTTGTACATAGGGACACAGCATTGGTCACCTCCCCCAGTTACCCCCCTCCCCCCACACAGTTAGAACACACCCAGGATACACATTTAACCCCTTCCTCACCCCCTAGTGTTAACCCCTTCAATGCCAGTCACATTTATACAGTAATTAGTGCATATTTATAGCACTGGTCGCTGTATAAATGTGAATGGTCCCAAAAATGTGTCAAAAGTGTCCGATGTGTCCGCCGTAATGTCGCAGTCCCAATAAAAATCGCAGATCGCTGCCATTATTAGTGAAAAAAAAATAGCAAAAAAAAATCATAATTCTGTCCCCTATTTTGTAGGCGCTATAACTTTTGCGCAAAGCAGTCGCTTATTGCAATTTTTTTTTTTTTTTTACAAAAATACGTAGAAGAATACGTATCGGCCTTAACTGAGAAAAAAAAAAGTTTTAAAAAAAAAAAAAAATAGGATATTTATTATAGCAACAAGTAAAAAAAATATATATTTTTTTAAATTGTCGCAATTTTTTTTTTTTTAACGCAAAAAATAAAAAACGCACGGGCGATCAAATACCACCAAAATAAAGCTCTATTTGTGGGGAGAAAAGGATGTCAATTTTGTTTGGGAGCCACGTCGCACGTCCGCGCAAATGTCAGTTAAAGCGACGCAGTGCCGGAAGCTGGAATTTCGCCTGGGCACGAAGGGGGTTTATGTGCCCAGTAAGCAAGTGGTTAAATAGCTCAATTTTGCTAACTGCAGAAGGCAGTAAATCACCCCTACTGTACCAAAACTAGCGAACCTTCTCATAGAGAAGCATATGATCTGCTATGACTAAGGCCTCGTACACACGAGGCAATAGATTTGTTCAAAACGGTCTGTCCGACCGATTTGAACAAATCTGTCTCTTTGGATTTTGGTTTGCTCGCGTGTACACACGAGCAAACCAAAATCCCCGCCAGCAGACGGCGCGCTGACGTGTCGGTGACGTGGCGGTGACGTTGACGCCGCCACGTCACCGCACCAGGAAGTAAAACACTTCCGCGCATGCGCCGAATCCATTCGGCGCCGGTGCGAGACGACATGTCTGCTGGTAAGTGTACTAACCAGCAGACATGTCGGGCGGACGGGTTCCCACCCGATAGATTTCAAAGCATGCTTTGAAATCTGTCGGGTGGCCAAATCCGTCGGCTCGCCCGTACACACGATCGAATCTGTCTGCTGGGACGGTCTAGCAGACCGTTTCCAGCAGACAGATTTGACTGTGTGTACGCGGCCTAAGAATTCCACTGAAAACACCATAAACAGATTTAAAGTACATACTTCTCCTGCTTGATATACATATTTGATGTTGAAATCCTCCACAATACTGTTTCTAGTTTACAACTGGGAAGTATTTTCAATCACCATATGGAAGTTCTTATGCCTTGTACACACCATAGTTTTTCCTGACGTGCAAAAAGCCATTGTTTTTCCCGAAGTGATTCCTCTCCAGCCTGAATTGCATACACACGTTCATGCAAAAAAATGTCCGACCAAAGCGCGGTGACGTACAACACGTACAACGGGACTATAAAGGGGAAGTTCCTTTCAAATGGCGCCACTCATTGGGCTGCTTTTGCTGATCCTTGTGTTAGTGAAAGTTTGGTGAGAGACAATTCGCGCTTTTCAGTTTTCGCGCTTTTCAGTTGGTTACAGCGTGAGGAATGTGCTATCTCTATTACAAACGCTAATTTCACCAGAACGAGCGCTCCGTCTCATACTTGATTCTGAGCATGCATGTTTTTTCCCCTCGGAAAAGCATACACACGACTGTTTTTCGCGAGAAAAAGACTGATGGGAAATACGAGGAGAAAAAAGACAGCGGTTTCATTTTTTTTACATCGAGAAAACTGGTAGGGAGCATACACATGACCGGTTTTCATGACCAATGAAAAAAATGTCAGTTTTCTTGTCCTGAAAACCGGTCGTGTTTACAAGGCATAAGGCCCCGTACACACGACCAAACAAATCTGCTCAAATCGGTCGGACAGACCGATTTGATCAGATTTGTCTGCTGGCTGTTTTGGTTTGATTGCTGTACACACGATCAAACCAAAATCCCCGCCGGCAGACAGCGCGGTGACGTGGCGGTGACGTTGACGCCGCCACGTCACCGCACCAGGAAGTAAAACAGACAGATTTGTCTCAGCAGACAGATTCGATCGTGTGTACGGGCGAGCAGACAGATTTGCTGCTCGCTTTAAAATCTGTCTGCTGGGAACCCGTCGGACTGATATGTCTGCTGGTTAGTACGCTAACCAGCAGACATATCTGCCCGCAAATGCGTCAAATGGATTTGACGCATGCGCGGAAGTGTTTTACTTCCTGGTGCGGTGGCGGCGTCAACGTCACAGCCACGTCACCGCGATGTCTGCCGGCGGGGATATTGGTTTGATTGTGTGTACAGCGATCAAACCAAAACAGCTAGCAGACAAATCTGATCAAATCGGTCTGTCCGGCCGATTTGAGCAGATTTATTTGGTCGTGTGTACGCGGCCTAAGAGTTCAAATTAGCCTGCAAATGAGCTCTCATCTAATATGACTGTAAGTCTCCTGACCAGACTACTGCATCGCTTTAACTTACAATTGCGCAGTCATGCGACGTTGTACTCAAACAAACGTCCTTTTTTCCCCACAAATAGAGCTTTCTTTTGGTGGTATTTGATCACCTCTACAGTTTTTATTTTTTGCGCTATAAACAAAAACAGAGCAACAATTTTGAAAAAAAAAACTATATTTTTTACTTTTTGCTATAATAAGGGAGTGATTCTAACTGTGGGGGGCTGGGCTACGAGTGACACAACAGTGATCAATGCTCTTGATCACAGGGAGCAGTAGATCACTTGTAACAATTGGAGCACAAAAGCACTTTATATATGGGACGTTTTAAATTTTTTCATATCACTATTTGATTAATACTTTAATAATTTTTCACATCCCTTTGATCAATAATTATTCATGATGTAGATAGTTTTGTGAGCGCTGTAGAAGTTATTTTATTTTCATCCAGTCACGTGAACAGCACTTTGTGTACAGCAACTGCAATTATCAATATTATTTTTTTGATTTTTTTCACTGGTTTACTTTCAGCGCAAGTACATTTCTATCCACTGTTTTGTAATATATATTGAAATTAGAACTAGCATAGGATATAATATTCAGAATTATTCAGAAAGTAAGGGGGGAAAACTCCACAAAGGTGACACAGACAGCAATAAAAACATGACAGACATTTTAACTCTCCTCCCACCTCCCATACCATAAAAAAAAATGCTGCATTCACACTGCCCTGTCCTAAAAATGATGCGTTGTATTTTTGATGCGTTTTTGCCACATTTGCATTGCGTTTTTGCTATGGACATGTGACTGGACAAAGCACTTTCCACAAGTGCATTGCATTTTTTGACACATTTTTCGTTCATTTCAATGAAGAAGTGTGTTTGATGCCTTTTTTTAAACACACTGAAATGCAAAGGACCAGTGTGAAGGGTTCCATGGGATTTAGAGGTAAATATGTCTTTATTATTTTCAGCATAAAAAAAAAAAAAAACAGTACATATAAACATCAGGTGTCTACAGTATAGGATGAAACATGTTAATATATATTTTGTCTGAAATTCAGTATAATGAGAATTCGACAAGAGTCTAACGAGATCGTCTCCTATGTCGGTTGGTTAACAGTGTGTGACATGGAAAAGAGAACAAGGAGAACAAGGAAAAGAAAAGAAAAGAGAACAAGGAGAACCAAGAAAAAATAAAGTAGTAGAACTTTTGATGATCATTATAAAAGAAAGAAGGAGAGAAAGTAAAGAAGAAGAAAGGAGAAGGAGGAAAAATATGGGAGGGGGAGGAGGGAAGGAAGAACCGAGAACCGAGCGGGCCACGACGTCCCAGTTGTGTAAAGAGCATGTGGATCGAGCATTAGGGCTGAACTTGAGGTGTCAGCAACGTTTTTAAGGTATCAGAGGAAGAGTAATCAATCCATAAGAGCCACAATGTTTTGAATTTATCGTAGGTATCAGAATCTAGGGCTAACATCTCCTCCATTCGCATGATATCATTAACTAAAGAGACCCACTTGGGTAATGGAGGGGTAGAGGTAGATTTCCAGAATAGGGGGATAAGTTGACGTGTGGCTGATAGAAAAAAAAGTAACAAGGTATCCTTTTGTGATGCTATGGAACCAGGTAACATGGACAGTAAGGCTATTTCAGGTGAGGGTGTCAGGGGTCGATCATAGAGCTTACTATATATGGCAAAGACCTGAGACCAAAGTGGCTGATCGGCCGGACATGCCCACCAAATATGGAGGTAGCTACCATCTAACGAGCCGCATCTCCAACATACAGGGGGCATAGATGGAAATATTTTATGTAAAGAGAGAGGGTCCCTGTACCATCGAGAGAGGAGCTTAACGTTTTTCTCCTGAGAGTAACAGGAGACAGAGGACTTGTGCCTGAAGTAGTACGATTTCTGCCAATCCATTGCATGGAGTTCCTTTCCCAAATCCGTGGACCACTTCTTTGTGTAGGAGGGAGGTTGATCATGTATCAGTGTGTGTAGCATTGTGTATATAGAGGAAAGCAAGTGTCTTGGTGTTTCTGAGAGAGAGCACAGCCGCTCGAAACCCGTTAGGGGTCTGTGAGTCTGGGACGAGGAGAATAGGTCAGAACAAAAGGAGGATAAGCGTAGGATCGTGAGCCAATGAAGATGGTCCTTAGGCAGTATAGGAGAGCCGGAAGCGGGATGAATAAATGAGCTCGCTATGGGCCAGGCAGGGCGGGAAAATGGGCCCACTGTGTATGAACCCAGTCCCTGAGGTAGCCCGGGATGATCGAAGAGGGATGTAAGAGGTGATGGGTCAGTGGACAGCAGTGGCGGCTGGTGAAGTTTTAGGATGGGGGGGCGCAAGACCCCGCCCCTCCACGATTGACTCCTCCCACTTCTTGTAAACCACACCCCTTATATAATCCACCTACTTTGTCCGCTGTATCTGTATTCTGCAACCTGTAAATAGCACATATCTGCACCCTGTACATAGCACATATCTGCACCCTGTACATAGCACATATCTGCACCCTGTACATAGCACATATCTGCACCCTGTACATAGCACATATCTACACCCCGTACATAGCACATATCTACAACCTGTAAATAGCACATATCTGCACCCTGTACATAGCACATATCTACAACCTGTAAATAGCACATATCTGCACCCTGTACATAGCACATATCTGCACCCTGTAAATAGCACATATCTACACCCTGTACATAGCACATATCTACACCCTGTACATAGCACATATCTACACCCCGTACATAGCACATATCTACACCCTGTACATAGCACATATCTACACCCTGTACATAGCACATATCTACACCCTGTACATAGCACATATCTGCACCCTGTACATAGCACATATCTGCACCCTGTACATAGCACATATCTACACCCTGTACATAGCACATATCTGCACCCTGTACATAGCACATATCTGCACCCTGTACATAGCACATATCTACACCCTGTACATAGCACATATCTACAACCTGTACATAGCACATATCTACACCCCGTACATAGCACATATCTACACCCTGTACATAGCACATATCTACACCCTGTACATAGCACATATCTACACCCTGTACATAGCACATATCTGCACCCTGTACATAGCACATATCTGCACCCTGTACATAGCACATATCTGCACCCTGTACATAGCACATATCTACAACCTGTACATAGCACATATCAGCATTCTGCACCCCCCCCCCCCCAAATCAGGTCAGCTACAGTGCTACACTATACACATGTCAGGGGGGTGATGGACACAGCAATCAACCCCCCCCCCCCCAGACTAACACAGGGTGGCAGGGCAGACAGACACACTCCTCCAGGCTCCAGTACAACACTACTACAAGTCCCAGCATTAAAAAAACAAGGCATGACCACTCATCCTCCTTGTAGATCTCCATCTTCTCCTGGGGCTCAGGTGCATGCTATCCACCATCTTTGTCCAGTTTTTCTCACTGCTGGTAATTGTAGTCCCATAGATGGTGGATTGCATGCACCTGAGCCCCAGGAGAAGATGGAGAACTACAAGTCCCAACATGTTATAATATAAGGCTCCTAGGTGGATGGGTGTCCAATGCAACCAAGCACACATGTATGCAGTTCAAGGCAAATAAGCATATATCTATTACATGATCAGATTAGGTGACTCACCCTAATGAAGGGGAATCTCCGGAGGACTTATATTGAATCTGTCATTTTACAAGGCCATGTGTGGATCAACATACCAGAAAGACAATTTCCCAAACAAGTGGGCAGATTCCCAAAAGATTGGTATACAGTGACCCCAGACAGTATGCTATCAAAATACATAGGATTAATTGTACGTAAAACAGATTGAAAAAAGGCAAAACCAGTCCATTTAAAACCTCCAAACACCACAAAAATCAATGTTGTCATTATGTAATTTAAAATTTAACACATACAGAGCCCAAGCACAAACTCCTATGAGCGGGTGGGGGGAGGATCAGATAACACCACATAAATACCCTTTTCCCTTCAGATTGATAATTCTTTAAGTGGGCGATCCACTGCCCATGTGTGGTGTTATCTGATCCTGCCCCCCACCCCTGGGGATTGATAGGTGCATGCAATCCACACCCATCCACCTCAGAGCCTTATTGTATGTATAACCTGCTGGGACTTGTAGTTCTCCATCTTCTCCTGGGGCTCATGGAGAAGATTGAGATTGGAGAACTACAAGTCCCAGCAGGTTATACATACAATAACAGGCTCTGAGGTGGATGGGTGTAGATTGCATGCACCTACCAATCCGGGGGGGGGGGAGGGGGCAGGATCAGATAGAGTTATCTGATCCGCCCCCCCCTCTGGATTGATAGGTGCATGCAATCCACACCCATCCACCTCAGAGCCTTATTGTATGTATAACATGCTGGGACTTGTAGTTCTCCATCTTCTCCTGGGGCTCATAGAGAAGATGGAGATTGGAGAACTACAAGTCCCAGCAGTCTAACTACAATAACAGGCTCCGAGGTGGATGGGTGTGGATTGCATGCACCTATCAATCCGGGGGGGGCAGGATCAGATAGTGTTATCTGATCCTGCCCCCCCCCCTCCGGATTGATAGGTGCATGCAATCCACACCCATCCACCTCAGAGCCTTATTGTATGTATAACCTGCTGGGACTTGTAGTTCTCCAATCTCCATCTTCTCCATGAGCCCCAGGAGAAGATGGAGAACTACAAGTCCCAGCAGTCTAAATACAATGACAGGCTCTGAGGTGGATGGGTGGGGATCAGGCTGATGACCTAATGGGGCGATCAATCAAAGAAAATACAAAAAATAATCATGTGGCTTCACTTGGCTGGCTTACCTTACCAGCGCCAGCTCCGCTCGGGCAGTGTAAACTTCAGAAAGCCTGCAGCCTGACGTCACTTCCGGTTTGCGAAATGCCGCCGGAAGTCAAAGTAGTAATGCTCCTGGCACCCATAGAGAGGAACGGGAAGCATATCAGCGCTTTCCAATGCGCCCATAGGAAATCTAGAAGCCCGCAAATGAAGCGCCATGTCTAGATTGCAGTGACACGGCGCTTCATAGGGCAGTGGTGGCCGGCGCTCAATCAGAGTGCATTAAATACATTTTTTTTTTTTTTTTTAGTGTATTTCTTAAAGGGGCCAAAAAAAAAAAAAAAAAAAAAAGATATTTTTTTTTTTCCTACAGGAGGGGAGGGGGGCGGCGCCCGGGCGCCCCTATGGGCGGGCCGCCACTGGTGGACAGTAAGGAAAGCAGTCCCTTCTTATACCACAGCTGTAGGGCAGCTGTCGTCAATGGAGAAGTATGAGAAAGTAACTGTAGGTGATGACCATAACCCCAGAGCAAAGCTCGTAAATCAAAAATGGATAAGTCCTGTTCTACCATGGTAGATGCTTTAAGGAAGGGACGAGGGAACCATTCCAATACCCTGGATATGAATGCAGCCCTATAGTATAATTCAAAGTCGGGTAAACCCACCCGCCTCGAGTCTTGGGGTATGTAAGTAGAGTGTGACGGATGCGAGACTTGCCGTGGTAAATCCATGGGATTTAAAGGGATGCATTTTTCATGCATTTTTCTTCTGCTTTTTTCAAGGGCCCTAACAAAGAAAAAGCTTTTGTGTGCTAGTGTGGCTTGAGGAAAACAGTTATTCTGGGTATATTGCAGGGAACATTTTAATGAGAAACTTTTCCACACTGCAATTGGAAATACAATATTGTCATTTACCACACTGGGAGCTGTTCAATAAAAACAAAGCTTCTGGTTCCAGAAGCCTGCACTATTCTCAGAAAACAGTTTGTCCTTTGTTCAGCTTTGATGTGTATGATAATAACCTACTGTAGCATGCTGCACCTACTAGTGAAGAAAGAAATATGGATAGCACATAAATGGAATCTCTTCCAATTCATCAGGGCCACTTAAAATAAATCAGGTCACACTGGATGATTGCAAGAATCTGGATAGTCAGTCTGCAGTTATTAAAAAAAAAAAAAAAAAGTTTATATATATATATATATATATATATATATATATATATATATATATATATACACACACACACACACTGTAATGATCCAGGGTGATTATGCTGTAGTGGTGTATGCGTTTTAAGGAACACCGGTCAGTCCAGACTGTATTTTTTAAGGGCATGGCAGCCCAATTTTATTTAAACAAAACAAACTTAGCAGAAAATCCTACCTCGCAGGGGGTTCCACCATCATTGTATAACAGAAACTTCAGCCTCCTGGCTCACTCACTATTAGATCTCCCTCCTGGAGCTTGCTTAGCTTCGTGCTGCTTGGTCGCTCAGACTGACGCCTACAGCCTTAGACTCCTAGTGACCGCCTGTTTCTCTCTTGTGTGGTCTCTTTACCTGAAAGCCCTCCCAACTGCTACACAAGGCTACCTGCCTGTAGGGTGGAGCTGTTCTCAAGTGCGAGACCTGAGCTCTCTTCCTGAGCGGAATATAAACCCAGCCCACAGGCGTGCAATCAAAGCCTGTCTGAAGGTGCTAATAAACACCATGACCTGGGGTCGCCTCTCCACTATATATATATATATATATATATATATATATATATATATATATATGTGCTGGTACCCTTTTTCGCTTACTTTATTTACGTTCTAAAAATAACTCTCAAGGCTGAAAATCAGAGCTTCATGTTAAATGCCACAGTCATCTTCCTCCCAAAAGTAGAGGAAGTTAGACTTTTAAGCGGAGCTCCACCCTATTTTAGACATGAACTCATTCATACAGTTGCCTGTCACACAAGTCAAAATGGACGTTTTTTTTTTTTAAATCGGTACAGTACCTTTCTTCAGAGATCGCCTCCTGTCTGCACAAGCTGCGGGTATTCTGCGGGTAGTCAGTGTGCCCTGGGAGCTTCTGTCATAGCTCCCCGTATTCATTGTAAAGCCTTGCCTTGAAGGATCGCAGTATTTCGGAACCCGGAAGTGATGCAATCACAAACAAACTGTGGAGGGCGTTTCAAAAGGCTCCATTACAAACAAGGCACGCCACCCTTCGTGATGGCAACATGGAAGTTGATGTCCTTGCTCGTCGTTACGAGCATTCACCGCAACAAGGAAGTGGCTGCTTGCGGGCTTCTCATGCCCACAAGCAAAATGGAATTGGCTATACTAGAAGAATATAAGTTATTATTATAGACGGAATTGGAAAGCGGGGGACTTAAAGCGGAGCTCCAGCCGCAAATTTTTTTTTTTTTAAAGTCAGCAGCTACTAACAGTGTAGCTGCTGACTTTAAATAAGGACACTTACCTGTCCTAGGCGCCCGCGCTGATGGGCCCCCCCCGATGCCGGTCCCGTGATCGCTCCGGGTCCCGCGCCGCCATTCACACTATGGGAAACAGGCAGTGAAGCCGTACGGCTTCACTGCCCGTTTCCTACTGTTCCTGCGTGAGTCTCACGCTGGCTTGTGAATGGGCGCGCTGCTCTCTGAGAACACACACAGTTCCCAGAAAGCAGCGCGCCCCATTCACAAGGAGAAGAAGAAGAAGAAATCAAACCGCGGTGCAGGTGAGGTAGATTACGGACTTCCGCATAGCAACAGCTATTTCGGGTGAGTATTTTTTTTTTTTTTCAGGTTTTTTTTTTTTTTTTTTTTTAAACAACATGGCAAAATGTTGTTTTCATGGGTGGAGCTCCGCTTTAACACAGCTAACCCGTGAGTACTTTTAAAGTGTGCTACAAAGAAATTAATGAACAAAAAAAATAAATTACGTATGGCCGTGGGAGATCTGCTTTAAGGTTAACATTACATTGTGTTGTCATTTTTTTATTCAATAAATCATGTGCAGGATCGCATGCATGTCATAAAGTAGACCATATTACCATCCAGTTTAAAGAAAAAAGAATATTCAAGAGTAGCAATTGGCTATATAAATGTATGAGCTCATATACTGCATCACAACCGTAGGCATGCACAGACATTGTGCCTAAACACACTATATGTGAGGATTGGGAGAGTTGAAACTCTCTCTAAAAAAAGGTGGACTTTGTGGGCACATCATGAGGCAGTAATTATAAAAAATATTGCTTTATTACAAAATGAATAAAAAGAAACATATAACAAACAACAACACCCTGTTACTTGACAAGGTCAACAGATACCCCATAAAACAAACATAGAGGTTTGGATCCTTTCATTGAGGTAAATGAAAAGTCTGTCATAAATATGAAATAGGTATGTATATGTATCAGAAGGTACGATTCAAAAACTCCTTCATGCTTGTTTGTCAACGCATTTCAGATTTTAGTAGCTTCCTCGGGACATACTGGGTAGGTACTGATAGGCCTTGAAACCAGGTATAAGGAGACACCACACAAGACACAATACAAATTAGATTTATCTTGCCAGGGATCAGCTTCCGGGTATTGAGGATATTCAACATACGTATGTAATCCTTACATGAAGAGGAGGAGAATGAAGATCCAACCTACAATGGGACTGAGGTCACTGATAATTCTGTAAGTAAAGTAAGTAAACTGGTGTGGATCAATTGGAATACAATGCAGAGAGATAAGGGGACACATATTTAGCCACTAATGGTCAGATGTAAAAATCAAAAACATAATGGACTGGGACACGTGTATTATCCAGACCCCAGAGGTTAGGTGCCTCTACCCTATTTAGGGTCTTGGGTTTGGCTCTACCAGTAAGCCCCCAAGCGAGGGATACTCTATATATTGTTATAAGGCTTTCAGATGTAGTACATTAAAAGAGTGATACTTTTGAGGGATATATATGCTAATGTTGATATTGACATCTGACTATTAGTGGCTGAATCTGTGGCCCCTTATCTCTCTGCATTGTGTTCCAATTTCTCCTTTCAGAATTATCAATGACATCGGTCTCAATGCCTTCAATACCTGGAAGATGATCCCTGGCAAGATTGGTCTTGTTAGCATTGTGTCTTGTGTGGTGTCCAAAACATCTATGTCTGTTTTATTGAGTATCTGTTGACTTTGTCAAGAAATAGGGTGCTGTTGTTTGTTATATGTTATTTGAATTCATTTTGTAATAAAGCAATATTTTTTATAATTACTGCCTCATAATATGCCCACAAAGTTTGCCTTTTTCTGAGAGAGTTTTCAACTCTCCCAATCCTTACATATATCTATTGGATGTTTGCATAGTGGGGGTCCGAGAGTTCTGGCTTCCAAGCTCGTTCCTCTGCTTGGAGTATCTAAGTTTGATGTTTCCATGACTGTCTCTGAGATTTCTGGCTCCCATGCGTGTTTGACTCCACACATTCCAGTAAGAGTACCTGTCCCCTTCTTTGGGTGATGGACACACATTTAGGGTGATCGCCTAACAGATGATGATCCACAACTGTCTTCATTTATAGACTATTTATCTTAGACATCCATTGTTTCACCCTGGTGGGGTCCAATACCACGCTTGGATACTAACAAACTTTTTCATATATATATATATATATATATATATATATATATATATATATATATATATATATATATATATATATATATATTAATTAATTACTGTCACATTTTGAGCTATTCATTGTTCTATTAAGTGATTTAGTGCATGATTTGGTCATTTAGTATGTAGTGCCAGCACGCTGGCACTTTATCACTGTTCATGCACAATATTTTCCATTTGTGCACATTTAATATTTGTATTATTTTGGTTCACATGGTGTCACTTTACACTTTGGCACCCTTCATTGTAGGAGTTATCCTCTGCAGGATTGTCATTGACACATTTGGTGATCCACACAGTGCTACACTTTTTATTTTTAAAGTCATTTTATTACTTGTTAAGCTTCTTTCTTTTATAACAATCCATGACCCAACAGAAAAATCTTTACTCACCAGAAGGTGTCCCAAACAACAAAAAACCTGAGGAGGCTCTCATTCCTGTCAAAGGCTAACACGGATTAGCTAAAATCTGGCTTTATCATGGAACAGAAATCTTTTTTTCCCACTTTCAAAGCAGAACTAAACCAGTGTTTAAAAAAAATATATTTCCCCTGCCTGTTAGCATTTTTGTTTCTAAGTGTACACTTAGTTGCACAAAAGCAGCTCAGTGTAAATTCCTGCCACAATCCTGTGTCGGGGAGTAGTAACTCCCATGCACATGTGTAAATGTTATATCATCTCAACCCGCCCAATCAAGAAGGATGACAACAAAGAAGGCAAACGTGAAAGCATTAAAGAGTGGGATCACAGCCTTCACATAACTGGAGAAGGGCATTTACAAGCTGAGCGTGTCATAGTGTGCAAATATGCTAAGCACACTTGCACACCATGGCAAAAGCCCCCGAGGACCCCAATTTTCAAAAGCAGTTTAGTTCTTATTTTAAATGGAACAGTATATGGTTTGATTCTACAGGTCACATAAAAAAGTTTAGCCCTAAAATTTCCAATATGTAAAAAACTACCCATACAAGACACTTTCTATAACTACTTAAAAAAGATCATACCTTTAGGATGTTCTGCCAGTGTGTTACGTGTTAAACAGACCTTTCCAATTACATCATCACGACTATAAGAGAAAACAAAAACAGCTCTTGTTAAAGACTGTAGGACATTCACAATTTTGCTTGTCACGGGCTGCTGCATTTTCATTTAGCTTGAGGCTTTCCATTATGCAAATGAAAAATCATCAATAGAACCGTTTATTAGCAGTCTATTACATTTATTGCTTGCTAGGACCTGATAAGAAACCAGTTGGCATTTTGTGCTATGAAATTCCAGTTTCCACATTAATTTGTGAACAACGAGGAAAGGGCGGATACAGTTTTAGATATAACAATTCTAAGAAAGTCTGTATTTTCACTGCTTGAAGATAAATAATATAATAATATCTCTAACATTCTTTAACTCATACATTGCAACCTAATAAGGAAACACCTTTCTCCACTTTCAATAGAGCCTTTATGGCCATCCTCTGAATCTGCATGACCCTAATCAATTTATGCTGTATATCAAAAATGGGAGGGAAAGAATTAGTGCAATTTATTAATTATCCACATAAAAAACACATTAAATAACACAGAGGTGCCAGTGTCTCCACATAACTAGTAAAATTAGACGTTAGTCTAAACAGCACAGGTGGCCACCACAGCTATACACACAGCTTACATACACCTACAGGAATCAATCATAGAGCTGGGGCATGATGAGGGATATCACAGGGCTGGATTGAGGATAATATAGCCCCGGACAGAGCTGTAATGCTGAATATAGTTCCAGTCAAGTTCTATCACCAGTTAACAGAGATATATTCCACATAGAAATTGCTGTAGAGGCTGCTGTTAGCAAAGTGTACCATGAATCAGTACAGCTAAAAAAACAGATCACAATATCACAGAAACTGCTTTTTGCTCAATTCTTACCACCCATGGGAGATTGTCCATTCTGTAGATTACAGGGTGCTGTACTTATGCTCTTTTTGGCTCATGTATTACCAATATCCACTATTATATATATAATATACCAAATATCTCTTTCCCACCATTCCATATAACCTTGCTTATTTTTTTTTTAATAGAATATTTATTCTTAAATCCATTGTTTATTCCTAGTATCCATGTACACCATACATCCCCCTATGCCTTTTTTGCGGCACTAAAAATGTTACCTCCTGACCACCGTAGCAGCTTGCACACGGACACTAGGTAATGTAGATCCTCCCGCCTCTATGTCACCATATAAATAATGCCTCAGTCCATCAAGATGCTATGACAGACTGAAGAAGAAGAAGCATGCATGCGCCGAACGCCCACCTTACGGCCCTGTGTTCCACATCCAGTGACCTCACAGCCGACGGGGAGACGACTGACAGCTTGACTTGGAGCCTTGGAAACCTGTGTAGCTAGTGAGACAGCAGCAGCACCCCACACCGCCAGCTATCTTGATCAGGACTACACAGCGAGCCTCCCCTTTTGACTAGCCTTTTTAACCCTTACCCTGTGAGTTCATTCTTATTTAAAGTTTTATCTTAATAAACGTATCATTAATCATTTTATTATACTGCACTCAGATGAGCGCCGCTGTTCACCACATTAGACAATCACTGTAATGCCTGTGGCTGTCTTATGCAATAAATGTGGATGTCAGTAACCCTTTTGGTGAACAGTGGTTCCTTATCCCTACATTGAGATGAAGTTTAAAAATGTGGACGGCTCATTTGCCTTTGGCACCAAGTGTTTGATTGGCTGTGGGGAGGAATGGCCTGGAGCAGAGAGCTACTTGTCAATATATGTATCATCTTAAAAAAAAGAAGAATGCTTACAGTATAATGATAAAGCAGAACATACTGAAAACTGATTGCGTCAGAATAACATTAGAATTGTTAGAGTTTCATAAAAAACTGAAGTGGCAATATAATGGAGTATATTGAGAAATGACTTCTTCGTGTTGTTTGTGAAAGATGTATTTCTTCTTTCGTGTTTGCAGTGGGAATGCACATCATGTTTTGCTGAGAGCACGATGCCTTGAGAATATTACAATAAATGGTGCAAATATATCATTATATCCCAATTTCTCTGCTGAAGCACAAAGAAAAAGCCTAGTTCCAGGTAATTGAAACATGTTTGCAGAAGCTGAAAGTGCTATATGCTATGTTCTGTCCTGCAGGACTAATATTTGTTGCTAGAGGAGAAACCTATTTTTTGGATAACCAACTAATGCACCTGCATGGATTGAAAAGAAAGAAAAATATTGCACCTGATGGTTCTTCAAGGCACTGGAATTTTATCTTTTTCTTTTTTGGGGAATTGGGAGTAAAATATGTAGGCATTCTGGCCCAGATTAACAGAGTGTTGGGCGCACATTACGCCACTGTAATGCAAACGCCGTACGCCGCGCCGACGCAGCGCGGAGAGGTAAGCACTGCATTCAGCAAGCTATTGCTCCCAATGCTGCATCAGCGTGGCGTAGGTTTAGAAGGCGCAGGCCAGCGTTGGAAGTGGGCGTGACCCCATGCTAATGATGGGGCGAGCGCCAGACAGGTACACCGGCGTGGCGCAGTGGTTTATGCCCGGCGTATCACAAACGATGCATGCACAGCACCCCTCTGCGCATGCTCACAACTACGCCGGCGCTACCGCCTAAGATACACCGGTCCACCTCGTACGCCGAGAACATAAGTAGGCCCAGTCAGACGCACGTCCATCGCAAAAGTACGCCAGCCTGTGTTCCCTGGTGCAGAGGAGCTTTTGCGATCTGAGCCATGTCAGAAACTGAGTTGGAAAGAGAGAAGAGAAAGAAGAATTTCTCTGTGGCTGAGAGGGCGATCCTGATCTCGTCCATTGCTAGGTACGACACGTACCTCCATGTCGCACAGAGCGGGAGGACCAGCAAGGCCAGGAAGTTTGAGATCCTGCAGAAGGTGACCCTGGAGATAAATGCCCTTGATCATGAAACTAGGACCTGGAGAGAGGCCAAAAAAGATCAATGATACGCGTCGGGGAGTCAGGGAGAAGCTGGCCAAGATCAAAAGTTGACAGCTAAGGAGGAGGTGATGGCCAGCTGCCTGGAGCAGGAGCAAGTGGAGGGCCTGGAGGGTTTTGACTCCAGCGAACAGGACTTGAGGAAAGATAAGTGTGTTTCATCCCCCCATTCAGTGTGGAGCATGTGAGGGGGTGCAAGGGAACATGTGACAAGTGTGTGGATCCACCAACATGTGAATGCTTTGTGCCATCCACAGATGTGCTGGAGGGAGCTGGGCCATCATCTGCCTGTGGACGACCCACGCCATCTTGCTCAGCCTGACCCCCTGGGAAGCCATGAAACATTGGTGGAGGGGAGTGCCCACACCTCTGCTCTTGAGGTCATTGTGGAGGAGCAGGTGGACATCCATCAAGAGGAAGGCCTCGTACACACGACCGAGGAACTCGTCGGAAAAGACACATCGTTTTCCTCGACGAGTTCCTTGTTAGGCTTATCGAAAAACTTGAAAGCTGTATTTGCGTACACACAGTCAAGATCAAATCTCCTCGTTCTCAAAAGCGGTGACTTCAACACATATGACAGCAGGGGAAGTTCGATTCCACTGGCACAACCCTTGGGGCAGCTGTTGCTAATCTCATTTTACTGCTTGTTAGGTAAAAGTTTGGTAAGAGACATTTGCGCTTTTCAGTCTGTTACAGCGTGACAAATGTGCTATTTCCATTACAAACGCTACTTTTACCGAAGGTGCACGGGTTTCTAAGCATACACACCAATGTGTTTCTCGTCGAAAACTAGCCCGACGAGGAACACGACAAGGAAATTGAGACTTCCGTCGAGGAAAAAGAGAACTTGCTCTCTTTTTTCCTCGTTGAGTTCCTCGACAGTTTTCTCAATGAAAAGCATACACACGACCGGTTTCCTTGGCAAAAAAGCTCTCCCACCAAGTTTCTTGATGGATTCTGTCGAAGAAACCGGTCATGTGTACTTGGCCGAATACCTGTACCTTGATGAGGAAACCATGTTCGCCGGTCCCTCCGAGACGGTGGACCCCCTAACGGCCTCGACGCCCATCAGGGGAGCCCCTTTAAGGGCTACCCCATCCAGGGAAACCCCCTCAAGGGCTACCCCATCCAGGGGAACCCCCCCGAGGGCTACCCCGTCCAGAGGGACACAACCGGCTACTTCACCCAGGAAGGCTCTGTGCAAAACCAGGGGTGTAGCCGGATCCCTCCAAGAAGGGCTGGAAAGGGAACAGGCACGGCAGACACGCCACATGGCAGACCTGCAATGAGTGGCAGACAGCCTGGCCTCCTTTGTCGGGTCCTCAGCAAAGACCCAGGCTGAGTGCACAGTGGCTGTGCAGGGCACCGCAGCCGCTATGCAGCAGTGCCTCACCCAACAGGCTTCACATACGATGGCTATCTCGGACTGCCTGCAGGAGGTGAATGCCAACTGTGCAGCCATGGCCACATGCCTGTGTGACCAATCCCAGACCCTGGATGCCATGCATCACCACATGGTAGCAGGGGGCCCTTCTACATCTGGGGACCAGGGATCGGACGTGCAGGCCCCCCAGGAATGGCACACTAGGGCTATTGTGGAGCTCCAGGCCACAGCAGCAGGTCTCGTGGCGGAGGTTCAGAGCCTGGGCGAGATCATGCAGGCCAACACTGCCGCTATGCAGTAGGAGGGTCACCAGAACAGGCGCCTACAGCGCCAGAACAACGCCAGGCAGAGGCAGGTGCAGGCTGAGACCAATGGTGTGCTGACACGCATTGCCATTGCCTTGGAGGGGATGCAGGCAACACCTACCACTAGCTCCAGGAGTGTCAGCCCAAGGGATACACCTCCTCATGATGACCCACCCCCCCACCCGAGTCGTTGCCACGACAACTGAAGAGCAGAACCCTGGGCACGAGGCTTGGCTGGCGAGAGGGCAAATTACTGTCCTGAGGACAACCCGTGCAGCTCAAAGTCTGAGCTTTTTTTTTATTTAGGTGATGTGCTCAGAGGCACGTGCCGTGCACCTGTAAGGGCTTGTCATGACGGTCAATAACAAGATCCCTATTTTTTTTTATTTACAGCACCATAAGACTGCACACGTTGAGGAGTGCAGAAGTGGTGACTGGACACCAGTTTGCAGGGGCAGGGTTTGCCCACTGGCGCTACGCCGTGACTGGTGTGTGAGTGTGTGACCCATGTATCCAGACAGGCACAAGGACATTTCTGCCAGCAAGGCGTGTCAGCTGGCAGGGGTAACCTTGGTCCGTCGGGGAGAGGTTATCTCCACAACCGTGTGAATGTGGTATGAATGGACAGCAACATCATTGGGGCCTTGGCATGGCGTTGCTGCTCCCAAGTCCCGTGCGGTGGACTTGGGCTAAACCAATGTGAGGTGGATGTGTTGTGTGTGAGCTAGGGACCACAGTGGTGTGCATGCGTGCATTGTCCGTGTGCCATGATGAATGTGTGTGTTTAACGTGCAAAGATACGTTCCACGAGGCAACTCCTGACTGTTGTTCCTTCAGCAGATGGGGTAGCCTCAGGCGGGGGGGGGACTGTGTGGTTCGGGGGTCAGGTCATCACATATGTCAATCTCCAGACCCTTTCTCATGGCGTAGTTGTGCAGCACACAACATGCACCGATGATCTGGCACACAAAGTTTGGGGAATACAACAGGCCCCCCCCAGACTTATCCAGGCATCGGAAACGGAATTCAGGATGCCAAATGTGCGCTCCACCACTGCACAGGTGCATATGTGTGCAGCATATTATCTTCTCTCTCCTCTGGTTTGGGGATTCCGGTATGGAGTCAGGAGATGGGGCCCAAGTGCATATGCCGAGTCACCTGGAAGGGAAAAGACAAGAAGATGTTAGCCGTGCATGTGCCCCTCGTGATGTCTGCATCATGGGGTCGGACAGTCATGCCCGACACCCATGTCACTCACCAACCAGCCAGCTGTCCCTGTACACGTTCTGTTCGAATTCCGTTGGGATGTTGCTTTGACAGTATATGTAGCTGTCGTGGCTGGCTCCGGGGTGTTTGGCACGGACGTGCCATATTAGGCATTGGGCATCGGCTATCACCTGTATGTTGATGGAATGCCACTGCTTACGATTGCAGTATATGTGCTCTGTGGCAAGTGGGGGCCGTAGTGCCACATGTGTGCAATCAATGGCCCCGACGGTGCGTGGGAATCCGGCAATGCTGTAGAAATCCTGCATTGCCTTCTGCCGCAGGTGCTCATGGGTGGGTTTGATGATGTGGTTGGACATTCGTGTGAGGATTGCAGGGACAACCTGGTGCACGCATCTGCTCATGGTGGATTGTGACATCCCAGACACCACTACACTTGTACGTTGGAAAGTTCCACTAGCAAGGAAATGGAGTGTTGCCAGTACCTTGACCAGTGGCTGCACTGCATGTGAGCATCCCGTCTGGCTGGTTCTTCCATCATGCAGGGCTGTGGCTAATTCCAGGATGGCATCAGGGCTGAATCGGAAGATGCGATACACCTCCGATTCCCCCATGCCAAAGACGTTCATGCGCGTTCGGTTAATCCTCTCCTGTGCCCTCCTCTGTTTTTTTTTAAAGATATTTTTATTGATTTTTTTTTACAAAACCAACAATACAACACATACAAAAACAAAACTTAAACAGCACAGAACATACATCGGCAGTAGTTTGCTCCTTAATCACTCCATACTATTATCAACAGCATAGTTATAAAAAAGTCAAAGTAGAAAGGTACATACAACAAAGTATAAAGGTAGTATTACCCCTTTGTGGGATTGCATATTAAGGTTACTCTAGCAAATGGAGACTGCACCACCAACATCCCTATTTACGGCTGTATAGGAGATAGGGTCAGGGGGCTAGCCAGCCACCTGCCCCAAATCTTATCAAAGGACTTATTTATTTTCCTAATTTCAAAAGTGAGCTTGTAAAGCGGGAGGGCGTCATTGACTAGTTTCAACCATAGGCCCCTTGTCGGGGTCGCCGCTCCCTTCCAGGTCAACAGGATGGATTTCTTAGCATAGAAATATAGGATTCGAAGCAATTTTTTGACCCGGGAGGGAACCGCAAGGTCACCAAAGACCCCCAACAGACAGTTTTTAGGGTCCAGTATATTGGGGAGTCCCAAGGCAGAAGAGAGGAAGGATCCTATATCTCTCCAGAAATCTCGTATAGCTGGGCAACTCCAAAAGCAGTGGATAAAATCAGCCACCTGCCCACATCCGCGGAAACAATCCGCCGAGGCCAGTATGCCCATTCTGAGCATCCTGTCCGGGGTCAAGTGCGATTGGTCCCTCCCTGTCCCTGGAGGCTATAACGGAGGTCTTAAAAGTATCACAGAACTCAGTCCAGTCATCTTCCGTCATGGCAATATCTAAGGATTCCCACTTGCTCTGCGCTGCCTTAAATCTAGGATTAGAGTTCACCGTTAAGGCTAAGTAATAGGTAGAAATTTGTTTTTTTCTGTCCGGGGAACGCAAATGCTTTTCTAGGTCAGGAATCGCAAGTGGGTTGTTCAAGGAGCCAAACTGGGCTCGCGGCATTTCTTAGCTGGTAATAAAAGAATAAATAATTTGGCAGAAGATTAAAGTCATCCCTCAACTGGGAAAAGGACTTAAAGTCTTCTGAGGTATATAGGTGACATAGGTACTTAATCCCCTTAGATATCCATCTCTGAGGGTCAGGTAGAGAATTAAATTCTGGGAGTGATATATTGAACCATATTGGATTATTTAGAGAGGTCACCCAGGATCCCGGGGCATGTTTAAGAGTCACTGTTTTGAACAGGGACAGTGATGTTTGCAGCACAGTCAGTCCCGGTCCTGGGGGGGTACGCCCGCGGTAGACAATGTTGTGTAAGGTCTCGAACGATGTGACCATAGCCCCTTCAGTGGTAGTACACGCATTATTGGAGTCAGGATATAACCAATTATGAACATTTACCAGTTGGGAAGCTTGGTAATAGGAATAGAAGTCAGGGAAAGCCAGTCCTGCCAAATGAGAGGGTAGTCTAAGTGTTTCCAATGCTACTCTAGGGGCCTTACCTTTCCACAGGAATGTTATACAGATTGAGTTGATGCTCGTAAACAATGCTTTGGGGATTTTGCATGGGGCATTAGCTAGGACATGGGTCTTCAAACTACGGCCCTCCAGTTGTTCAGGAACTACAATTCCCATCATGCCTAGTCATGTCTGTGAATGTCAGAGTTTTACAATGCCTCATGGGATGTGTAGTTCCACAACAGCTGGAGGGCCGTAGTTTGAGGATCCCTGAGCTAGGACATACAGTAATTTAGGTAGGTATATCGATTTTAGGACATTGGCCCTTCCCATTAGATCTAGAGGTAAGTCTTTCCACTGTTTAGTCTGAGACTGCAGCTGTAGTAGCACAGGGCTCAGATTATTGGCAATGTACAGGGACAGGGGTAACTGGACCACAACTCCCAGATATCTAAACGAGGTGGCCACCATCAATTTAGAGTCTGAATGAATGTGAGGAGTAGGTGATTGATCTATGGGATAGATAATGGATTTCTCCCAATTCACTCTGAATCCTGAGAAGTCCCTGAAGTCAGACACCATTTTCAACACATTAGCTAGTGAGTCCTGGGCATCTGCCAAATACACCAGTGTATCATCAGCATATAGCGAGATTCGCTCCTCTATACCATTGATGGGCAATCCCCTAAGAAGTGGGGTAATGCGTATCCTAATAACGAGGGGTTCCATGGCCAAAGCGAAAAGCAGGGGTGACAGCGGACACCCCTGCCTGGTTCCCCTAGTAATTCGGAAGGTCTCCGTAATTTGTGAGTTGATATGAATACGAGCAAGCGGCATGGTATAGAGGAGTTTAATCCAGATGACCATACGGGGGCCAAAACCATACATTTGCAAGACCTGGAACAGGTATGGCCATTCCACACTGTCAAAGGCCTTGCAAGTGTCCAGGGACACCACGACCCGAGTCGGGAGGCAGTCATGTACATATGACAAGTTATGAAACAGTCTACGTATGTTCATTCTAGTTGACCTGCCCGGGATAAAACCACCCTGATCACTCCCCACCAAGCGAGCAATCACTTTGTTCAGATGATTCGCCAGGGCCTTAGCCAGAATTTTGGCATCCACATTTATCAGGGATATAGGGCGGTACGAATCACACTTCAACTGGTCCTTTCTGGGTTTAAGTAGTAGAACAATCAGAGCTTCCCTTATCGAGGGGGGTAGCACCCCCTCCTTTAATGCTGCATTATAAGTATGTGCCCTCCTCTGTGCCTGTGGACACAGTAGTGCTATGACCATGGCTGCCCCTGACATGTTGGCATACAGATGTGTTGTCCTGCAATGGTGGTTTCTCAGCTCGTCCTTAACGGTGCTGCTGCAGCTGCTCTCCAGCTGACATGTGCACGTCTGTTGCCGGGTTGCACCTCCTTTATGGGGAATAACTTTGCGCCAGCACACAACTTACGCGCACCTCGCGCAGCATGCGTCGGGCGCACTCACGTTCGTGAATCGCCGTATTTCCCTAATTTGCATATTTGAATGTCTAATCAATGGGAGCAGCACCGTGCGTCCAGCCCATATGTGCGCCCACGCTACGCCGGCGTATGCAAGCTACGTCGGTGTAGGGTGGCCAGTTTTTAGGCGTATATTGGTTTGTGACTCTGTCGCACACATACGCCGGCCCACATTTGCACTTACGTCGGCGTAACGTGATTTACGTTGGCGTAAATGCTTTGTGAATCTGGGCCTCTGTCTCCTAGATTGACTTTGTTGCAAATTCAGGATTTATTTTTTTCCTTCTTTAAAAACCAAGCTTGGACATATACACTGTCCACAGTAGGGTTGTCCCGATACCACTTTTTTAGGACCGAGTACAAGTACCGATACTTTTTTCCAAGTACTCGCCGATACCTAATACCGATACTTTTTATAAATGTGTCCCCAAAGGCAGCCATGTCCCCCACAAATGCAGCCATGTCTCCCACATATGCAGCCATGTCCCCCATGCCATGTCCCCCACATATGCAGCTATGTCCCCCCAGCCATGTACCCCACATATGCAGCCATGTCTCCCCAGCCATGTCCCCCACATACAGTGCGGAAAATAAGTATTTGAACACCCTGCTATTTTGCAAGTTCTCCCACTTGGAAATCATGGAGGGCTCTGAAATTGTCATCGTAGGTGCATGTCCACTGTGAGAGACATAATAAAAAAAAAAAATCCAGAAATCACAATGTATGATTTTTTTAACTATTTATTTGTATGATACAGCTGCAAATAAGTATTTGAACACCTGAGAAAATCAATGTTAATATTTGGTACAGTAGCCTTTGTTTGCAATTACAGAGGTCAAACGTTTCTTGTAGTTTTTCACCAGGTTTGCACACACTGGAGGAGGGATTTTGGCCCACTCCTCCACACAGATCTTCTCTAGATCAGTCAGGTTTCTGGGCTGTCGCTGAGAAACACGGAGTTTGAGCTCCCTCCAAAGATTCTCTATTGGGTTTAGGTCTGGAGACTGGATAGGCCACGCCAGAACCTTGATATGCTTCTTACAGATCCACTCCTTGGTTATCCTGGCTGTGTGCTTCGGGTCATTGTCATGTTGGAAGACCCAGCCTCGACCAGGCCCGGACTGGGACAAAAAATAGGCCCGGGCATTTTAGACTGAGCAGCCCGGGGGGGGGGGGGGGGGGCACAGCGGGGGTTAATGACGGGATGTGGGGTGAGATAAAGAAAGATAGATTGAAAGATTAAGATAGAAAGAAAGGAAGATGAATAGATAGATAGATAGATAGATAGATAGATAGATAGATAAATAGATAGATAGATAGATAGATAAATAGATAGAAATAAGGGGAGGAAGGAAGATAGATAGATATAGATAGATAAAAAGGAAGGAAGGAAGGAAGATAAAGAAAGATAGATAAAGAAAGAAAGAAGGGAAGGAAGGAAGATAGATAAATAGATAGATAGAAAGGAAGGAACATGGATAAAGAAAGAATGAATAATATAGAAAGAAAGAAGGGAAGGAAGATAGATAGATAAAGAAAGAAAGATAGATAAAGATAGAAAGCAAGAAGGGAAGATAGATAAAGATAGATAGAAAGAAAGAAAGAAGGGAAGGAAGATCGGTAAAGAAATAAAGATAGATAAATATAGAAAGAAGGGAAGAAAGGAAGATAGATAGATAGATAGATAGATAGATAGATAGATAGATAGATAGATAGATAGATAGATAGATAGATAGATAGATAGATAGGAAGATATATAAAGAAAGAAAGATAGATAAAGATAGAAAGAAAGAAGGGAAGGAAGTAAGATAGATAAAGAAAGATAGATACAGATAGAAAGAAAGAAGGGAAGGAAGGAAGATAGATAGATAGATAGATAGATAGATAGATAGATAGATAGATAGATAGATAGATAGATAGATAGATAGATAGATAAAGATAGATAGAAAGGAAGGAAGATGGATAAAGAAAGAATGGATAATATAGAAAGAAAGAATGGATAATATAGAAAGAAAGAAGGGAAGATAGATAGATAGATAGATAGATAGATAGATAGATAGATAGATAGATAGATAGATAGATAGAGAAAGGAATATAAAGATAGAAAGAAACAAGGGAAGGAAGGAAGATAAAGAAAGAAAGATAAAGATAGAAAGAAAGAAGGGAAGGAAGGGAGATAGATACAGAAAGAAAGGTAGATAAAGAAAGGAAGGAAGATAGATAGATAGATAGATAGATAGATAGATAGATAGATAGATAGATAGATAGATAGATAGATAGATAGATAGAGAAAGGAATATAAAGATAGAAAGGAAGAAGGGAAGGAAGGAAAATAGATAAAGAAAGAAAGATAAAGATAGAAAGAAAGAAGGGAAGGAAGGGAGATAGATACAGAAAGAAAGGTAGATAAAGAAAGGAAGGAAGATATATAGATAGATAGATAGATAGATAGATAGATAGATAGATAGATAGATATAGAAGATAGTAAGGAAGGAAGATAGATAAAGATAGAAAAAAAGAAAAGAAGGAAGAAAGATAGGTAGATAGATCTAGATAGATAGATAAAAGTAGATAGATCGATAGATAGATAGATAGATAGAAAGGAAGTTAGACAGTCAGTCAGGCAGCGGATTAGCAGCAGGAGCCCCCATCGGCACTCGCTCCTAGGAGTAGGAGCGTGCTGCTTTAGCTCCAGGCAGGTCCAGGCAGCAGGCAGGCAGGGTCTCTCCCAGTCCAGCTTCAGACTCAGCTCCTACCCGCATCTGGATCCGGATCTCCTCCAGCCTTTCTCCAGCAGACTTCGCCCCCTTTGAGCACCATCTGGCAGGTAAAACCTGCCTGCCCCCCCGCCCTGGGATCAAGGGCGGCCGTCCTTTTCAGGACAAGCCGCAGCTCTCTCAAATCAGGAATCAGCCCACCCTTACCACGGACCACAACCGAGGCATCCCCCTTCGCTACCCCTCCCCCGCAGCAAATTTTTGTCTTTTTCGGCGGTCCGCGCCGGCCTATGCTAGGTCCGCGGCACCTGCAGCTCAGGAAAGACCACGGCTTCAACCGCGGCCTACCGGCGCACCGCAACAGCGCTCTAGATCACCCCCAGATTCGCCCAGCATACTCCTCCCGCACCCCTGGAAGGCCCCATCCACCCCAGATTCACCCAACCAGCCCCTCTCAGGTGTTTTCCAGCTAGTTGATAGCTCCCCGGCTTGGGCCCTCTGTTGGCGGCCATCTTGGTACACCCCCCACCCAGCATTCATAAATACCTTTCACCCTATCCCCGCACAACTTATCAGCATTTGATCCAGGGTTTGTACCGATCGCCTCTTAGGGATCAGGAAGGAATTTTTTTCCCTGTCCAGCACATTGGCTGAGCTCGGTCAGGTTTTTTTTGCCTTCCTCTGGACCAAAAAAAAAAAGCTGGGAGAGAGGATTCAAGGAATCTTCTCCCCACCGCCATCTGACCCTCAACTCCCCCCCCCCCCCCCCAGTGACGGACCACCATGGCTAATCGACAGTACCATTTGGGGCCTGAGGCAATTTGCCACTATACTACCACCCGTCACCAAAAAGGCTCTAAGAATGGAGCAACTTTTGAGGTTCGATCGACGATCGACTCTCAAAAAAATCAGTCACCCACCTCAACCCAAGCACATATCATGTGCTTTGATCAATACTAGATCGGCAGTAAGACACCGATTAGAAATCCATGATTTCATTCTACAACACGACTTAGACTGTCTCTTTATTACAGAGAGCTGGCTCACAGCCGACTGTAACACCATTCTAGGAGAACTGGTGCCAGAAAATTACCGTATTATCACGGAAAACAGAATAGGGCAAAGAGGTGGAGGCCTGGCGGTGATCCACAAGATTCATCTTGTGATCTCTAAACCAGCCCTTCAGTACTCGCTTTCATTCATGGAAACCCTTACTCTACAGCTGCAAACAAATCCCCAGGAGACCATCCACATTCTTCTCTGCTACAGGCCACCCGGGCCAAAATCACAGTTTTTACCATCATTGACAGAAGTCATCTCCTCTTATACCCTTAACAGCAAACACCTTTTACTGCTCGGGGACTTCAATCTCTGGGCCAACTCCTCACAGGATCCCGTGGCCGACGCCTATATTGACCACCTGGAAGGATTAGGGCTACAGCAAATAGTATGTGGGCCCACACATGCTTCAGGTCACACACTTGACCTAATTTTCAGACAAAATCTGGAAATAGGTATTTTGGAAAATGAACCGTTGCCATGGACAGATCACCATGCAATTAAATTCATAATTTCCAAAACTCCCCCATTGATAAAAACACCCAAGCCGGTGACAACACACTGGAATAGATCTCAGAAGAAGCTCCATTCGGAACTCTTCAAATCTACCTTGGGAATTAAAATTAAAACAATTCAACCATCTCGAACAGCCTCAGAAACATTGGATGCCATAAATGCAGCTCTACTACAGTCAGCAGACTTAGTAGCGCCGAAACGCAAAGCCCTTATTCGGAAAAACAAGACCGGCTGGTTCAACAACCAGCTGTCACTACTGAAGCAAGAGCGTAGAAGGGCAGAAGCTGCCTGGAAGAGAAGCGCTTCTGCGGAGAACCTCTCCATCTACAAAGTAGCAACAAAAAAATACCACAAAGAAATCTTCAAAGCCAAGAAAAATAATTTTTCTGAGGCTATCAACAGCGCCCTAAACCGCCCACGTGAACTTTTCAAGCTGGTCCAGACCATGAATCCAGGCTGTCTTGAAGCCCCCACTTCAGATACCCAGGAATTTTGTAATGAATTGTCGGATTTCTTCATCAATAAAATTGAGAGAATCCGGGAAAGCATTCAGCAGAACATGACCCTCCTCAACCCCCCCTCCCCCCCCCGTACAACCACACAACACCCATAGAAACTCTCTACAACCAACAAAGTTTACTCTGGAACCCATCTCCATCGATGCCACAGAAAATATCATCAGTGCGTTGTGCAACAGCACATCGCCTAATGATATCATCCCCACTAAACTGCTGAAGGAATGTGCCGATATCCTGGCACCTCCCATCACGCAGCTTATAAACCAGTCATTTAAGGAAGGCATAGTGCCTTTCCTACTGAAAAAGGGCACAATCCAGCCCATCTTGAAGAAACCCACCCTGGACCCCAAGGACCCAAATCACCGCCGGCCCATAACAATGCTAAATGTCTTCTCCAAGGTAATGGAGAAAGTAGTGGTACAACAGCTGCAACAGCATCTAGATATCCATAACCTACTTGATCCATACCAATCGGGCTTCTGTCCCGGACACGGAACAGAAACAGCATTGCTCAAAATATGGGACGACGCTCTAGAGGCCGCAGACGAAGGGGAATCTTATCTTCTGGTTCTGTTGGACCTAAGCGCAGCCTTTACCTCGGACTCCCCAAGTACCAAATCACTCGTCTGCAAACCGTGCAAAATACGGCCGCCAGACTTGTGACTGGGAAAAAACCATGGGAATCAATCTCACCTTCACTGAGAGCCCTTCATTGGTTGCCAGTAAAAGACAGAATTGCTTTTAAAGCACTCTGTCTGATGCATAAGTGCATCCATGGGAATGCCCCGCAATATCTTTGCAAAAAAATATAAGCCCACAATCCCAATCGCGTTCTGCGATCCACCGACCAAAATTTGGTCAAGGTACCCAAAGCCAGATACAAGTCCAAAGGAGAAAGAAGGTTTGCTTTCCAGGGTCCCAGACTATGGAACGCTTTACCAACCAGCATTCGGTTGGAGGAAAACCACCTGACCTTCAGAAGACAGATTAAAACTCTGCTCTTTTGATGTCAAGAGAGACAGAAACAACCAGTGCCCAGAGGCGATTTAGTTCGCATGTGTCGCGCTATATAAGTTTTTCATTCATTCATAGATAAAAATAGAAAGAAAGAAGATAGATAGATAAACAGTGGCAGTGCATCTATAGAGGCCACCGGAGCGCTGCTCCCTCTGGCTCAGCCGCCCCATCTGGCTCAGCCGTGACAATGGGCACAGTGGCAACAATGGCCACAATGGTGACAATGGGCACAGTGGCATCAATGGGCACACTGGCATCAATGGGCACACTGGCATCAATGGGCACAGTGGCATCAATGGGCACCGTGGCGACAATGGGCACAGTGGCAACAATTAAAGGGCACAGTGGCATCAATTGGCACAGTGGCGACAATTAAAGGGTACAGTGGCTGCGTTTGATGGCATGGCACAGTGGCTGCGTTTGATGGCATGGCACAGTGGTGACAATTGATGGCACAGTGGCTGTGTTTGATGGCATGGCACAGTGGTGACAATTAATGGCACAGTGGCTGCGTTTGATGGCATGGCACAGTGGCTGCATTTGATGGCATGGCACAGTGGTGACAATTGATGGCACAGTGGCTGCGTTTGATGGCATGGCACAGTGGTGACAATTGATGGCACAGTGGCTGCGTTTGTTGGCATGGTTTGTTGGCATGGCAACAATTAAAGGGCACAGTGGCATCAATTGGCACAGTGGCAACAATTAAAGGGTACAGTGGCTGCGTTTGATGGCATGGCACAGTGGCTGCGTTTGATGGCATGGCACAGTGGTGACAATTGATGGCACAGTGGCTGTGTTTGATGGCATGGCACAGTGGTGACAATTAATGGCACAGTGGCTGCGTTTGATGGCATGGCACAGTGGCTGCATTTGATGGCATGGCACAGTGGTGACAATTGATGGCACAGTGGCTGCGTTTGATGGCATGGCACAGTGGTGACAATTGATGGCACAGTGGCTGCGTTTGTTGGCATGGCACAGTGGTGACAATTGATGGCACTGTGGCTGTGTTTGATGGTATGACACAGTGGTGACAATTGGTGGCACAGTGGCTGTGTTTGATGGCATGGCACAGTGGCTGCGTTTGATGGCATGGCACAGTGGTGACAATTAATGGCACAGTGGCTGCGTTTAAAGCCATGGCACAGTGGCTGCGTTTGATGGCATGGCACAGTGATGACAATTAATGGCACAGTGGCTGCGTTTAAAGCCATGGCACAGTGGCTGCGTTTGATGGCATGGCACAGTGATGACAATTGATGGCCCAGTAGCAGCATTTGATGGGCCCAGTGGCTGCATTTGATGGGCACAGTGAGGCTTAATAGTCGCCGGGGGCCGTGCGTGGGCCGCGAGGGCCGTTTGCGGGCCGCAATCGGCCCCCGGGCCGCGAGGGCCGTTTGCGGGCCACGACCGGCCCGCGGGCCGCCGCGGCCTACCGGGCATTTGCCCGGTATGCCCTATGGCCAGTCCGGGCCTGGCCTCGACCCATCTTCAAAGCTCTAACTGAGGGAAGGAGGTTGTTGCCCAAAATCTCGCAATACATGGCCCCAGTCATCCTTTCCTTAATACAGTGCAGTCGCCCTGTCCCATGTGCAGAAAAACACCCCCAAAGCATGATGCTACCACCCCCATGCTTCACAGTAGGGATGGTGTTCTTGGGATGGTACTCATCATTCTTCTTCCTCCAAACACGGTTAGTGGAATTATGACCAAAAAGTTCTATTTTGGTCTCATCTGACCACATGACTTTCTCCCATGACTCCTCTGGATCATCCAAATGGTCATTGGCAAACTTAAGACGGGCCTTGACATGTGCTGGTTTAACCACTTAAGACCCGGACCAAAATGCAGGTAAAGGACCTTGCCCCTTTTTGCGATTCGGCACTGCTTCGTTTTAACTGACAATTGCGCGGTCGTGCGACGTGGCTCCCAAACAAAATTGGCGTCCTTTTTTTCCCACAAATAGAGCTTTCTTTTGGTGGTATTTGATCACCTCTGCGGTTTTTATTTTTTGCACTATTAACAAAAATAGAGCGACAATTTAAAAAAAAATGCAATACAGTTTATCGGTTGGTTTTCGCAAAATTTATAGCGTTTACAAAGTAAGGGATAGTTTTATTGCATTTTTATTAATTTTTTTTTTTTTACTACTAATAGCGGCGATCAGCGATTTTTTTCGTGACTGCGACAATATGGCGGACACTTCAGACAATTTTGACACATTTTTGGGACAATTGTCATTTTCACAGCAAAAAATGCATTTAAATTGCATTGTTTACTGTGGAAATGACAGCTGCAGTTTGGGAGTTAACCACAGGTGGTGCTGTAGGGGATGTGTGACCTAATGTGTTTGTTTACAACTGTAGGGGGGTGTGGCTGTAGGTGTGACGTCATCGATCGCGTCCCCCTATTACAGGGATGACGCGATCGATGCTGCGGCCACAGAGAAGCACGGGGAAGCCGTGTGTACACACGGCTCTCCCCGTTCTTCCGCTCCAGGGACGGATCGCCGCACTCCAGCGGCGATCGGGTCTGCGAATCCCGCGGTCCCGGTCCCGGAGCTTCGGACCGGGTCGCGGGCGCGCGCCCGTGACCCACGGCTGGGTACTAAAATCAACGTATATATACGTTGATGTGCCCAGCCGTGCCATTCTGCCGACGTAAATGTGCAGTAGGCGGTCCTTAAGTGGTTAAGCAGGGGAACCTTCTATGCCATGCATGATTTCAAACCATGACGTCTTAGGCCGCGTACACACGAGGGGATATGTCCGCTGAAAACGGTCCGATGGACCGTTTCAGCAGACATCTCCGCTCGTGTGTATGGGCTAGCGGACAGATTTGTCCACCCGACAGATTTCAAAGCAAGCTTTGAAATCTATCCGGTGGGGATCTGTCCGCCTGACATGTCTGCTGGTTAGTACACTTACCAGCAGACATGTCGTCCCCCACCGCCGCCGCGCCGCTGCCGAATGGATTCGGCGCATGCGCGGAAGTGTTTTACTTCCTGGTGCGGTGACGTGGCGGTGACGCGGCGGCGTCAACGTCACCGCCGCGTCACCGCCACGTCACCACGCCGTCCGGCGGCGGGGAATTTGATCCGATGGTGTGTACACGCCATCGGATCAAACTCCCGATCGGACATATCCGATGGAAATGGTCCGCGGACCGTTTTCATCGGATATGTCCGATCGTGTGTGTGGGGCCTTAGTGTATTACCAACAGTAACCTTGGAAACGGTGGTCCCAGCTCTTTTCAGGTCATTGACCAGCTCCTCCCGTGTAGTCCTGGGCTGATTTCTCACCTTTCTTAGGATCATTGAGACCCCACGAGGTGAGATTTTGCATGGAGCCCCAGTCCGAGGGAGATTGACAGTCATGTTTAGCTTCTTCCATTTTCTAATGATTGCTCCAACAGTGGACCTTTTTTCACCAAGCTGCTTGGCAATTTCCCCGTAGCCCTTTCCAGCCTTGTGGAGGTGTACAATTTTGTCTTTAGTGTCTTTGGACAGCTCTTTGGTCTTGGCCATGTTAGTAGTTGGATTCTTACTGATTGTATGGGGTGGACAGGTGTCTTTATGCAGCTAATGACCTCAAACAGGTGCATCTAATTTAGGATAATAAATGGAGTGGAGGTGGACATTTTAAAGGCAGACTAACAGGTCTTTGAGGGTCAGAATTCTAGCTGATAGACAGGTGTTCAAATACTTCTTTGCAGCTGTATCATACAAATAAATAGTTAAAAATTCATAAATTGTGATTTCTGGAATTTTTTTTTTGATTATGTCTCTCACAGTGGACATGCACCTACGATGACAATTTCAGACCCCTCCATGATTTCCAAGTGGGAGAACTTGCAAAATAGCAGGGTGTTCAAATACTTATTTTCTGCACTGTATGCAGCCATGTCCCTCCAGCCATGTCCCCCACATATGCAGCCATGCCCCCCCAGCCATGTCCCCCACATATGCAGCCATGTCCCCCCAGCCATGTCCCCCACATATGCAGCCATGTCCCTCCAGCCATGTCCTCCCCATATGCAGCCATTTCCCCCCAGCCACATCCCCAACATATGCAGCCATGTCCCTCCAGCCATGTCCCCCACATATGCAGCCATGTCCCCCACATATGCAGCCATGTCCCTCCAGCCATGTCCCCCACTTATGCAGCCATGTCCCCCACATATGCAGCCATGTCCCCCACATATGCAGCCATGTCCCCCCAGCCATGTCCCCCACATATGCAGCCATGTCCCCCCAGCCATGTCCCCCACATATGCAGCCATGTCCCCCCAGCCATGTCCCCCACATATGCAGCCATGTCCCTCCAGCCATGTCCTCCCCATATGCAGCCATTTCCCCCCAGCCACGTCCCCCACATATGCAGCCATGTCCCTCCAGCCATGTCCCCCACATATGTAGCCATGTCCCCCCAGCCATGTCCCCCACATATGCAGCCATTTCCCCCAAGCCATGTCCCCCACATATGCAGCCATGTCCCTCCAGCCATGTCCCCCACATATGCAGCCATTTCCCCCCAGCCATGTCCCCCACATATGCAGCCAAGTCCTTCCAGCCATGTCCCCCAAATATGCAGCCATTTCCCCCCAGCCATGTCCCCCACATATGCAGCCATGTCCCTCCAGCCATGTCCCCCACATATGCAGCCATGTCCCTCCAGCCATGTCCCCCACATATGCAGCCATTTCCCCCCAGCCATGTCCCCCACATATGCAGCCATGTCCCTCCAGCCATGTCCCCCACATATGCAGCCATGTCCCTCCAGCCATGTCCCCCACATATGCAGCCATGTCCCCCCAGCCATGTCCCCCACATATGCAGCCATGTCCCCGCAGCCATGTCCCCGCAGTTATGTCCCTCCAGCCATGTCTCTCCAGCCATGTCCCTCCAGCCATGTGCCCGCAGCCATTTCCCCCAAGCCATGTCCCCCACATATGCAGCCATGTCCCTCAAGCCATGTCCCCCACATATGCAGCCATTTCCCCCCAGCCATGTCCCCCACATATGCAGCCAAGTCCTTCCAGCCATGTCCCCCAAATATGCAGCCATTTCCCCCCAGCCATGTCCCCCACATATGCAGCCATGTCCCTCCAGCCATGTCCCCCACATATGCAGCCATGTCCCTCCAGCCATGTCCCCCACATATGCAGCCATTTCCCCCCAGCCATGTCCCCCACATATGCAGCCATGTCCCTCCAGCCATGTCCCCCACATATGCAGCCATGTCCCTCCAGCCATGTCCCCCACATATGCAGCCATGTCCCCCCAGCCATGTAACCCACATATGCAGCCATGTCCCCGCAGCCATGTCCCCGCAGTTATGTCCCTCCAGCCATGTCTCTCCAGCCATGTCCCTCCAGCCATGTGCCCGCAGCCATGTCCCCCATACCTAGCCGTCGAAAGCCGCCGCACGGGGAACATCACAGCTTTCATTTGAATAGCTGTATTCCCCACGCGTATAGACACTCCCCCTTGCTCGGGATTGGACAGATCACGATCACCCATCCAATCCCGAGCAAGGGGGAGTGTCTATACGCAGTGGGAACACTACAGCTATTCAAATGAAAGCTGTGATGTTCCCACACGCTGTTTAACCCACGTGGCGGTGGCTTTCGATGCGGCGGCGGCTTTCATTGCGGCAGGGGGGACAAGTATTCTATTCAGGCATCGGGGGTATTTGCGGGAGTACAAGTACTCCCGCAAATACTCGGTATCGGTCCTGATATCGATACTGGTATCGGTATAACCCTAGTCCGCAGGGAATAATGCTATTTAAACATTACAACTTATAAACATTGCAAATAGATGTCAATTGTGGTGGATATTTTTGTTTATTTTTTTCCACTTAACCCTTGTTTTGAATTGTTCTCTTCTGTCTCCCTTTATATTATAAAGTACTGCATAAACTGTTGGCACTATATAAATGCTGTATTATAATAAAAATATTATTCAAGTGAAGGGATGAAAATCTTTCCAAAGTTTCCTATTGCCGTAGAGTTTAACTGTGTTACAATGTCTGAAATGGACAGATATCCTCCTCCTGGGATGCGGTCTCCAAGCTGTCATTCTACTTGTGGAAACGTCATGCAGAAGCTTGTATTAACAGATATATTGTGCACAATCCTAGAGTGTTTCAGGTACAAGATTTTGCGGGCTGGGTTAAGGGGATCCACCCTGTGTATCTGTTCATAAGTGCAAGTGTGGGAGAGGTGGATCTTCCAAAGGCACAGCTGGAGAAGATAATCTTCTGTACCCTTATTTTCCAACTAGTAAACAAAATCTAGAGATTAGTTAAAGAAATAGAATAGATAATACTTCTTCTTTTACACCTGTTTGGGGTACATGTATAATGAATTAGCAAAGCTGGAGGGACTTTCCCTCTGGAAACAACAGGGTATTATGGAGTTCTATCACACTATACTGCACATAAAAAATGCGCTAAAAAAACATGTGCAGTAATGTGCATTTGCATGCATTTATATGTACAATTGTGGGTTGTGATATGTACAGGGAAAATTGAAAATCATTGTTTTCTATGAATCCTTGCAGTGACCTGCATTAGTCAAATGCAGAAAAATAAGGAACACTGCACATGGTGTGAACGAGCACTTAAGGTTTGAACAATTGTAGTAATGATTTCCTAAAATGAAAAGTTTCTATCATTATTTACAACTGTGTCATGCAATAGGTTTCCAGAAGAAGACAACACCTATGATATACCGAGTTGAGAGTTGAGTTGAGAGGAATCTTAATATAGCGCGGTCTTACTCCGAAAGGGTCCCGACGCGCTTAGCGGAGTTCCTGGGGGGAAAAAATGACCTAGGGAATAGGAGCTGCAAGAAGCAACAAGAAAGCAGTAAAGGCTTTAATTTCCCATGAAAGACCAGGATAGTAGGGGCCTCCTGGAGCTCAACAGGGAGGCTATTCCACAGCACCGCACCCTGGTGGGAGAAAGCTCAACCACCATGCCGGATCTTCCTAGGCATCGAGATGTGGAGGAGATCTCTTCCGGTTGAGCTGAGTGATCTGCCAAGAACTTGCTTATGAAAATGAGAACGAAGGTAGCTCGGGGCAAGGCCTCTCATAATTTTAAACATAACACATCCTGCCTTAAATAAAGTGTGATAGTGGACTGACAGTCAGTGCAAGGCACAGAGGACAGAGGTGATAGGATCCCTCAATAAGACATCCCATAAGTAACCTTGCTGCAGCATTTTGTATGAGTTGAAGCTTCTGTACTATCATCTTTTGCAATCCTAGATATAGTGAGTTGCTATAGTCTAGGCACCTGGGTCTCCCGAGCGGTTTTCATGTCCCAGATATTTAAACAACACCCTCAAGAGTTTTAGCTGCCAGTTACATGCACTGACAACCTTTTTTACCTGAGGGGCCAGGGTTAAACCTGAGTCTAAGACGAATCCCAGATCATGAACCTGGGAGGCCACCTCCGGAGGAGGACCAAATGAGGGAGGCCAGGGCAGAATATCTGGAGGGGTAGCCAGATCACTGAAGATGATCACCTCAGTTTTTCCACCATTAAAGTTTCAGAAAGTTGGTGGACATACATGTATTGATGGCCTCCAGACAGATGGCAAGGGTGGCATCAGCCAGCTGGTTCCTAGGAATCCTCAGGTAGACCTGGGTGTCATCTGCATATACGTGGTACTGGACGGCTTGGGACTTTAGAAGGTCAGTAAGGGGCCTCATATAGATATTGAACAATAGAGGAGACCATGCAGAACCCTCTAGCACTCTGAAGTCCAAGGCGGTGTACTTAGAGTAAAATGGGCCAGTCTTGACTCTCTGAACTCTGCCCTCTAAAAAAAGAGGCCATCCATGCCAAAGCCGACCCGCTCATGCCCAAGACTGATCTCATCCGACATTATCTGATCTCAAGATTCCATTAAAAAGGGCGTGTTGATGTCATATCATACAAAGGGTATTTATCACGCTTGTAAGAATAAACTCACCAAGGCCAAGATGCTGAGGGCGGCTCCCTTTGCGACCTAGCGCGGACCACCCCTGGAGTGGGAACAGGGGGACGGACGCACCAGGAGGCACCGGTACCGACAGGCAGATGCAGGCTGGATCTGTAGAGCAGAGACTGGACTGGAAGCAGGTCACTGGGGTCAGCGTAGGAAGCACACAGAGGTGGTCCGGAAGTCCGGGTAGCTCCAACAGGAAACAGGAAACAGGCAGAAGATAATCCAGGAAAACAGGCCGTGGTCAGGAGGGTCGGAGAGAGCAGGATGTCCGAAGGTTCAGAGCCGAAGGTCAAGGGCGGGAAAAAAAAGCAGTCCGGTAAACGATAGCCAAGGTCAGAGGAATCAGGATCAAAGGTCGTAGGTAGCAAATGTAGAAGCTGTGACAAGCCAGCAACCAGACAGGGGGAAGAGGATGGCTTAAATAGCCCGCCTAAGCCGCTGATTGGCCGGCTAGGGAGCGTGCCTGTGCGCGTCCGTGCGCGCGTCCGCGCCGTGCACGTGCGCGCCTATAACGTGCACTTCTGTATGCAAGCTTTGTTTTATAACTTTCATAACTTCCTGATGAAATATCTCCTAAAATACAGAAAGCAAAGGTCTTGAGACTTAGGAAATGTTGACAAGGATGAGTGGTCAGAAATACAATATATTGAAGGCTCCTGAAAGAGTAACTCAGGTGTTTATTGTCCAACTATTCACTTTATAAAGCAGGCCTTTGGGATAAACCTAAATGTACTAGATATGGACAGGCCCAAGGTATTTTCATCTCATTTGGGGACATTGCTAAGTGGGTAAGCTATTGGAAATATATTATTCATCATGTTAATGTTATTTTGTTTTTTAAATGTTAAATATATTCCATATACTGTACATGCATTCTGTGGCACCTAAAAGTTCCAGAGGGTCAGATTGGTCTGAGATTGAGGCTAGGTAGAATATTGTTCCCTGCTAGAAAATTAATTGCACAAAAGTAGGTTTGACACATACATTGACAGTGGGGGTATGGATACTGGAAGTCAATTTGATTTTCAAATAATTTGAATTATTGACCTTTTAGAATTTGGGAGCTTTAAGTAAATGTAAAAAGGTTTAGCCGGCATGGTGTCAGGTATCTGGTATGGTACTGAATTAATGAGAATTTGAAAGATGCTATAAACTTGTTGGTATGATTTGTTTTTCTGGACAAGATGGATGGGATGGAATAAAGTAGAATGTGTATTATTTTAAATATGCATTGTTGGATTTAACGTGGCATTTTTCTGGCTTTTTGGATGTGGTTTGTTTTGTATTGTGATGTTTTTCTATTGTATTTGTCGTAAAAAAAAACAAAAAACTGCAATAAATAATATATGGGCTAAAACAAAAGATGGGCTATGACCTGGTGTGTGTGATTGAAATGAGAATGAACGTGCCAGCATAGATAGTAGATCCTCCCCCCCCCCCCCATGTTCCCTTTCTCCATCCTTTACTTTTAGTTAGCAATAATCTTAGGCCTTGTACACACGATCGGACATATCCGATGAAAACGGTCCGCGGACCGTTTCCATCGGATATGTCCGATCTGGAGTTTGGTCCGATGGCGTGTACACACCATCGGATCAAATTCCCCGCCGGCGGACAGCGCGGTGACGTTGCGGTGACGTTGACACCGCCACGTCACCGTTACGTCACCGCACCAGGAAGTAAAACACTTCCGCGCATGCGCCGAATCCATTCGGCGGCGGCGCGGCGGCGGTGCGGGACGACATGTCTGCTGGTAAGTGTACTAACCAGCAGACATGTCGGGCGGACACATTCCCACCCGATAGATTTCAAAGCATGCTTTGAAATCTGTCGGGTGGACAAATCTGTCCGCTAGCCCATACACACGATCGGAGATGTCTGCTGAAACGGTCCATCAGACCGTTTTGAGCGGGCATATCCGCTCGTGTGTACGAGGCCTTATACATCTATCCCTGTTTGTAAATGATCCAAACCCTTGTATATAAAGATCCCATGATCAAAATCAAAATGCAACATACAGGGCACATTCTACACAAACCCCAAGACATTTAGGGCTCCTATTTTGTAGCTTTTTCTGTAAAACACATAGGAGATATGTGCAAGAGCATATATGAAAAGGCCTACCCACTATGGAGGTTTACTTCCTCTGTTTCTTCATAATGCAAACAAAATAAAGTTATAGAAAAAATGTGGGACAAAGACAGGCTGGAACTTAGTTGTGTTGAACTACTGTGGTTCCATTTAGATATAAAAAAAACTCATGTGAGTGAAAATTGCCCCTTCAATTATACAGATTTTTGCATACCATTTTGTATATATATATATATATATATATATATATATATATATATATATATATATATATATATATATATATATATATATATATATATATATATATATATATATATATTATGGTTTGGTCAGAAACAACAGTAGGTAGGCAGGATGTGAGAAAGCTTGTCAGTTACCTAGCATATCAGGTTTTTTTTTTGGATTCCATTTACTACACTATACGCGGTTTCCCTTGCAAAAATATTCCACACTTAATTCACTATTCAGCAGGAATGAAGGAGTATGTATTTTCTACATTGCATTGTTTATTCATGGCTCATTATGAAGGTTCAAGCTCTTTACATTTGAAAACGTGTTCTGTAGAAAGGGACAAAACCTCTGTGGAATTCAAATCATTTGTAATCATCTTAGCCAAGACACTAATGAACCTCATTCCGCTGCTGGAGATTCTGATTTACTAATCAATTTATGTTTCCCAGAAAAGTTGTGTACTGCATTCCGGTGTTCTGCATGGTAACAAATTTGTACTGCAGGTTTCCAAAAACACGTTTTCTTCAATATAATGTAATTATGTTAAGATTTTCTTCATTGTATTACATGCCTATAATGTATCTGCCTACATAAACCTTTCAAATTATTCCACAGCTTCCTGGGAGGCCACGAATCCTGGGGTGCTCTAATAAGCAGATATTGACTTGAGAAATCAAAGCCAACCTTTGTTGCCTCCTGTGCCTTACTATTGGTCACTGAGACTATCCATTGTGTTTTTCTCATACAAGGCAAAGCAACAAGTCTGCTTTAATTTCCCACTTCTAAGCTTCACATACTCACCTTTCCTTTGCTCGCCCCCTGCTAGTCCCCCCCGCTGCCAGTAAGTTATTGGTGCAAAGAAAGGAAGACCTGTGTAAGCTCCAAGCTGCTCTAACTGCAGCTTACACTGGGCTGAGAACTCTCAGCATCCTGAATTGACAGCATTGAACCAATCACCAGCACTGTCACATTAGAAAAAAAGCAACAAGGGGAATAATTCTGGCCATAGACGATTCGAATCTAAGCTAATTCAGCAGGGACTGGCCGATATTCAAACCATGTATGGGCAGGCTGAATGTACCAAGTTGACCGCACCCTGTCAACAATGTCTGTGGTTGCAGGAAGTATAACAAAGACTGAACCAAGGGATGGGGAAGCTTGTTTGGCTGTACTTGTCCTGTGGATCCTAGAAGTGCAGTTTTTTCTGCACTCCTGTGATCCGTTTTCAGCAGAGAGTGGGCTGAAGTCCACTCTCTGCTAATGTTACAGAGTCGGTCCAGGCACCGCGTCATCATGACCATAGAGTCAGGGTCCACCCAGATCCCTGGACGGGCACCAGCCTCAGTCTCTCAGCAGGCTGCTGAGAGCCTGAGCCAGCCACTCCCTCCTCTCAGTCAGCAGCTCTCTGCTTGGGGAGCTGTGAGAACCGAGTGATCATCAATGTTCGATCGGTCACCCCTACAGAGGCACTGGGTGACAGATGCAGCATTAGTTTGATGCTGCATCCACCCAGGTAAGTAAGCATCTCTTTTAAACAGAACCCGTTATCAGAATGCTACAATCAGATGGTGATGCATTACCTATCTACCCTTTCTTACTATTGTAATACATGTCTAAGATTTTGCCATGCCCAGCTGTATTACTTCCTGTTAGGAACACTTTATATGGGGACTACTACTACTACTACTAGTAAGTACAATGAAGTTACTTCATTATATTAATTAATAAAAATAAAAATCTGATTTTACCACTTCACACCCTTAGGGCATAAAGCCCCATACACACTATCAGTTTTCCTGACGGTTTTCTCTTCAGGTTTACCAAAACCATCTAATATGAGGTCAAACCTCAAGAGTTTCAATTTGTATGCAATCAGGCCGGCCCTTGCACTACATGGTTTTGGTAAACCTGAAGAGAAAACCGTCAGTAAAACTGATAGTGTGTATGGGGCTTCACTGTACATCCTCAGGTTGAAGTGTTTATACCAGGATCATGGCTGCAGCTGCGACCATGATCCCGGTATCAAAATTTGCAGCTAGCGAAGGACTTTCTTGCAGAAGTGATCCAAGCGGCCCTACAACCACCTGATCACCCGTATAAGATAAGGGCCCCCCCACCATTTTTCGGGCTCTCTGATGCGATTTGTGAGCCTGGGACCATTGCAACCACCTGTCAGTTCGGCAGCTAAAAAAAGAAAGGCAAGCACATCCATACTCGCCCCTCCTCTATGATGTCAGAAACTGGAAGCGATGAGGATTTAGTAAATTTTCATTTTGGTTTGTTGTTTACAAGCTGTTATCAGCTTTTAAAACATCTGATCAAACAATCTTTGTTTGATCAACTGCTTTGAGGGCAGAGGAAAGATCTGGGGTCTAACAGACTCCAGATCTCTCAGTAAAATGTACCTGTAAAAAAGTACCCATGCAATAAAGTTGATCCAAAAAATAAAATTTAAAGAGACAGTGTAAAAAATTCTAATAGAATAAATAAAATTAAAGTTCCCCACCCTTGCTCATGAAAAAATGCAAACGCATGTGAGGTATCGTTGCAAACATCAGAGTGAGAGCAACAATTAGAGAACTTCTTTGTAACTCTAATCTGGTAACCTTTAAAGGAATTTAAAACCTCAATTATGGATAATTTAATGTATCATGGTACATAGGATGGCATAGCATGTTAGGTATCTACAGTATTTACTCAGCGTAATCATTTTTTACATTTTACCAAAGGTGTGGGTATATATTGTGTTTGTGTGCACTATTTTTTCCTGAAAATTTGCATTTTAACCACTTGCCGACCGCGCTATAGCAAAAATACTGCTACAGCGCGGTCGAGTTACTGTGACACGACGTCCCTGGGACGTCGTCCTTTACTTCCGCCATTGTGCGTCCCCTGGGACGCGCTAGCGGAAGTGTCCGTGCTCACTGGGTCTAGAAGACCCGGCGTATCACGGATCACGGTAAATTGCCGCTGATAGCGATCACTTGTAAACAAACCGGCGTCATTTGATGACGCCGGTTCCTCCCTCTCCTCTCTGTACCGTTCGGTACAGTGTGCGAGGAGAGGGGGGGGGTGGGGTGTCAGCAGCAGTGCTGTGGCTGGATCTGTGACAAATGCAGTCACAGATTCAGCCATCCATCCCAGCTCAGCCATCCCTGCTACCCCAATACTGTGCAATACCCCAATACTCCGCAATACCCCAATACTCAGCAATACCCTGCGCGATACTCAGCAATACCCTGCGCGATACTCTGCAATACCCTGCGCGATACTCTGCAATACCCCAATACTCTGCAATACCCCAATACTCTGCAATAACCCAATACTCTGCAATACGTCCCCCTCCTGCCCCCCTCCGGTGCTTTTACAGACTCACCGCTACGATCGAAGCCAGGATATATTTTTCCCAGCCTAGAGGTGAGATGTGAGGTCTTATTGAACCCATATCTCACTGTAAAGAGGGCCTGTCATGCTATATTCCTATTACAAGGGATGTTTACATTCCTTATAAAAGGAATAAAAGTGATAAAAAAATGTATTTTTGGGGAAAAAAGTGTCAAAATCAAGTAAATAAAGTAAAATGAACAATAATTTTTATTTCTTTTTTTAACCACTTTAGCCCCGGACCATATTGCTGGTCAAAGACCAGAGCACTTTTTGTGATTCGGCACTGCGTCGCTTTAACTGACAATTGCGCGGTCGTGTGATGTGGCTCCCAAACAAAATTGGCGTCCTTTTTTTCCCACAAATAGAGCTTTCTTTTGGTGGTATTTGATCATCTCTGTGATTTCAATTTTTTGCGCTATAAACAAAAATAGAGCGACTATTTTGAAAAAAATGCAATATTTTTTACATTTTGCTATAATAAATATCCCCCAAAAAATATATAAAAAAAATTTTTTTTTCCTCAGTTTAGGCCGATACGTATTCTTCTACATATTTTTCGTAAAAAAAAATCGCAATTAGCGTTTATTGATTGGTTTGCGCAAAATTTATAGCGTTTACAAAAAAGGGGATAGTTTTATGGCATTTTTATTAATAATTTTTTTTTACTAGTAATGACGGCGATCACCGTTTTTTTTCAGTACCGAGACATTATGGCGGACACATCGGACAATTATGACAAATTTTTGGGATCATTGTAATTTTTTTATAGCGATCAATGCTATAAAAATGCATTGGATTACTATAAAAATGCCATTGGCAGTGAAGGGGTTAACACTAGGGGGGCAGGGAAGGGGTTAAGTGTGTTCCTGGGTGTGTTCTAACTGTATGGGGGGGTGGATTCACTAGGGGAAATCACTGATCTTCTGTTCATACATTGTATGAACAGGAGATCAGCGTTTCCCCCGCTGACAGGAACGAGAGGTATGTGTTTACACACATACCTCCCGTTCCCCACTCTGTAACGAACGAACGCGCGTGCCCGGCGGCGATCGCGTGTGCGGGACTCGCGGGACAAGCGGAGGCGCGCGCGCCCCCTAGCGGCCGCTAAAGGGAGGACGTAGAGCTACGTGCTATCGCCCAGCAGTGCCGACCTGCCGCCGTAGAATGACGGTGGGCTGGTCGGCAACTGGTTAAAGCACCCTGTCCCCGTGTGCTCGCATGCAGAAGCGAACGCATACGTAAGTCCCGCCCACAGATGAAAACGGTGTTCAAGCTACACATGTGAGGTATCTCTGCGAACGTTAGAGTGAGAGCAATAATTATGGCCCTAGACCTCCTCCGTAACTAAAAGCATGTAACCAGTCAAAGTAATTAAAGCGTCGCCCATGGGGATTTTTAAGTAGCAAAGTTTGGCGCCATTCCACGAGTGTGCGCAATTTTGAACTGTGACATGTTGGGTATCTATTTACTCGGCATAACTTCATCTTTCACATTATGAAAAAAAATTGTGGTAACTTTACTGTTTTGTTTTGTTTAAAGCACAAAACAGTTTTTAAAAAAAAACACACGTTCAAAAAATGTCTGCGAAAATACCATGCGAGATAAAAAGTTGTATTCTCTAGGGTCTTTGCTAAAAAAGCACATATAATGTTTTGGGGTTCTATGTAATTTTCTAGCAAATAAATGATGATTTTTACATGTAGGAGAGAAATGTCAGAATTGGCCTGGGTGTTCCAGAACGCCTGAAGGTGCTCCCTGCATGTTGGGCCTCTGTATGTGGCCATGCTGTGTAAAAGTCTCACACATGGGGTATCGCCATACTCGGGAGGAATAGCAGAATGTGTTTTGGGGTGTAATTTGTGATATGCATATGCTGTGTGTGAGAAATAACCTGCTAATATGACAGAAACAAGTTTTTTTTTTTTTACAGAATTTTCAGTCGTTTTTCTTTTATAGCGCAAAAAATAAAAAACCCAGAAGTGATCAAATACCACCAAAAGAAAGCTCTATTTGTGTGAAAAAAAGGACAAACATTTCAAATGGGTACAATGTTGTATCACTGAGTAATTGTCATTCAAATTGTGAGAGCACCGAAAGCTGAAAATTGGTCTGGTTAGGAAGGGGGTTTAAGTGCCCAGTGGTCAAGTGGTTAAAATGACTGTTTAAGGCCGCGTACAGACGATCAGTCCATCCGATGAGAACGGTCCGAAGGACCGTTTTCATCGGTTAACCGATGAAGCTGACTGATGGTCTGATATGCCTACACACCATCGGTTAATCGTGTTAGAACGCGGTCGTGTTAGAACGCAGTGACGTTTACGTGTTTTAACACAATGACGTGCTAAAAAAAAACAAAGTTCAATGCTTCCAAGCATGCGTCGACTTGATTCTGAGCATGCATGGCCTTTTAACCGATGCTTTTGCATACTAACGATCGGTTTTGACCGGTCAGGCATCCATCGGTCAAATTTTAAAGCAAGTTCTCTTTTTTTTGACCGAAGGATAACTGACCGATGGGGCCCACACACGATCGGTTTGGATTGATGAAACGGTCCTTCAGTCCTTTTTCATCGGTTTTGACCGATCGTGTGTAAGCGCCTAAGATGTAGGGAATAGTAACCATATTTATATATAGAATTAAAATGTGTATTTTTGTAATAAAAAAAAAACGAAGCATCTAAAAAAACACTTACAGAATTTAGATTTTCTAATGTTCAACTTTGCATGACTTTGCTACATATATCATTTTTTTTTACCTAAGCGCATCTTCATCCATGACGTAAAAAGAGACGGAATGGAAGTTGGGTGGCAAGTGGACTTTGTATTCTTCTCCCCAGAATGGTGATAGAGTCTTCCACACTGTTGCTGTCCTATGCAAAGATCACAGTCATTGTTTATTCCTTCAGAACATTAAATGAAGCTAATAAAATAGAAGGAATAATTTTATTAGCAGCACTGAAATAGCCAACTGAAGGGCCAAAGTGAGAGGGCCTTTTTAGGTTAAATAATTGGACGAGGAAAGGAAAAATTAAACTGTAAATACACCTGTAAGTTAAAAAAATAACTACCCATATTTATCGGCGTATAACACGCACAGGCGTATAACACACACCCTAACTTTAAGAGGGAAGTTTCAGGAAAAAACGTTCCACAGCCCCCTGCGTATAACACGCAGGCACTGTTTACCTTCTATTTTCAGGGTAAAAAAGTGAGTGTTATACGCCAATAAATACAGTATCTTTTTTATTTTCCTATCAAAACAGAATATAGTAGTATATAAGATGACAGTCACCGATCCTACAACAATATCATGTATATGGATCCAATGCTTGGGATCTATTGTTTCTGGAAAAAGATGTTAAGATTTATAAATGGTTCATAATTATTTTTTATCTCCTAAACCACACTCTGAAAAGTTGTTGGTGGTGCTATCTTGCTTTACGATCACTGGGAGCAAGTGAAAGCCATGCTGTGTCTGTATTCACTACTACCACCTAAAGCAGTGGTTCTCAACCTTTCTAATGCAGTGACCCCTTGATAAAATTTCCTAAGTTGTGGGGACCCTTAACAGTAAAAAAAAAATTGTAGGGGGGGCTGTCTGCACCCAAGGAAAGCCAACTAATTTGCACCCCTAACCCCCGGATATTAAAGTGGATGTTTGATGTCACAATGTAGAGTATAAGATTTCCTATCATCTGTGCCCAGTCTTGCCACACAGAGTTGATCCAGATCTGAGTAATCCTCTTTTAATGTTCAGTGAAAATGAACAGCCTTCCAGATAAAAACCTGCCTAAATAAAAAGTCAGTTTTCTCTCTTCTTGCTTTGAGTGACAGGTTATTTACAGATCTAGCTTGGACATGTTTATCATATGTTATGTTATGTTTATCATAACATGAGGTATAAAAAGTGAGAAATCCACCCCTCCCCCACATAACACATGCTGGTAATATACAATGAACTTTGGATCACCTCATATTATGATAAACATAGCCAAGCAAGATATGTAAATAGCCTGTCACTGAAAGCAAGAAGAGAGAAACGGACTTTATAATTTGGCAAGTTTTTATCTGGAATTCTGTTAATTTGCACTGAACATTAAAAGAGGATTACTCAGATCTGGATTAACTCTGTGTGGCAAGACTGGGCACAAATGATAGGAAATCTTATACTCTACATTGTGACATTAAAAAAAAAAAATTGGGGGGGTTTACATCCACTTTAAGCGCTCCCTGAGTCCCTTCCACTCGTACAGTATTAAAAAAATTGTACATTTTAGGATGTACTACTCTTTCCCTTTGTTCTCCTGCCTTTCCATTTTATCTCTCTCTATCCAAATTGTTTTCACCATCCATCTCTCTAGCCATCTTTCTTGTTCTTTCTCTTAGGCGGCGTACACACGACCAAGGTTCTCGCTGGAAACCAGCGAGAACCTCGCTGGAAGCTGCATTCCAGCGAGAACCTCGGCCGTGTGTACGCTCTCGGCGAGCATCCCGTCGGGAATGCCGTCGAGCAGAAATAGAGAGCATGTTCTCTATTTGCTCGACGGCCCGCCTGGATGAATGGCTGGTTGCCATTCCCGACGGGCGGGTCACCGAATCGGACGGCCGGCAGAAAACCTCGACGGGCGGAACGATGTGTTCTGCCCGTCGAGGTTCTCTGCCGTGTGTACGTGGCTTCATTCTTTCTCTCCCTTTTTCTTTGTTCATCCCCCTCTTTTCCTCTCCCTTCTATGTATTCTCTATATTTATTCCTCATCTTACTCCTTGGTTGGGGGAGTTGGGATCAGTGGCAGTGCTGGGGGGAGTTCTGATCTTAGGTGCTCTTGATCAAGGTCATCTTCTAATCTGAGAACTGTAAGGGGGACTTTTAATGGCAACTATAATCACAGGTAGTGTTACTCACTGTGTCTCTGACTTTGTGGTGTCTTGTGGCAGTGACACCAATGACGAAATCAGGAGATAGGGCCTCTTCCAACCCCTCCAACCCCTCCAACTTCACATTCCTCACCAGTCAGCTGACCTCTAGTCTCTGCCTCCCACCTATGCTTTGAATGAAATGGTTGGCTGTGAAGCGGCTGAGTGGGCCGCCGGGGATTTTAGAAACAGACCAGCTGGGTGACCACGAAAAGGCTGGGGGAGTGATGCTGGATTCAGGAACAGCCCAGGATTTGGGGACCCCTGGCAAATCGTCATTTGACCCCCGAGGGGGTCCAGACCCCCAGGTTGAGAACCACTGACCTAAAGGGAGAACAAGGGGCTCCTAAGTTTTTGAATTTTTATTATTATTTAATATGAATTTTTAATTTATATTTAAAGGCACAGGACCCCAAGAACAGTAACTGCTATAAAGCTATAATGTAAAGGTAGTAAGTGTGCCAGGAGTGCCTTACATAGGAGGCTGTTAGGGACTGGTCACACAGACTGAAGGGTAAATATTAGAACCTATTCCTTTACCCCTAAAAAAACTTGTGTATTTACCCCTTACAGTGTGGGGGGGCCCACTGCAAATGTATTTTTTTCTTGTGCCGCAACATGGGATTTAACAAAAATTGAAATAATAAAACACTATACTTTGTACCTCTCTATCCTACATCTGAACATTGTTTATAAACGCTGTGTCAGATGGTCCAGTAGCATGTAGCATTCCCACTGTCCACAACTGTACAATTGTACAAAGTATAATTAAGGTTCTTGCTCAGGCAGTTCCTGTTATAGGGTGACACTCTGCCTCTATCTCCCAGTTTTTCTGCATTGTCACCCTGTCACATACTCTGCCAATGGAGACTACAACATTGCACAGGTATGTTCCACTGCTGAAATCCATCCTGACAAAAGCCATGCTGCTATTGCTGGAGTACATGCATGCAGACAGAAAGAGGCTTCAGAAAAATCAGTAAGGTTGGTAAGCAAAAAAAAAATGTTTTAATTTATTTTAAAATGAATGCTAATTGCTAATGTGGGACAGTGATTTAGTAAATTAATATGTCATTGTCAGTTTTGGTTTTGTATACTTTAATGTTCTTTATTAAGGCCAGAAGCAATATTCACTTGCAACCACACATAATAATAAACATTATAATAAACCAAAGAAAAATGATCATCTAATTGTTCTGTGTGCAGCAATGCAGCTGACATCTGGTGTGGGTAACTGAATACTACTGCACTGTGCACTAAAATTGTCCCTAATTAAAAGTCCCTTAACACCCAGCCACAAATATGCATATGTTTCAATAATTTAAAAAATGAGAAAACCCACTGGTAACTATATGATTTATAAAATTATTCATGTTGGAAAAACCCTTGTGATTTCAAAACGAAAGCATATCTAATACAGAGAACATGACATTTTAGACTGAGTGTCTGTGAACGCCAGGGCTGCAATATCTTTTTTTAACTTCCTTGTTATTCTCCAAATGGCAGTAATATAAACTTTATTTTGGTTTCATTAATCTCCAGTGGCCACAAAGAGGACAACTATGACTCTAGTTGTTTTATGAACTACGCACTTTGATAGCTAAAGCCAAATGTTTGACTTGGATGGCAGCCATTAACACTGTCTTTTACGTTTGGTAAATGTCAGATAAAGGTTCATTAGATGGATTCCTGCAAGCTTAGCAGTAAATGTAGAAAGGTAAAGCTGAACTCCAGGCAAATATAAAATGTCGATATTGGACCAAGTTATGGTTTCATTTAAAAGGACACATATTGTATATACAGCAGGGAACAGGTACCTAAATCCTTCTTCATATCTTATAGACCTGCCACCTGCTATAATCTTCTGTACAGTAGCACTCCGACTGGGGGGTAGGGAAAACTTTTGTAGCCAGATAGGCTGTACAGAATTTCACAGAGCTGCCCATCTAATTATAGCAGCTGCCAGCCTTCTTTTTTTTTCATCAATACATTTTTATTGGGTTTATCAATATACAACACTTGAGGTAGTTGCATTCAATATACAACTTAAGTAGTATAATCACCTTGTACAGGCAAACATTTAACAGAAAAAGAATACGGTACTCGGCGACCTAGGCCAGCCTACCCCAATTGGGTACAAACTGTAGGACTGGGAGGTCACCAAGATGATCAGTGGTACACCTATACAGCTAAAGTAAATACAAATAAAGGAGGGGGAGGGATAGAGAAAACTGAAATAAAGGCTGCCGTTAGTCATTATACCAAAGATTCAGTATTTTATAATGTTATTCTTCAGACTATAGGAAGATTATTAAAGTAAGGAATCTTTTAAATATTTGGAAGCTTTCGGGTGGGTTAACCACATTATCCATTTTCTAGCTGCCAGCCTTCTTTTTGGCCAAGAAGGCTGCCATCTTAGCCTATGTTTGATCCTCAACTGCCATGGTGCTGCACGTTTGATCAGTTATGACACCAGCCATTGGATGGTTTGACAGTTTAGTTATCAGCAAAAACAAATTGGACCGTTACATTCACGACACGTGTCAGAATGTAACTGTTTTTTGAAACTCCTAAATTGTTGGATTTAATTTCACTTTAACTGCCTAGAGTTCAACTTTTATTTAAGTGGGCTGTACCTGATGATGGTCTCATCATCAATCTTCACAATGCAATATGGATCACTGCTGCCAGTTCTGAAAAAACAAACAAAAAACAAATGAGAACAAGTTGACAAGTCATTAATTAGGAACGTTTTTGTTTACAGTGACAAATCATCTATTCACAGATCATTCATTGCTGTACACCTGTAATGTGCTGCATTTGTATAGCAAGTACGCCAGCTCGATTTACCCAATCATTTGACAAGTTGGGTCTCTTTTGCCAAAGGTAACCCAAAATCTGGATTTCTCATTCTTCAATGTGACATTCAGGCTTCAGTAACCTCCTTTGTTTTGTATTTTAGAGAGCTTTTATAGAGCCCTGGTTTCGAAGCTTTCAGGACAGCTTCCATCCCGATGCTTCAATACTTTCAAAGTATGTAGATCGGTTCTACTAAAACTTATCTTATCCGTACCTATTCGTTGTACCTGGTCAGCGACTCAGTACTGAGGTCTGACACAGCCAGGCAACTAACATTTTCTTCCAGTACAGTTTTCTTTATCATAGTATACAAAATAAAAAAGGGTTAAAAAAACACATTACAGAGGCATGTTTTATTTCTCCAAATATCGAGCTTAAAGCTGTGTTCTGCTCCCCTAAAAAAAACACATACTGGCTTACCCTTACCTGTCCTGGAGTCCAGCAATGTTGGCACCCGTAGCTGATCTTTTCATCAGCTGACGGTTGCTGCCGCTGTAATTGCGGGTAAGGGTACCAAGCAGTGTAGCCTTTCGGCTTTGCGTCGGGAACCCTACTTTGCATGCGGGAGGCCCGCTCCTCTTTCCTACTGGCCCAGCGGGGTAGCCCCTGCACTGACGTTGCCGCAGCCCGGACTCCCAGAAGTGGGAAAGGATACCTGTCAAAGGTCTCCTGCCTGTCCCCTCTTCCCCCAAAAGGTGCCAATTGTGGCACTGGAGGGGGGGGGGGGAATCCGATGAGTGGAAGTTCCACTTTTGGGTGGAACTCCGCTTTAATTTGGCTAAAAAATAAAACCTTAAACACTATTTCATGATATTTGCCATGCCTGTCAATGCAGATTTAGGAAAAGAAAGACAACTGTGTTAGACAAATTTTCTTTGACTTTTTTTCTTTTTTATATTTGTCCAGTTGCTGCAGATATCAAGACCCTAGATGTCTCCCTCGCCCCAGACCTTGTTCATAATCTCCAAGAATTTTATGAATTCCAATGAATGATGGATCCTCTTCCATATCTAGACATCAACCTTACCTAATCAAATGACAGCATTTGTCAAGCTAATGTTCCTCCCATTTTCAAATATCTATGCAAACAGTTAACAGAATAGAAAAGGTATCCCTTCTCTTGTCTGGGACGTGTCACTGTAATAAAAAATTACCTTTTTACCTCAATTTATTATTCACTTTTTGTGTACGCTTACTCTCCATACTCTCCCATATTCTCTGAATTCTACAGAACAGAATCCTTCACCCCATCTGGAAACCAATTTGACCAGATTCGCACAACAAACCCTCTATAAGCCTAAACCTGGAGGGGGGCTAGGTGTACCCCATTTAGCAAACTACTACTAAGTTGCTCAAATTACTCAACTTACTGCCTCGTTTGTCAGCAACAATGAATCAGCAACATGCAGATAGGGTAAACATAGTTGATCGATAATAAATGACTTTATGAATCACTAACTATGAGTGAAAGAAATGTTTTTGAGTTACCATTCATATTCTCTGAAAAATGGCCAAATTCTGCCAGGGAAGGTAAACTTATGAGCACTTCTGTATGTGTAATTTTTTGAATCTTTATATAAAGTATAAAACCAATTAATGAAAATCTTAAAAAAAAAAAAAGGAGTACCGGTAAACACAGGTCTTTTATTGTCATTATATATATATTTTTGATTTTTTTAGGGTTGGTTCACAATAGTGCAGGTCGTGCAGGCCGCGTTTGCTCAGGCAGGCAGCCCATTCAGATTCCTATAGGTCTTCAAAACTCCCATTTATAAACAAACTTAAAATGTGGCTAAAGACCAAGGACTAGTATTTCCCCACCAGATCCCACAATGCAAAACACTAAGATGCAAGCGTAGCTGAAAAGATCAGAATTTATAGTCAGAATTAGGCCGCTTTTGTATGGGTGGTTCGATCAGGTCTGCCTGTCAGTTTCTCTCAAGCAGATGTGCCGTATAGGTTAATAAACAGACGGATGTAAACAGAAATGCACCAGCGCACATCCACTTAGCTCTGAGTGCATCCAGGTCTGGAAAAAAATAGAAGAGGTCTGCACCATTTTTCATTTTTTTCCAACCTACACATGACAGATCAGAGGAAGTTTGTTGAAACAGACACAAGTCTATTTACGTTGGTGCAAATGTAGCCTTAACAAAAATACTTCCTGTAGCTTTACTGCTTCCTTATGTAATTTCCTGCTTATTGGACAGAAGTAATGGTATTAATTCACTGCCCCATGAGGAAGTTCGAAAAAAGAGGTGACCCAGAAAGACAATTTCCTGCACCAGGAATATGAAAGTACTGTATATGTATAGGCAAAACTTTTTTTTTTTCAGTTTTGAATCGAGTAGGGAATAGTTAAAATCAAGTGAGTTAAATGTTTGCTGTCTGTGTCCCATCAGGGTGATTTCCGTTTACTTTCTGTCCCAGAGACACAAGAGAAATTTTTAGAAAGTGAAGGGAATTCCCATTGTAGACAGCTGTCACTAGAGCAGGTGAGCCTATTGAAAATCTTCTTTTCTCTATTTGTTGTGGCGAAGACTCATAATTTCTGTATTTCACACAATTTCACACCTTTATGTCTTGATGACAGTGGTCACTAAGGCAAATAGATGGGTGGAACTACCCAGCTGGGATACAGACAGCAACTATAAGGTCACAGAGGTTCTAACCCTTCACTTGTCCATTCAAAACTCAAAAAGTGTTTAGCTATATACAGTTGTGTTAAAAATGATAGCAGTGTGTTTAAAAAAGTGAGTAAAGTTCAAAATCCTTATAATTTAGCCTTTATTTCCATACTTGCAAATGCATTGGGAACACTGCACAGTCTATTCCAAATCAAAATATGAAGAAAAATAGCAGTCTGCATTTTTCTTTACAAACTCAAACATTTATGCCGTGTACACACAATTGGTTCGTCTGATGAAAACAGTCTGATGGACCGTTTTCATCAGACGAACCGATTGTGTGTGGGCCCCATCGGTTTTTTATCCATCGGTGAAAAAACTAAGAACTTGTTTTAAAATTATCTGATGGTTAAAAAAACAATGGAAAAAAACGATCGTCTGTGGGCATGTCCATCGGTTAAAAATCCACGAATGCTCAGAATCAAGTCGACGAATGCTCGGAACCATTGAACATTTTTCTCAGCACGTCGTTGTGTTTTACGTCACCGCGTTCTGACACGATTGTTTTTTTTAACTGATGGTGTATAGGCAAGACTGATGAAAGTCAGCTTCATCGGATATCTGATGAAAAAATCCATCAGACCGTTTTCATTGGATGAACCGATCGTGTGTACAGGGCATTACTGTAAAAAATAAAAACTGCTTGAAGATTTAGCTTTCCTGTGAATCGCTGAACTAATATTTAGTTGTATAACCCCTGTGTTGCATGGGGTCGACTAATTTCTGGCACCTGTAAAAAGGTATTCCAGGATGATTGTACTACATTCCACAATTCCTCTCCATTTTCTGGTTTAACGTCAAAAACAGCATTTTTTATGTCACCCCACAAGTTTTCTATTGGATTAAGGTCCGGGAATTGGGCTGGCCACTCCATTATGTTAATCTTGCTGGTCTGGAACCCAAAATGCTGCTCACTTATTGGTGTGTTTGGGGTCGTTGTCTTGTTGGAACACCCATTTCAAGAGAATCTCCTCTTCGGCATAAGGGAACCTCTTAAAGTAAGGCTGACCTCTTTGAGTATTTTGATGTATTCAAACTGATTCATGATCCCTGGTATGCGATAAACCCAACACTGTAGTATGAGAAACATCTCCATATCATGATTCTTGCGCCACCATGCCTCACTGTCTTTACAATGTACGGTGGCTTGAATTCAGTGTTTGGGGGTTGTCTGACAAACCGTCTACAGCCCCTAGACCCAAAAAGAACAATCTTGCTTTCATCAGTCTACAAAATGTTGCGCCATTTTTCTTTAGGCCAGTCAATGTTTTTTTTTGAGAATTATAACCTCTTCAGCACGCCGTTTTTTCGATCAACAATGGGACTTTGCGGGGGCTTCTTGCCGATAGTTTGGCTTCACATAGGCGTCTTTTAACTGTTACAGTACTCACAGGTAACTTTAGACCTTCTTTGATCACCCTGGAGCTGATCATTGGCTGAGTCTTTGCCATTTTGGCTATTCTTCGATCAATTTAAATGTTTTCTGTTTCCAAGTTTTTCTGGTTTTGGTTGATATTTGAAAGCATTTGAGATCGTTTTATCAGTTTCTGCACTACTTTATATGTTTTTCCCTCTCCAATCAACTTTTTAATCAACGTACCCTGATCTTCTGAACAATAACTGGAACAACTCATTTTACTCAGATTTTCAGAGAAAAATGCACTATACCAAGCATGTACAACATTCGCTGCCTTCGTCCCTAAATAATTGCCACCTGTTTGACACCTGGTTTTCTCACAGACTGAATGACCTCATTATTGAACTCCACACAGCTACTATCTTGAACACACACCCTTTCACTTTATGATTCAATTTCACAGAATGAGATTAATGCATGTCATGACTGTTGGGTTTTCTATTACTCTACTATACCTACTAGTAAATTATTTGCCATGTAGAAATACAGTATCTCACAAAAGTGAGTACACCCCTCACATTTTTGTAAATATTTTATTATATCTATTCATGTGACAACACTGAAGAAATTACACTTTGCTACAATATAAAGTAGTGAGTACTTGTATAACAGTGTAAATTTGTTGCCCCCCCCCCCCCCCTCAAAATAACTTAACACACAGCCATTAATATCTAAATAGCTGGCAACAAATGTGAGTACACCCCTAAGTGAAAATGTCCAAATTAGGCCAAATTAGCTACTTGACTTATAGAGTGGATGCTGAACTGAAATCCATTCTTCAGGCACTACTGACGAAAGCTGACATTGAGGCCCTGAAAGGGCGCATGGAAGCCATCCATAGGAAGGAAATCCATGCCGTTAAACAGGACGTTCAAATCCTTACCACCAGAGTCACGCCGGGTGAAGCCTCTTTGTCCACGATAGACCAGAGCCTAACTGCTTTAGAGGTACTACAAAGTTCCCATACAGACGCTGCGATGGGCCTGCAGTTACACCTGGAGGAGATGGAGGACTGGATTGATCTGATCTGGTTAGTGATGTTGGACTGCTATTATTTAGAAACACAATTGTATATTAACCAGAACTGTTGCACTGAAAACAATCAGTGAACCCCTTTACAGATATGTGGTATAATGATGCCACAGATAATGTGTACAAATTATAAGCACCATTAGTGAATACATTTCAAAGAGTTCATCAATATATATCTAGAATACACTGTGACTTCCTCCACCTCGCCGCACGTAGCCTCTTATCGTCACTGAAGCCCCCAAGCTACAGGCGATCTATAGAGGTGTGTAGACTTTAAAGCAATGAATCCTTCCACTCTGGAACCACAGAGCATAGGAGACTGCACCGATGATATTACCCCACAAAGGAAACCGATTACAACTGCCAATAGTGTAAAACCCTCAGGTCTATTGGTGTAAAAGCTAAAAATCGACTCAAATTACATCCATAGCAGGGCTCAAAATTTCAAGCCCTGAGCTACTGGCCAGGCCTCAAGGTGTACTCGCCACCAGTTGTCCCGCCCCCAAATCCCACCCCTTGACACGCCCTCATAAATTATCTCATGAAATGACACTTAAATGTTTTATGCAGAATTAAGTTATAAAAATAAATATTAACAACAACTTTATCCATGCCAAAAATACAGCCTGCCCATGTCTACCAATGCAGCACGTGTCCCCAATGAAGACACGTGTCCCCAGTGCAGCCACGTGTCCCCAATGAAGCCACGTGTCCCCAATGCAACAAAATGTCCCCATTGCAGCCGGTGTCCCCATAGCAGCCAGCATCCCCATAGCAGCCAGTGTCCCCATAGCAGCCAATGTCCCCATAGCAGCCTACCTGTGCTGAGTGAGAGGAGAGGAACCAGAGCCGCTGCCTGGTTGTTCAAAGTGCGGGGAACAGAACAGCTTTCAATTCAATAGCTGTGTTCCCTGCCGCAAACCGTCATATACAGCCCCTCCCCCTTGTCCCGGAAACTTTGATAGACACATCACCCGCCCAATCCAGGGATGGGTGATCTGTCTATCAAAGTGTCCGGACAACGGAGAGGGGCTGTATATGGCAGCGCAAGGCGGGGAATACAGCTATTGAATTGAAAGCTGTTATGTTACCCGCGCTTTGAACAACCAGATGGCGGCAGCGGCTCTTCTCCTTGCTCACCCCCCCTGCTCCCAGGCAGCCCACACTCGCCAGCCCTCAAAATTTACTCGCAAAATGCGAGCAGGCGAGTGTAAATTTTGAGGGCTGTCCATAGTATTGCGTATGTATCATCCATAAACAGCGCCGCTAGTACCAGCTTTGAGTGATCCATACAGAATGCTTGTAGAATGGCTGCAATAAAAAAGGCTTCATTTGGAGAGTTGAATATCTGCCACTTTATAAATATGCTTTTTAGTCATCTAAAAACATATACAAACTCTTCCTAGCTATAGACAAGGCAGTACCATTCTAATTATATTTGCGCCTTAGCCACCCACACTGTTCTAGAAACTAGGAGATTGCACAGAACAAAATAAAACCACCCTTCCAGAGGTTTACTGAAAGATTTGCTTAGTCAATGAGAAATTATATACAACTTCTGATTTCAGCCTAAGAAATTCACTGAGTGGTCTGACTTCGCTAGATTGATCAACCAAAGCTAAAAGGACAAATCCAGCTTCAAATGTCCTTTTGTTTTGGATAGTATAGAGAAAGCAGAGAACTTCTGTCAAGTTTTTTTTTGCTATCTGGGATTTCTTCTGGCTTTGTTGTTACCAGAATGGGAAGTAGGGGTAAATGTCCAGCAGGGACATTTAATAAGACTCAGTATTAAAAAGCTAATGGAGCTTCTAGCCTTTTACCACTCAAGTAAAAAGCAATTTGATGTTTTATGTGCCCCATTGGAAACTTTCCCTGTGGAACCGGACTCTCGCCATCATTGTTTACTATTTTTAATCCTCATTCTGCTACCATTAGTAAATAGATAGGAAAATATATCATATTTACTTGTTTTAAATGTTTTTTCTATATTTCTTTAGTTACTTCCTGGTCTCCAGGCCTAGGCCAATGATGTCATAAATCCCAGAATTCTTAGGCCGGATTCACACTAGTGCGGTTCGAATTTCAGCTCTCTTATCTCTGCAGAGAGATAAAAAAACTGTTTAGCAGATTAGCTCAGATTTAGCTGTGAATTTGGAGACCTGGGAGAGTGCAGGGGGAAGTGTATTGAGCTGAATGAGAGAAATCCTGAAGAGAAATGAACACATCTGCGAATCAGCTGCGTACCCATAGAAGATAATGGGCCTGAATTTGCACCTGAGCCGCACGCAAGGCCTAAAATACGCACATGTTTTTTCGGTAATGCGCAGTGTGAATGCATCGCACATATGTGAACCAGCCTCATTGAAAACCATGTATTTAGAAATGTTCTGCGTATTGGATGCGGTTTAAGCTGCACTCAATTCGCATAGGTGTGAATCCGGCCTTAAGGAGGGGAAGAGGTTTTTTTTTCAGCTTAGCACACCCTTCTGCCTGGATGTCTGAGCTGCTGGCTGCTGAGAGGGCACCTGTCCAGGCTCGCCCCAGTGCTGGCCTGTGTGTGTTCAACCCCAATTCCAAAACAGTTGGGTAAAATCTACATAAAAACAGAATGTAATGATTTTCAAATCTCATAAACCCATATTTTATTCACAACAGAAAATAGATCAACTGTTTAAACTGAGAAAATTTACAATTTAAAAAAAAAATAGGGTAATTTGGAAATTGATGGCAGCAACATGTCTCAAAAGTTGGGACAGGGCCATGTTAACCACGGTTTTGCATCCACTCTTATTTTAAGAACAGTCTGTAAACATCTGGGAACTAAGAAGAGAAGTTGCTGGAGTTTTAGGAGAGAAATTTTGTCCCATACTTGCCTGATATAAGATTCTAACTATTCAACAGTCTTGGATCTTCAATTGGTGAATGGTCTGGAGTGCAGGTAGGCCAGTTAAGCACCCAGGCTATTCTAATACAAAGCCATGCTCTTGTCATAAATGCAGTATGCAAGGCCTTCCCTGAAAAATATGTAGTTTGGATGGGAGCACATGCTGCTCAAAAACCTGGATATATCTTTGAGCATTGATGTGCCTTTCCAGATGTGCAAGCTGCCCATTCCATATGCATTAATGACCCCCATATCAGCAGACATGCGTTTTTTTTAACTGAGCAGTCATAGCAAGCTAGAAGATCCATTCTACTCTACTCCAGGGGACATAGTGCCCATTTTTGCCAAAAAGAATGCCACATTTTTATTTGTCTGACCACAGAACAGTTTTCCACTTTGCAAAAGACCATTTTAAATGAGCTTTGGTCCAGAGAAGATGCTGTCATTTCTGGATCATGTTCTGATATGGCTTCTTGGATGGCACGGCGAACTGTGTTGACAGAGTGATTTTTGGAAGTAATCCAGAGCCCATGCAGTCCATTACAGAATCTTGCCTGTTTTTAATGCAGTGCCACACGTAGGCCCGAAGATCACACACATCCAGAGATTTATCCAGATTCTCAGAATTGATGATATTTTGTACTGTAAATTATGATGTATTTAAAGCCTTAATATATGCAATTTTAAATTGAGGAACATTATAGTTTGACAAATTTTTGGACAAAGCTTTTCACAGATCAGATTGGTGAACCTCTGCCCATTGTTACTTCTGAGACACTCTGGGGGTGATTTACTAAAGGCAAATCCACGTTGCACTACTTTGTTAGTACCACTTACTTTAAAATTCTAAATTACAGTTTCAAGTGCAATTTTATATATTTTTTTTACAAACATGTACATTATGCTATTAGCAATGTTATTTTAGGTAGATATTCAAGTAAAAAAACATATTTCATATTTTATTTTTTTGAATATACTAAGGATGTAACTCAGGGACCGGACTTAGGAGGAAAGAAATTAGAATGGGAAGGCAAACACACATGAAGGTTGTCAGACACTCAGTATAATCACGCCTGATCAAAGATCTGGCCCTCTGAAGACGTTCCTGGACTTCTGTCCAATCACGAAACGCGTCAGAGCCAGGTCACGTGATCTATCTAACCAATCGAGCGAGCAACATCCCGGGACTCACGGCGTCAGGAGGAGGAATCCCCCCGTCAGACAGCACAGTGAGAGCCGCTCAGATTAATTTTTAAGCGCTGATTTTAAACCTCATTTCTGTTAGGCCTCGTACACACGAGGGGATATGTCCGCTGAAAACGGTCCGATGGACCGTTTCAGCAGACATCTCCGATCGTGTGTATGGGCTAGCGGACAGATTTGTCCACCCGACAGATTTCAAAGCATGCTTTGAAATCTATCGGGTGGAATCCGTCCGCCCGACATGTCTGCTGGTTAGTACACTTACCAGCAGACATGTCGTCCCGCACCGCCGCGGCGCCGCCGAATGGATTCGGCGCATGCGCGGAAGTGTTTTACTTCCTGGTGCGGTGACGTGGCGGCGTCAACGTCACCGCCACGTCACCGCGCCGTCCGCCGACGGGGAATTTGATCCGATGGTGTGTACACGCCATCGGATCAAACTCCTGATTGGACATATCCGATGGAAATGGTCCGCGGACCGTTTTCATCGGATATGTCCGATCGTGTGTACGAGGCCTAAGTGTAATTTTGAAGAGAGCCCATGTTGAATAAATACAGTTTTACACTATGTGGAGTCCCTTTTCTCTCCTTACATGACTATCCACCTATGGGAGGATCAACATATTAAACACTGGCCAGTGATGAGTGGAGACTGTGAAAAGCCTTCCAGCCACATTTCACAAGCGTGAGACAGCAAGTGTTTTGACTGCACATCTTACTCGTCTATCTGGTGAGTGAGGTCCTCTTGGGGATCCCGTCGAGGCAAAAAACTTTTGTCTATTTATTAATGCAAGCCTAACGGCAGAACCTATATAATTAAGTGCTCTCCAAACCTTGATTTATAGGACTTACTGAAGGACTTTAGTTATTATTATTATCATCCTTTTTCCACCTTATTTTATAAATGGCATATTACTTTATTTATATTTAATTGCCTATGTATTTGTTGTAGTATATACACTTTTCTAGTGTCATTGAGCACCTGGGTTTTTGATACTTGGTTTCACATTAGCGGAAGCTTGTGTATTACTAAGATTAAGATACAGCTCTTGATTTTAAGAATTGCATGCGTTTATATGCATTTTTCTGTACAACAAAATGGTTCTTTGAAGCAGGATATGTTTATTCATATTTTCAAGTTCTGAGATCTGTATGAACCTGACTTTAGCGCTGTTAATGTGCTTATGATTAATGGTACATTCGTATCATAAATTTTTTTGTACATAACCTCTAACAAACACACATGAAATTGACTCTCACAGTGACACTGACAGCAAAGTGCAGTAGTACAGATGATGATGACACCTCACCGACATGACAAGTTACCTCCTGAGTCACAGTGAAAGTCTCTCTCAACGCCAGCTGGTCCCTTCAGTCTAAACAGCACTGACAGTCCCGCTCCCGGCTTGCCTTGTCCCCACCTGCACACGAGACAACGGCCACTCCACGTGACACCCTGGCACCATAACATCACATTGAAACCTTCAGGCACCGCATCTGCCAGATCCGCCCCCCCGCTGGTGTCACCCAAACACACTGTAGTGTCATAGCCTTATTTTTTTACTGGCATCATTTTCCTCTTACTGGCAGCAGAAAAGTGACTGTTTTTTACTGGCTGCCAGTAAAAATACTGACGGTTGGCAATACTGAGTGTGACATGGCCACACCCCCACTCCCTCCCCAAAGGATTTGACTGACAGCCTATGGCTCCCACTGCTCACACAGTCTCTTGTTAGTAGAGGATGAGAGTAGTGCAGTTCTGCAGACAGGACAGCAATGGATCGGTGAAAGGAGCTATGTAACTGTTTAGAGAGGGGGTGGGGGGAAGCAGGTCGGTTTTTTTTTTTTTTTACCTTAATGAATAGATGGCATTAGGGTAAAAAAATAAAAGCACTTTAAAACTACTTCAAGTCCGTTTCTATAAAAACACCACTGTCAGCGAGAACCTCGATGGGAGACGTATTCTGCCGAGAAAACCGGTTGTGTGTACACTTTTCGCCGAGCATCCCGTCGGGAAGCTCTTCGAGCCAAAAAGAGAGCATGCTCTCTATTTCCTCGTTGTTCTATGGGGAAATTTGGCTCGACAAGCTTTTCGACAGCTGAACGGGAAACTCGATAGGCGGAATGATGAGTTTAGGCCGACGAGTTTCTCGGTCGTGTGTAGACGGCCTAATAGAAAGGCATAAGAATTTTACCTACAGATAACAATAAAAATTCTAATTGAGATTTTAACACATCCCAACTGTAAAAAATGTGCCCAGAATTCCATTTTAGTGAACCCATCTGCTATATATTATGACTAGATGTGCCAGTTTAAAGTTTCCTCATTTCATGAGTTAATGCCAGTAAAAGCATGACATTTCTCTCCTCTAAATACTCAATGGCTCTTTTGTGATATTTTAGAAACAAATAGATGTGGATTTACACAGCTTCTGCCAAGTTTCATTCTGAATCAGATATCAAGCCAACATTACCAGCAAGAGCAGATGGCCATGTGGATAATCACATTCTAAACTATTCTCCATGAAGCATATGTTGTATATTGTAGCAAGAATTGCAGGATAACACTGGTAACAACAATAAAACAATAGATTTATAATGTAAATGCAAAAAAATCTAATAATAACTGTAACTCAAATATAGTCAATGCCTAAATGGCAAGTATCAGCAGGTGCTCAGCTTTATAAAGTGGAGTGTTAGGTTATTCACAATGCAGCTAATACTGGTGTGTATATGTTTAATAGCAGGAGGCGCAATAGGGCAAATAAATATTTGAGTGTCTCCCCGAGGTGGTGTGCAGCCAAAGCTTTTGTCCTGAAAATAGATCCGATTTTTTAAGACTTTGTATGACTACTTTATTTCTTTTTTCTGTTAAATTATTTATTTTAGCTTAGGGGAAAAGAATACAAATCAAATAATTAAAATAGAAAGTGACGTGTGATAAGAATATATATATAACACACAAAAAAAAAATAGAACCATCTACTATTCGGCTTTATATTTTCTAGGGACATGAATTGTTTAAACGATCATAACATTAGTCAATCTGCTTAACCACTATTGGGATCCATATACAGTGCCATGAAAAAGTATACCCTTTGAAATGTACACATTTTGTCACACGTAAATGTGTTTTATTGGAATCTTATGTGATAGACCAACACAAAGTGGCACATAATTGTGAATTGGAAGGAAAATTATAAATTGTTTTCATTTTTTTTTTTACAAATAAATATCTGAAAAGTGTGGTATGCAATTGTACTCAGTCCCCTTTACTCTGATACCCCTAACTAAAATCTATTAGAACTTCAGAAGTCACCCAACCAGTAAATAGAGTCCACCTGTGTGTATAAATACTGCTGTTCTGTGAAGCCATCAGAGGTTTGTTAGATAACCTTAGTGAACAAACAGCAGAATGAACACACCAGCCACAAGTCAGCGATAAAGTTGTGTGGAGATGTTTAAAGCAGGGTTAGGTTATAAAAAAATATCCCAAGCTTTGAACATCTCACAGAGCACTGTTCAATTCATCATCTGAAAATGGAAAGAGTATGGCACAACCTTTAAACCTACCAAGACATGGCCGTCCAGCTAAACTGACAGGCCGGGCAAGAAGAGCATTAGCCAGAGAAGCAGCCAAGAGGCCCATGGTAACACTGGAGGAGCTACAGAGATCCACAGCTCAGGTGGGAGAATCTGTCCACAGGACAACTATTAGTCATGCACTCCACAAATCTGGCCTTTGCGCAGGTTTTTGAACCAATGCTTTTGCGTACTAACGATCGGTTTGGAGCGATGGTCAGGCGTCCATCAGTCCGACTTTAAAGCAAGTTTTAAAACTTTAGTCCGAAGGACGACAGACCGATGGGCCATACACACGGTCGGTTTGGAACGATGAAACTGGACTTCAGTAGGGTTGAGTGACCCCGAACTGTAAAGTTCGGGTTCGGTACGGACTTTGGTTTTTTTCCGAACCCGAATAATTGGTGAAAATTCGGATCTTTTTCAAGCTTGAAAAAGTAGCACGACTGCCGCGTCATGGCAGTGTGCCTGCTCTGAAACGCGTCGCATACCAGTGACATCACTACGTTCGGATTACCGCAGAACTCAAAGTTCCAGCCTGACCCTGTAGCCTTACCACCGCCACCGGCCAAAACACCTTACAGCGGTTGGAAAAGGACAACTGCAGACAGCGCAGCGCACAAGAACAACAGTGACTGAACTAAGGACTTCTTCCACCTAAGGAATTTTATACAATGCTTGTTTTTACTTCACTAAACGTGAGTTGCCTGTATTTATTAACCTATTAAATTACCTAAACATCTACTCTTAGGCCTCGAACACACGATGAGATATGTCCGCTCAAACTTGTCCGACGGACAGTTTAGAGCGGACATGTCTCATCGGATTTCGGTCCGATGGCGTGTACACACCATCGGATCAAAATCCCCGCCGGCAGACAGCGTGGTGACGTGGCGGTGACGTTGACGCCGCCACGTCACCGCTACGTCACGCACCAGGAAGTAAACACTTCCGCGCGCATGCGTCGGATCCATTCACAGGATACGACACATGTGCGGGAGGATATGTCCGCTGGTTTCCCGTACTAACCAGCGGACATATCCGACGGACAGGTTTGTAGCGGACAAATTTCAAAGCATGCTTTGAAATTTGTCCGATGGGCAAACCTGTCCGCTAGCCCGTACACACGATCGGATTTGTCTGCTGAAACGGTCCATCGGACCGTTTTCAGCGGACAAATTCGATCGTGTGTACGCGGCCTTAGAGGCGCCTCTCCCCTTGTTTTTTTACTGTAACCCACCCTCCTCCTGCAGCCCACCATATTTGACAAGATGTGGGCAGCCGAAAGTGTGATGGTACTGTATTACCGTCACCCCCACTTGTTCTCCTGGCCACACTGTGACAGAGGAGAGGCACAGCTGCGGGCTGCATGTTCTATAGAGCCTGCTTCTCCCTCTGTCAAGCCGTCTATGGCCGGGCCGGGCTAAGTTCACCCTTTTTTTTTCTAAGTTCCAGCTTTCTATGTAACAATATAGCATTAATGTACTTCTTTTGTAAAAAAAAAAAAAAAAAAAAAACAGCTTTCCATTTATTCTACACACACTTACCTCACTGTCCTCATAGCTGTTTAAAAACACTACTTCTGCCTTACTTCCTGGACAGACTTTAGGTCATGACACAGGAATGAACTTACCAGCTGAGGGGAGATGATGCAGGATGTGTGCTAATGAGATTTGCTGGTCATCTCCTTCCTGTGTCAAAGCCTAATGTCTGACCAGGAAGTAAGGCAGAAGTAATGGAGCAGTGATTTTGAACAGCTATGAAGACCGTGAGGCAATTATAAGTAGAATAAATGGAAAGTTGTTTCATTTTTGCAAAAGAAGTACATTAATGGTATATTGTTACATAGGGGAGCTGAAATTCAGAAGAAAAAAAAAGGTGAACTTAGCCTCTATGTTGTCTATACACTGAGTGAATTCCAGCCAGTTTCTAATGAACTGGCCAAAATTTGATCAGTGGGTGACCCTACAAGCATCACTCCACTCGGCATCCTTCAATTGAAAAATCCAAGGAACAGGTTGAAAAACTGTCAGCCGAACAGCAGCACCGGCTGTCAGACAAGAATAGCCACAGTAGGAGATTCGTTCATGTGTGCAGTTTAGAGGAATCTGTTAGATTTCTTTTGTGCAGCCCATAGCCAGAATGAAAGGAATCTGTGGGTACATGAACAGTTTAGGCTAACTGTTGACATGAAATGGTAACCCCTGACCGCCAAAACACCTTACCCACAAATGTTCTTTACATAACTTTAATACATTTTAATAAGTTATTTTACTTAACTTATAATAACTTCAGCAGAATATATACTTATCTGCACTGAGCATGCTTCCATATTCCCCCTCAAGATCATTATGCAGTGAAGTAATATTATGTAATTTCAGACAAGTGCCTTTTGTTATTTTCTAACAGAGCAGAATGCTTATTTACTTTTTAATAGCATGTGAAACCTCACAAGTCATATCTCACAGTGATTGCGGGAGGTTTGATAAGGATGTCAGCCACCACAGCCTACTTTCCTGTTCATGGTACATTCACTTGAACAATGGCATGGGCACTATGTAAATTTTGCCTTTGGCAAGGCTGCAAGCTTCTCATTGTTTGCCTTACATAAACCTCACAGCACAGAATTAATGAGATTGCTCAGGAAATAGCTGCAACTCACAGGAGAGAGTGAGCAGCAGAGTTTTACGAATGGAGCAATTGCCTGTTCTTAATAGCTATTCCTCACAAACTGCCACAGAGCCAATTTTCTGCCTTACTGAACACTAACCTTCTGGTACAACACAACTTATCAAATGGTCTGTTCCTACTGTTGCTTTTATCCAATGATGCAAAAATTAACCTAGCCAAAAATCTGTCTACTCATTCAGAGGAATAGGGCAAGGAAGAGAAAAACATAATGAAGACATTTTTTAAACGCCTTAACCTTTTCTAAAAGTATAATATTAACTTTGCAGATTAAGGGCTCTTTCACACGGGCGGACCGTTCAGGTGCGCCTACCAGTTTTTTAGGCGGACCTGAGCGGACGCTCCGTGCACCTTAATGGAGCCACGGATGTCAGCGGTGACATGCCCACTGACATCCGACCCGCTATGATCTGGTTGATCGGATCGGTTGACAACGGACTCTACCAGTGGCGTAACCAGAGTCATGGGCGCCCGGGGCAGATTTTTTTTTCCGCCCCCCCCCCCTTATATAAACATGATATCAGGGCTGCAGTGTGGAGCTCCCTATTAAGCTATGGACCGGGCCGGGCCAACACTCTACTCCAGCGGAGTCCCAGCCTCAGCCTGTGGCAGAGGCAGGGTGTGTGCTGGGGAAGACTTGGGACATGCAGCCTGTCCCAGGTCTTCCCCAGCACACACCCTGCCTCTGCTAAACCATTCTCTCCCTGCATCACATCCCAGTGACACTTACTTGCTTGGCTGAGCGGGAGTCCCTGCAGGCGCCGCTGGACTGCAGAGTGCGTCGCCATCTTGGAGCCTCCGCAGCACGTGACAGTTTTATGCCAAACAGGGCATCCCCTGTATCCTTCCAGGCGTGCCCGTGCCGGCCGCTGGGAGGTACCGGCGGGGGGCTGTGCGCTCAGTGGAGGAACCGCTCACTATACTATCCGCAGAGCTGCCAGTCGCTGGCGCCCCCCTCAGCTCAGCGCCCGGGGCAGGCGCACCCCCTGCCCCCCTGGTTGTTACGCCACTGGACTCTACAGTCCGTCATCATCCGATCCCCCATAGGGGAGAGTGGCACTCTGACAGGTCAGTCCCTGCACAGTGTGCAAAGACTGTGTGACCTGTGTGACTCTATTGTCATGTGGGCTGTATAGATAGGGAAAAGGAGGACATGAGGAGCTTAGAAGGGAAATTAAATATGAGCATGTTATGTAGACAGGGTCGTTGCTATCGCTTGGAAAACTAGGCAGCGGCCTAGGGCGCACACTGCTGCCTAGGGCGCAGCCATGGCGACTGCTCTGCGAATGTTAGTCACCAGGTTTGCCATCAGGAGAAGCGGCTGTCAAAGAAAGCCTGCATGAAGTTCTCCAGCAGGCCCTGTCACAGAGATCACGCGGGTCCTGTTAGCTCATTCTTGGGCACAGAAGCCTGACAGTTCAGTGAAGCTGAAACTGAGAGCTGCTCTTCATGCTCCTTCTCAGTCTTCAAGGGCCCCCTGGGCCCCTCAGCTCCATCCTGACCTGCACCACAAGGCTCCGGCAGGCTTCATCTTCATCATTACCTGCACAGCAGATACAGCGGGGTATCTGGACTGATGCAACGGGCTGATATGTGCGCATGACCTGACTGATAATCCCAGCACTGATCCGGGCTATGAATCCTGAGCCCAAGCACATGGCCAGACCGGGCTCTTCCTCTAGGACTTAGAAGTAGCAGTCTATGTCTCCTGGACTGCCCAACTGCCACTCACACCCAGTGCTGATCTGTAGAAGGAGATCCCTGCTCTCTCTTCGCTCCACATCCCCACTTATCGGAGGAGGACCACTCCAGCTGTCATCCACTCTTAGCTCCTCTGTACACCTTCACTTTTCCGCCAGAACCAACACCCCCAACCAGCAGTATCCCCAACACACTCAGCCTATTCATATACTACCCTTGCCCATCCGTATATTACCCTAGCCCATCCATATACTACCCTGGCCAATCAGTATACTAGCCTAGCCTGTCTATATACTACCCTAGCCTGCCTATATATGAACCTAGCCTGTCCATATACAACCCTAGCCAGTCTATCTACTACCCTAGCCTGTCTACTACCCTAGCCTGTCCATATACTAAGCTAGCTTGCCCATTTATTACCCTAGCCTGTCCATATTCTACCCTAGCTTAGCCAATCCATGTACAAGCCTACCTCTTCCGTATACTAGCCTAACCTGTCCATATACTTGCCTAGCCTGTCCATATACTTGCCTAGCCTGTCCGTATACTACCCTAGCCCTTCCATATACTACCCTAGCCCGTCCATATTCTACCCTAGCCCGTCCATATTCTACCCTAGCCCGTCCACATACTACCCTAGACTGTCCGTATACTACCCTAGACTGTCCGTATACTACCCTAGACTGTCCATATACCTGTGGACCACAGCTGGCGTACCACCAATATTTGTCTGTAGGCCGGGTCCAGAGATACAGTCGTAGGTCTGCAGACCACGGCTGAAGAAGTAGGTGGAGAGGCGCTGCAACGCCTTTCCTCCTGGCAGCAGTGTTATGGCAGAATTTTTTGACACGCCACTGTATCAAAATAAGACTATATAGGGAGGTGAGGGGGTCGATACAATTACAGGAATATTTATTTTACCTTAATGCAGGGAATGCATTAAGGAAAAATATTACTTTCTTTTAGATCCACTTTAATAAGGCTAAGTTCGATGAGATTTAGGTTCCTTGACTTTTTTTAAATCCCTTTTTTTTAAGTATTCCATGTGATGGGAAAGACAATAATGTAGTGTGCAAAGGCAAATGGGAATATACGATTCAAAAGGCAAAAGTTGTTTAATATTCAAAATGTTCATCCGATTTTCTCATTCTATTTACTAGGCTTTACTTGTGTCCAATTTCTGCAGCAGAGAAGGAAAAGTGTTACTAATCCCAGGAGCATTTACTATATCTGGACTCCCACAGTACAGAGAACATGGAAATGCAATTGTTTTAGTAAATATAAACTGCTAAATAACTTTTCTCATCAGCAGTATATACAGTAGCATTCTTGTGAATGCTACATGTGTCCGGCTGAGCACTGGTTAAAGCTGGTTGATCACATGCACCCTTGCAAAAAAACAAAACTCTAGCACCAAACTGAGCATGTGCAGAGAGCCCCCAAGGCTCTGTTCTATCAGCAAATGGATTGGGGACTGTAGAAGAAGGGGAGGATCAGAGAAGACAGGATCATACAGACTTTTTACACAATGCGGAGGATTAGCCCCTTAGGATACACAGTGAGGATAACAAGCATGCTTTACTGCATATACTGCATATACAGATATACAGTTGCTGCATTGGAGCTAGCATATGGCACATGAGTCAGGAAGTAGTTACTTCTATCAGGGCCTAATCACACATGAATAACTAGCAAAACAAGAAAAAGGCTGCAGTTTTGGTTCAAGCTCTATGTTATAATAATTCAAAATACCTGATAATTAACTCCCCAGCAGATGGATATAGTCTGCCACCCCCATAAAAGAGTCATAAAAGAAAGTGTGGATAAAGCCTCTTATCTGGTAAGGTGCATGGCGTGACCTCGCGGGGATCTGCACTTGGGGGCTGATTTACTAATGAATCTGCGCTGCGCCGGTACATGCCTTAATAGGTGCGCTGGATGAAGCCCTAATTAGGCGCATGAACCGGCGGCAGCAGCAGCGCGATGTGATTGATAAGTAAAGCCGCCGCCGAACTCCCTGTTAAAGTCTATGGGGGGAAATCTTAATAGTGAATTTTAAAGGCTAATCTGCAAGTTTTGTCCTAAAAAGTTTTTGGGGACCTCAGTCCTGCCCCAATGGACATGTACCAATGCTTTTTTTATTTTTTAAAACGGCCGTTTTTTCGGGAGCAGTGATTTTAATAATGCTAAAAGTGCAATAATAAAAGTGTAATTTTCCTTTAAATTTCGTACCATGGGGGTCTCTAATGTCAGCATGTGAAAAAGCGCATGTTTCCCGTGGTTAGAACTGTCTCTGCACAAAATGTAATTTTTCAAAGGAAAAAAGCCATTTAAAACTGACTCGCGGCAATAATGAATTGTCGGCTCCCGGCAATTGCAGGAGAATTCATTCATTAAAAAAAGGAAAAAAAAAGTGTGGGGGTCCCCCCAAATTCAATAACCAGACCCTTTAGGTCTGGTATGGATATTAAGGGGAACCCCGCCGTCAATTTTAAAAAAAAATGACGTTGGGTTCCCCCCAAATATCCATAACCAGACCCTTCGGGTCTGGTGTGGAATTTAAGGGGAACTCCACTCCAAATTTAAAAAAAAATGGCGTGGAGTCCCCCCTAAAATCCACACCAGACCCCTTATCCGAGCACGTTGACCTGGCCGGCCGCAGAAAAGAGGGGGGGACAGAGCGCGGCCCCCCCCCTCTCCTGAACCGCACCAGGCCACATGCCCTCAACATTGGGAGGGTGTTTTGGGGTGCCCCCCAAAACACCTTGTCCCCATGTTGATGAGGACAAGGGTCTCTTCCCCACAACCCTTGCCCGGTGGTTGTGGGGGTCTGCGGGCAGGAGGCTTATCGAAATCTGGAAGACCCCTTTAACAAAGGGGCCCCCCAGATCCCGGCCCCCCCCCTGTGTGAAATGGTAATGGGGTACCTTGTACCTCTACCATTTCACGAGTAAAAAAAATGTAAAGGGTTAAAAACGACAAGAGCCGGTTTTGGACAAGTCCTTTATTATCTTCTTTCTTCTTTTCTTCGGGTTTCTTCTTCCTCCTCCTTCTTCTTCCTCTGCTTCTGTCTTGGGTCTTCTATGCCCGCATCTTGGCCGGCGTGTTCTTCCATCTTCTGTTCCTCCCGCTGTCCTTCTCGTCCGCATCTTCTTCTCCTTCTTGGTTTTCGCCGGAGGCGCCGCTTCCAATTGAAATCCCCGCTGTCTGCCGGACCACGCCCCCCCCCTCTGACGCCACGGGCAAGCTCTTAGGAGTGTGCTGCAAGTGCGTCAGAGGGGGGCGTGGTCACAAGTGAGAGGGCGGGCAATTCAATTTGAAGCTTGTGCGCGGCTTTTTCTTTGCCAGAGTCGCCGCTTCCAATTGAATTGCCCGCTTTCTGGAACATGTGACCACGCCCCCCTCTGACGCACAGGCACCACACGGGGACTTTCCTAAGAGCTTGCCCGTGGCGTCAGAGGGGGGGGCGTGGTCCGGCAGACAGCGGGGATTTCAATTGGAAGCGGCCGCTCCGGCGAAAACCAAGAAGGAGAAGAAGATGCGGACGAGAAGGACAGCGGAAGAAGATGGAAGAACACGCCGGGCAAGATGCGGGAATAGAAGACCCAAGACAGAAGCAGAGGAAGAAGAAGATGGAGGAAGAAGAAACCCGAAGAAAAGAAGAAAGAAGATAATAAAGGACTTGTCAAAAACCGGCTCTTGTCGTTTTTAACCCTTTACATTTTTTTTACTCGTGAAATGGTAGAGGTACAAGGTACCCCATTACCATTTCACACAGGGGGGGGCCGGGATCTGGGGGGCCCCTTTGTTAAAGGGGTCTTCCAGATTTCGATAAGCCTCCTGCCCGCAGACCCCCACAACCACCGGGCAAGGGTTGTGGGGAAGAGACCCTTGTCCTCATCAACATGGGGACAAGGTGTTTTGGGGGGCACCCCAAAACACCCTCCCAATGTTGAGGGCATGTGGCCTGGTGCGGTTCAGGAGAGGGGGGGGGCCGCGCTCTGTCCCCCCCTCTTTTCTGCGGCCGGCCAGGTCAACGTGCTCGGATAAGGGGTCTGGTGTGGATTTTAGGGGGGACTCCACGCCATTTTTTTTTAAATTTGGGGTGGAGTTCCCCTTAAATTCCACACCAGACCCGAAGGGTCTGGTTATGGATATTTGGGGGGAACCCCACGTCATTTTTTTTTTAAATTGACGGCGGGGTTCCCTTTAATATCCATACCAGACCTAAAGGGTCTGGTTATTGAATTTGGGGGGACCCCCACGCTTTATTTTTTCGTTTTTTTAATGAATGAATTCTCCTGCAATTTCCAGGAGCCGACAATTCATTATAGCCGCGAGTCAGTTTTAAATGGCTTTTTTTTTTTTCAGAATGTCATTTTGTGCAAAGACATATTTCTAACCACATGAAAAGTGCGCTTTATTCACCTGCTGACATTCCCCCCCCCCCCCCCCCCATGGTACGAAATTTAAAAAAATTATTTAAATGACGTGGGGGTCCCCCCAAATTCCATTACAGGCCCTTCAGGTCTGATATGGATATTAAGGGGAACCCCGCCGTCAATTTTTAAAAAAAATGACGTGGGGTTCCCCCCAAATATCCATAACCAGACCCTTCAGGTCTGGTGTGGAATTTAAGGGGAACTCCACCCCAAATTTAAAAAAAAATGGCGTGGAGTCCCCCCTAAAATCCACACCAGACCCCTTATCCGAGCACGTTGACCTGGCCGGCCGCAGAAAAGAGGGGGGGACAGAGCGCGGCCCCCCCCCTCTCCTGAACCGCACCAGGCCACATGCCCTCAACATTGGGAGGGTGTTTTGGGGTGCCCCCCAAAACACCTTGTCCCCATGTTGATGAGGACAAGGGTCTCTTCCCCACAACCCTTGCCCGGTGGTTGTGGGGATCTGCGGGCGGGAGGCTTATCGAAATCTGGAAGACCCCTTTAACAAAGGGGCCCCCCAGATCCCGCCCCCCCCTGTGTGAAATGGTAATGGGGTACCTTGTACCTCTACCATTTCACGAGTAAAAAAAATGTAAAGGGTTAAAAACGACAAGAGCCGGTTTTTGACAAGTCCTTTATTATCTTCTTTCTTCTTTCCTTCGGGTTTCTTCTTCCTCCATCTTCTTCTTCGTCTGCTTCTGTCTTGGGTCTTCTATTCCCGCATCTTGCCCGGCGTGTTCTTCCATCTTCTTCCGCTGTCCTTCTCGTCCGCATCTTCTTCTCCTTCTTCTTCTTCGCCGGAGCGGCCGCTTCCAATTGAAATCCCTGCTGTCTGCCGGACCACGCCCCCCCCTCTGACGCCACGGGCAAGCTCTTAGGAAAGTCCCCGTGTGGTGCCTGTGCGTCAGAGGGGGGCGTGGTCACATGTTCCAGAAAGCGGGCAATTCAATTGGAAGCGGCGACTCTGGCAAAGAAAAAGCCGCGCACAAGCTTCAAATTGAATTGCCCGCCCTCTGACTTGTGACCACGCCCCCCTCTGACGCACTGGCAGCACACTCCTAAGAGCTTGCCCGTGGCGTCAGAGGGGGGGGGCGTGGTCCGGCAGACAGCGGGGATTTCAATTGGAAGCGGCCGCTCCGGCGAAGAAGAAGAAGGAGAAGAAGATGCGGACGAGAAGGACAGCGGAAGAAGATGGAAGAACACGCCGGGCAAGATGCGGGAATAGAAGACCCAAGACAGAAGCAGACGAAGAAGAAGATGGAGGAAGAAGAAACCCGAAGGAAAGAAGAAAAGAAGATAATAAAGGACTTGTCAAAAACCGGCTCTTGTCTTTTTTTACACTGACACTTTTTTTTACTCGTGAAATGGTAGAGGTACAAGGTACCCCATTACCATTTCACACAGGGGGGGGGCCGGGATCTGGGGGGCCCCTTTGTTAAAGGGGTCTTCCAGATTTCGATAAGCCTCCTGCCCGCAGACCCCCACAACCACCGGGCAAGGGTTGTGGGGAAGAGACCCTTGTCCTCATCAACATGGGGACAAGGTGTTTTGGGGGGCACCCCAAAACACCCTCCCAATGTTGAGGGCATGTGGCCTGGTGCGGTTCAGGAGAGGGGGGGGGCCGCGCTCTGTCCCCCCTCTTTTCTGCGGCCGGCCAGGTCAACGTGCTCGGATAAGGGGTCTGGTGTGGATTTTAGGGGGGACTCCACGCCATTTTTTTTTAAATTTGGAGTGGAGTTCCCCTTAAATTCCACACCAGACCCGAAGGGTCTGGTTATGGATATTTGGGGGGAACCCCACGTCATTTTTTTTTAAAATTGATGGCGGGGTTCCCCTTAATATCCATACCAGACCTAAAGGGTCTGGTTATTGAATTTGGGGGGACCCCCACGCTTTTTTATTGGTGTTTTTAATGAATGAATTCTCCTGCAATTTCCAGGAGCTGACAATTCATTATAGCCGCGAGTCAGTTTTAAATGGCTTTTTTCCTTCAGAATGTCATTTTTCACATGCTGACATTACACCCAGGGCCGCCATCAGGGGGGTACAGGCAGTACACCTGCAGGGCCGCCATTAGGGGGGTACAGGGATTACACCGCCCGGGGGTCCCCAGGGGCCCCCAGGGGCCCGGATGGGAACCACCCTAAAACAAAAAAAAACTTTTTTTTTAGTTTTATTTTTTTAAGGGCTCCGAAGGTCCCCAGGGGCCCGGAGGCCACTAAGGGCCCCAGATGGCAAGCCCTTTTTTTTAAATAAAATATATATATTTAAAAAAATATATATATTTTTTTAATATATTTATTTTTTTTTTTTTTTTATGAAAGGGCCCAGAGGTCCCCAGGGCCCTGGAAGGCAACCCCCTTGTTTTTTTAATTTTTTCCAAAAAATGTTATATTTAAAAAATATATATATATGTATTTTCTCTCTTTTTTATTTTTATTTGATAAAGAGCACAGAGGTCCCCAGGGCCCCGGATGGCTACCCCCCTTTTTTATATATATTTTTCTTTATTTCTTATTTCTGTCAACATTTTTGTAAAGGGCCCCCCCGCTCCTCAATTTGCGGCACCACCCCCCCCCCCCCCGCTTCTCAATTTCATGCGGCAGCACCCCCCCCCCCCCGGTTCTCTGCTCCAGGGGGCCCATGCCTGAAGCTGTGTAAGGGGCCCCAAAATTCATGATGGCGGCCCTGTACACCTGTAAGGGGCCCGGGGGTCCGGAGGTGCCCAGATGCCTGGAGGCCCCCCAGCGCCCCAGATGGTAACCCCCCTCTTTTTTTTTTTGTATATATATTTGGTAGTTGGTTTTTGTAGGATTTTTTATTAAAGGGCCAATTTTTGGAATTTAATATTTTTTAGCAGTCTGGAGGTCCCCAGGGGCCCAGAGGCCCCCAGGGCCCCGGGTGGCAACCCCCCATATTTTTTGTTATTAAAGGGCCAATGTTTTGTTTTAGGGGTCTGGAGGTCCCCAGTGGCCCGGAGATCCCCAGGGCTCCAGATGACAACCCCCCACCTTTAAAAAAAAAACAAAACAAAAAAAATTATATATTTTTTGGTTATTTTTTTAACATATATATATATAATATAATTATGAAAGCTCCCAGAGGGCCCCAGATGACAACCTTTTTGCTTCTAAAAATGTTATAAACATTTTCCCCAGGTTTGTTACTTTTTACTTTAATTTCTTTTTTAAAGTGTATTTTGTGCGTGAAGTCGAGAGAGAGGAGCTGGACTTGCAATCGCCATCCTTCTCCATGCCCCCGGTGGCAATGGTGGGTGTGAGGGGGGCCTCCCACTCACCCCACCTGCTACACTTGGGAGCCCGATGGGACAGAGGGACTCCCCCTATGAGGGAGTGTAGCCCACCCAGCCAGCCCTGTAGGTCCTTCGCCTCCCTTTATTTTAGGAGACCTCATGGCCAAAGTGCGTGCAAGTGTGGTGTTTTTTGTGGGGGGGGGGGGGTGGGCGTACTAAGCACAGGCTTGCTTAGTACCTTGCTTAGCACACCCATCGGGAGCCGGGCTGAGACCACCAAACTCAATTCACATGTAGCCGAGACCGGGATCCGAACCCTTGGCTGCAGAGGTGAACAGCTTGTCAGCGCAGTGCCATTCACGTTGAGCCACCGCAGCTCCCACCCCATGTTATTTTTTTTTAGATTTTTGGTAGTTATTTTTTATTAAAGGGCCCAGAGCTCCCAAGGCAACCCCCTTTTTTATTATTTTATATATATAGATATATATATATATAGATATTGTAATTTATTTTTCATTAAAGAGCCCAGAGGTTTATTTTTATTAAAGGGCCCAGTGGTCCCCAGGGCCCCCGGATGGCTACCACCCTTTTTAATATATATTTTTCTATATGTATTTTTTAGTAAAGGAACCCCCCGCTTATCAAATTGCGGCAGCCCCCCCCCTTCTTAATATCAGGCGGCACCCCCCCCCCCCTATTCTCTGCTCCAGGGGGCCCATGCCTGAAGCTGTGTAAGGGGCCCCATAATTCCTGATGGCGGCCCTAATTGCCCCCCCCCCATGGTACGAAATTTCAAGGAATTTTTCACTTTTATTGTTGCACTTTAACCACTTCCATACCGCGCCTATTCTGGCACTTCTCTCCTTCATGTAACAATTATATTTTCTTCCTTGAAACTTACTCAGGACCCCCAAACATTATATATATTTTATTAACAAACACCCTAGGGAATAAAGTGGCGGCCATTTTTTCGGACACATTTCCAACAGTATTTGTGCCAAAAATTTGCAAACTTTTTTTTTTTTTTTTGGCTTTCAAAAAAAAAACTGTTTCATGAATGACAAAATAAGAAAGCAGTAAAGCTGGCCCAATTTTTAGGGATAAGGTAAAAGATGATGTTACACCGAGTAAATAGATACCTAACTTGTCACGCTTTCATATTGCGCACACTCATGGAATGGCGCTAAACTTCGTTATTAAAAATCTCCATAGGCAACGCTTGACTTTTTTTCTCAGGTTACCACTTTTGAGTTACAGAGGAGGTCTAGTGCTAAAATGATTGCTCTCGCTCTAACGCACGCTATGATACCTCACATGTGGGGTTTGAAGGATGTTTACATATGTGGGTGGGACTTGCATGCGTGTTCGCTTCTGAGTGCGAGCTACTAGGGACACGAGCATTTAAATTCCTTTTTTATTTAATTTTTTAACTTAATATTTTCATTTTTGCACTTGTTTGTCCCTTTTTTTGTATTATTTTTCACTTTTCTTCCTATTACAAGGAATGTAAACATCCCTTGTAATAGGACTAGTGTGTGACAGGTCCTCTTTATAGAGAAAGGCGGGGTCAATTAGACCCCACATCTGTCCTCCAGGCTGGAAAGCATGGAATTGGTAAAAAAAAAAACATCTCATGCTTTCAGCTGCGATCATGTTCGTTCAGCACAGTAGTGTAGTGTGTAGCATGTTCACCTAGCAGCAAAAAGGTTGCTGGTTCGAATCCCGCCCGTGACACTATCTGCCTGCATGTTCTCCCTGTGCGGGTTTCCTCCCACAATCTAAAAACATGCTGTAAATTGGATCCTGTCTAAATAAGCCCTAATATGCAGTAGGATATTTAGGTTTTGTGCTTCCCTAGGCCTGACCAAATTTTGGCACCCCCCTAATAGAAAAATGACCCACCCTTCCTGTCAAGGCCACACCCTGTTTTTTTATGACCCACCCAGGAATTTTCAGGGGACACACACAAGTTCTGTGGGGGGGGGGGGGGGGCACAGGAGACCCTTAATTTGCCTAGTTTTTCGATCACTTCCTGTTTGGCTATGGGGCAGGAAGTGAAGGCCAATCTCCCCAAACGGACAGGGATAATACAAAATAAACTGACAGAGCTTCTAACCCCCCCCCCCCAACTCTATCCAAAATGAAAGAAATCCAAAAAATAAAAGTGATGATTATTGTTCCAGTTTAACCCCAAATTTCAGATCATTTTATTGAGAGGCTTAAGAAAATATAACCATGCCAATAGGCCAGGATCCAGCGTTGCTAATATGTATGAATGTGTGTTAGGGACCCCCACAAACACCACCCAATGTTAAATCAACTATTTTCTTGTTTGTTTTGGGGATGCCTGCACCCCTGATAGGGTAAAGACACCTCACAAATGTTGTCACTTTCTACTTAATTCATTCACTTCCTGCCACACAGCCAAACAGGAAGTGAGGGAAACACCTGAGTAATGTTTTGTTGGGGACACACAGATCAATATAAATAGTTTCCCATTTTGGAAATGGCATTTTGCTGTGTACACCCCAAATTAGTAGGAATCTTGGACTTTGGGGTCCATTTACTAAAGGCAAATCCACTTTGCACTACAAGTGGACAAGCAAGGAAGAAAACTCAAAACTTGGCGGGATTGGAAGTAAAAACCATCAGTGCTTCCCTTCTGATTTTCATTGCCTACGCTTCTACTGCAGAGCGGCTTTGCCTTTACTAAACCCCAAAATAACTAATCATTTGGGGTGTACACTGCAGTGCAATTTGCTTAATGGTGACACTAGTTAGATTGACCTGTGTCCCAAAGAAAAGACCATTGGTAGGGTTTTAACCTCACTTCCTGTTCAGCTGTGTGACAGGAAGTGAAGCCAATTTTAGAAAAAGGGACACAAAGCCCAGCCTAAAAACACTAGCAGGGGTTCTAACACTCAATTGGCTTCCCTCAAACAACCCACAATTAGAATAGGATTGTCTTGTGCTAGTTTCAAGCACAGCGCTGTAAATCAGCACTTCAAGCCTGTCCACCAATACACCACCCCCCCCCACCCCCCCTCCAACAGGCCATGTTTGCAGCTTTTCCTACATCTTGCACATGTGCTTTAAAAATGTCAGTCTGGACATCAGTTCTAGGAAACAATACTTACCGCTTTGTCCTTCCTTTTCTGGTGACTAAACATTTCATGCATACACACCAGGAAAGAGCTTAGAGACAAATCACACTTGATGGTTTAGGCCCAAACTAGTTCAGCTGCAGCGGTTGAAATCCATAGCAGGAAAAAAATATCACAAAACAAACTTCAAAATGTGAAAGTAATTTTATTGGTCCACAAAACAAGGAAAGCAAAACAAAAAATTACAAATAAACACACCAAAAATATATAAAAACACCTAAAAACAAAAAAGACCAACGTTTATTTCACAGTCATTGGAAAATAAATCATGCTTTTGAAATAACAGGATAGACCCACAGGATTAAAACATTAGTCATTAACATCTTGAGAAACATTTAGCAAAATTATGCAGCAGAGAAAACATCAAAAAATACAAAACTTGCTCCAAAACATCTCTGTTTCGCTCCGCCATTACTTCCAGCCAGCAAATCTGCCCCCTCTGAGGGGCAGCTGACACGTGCAGTATCCACGCTTTTTATAACATGTGTGCTAATGAACCAATTGGAAACACATGAAGAAATGTCAGCCTCTAGTTTGTGTGCACTTGTAACTGCTTACACCTGTTAAGGATGTCCTTAAATTACTAAGCCAAAAAAAAAGCTTTCTGAGCATGCTCAGAAAGATGCAAGTCATTTTCAGGATGAAACTTCCAACTTCTTTTTCTAACTGTTCGAGCATGCCCAGTTCACTCGAAATGCAGTACCAGAATCAAATCTGCAATGGCGGATGAAAGCATTAGAGGTGTTTAATTATTTTTTGGTCCCCCTGAAGTGATGCTTTACAAGCTGAACGGGAGGTCTTATAGAATTTTTACGTAACAAACCTAAATAGTAATAATTTAAACGCCCCTGTCCCTAGTAGCTCGCAGTCAGAAGCGAACAAGCAGCATTTTTATTGTTTCCGGTTACCAGTTTAGATTTTCAGATGAGGTCTAGTGCTAAAAATATTCCTCTTGCTGTTACGCACGCTATGATACCTCACATGTGTGGTTTGAAGAATGTTTCCATATGTGGGCGGGCCTTAAATGTGTAAGCCCCGCCCACATATTGAACCCCCGTTCAAACCCCACATGTGAGGTATCATAGCGTACGTTAGAGCGAGAGCAATACTTTTAGCACTAGACCTCCTCTGTAAATCTAAACTGGTAAGCTGAAACACATAAAAAAGCGTTGCCTATGGGTATTTTCAAGTACTGAAGTTTGGCCCCATTCCATGAGTGTGTGCAATATTAAAGTGTAACATGTTGGGTATCTATTTACTCGGTGTAACATCATCTTTCACATTATGGCCATAAATTGGGCTAACTTTAGTGTATTCTTAATTTGTAACCACTTGAGCCCCAGAGCATATTACTGGTCACTGACGGGGCCATTTTTTGCATTTCAACACTGCGTCATTTTGACTGACAATTGCGTGGTTGTGCGACGTGGCCCCCAAACAAATTTGGCGTCCTCATCCTCCCCTCCCCCCCTAAAAAGTTTTATTTATTTTTTTGTTGGTGGTATTTGATCACGTTTTTTCTTATTTTTGCTTGACCCAAAAATATAGCGACAATTTGGTAAATAAAAAAACATATTTTTTACTGTTTGCTATAATAAATCTCCCTCAAAATATATTCAAAAAATGTTTGCCCTCAGTTTAGGCCGATAAGTATTCTTGGACATATTTTTGGTTGCAAAAAATCACAATAAGCGTTTAATTGGTTTGGGCAAAAGTTCTAAGTAGGGGTTGGTCTTATGGGTTTTTTTGGAATAATTTTTTGTTTTACTAGTAATGGTGGCTATCATTTTTTTTTCTGGCTACTGCGACATTGTGGCGGACACATTTTTGTGAGATTTGGCATTTTTCTAGCGAGCAATGGTATAGAAATGCATTGCTTACTATAAAAATGACACTGGCAGGGAAGGGGTTAACACTAGGGGCGCGGAAGGGGTTGAATATGTTACCTTGGTGTGTTCTAACTGTAAAGGGGGTGGGACTGTGTAGGGGAAATGACAGATCGCTGTTCATACATTGTAGGGACAGACGAGCAGGCATTCCCCCCCCCCCCCTGACAGGACCGGGATAAAGGGGAACTCCACCCCAAATTATAAAAAAAAAACGGCGTGGGGGTCCCCCTTCAGGTGCACAACAGGCTCTTAGATTTGATCTGGAACATAAGGGGTTAAACCCACGCCAAAAAACGGCGTGGGGTTCCCCCTCAGATCCAGACCAAACCCTTCTCCCAGGCACGCAGTCTGGCCGGACAGGAATGGGGGTGGGGACGAGCGAGCGCCCCCCCCCCCTCCTGAGCCGTACCAGACCACATGCCCTCGACATGGGGGAGTGTGTGCTGTGGGGGAGGGGGGCACTGCCCCCCCACCCCAAAGCACTCTTGTCCCCATGTCGATAGGGACAAGAGCCTCTTCCCGACAACCCTGGCCGTTGGTTGTCGGGGTATGCGGGCGGGGGGCTTATCAGAATCTGAGAGCCCCCTATATTAAGGGGGCCCCCAGATTCTGGCCACCCACCCTATGTGAATGAGTATGGGGTACATCGTACCCCTACCCATTCACCGGGTGGAAAAGTGTAAACACAAATAAACCACACAGAAAAAAATAATTTATTAGTCAGCTCCGGGGGTCTTCTGCCGGGACCCCCCACCACCAGCCCATTGGGCCCCGGGCTTCGCCGTCTTCTGCCGGGGGGGACACCCACCGATGCTCTCCGCCATGTCCAGCCAGGCCCCCACCCCAAAATAAGCTCTTTCACATCCGGGGGGGGGCCGGCCGAAAAAAGCAGAGAACAACGGGGGCGGAGCCCCTCGGTCTTCCAGACGTTTTCTGCCGGGGGGGCTCCAGCCCCGCACCGGTCTTCGCCGCCGCCTTCCGCCGGGGGGGGACACCCACCGATGCTCTCGGCCATGTTCGGCCAGGCCCCCTACCCCAAATCAAGCTCTTTTACATCCGGGGGGGGCCGGCGGAAATGGCGGAGAACAACGGGGGCGAAACCCCTCCTCGGTCTCAGTGCAGCTCCTCCCACTGGCAGTAGTTCCGGCTCCTCCCACTCCCTTCAGTTTGCATCCTGCTGGAGAGGAGTGAAGACCTTTTTCCTGAGCTCCTGAGTTCCAGTGCTTCCAGCCACCAAGACCAGCCTCCAGCCCCAGCCCCCGGAAGAGGGGAGGGATGGCCTCCCTCAGCCCAGGGGAAGGACCAGCATCCGGCCTCCGGAGGAACCAGCAGCACCTGCCCTCCAGCCAGACCACCACCACCATCAGCAGGGAGGACCGTCTCTTCCTAGGGACCCAAGAAGGACTCACAGATTGGACCACTCCCCAGCCAGGTGAGACGGAGGCTAAAGCTAGGAAGAGGCGGGAGAAGATCAAATCCCTGCTGGTGAAGATATCCCAGGCCTGCGTGGAAAAAATGACATCTCTCGCAGGCCTGAGGGACAAGAGGGACAGGTGTACCAGTACTAGGAGGTCGGAGTTTAGGGGGGCCATCAACACCCTAAACCTGGAAGTTAAAGAAATCTGGGAATATTTAGGGGGGTTTTTTGAACGTGGGGCTGGGGAGGTGAGCTTCTTAGAGGAGCTCAGGAAGACCCTCCAGCAGGCAAGCCGGGAAGGAACCCAGGCGGCGAGGAGGAAAAGCGGGCGATCAGAGTCCCAACCCCCCAAGCAGCCGGGGAAGTCAGGAGAGCCTGGGTGTAGTAGGGGTGGGAGTTCCGGTGGTACAGGGCCCAGCATGGCCATAAAACCTGGGGAGGGCTCCCGGGAGTCAATCCCTCGGTCCGTGAAAGGGACTGGGGGGTTGGCCAGGTCGGGGGAGTCCAGTGATCCAGGAGGTCGCAGGGCCCAAGCGCCGCCGGAGGTACCCCCCCGGCGTCTACAGGTCAGCATGCCCAGGCTCCCTCAGGATGGTCACGCTGCTGCTGCTGCTGCTGTGGAAGCCCGCTGTGTGCCTGTCTCCAGGACCCCCCAGCCTGCAGTAGAGCGGGAGGACCTGGTAAGTGCAGCGCCAGTGACTGCTCCTGCGGCTAGTGAGCCATCGGGTGAGAGGCAGGTGCATGGCGGTGAAGTAGAAGTTCAGACAGCAGCAGGAAAAATACTTGTTTGCAGTGTGGCCAAGATGGCGCCGGCTGCTGGGGGAGGAGCATCTGAGGCCAGCATCAGGGACCCAGAAGTGCCCCCCCCGCGAACCGGAAGTGCCCCCCGCGGACCGGAAGTGACCCCCCCGCGGACCGGAAGTGACCCCCCCGCGGACCGGAAGTACCCCCCGCGGACCGGAAGTGCCCCCCCCCCGCGAGTTTGCAGCCAGTGTCACCGGCTTGGAGGACCCGGGGGATGAGAGATCGGGTGTAATGGACAATAGAATGGACGGTATAATGGACGGTATGTTGCCTACCCCCCAGGTCCCCATGAACATAGCCACAGGCCCCGAGGGGCTCCCTGCAGCACAGGCGGGGTGGGGGGAATGTCAGGTGGGACCCCTCCCGGTGGACTGTGTAGCCTATGACTTTATCCGGCAGTTGGAGGGGTCCCAGGGGGGCATCGCCCCAGTACAGGTTGAGTCCCAAGGGGCTGGTGAGATCGCGGAGGGGTCTGGGTGGGGGAGTTTGGTGGGGGTGGTACCCCCCTCTGCTGTGGTCCCGGGGGGGGGGGAGCCTGTAGTCAGGCCAAAGGTGGTGGGTCAGGGTGGTCAGGGTATATCAGCGGGGGTGGGTGCAACACCACCGGCAGGGATGGGGGCCCCCCCGTCCCCCCCCACTTCTGGGGGTGCTGAGGGGGGTGCCCCACTTCCGGAGAACATCTTTCGGGGGTCTCCGGAGGCCAACTTATTGTCTGCCCTAAAGGGGGGTCGCTCTTTCGCCCAGGTGTTGGGCTCTCGTGCCCCTCTGGACCACCTGTACAGCCGGTTTGGCGCCCAGAATTTCCGCGCCCCCCCTGCTGACCAGGAGAGGACGCAGGGGTCGGCGTGGACGAGGGGTACAGGCGGTCCAGAGAGGAGGCGTAGGAATGTTGTCCAGCTTCGGTACGAGGGTCCGGACCCCTGCCCCGCTCGAGGTGAGGTGGTGGGCCTGGTACTCTCCTTGGGTTTTGGGGTGGATGACCTTTTTGCTGTCATCCATCCCACCAACACACGGGAGTTTGATATAAGTTTTGTCACTCCCGTGTGTATGGAACGCTTTATCACCAGCTTTGGGTTGGTGAGGGGCGTTGACCCTTGGAAGAGGTACAGGCTCATTTCCATCTCCAGGCAGGAGGAGGTTAAGAACATCACCATCCTGGTGAGGAATGAGTCGCTCCCTCCGGAGGACATTGCCACCTGGCTCGGGAGGTACGGGCAGTTGCAGACCCCCCTGAGGAAGAACCTTGATGAGCGCGGGGTCTGGACCGGGGCTTGGTTGACCAGGATCCGGCTCAAGAGGGAGGGCAACAGTGTTGCCCACCTCCCTGGCAGCGCCTTTCTAGGCAGAGACCGGATCCTGGCGTTCTACCCGGGACAGCCCCGTCGTTGCTTCAAGTGCGGCAGCCCGACCCACATGAGCTCGGACTGCACGGTGGTCAGATGTGGCCGGTGCCACGAGTTTGGCCACCAGTCCGAGTCATGTGGGAAGATATGCTGCAACTTGTGTGGTGAGATGGGGCACCCATTTAGCAGGTGTCCCAAAGCATATCGGGGTTCTTCCTCAGGGGGGGGACCTCCCGGGCCGGGAGCGGCCGAAGCCCCCCCGGCGAGTGATGGCCGGGGGGGTGGGGATCCTGGAGCCCCTAGTACTGCTCCGGAGGGACCAACAGGCCCATTGCCTCAAAGAAGGCGGAGCAGGCGTGGGCGTGGGGCTCCCCCCCCGGGGGACACGGGCTCGGTTGGCCAGGAGGCTCCCGATCCTCCGGAGGGCGGAGCCGGTGGGGAGGAGTCGGGGAGGCCTGGGGGTCCCGGGCCTGAGGGTCCGGGGCCAGGGCCTTCCCCTCCTAATGTTGCAGGGCCGATCCCCATCCCCCTTCCCTCTCCCCCTCCTCACCATTGCCCCTCCCCTCCACCTGGCCCTCCATCTGTTTCCCCATGCCCTCCTCCCTCATCTTCCCCTCCTCGTACCCCCCCCCCCCTCGTCCCCCCCCTCCCAAGTCCCGTCCCCCCCCTCCCCCTTCTTCTTCCCGTTCAGTTAAGTCTGGTCCCCCCCCTGTCCTCTCCCCTGTCTCTGGCCCCCCTCCTGCCTCTTCCATTCCCCCCCCTTCTGGACCCAGAGTCTCCTCTGGCCCTGTGGCCATGGAGATGGAAGCTGCTCGAGCCTCATCCAAGAGGGAAATCTCGAGCAGCGGGTCCGAGGAGGGGGGTGGTGTAGTCATCTCGGAGAGGTGGCAGGAGTGGGAGCAGGTGAGACGCAAAAAGAAGAAGGGGAAGGCTGCCAGATCTGGGGGCGGGAAGTCCCCAGTGAAGGGTGGGGTTCCCCCAGGGGCACGAAGTGGGGTGTCCCTGGGGAACCCGTTTGGTATCTTCTCCTCCTCCTCGGGCTCAGAGGAGGAGGAAGTGTAGATATGTAAATATGTTTTTGTATTTGTAGTATGAAGGAGAACGTGACCACTTTCAATCATTCTGATGGCGGTACCCTCTCCAATACGGCTTGCGACCATTAATGTCGCAAGTATTCGTTCTGCAGGAGCTCGTTTTATGGCCTTCGATTTTCTCAGCCGTGTTGAAGCTGACATTTTGTTTTTGCAGGAGACCTGGCTGGCATCTGTGGCAGAGATGCATCTAGCAAAGAGGGAGTGGAGATGTGGGCCCTCCCTCTGGTCTCTTGCGGCCGAGCCCTGCAGTGGGGTTGCGGTCCTTTTTAAGACTGGTCCGGTGGCTTGCCGGCGAGTGATTGAAGTGGAGATCGGTAGATGTCTGGTGGTGGACGCTGTCGTGAGGGGGCAATTCCTCCGGCTCATAAATTTTTATGGGCCTCAAACTAGGAGGGAGAGGAGGAGCCTCCTTACGGCGGTTAAGCCTTATCTTTTTACGTCCCAGCAGGTGATTTTTGGTGGCGATTTCAATATGATCACTAGGCCCAAAGACCGGGCAGGTGCCGCCAACCCTCTGGGATATGATAGTATTTTTTTGAATAACGTAGTGAGGGAGGCCAGGTTGGTGGATGTGCACGTTCGTCACCTCCCCAACCTCACTGGTTTCACATTTTCCCGAGGTAGTAGTAAGAGTAGATTAGATAGGTTTTTTTTAAAGGAGGACTCTGTCTGCTCGGCTCCTGAGCTGCAGTCGGTAGAGTTCTCCGATCACTGTATGGTATCTGTGGCCCTGAATGTCGCTGACACTCCTCAGAAAGGGAGGGGTTTGTGGCGCCTGAATGGGTCGCTACTGGAGGATCCTGAGGTTAGGGAAGCCTATGAGGTTTTCTTCCTGGGCCAGACCTCGCTCCTTGAGGGCAACTGCTCCCGCCTTGAGTGGTGGGAAGTAGTTAAAAAGAGGTCTGGCGACTTTTTCCGGGAAATCTCTGGGTACAGGGCAGCTTCCAAGTACCAGGCTTACCAGAGACTACGCAGGCAGCTTGACCGCCTGGTGTCCTCTGGGGGCTCTCAGGAACAGATATCCGGTCTGAAGGCGCAGATGAAGGAGTGTCAGTACGACCGTCTCGCCTCCCTGGTTTTTGAGAGGGATTATGGGAAGTTTATCTCTCCTGATCCCTACAGGAGCTGTGGTGAGGTGGCAAGGTCGAAGGTCGTACATGGCCTGAGGGATGCCTCAGGATCTCTGGTCCGGTCCAGATCGGGGATCCTGGGTGTCGTCAGAGACCACTTTTCGGACCTCCTGAAGAAGCGGCCTCTAGACATGGAGAAAGTCAGGGAATTCCTTGATGAGACCCCGCTGGAAGCGGGGTCTGACCTTCCTGACTCTCTGACAGAAGAGATCTCGGTAGCTGAAGTTGAGCAGGCTATTAGCTCTTTAGCTTCTAAAAAGTCACCTGGGCCCGATGGGCTCACGGCCGAGTTCTACAAAACCTTTAAGAGCCTCTTGGCTCCTCATCTGAGGGACGTGTTTAGTGAATGTTTGGCCTATGGCCTGCTGCCTCCCTCAATGAGAAGGTCAGCTCTGATCCTACTGTCAAAGGGGAAAGATCCGTCTGTGGTGGAGAATTGGCGTCCGATCGCCCTTCTTACCACAGATAGGAAGATACTGGCAAAGATCTTGTTTACACGTCTGTCTGCTTTGGCGGGCAGGATGCTGTCTCCCTCTCAGCACTGCACAATTCCTAGCCGGGGCACTTTTAGTGCCGTCCTGAGCGTCCGGGAGGCTGTGGAAAGGTGCAGGGCTGATGGCAGCGAGCGGTATCTGCTTGCATTGGATCAGGCTAAGGCGTTTGATCGGGTGAACCACGAGTACCTTTGGCTGCTTCTGAGGAGATACGGTCTGCCTGATCGATTCGTTGATTGGCTGCAGGTATTGTATAGGGGAGCTGAGAGCTTCCCTCTTGTCAATGGTTGGGTGGGCCGGGCCTTTGCCGTGGACTCTGGCGTCCGGCAGGGGTGCCCGCTGAGCCCCCTCCTGTACATCTTTGCGGTCGACCCCTTCGTAAGGAGGCTAGACTGCGGGCGTCTGGGGGGGGTTCCGGTGGGGCCTCTCGGGGGTCCGGTTTCGGCGGTGAGGGTTGTGGCCTATGCGGACGACGTCTCGGTGGTGGTATCTGGTCGTGAGGAGGCCCATTATGTGGAGTCCCAGATCGGGTGCTACTCTGAGGCGTCAGGCTCGCTGGTCAATTGGGACAAGAGTGAAGTTTTCTGGTTGGGGAAGGAGGGGGAGCAGTTCCCCCTTCCGGACGTGTTCCCCACGCCCGTACCAGAGATTCGAGTTCTTGGCATTCATTTCGGCCCGGGTGATTATCCCAAGCTAAACTGGGAGCGCAGGCTGGTGAGTGCCACTCGGAAGGTGAAGGCCTGGAAAGGTTGGAAACTTTCCCTGAGGGAAAGGGTAAGCTTGGTCAAGACGTACTTATTGCCTGAGTTTCTCTTTGTAAGCTATGTGTGTCTTTTGCCAGCATCTCTCTATGCTCGGGTCTATGGTCTGTTCTTCCTGCTGTTGTGGGGAAGCAGACTGAACCTGATCAAGAGGGAGGTCACATACCGCCAGCGACGGCAAGGTGGGTTGGACATGGTCAACCCGGTGGTGTTCTTTGTCACCATCTTTGTTAAATACAATTTGCAGTCCATATTTGTGGACGAGCCTTCCTGGTGGGAGTGTTCATGCAAGGACTGGCTCTTGCTGTTCTTGAGGCAGTGGGGGGAGGGGGGGAGGCCCGGCGATCTGAGGAGATCGCATGGGTATCTCCCTTCCTATGTCCCCCTGGCATTAAAGGTACTGAGGCAGTGGCGGATAACTGCCCTGGAGGTGGGCTCTTTGGGTCGGCGGGAGCTGTACCTGAGGGTCATGGCCTCGGACATTTTGAAGCCCCTGTCTTTGAGGGACTGCCCTGAGAGGGTCCTCACGGAGGGGCTAGCCCTCTTGAATTCTTCTAGAATTCCAAGTAAGTTTTGGGATCTCGCATGGAGGTCGTTCCATGGACGACTCTATGTCCGTGCGAATCTCAAATACAGGAACCTGGGGGACAGGGACTGCCCCCGTCAGGAATGTGGTGGGACATTGGAGACCATGGACCATTTTCTGGTCCAATGTCCCTTCAACATGGAGGTTCTTACGAAGGTAGGGGGTGCCATTGGCTACCCCCGCCTTCCGGCCCTGACCTATGCTGAGCGAGTGTATGGTGATTTTGGGGTCCGCAGGGGATTTGAGTTATCGTCACTTTATTTAGTCAGCCTAGTTGTGCTTTATTACACTTGGCACGCTCGGTGTTTGGTGTCCACTAGGGACAAAATCCTGCCTGTGCATGAGGTGGTGGGCGGTATCTTTCGGGAGTTGGTGAAGGTGCGGGATCTGGAAAGGAGCAGGGTCGGGCCTGAGAGGTGTGCCCATTTATGGAGGGGGTTCCTCTTCCAGCCCCCTTAGGTCACGGCTCTGCCCCTCTCCATGGGTAGGGGCATCTATCCTTTTTCACCCCCTTAGATTTTGTTTATGGTATTTTTTTGAAATAAGGCTACAGACATGTCTGACTATCATGTTCTTGCTCATACGTGGGTTGTAGGTATTTGTTGTTGTGATGGTGGGGTGTGTTGTGGGTTGGCGATGATCTGGACAGTAGTGGTTTCTATGGACTTTAATATCTCCCTACTGTACCAGTGAGCCGTTTTAAGTGTTTTTTTTTGGCAATGATCTGGGCAAGCTTTTCTGATGGACTATAAAGACTTTCTCTTGTACCAGTGAGCCTGTTGTAAATACCTGTTCTGGTGCTATTTTTCTTTCTTTATAGTTATTTCTTGGTGGGTGGAGGTCGGTGATTTGATGGTTTGTGTTTTGTTGTTTGTTTTTGTGTTATTTGGTTTATTTAGTTATTTTGTTTATTTTATATATTTGTTAACCTTTTGGTCGTAGTTTTATAAATAAAAAATTACCCCTCCTCGGTCTTCGCCTTCCGCCGGGGGGGTACACCTACCCCCCCCCGGTCTTCGCCGCCGCCTTCCGCCGGGGAGAGAGACACCCACCGATGCTCTCCGCCATGTTCGGCCAGGCCCCCTACCCCAAATCAAGCTCTTTTACATCCGGGGGGGGCTGGCGGAAATGGCGGAGAACAACGGGGGCGTCGCCACTCCTCGGTCTTCTAGCCGTCTTCTGCCGGGGGGGGAAACACCCACCCATGCTCTCCGCCATGCTCGACTGTGCCCCCACTCCAAAATGAAGCTCTTTTACATCCGGGGGGGGCCGGCCGAAAACAGCGGAGAACAACGGGGGTGTCGCCCCACCTCGGGCTCCTCCGCTTCTGCCTGGCTCCTCCCGAGGCCAGGGCTTCTTTCGCCGTCTTCCGCCGGAGGGCGCCACTCTCCGGGCTTCTCGTCGTTGTCTTCCGCCGCGGGGGCCAGGCCTTCTTCTTTGCCGCCCCCTTCGAATTTTTCGGCCTGGACGGGGGTCGCACATCCCATCCAGGACTTGGACGTGGCGGGCTTCTCGTCGCTCTCTTCTGCCGCTGCCCCCTTCACCACGAAGCTCCGTGCTTGTTTGATGAGGGCAGCGGGCTTCCGACGTCTTCTACCGGAGCGAGGGTCGTACATCCCACTCCGGATTTCGTCGCCGGCTTCTGCCTGGCTCCAGGAGTAGCCAGGTCTTGTCTTCGCTGTCTTCCGCCGCGGGGTGACACTCGCGGGCTTCTTCTTCCATTCGATGTTGACACGGCGAGGTCCGGCGCTGAAATGCCTTCTGAGCGGCGGGCAAGGACTTATATTGGCATTGGGCGTGGGCGTGGTTATGCCAACATGTGACCTTAACCCATGTGACAGTGATGTCACATCACATCACTGTCACATGGGTTAAGGTCACATGTTGGCATAACCACGCCCACGCCCAATGCCAATATAAGTCCTTGCCCGCCGCTCAGAAGGCATTTCAGCGCCGGACCTCGCCGTGTCAACATCGAATGGAAGAAGAAGCCCGCGAGTGTCACCCCGCGGCGGAAGACTGCGACGAGAAGCCCTGGCTGCTCTCTGGAGCCAGGCAGAAGCCGGCGACGAAATCCGGGGTGGGATGTACGACCCTCACCCCGGAGAAGACGACGGAAGCCCGCTGCCCTCATCAAACAAGCACGGAGCTTCGTGGTGAAGGGGGCAGCGGCAGAAGACGGCGACGAGAAGCCCGCCACGTCCAAGTCCTGGATGGGATGTGCGACCCCCATCCAGGCCGAAAAATTCGAAGAGGGCGGCAAAGAAGAAGGCCTGGCCCCCGCGGCGGAAGACAACGTCGAGAAGCCCGGAGAGTGGCGCCCTCCGGCGGAAGACGGCAAAAGAAGCCCTGGCCCCTAGTAGGAGCCAGGCAGAAGCCGGCGACGAAATCCGGGGTGGGATGTACGACCCTCACCCCGGAGAAGACGACGGAAGCCCGCTGCCCTCATCAAACAAGCACGGAGCTTCGTGGTGAAGGGGGCAGCGGCAGAAAACAGCGACGAGAAGCCCGCCACGTCCAAGTCCTGGATGGGATGTGCGACCCCCGTCCAGGCCGAAAAATTCGAAGGGGACGGCGGCAGAAGACCCTCAAAGTTAAAACCACGTTAACCAGGTGAATGGGTAGGGGTACGATGTACCCCATACTCATTCACATAGGGTGGGGGCCCGAAATCTGGGGGCCACCTTATTAAACGGGGCTCCCAGATTCTGATTGGCTCCCGCCCGCATACCCCGACAACCAATGGCTAGGGTTGTCGGGAAGAGGCTCTTGTCCCGATCGACATGGGGACAAGAGTGCTTTGGGATGGGGGGGCAGCGCCCCCCTCCCCCAAAGCACACACTCCCCCATGTCGAGGGCATGTGGTCTGGTACGGCTCAGGAGGGGGGGGGGGCGCTCGCTCGTCCCCACCCCCATTCCTGTCCGGCCAGACTGCATGCCTGGGATGAGGGCTTGGTACGGATCTGGGGGGGAACCCCACGCCGATTTTGGCGTGGGTTAACCCCTCACGTTCCGGACCAAGCCGGAGAGCCTATTGTACCCCTGGGGGGGAAGCCGCGCCGGTTTCACATTTGAAATTTGGCGCGGAGTTCCCCTTCAGTGTCAGCGCAGCCCGAGAACAGCTCGGAGCTTGCCGTGCGCCGCTCCAGGCAGTGCAAACACTGCTACGCCGCCTGGTATTTACCAAGGATTTCCCGGCGTACTGAAGAGGCGTGCGGTAAGCTCCGATTTTTCCCTCTGCGCATGCCCAGTATGCAAGTGAACCTTCCGAGGTTCTAGCGTACTTTGCAAGGGCACGGGGATCGGGTCCCAAAAGTCACTTTCCCTTTCAAATCGGCCCGCCACACAAGTTTAAACACATGTCACTACACTTCCCCTGCATCACCCCCCTCCCTCCCCTCATAAACTCCCGCCCGAATCCCCGATGTTTACATTACTAAATGCCGCACGCCAGCTCTGTACTGGCGTGCTGTGCGCCCTCTCCTGGGCGCATTAGGCACTTTAGTAAATGAGGAAACACGCTGCACTGGCAGCGTGTTTCTTTTGTAAATCTCAAAAACAGGTTTACTCCTGCTTGTGCACCATGAGTCTTGGCGCACAGGCTTGGTAAATCAGCCCCATGGTGTGTTTGAGCACTGACTTAAAGGGGACATGCACTAATTTCACAAGTTTTTTTATGTATAATCCAAAAAAGTTTTAAAGCGGTATTACACTATATTAGTGTGTTTTTTTGGGCATTATATTAACATCCACAGTTGGAGCCAAGTGGAAGGAAACAATAGGAGGGATTTAAAAGCCCATTAATTAGGACGTCTATTAGGAGCGCCGTGGAGTGCTTTTGTGGATGCACGTTTCATGAATATTTAATGTGAGTGGTTCATTCACTTTGATTGGCACATTTAAAGCAATATTGCATTATTTAATTTTTTTAGCTATTTTGCAATCACTCGCAGAGCAGGATTCTCGAAAGAGATACAGTATCAGGAGTACTGCAGTGGTTTATGAGGGACCAGATTATATAATTTCAAGGTAAGGCTATATAAGGAATAAACATATGAGGAATTTTCTTGATATAGTATATTGGGAATTGAAGCTTTAAATGTAAGCGCATATAATGATTTTATATGTGTATATATACACTGCTTAAAAAAATTAAAGGAACACTTTTGAATCAGAACTCCTGGGATATTGATCTGGTCAGTTAAGTAGCAGAGGGGGAGGGGTGTATACAGAGGGGGTTGTTATCAGTTTCAGCTGCTTTTCTGTTAATTGAAATTAACAACAGGTGCACTAGATGGGCAACAATGAGACAACCTCCAAAACAGGATTGTTTTTTCAGGTGGAGGTGTCTGACATTTTTTTCCCCTACTCATCTTTTCTGACGGTTTTTCACTAGTTTTGCATTTGGCTAGGGTCAGTGTCACTACTGGTAGCACGATGCGATGCTTGGACCCTATAAAGGTTGTACAGGCAGTCCAACTCCTCCAGGATGGCACAGCAATACGTGTCATTGCCTGAAGGTTTGCTGTGTCTCCCAGCACAGTCTCAGGAGCATGGAGGAGATTCCAGGAGACAGGCAGTTACTCTAGGAGAACTGGACAGAGCCGTAGAAGGTCCTTAATCCATCAGCAGGACCAGCATCTGCTCCTTTGTGCAAGGAGGAACAGGATGAACACTGCCACAAAATGACCTCTAGCAGGCCACTCGAGTAAATGTCTCTGACCAAACAATCATAAACAGACTTCATGGGGGTGGCCTGAGGGCCCGACGTCCTCTAGTGTGCTCTGTGCTCACTCCCGCACACTGTGGAGCTCGATTGGCATTTTCCATTGAACACCCGAATTGGCAGGTCCGCCACTGGTGCCCCATGCTTTTCACAGATGAGAGCAGGTTCACCCTAAAAAATATGTGACAGACGAGAAAGGGTCTAGAGAAGCCACAGAGAACTTTATGCTGCCTGTAACATTGTTCAGCATGACCGGTTTGGTGGTGGGTCAGTGATGGTCTGGGGAGGCATATCCACGGAGGGACGCACAGACCTCTACAGGTTACACAATGGCACCCTGACTGTCATTAGGTATCGGGATGAAATCCTTGGACCCATTGTCAGACCCTACGTTGGTGAAGTGGGTCCTGGGTTCCTCCTGGTGCATGACAATGCCCGGCCTCATGTGGCGAGAACATGCAGCCAGTTCCTGGAGGATGAAGGAATTGATACCATTGAATGGCCCTCACGCTCACCTGACCTAAGTACAAAAGAACACCTCTGCGACATTATGTTTCGGTCCATCCGGTGCCGCCAGGTTGCACCTCAGTCTGTTGAGGAGCTCAGTGATGCTCTGGTGCAGATCTGGGGGGAAATACCCCAGGAGACCCCAATCCGTCGTCTCATTAGGAGAATGTCCTGATGTTGTCAGGCATGCATACAAGCATTTGGGGGCCATACAAACTACTGAGGACCATTTTGAGTTGTTGCAATGAAATTTCAGCAAAATGGACTAGCTTGCTGCAGAATTTTTTCACTTTGATTTTCGGGGTGTCTTTGAATTCAGCCCTCTGTAGGTGGATAATTTTCATTTCCATCAAATGCTGTGCCATCCTTTCATTCCTAACACATTACCCAGTCCATATGAGTATAGATATCCAGCATGAGATTTTTGCCCGTTGAGATCTGATATGTATTTAAAGTGTTTCTTTAATTTTTTTGAGCAGTGTGCGTATGTATATATATATATATATATTAGTGTTGAGCGGAATACGCCATATTTGATTTCGCGATATATCACAAATATATAGAAGAATATTCGAAAAATATTCGCTAAAATTGAATATTCGTGATATTTTGTCCAAATAACAATATTGCGAAATTTCGCTAATGCGAATGCGAAATTTCGCTAATGCGAATGCGAAATTGATTGCGAAATTCTCGTCAACACGCAAAAACGGAGATCATTTCCTGGATTATAAACTAATATGCACTAAACACTAACTCTACTTACACAAACTTATATGACTAAACTAAAGCTAATTTTTTTATTTTTTTTTATACACAAAACACAGAAGGGCAGAGAAAGTATTTGCGAATATTCGTAATACGAATATTCGCATTGCGAATATTCGGCAACATAAAAGGATCGCCTCAGCTACTCGGCCCAGGGTCTCTAATCATACCAGCAATGCTTTTAGACGTCGATGGAGATCACTAGGATGTGATCTGTTTTAAAAATAAATACGAATATTCGCAATATCGAATATTCACCGCGATATTCAATTTATTCGTGAATACTCGAATATGCAATATTCGCAATGCGAATATTCGTGAGCAACACTAATATATATATATATTTTCCTTTTATTGTTATTAAACATACTACACTATATTATGTTTTATATATTTTTTTTAGCACATTATTGATGGGAAGGAGGATTCACTTGTGATCAACTGGCACTTTGAACCTTTTCACCTGTGATACCAAGAGCAAAAAGAACAAGATGCATCTGGGACTGTTTTGAGATATGCATGTTATTGGATAAATTGGGTTGACAATATTTGGGCCTGATTGCCTCTGAAAGGTGCTGGTTTTGTATTAGGTTGTAACATTGATTTGAAAACAGTGCTTTTGACAACTCCTGTTGCAGTGCACTTAATAAACAAAGAAACTATTGAGGCTGATGACAGTTACCTTTCATTGTTTAAGCGAACATAAACATCTACCTGTCAGAAGACATTGGCTGTTCACATCTATTGTATTGCTAGGAAGACTGACTGTCAAAGCTAAGATTCATCAGAAAAATGCATTTAACAAATAAGGATTTTGATGCAGCTCATAATGCATTTACAAATCTTTAAACAGAATTTTTTTTGTGACTGTTTATTCAAAATAGGGTTGTCCCGATACCGATACTAGTATCGGTACTGAAACCAAGCATTTCCCCGAATACTTGTACTCGGGGAAATGCTCCGATGCTTCACCTGATACCTGGGCAGTCAGGGGTGATCGGTGCGGTGGGGGGAGTTACAAGCCCTAATCTGCCCCTTTTCAGCTGCTTTAGTGAAAGTTATACAGCAGTGATCGATGCTTGTAACTCCCCCCCAAAGCCGCACCGATCACCGCTGACTGTCCCTTCTATCCTCCTCTGTGCTGCTCTCCCCCTCCGGGTCCTTGTCCCCCCCCCCCCCTCCGTGCTACTGTCCATGCTCCGTTTCCCCCTCCGTGCTGTGTGCCCCCTTAGTCCCTCTCTCTGTCTCAAAGGGGAGATGTCAGGGCTCTGTTAAGACCCCTGATATCACACCAAAACCCCCAACAGGGCTGATAAAAAATAAAAAAAACGAATTGTAAAAAATTATGAAAATTTAAATAAAAAACACACTGACACAAGAAAGCACTGTAAATAAACATAACAACAAATAGTAAAACATATAAATACTGAAACATGTGCCACTGTTACATGACATTAAAAAAAGTATCGGTAATCGATATCGGTGAGTACTTGAAAAAAGTATCGGTACTTGTACTTAAAAAAGTGGTATCGGGACAACCCTGATTCAAAACATACAAAAGAAACACCAAATTTAGTGTTCTCTGCCTTCTCGGATGTTCAGTATGTGCCATTTGGAAAAAATCCATAAGGGCAAACAGAGCACAGGAATAAGTATGATAGAATATTCTACTAAGAAGGTCATGCTAGTCAGTTCTCTACCAGACAAGGTGTGACATTCTGTTCTTCAATTTGTATCTAAATAATAAGCCATAAATTGGATATTGCCTACTCGTCACTCTTATATACTAGTTTTCAACCACTGTTAACGTGAATGCAGCCTTTATTCCAGCGGGGTAGGTGAGACTTATTTTTTAAATGTAGATTCAAAAAATGAAATTGGCAAGAGCATTTCATGGTAATTCACTTCCTCTATATTGTGAAGGGATGGCTAGCTAGCGGGTGGAAGGCAGTCTCTAGAGTTCTTCCCAGATCAGAAAAGTTCATACACTACTTTGAACATCCATTGTGTTTAAAATTATTTCTTCAAATTACAATGGCAAATTCTGTGAAGAGGATTGGTCTTTGGTATTCCCAGGCAGAACAATATACACTTACTGGCCTAGATTCACATAGGGCGGCGTAACTATGAGCGGGCGGAGCATATCGTATTTACGCTACGCCGCCGCAACTTAGAACGCAAGTGCAGTATTCTCAAAGCACTTGCGTCCTAAGTTACGGCAGCATAACGTAAATGTGCCCGCGTAAACGCGCCTAATTCAAATGGGGCAGACGTGGGTGTTTTTTTTTTGAAAAATAATTGTGACCCTACATAATTGACGCTTTTAACTAACGGGGCATGCGCCATCCGTGGACATATCCCAGTGCGCATGCGTCAGATAGAATGCCTAAGATACGCCGCACACTGCCTACGACGTGAGCGTAATATACACACAGCCCTATTCGCTTACGCAAACAACGTAAAAAGATACGCTTGTTCCGACGTCCATACCTTGCATGGGCTGCGCCACCTAGAGAGCAGCTTTATCTTTACGCCGGCGTATGTCTTACGTAAACGGCATAACTAATTGCGACGGGCGCAAGTACATTTGAGAATCGGCGTATCTAGCTCATTTGCATATTCAACGCGGAAATCAACAGAAGTGCCACCAAGCGGCCAGCGTAAATATGCACCCAAGATACGACGGCGTAGGATTTATTCTGAGAATCAGGCGCGCATATACAACGGCGCAGATTCGGACTTACGACGACATACGTGGAGATACGCCGACGTAAGTCTTTGAGAATCTGGCCCTTTGTATCTAAAATCTCCAGGAAAGTAAGATAGATAGAGAATACGTTTTGAATTTTAATAGTTGCTACAAGCAGCAAAATCACTGTGCTGTAGACTTTCCTATAGATGTGTGGTAATTCAGGTCTCTTGCGATTCCTGCTAAATCGTCTGAAATTAGAGTTGTGGGTGGCCCTGTTGCCATTACCTGGGTCAACAACAGTAGCTTTCAAGGGCCCTTTCACACGTACGGACCGTATGTCCGCATTTTCATCCATCCGTTGCGGATGAAAACGGGACATACATTGGTCCCTATGTGATTACGAGTGTTAGCGGATGACCATTCGCTGACACCCTTAATTGTCCGCTCCGCAATGATCCGATTTTTCGCACGGAAGAAAATCCTATTTTTCTTCTGTCTGGCGAATCGGATCGGATGAATACGGACATACGGTCCGTGTTCATCCGATCCCCCCATAGGGGAGAGCGGAGGAAAGACAGGGTGGTCCCTGCACAGTGTGCGGGGACTGCCCTGTCAGCCGACACCTCAGCAGGGATTTTACAGAGGATCCCCGCTGACCTTACGGACACACACAGAGCGGATCAATACTGATCCGCCCGTGTGAAAGGGCCCTAAGTGGTAGTAAACCCTGGTATTTGATTTTTACCTAGAGGCAAGCTTATAATAAAGCCTACCTGTAGGTAATATTAATATCTCCTAAACATGCACAGTTTAGGAGATATTCTTGTGAGCAGCAGTCGGCGACGTCATGGGCTCTGAAAGGATGGCATACCCATGCCATTGCTTCAGAGCTGTGTGCCGCCTGCAGGAGAGACGTCATCGTGGCTCGGCCAATCAAACACCCGGAAGGTAGACCAGGTGAAAATGGAAGCCTCTAGGCCGCGTACACACGATGAGACATGTCCGCTCAAACATGTCCGACGGACCGTTTCCAGCGGACATGTCTCATCGGATTTTGGTCCGATGGCATGTACACACCATCGGACGAAAATCCCCTCGGGCTGAGGACGCGGTGACGTGGCGGTGACGTTGACGCCGCCACGTCACCACTCCAGGAAGTAAAATACTTCCACGCATGCGTCAAATCCATTCGACACATTCGCGGAAAATTCTGTGCGCTGTTTAGTGTACTAACCAGCGGACATATCCGACGGACATGTCTCCGGTGGACAAATTTCACAGCATGCTTTGAAATTTGTCCGCTAGCCCGTACACACGATCGGAGATGTCTGCTAAAAAGGTCCGTCGGACCAGTTTCAGCAGATAAATTCGATCGTGTGTACGCGGCCCCTACAGCAGTGACGGCATGCTGCTGGAGGGCTTTGTTTTAAAGTAGGTTTTAAATAATGTGCTGGCACAATCTGATATTGCCTTGCAGGTGGAAACTTTTTTTTTTATAGAGTTTACTACCGCTTTAATAATCAACAGAGGTAAGCGAAAAATGATCAGCCCAACATTGACTGCACCTATACAGATTTAGTCACTGTCCGGGTATTCAGACATCTAGGGGTATAAATACAAAATCCAGCAGTAAATGTAAAGAGTACAGGGGTCAGGAGTCAGACACCTATAGTGTGACTCCTTTGATCCCTGTGTTGTGACCCTTGCTATAAAATAGTAATGTCCTGTGACCCTGCTATTTGTGCCTTGATGTGACCAAATTTTTGAATTGTGACCCTGGACATACTATTTGCTTTACCAACCAATGCCACACGGTTGAGATGCTTACGCATTTTGATGGACAAGACTCTTTCCTTAGCTGTGTTATATTGGGGTTAAATTACTATAGGCAAATAGTGCACTGCAAGCGTACCCGCAAGTGCACTTGCTCTAAATCTGAGGAGAACATTAAAGGAAAATAAAAAAAACCTTCATTTTTGCTTGCACATGATTGGATGATAGAAATCAGCAGAGCTTCCCCTCATTTCAGAGCTTCCTTTAGATCTACAGCAAATCCACTTGCAGTGCACAGTATATTTGCCTTTAGTAAATCAACCTCCCAGTGTGGATATACAGTACAATACATCATAATCAAAAAGAACGTGTAAATACACAACCTTTATGGGCACATTATCGGATGGCACAAAGATTAACTAATCATGTAACCAAAAAAAATCCAACACAAGTTATTAGGAAGGTACAAGAGAATGAGGGTGTTGTGGAGCATTAAAGGGTGGTTTAAGAAAGAGGAGGATGCTCAAAATAAGGTGGTTTAAAGGATGAGGGCCCATCAAAGTTGCATGAGGCATGTAGTATATCTGAACTAACCTGAACTAGCCTAGCACGGATGTGTCCAGTGTTATCTTGGGGACTGTTTGAGGTGCAGCCTGTGACATTGGATACCCTGGATAAGGTGTTCCTGTGGTGGGTTGGAAGGCTCCCCTCCATGATGGGTTTTAGAGCCATGGAGAACAGCTGGAGCAATGAAACAGTCTGGTGGCTCACCTGTATGTTGCAGTTCATGGAAGGCCACAGCAGCACTTTCAGTGTTCCACAAAGAGGGTAGTAGAGGGCAACAATGCTGGAAAGTGAAATGGATCTAATCTGATGAAGGTTGATTCTGGCATGACAGCGTTGAAGTTCTAGACAGATATAGGCAGTGGCGGCTGGTAAAGTTTTAGGATGGGGGGCGCAAGACCCCGCCCCTCCACGATTGACCCCTCCCACGTCTTGTAAACCACACCCCTTATATAATCCACCTACTTTGTCCGCTGTATCTGTATTCTGCAACCTGTAAATAGCACATATCTGCACCCTGTACATAGCACATATCTGCACCCTGTACATAGCACATATCTGCACCCTGTACATAGCACATATCTGCAACCTGTAAATAGCACATATCTGCACCCTGTAAATAGCACATATCTGCACCCTGTACATAGCACATATCTGCAACCTGTAAATAGCACATATCTGCACCCTGTAAATAGCACATATCTGCACCCTGTACATAGCACATATCTGCAACCTGTAAATAGCACATATCTGCAACCTGTAAATAGCACATATCTGCACCCTGTACATAGCACATATCTGCACCCTGTACATAGCACATATCTGCAACCTGTACATAGCACATATCTGCACCCTGTAAATAGCACATATCTGCACCCTGTACATAGCACATATCTGCAACCTGTAAATAGCACATATCTGCAACCTGTAAATAGCACATATCTGCACCCTGTACATAGCACATATCTGCACCCTGTACATAGCACATATCTGCAACCTGTAAATAGCACATATCTGCAACCTGTAAATAGCACATATCTGCACCCTGTACATAGCACATATCTGCACCCTGTACATAGCACATATCTGCAACCTGTAAATAGCACATATCTGCACCCTGTAAATAGCACATATCTACACCCTGTAAATAGCACATATCTGCACCCTGTAAATAGCACATATATGCACCCTGTAAATAGCACATATCTGCACCCTGTACATAGCACATATCTGCACCCTGTACATAGCACATATCTGCACCCTGTAAATAGCACATATCTGCACCCTGTACATAGCACATATCTGCACCCTGTAAATAGCACATATCTGCACCCTGTAAATAGCACAGCACATATCTACACCCTATACATAGCACATATCTGCACCCTGTAAATAGCACATATCTGCACCCTGTACATAGCACATATCTGCACCCTGTAAATAGCACATATCTGCACCCTGTAAATAGCACAGCACATATCTACACCCTATACATAGCACATATCTGCACCCTGTAAATAGCACATATCTACACCCTGTAAATAGCACATATCTGCACCCTGTACATAGCACATATCTGCACCCTGTACATAGCACATATCTGCACCCTGTAAATAGCACATATCTACACCCTGTACATAGCACATATCTGCACCCTGTAAATAGCACATATCTACACCCTGTAAATAGCACATATCTGCACCCTGTAAATAGCACATATCTGCATTCTGCAACCTGTAAATAGCACATATCTGCACCCTGTAAATAGCACATATCTACACCCTGTACATAGCACATATCTGCACCCTGTAAATAGCACATATCTACACCCTGTAAATAGCACATATCTGCACCCTGTAAATAGCACATATCTGCATTCTGCAACCTGTACATAGCACATATCAGCATTCTGCAACCGCCCCCCCCCCCAATCAGGTCAGCTACAGTGCTACACTATACACATGTCAGGGGGGTGATGGACACAGCAATCAACACCCCCCCCCCCAGACTAACACAGGGTGGCAGGGCAGACAGACACACTCCTCCAGGCTCCAGCCTCTTCTTTTTACAAGTACAACACTACTACAAGTCCCAGCATTAAAAAAACAAGGCATGACCACTCATCCTCCTTGTAGTTCTCCATCTTCTCCTGGGGCTCAGGTGCATGCTATCCACCATCTTTGTCCAATTTTTCTCACTGCTGGTACTTGTAGTCCCATAGATGGTGGATTGCATGCACCTGAGCCCCAGGAGAAGATGGAAAACTACAGGTCCCAGCATGTTAAAATATAAGGCTCCTAGGTGGATGGGTGTCCAATGCAACCAAGCACACATGTATGCAGCTCAATGCAACTAAGCATACATGTATGCAGTTCGAGGCAAATAAGCATATATCTATTACATGATCAGATTAGGTGACTCACCCTAATGAAGGGGAATCTCCAGGTGACTTATATTGCATCTGTCATTTTACAAGGCCATGTGTGGATCAACATACCAGAAAGACAATTTCCCAAACAAGTGGGCAGATTCCCAAAAGATTGGTATACAGTGACCCCAGACAGTATGCTATCAAAATATATAGGATTAATTGTACGTAAAACAGATTGCAAAAAGGCAAAACCAGTCCATTTAAAACCTCCAAACACCACAAAAATCAATGTTGTTATTATGTAATTTAAAATTTAACACATACAGAGCCCAAGCACAAACTCCTATGAGCGGGTGGGGGAAGGATCAGATAACACCACATAAATACCCGTTTCCCTTCAGATTGATACTTCTTTAAGTGGGCGATCCACTGCCCATGTGTGGTGTTATCTGATCCTGCCCCCCACCCCTGGGGATTGATAGGTGCATGCAATCCACACCCATCCACCTCAGAGCCTTATTGTATGTATAACCTGCTGGGACTTGTAGTTCTCCATCTTCTCCTGGGGCTCATGGAGAAGATGGAGATTGGAGAACTACAAGTCCCAGCAGTCTAACTACAATAACAGGCTCCGAGGTGGATTGCATGCACCTATCAATCCCCAGGGGTGGGGGGCAGGATCAGATAACACCACACATGGGCAGTGGATCGCCCACTTAAAGGAGTATCAAAGGGAAAAAGGTATTTATGTGGTGTTATATCATACCCCAAAGTCATCAGCGGTGCACTGCCTGATCCCCACCCATCCAGAGGTGGATGGGTGGGGATCAGGCTGATGACCTAATGGGGCAATCAATCAAAGCAAATACAAAAAATAATCATGTGGCTTCACTTGGCTGGCTTTCCTTACCAGCGCCAGCTCCGCTCGGGCAGTGTGAACTTCAGAGAACCTGCCGCCTGACGTCACTTCCGGTTTTCGAAATGCCGCCGGAAGTCAAAGTAGTAATGCTCCCGGCGCCCATAGAGAGGAACGGGAAGCATATCAGCGCTTTCCAATGCGCCCATAGGAAAGCTAGAAGCCCGCAAATGAAGCGCCATGTCTAGATTGCAGTGACACGGCGCTTCATAGGGCAGTGGTGGCCGGCGCTCAATCAGAGTGCATTAAATTTTTTTTTTTTTTCCCGTGTATTTCTTAAAGGGGCCAAAAAAAAAAGATATTTTTTTTTGCCTACAGGAGGGGGGGGGCGGCGCCCGGGCGCCCCTATGGGCGGGCCGCCACTGGATATAGGGTAACACCATATGCATGGTCCTGCACGGACTTCCTGTTTTAAGGCTTCCATTGGACAACACCATGTAGGACTCCCCATTCCCTGCCCTCTTGAGTACAGTGGGCCAGATTCAGAAAGAATTAGATTCCCGCAGAGTATCAGAGATACTCTACGCCGCCGTACTTTACCTGGCTCTAGGAGGAATTCAGAGAGATTTTGGCCCGTAAGGTACGGCGGCGTAGTGTATTTCTCCCGGCGGAATCAAACTACGCGAATAGGGGGCGTGAGGCATTTAAATTAAGCGCGTCCCCGCGGCGATCGAACTGCGCATGCTCCGTTCAGAAATTTTCCGCCGTGCATTGCGCGAAATCACGTCGTTACGTCATTTTTTTTTTGAGTAGCGTCGTTTACGGACATTCCTATTCCCGGACGACTTACGCAAAAAAAAAAAATTGAAAGTCGACGCGGGAACGACGGCCATACTTAACATGGGCCGCGTAACGTTAGACCAGCTAATAGCTGGTTTAACTTTACGTAGCGAAAAAATGACGTACGCGATTGCGAACGACGCTCGTAACTTCGTGGATCGCCGGAAAAAGCTCATTTGCATACCCCGACACTGAAAACGACGCAAACTCCACCCAGCGGCCGCAAAAATATTGCAGCGTAGATCCGAAGGCGTACGAAGACGTAAGCCTGTCAGATCGAAGCCCAACGCCGCCGTATCAAGGTTTGAGGATTCAAACTAGTGATACGGCGCGCGAAATTTGAAATTACTCCTGTCTATGGTGTTAGACAGGCGTAATTGCTCTCTGAATCTGGCCCAGTGTCCCTTAACCAGGTAATCATTATCAGGCCATGTTTACTAACACATACCTCTCAAACGTCCAGGAATTCGCAGGACTTTCCGGGCTGGAGTACCGCGATCTGCGGCACCCCCCCGCTCAACAACATACCTCCCAAAATGTTGGGAGGTATGACTAACAGGTGGCAGTGCCACTGCATTTCTCCACCTTCATTTAATTTTTTTGCATGCTCTAAATCCTTGCATTGGGAAGCATATGTGCACCCTGTCCATTATTTTGCTACTCCTCTCCTAGCAAACTGGAAATAAATCCTCCTCTTCAATAAAGCCATATTAGGGGTTAACTTTATGGGAGGTGAACTGCTCCCCAGTCTATTTATTGTGACAGAACAGTAGGATTATGGTAGATTCCCATGGCCCAATTCCCATGCTATCATTGTTATTTACATTAGATGATAAATTGCACTGGAACTATTGTATTTAGTACCATTTGTGTTTAATGGTTCCTATTCCTACTGATTGATTGCTTGAATTAAGTAATTAAACTAACTGGATTAGAAACAACATGCTTCTGGCCAGCCATCCATTGGGTCAAAAGCTCAGATGCCTCCTGTGCAGCAGCATCTTTGTTTGTTTGTTTTTTAAAGGGGGTTGTAAAGGAAAAACATTTTTTTTCATAATAAGCATCCTTTACCTGCAGACATTCCTCTTTTCACTTCCTCATTGTTCGTATTTGCTCAGAAGTTGCTCTATTTCTTTTCTGTTCACTTCCTGCTTGTCTTATTTTTACTCACCACCGTGAAGGAAGGCTTTACTGCGGTGGTCAGTGACGTGCTCGCCCCCCCCCCCCCCCTGGGAACTACATCTGTGCGGCAGGATGCTCTCTACGTGTTTGAGACTTCAAGGAGGTGTGAATTTCTGGGCGTGCCGCAAACCAGGAAATGTAGTTCTTACATGAATGAACGCAGCAAACCAGGAAGTGAATGAGAGAACAGAAACTAGAACGTCGGAGGTGATATAGATGAAGGAATTTAATAGGTATTTACTCGTTTTTTAACAGAATCATTACACTATTCTGTCTGTCTACCTTGCAGACCTTAATTTTAGGCAAAACAATTAGGCAAAAAAAGTCAAATTAAAACAAAGCAACAGATGAAATTGCTGCAGTTAACTAGCTGCTTGCTTGTTAACCCTAAAAGTCAATAATAGAAAATGTAGAAAATTATAACATGTGCTATACATGCAAATGCCTTAAATAGCGTATTCATTTAATTAATAATTAGTGGCAACACATTTCACATCGAAGAGAGCACTGAGCCATTTACTTGCACTCAAAGGAGCTTATAAATGAATGTCCTAGCTGCAGTCAGACTAATGCACATCAATTGGCACTAGAGTTGAAAGCAAACCAACCAACCTACTGTATGTTTCTGGGCTTTGGGAAACCGAAGCCATCAAAAGAAATCCATGTAGACTCCATGGAGAATTCCTAGGAATTGGAACTAAATCTAAAACACCAATACCACAAAGGAGTGCTAAGCACTCTTACACAATGCTTTCTGCGACAATGACAAACAGATAATTAATAGACATGTGCATTCGTTTTCGTCCGAATGCATTTTCGTCCGAATTTCAGGTATTTTCGTTATTGATTTAACAAACGATAACGAAAGCACAGAGGACTAAAAACGAAAGATCCGACATAAACAAATGCTTTATTTTCATTTTCGTTGCGGTCGTTGTGCCTAACCTTAACCCTATTAGTCCAATATTATTCTACATAGAGAGAAAAGATTTGACATAGAGAGACATGAAGATTCGACATTAAGAGACTTGAAGAGTCTAATTTTTTTATTTTTATGATTCTGTTGAATCTTTTTTTTTTTTCTTAGATCATTCGACAAACACCATGAGCCTTTAATGGCAGATTCGACATAGAGAGACATGAAGATTCGACATTGAGAGACTTGAAGAGTCAAAATGTTTTTTTTTTTTTTAAAGATTCAATCGAATCTTCTTCTTTTTTTTCTTAGAACATTCGACAGACATCATAAGCCTTCAAGGACAGATTCAACCTTAATTTGGATTTTTGGATGAATGCATTTTTTTAACGAAAAACAAAATAAATAAAAACGAATTTCAGGAGTAACTAAATAAATGTATTTTTCGGAGGAAAACGAAATTACGAAACAAAATATTTCAGTGTGCACATGTCTAATAATTGGTCCATACTGATCCTTCCAATAGTGCGATGAAGGGGAAAGTACCATTTGGGAATCCATATCTGATCAGAGTCTACATGACCATGAATAACATAGCATTTGTTACCCCTGTTACCCTTATTACTACATCACATAATTAAATATTGGTGTGTAGTCAAACAGGGGAGTAAACATTTGAGGATTTAATGATCAGTGCAAATATGTTGCCTCCTCATTACCTGATTTAAACCCATGATTGCTGTGCAATGCATGTGATTGCGACATGGTAGTATGGCAATCAGGTGTGAGGAGGCGACACTGTACTCAGTGATGTTTATACTTCTGTGTTTTTCAGGTAGATCTCCACCTCTTTAGAGTTGCCTACCCCTGCTTTAATCTTTCCTCATAGCTGAGCTCCTCTATGCCTTTTATCAGTTTGGTTGCCCTTCTTGGCACTTTTTCCAGTTCCCTGTAATCCTTTTTGAGAACTGGTGCCCAAAACTGAATGGCATATTCCAGGTGAGGTCTTACTAATCATTTGTACAGGGGCAAAGATATCTCTCTCTCTCTCTCTGGAGTCGTACCTCTCTTAAAGCGGTTGTATGCCCTTACAAAAAAAGGAAAACACCTGTAAGGCAAAGGCATAAACAGCTAGTATGCATTGCATGCTAGCCAATTATAAAGTACTTATCTTAGAACAAAGCGCCCGTACCACCTCTTGGTCACCGCTGAGGGAGCTGACATGTTCCCTCTACGTTCTGGCTCCAGCGCTGTGAGTAGCCAAAGCCGTGATGAATGCGCAGGAGTTCTCCATTCCGGCAAAGAGCGCTGTATTTTCAGCACGATCCACTGGACCTTCAGAGCGCATTCGCCACTGACGTCAGTGGCTGCATGCAGGGCGAATATCTCCTAAACCGTGCAGGTTTAGGAGATATTAATTTTACCTACAGGTAAGCCTTATTATAAGCTTACCTGTTGTAGGTAAAAATCACAAAGCGGATGATACAACCACTTTAATACAAGAAAAGACTTAAAAATAACAAAGCCTTTCATTACTTTATTTGGGTTGCACCGTCCATAGGTCAAATGATCTTTCCCTGCTTTAAAGTGAAATTTCTGTGGGAGCAGCTTCCACTAACCTGCCGACATATGCTATATACGTCAGCAGAAGACGTCTGCATTCTCATTCCATGTCTGCACAACTCTGATTGGCACTGTGCAGGTCACATGATATAAAAAAAAAATTGAACAAAGTCAATATTATTAATAAAGAGCAATAATGTGTTTTAACCACTTAAGACCCGGACCTTTAGGCAGGTAAAGGACCTGGCCAGTTTTTGCGATTCGGCACTACGTCGCTTTGACTGACAATTGCGCGGTCGTGCGTCGTGGCTCCCAAACAAAATTGGTGTCTTTTTTTCCCCACAAATAGAGCTTTCTTTTGGTGGTATTTGATCACCTCTAAAATATATAAAATATTTATTTTTCCTCATTTTAGGCTGATACGTATTCTTCTACCTATTTTTGGTAAAAAAAAAAAATCGCAATAAGCGTTAATCGATTGGTTTGCGCAAAATTTATAGCGTTTACAAAATAGGGGTAGTTTTATTGCATTTTTATAAAAAAAATTAAATAAATGTTTTTACTACTAATGGCGGAGATCAGCAATTTTTTTCATGACTGCGACATTATGGCGGACACTTCGGACAATTTTGACACATTTTGGGGACCATTGTCATTTTCACAGCAAATAATGCATTAAAAAGGAATTGTTTACTGTGAAAATGACAATTGCAGTTTGGGAGTTAACCACAAGGGGGCGCTGAAGGGGTTAAGTGTGATCTCATCTGTTCCTGTATCAAGGAACACACGATCAATGACGGCGCCACAGTGAAGAACAGGGAAGCTGTGTTTACACACAGCTCTCCCCATACTTCAGCTTCGGGGACCGATCGCGGGACTCCAGCGGCGATCGGGTCCCGCGTCCACGGAGCTTCGGACCGGGTCGCGGGCGCGTGCCCGCGACCCACGGCTGGGCACTTAAAGAGGACGTACCTGTATGTGCTTGTGCCCAGCTGTTCCGTGCCCAACTGCTAAAGACTCCTGCTAAGTTATGTGAGACTGCTAGAAACCAGCATGCCATGTTAAGTACAAAGCATGGTTTTATGTGCATGTTCGGTAAGAAAAAACAACCTGATCCTGTATTGGCTAACAGTAGTTTTATGTAAGTGTGGGACTTGATTCATGTAAAGCTGTAAACTGTCCTGAAACAGCTCTTGACACACTGCAGGATATTTATTACAGTAATTGTATGTACTTTGGCCCGGATTCACATACATCGGCGCATATACAGGTGGTTCTCAAAAAATTAGCATATTGTGATAAAGTTCATTATTTTCTGTGATGTACTGACAAACATTAGACTTTCATATATTTTAGATTCATTACACACAACTGAAGTAGTTCAAGCCTTTTCTTGTTTTAATATTGATGATTTTGGCATACAGCTCATGAAAACCCCAAATTCCTATCTCAAAAAATTAGCATACCATGAAAAGGTTCTCTAAACGAGCTCTTAACCTAATCATCTGAATCAACTAATTAACTCAAAACACCTGCAAAAGATTCCTGAGGCTTTTAAAAACTCCCAGCCTGGTTCATGACTCCAAACCGCAATCATGGGTAAGACTGGCGACCTGACTGCTGCCCAGAAGGCTATCATTGACACCCTCAAGCAAGAGGGTAAGACACAGAAAGAAATTTCTGAACGAATAGGCTGTTCCCAGAGTGCTGTATTAAGGCACCTCAGTGGGAAGGTGAGGGAAGGAAAAAGTGTGGCAGAAAACGCTGCACAATGAGAAGAGGTGACCGGACCCTGAGGAAGATTGTGGAGAAGGACCGATTCCAGACCTTGGGGGACCTGTGGAAGCAGTGGACTGAGTCTGGAGTAGAAACATCCAAAGCCAGCGTGTACAGGCGTGTGCAGGAAATGGGCTACAGGTGCCGCATTCCCCAGGTCAAGCAACTTTTGAACCAGAAACAGCGGCAGAAGCGCCTGACCTGGGCTACAGAGAAGCAACACTGGACTGTTGCTCAGTGGTCCAAAGTACTTTTTTCGGATGAAAGCAAATTTAGCATGTCATTCGGTAATCAAGGTGCCAGAGTCTGGAGGAAGACTGGGGAGAGGGAAATGCCAACATGCCTGAAGTCCAGTGTCAAGTACCCACAGTCAGTGATGGTCTGGGGTGCCATGTCAGCTGCTGGTGTTGGTCCACTGTGTTTTATCAAGGGCAGGGTGAATGCAGCTAGCTATCAGGAGATTTTGGAGCACTTCATGCTTCCATCTGCTGAAAAGCTTTATAGAGATGAAGATTTCATTTTTCAGCACGACCTGGCACCTGCTCACAGTGCCAAAACCACTGGTAAATGGTTTACTGACCATGGTATTACTGTGCTCAATTGGCCTACCAACTCTACTGACCTAAACCCCATAGAGAATCTGTGGGATATTGGGAAGAGAAAGTTGAGAGACGCAAGACCCAACACTCTGGATGAGCATAAGGCCGCTACCGAAGCATCCTGGGCCTCCATAACACATAGCAGTGCCACAGGCTGATTGCCTCCATGCCACGCCGCATTGAAGCAGTCATTTCTGCAAAAGGATTCCCGACCAAGTATTGAGTGCATAACTGAACATAATTATTTGAAGGTTGACTTTTTTTTATTAAAAACACTTTTCTTTTATTGGTCGGATGAAATATGCTAATTTTTTGAGATAGGAGTTTTGGGTTTTCATGAGCTGTATGCCAAAATCATCAATATTAAAACAATAAAAGGCTTGAACTACTTCAGTTGTGTGTAATGAATCTAAAATATATGAAAGTCTAATGTTTATCAGTACATTACAGAACATAATGAACTTTATCACAATATGCTAATTTTTTGAGAACCACCTGTATATGCCGCCGTAGCGTATGTCTTTTACGCTATGCCGGCGCAGATCAGAGAGGGAAGCACGGAATTCACAAAACAAATACTCCCAACTCAGCTGGAAGTGGGCATAATACATTTAAATGAAGCGTGACCCCATGCAAATGATGGGCCGAGCGTCACACAAGTACTTATAGCGGAGGTTCACCCAAAAATCAACGTTCTGCCATTAGATCGAGCATACTGCTGACATCTGCAGTATGCTGTTTTTTTTTTTTTTTGTACTTACCGTTTTAGCAGGCTTTCTTATCTGGCACGGAGCGGGGATTCCTTCTGGGTATAGGCGTTCCTAAGGCAAGCGTAGTTGATTGACGGGCTTGGATAGCGATTCACGCCTTCCGAAAATAGCCGAAGTGACGCGCGGTAATTTACGGCACCTGTGCAGTCAGCTGATACATGGCAGGCGCAGGCGCCGTATAACGCCGTAAACAGCCAAGTGTCACTTCGGCTATTTTCGGAAGGCGTGATGCGCTATCCAAGCCCGTCAATCAACTACGCTTGCCTTAGGAACACCTATTCCTCGCAAAAATCCTCCCTCGGAGCCAGATAAGAAAGCCTGCTAAAACGATAAGTACAAAAAAAAAAAACAGCATACTGCAGATGTCAGCAGTATGCTGGATCTAATGGCAGAAAGTTGATTTTTGGGTGAACCTCTGCTTTAAAACGAACTGCGCATGCGTCGTACCTTGGATGCATCCCAATGCGCATGCTCACAATCAGGTCGAAACAACTGCCTAAGATACATCAAATCACTGCCTATGACGTGAACGTAACCTACGCCTAGCCCTATTCACGTACTACGTAAACAATGTAAAATACGATGGCTGTGTTCCCTGGTCCATACCTTTGCATGAGTTGCGCCTCCAATTTGGGGAATAACTTTACGCCGGACATACGACTTACACAAACCGCGTATATTATGCGCCGGGCACAAGTACGTTCGTGAATCGACATATCTCCCTCATTTCCATATTTAAATAGGAAATCAATGGGAGCGCCAAATGCATCCAGCGTAACTATGCGCCCACGATACGCCGGCGTAGGCAAGTTACGTCGGTGGACTGAAGCCAGTTTTTAGGCGTATCTTAGTTCTGTGGGTACTGCGCACAGATACAACGCCGCATATTTACACTTACGCGGTGTATCTAGATATACGTCGGCGTAAGAGCTTTGTGAATCCGGGCCTTTATCTGTTAGTCGTAATTACTACAACATTCAAAGTTTAGGTATCCAATGTAAGCCTGGCCATACATTATACAATTTTCTTGTAAAAATGTCCTTTAGATTTACCAAAACCATATAATAAAGGAGAAACCTAAACACTTTCAATTTGTATGCGATCAGACAGGCCCTTGCACTACATACCGATAGTTAAATGGTAAATCCAAAGGAAATTGAATGAGAAAATTGTATAATGTATTGCCAGTTTAAATGTATATTTCTTCTATTTTATTGTAAGTTAGATTTCTATAGATGTGCACCGAGGGATCTATCTGGAAGTTCAAATAAATAAAAGGGGATGTATGAAGGGATACAGTAATTTGTTCACTGTAATCTACCTGAAATATAATAGAATTCTTTTTATTCATATTTCCTGAAAATAATTTGCTTTTCCCAGGAGGATTAGCTATTGTTCTAATGACTGATTACAGATTTCAGAGATAGGATTTAGTGCCTAAAAGATTTATTGTTGCCAGTCAGCAGAGATAATTTGCAACCTACAGGAATAATTTTATCTTTAATCTGCACATCTTTCTGGCCATGACCAGTCAGTAAAAGAAGAGGGCTCCAGGGCTTTTTGTTGTTGTAACATTTTAACTTTTCTGAAAGATTTGATATTTTTTTCCTTTTACAGCATTTTTGAGTTTGGAAGGTACAATACGTAAGGTATAACCTGTAAACTGTTTTAATTCTGCTCAAAACTAATACTACTACTAGAAAATTTGAATTAGAATTTGCATTTAAGGAATGGCACAAGATGACGGTTGTGCAGAGAATGAAGATACATATTTAATGGCAAACGTGGGCCAACAACAACTCAAGAGACGGTAGCAGTCGGAGCTTTAACCAGTAGTGGGGTGCCTTTTCTTTTACCACTTGCATACCGCCTGTACACAGTACGCATTGGTACTGTGCCTGTCTCCCCCCCCTCTTTCTCTGCTGACACCCGCTGCGATTGTATATAACGGGAGACAACCAGCAGGTCCTGGCTTCATGGCCGGGAACTGACAATCAACACAGGGCTCTTTACAGAGGGAACCATCTGTATGTTTCTTATCCCTGCAAAGCAGGGATAAGAAACACAGAGATTATTAATAACAATTAGCCCACATTACACATTTTTAGGCACACATTTAACCCCCCCCCCCCCGATTACCCGAGATGTTAACCCCTTCCTAGCAGAGGCGTCTCTAGGGGGGGGGCAGAGGGGACCCTGGCTCCCCCAACATTATGCTGTGCCCCACCATGAGCCGCCCCTGGAGTAACAGTCTCTCCTGAGAGGAAGAGCGTCCCCAGTCAGCTCTGCGGGGCATTCCTCCCCCTCCCTCTGCTCGCTGACACTGCATATTGCAAGCATTCACACAACCACAGCCGCCCGATCTGCTCCTTCCCCTGCATCCTCATTGGCACGGAGAAGAGTGAGTTGCAGAAAGGACTCCATGAGCACTGTGGGGGAGGGGGGCCCAAGCCTTCATCTCAGTTACTGAAAAAACAGACTGATTTCTCCCGTCCTTAGGACAGGAGAACCAGCCTGTAAATTCCGAGAGTGGTGACTGCAAGCTGAGCCGAGTGTCAGTCTATGACACTCTTTTACAGCCCAGCGAGTCCAGCCACCTCCCCCCCCACTCTCCTCACATACGAGCAGGGAGGAATACAGCTCCTCCTCCTCCTCCTTTCAGTCCCGCCCACACTATCTCGGTGTGCTGTATCTGAAGAGAGGGGATGTGTGTTCATGAAAAAATTTAAATCAGCAGCATGTGTGTGAATGATGCCTGAGATTATAGCCTGGACCGTGGGTAAGTGTGTGCACTGCAGACTGCAGTACACTGTAATCACTGAACTGCATTATCTCCATCCCTTCTACCCCCCATCTGTCTCCCTCCCCTCTCCTGTTCTTTCAAGACATTCACAATTTACTTTCTGTAACTGTCAACACCGTTTACGATATTCCATTCCATCGCCCCACGACAGCTTATCCGACAGTCCGACAGACATCAGACACGACCCATTTCATTTCCCAGAATAACCGAGACAACACAAGCTCTGGTACTGGTTCCAAAGAATGAATCCTTTAATGGTAACTTAGCTTTCTTATATACAGTACAAGCATGTTACAGTTAATCACAGGGACAAAGACACACTCCACCCACACATCACACAATGAGGGGCTTCATACACATTCTTTTAGATAATAACATTCCGATGAGTTAATTACTACTCATTACCCAGACGGTCGGGCTCCGCATTTAGAGGGGTTAATTACTACAGCTTGACAAGTCACATTCCACATCTTAACAGTGTCATTAGCATACACAATAAACAGGTCTTAGGAGCAGACCTAATTAGCACAATGGACACAAAACAGTATTAACATCACACAATGGAATGTCTAGGAGCAGACTCAATTAACACCTCAAAAGCATGTGTCCCCACATTGAATGAAAACACTATTGACCTGTCGGAGTCAGACTTTAACAACTTGTAATATTTAAAGATATCCTGCAAAACATGAATTATCAGTAATGTCCCATCCTATGTAATTTATCATTTCTCAGTCACCCTATGCCCAAAAGGGGTACAGGATGACCCTAGACCCAAGAGTCATTAGTGATGCTGGCACTTGAGTACCCCCCATCCTTCAAAAGTCTCTGGGTGTCACGGGCCATTCTGTTACACTTTCACTTTCCGTTAGGCAGGTAATATACAGTGCAAATTTCTTTCCTACATCCACAGATTGCAGGAAAGAAACTTGCATGATTCCCCCATCAACAGTCAGTGCTGACAGGGGAATAGTGGTTGTACTCTTGATGCTAATAAATACTGTATTTATTAGATCTGACTGGGAGCATTACCTGGATCACATCCCGATCATCATGTCAACAGAGAAGGTTATGCAGCATTACTGCTGCTAGGTGACCAGCTGGGGGCTCAGCTCTCTATAACTAATAGTGGCAGCCTTCCCCTGCATGCATCCGTAATGTCACCAGCACTAGGTCCTAATGGACTGCCGCCGCTGCCAAGGAGACAGATGCCAGACCAGCGCTGTCAATAGCAGGGACAGGACAGCTGGGGAACCCCACAGTGGCAGAACGGTGGCAAGACAACCTTTGCAACCCTGAAAGTTCTCCCACTGCTTTGGACCCTTATATTTTCTTGGTGTGCTGGTGACACATAGCTCTTGTTTTCTGCCACCCTGGGGGGCCCCAGTATAGTAGGAAGGGACCTCACTGCAGAACATGTAAAAGGGCCCGTTGTGGGATCGTAGTAAAGGGCCCCAGGAGATATTGCATTTTATAGTTGGGCCCCCTTACTTTTGTCCCTGTCCCCCTATGTGCCCTCCCTAAATATGAAAGCTGGAGACGCCACTGCTTCCTAGCCAATGCCATTAGTACAGTGACAGTGTATAGTATTAGCACTGTGTTAGTGTCACCGGTGATGTCAGTGGCAGTCATCAGTTCCCACTCAGTGTCAGATTGCCTGCTGCACTATCACAGTCCCATTATAAGTTGCTGATCACCGCTCATTAGTATTATAAAAAAAATATACAGTGCCTTGAAAAAGTATTTATACCCCTTGAAATATTCCACATTTTGTCATGTTACAACCAAAAACGTAAATGTATTTCATTGCGATTTTGTGTGATAGACCAACACAAAGTGGCATATGATTGTGAAGTGGAAGGAAAATGATAAATGGTTTACAATTTTATTTACAAATAAATATGTGAAAAGTGTGATGTGCATTTGTATTCAGCCCCCGCGTCCATACTTTGTAGAACCACCTTTTGCTGCAATTACAGCTGCAAGACTTTTTGGGGATGTCTCTACCAGCTTTGTACATCTAGAGAGTGACATTTTTGCCCATTCATCTTTGCAAAATAGCTCAAGCTCTGTCAGATTGGATGGAGAGCGTCTGTGAACAGCAATTTTCAAGTCTTGCCACAGATACTCAATTGGATTTAGGTCTGGGATTTGACCTAAACCATGCCATTGTAGCTCTGGCTGTATGTTTAAGGTTGTTGTCCTGCTGGAAGGTGAACCTCTGCCCCAGTCTCAAGTCTTTTGCAGACTCTAAAGCCGTGTACACACGATTGGTTTGTCTGATAAAAACAGACCGATGGACTGTTTTCATCGGACAAACCGATCATGTGTGGGCTCCATCGGTCTTTTTAAAATCGATGTTAAAAAATAGAATATGTTTTGAATTTTTCCTATAGATAAAAAACCGACAGAAAAATCAGATCGTCTGTGTGGAGCTCCATTGGAGAAAAATCCATGCATGCTCAGAATCAAGTCGACGCATGCTCGGAAACATTGAACTTCATTTTTTTTCGGCTCGTCGTAGTGTTTATTGTAGGTTTTCTGTCTCTCACTGTTAAAATAAACCTACCGTTAAAATTATAGACTGATGATTTCTTTGTCAGTGGTAAACGTACAAAATTAGCAGGTGATCAAATACTTTTTTCCCCCTCATTTGTACTTACATTTTAACCAGTTAAGGACCCCCGCACGCCTATGTACGTCCACAACATGGCTCGTACAGGCACAAGGGCGTAAATTTACGTCCTCGCCTTAGTGCGGTTCGGGGGTCCCATCGGGACCCCCTCCGCGGCGTGCGGCGGTCCCCCTGGCTCTGGGAGCGATCGCCGACGAGCGGGCGGATGTCCGTGTTTTCCGCCCCCCCCGCGATCGCTCCCAGCCAATGGGAGCGCGCTCCCAGCCTGTCACTTCCTCCTCCTGTGTTTACACAGGAAGGAGGAAATGATCATTTCTCTCATCGCAGCGCTGTTTCCCAGCGCTGCTGATGAGAGAAGACATGCCAAGTAAGTGTGCACCAACACAACACTGACACACACTCACATAGGCATATTAACCCCTTGTGATCGCCCCCCCCACCCCCCTGTCACAGTGTCACTGAATGCAGTGATTTAATCACTGCATTTAGTGTCAGTGTGACAGGCACTGTAAAAAACAGTTAGTGTTAGGTTCAGGATAGCCCCCCCCACCCCCCCTAATAAAGTTTTAACCCCCTGATCACCGCCCTAGTTAACCCTTTCACTCCCTATTGCCAGCGTCACTAAGCGATCATTTTTCTGATCGCTGTATTAGTGTCGCTGTTCCCGCTAGGTAGCTATTTTTTTTATTACGATTTTTTTTTTTACTAAAGACATGTGGCTAAATAAATTTTGGCCTAAATGTTTTACTAAAATTTAGTTTATTTGATTTTTTTTATAACAAATAGTAAAAAAATAGTGATTTTTTTCAAAATTGTCGCTCTATTTTAGTTTATAGCGCAAAAAATAAAAATCGCAGAGGCGATCAAATACCACCGAAAGAAAGCTCTATTTGTGGGAAGAAAAGGACGCAAATTTTGTTTGGGAGCCACGTCGCACGACCGCGCAATTGTCTGTTAAAGCGACGCAGCGCCGAATTGTAAAAACACCTTGGGTCATTTAGCAGCGTATTGGTCCGGGTCTTAAGTGGTTAACTGAAAAAAACAACAACATAGCACATGCCTCTGAGGAAGTCCAGGTATGGATATTTTATACATAGTTACATTGGTCCAGCAATGTAAGTATGTATGTACCAAACCTGGCTAATGTCTCTGGAACCTGGAAATCACTGAAGTAGACATCATCACTTCAGTGATCTCCACTTGCTTCCGGCTCCTGTGCTGAGCAACTGGCTTGTTGCATTTTGAACATATTTTCTGAATGAATACAAAGTGTTCTCTGACTGGACGAGGTGGAGAGCATGACACCCCTGCTCCACCTCATCCAATCAGAAAATGCAAGGCATTCTCCGAATAGCATCTGTATTGAGCGGCTGATTTCCTGTGTTTAAAAATGAAGCAGACCAGTAGCGTTGTCTATCAGCCTCCAGGGGCGTTGGCCAGTTATGGTTTACGCATAGTTACATTGGCCCAAGTATAAATACGCATACATGGAATTCTTCTTTACTGAAATTGTGGTAATCTACAAATAGCAGTATTAAAATACATGGAGCTTTAAAAAAATCTTTTTGTGATATTTTAGTAACCTATTATTCGACACTCAATGGAATGTTAAGCCGGTGTATAAAGTATAGGAAACACAGATACGGTGGTGTGAGCTAGATGAGATATGTTTTACCTGCGATGTGACATATGATATTGCCACTTGCCCTTTTACACCACTTCATACTGTTCACCGTCTGTTCCTTTCATGATGATGTCTAGGTCAGCCTGGCATATGGCTGACAATTTAATACAACCTGACACTCACTATCTAAAACAGGAGATCATCTGTTAGAAGAAAAAGCTCATTTTAATACACATGCTCTGCTTTCATTTATATGTCATTTGAAATGCTCTAGAATTAGAGTTAGGATGTAGAAATGTAGCATTCAGACATTCTGTGCATTTCTAATCATTAATCAGAAAGTCTGTTACTGAGAACATTTTGATGATTTCTAATGAGTATGCTTATCAATTTACATAATTTTATTAAATTATTTAAAAAAAATGAAATGTTAAGTACAGTGCAAAAAAAAGAGATACTATTGCTTCCTTTAAATGTCTTATTGGGAACGTGTGCTTTCATCCAAATCAGAAGTACAATGTGTGCCAATCTAGCTACAACAACATGAAAGCTTTTATTTTTAGCAGGAAGCCTGATTTGATATTGAGAACCCTAACCATGGTCAGAAGTTTAACCTCCTACAGATATAGGTCAGGTTGTTGGACTTCTAGCACACCAAAACCTTCAGTTCCCTCCCCAGTGACTTGAGACAATTCACAATATCTACATAAAGAATGGGAACAGTTGGCCGCACAGGGAACAAAATGTAGCGCATCTTGGGTGGGAGTGGACATGCCTTTTCTCCCCTCTCTCCTTAGGTGGGGCAAGATGGTGATGCCTGCTGCCACATACGGGGATACTCAGTGGGTCCTGCTGTCAGAATATAGAGTCCCGTCAGAGAGGATTCCTCTGATTTGTGTGGATGGAGGTGTCTGTTAAGTTATTTTTCCTTAAATCCACTGGCTGACCAAAGAAAACCCACCTAAAGACAGAAAGTGTGTTATTGGCCTAATAAACAGGTAAAAATAAGGAAACTAAAGTCAGCCACCACATCTAGATATTGGTAGGCTGCAATACATTTTGTTTTGGGATTTAATATCATTTTAAAAATAATGCCTATCATTTATAAAGGGAAGTATGGGAATAAAAAAAACAAAAAAAAAACAACCATAGTCACCCAGGTGGATACAGCATTGGTCCCTTGCTGCATCTGTACCCCGCTGCTTCTAAGACCAAGAACCGTGTGATCAAAAAAGGCTGATCACTTGGTTCTAAGTCTTCAGAGAGTAGAGAGCTGGGGACTGTCAGTCAGCGGCTCTCTGCTCTCTCCCTCCAGTGCTCACTGGAGCACTGGGCTGTGGAGGGGCAAGAGTGGCTGGAACAGGCTCTCAGCAGCTCACTGGTTGAACCAGCTGCCGGTCTAGGCACTTGGGTGCACCCGGGAACTAAATCAGGATCACTACACAGCCTGGACCGGTTATGTGACGTGGACTTTAGCCTACTGCCACCCATAAAGGGGTCAGAGGAGTGCAGAACAATGTGCACTCCTGTGATCCACAGGAGAAGTAGGGCCAAATAAACTTTGTTCCTACTTCTTCTCTAACCAAAATCCCACTTGAACTTCTTCATAAAAATCCACAGCCTCAGAATGTTGACAAGATAGCATTAAGCAGTTGAAATCATTATATCCTATTAAAGAGTCTCTATCACGTGGTCCTAGGTTATTCTATAAATATGGCAATAACTAACTGCTCCTTGGCCATTGCCTTGAAAAAGCAGAATGAACCTTCATTCACTAGACAGACAGTGGAAAACCTTATGATATTAAAGATACTGCAGGGACATTTTGACTTTGCTACTCTTTTTAAAATTCTTTATGATCCCGAGTCAGCCATGTCTTCCAACTCCTAACTAGATACAGCCAATTCAACAAAATCTAACCTTTTTTAAATCACAAGAACTAGTGACAGACCTCATGGAATCCCCTATCCCAAGGGCAAAGGATGGTCTCACTTTAGCCCACTAAAATATATTTTCTCCCCAGTTGATGCCTTGTTTTTTCAAAACATAGAATTCCCTGGTATAGATAAAGCTTTATCAATCTGAAACTATTTATAAAACTTTTGACTACAGATAATATTGTCCATCTTAATGTACCGTATATACTCGAGTACAAGCCGACTTTTTCAGCACATTTTTTATGCTGAATAAGCCCCCCTCGGGTTATACTCGAGTGAGGGTCTCCCGCTGTGTCAGTCTTAACTGCAGTTGGCGGCCGTCCACTGTAACAAAGCCCCGCTTCCTCCTTATCCATTATAGATGGAACATTAAACACACACATTTGTTTACCTGTAAACAGCTGTGATTGGACACAGCAAGCACAAAGAGAACCCAATGTGAACCCTGGGGGTGGAGTTCAGGAAGGACGCCTCCCAGAACTGGACGACGACGTTGTAGCCGTCTTTTAGCTATATAGCTGGGTCGGAATGTGGGAGGTGGATGCTGACAGCTGAAAAAAACGCCTAGGTGCCAAGAAGCAATTTCTAGTCACTGGCCAACTGGCACCTGGGATTTGTTGAGCCCTGCCTTGAAGTGTATTTATAGCAAAAGCATTTTTAAAGTTTTCAATGGAGTGAGGAAGGATATAAATCCTTTTACGTTTTACTGCTAGCTGGGACTCCATTAGAAATATTTCACCCTACTTCTTGTCCTAGTGAAATGTTTTTACTAGAAAGTTAGAGAAGTCTAGAACAAAGAAAAAAAAAAAAACAATGGCTGAACAGCATCCCTCTTTTTATTAAAGTGTCTGAAAACATAAAATATGAAAAGAGCTCATCCTTCTATAGCAGGGATCTTCAAACTACGGCCCTCTAGCTGTAGCGGAACTACAAGTCCTATGAGGCATTGTAAAACTCTGACATTCACAAACATGACTAGGCATGATGAAAATTGTAGTTCCTGAACAACTGGAGGGCCATAGTTTAAAGGACCTCTGTTCTACAGTGTGTACTTATCTATATCCAAAGCTCTAAGTGTCATTTCTCTCTGGTGTCTGGTTCCTCTGTTATCAGCATGACTCAGTTCTGACAACTTTTCTCAAGACCACAAGTTAAAAACTATGATGGGGGGGGGGGGGGTGCAGCACTCAGCCTGTGACTGTTATCCACACAACTGTGCCTGTTCTCTGTATTGTGTGAAGTGGCTCCAATCCCTATAATCAGGGCACAGAGCTGTTTGTTATATAAATACTTCACATGCCTGCCCCCTGCTCTGAGAACTAAAGAGAAATCCTGTCTTCTGTATATCAATCTGAAAACACACAGAAGAAATGGCTGCAGAGACAACTTATGTAGGAGTATTTGTTTAATATCTGTGTATCACCTAATGCTAGTCACTTCACTGGGTATATAGAAGGGTTTACAACCACTTTAACTTAAAGCCCAGCTCCAGGAATTAAACTAGGGTTACATGCCAGTTACTCTAGGACAGGGGTCTCCAAACTTCATAAACAAAGGGCCAGTTTACTGTCCTTCAGACTTTAGAGGGGGTCGGATTGTAGCCAGTGGCATCAGTGGAACTAAACAATGCCCAATCTTTTGAATTAGGCGGATGAATATCAATATGGTGTCAGTGGAAAAAATGGTACTCCATTGTTGATGTCAGCGGTAGGAATCATGACCCATTTTTGGTGCCAGAGGGCAGAATAGTGTCTCATATCAGTGGGATGAATAGTGCCCCAAGGGCCAGATGAAGGCAAGCAAAGGGCCGCAGTTTGGAGTCTCCAAGAGATTGGAAATAAGGTGTTACCTAATTAGTCACTCCATCACTCCATCTGTGCAACCGCCCCCTTAAAGCCTCTTCTATGAGATGCTTATGGCCGCTGCTGCATGATGACATCATCAAGTAGTGGTGAGGCCAATGTGGGGACGACTCACAAGCTGGAATGGAGGAGAGTACTACAATTCCCCTAAGATAGTGATGGAGAACCTTGGCACCTCAGATGTTTTGGAACTACAGTTTCCATGATGCTCAACTACACTTCAGAGTGCATGAGTATCATGGGAAATATAGTTCCAAAACATCTAGAGTGCCATGTCCAAAACATCTAGGATGCCAATTCCTTCAAATACCTGTTGATCCTGCCAGTGAAGTCCACCTAATACATATTTCTGTGAAGGAGTGGTAACAATGCTGTGCCTCTCCTGAAATCAGGTTGTACCTGCTTGTACTACAGCGGGATTAAAAAATGTTGCAGAGGCGTGGCTATTAGCATTTTCATGGGTAATTCACAAGCCTGTAGCATGTCAATCAGCACCTGGCCACACCCAGTCCTGCCCACTGCTACCTGGATTGGTAGACTGCCTCTGTTGCTGAAACCCTCCTACTGTAATCTGCAGTGTCTGGGAAGGGAAGCACATGAGACACGAGAAAAGGAGTGCTCTGTTTACTTTATGAAGCTTGTATCAGCATAGTGTCTAGATTTGGTAATTGTTTACTACAAGAGCCTTTAGTTGTACTTTGAAATGTTAGGTTCAATAGATTCTCTTCCCAGAAACCAATTTGCTAATATATCTTAAAGAGATTTTTAACCATAGAAACAAAAGCCACAGATTGTTGTTCCTGCCAAAAGCAACAATGCTCAATACTTAATCCATATATTACTTGATTGTCACTTAGAAGCTCAAATATGTCACATCACTTCCCAAAATTGAATAGAATTTATTCACTATAATTACTAAATATACAGTATATTCTGAAATCAGAATAATAATATGTGTGGAAGATATTACATTTCTGTGACTAGACTAAATCGGGTATGGTAGTATTATTATATGACAACATATGTCACTGTGTACATGTGTATGATGCATAGCAACCTATGATTATAGACAGCTGTTCTCTTATATGTTAACCTTTTTATGAGACTATAGTATGTCCCAGGGTATACAGTGTCTTGACAAAGTATTCATACCCCTTGAAATTTTCCACATTTTGTCATGTTACAACCAAAAGCGTAAATGTATTTTATTGGGATTTTATTGTGATAGACCAACACAAAGTGTAGCCTTGACGGGGGCCTGCATCTTACACATGCATTTGCAAATGCGTGCAACTAAGGGTCCTTTTACACGGAGCGGAGCGTATTTCGATGTTATAGTTAGGACTGCAATATACAGAGAGCCTTGACGGGGCCTGCAGCTTACACATGCATTTGCAAACTAAACCTCTGGGCCAGATTCTCAAAAGAGATACGACGGTGTATCGCAGGAAACACCGTCGTATCTCTGTTTTTTTTTACTGGGTATCTATGCGTCTGATTCATAGAATCATTTACGCATAGATACAGTGAAGATCCGACAGGTGTAAAACACTTATGCCGCGTACACATGATCACTTTTTGTGATGAAAAAAAACGACGTTTCAAGTGATGAAACAAAACGACGTTTTTCAAACTTCATTTTCCAAAACGACGTTGCATACACACCATCGCTTTTCCAAAATGCTCTAGCAAAGCGTGATGACGTACACCACGTTCGACGGCACTCTGTTCCATTGAAGCTCCGTCTCATAACTTGGCTCTGAGCATGCGCGGCTTTAAAAACGTAGTTTTCAACATCGTTTTGCCCACACACCATCACTTTTTATGACACAAAAAATGACTTTTTGAAAAACGACACAAAAAATTCAAGCATGTTCGAAATTTTTTTTGGTCGTTTTTTGAAGACATAAAACTATGTTTTGCCCACACACGGTGATTTTAAATGACGTTTTTGAAAGCGTCGTTTTTTTTCATCACAAAAGATGATCGTGTGTACGCGGCATAACACCGTCGGATCGTAGATGTAATGACTTCGCTGGCCGCTAGGTGGCCTTTACGTTGATTTCTCATTTGCCTATGCAAATGAGCCTAATACGCCGATTCCCGAACGTTTTTACGCCGCCCCGTCGTCGTTTACGTCGTTTCCGTAAGCGTAAGTTTACCCCTGCTATATGAGGGGTAACCTTACGAAGTTCCGTTCGTATGCCATGTTAAGTATGGCGTCGGGACAGCGTCGTCTTTTTCCATCATTTACGTCGTTTTACTAAGTCGTTCGCGAATAGGGATTTACATAAACGACACTCACGTCGGTTTCATTCACGTTTTCCGACGTGAGCTGGAGCATGCGCACTGGGCTATTTTTGCGGCCGGTGCATGCGCAGTTTGATCGACGCGGGGGCGCACTTAATTTAAATACAAGCCGTGCTTTGGGAATACGGCACTTGCTCTGTTAAGTTGCGGCGGCGTAGTGTAAATAGCTTTCGCTACGCCGTCAGCCAATCTATGTGAATCTGGCCCTCTGTTTTTAACGCACACTGTTAGACAGGTGAATTTGGTTGGTTGCTGATTGGTCGGTAAGTTTGAGCCTGGATATTCTGGATGTTTTTTGTACAAAGTGGCACATAATTGTAATGTGGAAGGAAAATGATAAATGTGTTTCAATTTTTGTTTACAAATAAATATGTGAAAAGTGTGGCATGCATTTGTATTCAGCCCCCTTTACTCTGATACCCTAGCTAAAATCTAGTGGAACCAATTGCCTTCAGAAGTCACCTAATCAATAAATTTAGTCCACCAGTGTGTAATTTAATCTCAGTATAAATACAGCTGTTCTTTGGAGCCCTTAGAGGTGTGTTAGAGATCCTTAGACGCCTTTCACACTGGGGCATTTTCAGGTGATTTTGGGCTAAAAATAGTGCCTTTAGGGCTAGTTCACACCAGACGCATTTCCATACAGTTTTGTGTGCATTTTTTCTGCGCTAAAAATGCATGCACAGTGTTTTCCATGTATTCCAATGGCTCTAGTTGGCTCTAGCGTACACCATGCAGTCAGTTTTCGGTGCAGAAACTGACTAGAAACTGACTGCATGGTGTGAACTAGAGCCAACTAGAGCCATTGGAATACATAGAAAACATTGTGCATGCATTTTGTGCAGTAAAAAAAGGACACTTAACTGAACGGAACTGTGTCTGATCTGAACTGGCCCTTAAAGCACCTGAAAAACAGCTCCCCTGCAGTCTCAGGCTGCATTCACACCTGAGCGGCAAGTAACGCCGCATACGCGGCTTTACTTGCCGCGCTTCGATTTTTTTTTTTTTTTTTACAAATCTTCCCATTCATGTCTATGGGCGAACGCCAATGTCGCTTGAAAAAAAGGGTCCGGGACTTTTTTTCAGGCGACAGGCGTTCGGCGTCTCAGAGATGTGAACCATCTCTATAGACATGAATGGGAAATTTCCCCTCCAGCGGCACGAGCGTCGCGCGACAGGCGTTTTGCCGCTCAGGTGTGAATGGGCCCTCAGGGTTTTCACACTGAGGCGATGCGCTGGCAGGATGTTAAAAAAACTCCTGCAAGCAGCATCTTTGGAGCTGTGTATAAACAAATAATAAATGAATGCTCCATTTGTGGGGAAAAAAAGCATATACATGTTGTTTGGGTACAATGTCACATGACTGCACAATTGTCAGTTAAAGAAATCCAGCCTGAGCTTGTTAGGCTGGGCTACTTCTATGGGTCACAGGAGTGCAATTCGTTTTGCACCCCTGTGACCTGTATTCAGCAGAGAGCAGTCTGAAATCCGTATGTAATATATGTTTAAAACCCTTTTTTGTACTGCACACACATTTCATAATTATATATATATATATATATATATATATAAACAAACAAAAAAAATGTTTAGAACGGATTAACCTGATTTGAACCCTATGGGACAATTTGCCTCGGTTCACAACTAATTCGGTAAGCGACCAATCGCTTCACAAATTAAGTTTGTGAACCGAGGTATCACTGTACCTGCAAAAAAACAAAAATTGTGCCTGTGTCCTGTGTCCACTCGGGCCGCAGTTTGGAGACCACTGCTATATACAGTACTCATCTGATCCTTGGTTTTTCAGCTCTTTAGTGACTCCCTTTGGGCAACTTCTGCTAATGTTGTCTTATGGTTAGCATTTCTTCTGAGCATGCTTGTTTGTACTTTGTATTTTAGTCCGACAGACTTGTGTACACACTATCGCATGATCCGACGTAACACATTTGTTATATACAAAAGAAAAAAGGGGTGCAATCAGCGCAAAAATATAAACTATTGGTAAAATATGACAAATGCGAAAATAAAATGAAAAACCATAAAGATTCATTTCACCAGTAATGCTGGCTGAACACTAAACAGGATAATCACAAAAATCCAAAAGTGACAAAGATACAAAAGAAAACAGTGCAGCACAAAACCAATAAGAACATATTCAATTGAACATGTATTATGTGAAATAAAGTGAATATATTAATGTGATAAAGTCCAAAAATATCCAAGGATAAATAAAATAAAATAAATCCGGAATTAAATCTTCACCAGGTGACGATGACAAAACCAAACTTAAAGTGATCCCTCCACCAGTAAGGATGGGTACTCTCACCTTCACACATAGACCACTGTCTTACCAGATGGTCAAACAGGCAGATATCTCAGCTTGGCAGACCAGGAAGCAGGTTAACAATACAGATCCTCATAGGTCAGCGTTGTCAAACGGACCCGAACATGAAAAGCAATCACAATTCCTTTTTATTGTTCAGGTCCACTCTCCTCCCTCTGCATTTAATTATCCGGATTTATTTAATTTTATTTATCCTTGGATATTTTTGGACTTTATCACATTAATATATTTACTTTATTTCACATAATACATGTTCAATTGAATATCTTCCCATTTGGTTTTGCGCTGCACTGTTTTCTTTTGTATCTTTGTCACACATTTGTTGTCGGACAATTTGAGAGCATGCACAGCCAACATTTGTTGTCGGAAATTCCGACAAAACACGTCCATCGGACAATTGTTGTCAGAATATCCGATCGTGTGTACGGGCCTTATGAGAAGATGCAGAGGTACCACGACTCTGAGTGCAGAAACTATTTAGGTAGCATTTTGAAGAATATCACTCCACCTGGCGCTACCTGCATTTCTCTTTTTGACTAACTGGTTTTAACTCAGTATTCCGCTATGCTTTTTGTTAAAGATATGTTGTAATAAAGAGACACAGTTAGTGCCAGGAACACAGGACAGTCACCAGGCAGGGGAGTTGGATCATGTGCCCAAGGCAACAGAATCTGGCAACATCTATGCTGTGTAGAGCTGGGGTTCTTAACCTTTTTAAAACTACAGAACCACAATGGATTGCCTAAAATGTCCCCATACCATCTCAACTAGACTATCAAAATGTATCACCTACATTTTTATTAGGAATCTGTATGACTTTAAAGATGTCAACAGCTTAATTTGACGCTGTACACCTATGAAAGGAACAGTTAAAAGAAAATCATTATTATAACATTTATTTTAGGGATGCACCGATGTATCGGTCACTGAAAATTAATGGCCAAAAATAGGGTTAAGAGTGTTTTGCCAATAGAAAATAAAAATGTGCCAATAATGGCATGCTGTGTCCAATTGACTTCAATGCAAAAATATCGCACCGCACTGACTTCAATGCAAAAATGCCCCCTTTTTACTTCAATGAAAGATCACATCCCATTGACTTCAATGCAAAAAATGCGCCCTATTGAATTTTATGCAAAATCGGGTCCCATTGACTTTGATGCAAAAATGCCAGCCACATTATTTCAGTTTTACACTTTTTTTTTTAAATGTCCATTTCGGTTTTGATTTTCAGCATATCCTGAATTTTTGGTTTTCGGCACTGGACATTTCATTTAGGTGCACCACTTATTTATATAAAAATGTCAAATCAAGTACATATGAAGTAGGGAATTTTCCCAGCTTTTCTGAACACCTTTCTCCTGGCAAAGAGAAAAGCAGTTCCCAGCAAGCAGCAACTCTCAACAGATCACTCAGAGGGCATATCAGTACTCCAACCGATAAGCATGAAAAAGAGAAGGCAAGGCGTACATAGCGTAATTCCGTAATAAAAATCGATATTTATTATAAAGAGAAAAAAACTCACATTTTGCAATGGTCAATAGAGCTTATAGAAAAAGGGTAGCAGGAACAACAGTAGTCCATCCCGACATGTTTCGTTACAAAAAGAACATCATCTGGGGTCCTTTTGTAACGAAACATGTCGGGATGGACTACTGTTGTTCCTGCTACCCTTTTTCTATAAGCTCTATTGACCATTGCAAAATGTGAGTTTTTTTCTCTTTATAATAAATATCGATTTTTATTACGGAATTACGCTATGTACGCCTTGCCTTCTCTTTTTCATGCTTATCGGTTGGAGTACTGATATGCCCTCTGAGTGATCTGTTGAGAGTTGCTGCTTGCTGGGAAGTATTTTTGAATCATCTGTCTGAGGTTTGCCTTCATTGATACCGAATCGCATGACGTGTATGGTGTACCCGCTTCAGTATATCAACTTTAACAAAGCTTGATTGGCCTAGTGGGTATATGCCTGTCTAGGTCCAATCGGTCCGGTAAGCCCCTTGTCATAAGCGGTGGTGGATTTTTCACTTCTTTATGCACTGGATTTTGTGTATCTGTTTTACTCAAAGAAACCGACTCACCGATTCATTCAAAACATTTATGGACTTTTGAATACCATTCATTCACATGTGGTGTTGCATGATTTAATCTTTATTGTATTATCATTATTTGTGTCATTATTAGCGCTACACTTTTCCACACATTTTCTATTAGCAATTTTTTGATCTCTCTTGCTGTGTTAGCGGCTTTTTGTATTTTAAGATAGCGCAGTATTTTTTCTTTTTCGAAAGAGAAAAGCAGGGTTAAAAAACACACCTAAAGCTGTGTTTTTCAAATGCACTTAGGTGCTTGAAGCATTGGGCATTCATTGATTTCATTGGCCAGGATTTTAATTTATTCTAGCCATTGAAATTAATGAGCACTTAAGCACTAAACAAGCATTTAGGCACGCTTACATGTCGGGTGTGTTTTTTTTTTCTCCTCTCCTGAATGCGATTTCGGTGCATTCAGATTTCTGTCCCTAAATGCCCCTGCCTTTCAATGCGTGTAAACACCTACGATTGCATGGACACATTGGCTAACATAGAAGGGCGTTTAAAGGTAGAAAAATAATGGAGTTTTTTAGCTGAAGTGTGTATGAGGCCTTAAAAGGGTGCTTGAAGATTGCTTCCCAAGAATAAGGACGTTTTTTTAACGAGAGTCCCCCCTGCTGGTACCCCCCTCCCCTTAACAATCTCTTCCCCTGGAACCAGGAATGCCAAAGAGCTCAGTGCCTGTCAGCATTGGTGTTTTAGGAAGTACACCTTTTTTTAAATAAAAAATAAACAAAGCAAATTTCTCCATAGTGTGTACTAGCCTCAGCCCAAAGCACTGAGTGTAATTTGTCTCCGCTCTCCTCCCTCTGCATCACTAATTTCTGACAGATTATCCCAACATGGCCCCACCCCCCTCCAGAACACAGAAGGTCATTGACAGCCTAAGCTATGTATGTTTCCCTGAGACTGTGTTTAGATTGGCGTGTCCTTTCCCTTCACTCAGGTCCCAGATTACGCTGAGCTCTGTGCACTATGATGTGCAGTGTGTGAGATCAGACCCCCACCCCCCTGCCTGCTGAAGCTGACAAATAGCCTTTGATATGTGCGTTTTAGAAGGCTATAGAGAAAACAATACCGCAGACAACCAGGTACATCTTATGATGGAGGATTTGTTTCATCTCGGTGTAGGCCAGTCACAACACTGGGTATATGTAAGGCTTTACAACCGCTTTAAAGCTCCCCCCCCCCCCAATGTTGAAGGGCAAGTGAGCTGGTATAAGTATGCTTGAGAACAAATGCTTACTGCCCTCTTGCTGTGGGGATAAAAGCCTATATAGCTGATATACTAGGCTGCTAGTCTGGGAGAGACGGGGAGCTTTTTTAATATAAACACACACATTTGCTGCTTCAGACTGGCATTAGGGAAATCCTGTTCTGTCCTAAACAGGTTTTAATGAGGGTGGAAGGTACAAAAAACACCATTGCCCAAAAAAGAACAGAATGTTACTTAATCTGGCAAGCCTACAATTGAGTCTTCCTAAATTGTCCACTATTGACTTTCTAGCCATATCCCTAAATGTCAGGTCAGTAGTATTCAGCAGTCACCCCCATCTAATGTGCTGGTCTACTCTTAAAATAAAGCTGGTCATACACTGATAGAAATTCAGCCAGTTCTGCAGGGACAAGGTACATTTTGATCAGTGTGTCACTGCCCCTCCCCTGACAGGAATTGATCACATGATTGACTTATGTCAAGGGGACACACTGGAAATGTTATTTTCGAAATCAGTGGCTCCAGCCAATCAGCTGCAGCCGATGATTAGTGTATTCTGACAATGTCTGGTGCTGCTGTGGAATACAATGTCCTGGCAGGGAGATTCTTCCATCCACCTTGGTTGTGTGGATGGAGGAATCTGTTGGTTTTTCTTTTCTGAACTAAGACCCCATACAAACTATACAACTTTTGTTGTCGGTTTTCTTTTAGATTTACCAAAACCATGTAGTGCAAGGGCCTGGGCCTCTACCTGCTACATCTGCAGGGCAGCTTGTTCTGTTAAAAAAAAAAAAAAAAAAAACTTACCAGTATCACCAAATGAAAATAAAAGAAAGCCTAAAAACGGAAAATTAAGGCTGCCATCACATCTAATAATTGGTAAACTGCAATATAACAATAATTGCTTTCAAATTTAATACTGCTTTAAAGCAGTGGCATCACTAGGGGGGGGTGCGGGTCACACTCGGGTGACACCCGCCAGAGGGGTGACACTTGTAGGCAGCGGCACTGCTAACACATGGAGCGGACTGAAGCTGCCTCCCCTCCTCTCTGTATTGTTTACATCTACACAGGAGGAGGAGGGAGTCTGAAGGACACACCGCATTGTTCTGAGGTCTGTGTACAGTTTACTGTAATGTAGATGGATCATTGATAGATTGATCATTGATGGATCATTGATAGAAGAAGGGACAGTGACCAAAAAGGGGGGCATATTAAAAAAATATTGGAGTGATGGGGTGTTGATAGGACATGTTTTGGTAGGTGCCCTAAGTGGAGAGTGGCTGCACTGAGGGGGGTTCTATACTGATAGAGGGGGGCTGCACTGAGGGGGGTCTATACTTATAGAGGGCTCCACTAAGGGGGGCTATACTGATAAGAGGGAGACTGCACTGAGGGGGGTCTATACTGTTAGAGGGGGGCTACACTGAGAGAGGTTTATACTGATAGAGGGGGCTGCACTGAGGGGGGTTGTAAAGGTATGGCCCGTGGGACCCAGAGACTTTTGAAGGATGCGGGGTACTCCTGTGCCAGCTTCACCAATGACTCTTATGTCTAGGGTCATCCTATGTCCCATAGGGGCATAGGATGACTGAGAAATGATATCTCGGATTACATGAGATGGGACAGAAATGATAATTCATGTATTGCAGTATTGCAGGATATCTTGAAATTTTACAAGTTGTTTATTCTGACCCCAACAGGTCAATAGAGTGTTTCATTCAATGTGGGTGACACATACTTTTGAGGTGTTAATTGAGTCAGGCTCCTAAGATATTTCATTGTCTATTGTGCTTATTAAGTCTGGCTTCTAAAAGACCTCTCATTGTGTATGCTAATGACACTGTATTGGGTGAAAGTCTATTGATGATAAGAAGTGGAATGTGACTGAGCTCCCTCTAAAGGCCAGACGTCTGTGTATTGTGTATCAGGTGAGAATAGCGTGTCGCGGAGTCAGGACAACTGGGGAATGATTAGTATTAGCTCATCTGAATGTCATTATCTAAAAGAATGTGTATTGAAGTTCATTGTGTCATGTTGTGGGTGGAGTTGAGCCATTGTCCATATTTGGTTTTCTAACTCTATATAACAAGCCTGAGTTACCATTAAAGTATTCATTCATTTGAAGCAGAGAACAGAGCTGTGTGTCTCGTTTTCTAGGGAATTGATATGGATCGTGTCTGCTGGATTGTTGGAGTGTCGGATAAGCTGTTGTGGGTTGGCGGAAAGCAATATCGTAAATTGTGATAACCCCTGACCGTTACAGGGGTCTATACTGCACTGAGGGGGGTCTATACTGATAGGGGGCTGCACTTATGGGGGCTATACTGATAGAGGGAGCTGCACTGAGGGGGGTCTATACTGATAGAGGGGGGCTACACTGAGGGGTTCCATCCTGATAGAGGGGGGCTACACTGAAAGAGGTATATACTGATGGAGGGTCTTTACTACGGGAGGATGGTTTGTACTTAGTGGTGGGGGTCTAAATTGAGGAAGGGGGTCTGTACTAAAGGAAGGGGATCTATACTGATAGAGGGGGGACTGAACTGAGGGAAGCAAATATATACTTAGTAAGGTCTGTACTTCATAAGGTCTGCACTGAGGATGGGTGGGGGGTTGTATCTATACTTAGTGGGGGGGGAGTCTGTACTTAATGGAGGACTATAGTTGGTGGAGGAGGGGTGACACAATGTTATTCCACACAGGGTGACACCTATGCTAGTGACGCCACTGGCTTTAAGGTATGTTCTTATGGAGTGTCACTTCTGTGCTGTGCTCTGATCCATGCACACAAATACATATGATAATAGCACCAGCACACACAGTACAATATCTATCATACAAGAGGTTTCCCATGGAAGGTAAACAATGCTTCCAGATGATCTCTTTAACGTTCTCATTTGGGTGGCCATTATTCATTGGAATATTCTGTGACAAGCTAACAAGCTTCTAGAGGTAATACCCTTATCTTAATTGGAATCTTACATTTCAGATGAGATGCTAAAATCTGCAATGCTTCGTATGTGTGATTAGCATAATTGTTGATACGACACTAGCTAACACATCATGAAGTCTAAGCTGTCAGGATCTGAACCAACACATTGATGTTGTGGGTATAGGTGCTTAATAAAAGCCAATGGCACGTATGTCACTAGACGGCTTATGTGACAGGACGGCTTCGATGGGTAGACAGCTCCTGCAATTTTACAGCCCAAGGCAAAGATTGGCGTCTGGAGACAACTACTACTGCAGCATCACTTGGCTGCTTACCTGTAGCAGTACGGAATGTCTGGATTTCTAGGGGCTTGTGTACACAGACATAATATGGATATCTAGGCAGGAGGATCCCATGTAACGCTCTGTAAAGTGCCTCTGATTAGAACTCATTTACACCAGCAGCTGCCGTGCCTAGCCCATCACATTGAAACCTTTTTATTTCTTCACTTTGAATGACACTTCATTCAGTCTTAAAAGCCGCAGCGCCGTGCGATGCATTTGATTGTGTTGCACAATGCCGCACTGAAAAAAAAGTGCACATGCTACTTTTTCCAGAGATCTGCACACTGCGGAAACGCAGACGTGCCAACGAACCTAATAGGGGTCAAGGCGTTTGCCCTGTCTCTGCACGTGGACTGCGCTCTGCAAGGTCGACAAGCGCAATCCTAACGCACCTGGTGTAAAAGAGCAGAAAACATTTGCGTCTGCAAAATATTTCCTTCCTTTAGCTAGTGATCAGGAGTAAATGACACTGAAATACTGATCGCAGGGGAAGAACTTTCTACTTTGATTTTATAAGAGAGAGCAACGCAGTGCATAATTAAAGAGCGCACTGCCGTGTAAGATTATAGAACGTAACGCATTTCCAGATTACAGAACGCAATGCAGCTCGAGATTACAGAGCGCAACGCAGTTTAAGATTACAAAACGCAATGCAGCTCGAGATTACAGAGTGCAACGCACCTCGAGATTACAGAGCGCAACGCAGTTTAAGATTACAAAACGCAATGCAGCTCGAGATTACAGAGTGCAACGCACCTCGAGATTACAGAGCGCAACGCAGTTTAAGATTACAAAACGCAATGCAGCTCGAGATTACAGAGCGCAACCCAGCTCGAGATTACAGGACGCAACACAGCACGAGATTAGAGAACGCAACACAGCACGAGATTAGAGAACGCAACACAGCTCAAGATTAGAGAGCTCAACGCATTTTGTGATTACAGAGCACAACTCGGCTCGAGATTACAGAACACAATGCAGCTCGTCATTACAGAACGTAACGCAGCTCGAAATTAGAGAGCACAAAGCAGCTCAAGATTACAGAGCGCAACTCGGCTCGAGATTACAGAACGAAACGCAGCTTGAGATTACAGAGCGCAACGCAGCTTGAGATTACAGAGCGCAATGCAGCTTGAGATTACAGAATGCAACGCAGTTTGAGATTACAGAGCGCAACGCACCTCGAGATTACAGAGCGCAACGCACCTCGAGATTACAGAGCGCAACGCACCTCGAGATTACAGAGCGCAACGCACCTCAAGATTACAGAGCGCAACGCACCTCGAGATTACAGAGCGCAACACACCTCGAGGTTACAGAGCGCAACACAGTTTAAGATTTCAAAACGCAACGCAGCTCGAGATTACAGAGCGCAACCCAGCTCGAGATTACAGGACGCAACGCAGCACGAGATTACAGAGCGCAACGCAGCTCGAAATTACAGAGCATAACGCAGCTCGAGATTAGAGAGCACAAAGCGGCTCAAGATTACAGAGCGCAACTCGGCTCGAGATTACAGAACGAAACGCAGTTTGAGATTACAGAGCGCAACGCACCTTGAGATTACAGAGCGCAACGCAGCTTGAGATTACAGAACAAAACGCAGCTCGAGATTACAGAGCGCAACTCAGCTCGAGATTACAGAGAGCAACTTGGCTCGAGATTACAGAGCATAACGCGCCTTAAGATTACAGAGAGCAACACAGCTCGAGATTATAAAGCGCAACGCGGCTCAAAATTACAGAGCGCAACACAGGGCAAGATTACAGATCACAACGCGGTTTGAGATTACAGAGCGCAACGCAGCAGTGTGCACTTATATAACCAAATGTGGTCCATAAAATCCAGATGTGAACGCAGAATTTTTTACGCCCGTGCACACGATTTATGATGGATAGAAGACTGGCATGACTAATTCATGTCATTTAGCTGTCATTATCCATGAGGGAAATAAAGACTGTGTTCATCTGACGTGACATGTAGAGGTGACAATGACATTAAAGTTGTTCTGATGATATGAGGATGATTGCAGAGCACCTTGGTCATAGTATCCCACCATAGAGCGCAGTACAGGCTCATGTCCCCCTCTCCCCTGACTTACATGTCCTTGGCCGGTAAGTTCTTCCCTTCCACTATCCGGATAAACAGAGAACTCCTTCTCGCCATGGCTGAGCACACAGACAGGGATGAGGCGCCTGTCCTCCGGTACATCCAGCGCTGTGTGTCTGTGTCAGGTGCTCGTAGCTCGGAAGGAACAAATAACAATCACATCGCAGCCAGTAGCTGGAGGAGAGCGGGGAGGGCGTGGCTAGGAAAGTGCACACAGCAGCCCAGACCTGTTGTAGTCCGGAGTGTATGAATGTAAAGCGGAGTCCCGGGCTGAGGGGGGCGGTACTGAGTGACGTACACACACCTTGTGTCATCCCTACACCACCACACTCCCCGCACTCCCAGCCCCTTCAAACCCGTGCTAGGCTGGGGCTCGCTTAGTCTGACGTCAGGGAAATTACCTTTTCCACTCACCACACAGCACTTTATTAAACTATCATATGCATTGGCATCACTGGGCTCTGCCCTGAGGTAACCTAATAGGGAACGTATTTCAGGAAAATGGGGTAAAAATTCTATTTACATTTTGTATTTTTTAAGTTCAAGTGCTTTGTGAATACTGCACTTGCCTCTCTAAGTTACGTCGGCGTAGCGTATATTCTATAAGCTACGCCCGCCTAAAGATGCGCAAGGCTACCTGAATCTGGCCCAATGTACCTATCTGAGTAATAAAACATTAACATTTTCGTAATTATTTTTATTATAAAAGTTAAAGAGGGCATTAAAAACTCTCTGGCTCTGTTTTTGTAAAATTAACCCATCAACATCTGGTTCAATGAATGTAGTAGCAATTCTCAGTGAAAAGATAAAAGTGCAGTAAAGAGACACAAACTTTTTTTTCCGCTAAGTGTAAATGCATTTTACAAATCATTTAATATTTTAAGTAAGTTTATGATTTTGTATTGGGTCTGTCATGGGCCGCAATGGACAGCTCCAGGGGCACCCCTGGACTAGATAATTCTGGATGTCCTCTAGTCAGGAAATGAGGTGGGCTCTGATTTTCTACAGCTTTGAATGCACATTGTGAGGAGCCTTTAGTGTGCAGTCACATCAAAGTAAGCGATTTCAATACAGGAAAAGAAACGGTACAACCAGGCCCCAGGCATTTGCCTGGGGCCCCGAGCTGGCCAGGGGCCCCAGCAGGGAGGGCCCTTGCCGCACCGCTGCGTCCTCCTGCAGTCCGGTTGGCCGTGTACCATAACCGTGCGGTACAGGAGATTCAGGTTCCTGTTCCCGGTCGGACTGACAGGAAGTGCACACACTGAGTCCTTTCAGTCCGGCCCCGGGAACAGCAAACTGAATCTCCTGTACCGCGCTGTTATTGTACACGGCCAACCGGACTGCAGGAGGATGCAGCGATGTGGCAAGGGCCCTCCCTACTGGGGCCCCTGTGCGGACACCAACATATGCCGGCACGTGAGAAAAATAAGTAACTTTTTTTTTCTTCTTTGCTTGGGGCCCCCAAATGTCTTCAAACGGCCCTGCGTACAACACTGCAAGCCTGAATGTATGTCTGGAGTTCAACTTTAAATATATAAAAAAAACTTGCTGTTTGAGGCTTCTTTTAGGACACAGTGTAACCTTTGACACTCGATACAATGTATAAAAAAAAATGAATAAAAAAGTGCAACAACGTACAGTATCTGTAACTCCTTAGACCACTTCAACCTCTTTTTGGTGACATGGTGTAATTAAAGTGTTACTAAATCCAGGAGCCTGCATTCACTATATATAGTCTCCTACAGTAGAGACAACATGGACGTGCAATTATTTTAGTAAATATAAACTCATAAATACCTTTTCTCATCAGCAGTATAAACAGGATAGTGTGACTTCTATCAAAGCCTGGTTAAAGCTTGTAGGAGGAGTTTTCATAGTGCACTGGCATCCTGCATGACCCCTGACCCTCTGCCTGGATAGTGCTGATTGGCCCTGTGCTGATCACATGCTCTCTCCCAAGAAAATAAAACCTCTCTAGCAATACACACCAAACTTAGCATGTGCAGCCTGACTCCATTAACGTTGTCCTAACCAGATATGTTTTGGAGTCAGTGGAAGAAGGGGAGGATCAGAGAAGACAGGATCAAACAGCCTTTTTACGCAATGCAGAGGATTAACCTTTTAGGTTTGACAGTGAGTATAACAAGCATGCTTTACTGCATATACAGACCGATTTTTACTTTTGTGGGTTTAGTAACACTTTAAAACATAATAGTGTATGAACATAACGATATTAAAGTACACCCATTAAATGAAAATGTGAGTGTTCGTTCTTTTACATAAAAATGAGAAGATTATTTAACCACTTGCATACTGGGCACTTACACCCCCCTCCTGCCCAGGTAAAATTTCAGCTTCCGGCACTGCGTCGTTTTAACTGACAATTGCGCGGTCGTGCGACGTGGCTCCCAAACAAAATTTACGTCCTTTTTTCCCCACAAGTAGAGCTTTCTTTTGGTGGTATTTGATCGCCTGTGCGATTTTTATTTTTTGCGCTATAAACAAAAAAGAGCGACAATTTTGAAGAAAAATACAATATTTTTTACTTGTTGCTATAATAAATATCCCAATTAAAAAAAAAACACATTTTTTTTTTCTCAGCTTAGGGCGATACGTATTCTTCTACATATTTTTGGTAAAAAAAAAAAAAAAAAAATCGCAATAAGCGACTGGTTTGCGCAAAAGTTATAGCGCTTACAAAATAGGGGAGAGAATTATTATTTTTTATTATTTTTTTTTTTACTAGAAATGGCGGCGATCTGCGATTTTTATTGGTACTGCGACGTTATGGCGGACACATCGGACACTTTTGACACATTTTTGGCGCCATTCACATTTATTCTGCGATCAGTGCTATAAATATGCACTAATTACAGTATAAATGTGACTGGCATTGAAGGGCTTAACACTAGGGGGTGAGGAAGGGGTTAAATGTGTATGCTAGGTGTGTTCTAACTGTGGGGGGAGGGGGGGGTGACTGGGGGGGTGACCGATCTGTGTCCCTATGTAGGAAGGAACACAGATCGGGCTCCTCCCCTCCAGAGACAGGACATTGTCTCTGTGTGAGCCGGCAATGAGAGATCATCTATGAGAGATCATCTCTCATTCGCCCACAGATCGCATCGCAAACGGCCGCTCTGATTGGCCGTTTGCCGCGATCTGTGATTGGCCGTGTCCGAGGGACACGGACAACACAGGGCTTCCCCGCAGCGCGCTCTACAGCGCGCGCTGGGAACGCCAGAATGACATGCCGTCAAATGACGGCATGTTGGCTATTCAGGCCCGCGCTGTTGCCGTCATCCGACGGTAGCGCGGGCCTCAAGTGGTTAACACTGTACACCCTCCCCAGCCCCTCACTGTACTTACCTCTCAGGGATGCTAAACCGTCTGTGTCTCTGCAGTAGTCCAGAAATGAGAAATCCCAACTCTTCTCCCTTTTCTTTCTATAGTGCTTCCAGGACAGACTAAACAGATTGACAGTGCAGGCACTGGGCAATCAGAATTGCTCTGGTCTGTCCTGAAAGTGCTGAACATAGAAGAGAGAGAAGAGTGGGGATTTCTAATTCCCGAAACCACAGGAGTGACTGCAGGGACACTGACAACTCATCGCCCACAGAGGGTATGGCTCAGTTCACATATGTGGGAATTGGATGTGTTTTGAACTGCATCCGTTTCACATTACATATGAAATGGATGTCTTTCGATGTACAGGGCGCAGTCCGTTTAAAAAATACTCCTGTGCATTTTCCCTTCTGGTTCAGGTGCAACTTCAAGCAAAAATTTGCACCTAAATCTCATCTGAACTGATGAGCAAAACCACACCATACTCCTTTTAGAAACTGCAGTCGGACATATGTGAACTGAACCTAAATGTATGAGAATTTTTTTTAAGAATAATACTTACTTAACTAGGTGGATGCAGCAGCTGTCCCCCGCCGGCTCTAAGGCTGAGAACCAACCAATGAATCATTGCTGATCGATTGGTTCTCATAGCTCCGTGAGAAGAGAGCTGGTGACTGTCTGTCAGCTCTCTCAATCATACAGGCTCATCATCATGTGGGTGTTACCTAGACTGGTCTGCATGCATATGCCCACTCCTTCAGACAAACATCCACCAGCCACCATGAGCCTTCATTGTATAGAGAAGCACTGAGGCTCAGTTATGATGTCAGTGGATCCAAAGGTATGTATTGAAAAAAAAAAGATTTTATTTAACTACTTGAGCCCTGGAAGGTTTTACCCCCTACATAACTAGGTCATTTTTTTGCTGTTTAGTGATGCGGTCATGCATTGCTGTATCGCCAATTATTTTTCTTTCACACAAATAGAGCTTTATGTTGGTGGTATTTGATCACAATTGTTTTTTTATATATATACAAACATAAAAAAACAAAATTTTGAAAACATTTTTGTTAAATTTCTTCTATAAAACATATCCAATAAAAATAAAAAATAAAAATCTTCATAAGTTTTGGCTAAAATGTTTTCTGTTACATGTTTTTGGTAAAAAAACAAATAACAAAAAACAAAAAAACAATAATTGTATATTGATTGGTTTGCGTGAAATTTATAGCATCTACAAACCATGGTATATAGGAATATATATCTATTTTTTTTACTACTAATGCTGGTGATCAGCAACTTATAATGGGACTGTGCAAGTGTGGCAGACAATCTGTGGTCATGCATTGCTGTATGCCCAATTATTATTTTTTCACACAAATAGAGCTTTATTTTGGTGGTATTTGATCACAATTGTTTTATATATATATATATATATATATATATATATATATATATATATGTATATATATATATATATGTGTGTGTGTTCTGCTATAAAACATATGCAATAAAAAAAAAAAAAAAATCTTCATAAGTTTTGGCTAAAATGTATTCTGTTACATGTTTTTGGTAAAAAACAATAAAAACACAATAATTGTATATTGATTGGTTTGCGTGAAATTTATACCATCTACAAACCATGGTATATAGGAATATATATCATTTTTTTTTTTTTTTTACAACTTAAGCCCCATACACACGGTAGGACATCCAACAAAATTTCCCTTGGATTTTTGTCCTAATTGATTTGTCCGATCACACCCATAGCATACACACGCTCGGACTTTTCTGCAAACTTTTCTAAAACTTTTCCATCATCACGTGGTTTTTCTGCTCTTTACTGCCACCCTTTGGTTAACTTCTGCTATTGTTGGTTGATTTTAACATTGGTTCTGAGCATGCGCATTTGTAATTTGTCCAAAAGTCCGATAGTTTGCTGTACACACGATCGGATTTTGCACCATCGGACTTTTGTTGCCTGAAAGTTGGTCCGTCCGCAGACCCAACTTTTTGTCCGATGAAAGCCAAAAAAGTTGGTCCGATGGAACGTACACACGGTTGGACAAATGCGAAAAGTGTCGGATTTTGATGTTGGTTGGGCAAAAGTCCGACCGTGTGTACGGGGCTTAATGCTGGTGATCAGCAACTTTCTAATGGGACTGTGCAAGTGTGGCAGACAATCTGGCACTAACTAAAGCTGGGGAAGGGGGGTCTGACTAACTGCCATTGACATTTTTAGTGACACTAATTGAGTGATCAGTGATAATACTATACACCAGTGTTTCTCAACCTTTTTGCCTTCGGGGAACCCTTGGCAAAAAGTTTGAGATCTCGGGGAACCCCTGAAAAAAAAATTCAAATCTAAAGCTCACGGATCATTGGATCTGATCAACGAGCCGTAGATACAACAGCAACAAAGAAACAGTATCAAATAATAGAATAGATATTGTAAAAACACTTGCCCCCTTAATGTTAAACTTGGTCTTGTTTTTTCTGCAAAGATGCTCAATTCTGGGTCGAACTTGAGATGAGCAGCTTTACCAGTGACAAGACAAATGCAGCTTTACCAGTGACAAGACAAATGCAGCTATACCAGTGACAAACACAGCTTTTCTGGAAGCTGAGGGGTAACAACCACTGACAGGAACAACCGCTGACAGAAACAGGCTTTTTTCAAATCTCACAATGTCATTACATTACATTACATGCCCCCCACTGTGCCATCAATTGCCCCCACTGTGCCATCACTTGCCACCACTGTGCCATCACTTGCCACCACTGTGCCACCACTGTGCCTTCACTTGCCACCACTGTGCCACCACTGTGCCATCACTTGCCACCACTGTGCCACCACTTGCCACCACTGTGCCACCACTGTGCCACCACTGTGCCATCACTTGCCACCACTGTGCCACCACTGTGCCATCACTTGCCACCACTTGCCACCACTGTGCCATCACTTGCCACCACTGTGCCACCACTGTGCCATCACTGTGCCACCACTGTGCCATCACTGTGCCACCACTGTGCCATCACTGTGCCATCACTTGCCACCACTGTGCCACCACTGTGCCATCACTGTGCCACCACTTGCCACCACTTGCCACCACTGTGCCACCACTGTGCCACCACTTGCCACCACTGTGCCATCACTTGCTACCACTGTGCCATCACTTTGCCACTACTGTGCCATCACTGTGCCACCACTGTGCCATCACTTGCTACCACTGTGCCATCATTTTGCCACCACTGTGCCAAACTGTGCCATCACTTGCCCCCACTGTGCCACCACTTGCCCCCACTTGCCACCACTGTGCCGGACAAGACGATCGCCCTACCTTATTCTGGCTTCCAGGCTGTGGGCATCCATGATTTAAAAGCCGCGCTGATACACTATGGGCCAGATTCAGGTAGATGAGAGTATCTTTCCTCTGGAGTAACGCTTCTCATTTACGTTACTCTGAAGACCCTTTCAGCGCAATTCCTGTAATTCACATAGCAGTTGCGCGTAAACTTGCGCCAGAGTAACGATAATGCGCTGGCGTAACCCGACGCAAGTGGAAGTGGGTGTGATCATATGTAAATGATGGGCGGAGCCCGGCGCAGAGGCTTACGTTCAGCGCATCATCCACGGAGCATGCGCAGTGAGTGCGGCTCCACTCGCCCCCTTGTGCGCATGCTCACAACTTCCGTCGGCACCACTTCCTGGGAAACGTCAGCGCAATGCGTTCCGCTGGGCGCTTAAAAGCGCTGGCGGAAACGCCATTCCGGCGCAAAAGTAGTTCCGTTTCCCCCCACCCCAGGGAAGATACTTTTGCTCTGTAATGGCTGCTCCCGCTACCCCCAGAGAGAGGAGGAACCTCAATTTTAATACCCAGGAGGTCTCTGTCATTATCTCGGCTATGGAGACGGAGAATGAATTTCTCCATGGCAAAAAAAGCCGCAAGACCAGCCGGGAGAGGAAGCAGGGCATCCTGGAGTCGATTGCTGCCAGGGTCAATGTCCTGGGCTACTCCACCCGGACTGCTGGGGACATACAAAAGAAAATCAATGACCTGCGGCGCAAGGTGAGGGACAAGGTGGCCTCCATCAGGAGGTATGAGAGGGGCACAGGTGGTGGTCCCCCATGTCCTGTCACCCTGACCGCAGAGGAGGAGGTGGTTGCTCGCTGCCTGGAGAGGGAGCAGGTGGAGGGGGTCGCAGGCTATGACTCCGTGGAGGAAGGCACAAGGACAGGTAAGTGTTTTTTAATCCCCTATTTGATGTTTTGCATTTGGGGGGGGGGGGTACATGTGCCAAGTGTGTGGGACCACCAACATGTGTCTGCTTTGTGTCATCCACAGATGACGGAGCTGGGCCATCATCTGTCAGCCTGCATTCCACCCCATCCCCCCCACGCCATCGTGTGCCTGAGCCACTGGGTGGTGAAGAGGTTGTGGAGGAGGAGAGTGGCCACACCACACCTGCCGAGGTGGTTGTGGAAGATCCTGCTGTGGCAGAGCAGGACTTTTCTTTGGTGTTGTCTGTCTCCTCCCCTTCTCCTGGCCCGTCTGTCGTCCCCTCCCCCATCCTTGGAAGCCCCTCAAGGGCGACTCCTTCCACCCGAGGACCTCCATCTTCTGGCCCCAGGAAGGCGACCCAGAAGACCAGGGGGGTGTCTGATGGTGTCCAGGACCAGTTGGCAAGGGATCACGCCAGACAGACAGAACAAATGGGGGCCATAGCGGACCACTTGCAGAAAGTGTCGGACAGCCTGGGCTCCGTTGCCAACCTCAGCAACGCAGTGCAGGATGTGAGCTCTAATTGCGCTGCAGTGGTCACCACTTTGGGGGAGGTGCAGGGGGATATCCAGCACCTCACTGCAGCCGTCCAGGCCAACACTGCTGCCATCCATGGTAACAGTGCTGCCATCCGGGAGCAGGGGAGGCTGAGTCGGCGGGCCCAGCATTACCAGATGACCCGTCAGCTCCGGATGCAGGCCCAGACCAACAGTTATCTTGGACGGATAGCCAGGGCCTTGGAGGGCACGCAGGCCACACCTGCCAGGAGTGGCCCACCTGGGGATCAGCCACCTCCAGATGCCCCCCCACCCCCACCCACTCCATCCAGGCAGCTGCGGAGCCAGAGAGGGGCCCCCAGAAGAAGCCCCCGGCATCCCCGATGAGGCCTTTTTTTTGTGGCTGGTTTTATATTATTATTTTTCACATACTCAGGTCATGAGTTTATTTTTTTTTTTTCTCAGGTTATGAGATTATTTTTCTTTTATTGATCAGGATATGATCTTTCTAATTTATTTTTGTACTGCACACGGTCAGGAGTGCAGGGGACAGTGTGAATGGTGTGTGAATGTGAGAGGGTGGCACTCCTGAAAGTAAGGGGTGTCACCCTCGGCCGTGGTGGTGAAGTGAACCCCACGGCTGAATGAATGATGTGTGAAAGGTGTGTGAATGGACAGTGACATCATTGGGGCCTTGACGCTGGCGTTACTGCTCCCAACTCCTACATGCTGGACTTGGGCTAATCCAATGCGATGTGCATGTGGTGTGTGTGATCTAGGGACATCAGTGGTGTACACGCGTGCATTGTCTGTGTAATTAATGTTTTGGTTTAGTGTCCAAAGATGCCTACGGCGAGGACCCTCCTGACTGCTCTTCCATCAGCAGACTGGGTGTCCTCTGGCAGGGGGGGGCTGTGTGGGTCGGGGGTCAGGTCATCACGTATGTCAATATGCAGGCCTTTTTTCATAGCAAAGTTATGTAGTATGCAACATGCACCGATGATCTGACACACAAAGGTAGGGGAATACAATAGGGCCCCCCCAGACTTATCCAGGCAGCGGAAACGGGACTTCAGGAGCCCAAATGTTTGCTCCACCACTGCACGGGTTTTGATGTGTGCTTCATTGTATTTTCTCTCTCCTCTGGTTTGGGGGTTCCGGAAAGGAGTCATTAGATGGGGTCCCAGTGCATATGCAGAGTCACCTGTAAGGGAAAAGACAGGAGAATGTTAGTCATGCATGTGCGATTTCTGTTGTGCATGACGGGAGGGGATAGTCATGCCTGACTCCCATGTCACTCACCAACCAGCCAGCTGTCCCCATACATGTTCTGGTTAAATTCTGCTGGGATGGGACTCTGACGGTATATGAAACTGTCATGGCTGGACCCGGGGTGTTTGGCACGGACGTGCCATATGAGGCGTTGGGCATCGGCTATCACCTGTACGTTGATGGAATGCCAATGCTTCCGATTGCGGTATATGTGCTCTGTGGCACTGGGGGGCTGTAGGGCCACATGTGTGCAATCAATGGCCCCCACAGTGCGTGGGAATCTGGCAATGTTGTAGAAATCTGTCATTGCCTTCTGCCGCAGCTCCTCAGTGGTGGGTCTGATGAACTGGTTGGACATGCGTCTGAGGATTGCAGGGACAACCTGGTGCACACATCTGCTCATGGAGGACTGTGACATCCCAGCCACCACTCCACTTGTACGCTGGAATGATCCACTGGCAAGGAAATGAAGTGTTGCCAGTACCTTCACCAGTGGCTGCACTGCTTGTGATCGGTGTGTTGGGCTGGTGATGTCATCCTGCAGGGTTGTGGTTAGTTCAAGTATTGCATCAGGGCTGAATCTGAATAGGCGATACACCTCCTCATCCCCCATGCCAAAGAGGCTCATACGTGTGCGGTATATCCTCTCACGTGCCCGCCTTCTTGGTTCCAGGGGACCCATCAGTAGTTCTAGGACCACGAGTGCCCCTGGCATGTTGGCACACAGAGGTGTTGTCCTTGCAAGTGGGGGTGCTCAGCTAGCTCCTATCGTCGGTAACGCTGCTGTAGCTGCTCTCCTGCTGACCTGTGACCGTCTGGAGTAAAGATAAAGCAGCCTTTTGTAGAAATAACTTTGCGCCGGACGGATCAGATACGCGCGGCGCATGTAGCCAGCGTATGGTGCTAATCCGTTCGTGAATTGTGAAATATCCCTCATTTGCATATTTGCAGGGGAAATCAATGGGCGCGACTGATGCGCCCAGCGAAAATAAGCGCTGACGATACTCTGGCGTCGGAACGTTCCGCCGGTCGCAAATGACCCGTTATTGGGCGCATCTAGTTTGGTGGGTACGGGCACATAGAAACGACGGCGCATCATCACAGTTACGCGGCGCATATCCAAATACTCCAGCGCAAGTGTTCGTGAATCTGGCCCTATCTCTCCCAATTACTCTGTCAGCAACTCTCACTCTCCTTTCGGATTCCCCCCTAGCTTTCTTCTCTCTCCCCCCCTCTTTTTCTTTCCCTCTCCCCCCTTCCTCCCTGCCTTCTCACACTCTTGACTCTTGATCTCCCATTCTTATTTAGATTTTTGTCCTGTCTGTAATTTTTTCTGTTGTTTTTTTTTTTGGTTTCCTTCCTGGAGATTCTGGTTGCAATACTGTCAGGCCGCGTACACACGGCAGGGAATCTCGACGGGCAGAACACATCGTTCCGCCCGTCGAGGTTCCCTGCCGGCCGTCGAAATCGGCGACCTGCCCGTCGGGAATGGCAACCAGCCATTCTTCCAGACGGGCCGTCGAGGAAATAGAGAGCGTGCTCTCTATTTCTGCTCGACGGGCTTCCCGACGGGAAGCTCGCCGAGACCGTACACACGGCCGAGGTCCTCGCTGGAATGTGCATTCCAGCGAGGTTCTCGCTGGTTTTCAGCGAGAACCTCGGCCGTGTGTACGGCGGCTCACATATGAAGAAGCCCTTATGGCCGCTCATAATTTTTTGTTCCGGGTTATTGTCATTCTTATTCTTATTGTGTTACATGTTGGTAGGAGTCCAGCTGTGGGCGATAGCCATTTGGCTGACTCTTTACTACAGCACACCTATGACTGTTCTCAGATTGTGACACCTCATGTTGTTCATGTTTAATATGTTAAAATACCAATAAACATATTTTCAACTCTAAAAGCCGCGCTGATGATTTAAAAGCCGCGCCGTGCCGTGCCGCCGCTTCAAAAACCGCGCCTTCCCCTCAGAATGTTCCGTGATAGGCTGAACACAAATTTTCCCAGCAGGGCCTCTGTTCAGTGTTCCGCCTATCACGGATGCCTTCTCATCCTCGGACGAGAGGATGTCCGTGATAGGCGGAACACTGAACAGAGGCCCTGCTGGGAAAATTTGTGTTCCGCCTATCACGGAACATTCTGAGAAGGCGCGGTTTTTGAAGCGGCAGCGCGGCGCGGCTTTCAAATCATCAGCCTGACGGAAACTGTCATCGGGACGGGAAAACACCATAGATTTCCCGCGGAACCCCTGGGGACTTCCCGCGGAACCCCGGTTGAGAAACACTGCTATAAACTGTTACTGTACTAATGACAATGGCTTGGAAGACGTTAACATCTAAGACGATCAAGGGGTTAAATGTCTGCCTAACAATGTGTAGTGTGTGTATTATGTGCGAGTTTACTAACAGATCTCTTTGTTCCGTGGTCCAATTCCAGGATACTAATTTTCTATTCTTGCCGCTGATCCAAATCTATGATGTAAGAGCATGCATGCATATATAAGAGATCACACTGGCACACACTGGTCAGTATAAAGCGCCTTCTCAACAGGAAACCCTTTATTCAGGTTATAGCCAAAGTGACATAAGCAATCGTCATCACATATGTGTGTATATGATTGGCTCATCCATATACAGTCTTCTCTTGTGACATTTATTCTTGACCACGAGACTTCACAATCCAGGACATGAGGGCCATTTTCCCTTTGCTCGGTGGGAGGGGGGAGGAGTGGGTATTGGGAGAAACATCTGTTTGTCATTTTTGAGTAAGGATATATACTGCTGTCTTGTTACACGAATACCAAAACACACAAATATACATATATATATACATATATATATATATATATATATATATATATATATATATATATATATATATATACATATACACATATACACATACATATCGCAACAAGAAAGAAAATAAATAATAAAAATAATAAAAGAAAGAAAGGAAAAAAATAATAGTATTTGAATAGTAAAAGAGAGGGATAATCATAGACACAATAGTCATTTTATCAACTCCATCACACCTGACTATTGGTCAGGTGCATTGCTTGATCCAGTTAGGGTCCTAGATTGCACTGTTCAGCGTGCAGTGCATTATGGGGCACTCGGCAGGTGAACATCCCTCTGAGTGCCTTGCAAATTCTAGTGTTCCCTGAACAGGCAATGTTCGTGCCAAACTTTTGCTCGGCTCCAACTATTCGCCCCAGTCTACTGTCAGGTTATTTTTGCTGTCTGTGTCCCCCGTTAGGGCGATTCAGCCTCTCTAGTTGTCCTGTTTACCATTATCACCAAAAGTGAAAGTGAAAGAAAATCCAAAATTTTGAGTTGTCAAGAATAGCTCTCTAGTAGTCATTGCTACTACATTTATTGCTGCTGTCTTCTGAATTATATGCACCTGCTGCTTAGTAACCATAGGAGACTGCTCTCTCAGCGTGGGCACCATTTGCAGAATGCCTTGCATTTTTCTCAAGGAATTCAAGAAGTTCTTTGTTTGGACGAAGGTGGAAATTGTAAGGTCACCATCTCACATTTCTATCTTATGAAAACAAATATATACATCAAAATTATATATATAAATAAAGGTGGGACTTTTTGATGAGACCATGACACAAAGGCACATTTCTATCTTGTCCAACCAGAAAATGTCTTGCATTCCTGGAGAAAAATGGTGGTAGTGCTGAGTGAGTGATCCCCTGTGTTTCGCTTCTCGGCCTTTTGGCTAAGATCAAGTGTAGTATCTGTTCTTATCAGTTGCCAATAGGTGGTGCTAAACTGACTGTCCCCAGTACTCGGCGAGGGGGAAAGGGATGGCAGTCGGTGGACGCTAAGCCTGTTGGTGTAGAGGCGAAAGCCTTCTGATCGGGGCAGAGAGGCATGAGGTCGAAGCTGAAGGGCCGGGACCCTGGCCTTTGGCCTGGATTCGGTGGTGTCTGCCCCAGTCAGTTGTTCGGCGAGGGAACCTTTGCTAATCCTTTCGGGGAGAGGCGGGTAGTACTTCCCGAATGTAATTAGGTGGGAGAGATGGGGGTTGTGGGTAGTAGTCGGCTGCGGCTGTCTCTCCCCAACCTCTTCTCCTACCTTCCTGGCTGGGAAGGGTGCTGCCGGTCCGGACCGGGGGTCAGGGTCCGTTGAAAAGCCTGTGGAGATAGTGCCCCTGGAGTGGCAGTCCAGGGGTGCCATACATTGCACTGAGTGTTTGAGGGGCACTCAACGTGTGGCACCTTAGGTCACTGATCTCCACAAACACCTTTTTGACACCTGCCTCTAGGGCCGAGCCTTTTGGCTAGGACCAGAGGAATTTTTGTTCCTGGCCGGAGGGCCGGCCATCGTATTGCACGGTGGCCACTTTCCACTCACCATTCCCACCTTCCTTTTCCCCCACTTTCTTTTTTATTTTACCCCCTGTTCGTCTTGTTTGTCACTTTTTCTGTTGGTGCTTGCACTTTTAGTGTGGCGAGTAGGGTGCTGGTCCTCGGGCCTGCTCTGAAAGTCTTGGGAGTAGGTGGACATGGCCTTCTGGCTTAGTTCACCTGCTCTCATGGGGTCTCCCTTCGGGGGAGCCTCACCGAGGAGGGTTCTGTTTTGGCAGTCCCTCCGAGGATGTTAGGCCATGTGGTTTCGGCTGCATGGGCCTTAGTGGGGTCCTAGTGGTTTCGGCTGCTTGGACTCCTATACTCTTTTCCCTGCCAGGAGCCTAACGCCCCAGGGGATCAGAGCTGGGTCCTCTTCGGAGGACCATTGACGATGGCACCCGTCGCAGTTTTTTGTGTTTCACTCTTTATGTGTGTGCACATTTTTTCCTGCACCGGGTGAAGTTTTTGGGTTGTGTTTTGCACGCCACAGGCTTTTCAATAGAAAAAAACAATCACATCTCTGCTTTGCCGACATAACATCTTCTTTTACATTTTGCTGCTCATTCCATTTTTTTAATCCTGGTGACAGGGGCATTTACCATTTGCTGTACACTTTATAGGAAAGCCTTTGTTGCATTCTTAACGTTTTTTCACTCGACACGACAGATCCACTTGCACATTAGTCACATTAGTCACATTAAAGATGAATTCCAGGTATAGATGTGCAAACATTCATATGCTATACCTGTGGGACTGCTGTGGAAGCTGGAAACCACTGCTACTACAGTGATTGCAACTGCCCTCTGGGTCCCATGTCCTGCAGCAACAGCTGCCCTGTTGCATAGTAAACACAGGGGATCACTCACTCAGCACTGCCAGGGCCGTCTTTAATATGGTTTGGGCCCTGGGCAAACATTTTTTTTGGGCCCCCCTCCAGCTTATTTTGGGCCTGGCTGGTTAACATGTATGTGTTTTGGCGGCCCTCATTTGTGCAGGCACAGCAGCCCATTGATTTGAATGGGCTGCCATGCCTTTGGTTCCTGCAGACAAAAGATGCATTCAGCATTTTAAAAATACAGTTGCCTTGAAATCCATTCTGCTTTTGCACCATGCTACTTACCTGCAGTTCTTGCACACACAAACGCACTGTGTTTTTAAAAGCGTGACCTAAACGTCTAAAAATGCAGCAAGTTTGACAGTGCAGGAACTGCAGATAAGTCACAGAAGACAGCAGAATAGACAGCAAGTGCTGTATTTCATTGCGTGATGGGCATGCGCTTTTCTTTGCAGGAAACGCAGGCATGGCGGCCCATTCAAATGAATGGGCTCCTGTGCCTGCGCAAATGTGGGCCGCCAAAACACATATATGTAAACCAGCCAGGCCCAAAATAAGCCCACCAAGCAGTTAAATACAGACAGTAATGCCATGTGACCCCATGCCATGTGTAAAATACAGGAACTTTTAAAAACACTGACCTGCATTGAATCATCAAATATTATTAAGACTTTGGGCACACTACAGAAAACTTATATTTACAATATAGATTAGCAAACAGTGACATACCTTGAGGAGTAGGACATGAAGAAGAAGTCAGCCTCAGGAAGAGCAAACTGGGGATGTTATAAAATCACATTCTAATTCACTTTTTTTTATACAAGCAGCACCCAGTAGCAGGAAGGGAGAAGTGCACGTCTAAAGAGAAGCCAGGGGTGCTGTACATTTTAAAACACTGGGAAGGGAAGCAGTACTGCGTGCCGCTGATGATTTTCAGCGCTGATTTGTGGGAAGCACAGGGGCTTAACGGGCGGCTCTGCTTTGGGCCCCCAACAGTGACAGGGCCCTGGGCAGCTGCCCCTGTTTGCCCTATGGTAAAGACGACCCTGAGCACTGCCACCATTTTTCTCCAGGAATGCAAGACATTTTCTGGTTGGACAAGATAGAAATGTGCCTTTGTGTCATGGTCTCATCAAAAAGTCCCACCTTTATTTATATATATAACTTTGATGCATATATTTGTTTTCATAAGATAGAAATGTAAGATGGTGACCTTACAATTTCCACCTTCGTCCAAACAAAGAACTTCTTGAATTCCTTGAGAAAAATGCAAGGCATTCTGCAAATGGTGCCCACGCTGAGAGAGCAGTCTCCTATGGTTACTAAGCAGCAGGGCAGCCATTCTGCATATAATTCAGAAGACAGCAGCAATAAATGTAGTAGCGATGACTACTAGAGAGCTATTCTTGACAACTCAAAATTTTGGATTTTCTTTCACTTTCACTTTTGGTGATAATGGTAAACAGGACAACTAGAGAGGCTGAATCGCCCTAACGGGGGACACAGACAGCAAAAATAACCTGACAGTAGACTGGGGCGAACAGTTGGAGCCGAGCAAAAGTTTGGCACGAACATTGCCTGTTCAGGGAACACTAGAATTTGCAGGGCACTCAGAGGGATGTTCACCTGCCGAGTGCCCCATAATGCACTGCACGCTGAACAGTGCAATCTAGGGCCCTAACTGGATCAAGCAATGCACCTGACCAATAGTCAGGTGTGATGGAGTTGATAAAATGACTATTGTGTCTATGATTATACCTCTCTTTTACCAATCAAATACTGTTATTTTTTTTCCTTTCTTTATTTTATTATTTTTATTATTTATTTTCTTTCTTGTTGCGATATGTATGTGTATATGTGTATATGTATATATATATATATATATATATATATATATGTATATGTGTGTGTTTTGGTATTCGTGTAACAAGACAGCAGTATATATCCTTACTCAAAAATGACAAACAGATGTTTCTCCCAATACCCACTCCTCCCCCCTCCCACCGAGCAAAGGGAAAATGGCCCTCATGTCCTGGATTGTGAAGTCTCGTGGTCAAGAATAAATGTCACAAGAGAAGACTGTATATGGATGAGCCAATCATATACACACATATGTGATGACGATTGCTTATGTCACTTTGGCTATAAAGAGCTGTAACCTGAATAAAGGGTTTCCTGTTGAGAAGGTGCTTTATACTGACCAGTGTGTGCCAGTGTGATCTCTTATATATGCATGCATGCTCTTACATCATAGATTTGGATCAGCGGCAAGAATAGAAAATTAGTATCCTGGAATAGGACCACGGAAAAATCCATTACAATCGTGCAAGGCTTTGCCTGATCAGGGCACAGAGCACAGTCAGAGCCATGATTGGACAAAGTCATGATGACTTTGCCCAATCATGACTCAGTGCTCATAGTCTCATCCCACACTATAAGAGGTTCCTTCCCACAGTGGAGATACATAGAGCAGGGCTCAGTTTGCTACTAGCGAGTTAGTGTGTTATTGTGACTCTGAGTGTAGAGTGTTAACGTAGTGTGTCAGTATTGTGTATCTTATAGTATAGTGTGTTAGTGTAATGCAGTGTTTAACACAGCATTACATAACATTTAGTGCTGTATACCCATTTTTTTGGGGTTGCTGAGGTTTTTTATGGCCCGTGCCTGCCCCCTTTTTTTAAATTGTCAGCCGCAGTTTTTCTGACTGCGACGCTGTTGTGCCCCCTTTTTGATTTTTACATTTTTTTAAATAGTTTTTACATTCCTGTCAGCAGCAGTTCTCAATTTAAAGTGCACCAAACAATACTTTTCATAGAATAAAGTGCATCCCCAAATCTCTCCTTTACCTTTTAAACAAACATTTTTTTGATCTTTTGCCTTAAAAAAAAAAAATTGTCTACTTCTGCCCTAGACCGAAAGTGATGTCATGCTGTTACTCCAGTCCTCCAAGGCCATTGAGGCGATCAGAGATTATCTGGTCTCTGCTTGCTTCTGTGACCAGCCTACTGTACCATCAGATTGTTTCTCCGGTCCGCGGACAAAAACAGTAAGCCAGAGAAACACTGGTGAGCAGCCAGAGGGGGACGTCCCATCCCGCTTCTTCTTAAAGCAATCCAACGGCTAATGAGATGCTCAGGCCACATGTAAAAGCCATTTTCTGGCTGAATTCTTCTTTAAATACTGGGCTTATGGCTGATAGCTGCAGCCATAACCCTGGTAAACCACTTGAAAATTGTAGCGTATATATACATATTGCAGTCGGCAAGTGGTTAATGGTCAGTTTCTGCGTTGCACTGCAATATGCAGAGCTACTTGAACTCTATCATTACTGCTTTTTTTCACTAAACATAAACGGCTAACGGATGGGGATTTGAGCAGGGAAATTCCTTGCAAATGCAATTAGGGATGCAAATAAATGCATTTTTTAATATACTTAAATTGTATCTATAGTCAAAACCTTTTTTTTTTTTTAAGTTAGGATAGTGTAGGTAAGGCTTTCTTAGATTTGTCATTGTGCTGGGAACAGATTATGGGAAATTACATTTTTTATTGTTGTCACAATAATAGAAGGTATGGGCAACCATTCCAATGGGGACAGCTGTTCTAGTGACAACTATTGGATGTGCCCTAGTTTTGGAAAGAATAACTATTGTGTTTCCAGAAGAGGATGTGAAAGGAAATCTGCCAATTTGGACACAGACAACAAAAAACCCTGACAAAGGCTTTTGCCATTCCCTACTCTATTCAAAACTTAAAAATGTTTTATATACTGTATGCATGAGGTCTATTTATACATTTTTTTTTTATTGCAGGACGATTGACACAAGCATTCACCCAACTATAACAAATTATTTCTGTATTTTGTCTAATGTTATTTTTTCCTATGATTGACAATTAAAATTTAGGAAAATACTGCATTATGGTCACTAAATGGAACCGGCGATAGGGAAAAATCATATTAGACAAAATATGGTAATTATTCATTACAGCTGGTGGAAAGCATGATATATTTGCCCAGTCATTTTTTTTATAAATAGACCATGTAAAGAAAGTGAAAAAAAAATATTGTTTTTGCCAAGTCTGCAGCAAAACATAATCGCAGCCTTTCATTTGACTTTTTCATTTGTTTTGACATTTTTCCCATCCCTCCAGCCAAAAAAAATACTCCAGGTCATAGCTGGTATATGCATATGCACTATGAAAGCATCTAATTTATTTAGGGATTGTAACAGAACAGGTTTTTTAAATGTTCCTGCAGGATTTGCAATAATTAAACTGGCCATAGGGATGCAATATTATGAATAGACAGAAACAGAAAATAATGTAGAAAGGAATCTCATAAAGCAGTTCTGCATAATTAGTGCACCATGAACTATAGTGTTCTGTGGGTCTTCCATGTCAAAGAAATACACATACTTTTCAGAGAATTGCAAGTGGTTAACGGATACCTCTTGTTTGCTCAGATAGTTGTAAGGGCTCATGAACAGAGAGCGGTATTAAAAAAACGAGCTGCAAAGCCACTGCCATTGGTAGGAAAACATGCTTTTAGTAGCTTTTTGTATTGGTGTTAATGCACGTGTTAATGCACGTTTAGCCACGCTAGCTTTTATCTACATTATTCTGCCTCTATTCAAAATCAGTGGTTCCTTATGAGAGCCCATTGATTTGAATAGAAGGCTGATCATGATGATCCGACTTGCAATGTCACTTGTGCGCCAAGGATCTTAAAGAGGAACCCCAAGCCTAAATACAAAAAAAACCAGTGTGGGGTTCCCCCCAGGATCCACACCAGACCCTTCAGTCTGGTATAGATTTTAGGGGGAACCCCCAAAGCCGAAAAAACAATGTGGGTGTACCCCCAAAAATCCATACCAGGGGACAAGGGCCTCTTCTCAACAACCCTGGCCATTGGTTGTTGGGGTCCGTGGGCGGGGTGCTTATCGAAATCTGGAAGCCACCTTTAATAAGGGGGCCCCAGGTCCCGGCCCCCCACCCTATGCGAATGAGGATGTTGGTGGTAGCCATGGCATTTGCATCAACATATGCTTTTGCTTCTCTACCTAATACTGTATTTAAAAAACAGGGAACCGAACAGAACTAAGCAATTTCATCATCTTGGGATTTCTTTTGACCTCAACACAAACAGCTTTTACATATTCTACACCAGATGATCCAGCACAGCGACAGAAATGATAGATAGCCTTTGACAGGTTGAGCTTACTTTTCTTTCAATATGAAATTACTATTTTTCCAGCAATGCTTGTAAATAATTAAAGGGGAGTTCCAGGCACTCACTGCGCAAGCGCGAGCGGCGCTGCGCTGTCTGATTGGAAAGGAGATCGCCTGGGACCTGTCACGTGTCCCAGGCGATCGCCTACAGGGATGGGCCGCCAAAGGCGATATGAAGTATTGCCTTAGTGGCCCCTAGGCGGAAGGAGGAAGTCCCACTCCCCACGAAGCCCCCACTCCCACCCCAAAAAAAATGACATGCCAAATGTGACATGTAAGGGGGCGAGGAGTGGATTAAGCGGAAGTTCCACCTTTGGGTGGAACTCCGCTTTAAATATAAGACATACTGTAGATGGCAATAGACCAATGCAAGGGTGCTGAAGTGATCAAACTATACATGGTGCCATTGTATCATATTTAGCAGTTGGAAAGTACTGCAACCAGTACATCAGACTTCTCCTAATGAGCACTTTTATTTATCAGATAGAGACAACAGTGTTTCAGACCCATTAGAGGATGCATTAATTCTTGAAGAAGGAGTCTAGTAGTGATTGAAATAGTTCTGTAACAAATGCTCACTAGGAGCAGTATGGCATCCTATTGACACTGCTTTATAACTTGAAAAGAGTGGAAACCATTGTAGGCAGCATAGTGGTTAACACTTGTTTTAAAGCACTGGATGCCAACCCCACATTGGACACTATCTGCATGGAGTTTGAATGTTTTCTGCATTAATCCTAAAATGTACTATTAGGTTAATTGGGTTTCTGTTAGTGTGGCCATATGTTGGGCTACAGCAATATGGAGAAAGAGACATTGGGGTCGATTTCCTTAATTTGTTGGCACTATATAAACATTGGAAATAAAAAATACATGTTAATTGCTAATAGTAAATGTTGTGTTTGTTATCCCTGCACAAAATCCCCCTTGCCCCTATACCCCACATGGTTGTATCAATAATTAAATTAGAAGCCCATATCAGCGTATTCCCCTGCAAACATTGAATTTTGTAAAGGTCCATGTAGGTCAGGGGTCTTCAAACTACGGCCCTCCAGTTGTTCAGGAACTACAATTCCCATAATGCCTAGTCATGTCTGTGAATGTCAGTGTGTTACAATGCCTCATGGGATGTGTAGTTCTACAACATCTGGAGGGCCGTAGTTTGAGGATCCCTGATGTAGGTCATATTTGAGGTAGTTAAAGATTACAGAGTTCACAGAAAACATGTAACAATGGGTGTACATGTGTAAGGATTTTTTGTTCTTTTCTTTATGCTTGATTGTTATGCGATTGTCTGTCTTGGGTTGCAGATTACAAGTGCACATTTTGGATAATTTTTGCATGTGAGAATTATGTAAGGTGTTAGCTACCTTTTTTTTAGCTTGCATTTATTAAATTAATTAAAGTGTATGTTACCCCAACATTTCATATTCCCATATATGTATCTGTTGTATCATGTATTTTTGTTAAAATGTATCCTGTTCTCTTTGTATTGTTTCCATTGTGTAAAATACCTGGTGATCCTGACAATCCCTATGCTTCCTATTTCAAACTGACAGCGCTAGGCATGGGGGCATGACAATCCCAGCATGGTCAGTTTTATGGTTGTGCTGGGAGAACAGCCTGACTGTCCTCCATGGTCAGATTTGTGCTGGCCCCCCAACCCCCTTCACCAACACAGCCATTCACTGGGAGGACCAGTATACTGCTGTTTCTCCACCCCCAGATTTTTAAGCCCCTTATGCAGCTGAGAACAGAACAAAAGTATTGGGGCGCTTGCCTTTACACACGCATGAACTTTAATTGCATCCCAGTCTAATGCCGCATACACACGATCGGAATTTCCGACAAGAAATGTTTGATGTGAGCATTTGGTCGAAAATTTGTGTTTTAAACACACAGCTCCCAGTCCTGTCAGCGGGGGAAACGCTGATCTTCTGTTCATACAATGTATGAACAGAAGATCAGTGATTTCCTCTAGTGAGGTCACCCCCCCCATACAGTTAGAACATACCCAGGAACACACTTAACCCCTTCCCTGCCCCCTAGTGTTAACCCCTTCATTGCCAATGGCATTTTTATAGTAATCCAATGCATTTTTATAGCATTGATCGCTAAAAAAATGCCAATGGTCCCAAAAATGTGTCAAAAGTGTCCGATGTGTCTGCCATAATGTTGCAGTACTGAAAAAAAATGCTGATCACCGCCATTACTAGTAAAAAAAAAATTAATAAAAATGCCATAAAACGACCCCCTATTTTGTAAACGCTATAACTTTTGCACAAACCAATCAATAAACGCTTATTATGATATTTTTTTACGAAAAATATGTAGAAGAATACGTATCGGCCTAAACTGAGGAAAAAAAATGTTTTTTTATATATTTTTGGGGGATATTTATTATAACAAAAAGTAAAAAATATTGAATTTTTTTCAAAATTGTAGCTCTATTTTTGTTTATAGCACAAAAAATAAAAACCGCAGAGATGATCAAATACCACCAAAAGAAAGCTCTATTTGTGGGAAAAAAAGGGAGCTACGTTGTATGACCGCGCAATTGTCAGTTAAAGCCACGCAGTGCCGAATCACAAAACGTGCTCTGGTCATTGGGCAGCAATATGGTCCGGGGGTTAAGTGGTTAAATCACTGTCTCGAGCAGAAAACTGTTCATGGTGAGCAGATTGTCATTGCTCCATGCCAGGACACTGCAAGCACTTGCATAGTATTGTGTGAAAACTGACAAAGTCGAGGAAGTTATGCTGCTTTAAATGGTTGTACATCTCAGGCATGAAATATGAACAAAGCATATCCATCTAGTATGATTCATTCCTCTCTGCTGCTGCATTCCTTTGTAATCGAACAGCTTTTCCTAGCTCCAAGACATTATTGGTGATGTGGGAAGAGAGCTCCAGCGTACAACCTGTAATTGACAGCAACAGCTGTGCATATTCTTAGGTACTGTGAGAAGTGAGGTGTGTCCCTTCCCTCTAATCAGGGCTCAGACTTTTCATCTCTGAGCTCTGCAGTACGAAACTTCAGGTCCTCGCCCCCTGCTTTTCAGAGCTGAGAGTTGCAGTGTAAAATTTATATTTTGGAAGACTGTAAAGGATAGGGCTGAAAATAAACAGGTACAACTTATGTAGGAGGATTTGTTTAATATTTCACTGGGTCTATGTAAGGGTTTTCAACCACTTTAAGGGCTGTTATAGGTGGGAGAAAGGCAATCTGCTTTTAGATGCATTTAGCTTGCATTTGAGATTTGTTTAAGACACTTATGTTATATTTACTGTTTACTGAACTGCTTTTGACTGTCTTTTAAGCAGCATTATGTAGTTTTTGCATTCCCTTTGACTGGTATGGGGAGAAAAGCAATTTAAACAAGAACAAAAACCCATGTACAAAGGAATAACTTTTATAGTGTTATTAAAGGTAGTGCATAGCAGACATTTTTAGGTACCCGTGCATTAAGCCTTTTTTCCAGGTTAGTCACTTATCGCGCACCTTGGCAGGTGACGTGGGCTCACTGAAGTTGCAGAGTGTCAGTTGGTCTCCATCAGCCTTCGCCAGAATTCATGATGTTGGAAATGGGCCTGGAATCCTAGTGCAAACTGGCACCATGTTGGGGTCCTCAGAATCGCTGCAGCAAGGGTGTGGCTGGTACAGCTAAAGTGCAGTGACTGTTCACAAGGCTGACAGAACCTTTGTCAGGTCTAGGTTTGTGGCAATTGTTGCAAGTGGCAAGCGTGAGAGTAGTCAGGTTCAAGCAAAGATTCTGGAAGGCGGCATGCGAGTGTGTGGTCAAGTCAACCCATTTTGGCAAAAACTCGGCAATAAACAGGCAGTGTTTAAGCTTCTTTAACTCTGGGGTAGTGGATGATAAGACACAGTACTAGCCACTTCAAGTTTGGTGGTTAACCACTTAAGACCCGGACCAATACGCTGCTAAATGACCCAAGGTGTTTTTGCGATTCGGCACTGCGTCGCTTTAACAGACAATTGCGCGGTCGTGCGACGTGGCTCCCAAACAAAATTTGCGTCCTTTTCTTCCCACAAATAGAGCTTTCTTTTGGTGGTATTTGATCACCTCTGCGATTTTTATTTTTTGCACTATATACAAAAATAGAGCAACATTTTTGAAAAAAAAACACTATTTTTTACTTTTTGTTAAAAAAAAATCAAATAAACTAAATTTTAGTCAAACATTTAGGCCAAAATGTATTTAGCCACATGTCTTTAGTAAAAAAAAAAATCGCAATAAAAAAAAATAGCTACCTAGCGGGAACAGCGACACTAATACAGCGATCAGAAAAATGATCGCTTAGTGACGCTGGCAATAGGGAGTGAAAGGGTTAACTAGGGCGGTGATCAGGGGGTTAAAACTTTATTAGGGGGGTGGGGGGGCTATCCTGAACCTAACACTAACTGTTTTTTACACTGCCTGTCACACTGACACTAAATGCAGTGATTAGATCACTGCATTCAGTGACACTGTGACAGGGGGGTGGGGGGGGGGGGCGATCACAAGGGGTTAATATGCCTATGTGAGTGTGTGTCAGTGTTGTGTTGGTGCACACTTACTTATGATGTCTTCTCTCATCAGCAGCGCTGGGAAACAGCACTGCGATGAGAGGTGACATCATTTCCTCCTTCCTGTGTAAACACAGGAGGAGGAACTGACAGGATGGGAGCGCGCTCCCATTGGCTGGGAGCGATCGCGGGGGGGCGGGTAAGCGCCGACATCCGCCCGCTGATCCTGGATCGCTCCCGGAGCCAGGGGGACCCCCGCACGCCGCGGAGGGGGTCCCGATGGGACCCCCGAACCGCACTTAGGCGGGGACGTAAATTTACGCCCTTGTGCCTGTACTTGCCATTCTGTGGCCGTATATGTGCGTGCGGGGGTCCTTAAGTGGTTAAATACTCTTCTTGGTCAGTGGGTCAGTTAACATGCCCAACACTTTTACTGGGAACTCTGTAAGTCCTGGAGGTGGTGGAAGTCCTGGAAATCTTGGAAGTCATGAAAGACCTGGCAGGGATCCTGTGGTTACTGAAATCCTAGGAATCCTGGAAATTGTGGAAGGGATCCTGAGAGTACTGTAACAAATGCCCTTAGAGTCCAATCAAACTCAAAATGTTCTGCCATCTTTTGTTGAGTGGAAGGATAAGACTAACTTGCTTAGTTAGGAGCATTGGCCTAGCCTCATCCTGCCTTCTAAGTCTCACTACTAGCCCCTCACTGTGATTGGTGACCTCAGTAGCCTATGGTGTTCTAGGTGACATATTCCCATTGAAATAGTACCAAAATTCCTGTTTGTTATGTACTGTATATGAATTAATGTATATACATTTATGTGGTTAAGATATTAACCACTTGCATACTGGGCACTTACACCCCCCTCCTGCCCAGGTGAAATTTCAGCTTCCGGCACTGCGTCGCTTTAACTGACAATTGCGCGGTCGTGCGCCGTGTTTTCCAAACAAAATTTACGTCCTTTTTTCCCCACAAGTAGAGCTTTCTTTTGGTGGTATTTGATCGCCTGTGCGATTTTTATTTTTTGCGCTATAAACAAAAAAGAGCGACAATTTTGAAGAAAAATACAATATTTTTTACTTGTTGCTATAATAAATATCCCAATTAAAAAAAAAACACATTTTTTTTTTCAGTTTAGGGCGATACGTATTCTTCTACATATTTTTGGTAAAAAAAAAAAAAAAAAAAAATCGCAATAAGCGACTGGTTTGCGCAAAAGTTATAGCGCTTACAAAATAGGGGAGAGAATTATTATTTTTTATTATTTTTTTTTTACTAGAAATGGCGGCGATCTGCGATTTTTATTGGTACTGCGACGTTATGGCGGACACATCGGACACTTTTGACACATTTTTGGCGCCATTCACATTTATACTGCGATCAGTGCTATAAATATGCACTAATTACAGTATAAATGTGACTGGCATTGAAGGGGTTAACACTAGGGGGTGAGGAAGGGGTTAAATGTGTATGCTAGGTGTGTTCTAACTGTAGGGGGAGGGGGGGTGACTGGGGGGGTGACCGATCTGTGTCCCTATGTAGGAAGGAACACAGATCGGGCTCCTCCCCTCCAGAGACAGGACATTGTCTCTGTGTCAGTCGGCAATGAGAGATGATCTATGAGAGATCATCTCTCATTCGCCCACAGATCGCATTGCAAACGGCCGCTCTGATTGGCCGTTTGCCGCGATCTGTGATTGGCCGTGTCCTGTGACACGGACAACACAGGGCTTCCCCGCAGCGCGCTGTACAGCGCGCGCTGGGAACGCCAGAAAGACATGCCGTCAAATGACGGCATGTTGGATATTGAGGTCCGCGCTGTTGCCGTCATCTGACGGTAGCGCGGGCCTCAAGTGGTTAACCCAAACCAGTTATCTTTTGTTAAACCAGTGAGTAAAAAATATCATAAATTTGCATGCAATTTATTCACTATTTTGGTATGAGCCATGGACTAAACAAAGCATGTCAAGTTAATTTTAATTACCACAATACAGATAAATAGATATTGCCTTGTCCTGAAACATTCAGTATACTGTCTTCAATCTGGCACATGGGAAAAACCTGAAGGGTTAAAGGCTTGTGTGCCAAGCACCCAATTTTTGAAGTAGCCGAGGATGCTTTTATTTTTTTTTTATTTTTTATTTTTTACAATACCTTTTTTTAAGCTACCTCAGACTGGACCGTTAGCAGCATGCTAGTGTTGGTGTTTCCATTTCTTATTTTTTTGACTATTTTAGGAACTGCAACTATTTTTATACACAGTCCTCCATTTTCAGGGGCTCAAAATGTAATTGGACAAATTAATACAAACATAAATAAAATGTTAATTTTTAATATTTTGTTGAGAATCATTTACTGGCAATGACTGCTGAAGTCTGGAACCCATGGACATTACCAAAGACTGGGTTTGCTCTTTTGTGATGCTTTTCCAGGCTCTAACTACAGCTTATGAATGAATGAATGAAAACTTATATAGCGCAGCACATGCGAAGTAAATCGCCTCTGGGCGCTTGTTGTTCCTGTCTCCTTTGAGATCAAAAGAGATGAGTCTTAATCTTCCTCCTGAAGACCAAGTAGTTCTCCTCCAGCCGAATGCTGGCTGGTAAGGCGTTCCATAGTCTGGGACCTTGGACAGCGAATCTCCTGTCTCCTTTGGACTTGTATCTGGCTTTCGGTATCTGAAGCCGATTTTGATTGGTGGATCGTAGAATACGATTGGGATTGTGAATTTTTAATTTTTCGCATAGATAATGGGGAGCATTCCCATGGATACATCTATGCGTTAGACAGAGAGCTTTAAAGGTGATTCTGTCTTTAACTGGTAGCCAGTGAAGGGATCTCAGTGAGGATGAGATTGATTCCCAGGGTTTTTTCCCAGTCACAAGTCTGGCGGCCTTATTTGGAACGACTTGAAGACGAGCGATTTGGTACTTGGGGAGTCCGAGGTAAAGGGCATTTGCATAGTCCAGTCTGGAGTTTACAATCGCTCCCACCACGACCGCTACGTCTTTCTTGGGAATAAAAGGAATGAGTCTGCGTAGTAAGCGCAGCAGATGGTGAGATCCGCTGACTACTGACCCTATTTGTGCGTTCATTGTCATGTCGGAGTCAAAGATGACCCCAAGACTTTTGACTTTGGCGCTAGGGGAGATGATTTTGCCCAGAATGGGCGGGGGGATCCAGGTTGTTGCCGATTGATTCCTACGCTTGGCGTGAAACAGAAGAAGTTCTGTTTTCGCTCCGTTGAGTTTGAGATAACTCTTTGTCATCCAGTCCTCTATCAAAGAGAGACAAGTCTCTAGATTGAGGTGGTGATCCTTTTTATTGCAAATGCGGAAGTACAGTTGCGTGTCGTCTGCATATGAATGATAAAGCAGTTTTTGGCTGCTGATGATTTCGAAAAGAGGACGCACATAGATGTTGAATAACATTGGCGACAGGGGAGATCCTTGAGGGACCCCGCACGATAATGTGCGTTGTTCAGAAGTGAAGGGTCCTAGCTTCACTATTTGCGATCGGTTTTCCAAAAAAGAGGAGAACCAGGATAGATCGCTTTCTGCGACTTTGGCTTTTTTAGCCATCCGAGTCAATAACAGCTTGTGATCTACTGTATCAAAGGCTGCGCTTAGGTCCAGCAGAACCAGAAGAGAAGATTCTCCTTCGTCTGCGGCCTCGAGAACGTCGTCCCATATCTTAAGCAATGCTGTTTCCGTCCTGTGCCCGGGACGGAATCCTGATTGAAATGGGTCGAGTAAGTTGTGGGTATCTAGATGCTGTTGCAGCTGCTGTACCACTGCTTTCTCCATTACCTTGGAGAGAACATTTAGGCCTGTTATGGGGCGCCAATTGAGTGGATCCTTCGGATCCAGGGTGGCTTTCTTCAAGATGGGTTGAATAAAGCCCTCCTTCAGCTGGGAGGGCATTATGCCCTCCCTGAAGGATTGGTTGATAAGCTGCGTGACAGGAGGTGCCAGGATGTCGGCGCATTCCTTCAGCAGTTTGGTGGGGATAATATCATTTGGCGCAGTGCTGTTGCGCAGAGTGCCGATGATATTTTTTGTGGTCTGAATGGAGATGGGTTCCAGCGTGAACTCACCTAACTGTGGTGAATTGCTGCCGGTGCTGTGTAAATGACTACGGGGGGGCTGGGAGAGAAATTGTTTTGCTGAATGCTTTGCCGGATAGCCTCAATTTTGTTAATGAAGCAATCCAATAACTCATCGCAAAATTCTTGTGTATCCAAGTTGGGGGCTTCAAGACATCCTGGATTCATGGTCTGAGTGACCAGCTTGAAGAGTTTGCGGGGGCGGTTTAGGGCACCGTTGATAGCCTCAGAAAAATAGTTTTTCTTGGCTTCGAAGATTTGCTTGTAGTATTTTCTGGTTATTGCCTTGTAGATCGAGCGTTTCTCATCTGAAGAGCTTCTTTTCCAGGCTGCTTCTGCCCTTCTGCGCTCTTGCTTCAGTAATGCCAGCTGGTTGTTGAACCAGCTGGAGTTATTTTTCCTGATCTGGGTCTTTCGTTTCGGCGCTATCAAGTCAGCTGACTGCAATAGTGCTGTGTTTATGGCCTCCAGTGTTTCTTCCGCTGTTAGGTGCGGCTGAATTGTGTTTATTTTTTCCCCTAACGTGGCTTTGAAGAGTTCCGAGTGGAGCTTCTTCTGACATCTGGTCCAGTGTGTTGTCACTGGATTTAATGTTTTTGTTAAGGGGGGGAATTCGGAAATAATGAATTTAATTGCATGGTGATCTGTCCATTGCAATGGTTCATTTTCCAAGATTTTTATTTCCAGATCTTGTCTGAAAATAAGATCAAGTGTGTGACCTGAAGCATGTGTGGGCCCACATACTAGTTGCTGAAGCCCTAATCCTTCCAGGTGGTCGATACAGGCGTCGGCAACGGGGTCTTGTGCGGAGTTGGTCCAGAGATTGAAGTCCCCGAGCAGCAAAACATGTTTGCTGTTGAGGGTGTAAGTGGAGACAAACTCCGTTAATGATGATAGCAGCTGCGATTTTGGGCCGGGTGGCCTATAGCAGAGAAGAATGTGAACGGTCTCCTTGGAATTTGTTTGCAATTGCAGAGTAAGGGTTTCCATGAATGGAAGAGGGTTTTGAAGGGCTGGTTTAGTGACCGCAAGGTGCGTCTTGTGGATCACTGCCAGTCCTCCTCCTCTTTGCCCTATTCTGTTTTCCGTTATGATACGGTAGTTTTCTGGCACCAGTTCTCCTAGAATGGTGTTACAGTCGGCAGTAAGCCAGCTCTCTGTAATAAAGAGGCAATCTAGATCGCATTGTAAAATGAGGTCCCGGATTTCCAGTCGGTGTTTTACTGCCGATCTTGTATTGATCAAAGCACAAGATATGTGCTTAGGCTGGGGTGAATGGCTGAAATACCTGACGGTCGGTCGTTGATCGACTTTCCATATTCGCTCAATTTTTAGGGCTTTTTTGGTGATGGCTGGTAGTATTGCGGCGGATTGCCTCAAACTCCAAATGGTTTCTGCAGAATATTGCTGATATGCCATGGTCGCCAAACACCGGGAGGGGGGGGGGGGTGGGTGTTAGTTTCAGGGGCGATGGGGAGAGGAATTGGCTAACTCCTCTCTCCTAGCTTGGTCCAGAGGAAGGCAAAAAAAACCCTAGCGGTGCTGGGCCAATGTGCTCCGGTGGGGTAAAAAAATTCCTTCCTGACCCCTGTGAAAAGGCGATCGGATGAGCCCTGGATCAAGCTTCTGTTGTGTTGATATGAGAAGTGGCTGGGGGTGAGGGGTGTGCTTATTGCTAGTATAGCAGGAGAGCTGCCTGATCAGGCAGCAGGATGCAGCCTGGAACTGACAGCTCGGTGGATGGAGATACTGTGGGGCAGAACAGGTAAGCCAGGGAAGAGTGGCTGTCCTATTAGGGAAAGGGGGGATTCCTGGAGGATTTGGGGGGGATTACAGGGAGTGGAGGGCGCCGCGCCGGTAGGCCCCGGGTGAAGCCGCGGCCTTTCCTAGATCGCGGCCCCGCGAATCAGTGCAGGCCGGCGCGGGTGTCCGGAAAAAAATGCCCTAGGATGGCGGAATTGTGGCTGGAGGGTAGTAGGAGGGTGTCTCAGCTGGCGATGGCGGTATGGGGGCATAGGGGGTGGAGGATAGGAGCGAGGGTGTGGGGAGCGCCGCAGCGGTAGGCCGCGGGTGAAGCCGCGGTCTTTCCTAGATCGCGGCCCCGCGATTCAATGCAGGCTGGCGCGGGTGTGCGAAAAAAATTTGCCCTAGAAAAGTAAAGTTGGCGATGGTGGTATGGGGGCACAGGGGATGGAGGATAGGGGCCGGGGAAAGCCGAGGGGGCATGGGATGTTTGCTGCGGCTGTCCTGAGAAGGACGGCCGTCAGCAATTTCTTACCTGGAACAAGGCAAGGGATTGAGGAAGGCCGGAGGGCCAGGGAGCTGATCCGCTGTGGTTCTGAGTGAAGGAGGGAAGCTGGAGGAGAAAGGCCAGGTTGGGGACGAGTAGTGCTGGGGCTGGAGCTAGCAGAGAGAGGCTGGGGAAAACCTAGCCTGCCTGTCTACCTCCTACACCTGCCTGGAGCTATGACACACCCGTTCCTACTCTAGGAGACGAGCGTCGTTGTGAGCTCCTGCTGCTAATCCGTCTGCCTCAACTGACTCAACTGACTCAGACTTCCTAGTGTTCTAGCTTAGTGTTCAGTTTTTTTTTTTGCCTTGAGCAATTGAAATGCACACTCAATTCGGTTGAGATCAGATGATTGACTCGGCCGTTGCAGAATATTTTACTTATTTTCCTTCAAAAGCTCCTGGGTTGCTTTTGCAGTGTGTTTTGGATCATTCTCCACCTGTACTGTGTAGCGCCATCCAATCAACATTTGGCTAAATATGGGCTGACAGTATATCTCTGAAAACTGTACAATTCATCCGGCTGCTTCTGTCTTCTATCACATCATCCATAAACAGCAATGACTCAGTGCCACTGGAAGCCATGCATGCCCATGCCATCAAACTGCCTCCACCATGTTTTACAAATGATGCTGTGTGCTTGAGATCATGAGCTGTTCCAAGCCTTCTCCACTTTTTTCTTCCCATCATTCTGATTACAGATTCATTTTTCCAAAACATGCTTTTCCAGAACTGGTCTTGCTTTTTTAGATGTTTTTTTGGCAAAATCTAATCTGGTTTTGCTATTCTTTAGGCTTATGAATTGTTTGCAACTTGTGGTGAACCCTTTGTATTTGCTCTTGTGAAATCTTTTCTTGATTATAAACTTTGACAATGATATGTCCATCTCCTGGAGAGTGTCCTTCACTTGTCTGGATGTTGTGAATGGGTTTTTCTTTACCATGAAGAGGATCCTGCGATGATCCACCACTATTGTCTTCTGTGGATGTCCAGGCCTTTTTATGTTGCTGAGCTCACTGGTGCATTCTTATTTCCCCAAAATGTTCCAAACTGTTGATTTGGCCACTCCTAATGTTGCTTGCTATCTCTCTGATGGATTTGTTTTTGAAGCCTTACAATGGCCCGTTTCACTTGCATGAACAGCTCCATTGAACGCATTATGTAGGTTCACAGCAATAGATTCCAAATGCAAATACCACACTTAGAATAAACTCCAGACCTTATACCTGCGTAATTGATGAAGAAATAACAAAGGAGTAGCCCACACCAGGCCAGCTTTTGATTGAAATTGTAATTACTTTTGGTCCATTGAAAAAGGAGGGGTGGCTTTTCTAAAGAGCTGTAATACCTAAACCCTTCCTCTGATTTGGATGTACATACCCATTAAACCTGAGAGGGTGCACTTTCAGCCCATTTCCATTATATAACTATAGCTTGAATATGTTTTAGTAAATACTTGAAAAAAGCTAAAATTGTGCCTGTGTCGAAGTATATATAGACCTAATTGTAGTTTCAGCTCGGGTTACTAAACACATGAAGGTATGAAGATAATGGTACAATAATTCATACAGTGTGAGGATGCAGTGGTTACTAATGGTAAAGAAGGTCTCTCTAGCAGCCTCTCATAAACATGTACATGGGACAGGTGAGATAGCATCTTGCAGCGAAGGAGACTTTGTCGGGAAACTCCTTCAGCAGCGATCCGTCTCCCATAGCAATAGTAGCAGATCTGCACCTCTAGGGCCCTTATCCTGTACACAGGTATGGAAGAGAATGAGTGAAGTGGTGAAGTGAAGTGCATGCCTGAAGTCAGCGCTAGGTGCACCATCTTGCGGTCAAGCACATCTCGGAAAGAGACCGCGTCCTCTATCGGCAAAGTGACATAACGGGCGAGCCGCATCAGGGATGAATCTACAACGGGAGCGTTGATGAGGGGGGACACCTTGTACTCCATTAGCGGGTACAGCTTAGCGAGCTTATTAGAGAGGCTGGGCCGTCTGTCCGGTATTTCCCACTCATCTTTAATGAGATCTTTCAGTTCCTCTATGAACGGAAATAGTTCTGGATCCCTCCTTAATTCGGGAAAATACTTCCCAACCTTTGGTTCTGCCACGGGTTCCTCCCAGCCTATAGCCTCCTTAATGGAGCGTGCAAAGGGTTCAACTAGGCTGAAGTCAAATCCTGATCTCATCTCATGCTCTTCCTGGTCGGACAGGGTCCCCGCTAGCTGGGCATAGGGGTCGAAAGCCGATGAGGTGCCTGGGGTGGGGTCGCCACCGGCCAGAGGGGTCATAGTCCAGTTTGAATCTCGTACTGGTTCTCTGGCAAGACTTGTAGCTGTCCTGGCGTCCACCTCCCTTTCTTCAACTGCTTCATTGAAGCAGGTGCGACAGGCTAATTTTTCTGGCATTGCAATGGCACCGCACACCCAGCAGGCATTAGCCACAGGACGGGTATGGTGACGCTCACGGTGCACTGATGGGGACCGTCTCCGGTGAGATCTGCTGTGGCGAGATCGGCTGTGGCGTGATCGGCTGCGCCTAGACCGGCGGTAGCGGGAGGAGGTTCTTGACCGACTTCTGCGGGATCTCCTTGATGAATGTCTGGATCTCTCCCTGCGCCGTGGGCTTGCATCACTGGGCCTGATGGGACTGCGAAAAAAGGCAGTGTTTAGTGGCCGGCTATCTTTTTTCTCTTCCCTACTTACCTCTATTGACGGCCTCCATACCTTGTTTGTTGACAGTGGTCTGCTAGGGCAGTGGTCTCCATAAAGCACAGAGGTAGCAGGAGCAGCAGCTGGAGGAAGCAAAGAAAAAAAGGGGTAAAATAAAGGTTTAGGCAGGAGAAGGGAACAGCCATTCTAGCCAGGGAGAGGAACCCAACATACCTGGGGCAAAAAAGACCAGTGAAGTTGGGGCAGAGCAGCAACCTCGGGAAGAAAGGAAAGGATTTCCCATTTAAAACTGGCGCCGCCGTCGCGGCAATGATGACACGATCGCGCATGCGCAGTAGCGCCGCGCGTGACCCCGCGCCATCTTGGAAGAGGGCAAAGGATGTCCCTGACGTTATTGCTCCGCTGCGCGCATGCGCAGAGCAGCCAGGGGGTGCTCGGAGCGTGGGACAACAAGGCCCAGCAGGTCTGCGGGCTCCAGAACTTTGAAAATAGACCAAAGGAAAAAACAGCATGGAAGAGGGATCTGTGCACCCAGACAGCCGAAAGAAAATGTTGAAACAAAGACAGGTAAGGGGAGCCACTGCCAAATCTAAGCTCATTTAGAGCTTGTAGGATGCCAGGTATTTGCCGGGATTTTGACCCCCGAGACCATCAGAGCGGGGTTCCCGCCATAGAGCTCTATTAGAGACTGTACAGGTGGGACTTCCAAACAGGAGAGGCTGAACCTGCTGGGGCACTAGCGGTAGGAGGCAAGCTGTACGTCCGTTCGTCCTGTTCAGGTGAGGATAAAAAAAGAGAATGATGCCGGGTGTCTCCCACTCAGATTTATAGCTAACCAATCCTGTCAGGTTGTGGGGGCGGAGTCACAACCCAGTGTGTGCTGCCATGAATGCGTCAGGAAATCTGTTTTGCCGTGTACACACGATCAGAATTTCCAATGGAAAAAGTCAGATGACTTTTTCCATTGGAAATTACGATCATGTGTAGCCCCATTGGAGTTTTTTCATCGGAAATTCCGATGAATTCCATTGGAGTTTAGATATAGAACATGTTCTATTTTTCTCCGATTGGAATTCCGATGTGATTTGGCTGGGCAAAAGCCAGAATGTGTGTACACCGCATTAGATTTGATTCATTCAGTACACAGGCTGTGGCCAGGTTAAAGGGCCACTAAAGGATTTTTTTTTTAGCTAAATAGCTTCCTTTACCCTAATGGTCCAGAAATATTTAGACAGAACAAAGGTGGATAAAGCACCTGGACCAGATGGCATCCACCCACGGATCCTAAAAGAATTGAGCTCTGAAATTTCAAAGCCATTGTATCTAATATTTAGGGACTCAATAATGACAGGAATAGTATCACTGGATTGGCGTAGAGCCAATGTGGTGCCTATATTTAAAAAGGGAACAACGTCTTTACCAAGTAACTATAGACCTGTTAGTTTAACCTCTATAGTTGGGAAGATACTGGAACGTTTAATAAAAGACCACATGGATGAGTTCTTGCTGGAAACAAACTATTTAAGCAGCAGACAGCATGGATTCATGAAAGACAGAAGCTGTCAGACAAACCTGATTTCCTTTTATGAAGAGGTAAGTAAAACCCTGGACAGAGGCGTGGCAGTGGACGTGGTATACTTGGATTTTGCAAAAGCGTTTGATACAGTTCCCCACACACGGCTCATGTGTAAGGTAAGGTCTACAGGATTAGATATATCAGTTTGTAAATGGATAGAAAACTGGCTGAAAGACAGGATTCAGAGAGTTGTGGTTAATGATTCTTACTCTGAATGGTTCAAGGTTATCAGCGGTGTACCCCAAGGTTCGGTGTTGGGTCCCTTACTTTTTTTTAATATATTTATAAATGATATTGGGTCTGAGATCAAAAGTAACATTTCTGTTTTTGCAGATGACACCAAGCTATGCAGTGGAATACCATCCTTGCAGGATGTCTCCAATTTACAAGCCAACCTCAATGCTCTGTCTACTTGGGTGACTATGTGGCAGATGAGGTTTAATGTTGATAAATGTAAAGTTACAGAGGAGCTGTGGTGGCTCAACGGGATTGGCACTACGCTGACAAGCCATTCACCTCTGCAGCCAAGGGTTTGGATCCCGGCCTCGGCTACATGTGAATTGAGTTTGGTGGTCTCAGCCCGGCTCCTGGTGGGTGTGCTATGCAAGGTACGCCTGTGCTTAGTACGCCCACCCCCCCACAAAAACCACCACCACACTTGCACGCACACAAAATTGGTTTAACACACGCACTTTGGCCATGCGGTCTCCTAAAAAAGAGAGGCGAAGGACCTACGGGGCTGGCTGGGTGGGCTAGATCCCCTCACTCCCTCATAGGGGTGTCCCTCTGCCCCGTTGGGCCCCAGTTGGGCTCCCAAGTGGAGCAGGTAGGGTAGGGTAGGGTAGGGTGGGGTGTAGCGAATTGGATCATCGCTCTGCTGTTTTTTTTTGCCTTCCTCTGGATCAACTGTGGGTATGGAGTTGGGTGTATGGGATTGTACTGTGTACTGTGTTTTTTTTTGTTTGTTTATTTTTTTATGGTTGAACTGGATGGACTTGTGTCTTTTTTCAACCTGACTAACTATGTAACTATGTAATGCAGTCCTGGTTTCATGTCCCCATTGTACGTTTTTGCTGTAATCCTTCTCTGTTCTGCAGTCCTGGTTGTCTGTTTCCCTATGAAATCACACCTTATCTCTGTGGTCTCTAATCAAGAAGTTGTGATTACTGTGTGTTTAAAACCCCTCAGAACCAATCAGTTTCATTTAAAAAACAAACACTGCCATGTATTGGCTCCGTGTCTCTGTCCTTCACACAAGCATGAAACTAGATGAAAAACAAAACTGAAACTGCAGGCACATTATATTATTGATTTTTATCTATTTTTAATAATTTTTAAAAGGAATCAGTTAACTATTATGTCTCTATACCCTGTAAACAGTCATTTCAGCAAAAAAATGTTTTCCTTTACAACTCCTTTAAGTCTGTGTGCAGGTACAAGGGATGTTTCTTCAAAGAAGTACACATAAAGAAGAAAAAGATGGCTAACATTTCTTCACAATGAATTTACCAGCTGAATATGTATATACAAGTAAATTAAAATAATGCCTACAGCTAGACATATTTAGAAATATTGTAAACTAAGATAAAAATAATATCCTCTTTACTCGGAAAAGGGAACTTCTACAAGTGATACCTAGTCATTGTGATACTACAGGCTAGGCATGGACACATATAACTGGATTCCTCTGTATATTTGCAAGTGATAAATCTGTTCTAGGACTGTGTTGTGTACTTACCAAATACAGTAGCTCACATCCTACTCATGAATCTGGGTCAATTCAAACTGTCAAACAAGTTTACAATGTACTGTATAAGCACCACAGTTCAGAGAGGAAATACTGTCTGTGAAGGTGTGGTTGGTTCCCTCTCATTCCTGGAAACTTGAAACGTCACAGCTTAGCTGATATTTTCCACATTGCTACATTCCCTATTCCATTCTAACCAGAAATGTCTTTTAGGCTGCATTCACACTCGAGCTGAGAGTCTTTACTTGCTTTTACGGGCTTTTTCTTGAGAGTTTGTACCGTCTTTTTTCATTGTCTTTGCAGGTGCTTTCTTGAGTGTTTTTCATTAGTTTAGCCAATGGAAAGCTAGTTACTAGGAAAAATTTGCATATTATTTTTGCATGTTTTTCATGCATTTTTCAGACATTCCGATTGAAGTCTATTGGGAACAAAAATACTTGAAGCTTGTAGCTCAAAAGAAACTCATGTACCGTATTTTCTGGCGTATTAGGTGACCTTTTACACCGTAATTACACAGCCAAAAACCGGGTGTCATCTTATATGCCGGGTGAAGCAGCTGCTCGTTCGATATCAGCCCGTCGGGTGCTCTGTAAGGCTGTATGTATTCTGTATATGCGCCGCTCAGCCAATCCTGGAGGGCGATGCACTCTGTTGATGACTAGAGTCTGCTAAGCCTGCTTGGATTGGAGTAATAACTTCTGCCAATCCGAGCAGGCTACAATATGTAGCCTGCTCGGATTGGCAGAGGCTGTTACTCCAATCCGAGCAGACTTAGCATGCTCTGTCATCAACAGAGTGCATCGGGAATGGCTGAGCGGCACATATACAGAATACATACAGCCTTACAGAGCACCCGGCGGGCTGCTGCCTCTTCGTTTTATAAAAACGCGTTACTACCGCACAAGGGGGTCGTCTTATACAGTGAGTAGACCACAAAACCACAGTTTTCAGCTGAATATTAGGGGGTCATCTTAAATGCCGAGCCGTCTTATACGCCGGCAAATACGGTACTTTTTCAAGGTACAAGCATCAAGCAACACTACACTGTAAACGGACACAGTTGAAAAGCATGGGATTTTGGATGTTGAGCATTGTTGAGCTTTGGAGCTTTGCCATAAAAATATAACATATATATTATAGTGGCATTGAGCCACTATAATCACAAAAAACAGCACTTAACCACTTAAAGACCGCCTCCTGCAGATATACGTCGGCAGAATGGCACGGCTGGGCACAAGCACGTACCTGTATATCCTCTTTAAGTGCCCAGCCGTGACTTCGTGACCGCGGCCACGGGAACCAATCGCCGCTGGAGTCTCGCGATCGGTCCCCGGAGCTGAAGAATGGGGAGAGCTGTGTGTAAACACACCTTCCCCGTTCTTCACTGTGGCGCTGTCATTGATCACGTGTTCCCTAATATAGGGAAACACGATCAATGGCATCACACGTCCAGCCCCGCCCCTTACAGTTAGAAACACAGGTGAGGTCACACTTAACCCCTTCACCGCCCCCTAGTGGTTAACTCCCAAACTGCAATTGTCATTTTCACAGTAAACAATTCATTTTTAATGCATTTTTCGCTGTGAAAATGATAGTGGTCCCAAAAATGTGTCAAAATTGTCCGATGTGTTTGCCATAATGTCGCAGTCACAAAAAAATCGCCACCATTAGTAGTAAAAAAAAAAAATAATGAATAGAAATGCAATAAAACTATCCCCTATTTTGTAAACGCTATAAATTTTGCGCAAACCAATCGATAAACGCTTATTGCGATTTTTTTTACCAAAAATAAAACGTATCAACCTAAACTGAGGAAAAAATATTTTTTTTATATATTTTTGGGGGATATTTATTATAGCAAAAAGTAAAAAATATTGCATTTTTTTCAAAATTGTCGCTTTATTTTTGTTTATAGCGCAAAAAATAAAAACCGCAGAGGTGATCAAATACCACCAAAAAAAAGCTCTATTTGTGGGAAAAAAAGGACTCTAATTTTGTTTGGCCAGGTCCTTTTCCTGCCTAAAAGTCTGGGTCTTAAGTGGTTAAAAAGCAATGGTTCCTGCACTAGGCCCAGGAGCTATAACAATCAACTTCTAATTCTTTTATAGATTGCTCCATAGCAAAAAAGTCGTAATAAACAGAATGGGGTTGATTTACTAAAGGCAACTAGACTGCGAACTTTGCAAAGTGTAGTTGCACGCTGCAGGTTCAATTGCTCAAGAGCTTAGTAAATGAGGTAAAGCTTCACTTTGCAAAGAGTAGCCAATCACATACAAGGAAAATTTAAAATAAATCTGAATTTTTGTCAGGCCACACCCATTAAGTATGGTGGCCAGGAAAGAGCAACTCTAGCTTTGCCTCTTCTTTTCCTGCGACAATAGATAATTGTTATACAGTAGTGATCTATTGCTAGCCAGTAGCCAGCAAAAGGATTGGTATTAAAAGTGATCTACTGCTGCACATCTACCTGGGCAGGTCTGTATCTGGTATCTGGTCTCCACTAACAAGATCCCCCCCAATGAAAAAAAAGAAAGAAAATGATTCCCTTTCAGTATTTAGTTCTGGGTGGGTTCCAGCAATGATATGACATTATCTAGATGACAGATTTGAATTCAATGTGCAAGCATCAAATTCTCATGTAAGGGAACAAAAAAATGTCTGTGGAAAAAAAACACCATAGTGCTTTTTTTGCCTTTAAGTGGTTGTAAAGGTTTTTTTTTTTTTTTTACCATAATACATCCTAAAAAAACTGGCAATGACATCCCCCCAGCCCCGCGGTTTTACTTACCTAAGCCCCGAAACTCCGTGGGCTCGTTCCCGCGACGGTTTTCCCCAGCTTGAGTTGGCTCGTCATTGGATATTGATAGTAGCGCAGCCATTGGCTCGCGCTGCTGTCAACCATATCCAATGACGCGGTGCCCCGGAGGCGGGCCGAGTGATACAGTGAGCGGCTATAGCCGTCGGCTGTATCAGTGGAGCACGCCTGCAAGAGCTTTCCACCATGCAAGCTGGCATGAAGGTGGAAAGTTCTTGCAGGGGGGAGCTGAGACAACCGCCGAGGGACCCCAGAAGACCACGTTCGGGCAAAACGAGCTGCACAGTGGAGGTAAATATAACATGTTTGTTTTAAAAAAAAAAAAAAAATGTCTCTTTAGTGACCTTTTCATTGACCTGATTTAAAAGGGAAGTAACGGCTTTATTTTTCACATATTCATACTTACCTAGGTGGATGCAGCATTGGTACAATCAGCGTCTCTCCCTGAGCAGAGAGCTGCAGACTGTCAGTCACAGCTCTCTGCTCTTCCCCCTCCTCCTTCACTGGAGTGCTGAGGTGTGGAGGGGGCCATCTCAGGCTCTCATTCGCTCGCTGTGAGGCCGAGACAGGTGTCAGTCCAGGCATCTGACAGATACAGACTCTACGATTGGACTGACATTGGTGACATCAGCCCAGAGGCGATTCAGTTCGCATGTGTCGCGCTATACAAGTTTTCATTCATTCAGCAGAGAGTGGATTTCAGCCCGCTCTGCTAAAAACGGGTCACAGGAGTGCAGAAAGTATTGCACTCCTGTGATCCATAGGAGAAGTAAAGCCAAACGAGCTTTGGTTGGACTTCTCCTTTTAAGTAGTATTAAACCCAATAACAAATACATATTAAATTGCAGCTTAGATGGGATGGCTGCATTTGTTTTCTTATTTTTTTTTTTTTTAGGCTTTTCCCTTTTATTTTCACCTGGTGATCCAGTTAGTAAGTATGTAATATTAGAAAAATATTCAACATTCTTTAACCACTTCAAAACAGGGCACTTTCACCCTCTTCCTGCCCAGACCAATTTTTAGCTTTTAGTGCTCTTACAATTTGAATGACAATTACTCAGTCACGCAACACTGTACCAAAACAATTTTTTTTATAATTTTTTTTAGACAAATATAACTTTTTTTTGGTAGTATTTAATCACCAATGTTTTTTTTTTATTTTCTGCAATATAAGTGAAAAAAGAACGAAGATTTTCTATTATAAAATTTAGCAAATAAGTAATTTTTGTTCTCAAATTTAGGCCTAATTTTTTTATACTGCTAAATATCTTTGGTAAAAATAACCCAAATTAGTGGATATTATTTAGCCTGTGTAAAAGTTAGAGAGTCTACAAGCTATGGTGCCAATCATCAAAAATTGATCACACCGGATGTACTAGCAGCCGCTCTCATTTCTTGAGGCCCTGAAATGTCAGGCCAGTACAAAGGTATTTAGTAGGGATGAGCCGAACACCCCCCGTTCGGTTCGCACCAGAACCTTCGAACGGACCGAACGTTTGCGCGAACATTTAGAACCCCATTGACGTCTATGGGACTTGAACGTTCAAATTCAAAAGTGCTAATTTTAAAGCCTAATATGCAAGTTATTGTCATAAACCTTTAAGGCCGCGTACACACGAGGGGATATGTCCGCTGAAAACGGTCCGATGGACCGTTTCAGCAGACATCTCCGCTCGTGTGTATGGGCTAGCGGACAGATTTCTCCACCCGACAGATTTCAAAGCATGCTTTGAAATCCATCCGGTGGGAATCTGTCCGCCCGACATGTCTGCTGGTTAGTACACTTACCAGCAGACATGTCGTCCCCCACCGCCGCCGCACCGCCGACGAATGGATTCGGCGCATGCGCGGAAGTGTTTTACTTCCTGGTGCGGTGACGTGGCGATGACGCGGCGGCGTCAACGTCACCGCCGCGTCACCGCGCCGTCCGGCGGCGGGGAATTTGATCCGATGGTGTGTACACGCCATCGGATCAAACTCCCGATCGGACATATCCGATGGAAATGGTCCGCGGACCGTTTTCATCGGATATGTCCGATCGTGTGTACGAGGCCTAAGAACCCGGGTCTTGCCCCAGGGAACATGTATCAATGGTAAAAAGTTTAAAAAACGGTTGTTGTTTTCAGGAGCAGGACTCCTGAAAAAAACTACCGTTTTTAAAAACTTTTTTTTCCAGTGATACATGTTCCCTCGGGCAAGACCCAGGTTCTCAAAGACGTTTTTACAGGCAAACTATAGACACCCAGCAGGTACAATATTTAAAGGAATTTAAAAAATGTTTACACCCATTTTTTTACACCCTGCTGGGTGTCTATGCCTTTGATAACGTCTTTAAATAGCACAATCACCTGCCTGCCAGTAAATTAGGAAGAGCTGATCTAGCTAAGCTATACAGTGTATAAATGTATGTACAACACCCGGGATGTATATATATCCTCTACACACTGTAACATTAACTGACTAGCCTGCCTGCTCTATCTACCTGCAAAAAATGACACTCTCTCTGTCTCTCTCTGTTCTCTGTTAACTGTGGCAACACACTACACAAGGCCGCCCTGCAGGCAGCCTTGTATAGTGTGGGGCGTGTACTAAACCCCCTGAGCCATAATTGGCCAAATTATGGTTCTCCGTTTTTTGCGCGCTGTGATTGGCCAAGCATGCGGATCATAGTGCAAGCTTGGCCAATCATCAGCGTGCAATGCCGCAGTGAATTATGGGCCGTGACGCACCACTCGAATTTGGCGCGAACGGCCCATAACGTTCGAATTTCGACGAACGGTCGAAAAGACAATGTTTGACATTCGACTCGAACGTGGAGCTCATCCCTAGTATTTAATAAGAAGCATATTACCGCCGTAAATACAAATGTGCGTCGTCGTATTGTTACGCCGATTTCGCGAAGCTAGATACGTCGTAAAGCAAGGCTTCAGCCGCCCGACGTAACTTAATATACACAGTTTATGTAAGTCGTGCGTCCGGTGTAAACTTACGCCACATAAAGCAGGGGTAAGTCATGCAAAGGTATGGGCCAGGGAACGACGCCGTCAAATTTTACGCTGCATACTCCGTTTACGTAGTACTATGTGAATAGGGCTGTGCGTAGGTTACGTTCACGTCATAGGCAGTGTTCGACATATCTTAGGCAGCTATTTCGACGTAACTGTGAGCATGCGCACTGGGATGCGTCCAAGAGACGACGCATGCGCAGTTTCGTTTTTTGAAGCTGTGGCCATCATTTGCATGGGGTCACGCTTCATTATAATATATCACGCCCACTTCCAGCTAATTTGACTTACGTCGACAACTATACGCTACGCCGGTGCAACGTTCAGCGCATATTCTTTGAGAATACAATGCTTGCCTCTCAACGTTGCGCCGGCGTAGCGTAAACAAGATACGCTACGCCCGCACAAAGATACGACTCTCTACATAAATTCGGGCCATAGTGATTTTTTTTGAAGTTGTAATTTTTTTACACAATTAGAAATTATTATTATTTTTTTTTACACAAATTTGTCATAATAACCAGTTATTTCCCACACACATGCATACTTGAAATTACACCCCAAAATACATTCTGCTACTCCTCCTGAGTATGGCAATACCACATTTGTGAGACTTTTATACAGCCTGGCCACAGCCAGGTCCAACATGCAGGGAGTACCATCAGGTGTTCTAGGGACATAAATTACACATCTAATTTCCTGACTACCTATCACACTTTTGAAGGCCCTGGAACACCAGGACAAAGGAAATGCCCACAAAACAACACCATTTGCGAAAGCAAACACCCCACCATAAATTCTATGAGGCATGGGCTGCAGATAGGTACTCAGGTACTCTGATGGGCTGCAGATAAGTACTCGGGTACTCTGATGGGCTACAGATAGGTACTCAGGTACTCTGATGAGCTCCGGAGAGGTGCTCGGGTACTCTGATGGGCTGGAGATAGGTACTCGAGTAGTCTAATCGACTGGAGACAGATTCTCAGGTACTCTGATGGGCTGCAAATAGGTACTTGGGTACTCTGGGCTGGAGACAGCTACTCGGGTACTTTGATGGTCTGCAGATAGGTACTCGGGTACTCTGGGCTGGAGACAGGTACCCAGGCACTCTGATGGGCTGCAGATAGTTACTCAGGAACTCTGGGCTGGAGAGAGGTATCCGGGCACTCTGATGGGCTGCATATAGGTACTCCAGTACTCTGGGCTGGAGACAGGTACTCAGGTACTCTGGGCTGGAGACAGGTAGTCGGGTACTCTGGGCTGGAGACAGGTACTCGGCTACTTTGATGGGCTGGAGACAGGTACTCGGCTACTTTGATGGGCTGGAGACAGGTACTCGGGTACTTTGATGGCCTGAAGACAGGTACATAGGTACTCTGATGGGCTGGAGACAGGTACTCAGCTACTTTGATGGGCTGGAGACAGGTACTTGGGTACTCTGAGCTGGAGACAGGTACTCTGGGCTGGAGACAGGTACTCAGGTATTCTGGTCTGGAGACAGGTACTCAGGTACTCTGGGCTGGAGACAGGTAATTAGGTACTATAATGGGCTGCAGATAGGAGCTTGGGTACTCTGGGCTGGAGACAGGTACTCTGTACTCTGATGTTCTGCAGATAGGTACTCAGGCACTCTGATGGGCTGCAGATGGCTACTTGGGTACTCTGGGGTGGAGACAGGTACTCGGGTACTCTGGGCTGGAGGCTGGAGAATAGATAATTGTCCATAGCCTGGCCCCAGTTCTGTAATACAAGACTCACTGGAACCGACCACTTACAGTCAAATTGGGGATCAGAGGTCCGAATGTCATTACTGACCCATACAATTGTTTAGAGGAAAGATCTGTGCCTGCAAGCCATTGCTGACCACAGCAAACATGCCAGTAGTGTGACCTGCCAATACCGAACAGTGTTTGTCTATATCAGGCAATCAGAATCCTTGTTTAATTTTCAACTCTATGCTGTAGACATGACAGTTGGAAGCTAATTTATTGCTATGGACAAAATCTTCTTGTTAGCACTTTTGTCTTTATATATTGTGCAAAAATAGCCAATACCTGATTGTAGATCCAATTACCACTGAGGCGGCGTACACACGACCGAGGTTCTCGCTGGAAACCAGCGAGAACCTCGCTGGAAGCTGCATTCCAGCGAGAACCTCGGCCGTGTGTACGCTCTCGGCGAGCATCCCGTCGGGAATCCCGTCGAGCAGAAATAGAGAGCGCGCTCTCTATTTGCTCGACGGCCCGCCTGGATGAATGGTTGGTTGCCATTCCCGACGGGCGGGTCGCCGATTTCGACGGCCGGCAGAGAACCTCGACGGGCGGAACGATGTGTTCTGCCCGTCGAGGTTCTCTGCCGTGTGTACGCAGCCTCAGGTATAATGATCATTATTTGCCACACTAAACATTATTTTTAGCAGCCATTGTGACTGAGAGCAATGAGAACATTTTCTGCTGCGTCTTGTTTAGTAGATATTTTTTCAGCTTGTAATATGTACTTCTTATTGATTTGCAGCACACTGCATATTTGGTGCTTTGTGTCTTAATATATATATATATATATATATATATATATATATATATATATATATATATATATATATATATATTAAATCTGGGTGCAGTTGACTTTTTCTTTTTCGTCTCATCATTCGGCAGAAAATTCTATCATTGGAAATAATATTTTTTCACTGTGCAAATTCAGAAACCACAGACATGTGAACTGTGAGGTTTTGCCAGCAAGCTGTGGAGAAAATTATAGCGATACTTTTTCTGTGCTTTGAGAGTCTTTCTGTGACTCAGTGACTATTTTTGTTTTATTGCTGTACGCTTTTCTAGATACTTCATAGGGAATTTGTCAGACATATTGAGCTCATATTCTAAGCAATTACATTGCCATTACCACTAAACCTAATGCAGTCAGCTATTATAGAAAAAATCAACATAGGCCCAGATTCACAAAACACTTACGCTGACGTAAGTGCAAATTTGTGCCGGTAAGTGCAAATGTGCGCCGGCGTATCTGTGCGCCAGACCCACAAACCAACATACGCCTAAAAACTGGCCACCCTACACCAACGTAGCTTACATACGACGGCATAGCGTGGGAGCACTTTTCGTCTGGACGCATGTTGCTGCTCCCATTGATTAGGCATTCAAACTGGCAAATGAGGGAAATACGGTGAAATACGAACGTACGTGTGCTCGACGCATGCTACGGAGGGGGTGCGTAAGTTGTACATTCGGTGTAAAGTTATTCCCCATAGATGAGGCGCAACCCGGCAACAAACATGCAAAGATCTGCACCAGAGAACACAGGCCGGCGTATTGGGCGTACGTTACGTTCACAGCGTACGTGGTGATCTGACGTAGCTTAGTCATTTGTGCCAGCGTGGTTGTGAACATGCGCATAAGGGTGCTGCTTTATGCGTCCACGTCACAGCAACGTCACGGCGCATGCGCAGTTCGTGATACGCCAGGCGTAAAACACTGCACCATGCTCAGACTATCATTTGCATGGGATCACGCCCAATTCCACCTACGCTCACCAACGCAGCGTTGGGAGCAATAGCTTGCTGAATGCAGTGCTTGCCTCTCCGCGCTGCGTCGGCGTGGTGTATGGCGTTTGCGCTACGGCGGCATAATGTGCGCCCAACTCTCTGTGAATCTGGGCCATAGTCTTTCTTGATCACGTGCACTGTTTAATTACTATTTTTTCTTGTAAGCTATTTAATGGCAAATGAGCAAAAAGTAAAGTTCCCTTACTTAATCTAACCACTACTTAATGCACAGTTCCAGACACAAAAAACATTTTTTCAAAAAGATTTTTCAATAGCCACAAATTATATAAATCCAATTTTTGTGCACCAAGGGCCAGATTCAGGTAGATTGGCACATCTTTAGGCAGGCTTAGCGTATCGAATATACGCTACGCCGACGAGGCGCAGAGCGGCGAGCACACTATTCACAATGGAAATGCTCCCAACGCTGCGCCGGCGTAACGTAATTTCGACGGCGTAAGGCAGCTTAAGTGTAAGTGGGTGTGACCTTATGCAAATGATGGTCCGAGCATGGTGCAATGCTTTACGCCCGGCGTATCTAAAACGGCGCCGGCACAACTTCCTGGGATACGCCGGCCCACCGGCTTACGCTGAGCGCATAAATACAACCAGACATGCGCCCCTCGATGGCTGCTGTAGTTTCAGTAAAGAACTAGAGGAAGAGGAATTTCTCGCCAGATGAGAAGGCAGTCCTCATCTCTGCCATTGAGAGGTATGACATCTTCCTCCATGGTGCCCAGAGTCGCAATACCAGCTGGGCCAGGAAACAGGTCATCCTGGAGACCATCACCGCTGAAGTTAATGCCCTTGGCAATGAGTCCCGGACAGCCAAGGACATTAATAAAAAAATTACTGACCTGAGGTGTTATGTTCGGGAAAAGGTGGCCGCTATCAGGAAGCACCAGAGGGGCACGGGGGGTGGACCACCATGTAAAGTGAGTTTGACCCTGGAGGAGGAGGTGGTCACCCGGGAGAGGTGAGGGAGCAGTTGGAGGGCGTGGAGGGCTTTGATTCCCTTGATGTTGCCTCGAGGACAGGTAAGTGTTTTTTATCCCCTATCCGGTGTGTAGCATGTGAGGGGGTGGAAGGTGACATGTGACAAGTGTGTGGGTCCATCAACATGTGAATGCTTTGTGTCATCCACATATGTGCAGGAGGGAGCGGGTCCATCTGCTGCCAGGGGCCGTCCCATGCCATCCCCGGAACATCCTCAGCCTGACCCCCTAGGAAGCCAAGATCCAGCGGTGGAGGGGAGTAGCCACACCTCTCCTCTGGAGGTGGTTGAGGAGGAGACTGTGAACCTTGTCCAGGCTTGCCTCTATTTCAAGGAGTCCTCTGTGGTGCCTGGGCCCTCTCACACCTCCCCCATCAGGGAAAGCCCTCTGGCTCATCCACCAGCAGGGAAAGCCCCTCAAGGGCCTCACCTTACAGCCGGTCCAAAGCATCTTCTGCCCCCAGGAAGGCGACACGGAAGACCAGGGGTGTTCCTGATTCCATGCAGGAACAAATTGCAAGGGACCAGGCCCGGCATATGGGGGAAATAGCTGGGCACTTGCACCGGGTGGCAGACAGCCTGGCCTCCTTGGCACAGATTCCAGATGGCCTGTAGGATATCAGCGCCAACTGTGCTGCAGTGGTCAACGGCCTGGGGAAGCTGCAGGCCACCACAGCAAACCTTGTGGCAGAGGTTCAGATCCTTACTGGGGCGGTCCAGAACAACACGGCTGCCATACAGCAACATAATTGGGGTTTTGACGCGGCGTTGCTGCTCCCAAGTCCTGCACGGTGGACTTGGGCTAATCCAATGTGAGGTGGATGTGGTGTGTGTGATCTAGGGACCACAGTGGTGTGCATGCGTGCATTGTCCGTGGGCCATGATGAATGTGTGTGTTTAACGTCCAAAGATGTCTACCGGGAGGCATCTCCTGACTGCTCTTCCCTCAGCAGACGGGGTAGCCTCGGTTAGGGGGGGACTGTGTGGTTCGGGTGTTAGGTCATCACATATGTCAATCTGCAGGCCCTTTCCCACGGCGTAGTTGTGCAGCATGCAACATGCACCGATGATCTGGCACACAAAGTTTGGGGAATACAACAGGACTTATCCAGGCATCGGAAACGGGACTTCAGGAGGCCAAATGTGCGCTCCACCACTGCACGGGTATGTATGTGTGCATCATTGTATCTTCTCTCTCCTCTGGTTTGGGGATTCCGGTATGGAGTCAGGAGATGGGGCCCAAGTGCATACGAGTCACCTGGAAGGGAAAAGACAGGAGGATGTTAGTCATGCATGTGCCCCTCGTGATGTCTGCATCATGGGGTCGGACAGTCAAGCCTGACTCCCATGTCACTCACCAACCAGCCAGCTGTTCCTGTAAAACATTCAATTTGAATTCCGTTGGGATGTTGCTTTGACGGTATATGTAGCTGTCGTGGCTGGACCCGGGGTGTTTGGCACGGACGTGCCATATGAGGTATAGGGCATCGGCTATCACCTGTACGTTGATGGAATGCCAATGCCAATGTCATGGGGGGGCCGTAGTGCCACATGTGTGAAATCAATGGCCCCGGTGGTGCGTGGGAATCCTGCAATTTCGTAGAAATCCTGCATTGCCTTCTGCCGCAGGTGCTCTTGGGTGGGTTTGATGATGTGGTGGGACATGCGTCTGAGGATTGCGGGGACAACCTGGTGCACACATCTGCTCATGGTGGATTGTGACAGCCCAGACACGACTCCACTTGTACGCTGAAAAGATCCACTAGCAAGGAAATGGAGTGTTGCCAGTACCTTGACCAGTGGCTGCACTGCTTGTGTCTTGCTGGTGATGTCATCATGCAGGGTTGTGGCTATTTCCTGGATGGCTTCAGGGCTAAATCTGAAAATGCATGGGTGATTCGGAGGTGTTTCGCATTTTCAGATTCAGCCCTGAAGCAATCCAGGAAATAGCCACAACCCTGCATGATGACATCACCAGCAAGACACACCGCTCACAAGCAGATTTTTCTGGTGGCTTTCCTGGGGGCAGGAGAGGCTTGGGGCCGTGTATATGGAGAGGCCCTTGAGGAGCTTCCCCTGATGGTGGAGGAGGGTGAGGAGCAACCCCTGATGGTGGAGGAGGGTCCCCTGATGGGGGAGGAGGGTGGTGAGGGTCCCCTGATGGGGGAGGAGGGTTGGAAGGGTCCAGGGTTGGTAGGATTTTCCTTCACAATGTATAGCACGTCCTCCAGGTCCCCATGCTCCTCCACTGCTTCCTCCAGAGGAGAGGTGTGGGCACTCTTCTCATGGGATGGCGTGGGTTGCCCATCAGCCGACGATGGCCCAGCTCCCTCCAGCACATCTGTGAATGACACAAACCATTCACATGTTGGTGGACCCACACACTTGTCACATGTTCCCTTCCACCCCCTCACATGCTACACACTGAATATGAGATAAAACACACTTTCCTGACCTCAAGGACTGGTCACCGGAGTCTAAGCCCTCCATGCCCTCGACCTGCTCACACTGCAGGTATTGGGCAATCAGCTGATCCTCCGGGGTCAACCGCACAGTACATGCTGGTCCTCCTCCCGTGCCCCTGGCATGCTTACTAATCTCGACCAGCTTCTCCTTGACCTTGCATGTCTTTGATTTTTTTCTGTATATCCTGGGGGCGCCTGGTCGCAATGCCCTCAGCACTGACCTTCAGGCTTAGTTCCCTCAGGATCTCATTCTTCCTGGCCTTGCTGGTCTGGTGACTGAGGGCACCATGGAGGTATTTGTCATATCACGATCCCAGCAACAATTATATCTCTCTCCTTCTGGCTAAAAAATGTCTTCCTCTTGTCCTTAGTTGCAGCAGCCACCATTGCTTTGCAAAAGTACCTTCCCTAAGGGGGGAAAAAAGCAGGATGTATTTTTTGCGCCGGACGGGCGCATGTCTGGGCGTATTTATAGGCTTGGCGTAAGCCGGTTGGCCGGCGTTTCTCAGGAAGTTGGGCCGGCGTAGTTGTGAGCATGCACACAGGGGAGCGAACATACTGTACTGATACGCCGGGCGTAAATCACTACTCCACATTCAGAACATCATTTGCATAAGGTCACACCCACTTACACTTACGCCGACTAAATTAAGTTACCGGTGCAACATTAGGAGCAAGTGCTTTGTGAATACTGTACTTGCCTCTCTAAGTTACGTCGGCGTAGCGCAAATGAGATGCGCTGCGCCGGTATAAAGATGTGCCGATCTACCTGAATCTAGCCCATAGTGTATATCTACTCTTAAAACTAAATATTGTCATAGCCGAGAATATTTGTGAATCACCCAGCATATATTTCCCCTTAGCATACTCCTCTCTTTAACATACTGCCTGTTGTCATATTCTCCACACTCATTTCCTACATATACTGTTGTCTCTCAGACCCTAGACATCGCTCTACTGCATAAACTGCCCACTAAGACACTTCTGTTTAATTACTAGGCACTTTTTCTGCTCTGATTCATGTGTGTTCTTACTAGAATCTTCGTGAGATTTATGTATTTCTTCCAGATCTGTGTAGTAATCCAGTGTGAAACTTTTCCCATGTGCAAGAGCTTCCTATAATAAAGACCAATCACTGTTGCTCCCTCTACTTCTACGGTGACTGGTCTTGTCCCCGCCCCCTCCTGTAATTGTCTACAGGAAGCCTGTAGTGGGTGTGGCCTGTTGGGTTCCTCTCACGGCTCTGCTCAGCACAGTGATGAGGTAACTGCTAATTCTTCAAGCTAAAAACTTGGGGCCAGATTCAGAAAGACTTGCGCCGACGTATCTACAGATACGCCGCGTAAGTGTAAATATGCGCCGTCATATCTATGCGCCATACCCACAGAACGAGATACACCTGAAAGTAGGCTTCCTCCAACCGACGTACCTTTCCTTTCGTGGGCGCATATTTACGCTGGACGCATCTGGCGCTCCCATTTATTACCTATTCAAATATGCAAATGAGGGAGGTACGGCGTTTCACGCATGTATGTGCGCCCGACGCAGGCTACACGTGGTGCGTGTAAGTCGTACATCCGGCCTAAAGTTATTCCATCAAAAAGCTGGTTTATCTCTGCACCAGACATGCACAGGTCAGCTGGAGAGCAGCTACAGCAGCACCGTTACGGACGAGCTGAGCAAGCTGAGCAACCCCACTTGCAGGACAACACATCTGTCTGCCAACATGCCAGGGGCAGCCGTGGTCCTAGCACTACTAATGTGTCCACCGGCACGTAGGAGGGCACAGGAGAGGATATACCGCACGTGCATGAACGTCTTTGGCATGGGTGATTATCGCATCTTCAGATTCAGCCCTGATGCCATCCTGGAATTAGCCACAGCCCTGCATGATGACATCACCAGCCAGACACAACGCTCACAAGCAGTGCAGCCACTGGTCAAGGTACTGGCAACACTGCATTTCCTCGCCAGTGGATCTTTTCAGCGTACAAGTGGAGTCATGGCTGGGATGTCACAATCCACCATGAGCAGATGTGTGCACCAGGTTGTCCCCGCAATCCTCACACGCATGTCCCACCACATCATTAGACCCACCCATGAGCATCTGCGGCAGAAGGCAATGCAGGATTTCTACAGAATTGCCGGATTCCCACGCACCGTGGGGGCCATTGATTGCACACATGTGGCACTACGGCCCCCCCGTGCCACAGAGCACATATACCGTAATCGGAAGCATTGGCATTCCATCAACGTACAGGTGATAGTGCATGCCCAATGCCCCATATGGCACATCTGTGCCAAACACCCAGGGTCCAGCCACGACAGCTACATATACCGTCAAAGCAACATCCCAACAGAATTCGAACAGAATGTGTACAGGGACAGCTGGCTGGTTGGTGAGTGACATGGGAGTCAGGCATGATGCAGACATCACGAGGGGCACATACACGGCTAACATCCTCCTGTCTTTTCCCTTCCAGGTGACGCAGCATATGCACTTGTACCCCATCTCATGACTCCATTCAGGGTTTCCCAAACCAGAGGAGAGAGAAGATACAATGATGCACACATAAGTACCCGTGCAGTGGGGGAGCGCACATTTGGCCTCCTGAAGTCCCGTTTCTGATGCCTCCATAAGTCCGGGGGTACCCTGTTGTATTCCCCAAACTTTGTGTGCCAGATCATTGGTGCATGTTGCATTCTGCACAACTACGCCATGAGAAAGGGCCTGAAAATTGACATATGACAAACCACACTGCTCCCCCTGCCCTAGGCTACCCCGTCTGCTGAGGGAAGAGCAGTCAGGAGGTGCCTCGTGGTAGGCATCTTTGCACGTTAAACACACACATTCATCATGGCACAAGGAGAATGCAAGCATGCACACCACTGTGGTCCCTAGATCACACACACCACATCCACCTCACATTGGATTAGCCCAAGTCCACCATGCAGGACTTGGGAGCAGCAACGCTGCGCCAAGGCCCCAATGGTGTCGCTGTCCATTAATACCACATTCACATGGCCGTGGGGATAACTTCTCCCCAACGACCGAGGGTGACACCCCTTACTGGCAGGAGTGTCACCCCCACATTCACACACCAGTCACACTGTAGCCTGCACTACTGTCCGTGTGCATACAGTAAAAAAAAAAGTTACCCCTCATAAAGCAGGGGTAACTTTGCACCAGACTTGCACAAGTCAGCTGGAGAGTAGCTTCAGCAGCACTGTTACGGGCGAGCTGAGCAACCACACTTCCAGAAAAACATGGCACTACTAATGGGTCCATCGCCACGTAGGAGGGCACGGGAGAGGATATACCGCACGCGCATGAACGGTCAGACATGGATGTTGAACAAGAAGGCCTGACTTGCAGTCTCAGCTCTAATTCATCCCAAAGGTGTTCTATCGGGATGAGGTCAGGACTCTGTGCAGGCCAGTTATGTTCCTTCACCAACTCGCTCATCCATGTCTATATGAACCTTGCTTTGTGCACTGGCTCAAAAAATTTAGTGAAGGGAGGATTATGGTGCAGGGGTTGGGCTTGGCCCCTTGGTTCCAGTCAAGGGAACTCTTAAGGCATCAGGATACCAAGACATTTCGGACAATTTCATGCTCCCAACTTTGTAGGAACAGTTTGGGGATGGCCCATTCCTTTTCCAACATGACTAAGCACCAGTCCCCAAATAAGGTCCATAAAGACATAGATCAGCGAGTTTGGGGTGGAGGAACTTGACTGTCCGGCACAGTGCAAACTTTAACCCGATAGAACATTCCAGTCTAATGCTCCGTACACAAGATCGGAAATTCCGACAGCAAAAGTCTGATGTGAGCTTTTGAACGGTAATTCCGACCGTGTGTATGCTCCATCGGACTTTTGCTGTCGGAATTTCTACCAAAAAAAGATTGAGAGCTGGTTCTCAAATTTTCAGAAAGGAAAAATTCCGATTGGAAAATCCGATCGTCTGTAGCAATTCCGACGCGCAAAATTCTGACGCATGCTAGGAAACAATTCAACGCATGCTCGGAAGCATTGAACTTCATTTCCTCGGGCTCGTCGTAGTGTTGTAATGTTGTACATCACCACGTTCTTGGGGGATGAAAGTTCAGAGATCTTTTGTCTGACCGTGTGTATGCAAGCCAAGCTTGAGCGGAATTCCGTCGGAAAAAAACATCAAAGGCTTTTCCAACAGAAAATCCATTCGTGTGTACGCGGCATTAGTCTGTAGGGTTATTTAGAGCAGAGACTTCTTGTCCAACATCAGTGCCTGACCTCACTAATGCGCTTCTGTACGAATGGTTAAACATTCCCATAAACACACTCCTAGACCTTGTGGACAGCCTTCCGAGAAGTATTGAAGCTGTTATAGCTGCAAAGGGTGAGCCAACTCAATACTGAACCCTACCCTACCATATGGACTAATACTGGGATGCCATTAAAGTCCATGGGCCAGATTCTCTAAGAATTCCGGCGGCGTAGCTTAAGCCATTTACACTACGCCGCCACATCGTACTAGAGCAAGTGCTTTAATCTCAAAGCACTTGCTCCGTAGTTTTCGCCTGCGTCGCGTAAATCGCCCAGCGTAAACCCGCGCAATTCAAATGGGGCGGCTTGTATTTAAATTAAGCGCGCCCCCGCGTCGAACGAACTGCGCATGCACCGGCCGGGGAAAAAGCCCAGTGCGCATGCTCCAAAGAACGTCACATTTTCTCAATGTAAACGACGTAATCGCAGCGTACGCCAGCCCCATTGAGAATCGACGTACGCAAACGACGTAAACGACGCACAACACGACGCGGTCCCGAGGCCATACTTAACATGGCATCCGATGGCACCCGACGGCATCCGACGGTACTTCATAAGGTTACTCCACATTGAAGCTGGGGTAACCTTACGCTGACGAAAACGGGGCGGCATAAAAACGATCGGGAATCGGCGTACTACCTCATTTGCATATGCAAATCAGAAAACAACGTAAAGGCCACCTAGTGGCCGGAGTTGTCATTACAACTACGATCCGCAAGTGTAATGGTTTTACACTTGTCGGATGTAGAAGCGTATCTATGCAAAAGTGATGCTAAGCATACGAGATACGAGCCAAAAAAAACGGCGATACGACGGGGTATCTGAGATACTCCGTCGTAACGCCGCTGAGAATTTGGCCCCATGGACTATTATTAATAGCGATGCAGAACTGAATCCCCATCATCGTTCAAGTTATGCTGTACATAGGTTTATATCTGTTGGAACAGTGCATTGTGGGATTGGAAGAATTAGGAGACACGGACTCCATTGACAATTTGTAGAGAAAGACTACACTTCCCAAAATGCCTTGCCCTCTGCTGGGTACATGACACCTCCACACAGACTTACAACTCGCTCTTTCGGGACCTGCACGTCTTCCTCTGCGAAGCTGTGGAGAGCGTCACAGCCCAGTTGTTAGGCCTGAAGCCTGGGCCTATATCCATCGGCAAGGAACAAGCCCAAGGGTGTCCATCCCACGTTCCAGGAGATCGAACGGGTGGATCGATTGCTGACCGGAGCTGCCGAAGACAGGATATCGGAGGCCTGGTGTTGCAAGGTGCTGCGATGCATCTTAACTTTACGAGAGGCGCAGGCGGGCTGGGCCTGTTCGGGTGAGACGGCACTTGCCCAAGTTTCTACACTAAATACTCCCCCTATCTGCAGTGCCCTCACATCTTAGCAAGTACACACTGTTTTGTTGTTTTACTGAGGAGGATCTGAAAGTCACGCTGGCTATACTGACTGATGCTGACCGGAGGATCGGTACATCCCGCCTGTGTTGACCATCCCCTAGACTGAGTTTCAATACCCCTATGGATAACAAATATTCTTAAACGTGCACCATCGAGACTACAATTAGACTTCGCCGCTGAAGGATTCTGGACTCTAGCAGGCTAGGCCTAACTGAAATCTGTTAGCAGCTGCACTTCAGTAGGTGACCCACTAGAGGAGCTTGCGAGCATAGGTCATTTAAAGATTAATTATAGAATTAGTTTGTTATATGTTTTCTTTTGCTGTTTTGCTGACTCTCACAAATGGCTCTTTGTGGAGACAGATACATAGACAAACTGTGTGTATAACTCATTGCTTGTTTCTTTCATTAATACATACATATATATATATATATATATATATATATATATATATATATATATATATATATATGTATATATATCAAGTAAAGCTCTTTTTGATTCAACTGCATTTTATCGTGAGGTGTGCTTACTCCAGAAACCTGCATACAAAAGAAAGGGTATCAATAATATCACATGTCTTCCTAGAGATACTAACTGCATGTTATTAGGATCTTGTAGCTATATGTGGGACTCCCAATATATTCGCAGTCTTGCCTGGTGTGCCAAGGGCTGGCTCGAGCCATTTGAAGGGGGTGGATAGATTAGTAAGAGTAGATCCCAAATCTAACCAGCAGCTCCTTCGGGGGTAGTGCTACACATGGGGGCTCGTCCGGGATTTCTACTTCTCAACAAAAATAATAATAATCTCCCTCATACTGAGTCCCACCCTTGCCAGGACCAATCATGGATGCTGTTGCCACAGATAAGTGGTGTAAGGAAGAGAATGTTGTCCTAGCCACTTCAGCCCCGGGCCTATTTTGGCACTTTTCTCCTTTATGTAAAAATCACAATTTTTTTGGTTCGAAAATTATTCAGAACCACCAAACATTATATATTTTTTTAGCAGACACCCTAGGGAATAAAATGGCGGTCATTGCAACTTTTTTCTCGCACGATATTTGCGCAATAATTTTTCAAACGCCTTTTTTTAGGGAAAAAAACAGTTTCATGAATTAAAAAATAACAAAACAGTATAGTTAGCCCAATTGTTTTGTATAATGTGAAAGACGATGTTACGCCGAGTAAATAGATACCTAACATGTCACGCTTAAAATTGCGAACACTCATGGAATGGCGCCAAACTTCGGTACTTAAAAATCTCCATAGAAGACGCTTTACATTTTTTTACAGGTTACAATTTTTAAGATACAGAGGAGGTCTAGTGCTAGAATTGTTGCACACGCTCTAGCGCACATGATGATACCTCACATGTGGGGTTTGAACGCTGTTTACATATGTGGGCGGGACTTGCATGCGCGTTCGCTTCTGCTCCGGGACAGGGGTGTTTTAATTTTTTTTTTATTATTATTTTATTTATTTTATACTTCATTTTTTTTTTACACTTTTTTTACATTTTTTTTTGATCACTTTTATTCCTATTACAAGGAATGTAAACATCCCTTGTAATAGGAATCACTGTGACGGGTCCTCTTTATGGAGAGATGCAGGGTAAATAAGACCCCACATCTCTCCTACAGGCTTACAAGCATGAAATCGGTGGAAAAAAAAATCACCGATTAAATGCCGACAGCCGCGATAGCGGCTTTGTTTACTTCCGGGTACCGGGCGTGACGTCATCACATCGCGCCCGGTCCTCCGACGGTCATAGAGATGACTGTGACCATCTGGTCACCAGTCATCTCTATGCTTCACCAACGAGCGCCGGCCGATTCGCACCGGATGGCGGCTTTGTCATTCTTCTGGTGCACAGAATCGCCGGCTGAAGACGGCGATATCTGAATGATGCCTGCAGCTGCAAGCATCACTCAGATATCCCCGCACAAAGCCGAAGACGTCCAGGGACGTGATTCGGAATGAAGTGGTTAGAGAAAGGCCTAGTGGTCGAAATAAAGGGGGTAGCCTGGACGGCAGAGAAATTACTCCCAATTCTGAAGACTTTATCCAAAGACGAGAAGCTATGGATAATGGACATGCAGGTAGATAATACCAGCCCCCACACATATGCCCTGTGTGACTGGAAAAAAGAACTTCCAGACTGCTTCAAGAAACCCAGTTTGAAGACATCTGATAGTGTGGAACTTATTCTGACACACCCTTCGGAAGAACAAGATGGTCCAACCTATTCCGACACAGTGGACCCCAAGAAGGTCACAAATCAAAAGAGAGATGGTTCCAACTCTGCCTCACTCAAAGCTATCAGTCCGGAATTATGTGCCCCCTTGGAGGAAATCGTGGCCTAGTGCAAGAAAGATCCCGCGGATTACCTGGTAACGGGATACAGGAAGCTCAGAACCTTTTCAGGGAGACACCCAGTACCATCTTTAGAGGATAGATTTGAAGAATGGCTGGATCATGCCACTCAAGCTCTAGAAGAACGGAGAGTTCCTGAGCAGCAAAAAAAACAAAGGATTATGGAGAGTCTCAGAGGACCAGCGTTAGAGGCCATATCTAACCTCATACTCAGCAAAGATGATTGTACTGCACATGATTATTTGCAGAATGTGTTCGGGAGAACTGAGAACACCAGTGAACTCCACTATCAGTTAGAGCACTGTTTTCAGAAGAAAGGGGAAAAATTATCCGAATTTGTCGGCCGTCTAGATAAGATCCTGTATCAGATACTCCTGAAGAAGGGAATAGACCCAAGGGCAGTGGATGTAACTAGGGTTCAACAGGTTATAAGGGGAGCTCAACCCATGGATCCCATCGCTTTTCAGCTACGAACCAAACAAGGAAACGGGGTGCTAAAATACCCGGACCTGATTCGGATCATCCGACAGGAGGAGGTCCTACTGGACCAAAAGAATAGATACCAACCGCCAGAGACCACAGCTCGAGTTTGTGTAGTGGCCACAGAGCACCGTGATACTCCCAGCTGACGGAGATGGTGGCTGCCTTGACCAGTCAAGCGGGTTTTCCCATTTACCAAACCAGAAGGGAAGAGTCAGAGGAATCCCCCTATGGACCATATGGCCATCAAAGGAAACAAAGGAGATTTATACCCTGCTCCAACTGCGGAGCGGTAGGACATACAAGAGAGGTTTACCCCAGCCCAGCAAAGGCTAGTCAAACAATGTACAAGCCGGCAGAAAACTTCAGAGGGCCCCGGTGAAGGAGTCAACGAGGTGCCCGCCTACTGTAGACAACTCCAAGATTAAACAGGAAGCAGAAAGGCAGAAAACGGGAGAAAACCTCCTCAAAGACCACCTTATACCCCTCCTCTACGTGAATGGGCAGAAACCAGGAGAAATTCCCACAAGGGGGAGTAAAAGTACAGACTGCAGGAAAAAGAGGGAAAACTGTACCTCGGAAGCTCCCTGAAAATTTTGTGGGGCCTTCCCCGTTAGTCCCCATCCAAGTGGAAGCGATTTGTACCAAAGCCCTCATGGACACCGGAGCCCAAGTGACCCTTCTGTATATAGAGACTTTTATGACCGATACCTTTCACACTTGCTTTACAGAAGCTGGAAGAGTTGGAAATATGGGGCATTGGAACTCAGAGTTTCCCCTATGATGGGTACCTACCAATACGGTTGACCTTTGATCCTTCGATAGCCGGAGCAGCTGAGACCTTTAACACTTTGGCGATAGTCTGCCCTCGGCCACCAGGGGCTCACAAGAGCGCTCTCATCATAGGGACGAACACGGTGCTAGTCAGAAGATTTTTGACTCCTTTAACTGAGGTAACAGAGACTTCAGCCCAAAGGGTCCATTCAATGCTGAGGAGGGTCTGCCACCAGCTAGTGATGGAGAAGAAAGCCCCGGAAGAAGGAGTGGGGAATATCTGGCGACTGGGCAGGACAGCGAAGACCCTACAACCAGGAGAAGTGACCTGTTTGAAATCCTCAGTGAAGCTCACCTGGTCCCAACCAGGCCCATTTCTTGTCTTTGAACCCAACCCGGTTGGACACTCAGAAGGAGTGGAAGTAATACCTGAGGTGATTCCATTAAAGGTGTTGGAGAGGAATCATTAGGAATGCCACTGCCAGCCCTGTGGAGGTGCCAGCCAGAGTGCTACTGAGCCGAGTACACCAAGCCATCCCAGTTGCCCCCTCTGACCTAGAAGGGAGTAAGAAGATTGAAGATTTGATAAATGGTCACCAACCCGACGGCACTAACCTCCCGCCAGAGTGGGAAGAGAGAGCAAAAGCTCAGCTCGACAGGTGGCAGATGATATTCTCGAAAACCAAATTCGATGTTGGATGTGCAAAGAGTGCCACCCACAAGATTCGGCTAAAAGAGGATAAACCCTTCAGGGAGCGAGTCAGGAGAGTCCCTCTGACGGATCTAGAAGACCTCAGAGAGCAGCTGGCAGAATTAAAAAGGACAGGGACCATCAGAGAATCCAGGAGTCCTTATGCTTCCCCAATAGTGGTGGTAAGGAAGAAGAATGGCTCATTGAGGTTATGCATTGATTACAGAACCCTTAAAGCGGATTGCCCATTAAAAATGTTTTCTAAAAGCCAGCAGCTACAAATACTGCAGCTGCTGACTTTTAAAAATAGGACACTTACCTGTCCTGGAGTCCAGCGGCGTCCGTAGCAGAGGACGAGCGTTCGCTGTCTCTCTGCTGCTTCCCTCTCCATCCACGGTGAGGGAACCTGCGGCTTCACTGCCCGGTTCCCTACGGCGCATGCGCGAGTCGTGCTACGCCCGCCGATTGGCTCCCGTTGTGTGCTGGGAGCCGAGAGTTCCCAGCACACAACGGGAAAAACCCGACTTTTGCCCGAGACTGCGGGCCGGAAGTGGGTGCAGATACCTGTCTTTAGACAGGTATCTGCACCCCCCTCCCCCCTGAAAGATGTCAAATGTGACACCGGAGGGGGGAGGGTTCCGATCAGCGGATCTTCACTTTAGGGTGGAGATCCGCTTTAACAAGCGAACCATACCTGACCAATACACCACGCCTCAGATTGAAGATGCGCTGCAGAGCCTGTCAGGGGCAAAATGGTTCAGTGTGATGGATCTGAAGAGTGGTTATGGTCCCTTCAACAACCAGAACTGAGCACTTCATTCCTGCCCTCATTTGAAGTGACGAACAGTGGACCGCTTCGGCCAGAGGCTCCTGAGTTTGTGCCCCAAAATTTGTTTGTTGAAGAGTTGGAAGAGGATGTTGCCCCCTCATCCACTGAAGAGTTCATGGAGGTCTCAAGCCTCAAGCCTGCCTGATAGTGAATTAGGTCATTCAGAATCCTTGGAGTCTGTTGTGTCTGAAGTTAACTCTGCACTGATTGAATCCGACACTCCTAAGGAGCAGCGGGAAAGAAGGGTTATACACCCCCCAAAGAGACTGACATATAGACAATTGGGGGAATGTTCCAAAGAAGCTATCATTACTTCAAAGAGATCCAATGCTGTACATGATCCTCCTATTGCAAACTTGGTGGAGGACAACCCCTGCTTACCCCCTGGCACATCAGAGCAACACACCTCTGTGTTGGTAAACAGTGGACAGAGTAGTCTGCCTCTACTTGACAATTGGTGTGAGACTCCTCTGCTGACTCTGGGCCAGATTCTCAAAAGAGATACGACGGTGTATCGCAGGAAACACCGTCGTATCTCTGTTTTTTTTACTGGGTATCTATGCGTGTGATTCCTAGAATCATATATATATAATATATATATATGTCTTCCTAGAGATACTAACTGCATGTTATTGGGATCTCGTAGCTATACGTGGAACTCCCAATATATTCGCAGTCTTGCCTGGTGTGCCAAGGGCGGGCTCGAGCCATTTGAAGGGGGTGGATAGATTAGTGAGAGTAGATCCCAAATCTAACCAGCGGCTCCTTCGGGGGTAGCGATATATATATATACCCCTTGACATTTTCCATTTTGTCATGTTACAACCATAAACGTCAATGTATTTTATTGGGATTTTATGCGATAGACCGACACAAATTGGAACATAATTGTGAAGTGAAAGGAAAATGATAAATGGTTTTTAACATTTTTTTTTAGAAATAAATATATGTAAAGTGTGTAATGCATTTGTATTAAACCCCCTAAATCAATACTTTGAAGAACCACCTTTTTCTGCAATTACAGCTGCAAGTCTTTTTGTTGATGTCTCTACAAGCTTTTCCTATCTAGAGAGTAAAAATGTTGCCCATTCTTCTTTGCAAAATAGCTCAAACTCTGTCAGATTGGATGGAGAGCGTTTGTAAACAGCAATTGTCAAGTTTTGCCACAGATTCTTAATTGGATTTAAGTATGAACTTTGACTGAGTAATTCTAACACATGAATATGCTTTGATCTAAACCATTCCATTGTAGCTCTTGCTGTATGTTTAGGGTCCTTGTCCTGCTGGTAGGTGAACCTCCTCCCCAGTCTCAAGTCTTTTGTAGACTCTAAGGCCGCGTACACACGATCAAATTTATCTGCTGAAACCGGTCCGACGGAAAGTTTCAGCAGACAAATCCGATCGTGTGTACGGGCGAGCAGACAGATTTGTCCACTACAAACCTGTCCGTCGGATATGTCCGCTGGTTAGTAGACTAACCAGCGGACAGAACTGTCCGCGCATGCGTCGAATGGATTGAACGCATTCAACGCATGCGCGGAAGCATTTTATTTCCGGGTTTGGTGACGTGGCGGCGTCAACGTCCCCGCGTCCTCAGATCGAGGTGATTTTCGTCCGATGGTGTGTACACGCCATCGGACCAAAATCCGATGAGACATGTCCGCTGCAAACGGTCCCTCGGACATGTTTGAGCGGACATGTCTCATTGTGTGTACGCGGCCTCACTGGTTTTCTTCTAAGATTGTCCTGTATTTGGCTCCATCCATCTTCCCATCAACTTTGACCAGCTTCCCTGTTCCTGCTGAAGAAAACAATCCCAACAACATGATGCTGCCACCACCATGTTTCACAGTGGGGATAGTGTGTTCAGGGTAATGTGCAGTGTTAGTTTTCCGCCACACATAGCGTTTTGCTTTTAGGTCAAAAAGTAAAATTTTGGTCTCGTCTGACCAGAGCACTTTCTGCAACATGTTTGCTGTGTCCCCCACATGGCTTCTCACAATCTGCAAACGGGACTTCTTATGGCTTTCTTTCAATAATGGCTTTCTTCTTGCCACTCTTCCATAAGGGCCAGATTTGTGCAGTGCACGACTAATACTTGTCCTGTGGACAGATTTTTTCACCTGAGCTGTAGAACTCTGCAGCTCCTCCAGAGTTATGATCGGCCTCTTGGCTGCTTCTCTGATTAATGCTCTCCTTGCCCAGTCTGTTAGTTTAGGTGGATGGCCATGTCTTGGTAGGTTTACAGTTGTGCCATACTCTTTCCATTTTCGGATGATGGATTGAACAGTGGTCTGTGAGATGTTCAAAGCTTGGGATATTTTTTTATAACCTAACCCTGCTTTAAACTTCTCCACAACTTTATCCCTAATCTGTCTGATGTGTTCCTTGGCATTCGTGACGCTGTTTGTTCACTAAGGTTCTCTAACAAACCTCTGAGCGCTTCACAGAACAGCTGTATTCACACTGAGATTAAATGACAAACAGGTGGACTCTATTTACTAATTAAGTAAAGGGTGCTGAAAAAAAATGCACGCCACATTTTTCACATATTTATTTGTAAACCTTTAAAAAAAAAAAACATATATAGTTTTCCTTTCACTTTACAGTTATGTGCCACTTTGTGTTGGCCTATCAAATAAAATCCATTTACGTTTTGGGTTGTAACATGACAAAATGTGAAAAATTTAAAGGGGTATGAATACTTTTTCAAGGCACTGTGTGTGTGTGTATATATATATATATATATATATATTTATGTAGCGCTACCCTTCAGGAGCCGCCGGATAGATTTGGGACGGCGTGTTACCTTTAGTGATGCGTCTAGGGGTATGATGATGATGAGGTGATGTGAGCAATGACGGAATGTCCAAACAGCAGGGTGTCATTTTCTGTGCTTTTATTCTTTGGCCAAACACGGCAACAATTAACTTGAAGTAGACAGAGACAAATTGGTGAAAGGAGAATTGCAGATTCAGGCCTCAACTTTGCAGAAGCAGTCCTGCTTCAATGATACCTTTGCTTCGTCTCCGGTCCAGACGGAGGGGGTATAGTGTACCTGGACAGTCTCTCTCACAGAACTGGCAGCCAGAATATCACTAAGAACCTTGAGAAGAAAGACAAGCCTCTGCCACAGACTTGGCTCAATGTAAATTAGGAGTGGTGCCTCTGCCACAGGCACCTGCTCTGGAACACAGCTCAATGGAGCAAATCCTTCTCAATAATTAAAGTTGCCTGAATTCCCCTCAGGTAGCATTTTCGATTTTGGAGTCACCGACTGACAAGTTACAACATATAATTTGTCAGTGTCCGGCAACTTGGATCCCCGGTGGATTGTCCAAGCCATATTGGATCACCTGCCTCTGGGCTCACCTCAGACCGACTTCCCCACCGAACAGCACAACTCGCTTGGGATCTTCTCATGGATGTGGGGAATCAGTAAGTCACTGAGGCCCCTTTGCAGCTTTAGTTGCTCCGGACCATAAGGGCCCAGAATCAGGAACTCCGTGTAGCACGTGCACCCCGGCCTGGTAGGTCATATCGCCGGGGCCCGTGATGTGTGCACACCCTAAAGGTGGGTGCCCCACTCGGAACCAGGAACGGGTAGAAGACCCCACAAAATGGTATCTGCGCCAGAAAAACTCTCCCCCAGCATACCCCACGAGGGAAACACTCCTCTAATTGGCTGCTGGAGAAAAGGTGTCTCTGCCTGGACCCCTCTGGTGCCACCTGTCATCCAGAGATGGAAAGGCATCTCCGGAACACAGAAGGAAACCGCAGGCAGCCCAGCCTGGCAGAAACCTAATTTACATAATCAACATGGATGAGAGCAAAGTAAATCTCTCATCCCCCTCTAGATTTAACATAGCACCTGGACTGAAAGTACACAGGTGCTACATATATATATATATATATATATATATATATATATATATATACATACAGTTGTATTCAAAATTATTCAACCCCCTAATGCTGTAAAGGGTTTTAGGGAATTTAGTGTACATTTGTAATTGTATTCAGAATGAAATCCTACAAGGACTTCTTAAAGAACCATATGCAACTAAAATTACATCAATTGGTTTTGTAATTCAGTAGTAAATGTTTATTTTGTGAATTCTTCATTTACACAATTATTCAACCCCTTAAAGACTACCACTTTGAAGAACAGAGGTTCATTGAAGTGTTTTAAATCAGGTATTGAAAACACCTGTGGATGTCGGGGAGCAGCAATAAAGCCTAATAAGCACCAATTAGGCAGCTTTAAAATGACTGTGATACTCAGCTCCTTCTAGACATTTACTGGTGTGATTACAAACATGGTGCAGTCAAGAGAATGGTCCAGGAAGACAATAGAAGAGGTGATTACTCTTCACAGGAAGGGCAATGGCTATAAGAAGATTGCAAAGATGTTAAACATACCAAGAGACACCATAGGAAGCATCATTCACAAATTTAAGGCAAAGGGCACTGTTGAAACGCTACCTGGTCATGGCAGAAAGAAGATGCTGACTTCAACTGCTGTGCGCTACCTGAAGCATAGAGTGGAGAAAAGTCCCCGTGTGACTGCTGAGGAACGGAGAAAAGATTTGTCAGATGTGGGTACTGAAGTTTCTGCTCAGACAATACGGCGCACACTGTGTAATGAAGGCCTCCATGCCAGAACTCCCAGGCACACCCCCTTGCTGTCTCCAAAGAATAAGAAGAGTCGACTGCAGTATGCCAAAAGTCATGTGGACAAACCACAGAATTTTGGGATTGTGTTCTCTGAACTGATGAAACAAAATTAGAACTGTTTGGGCCCATGGATCAACGCTATGTTTGGAGGAGGAAAAACAAGGCCTATGATGAAAAGAACACCTTGCCTACTGTGAAGCATGGCGGGGGGTCCATAATGCTTTGGTGCTGTTTTGCTTCTGCAGGTACAGGGAAGCTTCAGCGTGTGCAAGGTACCATGAATTCTCTTCAGTACCAGGAGATATTGGATGACAATGTGATGCAGTCCGTCACAAATCTGAGGCCCCATACACACGATCGGACATATCCGATGAAAACGGTCCGCGGACCATTTCCATCGGATATGTCCGATCGGGAGTTTGATCCGATGGCGTGTACACACCTTCGGATCAAATTCCCCGCCGCCGGACGGCGCGGTGACGTGGCGCTGACGCGGCGGTGACGTTGACGCTGCCGCGTCACCGCCACGTCACCGCACCAGGAAGTAAAACACTTCCGCGCATGCGCCGAATCCATTCGGCAGCGGCGCGGCGGCGGTGGGGGCCGACATGTCTGCTGGTAAGTGTACTAACCAGCAGACATGTCGGGCGGACAGATTCCCACCGGATAGATTTCAAAGCTTGCTTTGAAATCTGTCGGGTGGAGAAATCGGTCCGCTAGCCCATACACACGAGCGGAGATGTCTGCTGAAACGGTCCATCGGACCGTTTTCAGCGGACATATCCCCTCGTGTGTACGCGGCCTGAGGCTTGGGAGACATTGGACCTTTCAACAGGACAATGATCCCAAGCATACCTCCAAGTCCACTAGAGCATGGTTGCAGATTAAAGGCTGGAAAATTTTGGAGTGGCCATCGCAGTCACCAGACTTAAATCCGATTGAGAACCTCTGGTGGGACTTAAAGAAAGCAGTTGCAGTGCGCAAGCCTAAGAATGTGACTGAACTGGAGGCTTTTTCCCATGACGAATGGGCGAAGATACCCGTAAATCGCTGCAAGACACTTGTGTCAAGCTATGCTTCACGTTTAAAAGCTGTTATAACTGTAAAAGGATGTTGTACTAAGTACTAAGATTGAATGTCACTTGGGGGTTGAATAAAACTGATGATGTGAGCACAGAAAAGACATTTGCGGTTATTTCATTATAAATGTTATGTTATATTTGTCTGACCTACACGTGCCTCTTTGATTTAATTGTAAGCAGGATGACTGAATGATCAAAATCAATGTCAAACTGGCCAAAACAATCAATTTCAGTGGGGGGTTGAATAATTTTGAATACAACTGTATGTATATATATATATATATATATATATATATATATATATATATATACTGTATATAGATAGAAAAACTATTTATTTTATATAATTCATTTTTTTTTATATAGAAAGCACAATACAAGAGATGTTGCTTTTTTATACACTTGGCTATGTAATCCATATAGATTTCATAAAAAGAAATCTGCCTTACCATCCAACAGTCCTATTATGTAGCTTTTGTATGAAGCTGGTTATTTAAGAAAACGGTATTTTCCCTCCACATTCATTCTCCTGGTGATTTAATAGCTTCTACTGAATGTCAGTTCACAGAAGCTTGCCCTGTACAATGAACTGTAATTGCAGTCATCTACCCATTGTTCTGGATTTTCACAAAACATATTTGCCTCAAACAGTTTGATACACTATTAATGATTTGTTTGCTGGAATGTGTTATATTTAAATGCAATTTATTGTTAAATACATCACCCACCTCTTTGAGACAGTTACAGATCACTTGCTGTGCTTTTGACAAAAAAACATTTATTTAAAATGATAGATGTGTAGGCAGAGCTCTGGCTTAGGCGGCGTACACACGACCGAGGTTCTCGCTGGAAACCAGCGAGAACCTCGCTAGAAGCTGCATTTCCAGCGAGGACCTCGGCCGTGTGTACGCTCCTGGCTCGCCCCGCCCGTCGAGCGAAAAGAGAGCACGCTCTCTTTTTGCTCGACGGCCCGCCTGGATGAATGGCTGGTTGCCATTCCCGACGGACGGGTCGCCGATTTTGACGGCCGGCAGAGAACCTCGACTGGCGGAACGATGTGTTCTGCCCGTCGAGGTTCTCTGCCGTGTGTACGCGGCTTCAAAGACATATGTCTAATTTGTTTCTCCTATAAGAATCAGAACATTTTCTCTAGGTAATGCATGCTTCTAAATCATACTGTATGTGCACTATAATGAAATGTAACTGTATTTAATTTAAAGCCACGCAAGAAACATAAACCACATTTCACAACAATAAAAGGGCCTAGGAGGGGGTCAAACATAATTTCATTGTGAACCACATCAGCATTATGGTTGCCCTCAAAGGGCCGGTTGTATCTTTAAGACTGGGGGCCAGATTCAGAAAGAAGTTACGTTGGCGTATCTGTTGATACGCTGCGTAAGTTCTAGGATGCGCTGGCGTATCTTTTTTCTGTATTCGGAAAGCAAGATACGCCGGAATTTTGCTAAGATACGAGCGGCGTAAGTCTCTTACGCCATTGTATCTTAGTTGCATATTTACGCTGGCCGCTAGGTGTCGCTTCCGTAGATTTACGCATCAAATATGCAAATTAGGTAGATACGCCAATTCACGAATGTAGTTGCGCCGGCGTATCTATTTGCGCTGTTTACGTAAGGCGTCTGACTGGCGTAAAGTTACCCCTGCTATATGAGGCGCAGGCAATGTTAAGTATGGACGTCGGGACAGCGTCAAATTTTCCGTCGTTTGCGTCGTTTGCGTATAGGGCTGTGCGTAAGTTACGTTCACGTCAAAAGCATTGACTATTTGCGACGTGATTTCGAGCATGCGCACTGGTATACGTCCATGGACGGTGCATGCACCGTTCGACGAGTCATTTACTTGGGGTCACGAGTCATTAACATACAACACTCCCCCTACCTGCCTATTTTGAATTACGCAAGCTTACGCCGGCCCATTTACACTACGCCGCCGTAACTTACGGCTCAAGTTCTTTATGAATAAGGAACCTGCCTCACTAAGTTACGGCGCCCTAGTGTATCTGAGATACGCTACGCCCGCCTAAAGATAGGCGATTGTTTCTGAATCTGGCCCAAGATTTCCAGAGCACCCCCCACCATCAGAAGTCAATAGTCCCCCACCCTCCCTTACATCACAGTGCACCCACCTTAACCATTCATAAAGTGCATGGTCTGGAGGAAGACCCCCGGGGGAGGGCTGGAGCTTTCCTACAGCAGCAGGAGAGGGCCACATGAAATGGCCTGGGGGGACAAATTTGGTGTTTGCAACATGTGGCCTAGGATGATCGAAACAATTTGTACCACCTATACAAATATATATTCCCAGGTGATAGAAAATAATAGTGTAGGGAGCTGCTTATGTATGCACTTCTTGTTCCTGGGTTGTTGACTTTGAAACCCTGGAAGGAGGAAGTGGAGTAAGATTTACATTTGGGGCCAGATTCTCAAAAGAGATACGACGGTGTATCGCAGGAAACACCGTCGTATCTCTGTTTTTTCCCCCGGGTATCTATGTGTCTGATTCATAGAATAATTTACGCATAGATACGGTGAAGATCTGACAGGTGTAAAACACTTACACCGTGGGATCTTAGATGTAATTACTTCGCTGGCCGCTAGGTGGCCTTTATGTTGATTTTTAATTTGCCTATGCAAATGAGCCTAATACGCTGATTCCCGAACGTTTTTACGCCGCCTTGTCGTCGTTTACGTCGTTTCCGTAAGCGTAAACCTACCCCTGCTATATGAGGGGTAGGCTTACGAAGTTCCGTCGTATGCCATGTTAAGTATGGTGTTGGGTCAGCGTCGTCTTTTTCCGTCGGATACATCGTTTTACTAAGTCGTTCGCGAATAAGGCATTGCGTAAGTGACGATCACGCCGTTTTCACGCCGGTTTCAACAACGTTTTCCGAAGTGAGCTGGAGCATGCGCACTGGGCTTTTTTCCCAGCCGGCGCATGCGCAGTTCGATCGACGCGGGGGCGCGCTTCATTTAAATATAAGCTGCCCCCTTTGAATTACGTGGGGATAGGGGCCATTTACACTACGCCGCCGCAAACTATGAAGCAAGTGCTTAGAGAATACGGCACTTGCTCCAGTAAGTTGCGGCGGCGTAGTGTAAATAGCTAACGCTACGCCGCCGCGGATTCTACCAGAATCTGGCCCTTAGAGTGGATTTCGATTTTGAAGTGGGAAAGATTTTGAACTCTTGTCAGTTTTTTTTGTTTGCTACCTGTGGCTCTCTTAGACTTTTCCCCTTACTGACTGTCATAGTTACCATGACTTCAACAGACAGGAAGTGAGGAAGCATCTGCAACAGTGACACAGACAGCAATAAAAGGTTGACAGAGGTTCTTAAAGAGGAGCTCCACCCTAAAGTGGAACTTCCGCTCATCGGATTCCTCCCCCCTAGCGGTGGCAGTGTAGCCTTTCGGCTTCATCCCGGGAACCCTACTGCCGACATCGAAGGACAGCAGGACAGGTAAGTGTCCATTTATTAAAAGCCAGCAGCTGCAGTATGTGTAGCTGCTGGCTTTTATGTTTTATTTGTTTCCCGGACCTCCTCTTTAACTTGTGTAACTCTACTAATATGAATCTTTTTTTTTTTTTTTTTTATGTGTTAGTGTTTCCTCTCACTTCTTTTCTAAAGAAACCATTGTTTACAGATGACACCAAGTTATGCAGTGGAATATTGTCCTTACAGAGTGCATGTATCATACATTATATCAGGAGAACAGCTAGAAGAGTCAATGGTTGACAAGGATCTGGGTATTCTGTTACAAAAAAAAAAGAAAACCCCTCTTTGTATTGAGACTTTACTGGCAATAAAATACAGCTGTGTTGAAAAAAATACATATACATTTTTATTTAAACAAAAATGATAATATAATTCATCATTAAAAATGGAATTACGGCTGTTGTGTATACAAATATATATTGCGGCACAAGCTATACAATAAATCCTACTCCTCCTGTTAACATAGCATAATTCTGATCTTGGTTTTGGCTTTAGTCTTGGCTTTAATGATGATGACTTTTATTGTCATTTTTGTTTAAGGGTTTAAATGTATTTTTTGCAATACAGTTGTATCTAATTGCTGTTAAATTTTTAAAACAAAGAGGGGTTTTCTTCTTTTTCTTTTTCTCATTAAAGTGGATGTAAACCCACTCTCCCCTTTTCTAAACTACTGCCATAGTGCCGATCTATAAGTATATAGATGCCTCCTGCATGTATCCTTACATGTCAAATGTCTCCCCTCTGTCTGTTATAAGAACTGAAAAACTGCAGATTCTGTGGGTGGATCTGTTGTCTGGAGCTTGATGGGTGGAGTCGTGATGTCAGTAGACTCTCCGCCTACCTCTACACTCCCCTTACACTGAATTCTGCTATGACCACTAACATTCAGTTAAAATACAGAAAAGTAACCACATGACTTCAGAAAAGGAGTGGGGTGGGAATTAAAAAATGCCTGTCTCAGGCTAGTGCATGAAATATGTAAATAACCTGTCATTCACAGCAAGGGGGAAGAATGAACAAAAGCTTTCTCCTGTTTGTCCTGTTTATTAAAAAAATAAAATAGGATTGCTCAGAGCTGGATTAACTCTTTGTGGCAAGACTGGGCACAGATGATAGGAAATCTTATACTCTACATTGTGACAGCAAAAATAGGGTATTACAGTTAGCCCAGTGGCATCAGAAGTCTTATATGGGAGGAGCTGCTGACTATTACTATGCAAAAATATTTAATATTCGAACACTCACCTGCCCCACGGTCCACCTATGCCCACTAATGAGTAGAGTGCTTTCAGTCAGGGGTCCTCCAGTGGAGACACTTGCTGCAGAGGCAGTAAGTTTGTGGACAGCCTGGGGCAGAAGTCCAGGCCTGTCTGACCCTACAGACTAACTACTAGACCAATGTCTGTGAAAAATGGCATTGGGACACCATCTAATGAGTCAGTATTGTAACAGACTGAGAGCTTCACAGGTGCAGCTGGCTGACATATAAACCAGGAGGCTACTATACCATGTGAAAATTACCCTTTACTTAGGGCAAAAAATGCTTTATTTGTTTTTTATTAGGGTGCGCTGGAATTTGAATTTGGAATGTTTTTTTTTTTTAAGGTATAAAATCAATACAGAGTCACAGTTTGGACCCTTTAAGGTGAATCAAGATTAGCTAGAGGTAGTTAGGAAATACTTTTTAGTCCACTCTCAACTTTCTAATTCTAAGCATACACCACCTGTAGGAGTTGTACTACACTAGGGGTGTCCAAACTTTTTTCAAAGAGGGCAAGATTTGATGAAGTGAACATGCGTGAGGGCCGACAATTTTGCCTGACATCCTTTGAACCATTTAAATTTGGTCTAACCTCTGAGTACTAATACATTGCCCAACCAGAATCCTCTTGCCTTTATGGCTGTGTGTGGTGAATAGATGAGCTTGGGCGTGTTATTTGAATATACTGTATACATTTCTTTTGTGGCCCCAACGAATCCCAGAGGGCTGCTCAGTGCTAAGGATTAGATTGGGCGTGTTAATTGTATATACCGTATTTATCGGCGGATAACCTGCACAGGCTTACCATTGCCATGAATGCAGCCTCACCATTGCCATGAATGCAGCCTCACCATTGTCATGAATGCAGCCTTACCATTGTCATGAATGCAGCCTTACCATTGCCATGAATGTAGCCTTACCATTATAACCAATGCAGCCTCACATGTGCCATAAATGCAGCCTCACATGTGCCATAAATGCAGCCTCACATGTGCCATGAATGCAGCCTCACATGTGCCATGAATGCAGCCTTACCATTGTCATCGGGGAAGCCTGATCGATGCCCATCTGCAGCCTCGGAGGGCAGAGGTAGGGGGCGGGACGAGTGCCAACAGATTACAAACAGAAGAATCTCTAGTTTACTCTGTGACCTATTTAATACAAAGTCCCGCCTCCTATGATAGACAGAACAGTCGTCCAATGGCATCTCAGGAGACGGGACTTCCAATACAGATGCTGTTGAGTAAACAGGAGATTCTCTTAATGTAAACTGAAGGCGCTCGTCCTGCCCCCTCCCATGTCCCCTCCAGGGCAGCACCGATAAATACGGTATATATCTTTTGTGGCCTTGGGGGCCACAAACAATGTATATCCAAATCCCCAGGGGGGCCATATTAAATCAACAGGGGGGCCGCATTTGGCCCGCGGGCCGGACTTTGGACATGCCTGTACTACACAGTTTAATTTATTTTACCATCTTTTGTATTTTATTTCTATTAATTTCTATTTCCATTATAATAGAAGTGAAGTTTTGGGGTCCAGTGGGCTTCACACGTGGTGAGTGAGACTAAAACATTGCTCTTGTGTATGTAGCGCCCCCTTGCTTTTTGTGGGGGCGTTATGCTAAAGTTAGTGGGGAATGGGAGAGTTACATGGCTCCCATTCGCAATTTGTAAAATTTGGGCTGCTGCCAATTCCAGAACTATCCTGTGGGCCGGTCTGCACTTCAGGGGTGTGTTTTCACCCCTGGGCGGCAGTTGGCGCTAGAGGGGTTCTGGCGGACTTCCTCAGCAGCCAATCAGAGGGGTTGGTTCCCTCGCCAGGGCATGCTGGGGGAGGCTATATCTGGGCTGAGGGCTGTTCTTGTTTCCTGCGCGGTCCGAGTTTCAGGTGCGGTATCCACCTTCAGGGTGCGCGCATCCATGGACCCTGCAGCTTTGGCCTACCTGGCCGAAGTTGCGCACCATGCGGAGCTTCACTCTAACGTGGAGAGGGATCCCAGAAGCTGCTGGGTGCCAAACCTTTCCTAAAAGTATCCCAGGCTGGAAGCTGTACGGTGGGGGATCGGCTTGAGGAGAACCCGGAGACAGGTGATCCAATAGGGCTTTAACGAACCATCGGGGATCCAGTGACTCTAACTAAATTTATTGGGAGGACTCGCTCACTTCAATTTCATGCTCATTCAACTACTAGGCCTGTGGCAGAGGCCCGAGCCAGGTCTGTTTGTAAAGGCCTGGTCCTCCCAGCATTTGCAAGTGACGTTCTGGCTGCCAGGCCTGTGGCAAAGACCTGTCCGGGAGCACTTTACCCATTCCAATTGGAGTGGTGACGAACTGAGTTCATTACTACTGAGAGTAAGATTGCTTTCAGCTCTTGATATCCAAGGCCTGATACTCAAGCTCTCTCTGCTCATCAACCTGTTCCTATCCTATACTATGTTGATGAAGGCCATGTTGGGCCTTGGAATAAAGCATTGAAGAAAAACCAACTAAAGACTGGACATTCGCTCTTTATCTCAACTCACAAGTATCACCCCTAGACACCTGCCAGGTAACAACAAACCGATCCCACGTATACTCAGCGGCTCCTGAATGGGGTAGCGCTACATGTAATAATGTTGATCCCTACATAGAGGTCTGTAACGGAACTATGTATTCTGCCTGTACATCTATAATAAATCATGCAGTGGGACATACAAAGAACTGAAGGACGTGTTACAATAGGATGAATGATATCTGGGACTACCTGAGATATGGATTATCCACATTATATCCTGAGCAGGGCAGGACTTAGGGTGGTGGGGGCCCCTGGGCTTGAGTGTTGAAGGGGCCCCCTGGAGCGAGGGGGGGATCATAGTTGTTGAGCGGGGGGGGGGGCGAATTGAAGTTGTTGAGCGGGGATACGCATTAAAGTTGTTGAGCGGGGGGAGGGCGAATTGAAGTTGTTGACCGGGGGGGGGGGGGGTGCACATTAAAGTTGTTATAAACATTTATAAAAAATATAAAAAAAATGTAAATATTTTGATAAAAAAAAGGGGGGTTGCCTCTGGGGCCTTTAATAATAAATAAATAAATATTATTAATAATAATAATAATAATAATAATAAAATGGTAATAAATATAATAATAAATATATATATATATATATATATATATATATATATATATATATATATATATATATATATATATATTAGAGCTGCGCGATTAATCGCCAAGAATCGTTATCGCGATCTTTTTCCCATTGCGATTCTTGATACAGGGTTTCACGATCTTTCACATGAAAATAATTTTCTCTCTGCACTTTGGTATGCAAAGAATTTCTTGTCTGCTCTCAGCCAAAAGTCAGTCTGGGCAATCTGCCAAGTTTTGGAAACATTCTTTATCAGTGGAAAGTTAAGTCTAAACATTGTATCTCTTCAAAGGAATTAACTTCTTCTGTATGTAAATTAGGAATTTTTAACCACTTAAACACCAAACCTTTTTCTGACAGCTCTTTTCAAGTTAAAATCATTATTTTTTTTTTGCTAGAAAATTACTTAGAACCCCCAAAGATTATATAATTTTTTAGTAAAGACCTTGGCCTAGAGAATAAAATGGCGGTTGTTGCAATATTTTATGTTGCACTGTATTTGCGCAGCAGTCTTTTTAAATGCATTTTTTTGGAAAAAAAATAATTTAATGAATTAAAAAAAAAAATAGGCAGTAAAGTTAGCCCATTTTTATTTTTTTATATATATAAAAACATATTTTTTTTATAAAAAATAAAAATAAAAAAAGTGGGGGTTGCTGTCCGGGGCCCTGGGGGCCCAGGGCCCCTGGGGACCTCCAGACCCCTAAAAAAAAATAAAAAAAATAAACATTTATAAAAAATACATAAAAAAGGGAGGTTGCCATCCGGGGGGTCTGGGGACCTCTGGGCCTTTTAATAAAAAATAAAAAAATATAAACAAAAATAAAAAAATAAACATTTATAAAAAAAAAAAGGGGGGGGGTTGCCACATGGGGCCCTGGGGACCTCTGAGCCCTTTAATAAAAAAAAAAAAATATATATATATATAAAAATGTAAATTGTTTTATAAAAAAGGGGGGGTTGCCATCCAGGGGCCCTGGAGACCTCTGGGCCCTTTAATAATAATAATAATAATGATAATATATATATATATATATATATATATATATATATATATATATATATAAAAACATATTTTTTTTATAAAAATAAATAAAAAAAAGGAAGGGTTGCTGTCCGGGGCCCTGGGGACCTCCGGACCCCTTTTTTAGAGGGGCCCCCTATTGGGTGGGGCCCATGGGCTTTAGCCCAGTCAAGCCCAATGGTAAGTCCGGCCCTGATCCTGAGATATCTGGAGGGTTGTTTTGGGTTTGTTAGTTCTGAGTTAAAAGGTTAATTGTACAGTGACTCTTTCACTGCTGAATTATAAATGTCTCTTCTCTCTTTTGTGTATTGTATTACAAATTAACAGTCTCCTGTCTGTTGTATTGAATTAGCATGTCATTTGTGTTCAGAAGAACTTGTCAGGCTTTGCGGTGCCGAAATGCTTATCTACGGATGGGATTATCTGTGATTGAAGTCTATTGAGAAAGAAATGTGGTTTCTTTTGGCCTGGTGACAGTGGGCCAGATTCAGAGAGAATTAGATTCTCATAGCGTATCAGAAATACACTACGCCGCCGTTTTTTACCTGGCTCTACGTGGAATCCAGGTAGATTTTGTCCAGTAAACGACGGCGGCGTAGTGTATTTCTCCTGTCGCAATCCATCTGCGAGAGTAGGGGGCGTGAAGCATTTAAAATAGGCGCGTTCTCGCGGCGATCGAACTGCCCATGCTCCGTTCGCAAATTTCCCACCGTGCTTTGCGCGAAATCACGTCGTTACGTCGTAGTAGCGTCGTTTACGTACATTCCTATTCCCGAACGAGTTACGTTAAAAAAATAATAATAATTTCAAATCGACGCGGGAACGACGGCCATGCTTTACATGGGTTACGCACTGTTAGACCAGCAAAAAGCTCCTCTAACATTACGTAGCCAAAAAATGACGTAGGCGATTGCGAGGGACACTCGTACCTTCGTGGATCGCCGTAAAAACTAATTTGCATATCCCGACGCATGAAAACGACGCGAACTCCTCCCAGCGGCCGCAAAAATATCGCAGCGTAGATCCGAAGGCTTACGAAGACGTAAGCCTCTCGGATCGAAGCCCGAAGCCGCCGTATCATGGTTTGAGGATTCAAACTAGTGATAAGGCGCGCAAAATTTGAAATTACTCCTGTCTAACACCAGTTAGACAGGCGTAATTGCTCTGTGAATCTGGGCCAGTGTGTCTAACTTGGGGCCCCCCTGTGGAGGGAGGGAGCGGAGACTTTCATTGTTCCTTGAGCACTCACTAGTTTGTAACTAAGATATAAACCAAGAAATGTACCATTAAAGCTGAGTTACTTGACCCTTCCAAACGTAGCACCGTCTCGTTCTTAGGAGGGAATGCGAGGGGATATTTCTTCTGTTTCTTAAAACTGGACCTGACTCTCCCTCTGGCTCTCGTGGATGGGCTTATACTGGACTTACTTGCATAGCAACTTGCAAGGGGAAAGGACGTCTCCAACGGCTGATACTCTCTCCCTACTTGGGTAGCCGTTACATTGGTGGCAGCGGTGGGATGGTCCTTTTATCCAAGGAGCAAGTTCTGAATGGAGTCTCAGTATGCCAGGCTGAAAAGAACCACACTAAAAGATTTATTGGAGAGTCGTGGTAGGAGTGCCAGTAACAGGCCACGGAGGGAGCTGATAGCGGATTTACTGGAGCTGGACCAAATGGATGGATCCATGGAAGGAACAGAGCCCCTAGCACCTGTCAGCGAGGAAGATGTAATTACGGATATTGTACAGCGGAGATTATCCTTGTATCCAGAAATGTCCACGAACTAATAAACAAGCTGTTCCGGGAAGCAAGAGAGGAGATTCAAACCAACCGGGGACAAGAACTGGAACTGGTAAGAGCTAGACAGCCCATTACACACGCAGCTCCTACTTCCCCACCCGCTGCTACAGGAAAGAAAATACTGTTCACTGCATTTAAAGCTTTTGTAGAAAGTGAGGAGGAAATAGATGGATATTTGGCGGATTTTGAGAGACAGTGCTCACTGCACCAGGTACCACCAGACCAATGGGTCACTATTTTGTCTGGGAAATTGTCGGGCAAAGCCAATGAAGCGTTTCGGGCTCTTGCTCCAGAGGATATTTCACAATATCAACAAGTGAAAAAGGCGCTGTTAACCCGATATGCCGTAACCCCAGAAACCTACCGCCGTCGCTTCCGGGAATCCAAGAAGAGGGCTGTGGACTCCCACATGGAATGGGCCAACCAGTTACAAAGGGTGGCATCCCATTGGGTCCAAGGGTGCAAGGCCAACACCGGGGAGAAAGTATTGCAGCTATTCCTAATCCTAATGGAACATTTCTTCCAAGACCTGGCCGCAGACATACAGGACTGGGTATGAGATTGCCGTCCCGCTAACTTAAACGTGGCGGCACGGCTAGCAGATGAGTACGCGGAAACAAGGAAAGTAAGCCAGGGTACTACACGGCTGGCTCACAAGGTAGAACCGCATACTCCAACCGGCACCCCACGCCCAGAGTTTCGGGCTCCAGTCCCACCAGGACCACCACGTCCTCAGGGACCCAACAACTACCCCCGGGATTCGTCTAGGGCGACGTGCCATCACTGCAGCAATACGGGACATATTGCTTGTTTTTGTCCTTTGAGAGCTACAGATAACAACTGGAGACGCCCAACACCCAACACAGAGGTCACTCCATCACGGCCCTCTGCGGCCCACTGCCTAGAGACTGAGGTGGGCCCTGAGGAATGTCTGGGAATTTTGTATGAGGCAGACCCAATACAAGCGGCCTCTCCAGATAACCGTCAGCATCACCATCAGGAGGTACGGGTGAATGGACAAGTAGCACAAGGCCTAAGAGATACCGAGGCTACTATCGCTCTGATTCAAAAACAACCAGGGCACAAAAAGTCAGACTGTTCATTAAATCCACCCAGGCAGTCACAGTCATGGAGACAGCCAGAAAAGCGGAACCCCCACACATCCATGCCTGCGGCCCACGGCGTTGGGGAGGTAGAACATTGGGGTGTTCTGCATGAGGCAGATCCAATACAAGCAGCTAACCAGGACAACAGGCAGCAACACAGGCAAACGGAACTTTTACCCTAACAGCAGACCGGACATCCCCAAGTTGACCCGAAAAGGATCAATCCGGGTCTGCCGGAGTGTTCCACAAAAGGGGAGCAGTGTAACGGAACTATGTATTCTGCCTGTACATCTATAATAAATAAACTGAAGGACGTGTTACAATAGGATGAATGATATCTGGGACTACCTGAGATATGGATTATCCACATTATATCCTGAGATATCTGGAGGGTTGTTTTGGGTATGTTAGTTCTGAGTTAAAAGGTTAATTGTACAGTGACTCTTTCACTGCTGAATTCTAAATGTCTCTTCTCTCTTTTGTGTATTGTATTACAAATTAACAGTCTCCTGTCTGTGTATTGAATTAGCATGTCATTTGTGTTCAGAAGAACTTGTCAGGCTTTGCGGTGCTGAAATGCTTATCTACGGATGGGATTATCTGTGATTGAAGTCTATTGAGAAAGAAATGTGGTTTCTTTTGGCCTGGTGACAGTGTGTCTAACTTGGGGCCCCCCTGTGGAGGGAGGGGGCGGAGACTTTCATTGTTCCTTGAGCACTCACCAGTTTGTAACTAAGATATAAACCAAGAAATGTACCATTAAAGCTGAGTTACTTGACCCTTCCAAACGTAGCACCGTCTCATTCTTAGGAGGGAATGCGAGGGGATATTTCTTCTGTTTCTTACAACTGGACCTGACTCTCCCTCTGGCTCTCGTGGATGGGCTTATACTGGATTTACTTGCATAGCAACTTGCCAGGGGAAAGGACGTCTCCAACGGCTGATACTCTCTCCCTACTTGGGTAGCTGTTACAGGTCCATCTTTAATACTGTTTTGACAATTCAGGCACATTGCTAGTGTTTTTATCATGTGCAAATAACCCATGTAAAGGCACACCTTTGTGTTTCGCTGCTGTGCTGATGAATAAACATGGTTCAAGAAACACTAAAATGTACTCTTCTCAGTGGACTGTATCCTTGACAAGATCTCTATTTGGCACCTATTCTTACAATATATATGTGTGTATTCTTAATTCATTGGTGGTGTTCTGCATCATGTTAAAGCCTTGCAAAGCACTACAAAGAAAGGCACTAAGGCACATTTCCTCTGCCTGGCACAGTAATCACAGTAACAGGTGGCTAGTAAGTACGGCAGTCCCCATTAACAGAGATTTACATGGCAAATGGCCATGACCACAGCCAGCCTCAGAGGCCATAGGCAGTCTCATTCGGTTCACCTATATATAGAGAGACTTAAAGGAGTTGTAAACATCTGGCATGAAATATAAACAAAGCATATCCCATTATAGTGTGTACTTGTCTGAATCCAAAGCACTAAGTGTTATCTCTGTCTGTTGCCTCGTGCCTCTGCTAGCTAACTCCAGCACACAACCTTTGATAGACAGCCTCTGACAGTCACCAGCTCTCTGCTCTAGGAGCTTTGAGAACCGAGTGATCGGCAGTGTTTGATCACTTGGTTCTCAGTCTTAGAGCCGGCGGGGGACAGATGCAGGATTGGACTGATGCTGTATCCACCTAAGTATACCTAGCCCTACCCTCTTCTCAGAGTATCTTGAGTTTCTGTTTATATAGTTGTTGGAGGTAGACATACTATGCTTTTTGATCTACCTGATGTTAACGTGTGAAGATCTTCACACGTTTTCAATTAAAGCTTTCTCGGATCTGCAAGATGTCATTTGGATCGAGTCACTGTCTGAATCACACTTGCAATTCTTAGATTGGGGAAGAAAAACAGAAAGCAGAGAGTGTTTAGAGAATTATATTTATCATTCATTTGGAAAACATTAATGCACAGCCATCTATGAAATGCCCATCCCAAGGTGAACTTAGTGGCAGGATAAGAGAAAGATAAGCAGTACCTGCATACTGTGCTATTACAAAGGGATCCTGGGAGACAATGGACCCCATACATTTATGAGGCTTAGTCTTTAAATCAGCATCTTATTTTTCTTGCCTAATGTAGGAATATAGTGCAGATTATGTGATGGGTATGGTTAGCATTAGGAAAGAGATTAAAAAATAGATAATTCAGTACTAGAAAATTATTAGGTAGGGAAGGGAGAAAATGAATACATTTCCTAAGTGAATGCAGTTTTATCCAGGAGTATCAGTAGGTGGGAACGGTAGGGAGGTAAAATGGCTGCAATCAATAGTGGAAAGCAATTTTGTCCTTGAGGAGCATTAGGTAAAAAATAAGAGGGAGGCAAAATGGTTACATTTTTGTAGCGCTCTGCCAAAAATTTAGTTTTCAACTCCACTGTGCTCATTGGGGTAATGATCTGTTTTCGGTCTGGTCAGGGTTTTCCTAAGGTTGGTGGTTGTTTGCTCCTGTCTGTTTCCAGAACAAGCTTCCAAAAAATGTAATAGGAGGATCAACCATTGATTGATGATAATTTATCAGACACCAGTCAATTCCTGGTAGGAGGCACCCAGAAGGTGGCTGGGGGAGGTGATAAATGTTTGGGGGGGGCTGGGCAGTATGTTCTCCCTCTGCTAGGAGGTTTCCTCTTCTCTTGGGGTTACTGCCCCTGGGAGACAGTTAACGTGGGAAAAGAGTTGTTGCCTGGGCCTCAGCAGGTCCTGGGCTAGGGCCTGAAGAAGATTTCCAAAGGGATTTTTACTGAAGGGCATTGTTCTGGAGTCCTGGTATGGAGAAGGACCTTTGTCTCCCTCACTAAAGAATGTTGTGTGGTAGCTGGGTGGAAGCCAGCTCCTACGACATTGTGAGTAAGACCTGGTTTTGTGACTCTCAGGTGTGCCTGCTGCTAGAGGAAAGTGAGTGCTAGGAGGTACTGTACGGACCGGGTCTCCTCTTGTAGAGACCTGAAGTTATTGACCATTCCATATCATTTATAGTCAAGGCTGCTGCTACAGGATTTTATCCTCCTGTTGATTCTGATATAATTTTGGAGTAAACTGAGCCCTTAAATTCCCTCCTGTTCAAGTTTCTGCAAATAAAATCTGCAAAAGTCTCTATACTTGTAACGGAGACCTTTGCATATTCTCAGCGCCCCCTCAGGGGGTGAACACTACATTTTCTATTAGTTTTTTTTCTGGAGATTCATTAAGTATCAAAGGCAGATAGACTATATAGTTATGCTTCCTAGTGTAAATACATTAGGAAAATGCTAATTAATTAATTTTTAGTATTCAAAGCAACCTTGCCCATACATCTGTCTCAATGCTTTATTTTGTTGAGAAATCACTTTGAAAGCACTTCCAATAGCATTTTTAGCCAAGGCCATCTTGAGTAAGGGAGCATTTCTAGCCAAGGCCATCTTGAGTAAGGGCAGATGTTTCATGTAGCAGTTAGGGTGTGCTTAGGTGTCAAAGCCCTTCCTCCACCATCCAGATGAAAGAAAAAAATGCTAGTGCAGAAGGTCTGTCTGTGGTACTAACTGGTAGTATTTTTTCCTTTGTTGCCTGTGAGTGGTATTACCATTTCAGGCCCATGTTGAAACGCAGGTGTACCATGGTGTATTGGGTGTCCCTCCTCGGCAGTGGTACAGTGGGAGTGGTGACACCTCTGTGCGTGCTGGGAGGGTATACTTAAGGAGCACACGCCATTTTTCGGGGTCCTTTGCCTCGTGGCCTCCTGGCGTGAGGTGGGTGTGTGTGATCTCAGTCTCATGACCATGTTGGTCTGAAGCTGTGTTCCTGTGAAGTAGGCCCAGTTATCCTGGCTGGGGCCTATACGTTGGAGGTGATCCTGTGCTGTCTGTCCTGTGGAAGGAAGCCACTCAATGAAGGAAGCCAGGGGAGGATCTGTCCCAGAAAGGACCGAGCGGAAGGCTGGTACTTTGTGAGAGGCCTGTTAACTTCTTGAAGGATGCACCATTAACGTACACTACCTTACAGTTCGCCGGATTGGCTTAAAGGCTCTTTGGCTGTAAGGCAAGAAGTTCGGGACTTTAAATCCTGTGGCAGAGGATTCCTGAATATTCATTCCGTGTTCTCAGACGGTCTGTGGCAGAGACTGTTCCTACACTGTCCATACATCATTCCGGCTGCTAGGCCATGTGAGAGGGGTCTGTCCGGGTGAGCAATACCCACTCAGGAGTGAGTGGCGAATATTGAAACTTTGAATACCATTGTGCATTCTGTACTGTGTGCCTGAACCTTCCCCCTCTCTCTATTCTCTTTACTTCCTTCACAAGTTTATGCAGCAAAAAATAAAGCCTACAGTTGAAGGTTTTACATCTTGTGTGGACATTCCAATTACTACAGACATCTCTCCCTAGACAATGAACTTAGAAGTAACATGCAAAACCCAAAATGTAAACCAACAGCTTTTTCGGGGGTAGTGCTACATATATAAAAAAAAGTTTATACATGTAAAAGTGATATACCTTCTTATCTATTTACTAAGGCTAGCAAGATTAAAAATAGATAATATTGATTGAGAGAGTTTAGTTCAGCTTTAAAACAAGTTGAAAAAACAGTAATTTTTCACAGATCCTGCTCATCACAAAATCTCTTTTAACAACTATTCATTTATCCTAGATGAATTATTATTAATTTAGCTCCATAATAGATTGAACATTTTCTTAGGAAAAACAATTCATTTAAAGTGCTTGCATCCGACTCGACAGTTAAGCATTATTTGAAGCTTTGTTCAGCATTTTTACATCAACATTTTGTTAATATAGATAGGTGTTTCAGTGTTAACTGAGTTAAATGCTATTTTCAGAACTGAATCCTCTGACTTCATTACTGTGTCATCATTTGATGCACCCCATCTGTTACAAATTAGTCTACAAACACAGGGGAGTAAAAGCTGAAAGCTTGAAGCATGCCCCCTGGTATTGGTGGAACTAAAGGTCTGAACTATGTTAAATGCACATGAATTCTGACATAATACAAAATTCAGCATATGTGACTGGCCAGTATGCTACCTAATTTTGAGCCTAAAGGCTCAGGTGCATGGGCACATTGGATCATATAATGCAAAATACAGCCTGGGAGCCCCAGATGTTGCATGTAGTCATCTGCACAGGATAGGGCTGTATGCAGGTATATGCAGCTCTGAACATAAGAATTGCATATGCATATGGACGTACAGCCCTAGAGGCAGACTGACTGTCATCCCCCATGATGGGGGATTTCCCCTCGGTTCCTCTCTTTAGTGCTACTAGTTCCTGGTACAGAAAGCAAAGAAAAATCTCCTCAGCAGAAACACAGAAAGAAAGAAAAAGTGCATAGATTATAATCATTTCCTCTACAGTGTTCTTATTCTTGTCTATCGGTCTTACAGAGATTTCCCCTCCCTTCCTGTCCCTGGTGGCACCAGTATCAAGAACAGAAGCTGTGGTGAAATCTCCCCAGTGGGGACATAAACAGCAATAAAATCTTGAAATATGGCAGATTGAGAAGCACTGTATCTCTTGGTATTTAAAGGACCTTAGGAGAGTTTTCGCTATGTGAATAATACCACAGACGGCTCTTTAATGTAGAGGAACCAGAGCTAATTTCTTGTATCACCTTTGAAAAAAATAAAATAAGGAACAGCGTGCCAATCCAAAAGTGCATGTCCAGATTATGTTAGGCAGCCTGGCAGATTTAGAAGTAATGATAATAAAATCTTTTTCTGAAGATATTCTTGTTTACCATCCATTAAGGGTAAGGTAAATTATGATCATCCAGTTTATTTATCTATTTATTTATTTTTGTCTAAAAGGCAAGGGATTGTTAAAAAGGGCATGGAAATTTGGATATTGACATGTACTGTACCAATGCAATGACTGGAGTTTTTCCCTACGCCTCACATTTTAGTATATATTTTATAACACCTTTTCATGTGATAACACTGAAGAAATGACACTTTGCTACAATGTAAAGTAGTGAGTGTACAGCTTGTATAACAGTGTAAATTTGCTGTCCCCTCAAAATAACTCAACACACAGCCATTAATGTCTAAACCGCTGGCAACAAAAGTGAGTACACCCCTAAGTGAAAATGTCCAAATTTGGCCCAAAGTGTCAATATTTTGTGTGACCACCATTATTTTCCAGCACTGCCTTAACCCTCTTGGGCATGGAGTTCACCAGAGCTTCACATGTTGCCACTGGAGTCCTCTTCCACTCTTCCATGATGACATCACAAAGCTGGTGGATGTTAGAGACCTTGTGCTCATCCACCTTCCATTTGAGGATGCCCCACAGATGCTCAATAGGGTTTAGGTCTGGGGACATGCTTGGCCAGTCCATCACATTTAACCTCAGCTTCTTTAGCAAGGCAGTGGTCGTCTTGGAGTTGTTATGTTGGAATACTGCCCTGTGGCTCAGTCTTCAAAGGGAGGGGATCATGCTCTGATTCAGTATGTCACAGTAGTACATGTTGGCATTCATGGTTCCTTCAATGAACTGTAGCTCCCCAGTGCCGGCTGCACTCATGCAGCCCCAGACCATGACACTCCCACCACCATGCTTGACTGTAGGCAAGACAAACTTGTCTTTGTACTTCTCACCTGGTTGCCGCCAAACACACTTGACACCATCTGAACCAAATAAGTTTATCTTGGTCTCATCAGACCACAGGACATGGTTCCAGTAATCCATGTCCTTAGTCTGCTTGTCTTCAGTAACTTGTTTGCGGGGTTTCTTGTGCATCATCTTTAAAAGAGACTTCCTTTTGGGATGACAGCCACGCTGACCAATTTTAAGCAGTGTGCGGCGTATGGTCTGAGCACTGACAGGCTGACCCCCCACTCCTTGATCTTCTGCAGCAAAGCTGGCAGCACTCATACACACAACCTCTGGATAATGACGCTGAGCACGACGTGTACTCAACTTCTTAGGTCAACCATGGTGAGGCCTGTTCTGAGTGGAACCTGTCCTAGTAAACCGCTGTATGGTCTTGGCCACCGTGCTGCAGCTCAGTTTCAGGGTCTTGGCAATCTTCTTATAGCATAGGCCATCTTTATGTAGGGCAACAATTCTTTTTATCAGATCCTCAGAGAGTTCTGTGCCATGAGGTGCCATGTTGAACTTCCAGTGACCAGTATGAGAGAATGAGAACAATAAGACCAAATTTAACATACCTGCTCCCCATTCCACTCTGAGACCTTGTATCACTAACGATTCACATGACACGAGGGGGGGGGGGGGGGGATTGGGCTCAATTTGGACATTTTCATCTAGAGGTGTACTCACTTTTGTTGCCAGTGGTTTAGACATTAATGGCTGTGTGTTGAGTTATTTTGAGGGGACAGCAAATTTACACTGTTATACAAGCTGTACACTCACTACTTTACATTGTAGCAAAGTGTAATTTCTTTAGTGTTATCACATGAAAAGATATAATACAATATTTACAAAAATGTGAGGATGTACTCACTTTCATGAGTTACCATATGCCAGTTCGGAAAATCGCAATTGTTTTCTTTATGCTCCATTCATACTGCTTTTCCTATTGCAGCTAAGCACAATATGGCTGATGGAACCCCCACAGTTGTATTGTGGGGGGCTGGATTATACAACTGTCCCCCCTTATTGGCACTTCTTAGCCATTTGGCTAAAGTTAAAAGGCAAGGATATGCATTACTGGTTTTTGGTTGTTATGGTGGTGAAATTGCGCACCATTTCATTATATCCTCAGTCCAAACATTTTCTGGGTTTGCCTTACATTCATGCTTAATATGAACCCAAAACCCATCCCTAGTTCTTAGTAACAGAATGATTAGAGAAGGTGTACAGTGCCTGTAAATGCACTCTGTAGAATGTACAGTATCTATGATGCTTTCTAAAAAGTAAAGCAATCCTGTATCTCAAAGCGGTTTAGTGGAGCACAATAAAAGCGATATTAAACCCAAAAGCAAACATTTTCTAAATTGAAGTTTACTAAGTATTAGATATGGTGACTTTTCTTTTTCTGCTTTTTTGCTTTATTTACACCTGGTGATCCAGCCAGTAAGTCTGTTATTTTTCAGCTTTTTTTAACAGACCAAGCTGTCCAAACAGCATAGCAGGTTTGAGAAAAAACATTTACAATGGACAGGGGTGCTTACCATGGTCAGATGTTATTCATTTATAGAAAACCTACAGTATACCCCAAAAGGAAAAAAACTGTTTGCTGTATCTCCTTATGACGTGTTAAGCACCATACACACAGTAGGACTTTTTGACATCAAACTTCAAAATGAGCAAGTTTTCCAAAAAATCCTACCATGTGTAAGCTCCATGGGACAAACTTTTTCGGTTTTTATCCGGACAAAGGTTCGCTCTGCAAACGGACAAACTTTTGGGCAACAAAAGTCCTACGGTGCAAAGTCCTATCGTGTGTACAGAAATCCATCTGACTTTTGTCCGAAGTACAAACACGCATGCCCAGAACCAATGTTAAAATCAACCAACAATAGCAGAAGTTGACCAAAGGGTGGCAGTAAAGAGCAGAAAAGAGCTGAAAAACCATTTGATGTTGGGAAAGTTTTGGAAAAGTTTGCAGAAAAGTCCTGCCGTGTGTATGCTATGGGTGTGCCCGGCCAGCTCCCTTCTAACAAAAATTCACGGAAAATGTTTGTTTGAAGTCCGATCGTGTGTATGAGGCTTTAGACAGAAAGTGTGTTACTGGCCAGATCACCAGGCGAAATAAAAAGAAAAAAGTATATATAAAAAAAGTCACCACATTTAAGGATCGGTAAGCTGTAATACATTGTAATTTTGTTTTTTGTATTTAATAACATTTTAAGATGTATTTTTCTTAATGCCCAGTTCCCTACAGGGGCATGTTTAAAAAGCATTTTCTGTTAAAAAGGCCACATGGAAACCTCTTCAGTATCAGTTATCTGCTCACTTCACTGTAACCAAAAATGTTTTTTGCTTTCTTGCACATCTTGTAAAACTCCCTAGTGTTTTCAGCCAAACTCTCTTCATTTCATATTAGCTCTACACATCCACATTTAGAAGGTAAAAAAAGAGTGGACAAACATTAGTGACTTTGTTAAAAATAATAAATCAGGTGTATTCTTTATCAAATTGCATGTTTTTTTCTCACTATCTGGTTATTCCAGGCTTACAGATCACACAAGCTAAAGAACAACATGTTCTACTTTTCCACTCTTGGCAAGAAGATATTCAGAACAGAGCAAACATTTATATTCACGTCTTAAGGAAGAAAAGCTGCAAAAACCTTTACAGTAGCTACAGCTGTAATAAATGTCATGGCAAATCCTCAAAGTAAACATTGAATTACTTTTACCTGACTTTTGAGCTCTGTATTTGCTGGCATTCAAACACAACTACTGGGTGTCAATGTATCACTGGCTGGAAGTGGCTCGATATGCACTTGAAGAACCAGCCTGCCCTAAAACACATGCCATGTCAGACCAGTGGCGGTTGGTGCTAAAAATATTTTGGGGGGACGCAAAAAAAAACCTCTAGGTCCGCACTCACAACAGTCATGGCTTCACTGATATGGCTCCCCTCCATGGCTTCTTTGTTAAACCTATCTTCTTTCCAGGTCCAAAACCTTCAGCCTCCTGATTGGCCAGAGGAGAATCCGGGAATTAAAAGTGAGAGGGTTCGGGCGCAGTACTTTTTTCAAAGAATGAAGTAAGGCGCTGAGAAAACAGGCAGCTCTTGGATGGATTGTCAGAAACAATTGATTGATGCGCTCTAATCACTGATGGGCACAGTGGCAGCATTCAATGACACAGTGGCAGTATTTGATGGCACAGTGGCAGCGTTTTATGGGCACAGTGGCAGCGTTTGATGGCACCGTGGCAGCCTTTAATGGGCACAGTGGCTGCAATTGATGGGCACAGTGGCTGCAATTGATGGGCACAGTGGCTTCAATTGATGGGCAAAGTGGCGGCATTTGATGTCACAGTGGCTGTGTTTGATTGCACAGTGGCTGCATTTGATGTTTTTATTTTCAGTATTTTTCAGTTTGTTTGCGCCCCCCCAAAAAATTTTGAGCACCAGCCGCCACTGGTGCGCAGTATGTTCAGGAAAGGAGTGTGGAGGGTATAGCAGTGGACAGTATGTACAGGAGAGGAGTGTGGAAGGTATGACAGTGGGCAGTATGTACAGGAGAGGAATGTGGAGGGTATGACAGTGGGCAGTATCTGTAGGAGATGAGTGTGGAGGTTATGAAAGCAAGCATATAAAGCCCCCAAGCACTCTGAATATGTCCAGATAATCCAAAGTAAATTTATGATCATTCTATTTAACCCTGTGTTGATCCAAACTATGTACAATCACAATTGTTAACTTACCACATAAAATAAATATGAAAGTCACTTTCGCTCCTATGCAAGTGGGGAATGCCCACAACAATTGCATGCTTTCCCAGCATGCAGAGAAATGTGCTTCCCTTTAGCAGAAATCCAGCAGTGCCATTAATTGTTAATGGCACCCTCACACATTTGCAAACACATGCGTCAAACTACATGGTGCTGCAGCACTCTTGGTCACGACTCACACCTGTATGGATGACCCAAGCCTAAGGCCTCATGTACACTGCTGCTGGCAAACAGACGTTTAGGAGAAGTTAGGCATTTTTTTCCCCAATCTTATCAGTACATGTACACAGGGTTGTCTATAGTCATTTCTAGTCATTTCTAGGCAGTTGAGTTTAGAAGCATTTTTTGAAAAGCAAAAAAATGTGTTCAGGATGGATGTTCAGAGGCTTTTTTAACGGCAAAAGCCTGTAACAGCTTGTAAACGCGCTAACTCGCGTTTAGCTGCCTTTTTTTACAGGCGTTTTTAATGGAGATACATTTTTTACTAAAGTGGCAAAACTGATGTTTTTAAACATCGGTTACTATCTGTTAAGTTAAATCGTTCGGAGGAGGTTATAAAACGTTCTGTGTACATTAAGAGCCGGTTCACACTAAGGCAGCACGACTTGCCGAGCGACTCGGCAAGGCGATCTGCCAATGACTTCAGAGGCGACTTGCAAAATGACTTCTGTATTGTCAATGCAAGTCGCCCTGAAGTTGTCCCAAAGTAGTACAGGAACCTTTTTTTAGGTTGGAGCAACTTGAGTCGCTCCTATTAGAACGGTTCCATAATACAGAACGGAGCGCGACTTGTCAGGCGGCTAAGTCGTCTGACAGGCTTAACCAGCTCCCCACCACACACTTGCCAGTTCTTCTGGCCCTCCTTGTCAATGTAACCCTTCTCATGTCCCTGCAAAGAAATCTCTCCCTAAACAAGCTTATCTCAGGCCATCAGCCCAGCTCACCTCCCTCCTTGTCCCTGCAATTGGGGAGGGGGGAGGATCGGAGTGAAGGAGGGCACAAAGTGAGTGTGCAGGAGACTGCTGGGGGGAGACAGAAAGAACATTAAGGCCGCGTACACACGACCGAAAAACTCGTCGGGCGAAACTCATCGTTCCGCCCGTCGAGTTTCCCGTTCAGCTGTCAAAAAGCTCGTCGAGCCAAATTTCCCCATAGAACAACGAGGAAATAGGCCGCGTACACACGACCGAGAAACTCGTCGGGCGAAACTAATCGTTTCGCCCGTCGAGTTTCCCGTTTAGCTGTCGAAAAGCTTGTCAAATTTCCCCATAGAACAACGAGGAAATAGAGAGCAAGCTCTCTTTTTGGCTCGACGAGCTTCCCGACGGGTTGCTCGGCGAAAAGTGTACACACGACTGGTTTTCTCGGCAGAATACGTCTCCCATCGAGGTTCTCGCTGGATTCTGCTGAGAAACTCGGTCGTGTGTACGCCGCCTCAGAGCTTTTAAATGCATACACACTCAGACAGCGTATGTATTTAGAAGCAATGACACTGCTGCTGTCATCACATTCCAGATAACAGGACTGAGCTGTAGCGGGACATCTTGCTAGAAAGTGTGACTGTCCTGGAAAATCCAGGACAGTTGCCAGGTACAGTATGTCTGTGAAAAAACACATGCAACCTGCAATGACAGTAGTGCGAGACTACATCAGTAACATTTACGCATGTGAATGTACTCTGTAGAATGCACAATATCTATCATAAGAAAACTCCTTCTGCCATGGAAAGCAATGCTGTATCTCAAAGTATCATCTGTATCATCAATCAATTTGCTGCTAGATTCAGCAGGAATTCAGCAGGTGGAATTAGCAGCAGGAGCACACACGGCGCACGACTCCCTAGCAGTAGGGCGTGTATGCTTTGGCTCCAGGCAGGTCAGGCACTTCTCAGGATAGCCGTGGCTCTCCAAGTCCCGGGGAGCAAACGACCGGACGACCGGGACCCCCCCCGGCATCCCACACTCCATCCATCCATCCCGCACTCTCCTCACCCCCCCCCCCGAGACCCCCCGCTCTCCACCTCACCACCGCAACCCTTGGGGCTCTCAGACAGCCCCAGAACCGGGATCGCGGCCACAACTGCGGGAGGGCATCCCAGGAAAGTCCGCGGCCTAGCGGGCGCCCGTCCCGCACGTCAAAGGATAATACAAAAAAAGATAAAAGGGAATCTTCTCCCATCCTCGGGCTCCCCCAAGGACCCCCTCCCACGCTGTACCCCCTACAGGCCCTTTTTTCTCCCCCCGTGGCCACCCCCTGTACTTTAGCCCCCGGCTCTGGCCTAGTCCCGGTCGGTGGCCATCTTGGCACACCACAGCACTACAATACACCACCCACACCCCCCCTCACCCTCCCAGGCATAGGCCTTTTTTTTTATCTAAAAACTAACGCCCCTCTATTCATAAATTGTTCCTGGGTTGCGACCGATTGCCTATTGGGATCAGGAAGGATTTTTTTTCCCAGGTAAGGCAGATTGGCACAGCACGCCTGGGGTTTTTCGCCTTCCTCTGGAACAATTGCAAAAAAGGGAGGACATAGAGAGGTGACAGGCTCGCTTCTCTATTCCTCCTCCCCAGCATCGCCAAAACCCCCCCTATAATCTCCATACTTCCCGTTTTTTTTTCTGCAACTATGGGTTATCTGGAATACTCTGCAGATACCATCTGGGAATTAAAACCATTCGCCTCAACACTCCCAACGGTCACTGAAAATGCACTAAAAGGCGAACAACTGTTAAGAATCAATAGACGATTAACAGGAAAAATTGCATTAGAACAAACCAGCCCAAACGCATTTCCTGCGCTCTGGTCAACACCAGATCAGCAGTAAAACACCGGCAAGAAATCCATGATTTCATCCTTTTACACGATATAGATTGCCTCTTTATCACAGAAAGCTGGCTCACAGGCGATTGCAACACCATTCTGGAAGAATTGGTGCCTGCAAATTATCGCATCCAAATGCAGAACAGAGTGGGGCAAAGAGGGGGGGGCCTGGCGGTGATCCACAAGATTCACCTCTCGATCACTAAACCAGTCCTCCAATACTCGCTCCCATTCATGGAAACCCTCACTCTTCAGCTGCAAACAAACCCCCAAGACACGGTCCATATTTTACTGTGCTATAGACCTCCTGGCCCAAAAATGCACCTCGCCACGTCATTAACAGAATTTATCTCCTCTTACACCCTAAGCATCAAACATCTTTTGGTGCTGGGGGACTTCAACCTCTGGGCCAACTCCTCGTTGGACCCAGTCGCTGACGCTTGCATCGACCATCTGGAAGGATTAGGCCTGCAGCAATTAATACGAGGCCCCACTCATGCCTCAGGCCATACCCTCGATCTCATTTTCAAACAGGATTTGGAAATTGAGATTGGGGAAAATGAGCCACTACACTGGACCGATCACCATGCCATTAAATTTAAAATCGCCAACCACCTCAGGCCAAATAAAACAAGAAAACCGGTGATAACTCACAGGACTAGGTCTCAGAAGAAGCTCCACTCGGAACTCTTCAAAACGACCCTAGGAAAAAAAAAATTCCTAATACAAAATAAACAAACAGCAGTAGAAACACTGGATGGCATCAACAAGGCACTACTTCAGTCCGCCCACGGGGTGGCACCAAAACGCAAAACTTGCATTCGGAAAAACAACGCCGGATGGTTTAACGACCAGCTGACGCTGCTAAAGCAAGAGCGTAGAAGAGCAGAAGCTGCCTGGAAAAGGAGCTCTTCAGATAGAAACCTCACTATTTATAAGACAATAACAAAGAAATATCATAAAGAAATCTTTATGGCAAAAAAAAATCATTTCGCCAACATCATCACCAAGGCCCTAAACCGCCCCCGCGAACTCTTCAAGCTGGTTTCGCAATCAATGAATCCAGCCTGTTTAGAGCCCCCCAATGCTGATTCACAAGAATTTTGCAACAAACTATCCGATTATTTCATTAATAAAATCGAAAGAATTCGGCCAAGCATTGAGCAAAATGAAATCTGCATGAATCCCACCCCGAAGCCCAACCCCGATACCATGATATACACGCCTCAAGCACAGAAATTCACCTTAAAACCCATCTCCATCGCTGCCACAAAAAATATCATTCGGACTCTGCGCAACAGCACAGCACCCAATGACATCATTCCCACTAAACTGCTGAAAGAAAGTGCCGATATACTGGCACCTGCTATCACGCAGCTTATAAATCAATCATTCAAGGAGGGCATGGTGCCCTCCTTCTTGAAACAAGGCACCATAAAACCGATCCTGAAAAAACCCACCCTTGACCCGAAAGACCCAAACAATAGGAGACCCATAACGGGTCTAAATGTTTTCTCCAAAATAATGGAGAAAGAAGTTGTACAACAGTTGCAACAGCATTTAGAAACCCAAAAATTACTCGATTCGTTTCAATCAGGCTTCCGTCCAGGGCACGGAACTGAAACGGCTCTGGTAAAAATATGGGATGATGTTCTAGAGGCCGCAGATGAAGGAGAATCTTCTCTCCTGATCCTGCTGGACCTAAGTGCGGCCTTTGACACGGTAGGCCACGGACTACTACTCACTAGGCTAGCTGAAGTGGCCAAAGTCACGGAAGCAGATCTACCTTGGTTCTTTTCCTTCTTAGAAAACAGATCACAAACAGTGAAATTGGGATCTTTCACGTCAGAAATGCGTACGGTATCATGCGGAGTCCCTCAAGGATCTCCCTTGTCACCGGTACTGTTTAATATCTATCTCCGTCCCCTCTTTGAGATCATCAGCAACCAGAAGCTACTTTACCATTCCTACGCAGACGACACACAACTGTACCTCCGCGTCAGCAACGGAGAGGATCATTCGCTGGGATTAGAGAGATCCCTCACTCTTATAGATAACTGGATGACATCCAGTTATCTAAAACTCAATGGTTCAAAAACAGAGCTTCTCCTGTTTCACGCAAACAGGAAAAGTCTCTCCACCTCAACTTGGACCCCACCACCCATCCTGGGAAAAATTATCGCCCCGAGCTCCAAAGTCAAAAGTCTCGGAGTAATTTTTGACTCCCACATGACAATGGATGCACAAATAGGGGCGGTAGTCAGTGGATCCCATCATCTGTTGCGCCAGTTACGCCGACTCACCCCTTTTATTCCTAAAGAGGACATTGCAGTTGTGGTGGGAACAATCATCAATTCCAGACTCGACTATGCAAATGCCCTCTATTTAGGACTTCCTAAATACCAAATCGCTCGTCTACAAGTCGTTCAAAATACGGCTGCTCGATTAGTGACTGGTAAAAAACCATGGGAGTCAATCTCCCTTTCGCTAAGATCTCTTCACTGGTTGCAAGTGAAAGATAGAATCACTTTCAAGGCACTCTGCCTTACACATAAGTGTATTCAAGGAAACGCCCCCCAATATCTATGCGAAAAAATAAAAGCCCATAACCCCAATCGCACTCTGCGATCCACAAATCAAAACCTACTGCACATCCCAAAGGCAAGATACAAGTCCAAAGGAGATCGGAGATTTGCTGTCCAAGGACCGCGACTGTGGAATGCACTACCAACCACCATCCGACTGGAATCCGACCACTTGGCCTTCAGGAGAATGATTAAAACTCATCTCTTCTGAAGGCAGAGCATTCCTCTATCCAAGGAATGGAAATAGCACCCAGAGGCGATTCAGTTCGCAAGTGTTGCACTCTATGGGCCAGATTCAGGTAGATGGGCGCATCTTTAATCTGGAGTAACGTTTCTCATTTACGTTACTCTGGCGAAATTTTAGGAGCAAGTGCTGTTATTCATGAAGCACTTGCTCCTAAAGTTGCGGCAGCGTATCGAAAATGAGCCGGCGTTATTCAAATTGGGCGGGTACGGGGCGTGTATTATTAAAACTAGGTGCGATCCTGCGGCGAACGTACTGCGCATGCGTCGACTGTCAATGCATCCCAGTGCGCATGCTCACAACTTCCGTCGGCACCACTTCCTTGGAAACGACAGCGCAATGTGTTCCGTTGGACGTTTAGATGCGCCATTCCGGCACTAAAGTATAGCCTGTTCCCCCTCCCCGCAGTGAAGTTACTTTTGTTCTGAGATGGCTGCTCCCGTTCCCCGCAAACACAGGAGAAAGCTGAACTTTAAAGGCCAGGAGCTGTCAGCCGTCATCTCGGCTATGGAGACCTATGATGTCTTCCTTCATGGCTGTAAAAGTTGACAGACAAGCAGGGACAGAGGTGTTGTCCTGCAAGTGGGGGTGCTCAGCTAGCTCTTATCATCGGGAACGCTGCTGTAGCTGCTCTCCTGCTGACCTGTGGCCGTCTGGAGTAAAGATAAAGCAGCTATTTGTAGAAATAACTTTGCGCCGGACGGACGAGATACGCGCGGCGCATGTAGCCAGCGTATGGTGCTAATCCGTTCGCGAATCGGGAAATCTCCCTCATTTGCATATTTGCAGGGGAAATCAATAGGCACGACTGATGCGCCAAGCGAAATTATGCGCTGACGAGACTCTGGCGTCGGAAAGTTAAGCCGATCGGAAATGGCCCGTTTTCTGTCGCATCTAGTTTGGTGGGTACAGCCACATAGATACGACGGCGCATCTTCACAGTTACGCGGCGCATATCGAAATACTCCAGCGCAAGTCTTGCTGAATCTGGCCCTATAAGTTTTTCACTCACTCACTCACTCAAAGTGCTTTAGTAAAGGACTTTTATGCCTCGTACACACGGTCGGACTTTTGAACATGCAAATGTCCGCCGTGAGTTCTTTGGAAGTCCAACGGGAAAAAAGAGAACAGGTTCTCTATCTAAGGTCCATCGGACTTCTGACAAAAAAAGTCAGATGGGGGCTACACATGGCCGGACTTTCCGAAAAAAAAAAGCCAGTCAAACTTTTTTTCTCTGAAAGTCCGGCCATGTGTACGAGGCATTAAAATATATATCTTGCTAAAACACCAGCAAGTCTAGATGCCTAGTTCTCCACAGGGGCATGAAGAAAATTAAAAATGCATTATATTTTTGGATTTGTGATTTAAATGATGATTATACGATTTTATTTAGAAATTATTCTCTGTTAGAAAGGCCCCATGAGGACCTTTTTTGATCATTAGTTATCTGCTACACTACTAATTGTGACACAAAACATTTAAATCTTAAATGCATGACTTGCAAAACTCCCTAGTTTCACCAGTTTATTATTATTTTTTTTAATCATCACTTTCCAAGATGTCAAAACAAAGAAAAAAAAAAGAAAAAAAATTATTAATTACTTACATTTTGATCACGTTACAGCACTTCTGAAAATGAGATTAGCTCTATACATCTAGATTTAGAGGGTGCGAAAGAAAGTAACTGAGCAGTAGGCTTGTGACTGTTAAAATATTAACCACTTAAAGGGTCACTAAAGGAAAAATTATTTCCTGACGCCAAACATGGCAGCATACCTATGATATAGCCCCGCCCCTATATCCACCCACAGGACACGTGATAACTCTCTATAAAACTCTGACTGAGAGCTACCTCCCCCATTCTCCTTTTTTGTCCTTAAAGATCTACCTACAGACCGTTTCATTCAGGATAATCCCTTACCTGCCGAATATGTCGAAGTTCCGGCTGGGTTCAGCCTCTCCCAGTTCGTGGTCCCACATCTTAGGCACGCTAAATGCACCAACAAGGTGTGGAACCCCTTCTGGTGGTCTTCTGGGGTTGAGGTGTTCTCTAATCAGAGACGACAGTCCTCCTTTGGCATTGCCGGAGATGGAGTCTGATTTTAGCAAGCTGGGACTGCATGATGACTTCTTTCCTATGGAAGCCCTTTCCAGGTCTGTCAGTTTCTTTCTTGTTCTCATGTCTTTAAAGGCCTTATACACACTGCAACTTTGTTGTTTGATTTCCTTTTTGCCAGGACCATGTGGTGCCTGCCTGATTGCATACAGGTTGAGGCTTTAGGCTTTGGCCTCATGTTGTGTGGTGTGTAGCCAGCTTAAAGGTGTCGTTTTTGTGTGGATGGGTGTTGGTCTTTCCTAATTGTATCAGAGTAGAGGTGAGAGAGGACTGAGTCTCAGGTGATTCAATTGCAGGGAGCAGATGGACAGGTAATGTCTTTTTTTTATTCAAGCATCCAGAGAGGAAGCATCTCCTTCTGAGGTAATTCTTATCTATCCTAGTAATGGGGATATATGGGGGAGAGAGGAGTAAGGAGCAATGTATTACTAGGGGGAGGGGGGTTCTGCCAGATTATTTTGTTTAAATTATTACTATTAAAAAAAAAAGAAAAGAAAAAGGGGCTGAGATATATGTATATATTTTTTTTCTTTCACTTCCTTTATTTCTGTGGTCATGCAGTCCCCCATGCACCTTTCAGTAACTCCCATCAGCATGAGCCTACTGCCACATAACAAAGACCACCTCCACTATCAGGTAGAGAGCCAACTTTTGGTAAGTAAGAAGACGCGGGGGAAAAGAGTGCATTGAGCCCTGACGAGCGGGCTTTCTTATCTGTTTCAACCCCTGGCCGCTCACACCCGCTCAAGGAGGTTCAGAGGCCCTCTCTGGATCATCAGGATTTTCAGGGCGGAAGATGTCTCCTCCAGTCCTGGCAGACCCCAGTACAAAGGGTGCAAATGTACGCTTAAGAGAACGCACACAGCTTCTCCTCTGAGGGCTCAGCGCCCGAAAGGCGAATGTTGGTCATGTGGAGATGACCCTATGCCTGGAATGCTACTTTGCAGCGACGGCTTCAGGCAGCTTGAGAGTCAGCAGGTGTCAACCTTGCTCAGCAAAATAGTCCCCAACCCCCTGGCTGAATTTTCCAGTCGTCTCCGGCAGCCAGGGACAGAAGTGGATGGACAGAATGGGCACTACACCAGGTCTAAACGAAGCCATTCAACCCTCTCTATTTCGAGGGGTACCAGGCACTTCAGGGGTGTCTCCAGCCCAGCAGATTAGGCAGGCTAGTTCCCCAAACCCAGTATTATAGCCAACCTTTCAGGCAGAGGGAGATGATATTGCCTCCTCCTCAGCAGAAGATCCTGAAGGTTGAGGCTTTGTTTTATGCTAATATCCTCATTCGTTATGGCAGTAAAGCTGCACTGAAATGGGTGGATCCGGTACCTCCTCCAAAGAAGGAGAAAGCCTGTTATTACACACTGTACAATCTGATTTTAAAATTGTGTGACAATCGCTGTACAATATGCATTAGGTACCGTTATTCTTTCAGGGCACCACAGATGCCATGCGATTCTGCTGTGATAGGTCACGTTGGAGAACGCACCTTTCAAAACATTGGGCAAAGTTGGTCGCCCTCAAATGGGAGCAGGGGCTTCTATTTGCGCACATAGGGCAACCAAGTGAATGGGCCGCACCCATGCGATTTGCAACATTGTGTACAAATCGCTCTTTGAAAATCGCATTGAATATACATTGGTCTATTCTAAGTGACAATATCAAATACCTCTGAAAGGTGACCTAAGCACAGATTGCTTTTCAGTGCAATGGCAGATCCTGCTGCAAGTGTAAGCAAGCCTTTGGGTTCCATAGGAGGAATCTAAAGAAGCAGGTAAGCTACTTTTTCTCTTATGACAGAAATAGGAAGCCTGTTTTAGGAGGAATGAGAAAAGGGAGAGAGAAAATCCTCCTTAGCCAATAGGTTGCAGAAGTTGTATTCACGAATGGGGAAGGATGCGACTCTTTTATCTACCCACCAACGGTGGATGCGGCAGTCGCCAGACTGACCAAGAATGTGACACTTCCGATGGAAGGCTCTTCCTCCTTTCACAAGATCCTTGTGAGACGCATTGCTTTAGCATCTGTAGCAAGTACTATGCGAGTGTGTGGGAGCAGAACTTGGAGTATGCGATTAAAACCAGCTGCCAAAGAGAAGAGTCATCAAGGCTCTTGACGAGATAACTTTCAGCGGACTCTACAGGTGAGGCAGCTATGATCATCCAGAGCCATCCTTGGCTCAGTCACAGCCAAAGGTGCACTGGGGCAAAATCCTGGACGGTTGGCCCATCCTCAAAGCAGAATTGCTGTAAACTGCCTTTTGATGGGTAGGCGCTGTTTTGCCTAAAATTCTGGAAACCATCCTCTCCAGGGTTATAGGAGGAAAATGGGATCTTCTACCCCAAGATCGAAGAGCCAGAGGGGGGCAATCATTCAGAGGAGCGCCAAACAGGTACTGCGATTTTGGAGGCTTTCGCCCATCCAAGGGCGTCAGAAGGCGTTAGAGGGGTACATATTCAACCTTCGTAAGATCGCAAGAGGCCAAGACCCATGTGGCTCCCCAAGATGTTCAGAAGCCCATTTTAATACCAGGCCTGCCCAGGAGGCAGTTGGAGCCAAGTGGCTCAAAGTGACCCAGTTCCGGTAAGACCACTACCGAAGAATGGTGGTTTCAGCCATCGGTGGCACAAGGCCATGTAAGAGAAGAAATGGCTGCGCATCCAGGAATTTTGACTTTTCCTTTTATTGTTTAAAGCGATGACACCAAAGACACCAACACGAGGTCACATAGACGCATTTCACACATTCATTTTGTGCTTAATCATTACCAATGGCAAGGCCGTTATTGGTTGTTCAATCGGCAGCCTCCAGAGCTACGTCAAGAGGCTGAATCAATTTATACGGATAGACTCAAGAGGGAGTCTCTCCATACCATAAATCCAGTTCAGTCAACAAGGTTACGGGGGGATTTCAGTGGACCTGCAGTATATCTATCAGCATGTCCCGATCCTTAAGTCATACCAACCGTTTCGAGTTGAGGGGCAAGCATTGCCAAAACTAGCTGGCGCCTATGCAGAATATCCTAGGGGCCGGATTTAATACTCAGGCAGCCTTAGTTTCTTGCCATCTCAAACTCCCCAAAGTCAGGGAGATGTTCCAACAGGCGTTGGCTGCACCAGTGATGTCAGCATCTCAGTGCATGAGTCCTCTCTGGACAATGGCTTCTTGTATTCCGATGATCCTCTGGGCTCACTGGAAACTCAGTTTTCCAACAAGGCTTCCCGATGCAGTGGAAGCGTTTGTCTAGCCGGAGGCACCAGAGTTCAGGTGTTTTAAAAAAAAAGAAAAAAAAAGAAGAAAAACTGCTAAATGGCCTAGTCTATTAGGGCTGCAGCCATGGATCATTGTTGCTACAGATGCCAGCACAGCAGGGTGGGGCTCCACCTGCGAGCATCTCAGGATCCAGGGCAGGTGGGAATTTCCCACTTAGGGCCTAGTTTCCAATATTCTGGAACTCCTACCAGCATTGACATTGAACACTTTACTGCCACACATATATGGTCTGCCAGTCCTACTCCATCTGGACCACATGGCAGCAGTCCTATATACAGCGATAAGGTGACATGCACAGCCATTCCCTCTTGAAAGAGGGGGAACCAATCATGACTTTGGCCCAGCAATATCTCCCAGATTTGAGGGCCATATATCTTCCAGCCTATCAGAATTTGGAAGCTGATTGTCTATCTGGGCAATTCAAGGATCCCAACGAATGATCCCTTCACCCGAAGTGTTCCAAGGGATCATCCACGAGTGGTGGTTACCACAACTGGATCTGTTTCGCCTCATCGGCCTACTACAAGGGGAACCAGTTCCTCTCACGCTACACTCATCCATTAGTGGAAGGGACAGATTCCTTTACCAATCCTTGGGTTGGGCAACTGGCCTATATCTTCCCTCAAGGAGTTTTAGGAGTAAAGAAATTGATGAGATTTGGCAGTCATCGCAGGTTTTCCTTACTGGCCTCACAGACCATGGGTCTCTCTGGCAATGGGTATCAGCGTGTGCACACCAACCACTCTGCCAGTGACTCCTCATCTCCTTGTATCTGAGGGAGATGCACTACATCGGCAACCATCACGACTAACTTTAGCAGCCTGGAAATTATAAGGCAGAAGTTACAAGAGTTCCCCAGATGTTTTCCAGAGGGGAATAGAACTTTGCAGAGTTCTTTGAAGGGTCAATCAATGCCATCTACTCCAGAATATGGATTAGGCCCACAAGCTTTGCAGCTGGGCATCAGTTTGACCCTCGTGACCCAAATTTATCTCAAATCCTGTCTTTTTTCTACAATCTGAATCGGATTTGGAGCTTAGTTTGCTTAAGGGGAAAATTTCCGTCATCTTGGCTTTTACCCAAAAGAAATGGGCAGCAAACCTGCTGATGGATCACTTCATGGGAGGTACTTGGACTACGCCCTCCCAAAAGAAATAGGTTCCCTTAATGGGACCTGGCAGTAGTCCTCAATTTTCTAGCAAGCCCTCATTGTACTCTTGACAGAACACTGTTCTTTATGGGAGATCTCCTTGAAATCGGCTTCTCTATTAGCCATGATTTCGGGGGAAAGTGCGTCGACTCCAAAATTTGGGGCAGTTGAGCCTTATTCCATGTTCTTCCCAGACAGGGTTGGGCTAAAATCTTTTTTTCCAAAGCGTGACATCCATGTTTTGTCTTTCCAGTGAATGGGTGCTTCCAGCCTTCCCAGCACAATCAGATGCCGATCTGCACAAGTTGGACATTCCAAAGTCCTCAAAGCCTATCTCAGGCTACGTCTACATTCAGAATGTTTAAGATTTAAAGAGTAAGTGGCTTCGGCCCGAACCATCTCGGCCTGAATCGTGAAAATACTCACTGGGCATGTGGAGCCGGTAAGGATCCTCCAGAGATGGTTAGAGCTCATCGCTCAACCAGGGTGATGTCATCTTCTTGGATAGCACAGGCTGGGTTGTCTCTGTAGACATTCGGCAAAGAGGCTAGCTGGTCATCACATTATATGTTCTTGACACACCACAGGGTGGATCTAGCAGCTCTTACTAAAGTAGAGTTTGGGAGGAAGCTTATTCAAGCTTCTTTGTCTTTTTTAAGTTTACGGCATTAAACCCTCCCTCTAGAAAGCTCTTCATGTATCATAGGTATGCTGCTATGTCTGGCGTCAGGAAAATGGAAAATTGTATCAAATACTTACCGTAATTTTCCTTTCCTGATGCCAAGACATGGCAGCATACGAACCCTCCCTCTGATCTTTTGTACTTTATACGGAGAATGGGGGAGGTAGCTCTCAGTCAGAGTTTTATAGAGAGTTATCACGTGTCCTGTGGGTGGATATAGGGGCGGGGCTATATCATAGGTATGCTGCCATGTCTTGGCATCAGGAAAGGAAAATTACGGTAAGTATTTGATACAATTTTCCATTTTTTTGCTGAAATGACTGTTTACAGGGTATAGAGACATACAAGTTAACTGATTCCTTTTCAAAATGATTAAAAATAGATAAAAATCAATCATATAACGTGCCTGCAGGTTAGTTTCACTTTTGAACTGGCTTCATGTTTCTGTGAAGTAGAAATAGACACACAGAACTAAAACAAACAAATCCAGGGCAGTGTTTTTTTTTTAAAATGAATCTGGGAAGTTTTAGACACACAGTAATGACACCTTAGACCACCGTGAGAAAGCTCCCAGCACTGGGGTTATAAGGAAACAGACAAGCAGGAAGTGTGGAGATCAGAGCAGGATTACAGCAACTTCAAAGCAAAAACGAACAATAAGGACATGAAACCAGTACTGCAGTAAGGTAAAGGAAGCTATTTAGCTAAAAAATGTATTATTAGGACACTTGCCTGTCCAGGGCACCCGCGATAACCTCACCTGGTTCCTTACTGCGCATGCGCGAGTCGTGGTGCGCGTCCCCACTGGTCCCGCTGTCTTTTGGTACCTGTGTGTCTCCCAGAAGACAGCAGGGGGGACAAAGGAGAGACCAGACATGACGTAGAGAGCACCAGAATCTGCGGCGATCTATCTCCGGAAGTGGGAGCAAATACCTGTATTAGACAGGTATCTGCTCCCCCCCCTTACCACCGAAAGGGGCCAAATGTGACAACTGACAATTGTGCGGTTGTGCGACACTGTACCCAATCAAAATTTACATAACTTTTTTTCCCACAAACAGAGATTTCTTTTGGTGGTATTTGATCATCTCTGTGATTTTTTTTATTTCGTGCTATAAACAAGAAAAAGAGAATCAATTTTTAATTTTTTATTTTTTTTACCACTCAACTTTGTTTAAAGTGCACACAAGTGACACTTTATTAATGTCACTGTACTGTAGCACAGTGCACAGCGTTGCTATACAGGGACATGAAATTCTGTCCAGTGTGCTGCGATACAAAGCAGAAAATCTGCATTCCGTTGCAGTGTGAATAGGACACACAGAAAATAATTGTTTTCTGTATGTCGTAGCAGTGACTGGCATTCCTCTAGTGAGATAATACGCTGGTCACCACACTATTTGTGAAATGGTCTTTACAGATTACACAAACTAACAAAAAAATAACATGTTCTACTTTTCCACCTCTGGTAAAAAAAATATTCAGAGCAGAGCAAACATCCATATTCCTGTTTTAGGAATGAAAAGTTGCCAAATTCTTTAGCCACAGTTGTAAATGTCATGGCAAAACTTCAAAATAAACACTGAATTACTTTTACCTGATTGTTGAGCCCCGTGCCTGCTGGCATTTAAAAATAATCTAGTCTTGCATTTTGGTTATGTACATGAATTTTATATTTCATCAATGCTCATTCTTTATAAACTAGGCAAGTAGGTTTGTATAGCAATCATAGTTTAATGTAAATATTTTATGTTTAATATGTTTTTTTGTCAATGTTGTGCTTTATGTCCAATTACATGGCATGATGATATATAACAGCCTATGTAACTATGCCATTTTTTTTCTGCGTATTCACTGGTTCCTGTAGCAGGACCACAGATCTTTCAGGCTGATCAGCTTTTAAAGCTTATTTCTTTAGAGAAGCTTAATGCCGTGTACACACGGTCGTTTTTTGCGATGAAAAAAAACGACGTTTTCTGTGAAGTAAAAAACGACGTTTTTGAAACGTCACTTTTCAAAGACAATTTTGCATACACACCATCGTTTTTTCACAAAAAGCGAGGTTACGTTCACCACTCTTTTCCATTGAAGCTCGCTTCATAACTAGCTTCTGGGCATGCGCGGGTTGAAAAACGTCGTTTTGAAAGACGTTTTTGCTACACACGGTGACTTTTTGTGAAACAAAAAACGACGTTTTAAAAAACGACACAAAAAATTCAAGCATGTTGGAATTTTTTTTTGGTCGTTTTTTTTAAGACAAAAAACGACGTTTTGCCCACACACGATCAATTTAAATGACGTTTTGAAAAACGTCGTTTTTTTTCATCGCAAAAAACGACCGTGTGTACGCGGCATAAGGCTCCTTCAGAAAAAAATTAAAAGTCAGCAGCTACAAATACCGTTGCTGCTGACGTTTAATATAAGGATAAAACACTTCAGATGAAAATTGCTTTTAATATTATTAATCCTCACTCTAGTCTAAACCCACGTTTTTTCACAATCTGACAGGCTTTTACCCCTGTAAAAAGTGTAATGTTTGCCTTCATAATATTCAGGGCGGTAAGAAATCAGAATCTTTTAGATCAAATATTACAGATCGTTCATTACATGTGCTACCATCAATGTAGTATATTTTATCACTTGCCCTTGTGGCAAACGCTATGTGGGTAGGGCAATTAGTAGTTTTTCTACCAGAGTCAACGAGCATATTTCTAACATAAATGGTCAAATGAAACATAGTGCTATCAAACACTATGCCCATTTCAATAATAAAGGTGTAACTGATACTGATTTTCTGGCAATAGATATATATGTGCCACCCTGGCGTGGGGGCTCTGCCAAAAGGGGTGTTTCACAATTAGAGACTTTTTGGATCTATGAGCTTAAATCATACCTACCATATGGACAGAGATGTATTATGGTCTAGGCCGACAAGGCCCAGGCCTAGGGTGGCACTCCCGTACGGAGAGCCGCAAAGCTGAATCCTGGAGTTCAGTGCCGAAACGTGCAGTTACACTGAACTCCAGGATTCAGCTGTGCGGCTCTCCGTGCGGGAGGAGGGGGGTTCCCGGGGGGGGGGCGCTTTTTGCCACCCTCCCACAAAGTGGCACGGTCACCCGGGACATCTGCCATCTGGGGTCCCGCAGCGCCATTCGGCTTTAGGCCTCGTACACACGAGGCAATCTATTTGTTCAAATCGGTCGGGCCGACCGATTTGAACAAATCTGTCTGCTAGGATTTTGGTTTGCTCGCGTGTACACACGAGCAAACCAAAATCCCCGCCAGCAGACGGCGCGCTGACGTGTCGGTGACGTTGACGCCGCCACGTCACCGCACCAGGAAGTAAAACACTTCCGCGCATGCGCCGAATCCATTCGGCGCCAGTGCGAGACGACATGTCTGCTGGTAAGTGTACTAACCAGCAGACATGTCGGGCGGACGGGTTCCCACCCGATAGATTTCAAAGCATGCTTTGAAATCTGTCGGGTGGCCAAATGCGTCGGCTCGCCCGTACACACGATCGAATCTGTCTGCTGGGAAGGTCTAGCAGACCGTTTCCAGCAGACAGATTTGATCGTGTGTACGCGGCCTTACAGTGCAGCCGTGAGCCGTGAGCCATCCCCCTCTCTCCACTGACTGCAATACACAGTCTTCGGCTCCTCCCCCCTCTTGGCTCAATGTTCCTGTGTACACAGCCAGGAGGAGGAGCCAAGGAGAGACACAACTGAGAGAGCCCTGCTGCTGGTTACGTTATGTGGGACAACTTCAGTGAGAGAGAGAGAGAGGGGACACAGTAACCAGGAGGGAAGGAGGGGGGGCAGGCAGATACGAGGTGAAGTGGTGAATGAATGAAGTGATGGGAGAGGAGAGGGTGGTATGGGGGATATGTGCTGGGGAGTGATTTGAGAGGGAAGAAGATATGTGCTAGTGGGGGGTCTGATTCCCCCCCCAACTACAACTAGCACATATCTTCTTCCCTCTCAAATCACTCCCCAGCACATATCCCCCATACCACCCTCTCCCCCCAAATTAAAAGATGCTCTGCCCCCCTGTGCTCATCCCTCCCTGCTCCCCTGTGCTAATCCCACCCTGTCCCCCTGTAACGTTACGCCGAATATGATTTGAGAATTAGAATCTCAACTGCGGAGACTTCTCAGTTTCGGACCCAGGTTTCACTCTCTTTTGTGCAGAGAGTTTGGGATCCTAGCATCACAGTCTCAAACAAGAAACATGGTGCATATTCCTTCATAGGCACCAGTGAAAACTCAAACAAATATAAGTATAAAGTCCAGGTAGAACTAATACTATAGTTCAGGCTCACTAGGGTAATACCCTGGGGAGTGAGGTTGCATGAATACTGGATACAAATACAAACTCTAATAGCAAGGTAAGTAGTATTAGCGCCACATGCCTCCAGAGTAATAGACTGGTTGCAGTGCAGCAGTGTTGAGGGAATGGCGTGAAAGCAGCATTCCACTAATACTTGGAAACTACAGACCAGGTTCTAGTTAAAAGCAGAAGTAGCCGAGCATGCGTGGCATGTAAATAAACTTAACGGCAAAGTCCTCAAAGTAATAGGCAGTATATGTGCACACAGTAACATTTGAGAAGGAGATACATAGGCATGAAAGACTTCCGTTTATACTTGGTGACTTTAGAATGTAGAAATCATGGCAGGGTCCTTATTAGAAGTACCAAACATAGAGAGACTATGGCTGCAGTAATTCCTGGTATAGCTAGCATACATAATTTAGCAGGCAGGGCAGTTCACAGGGTAGCAATGCATAACAACATCAAGGTACTTGCGATACTGAAGTGAACGATGCAGGCATGGCAGTTCACAGAATAGCAATGCATAACAACATCAGGGTACTAGCGATACTGAAGTGAACGATGCAGGCATGGCAGTTCACAGAATAGCAATGCATAAAAACTTCAGGGTACTTGCGATACTGAAGTGAACAATGCAGGCATGGCAGTTCACAGGATAGCAATGCATAATAACATTAGGGTACTTGCGATACTGAAGTGAACGATGCAGGCATAAGGTCAGGCTCCAAGGGTCCAGACAGGTAAGGCTGGTGAAGCAGGCAGTGGAGTCTCCTGATCCAGGTCAGGAAGCTGAAGTTCAGAGCAGGTGCGTCTGGATACCCAACCGACAGAGGCGTTGTGTCAGCCAAAATAAAGGAACACTTCCTGGCCAGTGCTAGGAGCTTAAATAGGCCGCCCAGCAACTTAACAGGAAGTCACAGGCTAATCAGAAAGAAGGAAGTAACTATAGTTGAACTTCAAGGTGAGAGACTCTTCAGGAAGAAGGTTTGGGAAGGAAGTAATGGATAAGAGTTGACTGGGAAAGAAGCATAATTGTATTTAGTGCAAAATTAGCGGTGAGACATTACACCCCCTGTCCTCATCCCACCCTCTACCCCTGTCCTCATCCCACCCTGTCCTCATCCCACCCTGTCCCCCTGTGCTCATCCCACCCTGTCCCCCTGTGCTCATCCCACCCTGTCCTTCTGTGCTCATCCCACCCTGTCCTCATCCCACCCTGTCCTACTGTGCTCATCCCACCCTGTCCTACTGTGCTCATCCCACCCTGTCCTACTGTGCTCATCCCACCCTGTCCCCCTGTGCTCATCCCACCCTGTCCCGCCGTGCCCATCCAACCCTGTCCCCCTGTGCTCATCCCACCCTGTCCCCTGTGCTCATCCCACCCTGTCCCCCTGTGCTCATCCCACTGCATCCCTCTGTCCTCATCCTATTAAAATGACAGGACGGGTCTTAAAAAGGAAGGGGTATGTCATATATAAAGTAGGGGGTGCGCGAGGTTCACCAGGCCTAGGGCAGCACAAAACCTAAATACACCCCTGCATATGGTAGAAACCTGGAGTGGGACATTAATGCATTTATAAGAGCTTGATGTGCCCTCTCCACGTTGACCAGATGTACACTATGGGACTAGTGGCGTATCTGACGCAAGGCCAATAGTGAGGCTTGGGAATCATGCTGATGCTCTCCTGTTACAAGATGAGGCTTGGGCAGTGCTGTGTCATATGTCTGATTTCACCCAATCACATCTCTGTGTGAAAGCAAAGCATTGAACGCACGCCAACGCCATATTGGAACACCTCTGATCAGAACACTCAGGTGTCCTCAGCTGGTACTTTTGACATTATTACTTAGCAGTAAGGTTGTCTATATATATATTGCAGTAATTACACATGAACTTTACACCCCAGATGATGGCCTATAGGACAAAACGCATCAGATGTCTCTGCCAGTATTAATGCATATCTGTCACGAGCGTACTTACCGAGGCCGAGATGCTGAGGGCGGCTCACCTTTGCGACCTGGCGCAATCCGCCCCCTGGAGTTGGGACAGAGGGGGGAAAGCGCAAGGAGGCACCGGTACCGTCAGTGAAGCAGAGGCTTGATGTACAGGTCAGGGCTGAGCAGAAGAGGTTCACTGGTGACAACAGTCGAGGTACTCAGGGCACATAGGCAGGAACAGGAACTGGAGACGGGTGCGAGGGGCAAGCCAAAGGTCAATGATTGGAGAAGGCAGAGAGCTGCAAGCTCCGGAGTCAACAATGGCCGGTAGGCCGGTTGCCCCTTCCGGGAGCTGTAGGGAGAGAAAGAGAACAACATAAGACTGTGGAATGTTGGAGACACAGTAAATGAGAGCAGGTTGAGGCTTTGACTTACTGGGTTTCACCGGACAAGTATGGAGGAAGTGGCCAGCTCCCCCACAATAGAGGCAAAGGTTAGCTTGGCGCCTACATTGCCTTTCCTCAGGAGTGAGAGAAGCCCGGACTAAGCCGAGCTGCATAGTCTCAGGGTCTGGTAGTGAGGTGGTTGGAGGAGTCGGGAGAGGTGATGGAGCCGGAGGAAACCTTGGCGGGGTCCAGTAGCCTGGAATCGTTCAGCGCGCTGCTTCTGTAGGAACCTGTCTAGTTGGGTGGCAGCCTGGATCAAATCTTCTAGCGAGGCGGGAATCTCAGTTCTCGTACACTCGTCCTTAAGGGCCTCAGATAGTCCTTGCCGATACTGATATTTTAGGGCTACCTCGTTCCAGCCTGTGTCAGCTGACCACTTTCTGAATTCTGCAGTATAGTCTTCCACAGGCCTCCTTCCTTGGTTCAGATTATGAAGGGTGGCTTCCGCTGTGGCTGAGCGCAGAGGGTTATCGTACAACTTAGCCATATGCACAAAGAAGGTATCGATGGTGTCCAGTATTGGGCTTCTCTGCTCCATCAGGCTGTGAGCCCATGCTTGAGGTTCGTCTGCAAGAAGGGAGATTACAAACCCCACCTTCACGGCCTCTGAACAAAAAGTTCTGGGTTGGAGGGCCAGGTACAATGAACAGGCATTTTTGAAAGCCCGAAACTTACTGCGGTCGCCCGCGAACTGTTCAGGTGTGGGTACACAAGGTTTAAGGTGAGTAACAACCACAGCTGGATTTATGGGAGGTCAAAGTCCCCATAGGTGGGGACGTGGAGTGGACCGAGGGCCCAGGCAAAATGGTCAATTGCTGGAGGCGGCCATCGATTTGTAGATATCCTTCTTGTAACTTCTGTACTGCTTCGGTCAGTGCAGAGACTTGCTGTCAAAGAGTCTCAAAAGGTGAGCGCGCCCTGTCGGCCTCAGACATCTGGGTGGTTTGCACTGTTACGAGCGTACTTACCAAGGCGGAGATGCTGAGGGCGGCTCACCTTTGCGACCTGGTGCAATCTGCCCCCTGGAGTTGGGACAGAGGGGGGAAAGTGGAAGGAGGCACCAGTACTGTACAGGTCAGTGGCTGAGAAGGAAGTGGTTCACTGGTGACAGCTGAGGGTCACACAACAACAGTCCAGGTACTCAGGGCATGTAGGCAGGAACAGGAACTGGAGACGGGTCCGAGGGGCAAGCCGAGCGCCAAGGATTGGAGAAGGCAGAGAGTCCAGAGGTAGAGGCCAGAGGTCAGGGGCAGGAGACAGCAGCAATCCAGGGACGTAAGCCAGAGGTCAGCTTCAGGAGCGAGAGGAAAGTCGTCAGGAAATCCGGGTCAACAAGGCAGGTATAGCAACAAGAAGCATAACAGGAGCTGATGACAAACCAGCAACCTGTCAAAGGGGAGAGGCTGGTTTAAATAGGCCGGTCAGGCCTCTGAGAGGACCGCGTGCGTGCGCACCCATGCACGCGCCGCCAGACCGCGCATGCACGCATGCAATACGCGCACAGGCATGCGTGGTATCACTTTTGTACCACGCATGTGCGCGACTCTGTGTCTGACGGGATTGGTACCCTGACAATATCATTGTTGTCTTCAACCGAAATCTCACCCTCTGTGAGTTGCTGTTTTTGTAAGTGCTCCTTTTACTTTTTACAATAAACCCACTATACAGTGTTACACTATGTTTTGTTTTTTTTTCATTTGACACCATGGAACAACTTTTTTACATCTGATGTGGATCATCATACATCATTGAGATTGTTGTCTCATACTGTCATTTCCCCTATCGGAAGGAGTCTATTTCAGAACACCCACCACATAAGTTATACACTGTTGAGGTATTTCTTCATCAATGCCTTACTGACCCCTATGCTATACAGTATACAGGTCCACCTCATCTGGTAAGCATGCCAACCTTAGTTTTGTTTTTGCACACATTTGATTACGTTTTTTATGAATGAATGAATGAATGAAAACTTATATAGCGCGGCACATGCAAACTAAATTGCCTCTGGGCGCTTGTTGTTCCTGTCTCCTTTGATATCAAAAGAGATAAGGTTTGATCTTTCTCCTGAACGCTAAATGATTCTCCTCCAACCGAATGCTGGTTGGTAAAGCGTTCCATAGTCTGGGACCTTGAAACACGAATCTTCTTTCTCCTTTGGACTTGTAGTTGGCTTTCGGAATCTGGAGTAGGTTTTGATTGGTGGATCGCAGAACGCGATTGGGATTGTGAGCTTTTATTTTTCGCATAAATAATGGGGAGCATTCCCATGGATACATCTATGTGTCAGACAGAGTGCTTTAAAAGCAATTCTGTCTTTTACTGGCAGCCAGTGAAGGGCTCTCAGTGAAGGTGAGATAGATTCCCAGGGTTTTTTCCCCGTCACAAGTCTGGCAGCCGTGTTCTGAATGACTTGCAGACGAGCGATTTGGTACTTGGGGAGTCCGAGGTAAAGGGCATTTGCATAGTCCAGTCTGGAGTTAACAATTGCTCCCATCACGACCGCTAAGTCTTCTTTGGGGATGAAAGGAGTAAGTCTACGTAGTAGGTGCAGCAGATGGTGAGATCTGCTGACTACTGACCCTATTTGTGCATTGTCATGTAGGAGTCAAAAATGACCCCTAGACCCCTAGGGGAGATGATTTTGCCCAGAATGGGCGGGGGTGTCCATGTTGTTGCAGGTTGATTCCTGTGCTTGGCGTGAAACAGGAGAAGTTCTGTTTTCGCTCCGTTGAGTTTGAGATAACTCTTTGTCATCCAGTCCTCTATCAAAGAGAGACATGTCTCTAGATTGAGGTGGTGATCCTTTTTGTTACCAATGCGGAAATACAGTTGTGTGTCGTCTGCATATGAGTGGTAAAGCAGTTTTTGGCTGCTGATAATCTCAAAAAGAGGACGAAGATAGATGTTAAACAGCTCTGGTGACAAAGGCGAATCTTGAGGGACTCTGCATGATACTGTGCGTTTCTCAGAAGTAAAAGGTCCTAACTTCACTGTTTGCGATCGGTTTTCCAAAAAAGAGGAGAACCAAGATAAGTCGCCTTCTGCGACTCTGGCTACTTCAGCTAGCCGTGTCAATAATAGTTTGTGGTCTACAGTGTCGAAAGCTGCGCTTAGGTCCAACAGAACCAGAAGACAAGATTCTCCTTCGTCTGTGGCCTCGAGAGCGTCATCCCATATTTCGAGCAACGCGGTTTCAGTCCCGTGTCCGGGACGGAAACCCGATTGAAATGGATCAAGTAGCTTGTGGGTATCTAGATGCTGTTGCAGCTGTTGTACCACTACTTTCTCCATTATCTTTGAGAGTACATTTAGGCCTGTTATGGGATGGTGGTGGAGTGGGTCCTTGGGGTCAAGGGTGGGTTTCTTCAGGATGGGTTGGATTATGCCCTCTTTCAACTGTAAGGGCACTAAGCCTTCCTTGAAAGACTGGTTGATAAGCTGCGTGATGGGAGGTGCCACGATGTCGGCGCATTCCTTTAGCAGTTTTGTGGGGATATCATTTGGCGTTGTGCCATTACGCAAAGTACCAATGATTTTTTTTGTGGCATAAATGGTGATGGGCTCCAGAGTGAACTTACCTGATAGAGGTGAATTACTGTGGGTATTGTGTACAAAATTGCGGGGGGGACTGAGGGGGGAATTGTTTTGCTGAATGTTTTCACGGATTCCCTTGATTTTATTAATGAAGTAATCCGATAATTCATTGCAAAATTCTTGTGTGTCTGAATTGGGGGCTTCAAGACATTCTGGTTTCATGGTCTGAGTGACCATCTTGAAGAGTTCGTGTGGGCGGTTTAGGGCGCTGTCGAAAAAATAGTTTTTCTTGGCTTGGAAAATTTCTTTGTGGTATTTTCTTGTTGTTGCTTTGTAGATGGAGAGGTTTACCTCTGAAGAGCTTCTTTTCCAGGCGGCTTCCGCCCTTCTGCGCTCTTGCTTCAGTAACGACAGTTGGTTGTTAAACCAGCTGCAGTTGTTTTTCCGGATTCGGGTTTTACGTTTCAGCGCTACTAAGTCAGCTGACTGTAGCAGGGCTGAGTTTATGGCATCCAGTGTTTCTACGGCCGTTTGATGCGGCTGAATTGTTTTTATTTTTTCCCTTAGTGTGGTTTTGAAGAGTTCCGAGTGGAGCTTCTTCTGGCATCTAGTCCAGTATGTTGTCACTGGTTTAGATGTTTTTGTTGCGGGGAGGTTTTATCACCATCAGAAGTGTGAAAGACTTTTGTTAAGACCTGCAGTGGTTAGGGTACTGCGGCCTTCTTTCCATCTCCCAAGATGATTCTTCCGAATGGTTAGAGTGTTCCCCATCCCCAAGCATGAGCCAAGACTTCATGAAGGGTGTCCAGATATAGAATGACTTTATTGAGAGACAGGTTACTTATATACAGCAAAAGAAATACTTGATGTAATCAGATATACAATTACATCCTCCTCCCACATCATCATACACTGGTGTTACTAACGAGACCCCTTTCAAGAGACCTATTGTAGGAGACAGACGGCTGTCTCCGGTAGAATCCACATGAGTTAATTACTGGTCCTTTGCCCAGACAAGGTGTTTTAGAACTTCTCACCTGCTAAACAATAGAACTTCACACAATGAACACTTCTTGAAAGACAGACTAAAGATCATTTACATGACACATTAAGATATTGAGATCAGTTTAAGGAATAAACCAATTATCTCCAGGTAGAGAGCACCCTAATTTTCCCAATGTTAGAACACCCCTCTTCCACACAAGGTATACCTGCCATTACACATCTCCTAATGTCCCCGATCTGGGGGACCAACATATGCAAATTTCACCCAGATCGGTCCAGGGGTTCTTAAAAGACAAACAGAGTCTGAGAAAATCCAGAATAAAGTCTATATTCTTCACAACTTTCTTCCATGTACAGGAGTTATTTTATTTTTTCATGTTGCACTGTTCACCACCAAAATCTTCTGATTCATTTTGGATTATATCTGAACTTTATTATTGAACCTTTTGTCATTTATTTCATAACCATTTACCACATGATATTGTTGGTCTATAGCTTCATTCTTTATTTCACTATGGGTTTCACGGTTTCATTATTATTACTCTTTGGAGTGCCACATTATTATTGTTCTAATTTGGTTTACACTTTTTGTCTAGTGGAATGTTGGCAGCTTATTAGACTTTATGCGCAACTTCCCACCCTTTTTTAATAAAAGGACACTTACCTGTCCAGAGATCCTGTGCTGTCCTCACCCGTGCCAAGTTCTTCAATCGGCTTCAGGTGCAGCCCCCCGGCATCTCTAGTAAGGAAAACAGGAAGTGAAGCCTTGAGGCTTCACAGCCTGTTTCCTACTCCACATGTGCAAGTTGCGCTGCTCCTTGTGAATGATCCCGTAGTCTTGTGGGACCTATGATGTGTCCTAGAAGACTGCAGGGAAAACGGGGGGGGGGGGGGTGAAATTCTGTCTCAGTTCGCCACAGCAATTTGAGCTTGAAGTGGGAGTTGGTACCACCTCCCTCCCAAAAAAGTGCCAAATGTGGCAGTGGAGGGGGAGGTGCAACCAAGCAGAGATTAACCTTTTGGGTGGGGCTAGGCTTTAATTACCATATTTTGTACATCATTATTATTCCTACAATGTTTTATTTATTGAGCTCACTGGTACAAAAAAAGTATCTACTGTATATATAAGCAAACACAGCACACTAGATATACTATCTCCGTGTCCTGAGTGCAGGGCTCCCACTATGCCAATTGTGACAGACCTAGCTGGGACAGAGGCTTTTGGAGAGGACTGAATGCGAGCCTCTTACCTTCCGATTTTGGGCCAGGGCCTCAAAACAGGAAGGCGGATGGGTTATCCCGGCAGATGGACCTGGAACCTTAAGACTACTTTTCCAACATTCACAACTTGACCCGTTGGGGGTCCCACTGTGGCTGTTGGACTATTTCCCAGGGGGGGGGGAGTATTGTCATGAACCTTGGAATACTGAAGTATTTCTCCTTTGAATCAATTACACAGTGGGTGGTCTTCTGCCCTGTCTTAAGGCTAACCACAAACCCCCCCTCCAGACGGCTCCATGGTCTGGAAGAAAAGCATTGTTCTGTGTTTGGTTGTTTATATACTTTTATTACCCCCTGGGGCTTCTATCTCATTACACATATCAGCCCTCCTATTCAAGCTATCGGACCAATCCCTGCTGACCCTGTTTCAAGTCCTCATTTGCATGGTCAAGAGGACTTAATTGAGAACTACAATGTACTTTTTAATTGACCAATAGGAATGTGGTTGTTGGGGGCAGGGTGTTCAAGCTGCTCTGTATAAAAGTGTGTGTGCATCCAATAAAATAGATTCCTGTTTGAACTTACATACAGCCTGCCTGGTGTTTGTTCTGAGCTATCACAAATGGATTTGAACTGAACATAGCTGTAGTTCGATCGAATCCTGGAACATCGGATAGCCGAACCATCAGACGTTGTGATCTGCAATCAGATCCAATATAAACAATAAAAAATGTGGCGCTACAAAGAAATATCTATTCCACATGGAAGTGGAAAAGTGACTAAAATACAAATCATATAACGTAAATAACAATGTATATTGAAATCAAAACTACACAGTGTTCAATATAGTGAAATAAATCACCCAAAAAGGTCCTCAAAAGGACTATGAAAATCTGCAAGGTAAGACACCTAATGCATAGGGACATATATATAAGTCCAAAATAAAATAAACAAATAAAGTCCAGTGATAATAACTGATGTGGGATAAATCAATCCAAGGTAAGAATCACAGGATCAATGATGCAATCCAAGATGGTCAAGAGAAATCAATACGCTTACCGGAAACGGTGGACACACTGACCAGTGGTAGTATGTCTAATGAGCAAAGAATGGATCCACAGCCTAGTATGGTTCATGGAAGACACATCTGACGGCATCTGAGGGATATGAGGCCCATGTACCCATGGCCTGCAGCCTCATATCCATTAACCACGCGTTACCCTTGTGATCACTTGTACTAGCCTCTTCACCTGGCTCGTACCTTGAGTTTTTTTATTTGCAAATTTTTTTCCTTTGTTTTTACTATCATGTTTTTTATGAATAAAGCTGCCACACCCTATGCTTTGGGTTTAACTGCACTGTGAGGAGCCTCCTTGTTTCTTTTCTATGTGCTGCCATATGATTGCAAAATCCACAAAGGAACCTATCCACCATCCTGGATGTGTTTGACCAAAGAACCTTTGGATTCCCTCAGATGCCGTCAGATGTGTCTTCCATGAACCATACTAGGCTGTGGATCCATTCTTTGCTCATTAGACATACTACCACTGGTCAGTGTGTCCACCGTTTCCGGTAAGCGTATTGATTTCTCTTGACCATCTTGGATTGCATCATTGATCCTGTGATTCTTACCTTGGATTGATTTATCCCACATCAGTTATTATCACTGGACTTTATTTGTTTATTTTATTTTGGACTTATATATATGTCCCTATGCATTAGGTGTCTTACCTTGCAGATTTTCATAGTCCTTTTGAGGACCTTTTTGGGTGATTTATTTCACTATATTGAACACTGTGCAGTTTTGATTTCAATATACATTGTTATTTACGTTATATGATTTGTATTTTAGTCACTTTTCCACTTCCATGTGGAATTGATATTTATTTGTAGCGCCACATTTTTTATTGTTTATATTCCTTTCGATTTGTTCTATCGTTGATGTAGGCTGCTTATACACTCTTGTTATTTCAGTAGCGCAACTTTTTCTTTTATTTTTCACAATCAGATCCAATAGTACCAGAGGAGTGTCGGGAGAGTGGCACAGAGCCAGCAAGGGTCTCGTTAAACCAATATTAAGCAGTATATTCATCAGCAAAACAGGGCCTTCAGGAGGGGTTCCTTGAACATCCTCTAAGCATGGTCTTCTGGAGACATCATGGGTTAAAGTTGCATGTGAGCTGGCATCACATGACCACATAGAGGAGCTGCATTACTGCAATACTGTATTTTATCCAGGCCAGAAGCAGAGACTATTAGGTAATTGTTCCTGTGTTCTGGCTGTTTAACTGTAGCTACCCATAACTTATTGATTTGAAACCTAGGGAAAGACAAGTCTCTGTCCTATTGGTATTGTCTCACATGCGTAGTGCCAGATAGCTAGGTCTGCGCTACTGTAAGTTTGTAGTGGTCACCGTACAGTGTATTAGAAGGTGAACATGTTTATTGCAATAGAGTTTATATGCAGCTCCTGTTATTTCAGTTAACCCTGTCCCTTCTGGTCTGGAATTCTATAGCTAGTTTTAGTTTAGGGCTCAATAATCAGCAAAGGCTTGAGCCAGGTTAGGCATCCGACAATCGTTCGCATGTCAGATTAGTAACTATTAGGGAAGGTCTAAAATGCAAAGTAGATAGGCTGACTCTGAGTTCCAGTCAGGGGCGGACTGACCATTGAGTCACTCGGGCACTGCCCGAGGGCCCCATGCCGCTAGGGGGCACCATCAGGGTTGCCAGGCTCAGTAAAACCAGGGACAGTATGTGAAAATCTGTGTTTTGTTTTACATCTGTCCCTGATATGTCCAAAACCGATATGCTTTTCATGTGAAAATCCTGAGGTTTTAGCTGCCCCGCCTCTGCACTGCCTCCTGGCGTGATGGCAATCTGTAAGCCCAGGGGCCCCATAATCTTCTATTGCCCGGGGGCCCCATGAGTTGTCAGTCCGCCCCTGGTTCCAGTGTCACCCCACAGTTTCTGTGTATGAGAAGTTGCATTCCAGGCTGGTTGAACAACAGCTGGAGGGTCACCACTGAACTTGTCTTTGGTTCTCCAGCACAAACATTGTGATCATTCTCAGGGGAAACTGCAACAATCATCTGGAGGTATTTCCATTAAGAACTATATATACACAGGTATATGCAGGGCTGTCTTAATAGCATCATGGGCCCCTGGGCAAAGTAATGCTCTGGGGCCCCTACAATGATGACATTGCAGGCAAACAGACATTAAGTAGGCAGACTGCCTCCCCTTGGCATCTATCACTCTCAGTGCCATCATGGGGCCCCCAATTTTAGGGCAGTGTGGGATCAAGGACCAGCTGCTTTGGGGAAAGTGCAGGGCCCCCCATGCAGCTGGGGCCCCTGGGCAGTGCCCAGGTGTGCCCTCTCATTAAGACAGCCCTGGGTATATGTGCACAGTTCCAGACTCTTTGTTGATAAGATCTGTTTGTTTGTTTGTTCATTGAATGTAATGTACGTACTATTATTATTATTATTTTTTCTTATATAAAGCTTGTATTATTCTCATACTGGTATGCATCTACTTATGGTTAATGTTATATGCGAGTTCCTCTGCTCTAAATTGCTTTGATTATATTACTGATTAATTTCCCAGGAAGGGATTCCCCTCTGTTCACAGAGGCCCTGTCCTGGGTCAACTTTATTATCAAACCCACTCTTCCACATAGTGGAGGTTCTCTTATTTACCTACAGGCAGGGCCGGATTTCCCACAAGGCCACCGAGGCCAGGCCTCGGGGCGGCAGTGGGTGAAGGGCGGAGCCGCTCCTGCGGCGACTTTTCAGCTTTCGCGGCCGCCCCCCCGCATTAACATAGCCCCCCCACGGGCGGCGGCACTGGCTACTTAGGCGTGTGTGTAACAATTTTTTGCCGCCCGCGTACTTCTCCCCCCTCTCCTCACAGTAAATTTTCACAGCGCCGCTCCGGGACTCCTTTGCTCCAGCCTGTCCCTCTGGAGCAGCGCTGTGTCTGTGTGTGAGTGCAGCTGGGGGGCGGGGCTTGGTAACAACCGGAGCATCGAGAGGTCAGCTGACCTCTCGGCCGGCGGGGACACCAATGGATGCTAGATGGTGGCGCTGGTGCCGACACCATAGCAATATTGCCCGCCCATCGCTGAGAGCCCGATGTCTAAAATGTGGTCAAAGAGGTAAGGAGGAGAATGGATCCTCCCTATCTACATCGAGCTGTGTGTGGGGGAGGGGGGTGAGTAGTGCAGTTTTTTTAGGAGTCAGGTCAGTGTGTGTCATGTGTCAGGTAGGTAGGTCAGTGTGTGGGTCAGGTAGGTAGGTCAGTGTGTGTCAGGTAGGTGGGTCAGTGTGTGTGCTTCAGGTAGGTGGGTCAGTGTGTTTGCATCAGGTAGGTGGGTCAGTGTGTGCGTCAGGTAGGTAGGTCAGTGTGTGCATCAGGTAGGTAGGTCAGTGTGTGTAATGTTCAGGTAGGTAGGTCAGTGTGTGCGCATCAGGTAGGTGGGTCAGTGTGTTTGCATCAGGTAGGTGGGTCAGTGTGTGCGACAGGTAGGTGGGTCAGTGTGTGCGTCAGGTAGGTAGGTCAGTGTGTGTAATGGTCAGGTAGGTGGGTCAGTGTGTTTGCATCAGGTAGGTGGGTCAGTGTGTGCGTCAGGTAGGTGGGTCAGTGTGTGTCAGGTAGGTGGATCAGTGTGTGCGTCAGGTAGGTAGGTCAGTGTGTGTAATGGTCAGGTAGGTGGGTCAGTGTGTGCGCGTCAGGTAGGTGGGTCAGTGTGTTTGCATCAGGTAGGTGGGTCAGTGTGTATGCATCAGGTAGGTGGGTCAGTGTGTTTGCATCAGGTAGGTGGGTCAGTGTGTTTGCATCAGGTAGGTGGGTCAGTGTGTTTGCATCAGGTAGGTGGGTCAGTGTGTTTGCGTCAGGTAGGTGGGTTAGTGTGTACGTCAGGTAGGTAGGTCAGTGTGTGTAATGGTCAGGTATGTGGGTCAGTGTGTTTGCATCAGGTAGGTGGGTCAGTGTGTTTGAATCAGGTAGGTAGGTTAGTGTGTCTGTGTAAAGGTCAGGTAGGTGGGTCAGTGTGTGTAATGGTCAGGTGGGTGGGTCAGTGTGTCTGTGCAATGGTCAGGTAGGTGGGTCAGTGTGTGTGTAATGGTCAGGTAGGTGGGTCAGTGTGTGTAATGGTCAGGTAGGTGGGTCAGTGTGTGTAATGGTCAGGTAGGTGGGTCAGTGGGTCTGTGTAATGGTCAGGTAGGTGGGTCAGTGTGTGTGTGTAGTGGTCAGGTAGGTGGGTCAGTGTGTCTGTGTAATGGTCAGGTAGGTGGGTCAGTGTGTGTGTGTAGTGGTCAGGTAGGTGGGTCAGTGTGTCTGTGTAATGGTCAGGTAGGTGGGTCAGTGTGTGTGTGTAATGGTCAGGTGGATCAGTGTATGTGACAGGTAGGTGGGTGATCGACAAAGTGTTAGTGGGCCACTTGACTGGACTTTCCCCACAGGCCTAAGGCTGCCAGTTCTCCCCTGGCGGTGCCGCTGCACAATTTATATTGTAGCCACTCGGCAGGCTTCCTTGTTTATAAGTCTGTGGTCTTCTGGAAAATGGTTGCCTCTAATTTGTTCTCCCTCAGCCTTCAGTAATGGCGGCGGAGGCACTGCTGCTGCCTGCTGGGATATAGAAGGGCTATAATGGGGGAGGGGACACCTGAGATGTAAGGAAATGTAAGGAAACACTCCACTGGGGACAGTGACACCTGAGATGTAAGGAAGCACTCTGCTGGGGACAGTGACACCTGAGATGTAAGGAAGCACTCCGCTGGGGACAGTGACACCTGAGATGTAAGGAAGTACTCCGCTGGGGACAGTGACACCTGAGATGTAAGGAAACACTCCACTGGGGACAGTGACACCTGAGATGTAAGGAAGTACTCCGCTGGGGACAGTGACACCTGAGATGTAAGGAAGCACTCCGCTGGGGACAGTGACACCTGAGATGTAAGGAAGCACTCCGCTGGGGACAGTGACACCTGAGATGTAAGGAAGTAAGGAAGCACTCCGCTGGGGACAGTGACACCTGAGATGTAAGGAAGCACTCCGCTGGGGACAGTGACACCTGAGATGTAAGGAAGCACTCCGCTGGGGACAGTGACACCTGAGATGTAAGGAAGCACTCCGCTGGGGACAGTGACACCTGAGATGTAAGGAAGCACTCCGCTGGGGACAGTGACACCTGAGATGTAAGGAAGCACTCCGCTGGGGACAGTGACACCTGAGATGTAAGGAAGCACTCCGCTGGGGACAGTGACACCTGAGATGTAAGGAAGCACTCCGCTGGGGACAGTGACACCTGAGATGTAAGGAAGCACTCCGCTGGGGACAGTGACACCTGAGATGTAACTCCGCTGGGGACAGTGACACCTGAGATGTAAGGAAGCACTCCGCTGGGGACAGTGACACCTGAGATGTAAGGAAGCACTCCGCTGGGGACAGTGACACCTGACTCCGCTGGGGACAGTGACACCTGAGAAGGAAGCACTCCGCTGGGGACAGTGACACCTGAGATGTAAGGAAGTACTCCGCTGGGGACAGTGACACCTGAGATGTAACTCCGCTGGGGACAGTGACACCACTCCGCTGGGGACAGTGACACCTGAGATGTAAGGAAGCACTCCGCTGGGGACAGTGACACCTGAGATGTAAGGAAGCACTCCGCTGGGGACAGTGACACCTGAGATGTAAGGAGACTCCGCTGGGGACAGTGACAAGGAAGGAAGCACTCCGCTGGGGACAGTGACACCTGAGATGTAAGGAAGCACTCCGCTGGGGACAGTGACACCTGAGATGTAACTCCGCTGGGGAAGCACTGAGATGTAAGGAAGCACTCCGCTGGGGACAGTGACACCTGAGATGTAAGGAAGCACTCCGCTGGGGACAGTGACACCTGAGATGTAAGGAAGCACTCCGCTGGGGACAGTGACACCTGAGATGTAAGGAAGCACTCCGCTGGGGACAGTGACACCTGAGATGTAAGGAAGCACTCCGCTGGGGACAGTGACACCTGAGATGTAAGGAAGCACTCCGCTGGGGACAGTGACACCTGAGATGTAAGGAAGCACTCCGCTGGGGACAGTGACACCTGAGATGTAAGGAAGCACTCCGCTGGGGACAGTGACACCTGAGATGTAAGGAAGCACTCCGCTGGGGACAGTGACACCTGAGATGTAAGGAAGTACTCCGCTGGGGACAGTGACACCTGAGATGTAAGGAAGCACTCCGCTGGGGACAGTGACACCTGAGATGTAAGGAAGCACTCCGCTGGGGACAGTGACACCTGAGATGTAAGGAAGTACTCCGCTGGGGACAGTGACACCTGAGATGTAAGGAAGTACTCCGCTGGGGACAGTGACACCTGAGATGTAAGGAAGCACTCCGCTGGGGACAGTGACACCTGAGATGTAAGGAAGCACTCCGCTGGGGACAGTGACACCTGAGATGTAAGGAAGTACTCCGCTGGGGACAGTGACACCTGAGATGTAAGGAAGTACTCCGCTGGGGACAGTGACACCTGAGATGTAAGGAAGCACTCCGCTGGGGACAGTGACACCTGAGATGTAAGGAAGCACTCCGCTGGGGACAGTGACACCTGAGATGTAAGGAAGTACTCCGCTGGGGACAGTGACACCTGAGATGTAAGGAAGTACTCCGCTGGGGACAGTGACACCTGAGATGTAAGGAAGCACTCCGCTGGGGACAGTGACACCTGAGATGTAAGGAAGTACTCCGCTGGGGACAGTGACACCTGAGATGTAAGGAAGCACTCCGCTGGGGACAGTGACACCTGAGATGTAAGGAAGTACTCCGCTGGGGACAGTGACACCTGAGATGTTAGGAAGCACTCCGCTGGGGACAGTGACACCTGAGATGTAAGGAAGTACTCCGCTGGGGACAGTGACACCTGAGATGTAAGGAAGCACTCCGCTGGGGACAGTGACACCTGAGATGTAAGGAAGTACTCCGCTGGGGACAGTGACACCTGAGATGTAAGGAAGTACTCCGCTGGGGACAGTGACACCTGAGATGTAAGGAAGCACTCCGCTGGGGACAGTGACACCTGAGATGTAAGGAAGCACTCCGCTGGGGACAGTGACACCTGAGATGTAAGGAAACACTCCGCTGGGGACAGTGACACCTGAGATGTAAGGAAGCACTCCGCTGGGGACAGTGACACCTGAGATGTAAGGAAGCACTCCGCTGGGGACAGTGACACCTGAGATGTAAGGAAGCACTCCGCTGGGGACAGTGACACCTGAGATGTAAGGAAACACTCCGCTGGGGACAGTGACACCTGAGATGTAAGGAAGCACTCCGCTGGGGACAGTGACACCTGAGATGTAAGGAAGCACTCCGCTGGGGACAGTGACACCTGAGATGTAAGGAAGCACTCCGCTGGGGACAGTGACACCTGAGATGTAAGGAAGCACTCCGCTGGGGACAGTGACACCTGAGATGTAAGGAAGTACTCCGCTGGGGACAGTGACACCTGAGATGTAAGGAAGCACTCCGCTGGGGACAGTGACACCTGAGATGTAAGGAAGCACTCCGCTGGGGACAGTGACACCTGAGATGTAAGGAAGTACTCCGCTGGGGACAGTGACACCTGAGATGTAAGGAAGTACTCCGCTGGGGACAGTGACACCTGAGATGTAAGGAAGCACTCCGCTGGGGACAGTGACACCTGAGATGTAAGGAAGCACTCCGCTGGGGACAGTGACACCTGAGATGTAAGGAAGTACTCCGCTGGGGACAGTGACACCTGAGATGTAAGGAAGTACTCCGCTGGGGACAGTGACACCTGAGATGTAAGGAAGCACTCCGCTGGGGACAGTGACACCTGAGATGTAAGGAAGTACTCCGCTGGGGACAGTGACACCTGAGATGTTAGGAAGCACTCCGCTGGGGACAGTGACACCTGAGATGTAAGGAAGTACTCCGCTGGGGACAGTGACACCTGAGATGTTAGGAAGCATTCCGCTGGGGACAGTGACACCTGAGATGTAAGGAAGTACTCCGCTGGGGACAGTGACACCTGAGATGTAAGGAAGCACTCCGCTGGGGACAGTGACACCTGAGATGTAAGGAAGCACTCCGCTGGGGACAGTGACACCTGAGATGTAAGGAAGCACTCCGCTGGGGACAGTGACACCTGAGATGTAAGGAAGCACTCCGCTGGGGACAGTGACACCTGAGATGTAAGGAAGCACTCCGCTGGGGACAGTGACACCTGAGATGTAAGGAAGCACTCCGCTGGGGACAGTGACACCTGAGATGTAAGGAAGCACTCCGCTGGGGACAGTGACACCTGAGATGTAAGGAAGCACTCCGCTGGGGACAGTGACACCTGAGATGTAAGGAAGCACTCCGCTGGGTACAGTGACACCTGAGATGTAAGGAAGCACTCCGCTGGGGACAGTGACACCTGAGATGTAAGGAAGCACTCCGCTGGGGACAGTGACACCTGAGATGTAAGGAAACACTCCGCTGGGGACAGTGACACCTGAGATGTAAGGAAGCACTCCGCTGGGGACAGTGACAACTCAGATGAAAGAAAGCACTCCGCTGGGGACAGTGACACCTGAGATGTAAGGAAGCACTCCGCTGGGGACAGTGACACCTGAGATGTAAGGAAGTACTCCGCTGAGGACAGTGACACCTGAGATGTAAGGAAGCACTCCGCTGGGGACAGTGACACCTGAGATGTAAGGAAGCACTCCGCTGGAGACAGTGACACCTGAGATGTAAGGAAGCACTCCGCTGGGGACAGTGACACCTGAGATGTAAGGAAGCACTCCGCTGGGGACAGTGACACCTGAGATGTAAGGAAGCACTCCGCTGGGGACAGTGACACCTGAGATGTAAGGAAGTACTCCGCTGGGGACAGTGACACCTGAGATGTTAGGAAGCACTCCGCTGGGGACAGTGACACCTGAGATGTAAGGAAGTACTCCGCTGGGGACAGTGACACCTGAGATGTTAGGAAGCATTCCGCTGGGGACAGTGACACCTGAGATGTAAGGAAGTACTCCGCTGGGGACAGTGACACCTGAGATGTAAGGAAGCACTCCGCTGGGGACAGTGACACCTGAGATGTAAGGAAGCACTCCGCTGGGGACAGTGACACCTGAGATGTAAGGAAACACTCCGCTGGGGACAGTGACACCTGAGATGTAAGGAAGCACTCCGCTGGGGACAGTGACACCTGAGATGTAAGGAAGCACTCCGCTGGGGACAGTGACACCTGAGATGTAAGGAAGCACTCCGCTGGGGACAGTGACACCTGAGATGTAAGGAAACACTCCGCTGGGGACAGTGACACCTGAGATGTAAGGAAGCACTCCGCTGGGGACAGTGACACCTGAGATGTAAGGAAGCACTCCGCTGGGGACAGTGACACCTGAGATGTAAGGAAGTACTCCGCTGAGGACAGTGACACCTGAGATGTAAGGAAGCACTCCGCTGGGGACAGTGACACCTGAGATGTAAGGAAGCACTCCGCTGGAGACAGTGACACCTGAGATGTAAGGAAGCACTCCGCTGGGGACAGTGACACCTGAGATGTAAGGAAGCACTCCGCTGGGGACAGTGACACCTGAGATGTAAGGAAGCACTCCGCTGGGGACAGTGACACCTGAGATGTAAGGAAGTACTCCGCTGGGGACAGTGACACCTGAGATGTAAGGAAGCACTCCGCTGGGGACAGTGACACCTGAGATGTAAGGAAGCACTCCGCTGGGGACAGTGACACCTGATATGTAAGGAAACACTCCACTGGGGACAGTGACACCTCAGATGTAAGGAAGTACTCCGCTGGGGACAGTGACACCTCAGATGTAAGGAAGTACTCCGCTGAGGACTTTGACACCTGAGATGTAAGGAAGCACTCCGCTGGGGGCAGTGACACCTCAGATGTAAGGAAGTACTCCGCTGAGGACTTTGACACCTGAGATGTGAGGAAACACTCCACTGGGGACAGTGACACCTGAGATGTAAGGAAGCACTCCGCTGGGTACAGTGACACCTGAGATGTGAGGAAACACTCCACTGGGGACAGTGACACCTGAGATGTAAGGAAGCACTCCGCTGGGGACAGTGACACCTGAGATGTAAGGAAGCACTCCACTGGGGACACCTGAGATGTAAGGAAGTACTCTGCTGGGGACAGTGACACCTGAGATGTAAGGAAGTACTCCGCTGGCTGGGGACATTGACACCTGAGATGTTATGAATAGTGTTGCTCACGAATATTCGCATTGCGAATATTCGTTACGAATATTGCATATTCGAGTATTCGCGAATAAATCGAATATCGCGGTGAATATTCGCTATTGCGAATATTCGTATTTTTTCAAATTTATTTTTAAAATAGATCACATCCTAGTGATCTCCATCGACGTCTAAAAGCATTGCTGGTATGATTAGAGACCCTGGGCCGATTAGCTGAGGCGATCCTTTTATGTTGCCGAATATTCGCAATGCGAATATTCATATTACGAATATTCACGAATACTTTCTCTGCCCTTCTGTGTTTTGTGTATAAAAAAAAAAATTAGCTTTAGTTTAGTCATATAAGTTTGTGTAAGTAGAGTTAGTGTTTAGTGCATATTAGTTTAGTAATCCAGGAAATGATCTCCGTTTTCGCGTGTTGACGAGAATTTCGCAATCAATTTCGCATTCGCATTAGCAAAATTTCGTATTCGCATTAGCGAAATTTCCCAACATTTTTTTTGATAAAATATCACGAATATTTGATATTAACGAATATTTCGCGAATATTTTTCTATATATTCGTGAAATATCGCGAAATCGAATATGGCGTATTCCGCTCATCACTAGTAAGGAAATGTAAGGAAGCACTCCTCTGGCTGGGGACAGTGACATCAGGGCACCCACTCATTCAGCATTATGGTGAGTTTAACTATTTAATTTTATATTACATTGTACTAATAGATGAGTTTGTGATGGGGGATCTTTTATGGGGGGCTTTGTGATGGATGACCTTATGTGGGGGCTTTTTTGATGGGGGGAATCTGTGATGGGGGATCAGCGGCTGTCTCGGCTCCTCCCCGCAAGAACTAACCCCCTTCATGCGAGCTCTTTCGCATATGGGTTAGTTCTTGCGGGCGCTCTCCCCTGATACAGTCGGCGGTCATAGCCGCCGACTGTATCACTTGGCCCCTGTGTGTGTGTGTGTGTGGGGGGGGGGGGGGGGGGTGGCGGCATTGAAGTATTCGGCCTTGGGGCGGCACAGGGAGTAAATCCGGGCCTGCATACAGGTTTTATCATGTTTAGGGAGGACCATTTTTCATATCCCCCTCAAAAAGGGCTAAACCAGTTTAGTGTCATAGGCAATTTAGATCTTGTTGATGCTGTGAGAAGCATTTCGATGTAGGCAAACCAGTTGAAACAGAGTTCCAAAATTCTGCATTTGTTTAATCTAATGTGACAGAGGACTAGTATAGAAAACTATTTTTATACAATGGAATTCTTTTGGATTCTGGGACCTGGTCCAAATTCAGAGTAAGACTTGCCAATTTCTTTTTCATTTTCTTGTTCAACAATAATTGCCCCAAATACATTTTACTTAAAAAAAAGTTTGCAGATATAGTTAAAGTTTGAATTCATACATGAATTGCAATTTTCTAAATGAGCGTCATTCTACAGATTAAAATTGCCCAAAGATAGGCAGATCTTTCACAAAAATCAACAGGCAGTAAAAGTTCTAAGCATCTCCACATGCATTGCTGAACTATTGAGACACAACAGGATCTTCCCCATGTCTTGGATATAAAGCACAAATCAAAAGCTTTTTCTATAATCTTCATTGAAAAGAGAACATGCTTTCAGTCAGATTTTCCAACACATTACAGTATCTCTCTATGTGATAATGAGTGCTTCTGATGCCAGGAAACACTTTTTATCACTTGTACTTAGAATGAGCAAACCAATTAGCAAGAACAAAGGCCGGATTACCCTGATTTATCCAAGGTAGATATATACAAACTTCATGCTTTAATTCCTTGTGACACGGTCACCAAGCTCTGCATGGGGTACTGATTATCTCCCATTCCTCCTAAAAGTTAATTCACATTAGTGCATGGATGACGTCAACTCTGTGTTCTCCTCTACTGCCTGTCACCATGTGTACTGGGCAGTAAAGTAATGCTTAATAGACTGGCAGTGCTACCCCTTTCTATTGAATCATAGCAGCCCTCAAAATTTCTACTTGCCTACTAGCATTTGGCGAGTGGATTTAAGCTGGGGGCAAGTGATGAAAGGGCTACATGACTAATCTCCCTCCAATCTGTGCCTACACTTAGAGTCCCGATGAGATTGGCGGCCGAAGAGGAAAGGTGCATGCTCGGGAAAAGTAGTCTGGTGAGCCACGCACAGGCAGAGCAGTACACAGGTGCTCTCCTTACAATTCTCATTAAGCCATGGGACCTAACAGTATGACCTCTCTGAGCCTGCCCCCCCTCCCCCGACCAATGTAGCTGGAGAGCAGAAAGTAATGAGTAAGGTGGAGGATTGCGAAAATTACCACTCCGGTGCAGCGCTCACTGAAAGTTGCCCTGACATGAGAGCGGCAGCCTTCCAGTTTGTGCAGTTTTCTTCTCCTTGTGCTCTATGTAAGTGTCCAACAGTTCAGCCTGAGCACAGACTGGTCTCAATGTGTGCTGTGCAGTGTCAGTGTGCGCTGTGCTATAGTGTCATTGGCTGTGCAGTAGTGTGGATCTGAGCGCTGGATTGTACTCCCTCCCGCTGTGCTGCAGCTCCTCTCCTCACTGCCAGCCTGAATAAAAGGGGGAAGTGGGGACATGCAAGCGTGGAGCTGCACACACAGGCTCCTGATGATGAGATGAATGGGTCTGCCCCCAGTGCCCTGTCCCTCTGGTCTGACCCCAGTGCCCTATCCTATTTTGTTAAAATTGTTGTTGGTAATATTTAATTTTGTAACTTGATTCTGCATAAAACATTTAACAGTGTCATTCCATGAGATAATCTACGAGGGCGTGTTTACGGGTGCAATAAGGCGCAGGGCAGTGTATGAATTAGGTGGGGCAACTGGTGGCGAGTAACGCTTGAGGCCTGGCTAGTAGCTTGAGCCCTGATCATAGTATACTGTGAACTACAGGAGGCTTACAAAAAGAGACTGGAAAATTACTTAGAAATAAATGTAAGGATTTTTAATACCTATTAGTTAATTGGAGGAGGTTTACTAAAAATTGAGACAAGAGGTTTGGAATGGTATAACTAATAATAATAATATGGCACCATCTTAGATGGTTCACTGTATCCAGTGGAGCTGCTGTTTTGTTGTTAGACACATTTAGTGTTGTTCACTGTAATTAGTGGAGGTGTGTTGATTATCCTGGTCTGTTCAGTGTTTCACTTGCTGCAGGTTTGATTGCTCTCTGCTTTCTGGAGAACTGTGGATCTTTCGAGAACAGGCATCCCCAAATGGCAGACTGCGGTCTGGATCCAGACCGAGCCATTGTCCTGCCCAGACTGCTGGGATTGCACCATTTAGGAGCCACATTTTCCCCTACCTCCTCCACTGTCATTAGCAGAGCAGAGAGTGGGAGATGGAAAAAATCTAGACTGAGGGCAGGAGCAGCAGTGCAGCAATAGATGGAGGACGGGAAGGGGAGCTGCCTAAGTTAACTTTTCAAGTTAACCAGCAAGTAATTGGTTGGTAGGATGCATGGGGAAGTTAATATAAAAACTTAACCCCAGCAGTTCCTGCTCTCCATTCATTGTTGATGTGCCTCCCTCCCTCAGTCAAGAATTGTTCTGCCTCCTCCTCCGCTGTGTAAGGTAGGATAATGAAGGGGAAAAGAGGACATGGTTGTAAAGAATGGGGGGGCAGTGCTGCCTGGGGGGGGTGATATAAAAGGGGGCATGTGAAGGGGGAGATGTGATGGGGCAATTATGTGGGTAGAGATGTTAAGGGGTTGTGCTGTGGGGGAGATGTGAAGGAGACAGTGCTGTGGTGTCCTGAAAAGCCTAGTCTATCTAATTCTCTGTGAAGAGACTCTGCTCTAATTGCTCAAAGAAGGAGGCTTTTGTGCCTTTAAATACTACTACTTCAAAGCCAAGTGCAAAGTCTGCTTTTGCAAGGACTTTTGCTTACAGTTCTACAGAAGGAAGTTTACTGTCCTCACTTTGTACCTTTTGGAGTATCCCACAGCATCCCCCAACCTTATCCAAGTTACCCCCCCAAAAAAATGACAAAAAGCACACCCCTGAACTTTGCGCCAAAGAGTGACTTTAATTGTCTGCCTGGCTGTGGATTACTTGAAAACAAAAAAAACTGGGCATATCTCCAGCCGCTCCTACAGGGTTAGAGAATAATGCACAATTTTAATTCAACCCGTGTGAGTGCAATGTTTGAAACTTTTTTAATAAATTTTTGATCAAATGTTACTTCACTATTTGCGCACTTTCTTTTCTTATATGTGGATCTTTCCATTGGATCTATCGCATGGATGGGAGATCATTGGATGATTGAACCCTTTATGGGTTGAAGCTTATCTGCCATGAATGAGAGTGCAAGGCAACGTCTTTTGGTGAGTAGAAACTCAGAGGGGAGTGGAATCACCATTTACACGTGGTGTGGTGGATGAATCTTATTGAACCTGCTTTCAATGCATTGTGAATCTTTATTAATTAATCACTGTCACATATAAGGACTCATTTAGGATTTTTATCCATTCTTATTTTTATTTTTGTGCTTTGGTTTATATAATTTATCACTTGTCACTGGGTGATTTTTGTATTACTTGATGTTAATTCAGTATTTCACAGTGCCACTATTCTAGGGACTGGCTAATATCAGAGTCAGATAGACACAGGTTACACACCTGTAGCAATCAAAAATCTGAAGGTAAAATCCTTTTATTACTTTAGCCTACATTTACTGAAAATTATATAAAGCTGCTTTTTTTCTATTTCCTTGCTTGGTGCTTGTTAAGCAACTTAGGTTCTCCATTGTATAATATGTCACATGTAGCTGTACCTTTTAGCATTTGTTAGCCTAATTCAAATGCATCTCTGACCTATATTTTTAAAACCAACAATTTTTCTAACCTATTCACCGCCAGAAATAAATATCCACTTTCACTCATTATGCAGTCACATCACATTTCTGGCTTTGTGGAGCTTGTGAGTAATAGCCTATTCTCACACAATTATAAGTCCTCTTGCCTGAAAAGAAAACTCTCAGAAAGATTCTAATGACCAGACAGTGGGTTGACATTAGGGAGATTATTTAATACAGTCATATGAATACATTTAGGATTTTACAAAGTCAGCTTGTAGGTCCCATGAATTCAGAGCTTATTGAATCTGGGTGCCATGACTGGTGATTTTGGTTCTGTGGGCTCTCAAATGCTCTTTGGTGACAATATACCCACATGGCAATGTACACCTCAATGTTCAGAATAAATCTCACAAAAGAAGACTGTGATGGATGATTTGTGTAGCCTCTTGACTGATATGGACCTTGGGAGATCTTTTGGTATACATTAGTTGAGCTTGGTGACAGATTTCAATTTATGAGTGGTGCTATTAAAAATAAAAGTCAGTTGCATTGTTTAGCAAGAGAAAGCACAATCGGCTCTGTCTGCTTTGTAGCTTGATTTGTTTCATTGAAACTTCAGACTTAGCTGTCCATTATGCGACAGGTCACTTGGATTGATTATTCAATTGTGGGTTAATTTTATAGTTCTGTAAACAATAGGCTTTTTTAATACATTTTAAATTGCAAAATTATATATTGTATATTTTCTTTAGGGAACACACACATTCATATGTCCCTACGGCTGTCATATAGGCATGAACATTCATTAGAACCCTGTTGTACATGTCTTTAATATGCTATGCATGCCTACATTTTGGACTGTTCTTTCCTCTTGAATAAATAATTTAGAAACATTGGGCCAGATTCAGGTAGATGAGAGTATCTTTCCTCTGGAGTAACGCTTCTCATTTACGTTACTCTGAAGACCCTTTCAGCGCAAGTCCTGTAATTCACATAGCAGTTGCGCGTAAACTTGCGCCAGAGTAACGAGAATGCGCTGGCGTAACCCGACGCAAGTGGAAGTGGGTGTGATCATATGTAAATGATGGGCGGAGCCCAGCGCAGAGGCTTACGTTCAGCGCATCATCCACGGAGCATGCGCGGTGAGTGCGGCTCCACTCGCCCCCTTGTGCGCATGCTCACAACTTCCGTCGGCACCACTTCACGGGAAACGTCAGCGCAATGCCATCCATTGGGCGTTTAAATTTCGGCACTAAAGTATATCCTGTTCCCCCTCCCCGCAGTGATGTTACTTTTGTTTTGAGATGGCTGCTCCCGTTCCCCGCAAACACACAGGAGAAAGCTGAACTTTAATGGCCAGGAGCTGTTAGCCATAATCTCGGCTATGGAGACCTATGATGTCTTCCTCCATGGCTGTAAAATTTGACAGACAAGCATGGACAGAGGTGTTGTCCTGCAAGTGGGGGTGCTCAGCTAGCTCTTATCGTCGGTAACGCTGCTGTAGCTGCTCTCCTGCTGACCTGTGGCCATCTGGAGTAAAGATAAAGCAGCCTTTTGTAGAAATAACTTTGCGCCGGACGGACGAGATACGCGCGGCGCATGTAGCCAGCGTATGGTGCTAATCCGTTCGTGAATTGGGAAAAATCCCTCATTTGCATATTTGCAGGGGAAATCAATAGGCGCGACTGATGCGCCCAGCGAAATTAAGCGCTGACGATACTCTGGCGTCGGAACGTTCCGCCGGTCGCAAATGACCCGTTATTGGGCGCATCTAGTTTGGTGGGTACGGGCACATAGAAACGACGGCGCATCATCACAGTTACGCGGCGCATATCCAAATACTCCAGCGCAAGTGTTCGTGAATCTGGCCCATTCACTAGAAACAAAATTGGGTGTATTGGCTATAATGTGGTGTTCATTAGCTAAAAAAATGAACATCATTCTCTTGATGTATCGGTTTTATTGCTGTAGTTATTCCCTAAATATGCACACCTTAAAGAGGACTTGTACTCTGGAAGCTGATCCCCAAAACACAGAAAAAACAAAAGGGTTAGTCACCTGTGTTGCCTAAAAATTCCTTACATTCCTTGTTAGAGATTAGCGGGCTAATTTTCTAAAACTGGGCAGTTCAAAATCTGGTGTAGCTGTGCATGGTAGCTAATCAACTTCTAATTTCACCTTGTTCAATTGACAAAAAAAAACTGGAAGCTGATTGGTTTCTATTCAGAGCGGCACCATATTTTGCACTCTCCAGTAATTTACTATAGCAGAGGTCATCTGGTGATTAAATGGTGAAAACTCCTTGTCTGTAGCAGTAGTGGTCAATTACTTGTTGAACTGGCTGGTTGTAGTGGTGATAATTTCTGGAACTATTAGTAGTAAGTTCCCGGATCTAGTATCAGTTATTTGACTATAGCAATTTGAAATATTTGGCTGTTGTAACAATGTGTTTACTGGTTATTCACACCTACTTGTCCCTAGTATGTATATATACGAATGTGAGTTAGGGATCTTAGGATTGTAAGCTCCTTGAAAGCAGGAAATGATGCGAATGTACAATGTATATGTAACGCGCTGCGTAAGTATAAGTACCAATGATAATAATAATAATAATATTACAGTTCTTTCCCTCTTCTTCCATTGCTAAATGTCACTCCAATGTTGCAGGAAATTATACAGGTTGGTGTATATCTCCTTTCTAATAAGTAAAGTTGTGTAATGTGACATGGCCAGATGTAGGGAGAAAAAGAGAGGAGATATGCAGAAATAAAATAATTGACCAGGTAAATGACCACTAGGCATATAAAGTGAGATTACATAGTCTGATTAGGTACCATATCTAACATATCTTGCAAGAAAAGGAGACTAGGCCACCATGTGACCAGATCTTTCATTCAGCATGTTCAATATCAGGGATGTCCAAACTTTTTTCAAAGAGGGCCAGATTTGATGAAGTGAAAATGCGTGAGGGCCGACCATATACCTTGCCTGACATTCTGTGAACCATTAAAATTTGGTCTAAGTGTGTTCGTCTGAGCACTAATACAGTGCCCAACAAGAATTCTCTTGCATTTGTGGCTGTGTGTGGTGAAGAGATGAGCTCAGGCGTATTTTTTGGATATAGCGTATTTATCGGAGTATAACACCCAGCTTCACTTTAAAAAATCTTAAATTTTAAATAAAGAACTGTGAATCAAAATAAGGGTAACTGCCCATCAATACAGCCTCACAAGTGCCATAAATGCATCACCCCCCTTGTCCTGAATGCAGCACCCCCCGTTGTCCTGAATGCAGCACCCCCCGTTGTCCTGAATGCAGCACCCCCCGTTGTCCTGAATGCAGCACCCCCCCGTTGTCCTGAATGCAGCACCCCCCATTGTCCTGAATGCAGCACCCCCCCCATTGTCCTGAATGCAGCACCCCCCGTTGTCCTGAATGCAGCACCCCCTAGCCTTGAATGCAGAACCCGCTTGACATGAATGCAGACTCACCATTGCAGCCTGATTCATTCATCTGCAGCATTGGAGGAAACAGGGAGGGGGCGGGAGGAGCGCTGACAGACATACAGAGGAATTTCCTGTTTTATTGACGGCCTCTTTAATCGAAAGCCCCGCTTCCTGTGATGGATAGGACAGTCTCCAATGGTAGCGCAGGAGACAGGAATTCCTTTTACACAGGTCGCCATGTAAACAGGAAGTACTCCTGTATGCACGGCTCTCGTCCCGCCTCCTCCAAGGTAGCCAGCATGTATTTCTTTTGTGACCCCCGGCGCTCGGGGATTTGTAGGGGGCCACAAAAGCCATACATGTTAAAATGATCAGGCAGGCCATCCGAAACCGGAACGTGGGCCGCAATTGGCTCGCGGGCCGGGCTTTGGACATGCCTGTTCAATATAGATGGCAATAACTTGTGAGAAAGTCAGATGTTTGACATACACAGGCAGATTACATGAAACAACCTAATTTGTTTTTAATTGATATAATCCAGCAGCATAAATAACAAAATTATTTAAACATACAGCAAGATCCAACAGAAGTGGCAGTCAATAAAAAACATGACTTGGCTATTTCTTTAAGCTTCCAGCTGTAGCAGTAATTTTATAAGCAAAAGGCAAACAACTCCATTAAATATTTAAACATATAACCAGAAACCCCTCTTACTTGCTTCACACGGGCGGCAGAGTATTTTCTTTGCTGCAGATGCCAAAGCATGGTTCTATATTCCCTATGTTGAAAGCTACTGGATAGCACAAGTTCTCCTTTCCTACCTAATTGTCATGTTAAATTAAAAAGCAAATTGTAATGTCATTTATCTGTCACATTACTTGCATGTGATATTTATTTACAAATTGACCATAAACATACAAGCTGTTACCCCATTTCATGGTCTGTGTACACAAATACCGAGCAGGTCGTGCAGAAATCTGTGTTATCTCCATTAGTGCAGTAGGCTAATTTGTTTGCGTTTACACAGTTAGTTGCAAAGTACTTATCAGCCATTAAACATTTACACCAGATGGTCATATCTTTTTAAAATAAGTTCTGGTATACATGTCATTAAATTTGTTACACTAGACTTGCTCTGTGTTTCCCTGTTTTGGTCATGTACCTTGTTTACAAAACCTTGCGAACTGTCAATTATTGGTACTACAAAAGTTGCTGCATGTACCTTTCATCTTTATTGTAATAAAAAAAGGATTTCCTGGTGCCTCCAGGGCAGCATACCTGTGATAGAGCTCCGCCTCGACTCCTCCTTCAGGACTAGTGAATAGCATAAATTAAATGCATAGTGCTTCCCCCAACATTCTCCTTTCTTTCCTCATACCTTCTTGTGCTGGTGGAGAGTAGATGTATGTCCATACCTCTGCAGTCGGCAGCGTCCGCCGGGTTTAGCCTTTCCCATGCGCAGTCCCTGTTCTTGGGCCGCTCACAGCGCTGATAAGACTGGGAACCGATCTGTGGATCTGTTGGGGTCTATTCGCAGAGTTTCCTCACATGAACGAAGTCTGCTATCACATCCATGATGAATGCAGTGGAGTCGCAAAAGGATCAGCTCACATCTTTCCAGGCTGGTGGTTTCCATTTTATTTTTAAGCATATATTGTGTTTTGTCTCTCCCCTCTCCCATCCCTTCTTTCCTTTAACTTGCCTGTCTCCTTTTTAAAAGAAAAAAAAAAGAAAGGTGTGCTTGTTGTCTTACTTTGTGATGCTCCCTTTAAGTCCGGTCAGTTTGATGGGGCAGGTGCCTTTTATCCTGACAGGCTTGCAGTTGTTGTTTGTTTCCCCGAAATCAGCAGTGGGCTACAGTTTTGTTTTGTATATCACTCGACATCACTGCGGCCATCTTGGATTCTGGAAAAAGGGCCAGATTTGCCCTTTTCTTCCAGAATCAATTCGCAATTGTGGTTATGGGATTAGCCCATCCACCTGAGTCTATTTAAGTTCAAATGCAGGGTTAGCTGTCATTCTTCTCAGCTATGCCCTGCTAGGTTTCACTGACGTTGCTCTGTGGTAGGTACCTTTGTTTTTGTTCTAAAAAATAAAAATAAAAATAATAATAATAATAATAAAAAAAAAAAATTAAAAAAAAAAGGAAGAAGTGTCAAAAAAAAGCTCCATCGTTCCTTTTTTCCCCTTTCTTACTAAATTTCCGCAGCTGATCCTTCTGCCTAACTCCGCTATTAGTCAATTATCTTGCAACAAAGATCCTCACTCATTAGGTATGTGACCAACTATATGTGAGTATAAAAAGAAAAAAAGTGAGCTCACTGGTCTAATGTGAGTTCCTTACATCGTGGTCCTGCCCACTCCAAGAGGTCCAGAAAATCTCCAAGACACCATGATGAAGACAGCTCAGACCGTGAGTCCCATTCTTCATGTCATAGATCAGAGAAATCAAGATCCAGAAGACAAGATCCTTCCCCCTCTCCTAGGACCTATACAAAGAAGAAATGCTGGACAGGTGGGGCCACACCACTACCAGACAGAGTGGTCTGTAAGGACTGTTTTATGGACTATGAGTCCAGCCGCAAGCTAGTAAATTGGCACGCTGTACATCTGCTCAAGTGAACAATGAAGGACTCCTTCTCTGAGCTTGTGTGACTTTGGTCGCCGCTCAACCACTTCAGCAGATATCCCAGGTTCAGGATACAGAACCTAATCTCCCTGGTCCTTCAGCAGTCGGTACACCTCTGCCACTGTCAGGCTGACCAGCTAGAGATTCACCACCTGAAGATTGTTCAGAGTACTCTTCAGAGGAGTCAGAACCTTCTGGCTTCATTCTCTCCTTGGTAAAGTCATTCATCCAGACAGTCAAAACTGCAGTCACCTGAAAAGACGCAGAAGAGCCTCCCCAAGAGTCTATGAGTTACTTCCCATTCCTCAAAAGGAAGCAGGTTCTCTTCTCGTTGAGGGGCGAGATTAGTCAGGTCATTCAGAATGAATGGTCAAAAACTGATAAAAAACTTTCATGGGGCTGGTTCAATAAACTATACCCCTTAACAGAGTCAGGAAGGCAGTCACTAAACTCCATGCCAGTGGTAGACGCGTCGGTGGTGCGACTCGGGAAAAAAAAGCGATTTACCAATGGAGGATTCCGTTTCCTTCAAAGACCCTTTAAACAGGCGAACCAACCTGAAGCTGAAGAGGAGCTATTTAGCCGCGGGAGCAGCGTTTAAGACAGCTATCGCCCTCACGTCGTTATCAAATGCCATAAGATCTTGAACAGATAATATTAAGACAGCTCTGCGTCAGGATGTCCCTAAGGAGGATATAATTAAAGCTTTGGAAGAGCTTAGATTGTTGGCAGACTTTGTCAGGGTAGCGTCCATTGACACGATCAGGTGCTCTGCAAGATCAATGTTGCATTCAGTAATGATGAAGAGGGCCTTCTGGCTGAAATATTGGACGGCTGACTTATCCTCCAAACAAAATTGATGCAAAAAAGGTGCAAAATCCCATTCGATGGGAAAGCACTATTCAGAGACAGAAGGACAGAAGGATGCGAAGATTCAGAGGCGGGTCCTCTAGGTTCCCGCCAGACAAATTTAATAGATTTTAAGTAGTCAAGACAGCCTAGAGACAACAAAAGACCTTGGAAAGGTACTCAGACATTCTTTTTTGAACAGGAAGATGAAGAACCTTTCCGGCTCCACAGGAGCAGAAGCAGTCTTTTTGATGCCAGAGTAGCCCAGGCGCTCCCGGTGGGAGCCAGGCTAAAGTTCTTCATCCCAGTCTGGGCCACATGCTGTCAGGACCCCTGGGTTCTGTCAACAATTCAATAGGGGCACCTTTGGAATTTCTCTCAAGACTTCCTAACGTCACTCCAGCTTCAGGGGGCAGCTGTTCTGGTTCCCTTGGCAGTCGTCTACTCCACCCTATTTCTAGTCCCAAAGAGGACAGGTGGGTGGAGGCCTGTGACAGACCTTCAGAGGCTCAGCCGGTATATCCACCCTGAAAGCTTCCAAATAAGGTCCCTGCAGAGGATTATTCAGGCGGTTCAGGCGGTCCAGCCATCAGATTGGATGATTTCAGTCGATTTGCAGGATGCGTACCTACACGTTCTAATTCTACCTGCATTTCAAAAATGTCTGAGATTTGCAGTGGGATTGTCAGGAATGGTCCCCCCTGTTGGTAAATCTGCCTGTTAGTCTGGTTGCAGTACCGGCCTCCACCAGCGGGGGGTTCCTGGTCTTCTGGAGCTCACAGCTTTTCCTACGTTCAGGTGTGACCTGAACGTAATTAACACACCCCCTATTTATACCCGGCGAGCTCAAGCAGAGCTCGCCCTGGTATCTTCATATCTGCTGGACCTAAGCCTGTACCCTGACCTGTATTCTGATCCTGATTCGGTACCTTGATCCTGTTCTGATCCTGATCCCTGATCCCGCCTGGACTTGTCTGCCCTGCATCCTGATCCCTGATCCCGCCTGGACTTGTCTGCCCTGCTTCCTGATCCCTGTCTCCCCTTAGCCTGTATCCTGCAGCTAGTCCATCCATCCGACCCCTGCTCCTTCTGTCCCATCTGCTGATATCCCTTGTGTATGACCTCGGCCTGGCTTGACCTATGTGTACGGTATTCCCTTCTTGATTATATATATATTGTTTGCTATCTTCACTGGTTGTCCTTATTTACTTAATTAAACACCTTTTACTTCACTGATCATATTGTCTGGTCTCTCTGTGCAGTCACACGGGTCTGATCTCTCATCCCTCCTGACAGTATACCAGGGCCATCCCTTGATCAGACGTGACTGCATTGAGGAACCATCCTGGTGTAGTGCATTGCTCTAAAGCATGGATTACAATGAAATCCTTTACCTTTCTCTGCTGGCAGACGAGGAGGAGGGGGCTTGTCGCCAGGTTTTGGAGGGTTGGACTAGTGACCAACTGATGGAAACTATCCGATCGGCTCATTCCTGGGTGGATAAGGGGTACATGACTTTTGATGATGTTCAGGCATTAATTCGGTTGTGTGTTAAGCCGGCCCTGTCATTTATTCCTGTTGGTAGTGATGATTTCTCTCCCCCCTTTAGTCGTGACCAAGTTGAATCCCTGGTGTGGTTATTAGAGGATGACCCGGCTTATTTTGATGAGCATTATTCCTCCTGTCCCCAGCAAAAGTTATCTGAGTGTATTGATTCTGTGCAGGCTCTGATTAGACAAGGTGTGTGTGAACCTGCTTTTGTTCAACCTGTGCTGCAGGCATGGTCAGATCTCCTGATTCCAGCCAAGCCAGTCCGTTCCAGCCCTACTATTAACCCTCTGCCTTCTCAGGGATCCATCTGTCCATCACCAATGGCAACCCCAGCTCAGATAATTCAGCATCCTACCAAATATTACTACCCAGTTTCTACTTGTACCTACCCTGCCTTTAATCCACCTGTCCGCTCCAACCCTGCTATTAACCACCTACCTTCCCAAGGACCTATCCGCCCATCGCCAATGACAACCTCAGCTTTCGCCCAGTTAATTCCACACCCTACCAAATATTACTACCCAGTTTCTACTAATTGTACCTACCCTGCCTTTAATCCACCTGTAACTACTCCACAAAAACCTCCTCCAGTCACCAGCCCTGTGTCTCTGCCATATTCCAATCCTTCCTCGTACTTATTTCCATCCTCTTCATATATCACTTCTGTTAACAAACCTGCAGTGACTAAGTCCAAAAAGAAACGGAAGTATTTCCCAACTCATACCATCGTGCCAGTTACCCAGCCTGTCCCAGTGCCCTCTGCTCAACCTGTCCCAGTGCCATCTGTCCCAGTGCCATCTGTTCAACCTGTTCCAGTGCCAGTCTCCCAGCTTGTTCCTGTGCTAGCTGCTCTACCAGTTCCAGTGCCAGCCGCCCAGCTTGTGACATCTGACCAGCCTGCTCCGGTGCCAGCCTGCCACCCTGATGTTCCTGTGCCAGCCTGCCAACTTGATGTTCCTGTGCCAGCCTGCCAACCTGATGTTCCTGTGCCAGCCTGCCAACCTGATGTTCCTGTGCCAGCCTGCCAACCTGATGTTCCTGTGCCAGCCTGCCAACCTGATGTTCCTGTGCCAGCCTGCCAACCTGATGTTCCTGTGTCAGCTTTCCAGTCCGCTGCCCAGCTTGATGACTTCCAGTCCGCTGTCCAGCTTGATGACCTCCAGTCCGCTGCCCAGCTTGATGACTTCCAGTCCGCTGCCCAGCTTGATGACTTCCAGTCCGCCGCCCAGGTTGATGACTTCCAGTCCGCCGCCCAGGTTGATGACTTCCAGTCTGCCGCCCAGGTTGATGACTTCCAGTCTGCCGCCCAGGTTGATGACTCCAAGTCTGCTGCCCAGGTTGATGACTTCCAGTCTGCTGCCCAGCTTGATGACTTCCAGTCTGCTGCCCAGGTTGATGACTTCCAGTCTGCTGCCCAGGTTGATGACTTCCAGTCTGCTGCCCAGGTTGATGACTTCCAGTCTGCTGCCCAGGTTGATGACTTCCAGTCTGCTGCCCAGGTTGATGACTTCCAGTCTGCTGCCCAGGTTGATGACTTCCAGTCTGCTGCCCAGGTTGATGACTTCCAGTCTGCTGCCCGGCTTGACGACTTCCAGTCCGCTGCCCAGCCTGCTGCTCCTGTGCCAGTCTGCCAGCCTGCTGTTCCTGTGCCTGCTGCCCAGCTCGATGACCCAGAGCCTGCTGCCCACCTCGATGACCCAGAGCCTGCTGCCCAGCTCGATGACCCAGAGCCTGCTGCCCAGCTCGATGACCCAGAGCCTGATGCCCAGCTCGATGACCCAGAGCCTGCTGCCCAGCTCGATGACCCAGAGCCTGCTGCCCAGCTCGATGACCCAGAGCCTTCGTCTGCTGCCCAGCTCGATGACCCAGAGCCTGCTGCCCAGCTCGATGACCCAGAGCCTTCGTCTGCTGCCCAGCTCGATGACCCAGAGCCTTCGTCTGCTGCCCAGCTCGATGACCCAGAGCCTATGCCCTCTGCTGCCCAGCTCGACGACCCGGAACCTTTGTCTGCTGCCCAGCTCGATGACCCGGAGCCTTTGTCTGCTGCCCAGCTCGATGACCCGGAGCCTTTGTCTGCTGCCCAGCTCGATGACCCGGAGCCTTTGTCTGCTGCCCAGCTTGATGACCCGGAGCCTATGCCCTCTGCCCGGCTCGATGACCCGGAGCCTTTGTCTGCTGCCCAGCTTGATGACCCGGAGCCTATGCCCTCTGCCCAGCTTGATGACCCGGAGCCTTCGTCTGTTGCCCAGCTCGATGACCCGGAGCCTTCATCTTCTGCTCAGCTCGATGACCCGGAGCCTTCGTCTTCTGCCCAGCTCGATGACCCGGAGCCTTCGTCTTCTGCCCAGCTCGATGACCCGGAGCCTTCGTCTTCTGCCCAGCTCGATGACCCGGAGCCTATGCCCTCTGCCCAGCTCGATGACCCGGAGCCTTTATCCACTGCCTGGCTTGACACCATGAGCCTTCCCCAGCAACAACTGGTTGGAGCGTCCGGAGGCCGCTCCTTTGAGGGGGGGTACTGTCAGGAATGGTCCCCCCTGTTGGTAAATCTGCCTGTTTGTCTGGTTGCAGTACCGGCCTCCACCAGCGGGGGGTTCCTGGTCTTCTGGAGCTCACAGCTTTTCCTACGTTCAGGTGTGACCTGAACGTAATTAACACACCCCCTATTTATACCCGGCGAGCTCAAGCAGAGCTCGCCCTGGTATCTTCATATCTGCTGGACCTAAGCCTGTACCCTGACCTGTATTCTGATCCAGGGATGGACCCACCTACAGTTTCAAGCCCTTCCTTTCGGTCTGTTCACCAAGATACTAATATCCGCTCTGTTTTCCCTGTGGGAGAGGGGCTTGAGGATATTACACTACTTGGATGACATCCTCCTCCTAGCAAGCAATCTGGATCAGTTCGTATGTCACCGGGAAATTCTTCTACAGTCCCTAAAAGAGCTAGGGTGGCTAATAAATTCCGAAAAGAGTGAACTAGCACCCACACACGCAGATAATCTACCTGGGTGCAATGTTCAACACTCAGGAGGGGACAGTGTCATTACCACTGCCAAAGGCAAGGATTGTCACCCAGAGAATGATCAAGGTCATCCGGAGCCCGTATCTGACAGCTTCACAATGCCTGAGCCTCATTTGCACAATGTCTTCTTGTATACTCATGGTTCCTTGCAACTAAAGCCTGCAACTAATGCCATATAATCAAAAATCTGGGACAAGTTCTTGTCATTTGTTACCGGAAATGGATTTGATCCAATCCTTACCTCTACGTCCAATATTCTAGGTTTCCTTCAGACAGGACTTGATCTGGGGCTTGGTCTGAGTTCCCTCAAAGTGCAGGTAGCAGCAATCTCTGCCGCAACAAATAAGAGATGGGCGGTAGTCACTTTCCTCAGAGGAGTATTGAAGATTTCTATCTGACCGTCCCTTTACTCCAGTGGAACAAGTAGCAATATGGAACCTGACACTAAAGACGGCTTTCCGGCCACATCTCCTTCTTCTCCGACAGGGTGGAACTTTGCCCCTTCGAGGGTTCACACCTAAGGTCGCTACTCCAAGTCACCTGTTGGAACCTGGGCACTACCAGTGTTTACAGACACAGGTTCAGAGTCTTGTCATGAGCTGGATGTATCCAGAGTGCTCAGGCTCTACCTAGAAGCCACAACCCCTTCAGAAACTCTGAGAGACTTTTCATTGTACTGTTCAGTAAATACAGGGGCAAAGAAGCCTCCATCAGAACTCTGGCATCTTGGGTTGTAAGGTTATTCCAGAAGGCCTACAGGGTGAAGAATATCCTCCATCCTGAGTGAATGCTCATTCTACAAGGGTAGTCTTAGCTTCCTGGGCAGCAAGGGCTTATGTTTTGTTGAAGGCGGTGTGCAGGGCCGCCAACTGGTCTTCTCACCATACGTTCCTCAGACACTACCATATTGGTCCAGGAGCTCTCACGACTGTTGAGTTTGGAAGAAGGGCAGTTCAGGCTGCTATGTCCTCTTCTAATTAAACATTTATTGTTAAGCATTATCCCACCCATGTCAGCTAGTTATTTATCACAGGTATGCTGCCATGGAGGCACCAGAAAAACTGAAAATTGTATCATACTTACCAGTAATTTTCATTTCCTGGTGCCTATCCATGGCAGCATACGCTCCCACCCTCGGTATTCTATATTGCGGAGAATGTTGGGGGAGGGACTATTCCTTTAATTTATGCTATTCCCTAGTCCTGAAGGAGGAGTCGAGGCGGAGCTCTATCACAGGTATGCTGCCATGGATAGGCACCAGGAAAGGAAAATTACTGGTAAGTATGATACAATTTTCCATTTTCACACTTATACGACTTATACCACGATTTTAGACAGCAAAATTGTATGACAAGTAATTCTTCATGATTTTAAATGACTACCATTCATACTGGCATGACTTTAAGTCGTGCCGACTTCAAAGCAGTTCCTGCATTATTTTGTTTCTGAAGTCGGATCAAAGTCGGATTCTGTATTAATAGATCTGACTTTGGCATGCGACTTGTACACGACTTGTGCATGAAGGGGAACTCCATGCCAATTTTTTTGGTCTGGTATAGATTTTAAGGGGAACCCCCACGACGGAACAATGACGTGGAGTCCCGCCCAAAATCCGTACCAGACCGGTCAGGAAAGGTGGGGACAAGCAAGCATGGAGAAGGCACTGGAGAGCGGGAAAAGAGAGTGGAGAGTCGGAAAAGACCCCTGAATTTGGAAGAAGACCCCCGAAGTCGGAAGAAGACCCCCAAAGTCGGAAGAAGACCTCTGGAGCTGCCTAATAAATGACTTTAGAAACCTGCGTAGTGTGTTATTTTTTCTTGAAACTTTCCCTACCGGGTGAATGGGTAGGGGTACGATATATACAATCAAAAGCAACCATATAAAAAGCGCTATTTAGGGCCAAGTCTTGTGCGGACTCAATAAACAGGCCAAAATCAATAAATAACTATCGATTTAATGTTGCCATAAATGTTTTTAAAAAACAATACAATCCTCCGTTGCATGGAATCAACAATCAGCTTGCTTGACACTAGGGCAGGGGTGTCCAAACTTTTTTCAAAGAGGGCCAGATTTGATGAAGTGAACATGCGTAAGGGCAGACTATTTTGCCCGACATTCTTTAAACCATTAAAATTCGGTCTAAGTGTGTTCGTCCGAGCAACTAATACACTGCCCAACAAGAATTCTCTTGCATTTGTGGCTGTGTGTGGTGAAGAGATGAGCTTGGGCGTGTTATTTGGATATACTGTATATATTTCTTTTGTGGCCCCAACGAATCCCAGAGCGCCGTTTAGGACTAAGGATGAGCTTAAGCGTGTTATTTGGATATACTGTATTTATTGGCGTATAACACGCACGGGCTTAGCATTGCCATGAATGCAGCCTCACCATTACCATGAATGCAGCCTTACCATTGCAACCAATGAAGCCTCGCATGTGCCACCAATGCAGCCTCACATGTGACACCAATGCAGCCTCACATGTGCCACCAAGGCAGCCTTACATGTGCCACCAGGGCAGCCTAACATGTGCCACCAGGGTAGCCTTACCATTGCAACCAGTGCAGCCTTACCATTGCAACCAGTGCAGGCTGATTATTTGCCCATTTGACCATCTACATATATCCAAATCCCCAGGGGGGCTGTATTAAATCAGCAGGGGGGCCGCATTTGGCCCACGGGCCGGACTTTGGACATGCCTGCACTAAGGTGATACCTTTTGGAGGCACGCAATCCGTCAGATGGTAGAAAGGTATGCTGCGGTGGATGGAAACCTCATATGTCCTCTATACCGCAATTTTGGCCCAAGTCTTGTGTGGACTCAATAAACAGGCAAAAATCAATAAATATCGATTTAATGTTGCCATAAATGTTTTTAAAAAACAATACAATCCTCCGTTGCATGGAATCAACAATCAGCTTGGTTGACACTAGGGTGATACCTTTTGGAGGCACGCAATCCGTCAGATGGTAGGAAGGTATGCTGCGGTGGATGGAAACCTCATGTGTCCTCTATACCATTCCCACAAGTAGGAAGAAGGAGGAAGCCAATGGGCAGTGTGAGCGGGCTCCAATTAAACCACGAAGGGTGCGGGACTTCCTGGGCATGACATCTAACAGCTCCCAGATTCTAATAGGCCCCCCACTCACAGACCCTGACAACCAACGACCAGGGTTGTCGGGAAGGGGCCCTTGTCCTCATCAACATGGGGGCAAGGTGCTAAGGGGTGGGGGGCACAGCACCCACCCCCCCATGTTGAGGGCATGCGGCCTGGTACCACTCAGGAGGGGGGGGGCGCTCGCTCTTCCCCACCCCCTTTCCTGACCGACCGGCCGGGCTGGTGAGTGAGTGAAAAACGTATATAGCACAGCACATGCAAACTAAATCGCGTCTGGGCGCTCGTTGTTTCTTTCTCCTTTGTCATCAAAAGAGATGAGTTTTGATCTTGCTTCTAAAGGCCAAGTGGTTCTCCTCCAACCGAATGCTGGTTGGTAAAGCATTCCATAGTCTGGGGCCTTGGACCGCAAATCTTCTTTCTCCATTGGACTTGTGTCTGGCTTTGGGTATCTGGAGCAGATTTTCGTTGGTGGATCGCAGAACGGGATTGGAGTTGTGAGCTTTTAGTTTTTCGCATTGATATTGGGGGGCCTTTAAAAGCAATTCTGTCTTTTATTGGCAACCAATGAAGGGTTCTCAGTGAAGGTGAGATTGATTCCCAGGGTTTTATCCCAGTCACAAGTCTGGCGGCCATATTTTAAACAACTTGCAGACGAGCGATTTGATACTTTGGGAGTCCAAGATAAAGGGCATTGGCATAGTCCAGTCTGGAGTTGACAAGACTGCTATGTCTTCTTTTGGAATAAAAGGAATAAGTCTGCGTAGTAGGCGCAGCAGATGGTGAGAACCACTGACTACTGACCCTATTTGTGCATCCATTGTCATGTGGGTGTCGAAGATGACTCTGATAAAATATCCTATTGGCCACTATAGTCCCATAACCTGACGAAGGACCATGCCCGACACGCGTTGTAATGACTTTAGTTAGCTTAATCTGGTTCCAGCCACCTCCGTCCGGCTACTCAGCCGATCCATCCAGCTGATCTGTGTCTACAGCCGCTCCGTTTACTCCTCAGCATAGACCACCCACTAGTGTGCTTCCATCCCACCATATCCAGGCTATCACCAACGCTGGCTCCAAGCCTCGTTCTGAACCTGCTGTTGCGATCCAGTTTGTCGTCACTACCAGGAAGCCGCTGCAAGCAGTGTCCCACGCTGCGCAGCGTTTACACATCGTCCGTATACACGGCATGACCGCTCATCCATCTCTGCTGGCAAGTTGCTCCCTTTGGGTCTGGTAAGGCTGTTTTGTACACTGAGACTTTCCAACCTGAGTATCACACACCTCTCTCCTCTCCCTCCCCCTGCCAGAGGAGCTGTGCCTGTGATTTCAAGCAGACTGTTTGGCTGACTGATTGTTCCATCTATACACAGACCTAGCTGATTATATTACGGAGGACTGCTGGTATTTAAAGTGTTTTATCGCAATAAATTATTATTTGATTTCATCATTGCTTGGACACATATAATTCTTGATGTAGCGCTGAATATATGGACTTTTTGTTTTGTTTATATTCCCTTCACATCACTCCGGATGTGCTTCCCCATATAAACTGCTTTTCAAGATTGGGCAAAATCATTACAAAAAGCCCTGCATAGTTTTATCCGAAATTAACTTTTATAACACTTGTTTTTAGAGGCATGTGTGGGCCCACATACTAGTTGCTGCAGACCTAATCCTTCCAAGTGGTCAATGCAGGCGTCGGCAACGGGATCCTGTGAGGAGTTGGCCCAGAGGTTGAAATCCCCGAGCAGCAAAAGGTGTTTGCTGTTTAGGGTGTAAGTGGAAATGAATTCTGTCAAAGGTGAGAGAAGCTGCGATTTTGGACCCGGCGGTCTATAGCAGAGTAGAATACGGATGGTCTCCTGGGGATTAGTTTTAGTTGCAGAGTGAGGGTTTCCATGAATGGAAGTGGGTTTTGAAGGACTGGTTTAGTGATCATGGGGTGAGTCTTGTGGATCACTGCCAGGCCTCCTCCTCTTTGCCCCACTCTGTTTTCTGTTATAATGTGAGAGTTTTCAGGAAACAGTTCTCCTAGAATAGTGTTCCAGTCTGCTGTAAGCCAGCTTTCTGTGATAATGAGGCAGTCTAAATTGTTTTGTAGAATGAAATCATGGATTTCTTGACAATGTTTTACTGGCGATTTAGTATTGACCAAAGCGCATGATATGGGCTTAGGTTGGGGTAGATGTGTGTAGTTTTTGGCTGTCGATCGTCTGTTGATTAACAGTTGTTCATTCCTTAGAGTTTGTTTGGTGATGGCTGGTAATATAGAGGCGAATCGCTTTAGGCCCCAAATGATTTCTGCAGAGTATCTAAGATTTGACATAATTTCAGAAAGACACAGGGGGGGGGGGGTGATTTTGACCGGGGGGTGATTGATGATAATGGGAAGGGAAATATCCAAGCGGGTTCCCCTCTCTTCAACCTTCCCTCCCTGTTTGATCCAGAGGAAGGCAAAAAACCCTTCGCCGTGCTATACCAATCTGCAGTGGTAAGGGAAAAAATTCCTTCCTGATCCCACATCGGCGAACCCTGGATCAAGCACTAATAGTGATGGTTCCTGGGTTGAGGGGTTGGACCTGAGGATAGGGGCAATGGGAATGGGGGTTACGTCTCAGCAGTATCAGAGTAGCTGCTGGGTGTAGCAAGATGGCTCGTCGGCTGGGATCGTGTGGCTAGGATTTGCATTCCGGTGGTGGAAAGGAAGGGGGGTCAGGTCATCCAGGGAGATGGCGGAGATCCTCCTGGGAGAAGAAGGGGGTTCGGAGAGGTCTGAGGGGGATTGGAGCTGTGCCTGCGCGGTGTGCTACTAGGCCGCCGCTGAAGCCGCGGACTTTCCTCGTTGCAATCGCCGCGAAAATTGACCGGGCCAAGTATGGGGGTGGGCCGGAGAGGCGGCTTATCCTGAAAAGGACGGCCAGCGAACTTGCCCAAGGGGAGGTGGACAGGGGGTTAGATAGGCCTGAGAGACCCGGGCCTTACCTTGCCGATGATTTTCTGGCGGGGAGGGAGGCCCAGGGGGAGGAGGAGCGGTTGTTCATTGTGCCCAGCTGGATCCTGGATGCTGGATATTGGATGCAGGGGGTGGGTGAGCCTGCCTGCCTGCCTGGAGCTATGGGAACGCACGTCCTACTCCTAGGAACGTATCCCTGGTCGAGCTCCTGATGCTAATCCGTGGATCCACTAGGGGGAGTGATCCGTGCTTGGTCACCCAGATAAGGGTCTGGTATGGGTTTTGGGGGGGACCCCATGCCGTTTTTTCGGCGGGGGTTCCCCTTAAAACCCCTACCAGACCAATGGGCCCAGAATGCCAATGAAGAGGGAAACCATCCTGTAAAATCGCACGACTATGAAGTCGCATAAGTGTGAAAGGGGCCTTAAGCAGATTTCTTCAAGCCTTTAAAGCCCTCTTCAGCTCCTGATTGGCAATGTTATACACAGATCTTACTGTGTGTGGTGATTTGCATTGCTTATAAAGTGGGTATAGAAAAGAATCACCCCTCTTTAAAATAATCACATTTTGTTGCTTTGCAGCCTAAAATGAAGACAGACACAGTTTTTGTTTGATCCAGCTGTATTTACTAGTGCAACTTATAACATCCAAGTGAAAGATATAGCACCAAACTGTCAGGGAAAAAAAAGAGTTGGAAAAGGGATCACCCCCTTTATGACAACATTGTGTTGGACCACATTTTGCTTTAATAACAGTCTTTAGTCTGTTGGGATATGTCTCTCTTAACTTTGCACATTGGGGGCCAGATTCTCAAAAGAGATAAGACGGTGTATCGCAGGAAACACCGTCGTATCTCTGTTTTTTTTTTACTGGGTATCTATGCGTGTGATTCATAGAATCACTTACGCATAGATACAGTGAAGATCCGACAGGTGTAAAACATTTACACTGTCGGATCGTAGATGTAATTACTTTCCTGGCCGCTAGGTGGCCTTTACGTTGTTTTCTCATTTGCCTATGCAAATGAGCCTAATACGCCGATTCCCGAACGTTTTTACGCCGCCCCGTCGTCGTTTACGTCATTTCCGTAAGTGTAAACCTACCCCTGCTATATGAGGGGTTCCGTTGTATGCCATGTTAAGTATGGCGTTGGGTCAGCGTCTTCTTTTTCCGTCGGTTACGTCGTTTTACTTAGTCGTTCGTGTCGTTTTTCACGTCGGAACTGGAAACTGCGCACTGGGCTTTTTTCCCGGCCGGCGCATGCGCAGTTCGATCGACGTGGGGGCGCGCTGAATTTAAACACAATAATACAAATACAATACAATAATTTGATGGTATTTTGCCCACTCTATTTTCCTTATATCCTGACAAGGGCTCCAGACCCTGCTGCAGGGAAACACCCCAAAAACAGAATATTACCACCTCCAGGCTTTACTGTAAGAATAGTGTTATTTGGATGGTGAGCTGTATTGAATTTCCGCTAAACATATAGTTTCGTGTTGAGTCCAAATAATTAAATTCTAGACTTATCTGACCACCTTAAACACACCTTGAAGATTCTGGAAAAGTAGTTATGGTCAGATGAGACCAAATTGAATTATTCCTAAAATTGTTATATTCTTATATTATTACTGCTGAGGCACCTTATCAGTGGTGGCTGGTACTCAATATTTGGGGGGCAAACCAATGCCACACCCCTGCAGTAGTTTCATGGGTAGGCGGTGAGCACCCAACCCCCCCCCCCCGGCAGGGCCAGATTCCAGACAAGGCCAACAAGGCCAGGCCTCGGGGCGGCAGTGGGTGCAGGGGTGGCACTGCAGCTGAGAGGAGAGGACACTTTCATTTCGGGGCTCCCCCCCTGTCATGTCACAGAGGGTGAGAGGAGAGAAAACAGAGGGAAAAGGAGGTGAGATGGTTCTCAATGTAATTTTCGGCTGCAGCACTCCCCAATGATCAATGTAATTTTTGGCAGTAACATCCCCCCCCCCCCCCCCCCTGGTTCTCAATGTCATTTTCAGCAGCAGCACTCTCCCGCCTCTCAATGTCATATTCGGCAGCAGAACCCCCCCCCTGCTTCCCAGTGTCCTGCCGAAAAATTCCCATGGCGGATAATGTCCCCCCTGTACTGCGCAGGCGGGGCGGCATTGAAGGACCGGCCTTGGGGCGGCAAAGGGAGTAAATCCGGGCCTGCCCCCCAGGCAAGACAAACAATCAGAGGCCTCCTTACCTTAGTAAACAGGTGACCAGGGTCCATCCAGGGTAGGTCTGCAGCTCCTCGCTGCTACACGTTTTGGGGCCATTGCTTCTCCTCCCGGCCAAACAGGACAGGAGGAAAATAAGGAAGACAATAGGGAATATTAATTTGCTATTGTCACGCAACTTGGTGGGCTTAGGGCGCAGATCTCTTCTCTAATCATGTGCTTGAAAAAAAGGAAAAATCGATGTGTGTGGCTCTCTGCATGTAGATTAGAGGCCAGGAGCATGATTTAGTGGGGCGGCACTCCTACACCCCGTATTGACCGGCCGCCGCTGTACCTGCTGGTCCACAGTTACATTGACGGAGATACTGGGTGAGGTACTTTTAAATATGCCAGTAAACTTATCACTGCAGGGAACCTGTCTTTTTTTTTTCATGCTGTGCATGCATTTATCTGTGTTTTGCACATACCCACAGTATGTATGTGCACTCAGGGGGCACTTGATGGCATAACCTTCATGGAAAGATAAGAATCTCACAATACAGACCAGAGACCAGGAATAGTGTTACCTTTATCGAATTTGAATTGTTATTTTGATTAATTGTTTTCCATGTAGAATATAGCTCATGCAGCAAAAATGCGCACGACATACATTCTGCAGTTAGATCAGGCTTCTCTGACTCATAAAGTCTGCCATTAACTTTGTATGAAAACAGAAATACTGAGTCATACATATATTTGAAGACTTTCGGCATCCCAAATGTGACAAAAAGCCATCTGTCAAATAAGAAATAGTGGGAAAAATCTTTTTTAGGTGAATATAGCCTAAAACAAGATTTACTTCTGCAGCAATTGTTTTACAGATCAATTAAAAACACAATGCAATCTTGTACTTCTAGAGATGTTGAGTTAGGCCCGGCACACGGCAGAGATTCTCGGCAGAAACCAGCGAGAAGCTCGCTGGGATCCTCATTCTGCCGTGTACGGTTTCGGCGAGCATCCCGTCGGGAAAGCCGTCGAGCCAAAATAGAGAGCAGGTTCTCTATTTGCTCGATGGCCCGTCGGGCTGGTCGCCGAATCTGACGGCCGGGCGAGAACCTCGACGGGCGGAACGATGTGTTCCGCCCGTCGAGGTTCTCGTACGTGTGTACGGGGCCTTAGAAGGGGAATATATAGTATCATACCAAAAAATATGTGTCAAGCCAAAATATAGCAGATGCTCTATAATGTTGAACAGAGCAGTTACCTTTCATAGGCAGTTTACTAGTGTAGGTAAGACATATGCCATGTCTGTGACATGTGCCGAGCTGTACACCTGGTCATAATTGTCACAAACTCGAAACTCACCAGCAACAGAATCAGGAGCTCCTACAGCATGTAGCACCTCCTTGCAGTGGATGGTTAGGTCAGTTTCTGCACCAAGGCTTGGAGTAAAAGTTTTCAGTGATGGTGGTGCTAGACCCAAAATACTATCCCTCCAGTTAACTATATTGTTAAGGTTCCTCATTAAAGTCAGCCCTAAGGCCATGTCAGGAATCACATGGTTACATACTTACAAGAGGCTTTTCCTCTTCCAGTATTCCAGGTCTAGTTTTCAGGGGGTTCTGACAAAAATCTGAAACCCATGAGACATAGGGGGTCTGGGTCACTAGGTGCATGTACCCAGGGGAACCGATCTTACCACCACCAAGCATATAGAATTCCCTCCGTTAAGCCACCATTTATTCCTAACTCAAATCGCTTACAATATTCACTTTCTCCAAATATATATATAGAAAGTATACCTGACTAGCCCAGCACCTTTTATTCAGTTGTCTAAACCAGGGATCCTCAAACTACGGCCCTCCAGATGTTGTAGAACTACACATCCCATGAGGCATTGTAACACACAGACATGACTAGGCATTATGGGAATTGTAGTTCCTGAACAACTGGAGGGCCGTAGTTTGAAGACCCATGGTCTAAACCATTATCCGTTTATTGCGTAAGACACCTGCCAAGCCAAACTTGGCTTACCTCTACTGATAGCCTTCACTGAACACGAGGCACCATTTTGTTAAATTATTCACTGAACTTACTTGCATAGATGTACAGCTGTGGCCAAAAGTTTTGAGAATGGCACAAATATAATATTTTCACAAAGTCTGCTCCTTCAGTGTTTTTGGATATTTTTGTTAGATGTTACTCTAATATACTGAGGTATAATTCCAAGCATTCCAGAAGTGTCAAAGGCTTTTATTGACAATTACATTAAGTTTATGCAATGAGTCAATATTTTCAGAGTTGACCCTTCTTTTTCAAGACCTCTGTTATTCACCCTGGCATGCTGGCAATCAACCTGTGGGCCACATCTAGACTGATGGCAACCCATTCTTGCAGAATCAATGCTTGGAGTTTGTCAGAATTTGTGGGGGTTTTTTGTTCACCCGCCTCTTAAGGATTAACCACAAGTTCTCAATAGGATTAAAATCTGGAGAGTTTCCTGGCCATGGACCCAAAATTTGATGTTTTGTTCCCCAAGTCACTTAGTTATCTCTTTAGCCTTATGGTGAGGTGCTCCATCATACTGGAAAAGGCATTGTTCCTCACCAGACTGTTCTTGGATGGTTTGGAGAAGTTTCTCTCGGAGGATGTTTTTGTCCCATTCTTTATTCATGGCTGTGTTCTTGGGAAAATCTGTGAGTGAGACCACTCCCTTGGCTGAGAAGCAACCTCACACATGAATGGTCTCAGGATGCTTTACTGTTGGCATGACATATGACTGGTGGTAGTGCTCACCTTTTCTTCTCCGGACAAGGGTTTTTCCAGATGCCCCAAACAATTGGAAAGGGGATTCATCAGAGAAAATGACTTTACCCCAGTCCTCAGCAGTCCAATCCCTGAACCTTTTTCAGAATATCAGTCTGTCCCTGATGTTTTTCCTGGAGAGAAGTGGCTTCTTTGCTGCCCTTCTTGAAACCAGGCCATCCTCCAAAAGTCTTTGCCTCACTGTACAAGCAGATGCACTCACACCTGCCTGCTGCCATTCCTGAGCAAGCTCTGCATTGGTGGTGCCCTGACCTCGCAGCTGAATCGCAGTGGAGATGGTCCTGGCACTTGCTGGACTTTCTTGGGCGCCCTGAATCCTTCTTCACAAATGCAGTGGATTAAGTTCATTTTAATGGCAAAGAGGGACTTTGCTATTAACCTCCCTGACGGTCTTCCCGTGTGTGGAACGGGGTGAGATTTTAAAGCTACGATCGGTAACCCCGTGCCACACACGGACTTGCCTCGCTGGATGCAGAAAAAAGTTTACTTACCTTTTCTCTGCGATCCAGCGATGAATCCCCGCAGTACACGGCGGGCAGATGTCCGCCTGATGCTGTGTGTTCCGCCGATTCCCTTCCCTGCGAGCGTCGCGACGTAGGGGGGGGGAACGGCGCCAAATTTAAAAAAGTAAACAAACACTATACATACAGTACACTGTAATCTTATAGATTACAGTACTGTATGTAAAAAATACACACCCCCATGTCCCTAGTGGTCTGCCCAGTGCCCTGCATGTTCTTTTATATAATAAAAACTGTTCTTTCTCCCTGCAAACTGTAGATTGCCCATAGCAACCAAAAGTGTCCCTTTATAGCAAAAATTGTTTTAGAGCAGCTAAAAAACAGCGATAATAAATCAGAATCACTTGCAGAATTTAGCGATAGCGATTTGTGGGGAAATTCGTCATAAAAAAAAAAAAATAATGACAGCAAAAATTCTGCAACTGAGCAAATTTCAGTGATTTTGATTTGATTACATTATTGAATAATTTTTACTATAATTATATTATTATTTGTTATAATTTTTTATAATTATTTATTATATTATAATTTTTAATAAGAAAAAAAAAAAATCATACCCAGGATGCCTATTAGACTCTTGTTTGGATAGATTTCAGTGAGTTATTCCTAAGAATTATAAGCCTACAGTATAAAACGCCAAATTCCCTTGCAAATAATGGTACCGCTTTTAGCACCTAAAATCTTAAAGAATCATACCGCCAGGGAGGTTAATAGCAATTCATCTGATCACTCTTCATAATATTCTGGAGTATATGTAAATTGCCATCATAAACACTGAAGCAGCGGACTTTGTGAAAATTAATATTTGTGTCATTCTCAAAACTTTTGGGCATGACTGTACACATTTTAAAATGTTATCGGTAGACTTTACAAAGATATGGCAGAGTATTCAATGAGCATTTAAGATTTTCATATAATTCATTCCAGAGCCAGGTGAGGCAGGAGGGGTGCTACAGTACTTAAAGAGGAGTTCCACCCAAAAAAACAACTTTAGCTTAATCCCCTCCCCTCCCCCTTACATGCCACATTTGGCATGTAATTTTTTTTGGGGGGGGGGGGAGTGGGGGCTTCAGTAGGAGTGGGACTTCCTGTCCCACTTCCTGCTTCCGCCGAGGGGCTGGTTAGGCGATTAAGCCTTAATCGCCTACACCAGCCCCTCCCTGTAGGCGATCACATGGGACACTGACAGGTCCCATGCGATCGCCTCTCCAATCAGCGGCGAGCCGCGCCGCGCGCGCATGCGCAGTGCGGTTCGCGCATGCGCAGTGGGTGCCCGGCCCTGAAGCCGAAGGCTGTCACGGCTGGGTGCCCACAGCCGGGATGGAGACGCCGGCTGGGGAGGGGGGGAGAGGAGCGGAGCCCCGGTCGGCGTGTCGCTGGAACGCAGGAGCAGGTAAGTGAGTGTTTATTAAAAGCCAGCAGCTACACTTTTTGTAGCTGCTGACTTTTAATAAACACAATTTTGGGCTGGAAGACCCCTTTAAAGATTGTTTTCTTCCTACATTGTTGTAAGTTTCTTCTCTATTCCCATCTAAGGTTCCAGCTTAGCTACACTTCAGCTTTACGCCAAAGGGGGAAAGCATAAGCACACACTCTGTGTCCTACATCCTTCCTTTCTTGGACTCTTCATCCCCACCCTCTGTAAGGTAAACCGTATTCCTAGCGCTAGAAAAACAGTGCAGACTTGTGCTTGTGCTCATGTGCGTGCACATTGCGCACATGCTAATTTTTATGAGCAATGGGACAATGTTAGATATACTGTGCCAGTTCGTCACACGCATATTCATGCTCATACCAATTAGCGTGCGCACTTGGTGCCCAGTGACCTATTTAAACTGATATATCACTATCAGCAGTTGCTAAATGGTCTTTAGCTTGTTCTGGTGTTCCTAAAACCTGATCCACTGTTCCACTGTATCTGCTTACCCATGTATGACCCAACTTGCTTTTGGACTTCACTTCTGCTCCTGCTTAGTTATGTTTACCTAACTACTCTGACCTCGGCCTGTTTACTGGACTTGTCCTGCCTTCTGACTCTGTACTGCTTTGCCTGGCTTTTACTGACCGTTGCCTGTCTTCTGGACTTGCTTTGCTTGCTGATTCGGTTCCTCACTGCCCGGTTGTTCCTGGTCCTGCTTCCGTCTCCTGTTCTGGGGCCAAGCTGCTCCTGTATCCTTCTCCGAGGACTTTGACTGCCAGCTCTACCTATTTACGGAGTGGACATCAGCAGCCAGTTACTACAGCACTCATGCCACTCCTTGCCCTTACACTCTCTGGCCCAGATTCACAGAGCGATTACGCCTGCGTAACAGGAGATGCGCGGCGTAAGTCTAAATGTGCGCGTGCGTTTCGATGCACGCCATTCCCAGAACGAGATACACAAGAAATCTACTTTTTTTTTGTCCAGCGTAATTTCGTTAGACAGGTGCATTCGTCCACGCAAAACTGCGCTAGACAGACCATTGATTTGCTAGTCAAATATGCTAATGAGGGAGGATCCACAAAAGAACATTGGGGCAGCGCAGGCTACGCGCTGTGCGCAACAGCAAAATGTCCTGTCTAAAATTAGACCATATAAAAGCTGGTCTAAAAAGAGAAAAATCGTCTACATGTCAGATAAAGCAACACTGTTAGTGAGGAGCTGAGCAGTCACACGTGTTGCACAACAATCTGTATGCCAACATGCCAGGGGCATCGTCGCGCATAGCTATACTACTGACTTTAGATGAGCAAAGAAGGATGAGGGCACGGAGGATGGCACGGGAGAGGATATACCACACACGCATAGACCTGTTTGGCATGAGTGATTGTGAGGTGTATCGCATCTTCAGATTCACCCCTCATGCCATCCTGGAATTAACCACAACCCTGCAGGAGGACATCACCAGCCCAACACAACGCTCACATGCAGTGCAGCCACTGGTCAAGGTCCTGGCAACACTCCATTTCCTTGCCAGTGGCTCTTTTCAGCGTACAAGTGGAGTGGTGGCTGGGATGTCACAATCCTCCGTGAGCAGATGTGTGCACCAGGTTGTCCCTGCAATCCTCAGAAGCATGGCCAACCAAATCATCAAACCCACCACTGAGGACCTGCGGCTGAAGGCAATGACAGATTTCTACAGAATTGCCAGATTCCCACGCACCGTGGGGGCCATTGATTGCACACATGTGGCACTCCAGCCCCCCCAGGAGACAAAGCACATGTACCGCAATCGGAAGCATTGGCATTCCATCAACGTACAGGTGATAGTCGATGCCCAAGGCCTCATATGGCAAGTCCGTGCCAAACACCCAGGGTCCAGCCATGACAGCTACATATACAATCAGAGCCCCATCCAAATGGAATTCGATCAGAACGTGTATGGGGACACCTGGCTGGTTGGTGAGTGACATGGGTGGCAGGCATGACTGTACCCCCCCATGATGCACACATCACAAGGGGCACATGCATGACTAACATCCTCCTGTCTTTTCCCTTACAGGTGACTCTGCATATCCACTGGGACCCCATCTCATGACTCCTATCCGGAACCCCCAAACCCCAGGAGAAGAAAGATACAATCAAGCCCACGCCCAAACACGTGCAGTGGTGAAGCGCACCTTTGGCCTCCTGAAGTCACGTTTCCGATGCCTGGATAAGTCTGGGGGGACCCTGTTGTATTCCCCAAACTTTGTGTGCCATATCATCGGTGCCTGTTGCCTGCTGCACAACTTCGCAGTGAGAAAGGGCCTGCAGATTGACCTACGTGATGACCTGACCCCTGAACCAGACAATCCCCCCCTAACCGAGGTTACCCCGTCTTTTGAGGGAAGAGTAGCCAGGAGCCAGCTCACATTATGCATCTTTGCACGTTAAACCCACACATTAATCAAGGCACAATGAGAATGCATGCATGCACACAACTGTGGTCCCTAGCACACACACCCCACATCCTCATCAAATTGGATTGGCACCAGTCCACCATGCAGGACTTGTGAGCAGCAACGCCATGCCAAGGCTCCAATTATGTCACTGTACATTCATACACCATTCACACGGACCTGGGGATCACTTCTCCACCAAAATTGAGGGTGACACCCCTTTTCCGGCAGGAATGTCACCCCCACATTTAAACAGCATTCACAACTTAAAAAAAAAAAAAAATAACCAGCAAAATCAAAAATTTTCCAGGAAAAAAAAAAGGCCCAAAAAAAAGGGGAAAAACAAATTAGTGCCCTTGACGTGAGCCACGCCTGGGGCACCCCCGGCCACGGCCCCGGCTTCTTTGGGGAGACTCATGGGGGAGGGGGTAAACCAGGGAAGGAGGAGCAACCCCTGGTCTCTGCCCACCTGGCGGCCTGCCCTCCAAGGCCACGGCTATTCTGTCCAGGGCAGCAGCTAGTGTTGCCGTGTTGGCCTGGATAGCCTGGGTGAGGGCCCTCACATCCTGCCCAACGCCTGCTGATGTAGTCTGCAGGTCGTTAAGGCCGTTTGTGAAAACCCGGGAGTGGCAGTCCAGGTTCCCAAGCGTATCCTTGATGGAGGACAGGCTCTCCTCCATCCGCACCAATGTCTGGCTGACCTGTCCCAGATGGCGGGTCTGGAGGAACTGGTCCCTTCTCAGAGTGGCGGGCAGAAGATCGGTCTTCTGGGTCGCCTTCCTGCCTCCAGCTGATGCTTGTGGCCGGGGAGAAGGGGAGCCCCTTGGGAGTGGAGCCATGTTGGGGGAGGAGGGGGGGGGGCTCCCCCTTAGGGAGGTCTGGCTGCTGCCAGCCAGAGGGGAAGAGTCCTCCAAAAACAATAGTCCAGTGCCTGACATGGACTCCTCCTCCTCCTCAAACTCCTCCTCCTCCTCTTCAACCTCCTCCGCGGACTCCAGCCTTGTCGGGGGGGCCTCATTAGGCTGCTGTCCTGGGGATGGTGCGGTCAGGCCATATGGCCCGGCACCCTCCTGCACATCTGTGGATGACACAAAACATTCACAGGTTGGAGGATCCACACACTTGCCACATATTCCCTTTCACCCCCTCCCCCACACATGCTACACACCTGATAGGGCCAAAAAACCTTACCTGGCATCACGCCTTCATGACTTGAGTCATAGCCCTGCAGGCCCTCCACTTCTTGCCTATGAAAGGTCTGGGCCACCGCACGCTCCTCTGCTGTCAGCCTAACACGGCATGATGGGCCCCCTCCTGTAACCCTGGCATGGGCAAGCATTTTGGCCAGCTTCTTTTTGACCAGACGCCGGAGGTCATTTATCTTTTTCTCAATCCCAGACCGGTTCCGTGTCTCCCCCTCTCCCGCTGAATTCACCTGGTCAGTGATCATGTCCAAAATCTCTCTCCTCCTGGCCGGGGTGGTGTTGGCACTGTCCGGGCCGTGGAGGAAACGCCCATAGTCGGAAATGGCCTGGGCAAGAATTTGTTTCTCCTTTAAAGAAAAATTTAATTTCCTCTTCCTCTCTGTCATACTCTAACCAAAAATCACTCCCAGTCAAAAAAAATCACATACAAAAACAAGCACGACCAATCAAGCAAGAAAACAAACAAACAGAAAACTATCAAACAAAAATTCTCACAAACACTCAGCTAAAAGCAGTCACAAAAACAAACAGGAACAATCAAGCAAGAAAACAAACAAACAGAAAACTATCAAACAAAAATTCTCACAAACACTTAGCAAAAATCACTTTCAAATATCTTCTAACAAACACTAGATCACACAGTACACAAATCTGACAAATACAAATCACAACGCAACTAACAACAGAACAAAAGCACTTTGCTATATGGGAAGGGAAACAAAGGGATGTACTTTTGCAATGGAAGTGCGTTTGTTTGTGTCTATTTTTGCTGTCTGCTTCAAGCACGCATGCGCGAGCCTGCCGGCCCTTCATTTGCATGGGGTCACGGCTCATTTTAATGTAACACGCCCACGTCCTTCCCAATTTGTATTACTCCGCCTTGTGCCTCAGAAATAACGTTGCGCAGGCGCTAATTTCTGCGTAAAAGCGACGAGAATAGGGTGATTGCGCGGCTACATTGCGCAAGTCTAACGTAAAGGCGGTGCGCTACGCCGGTCCAATAATGCGCAGATGTACCTGAATCTGGCCCTCCGTCTCCACCTTCAGGAGTGTTGTGCAGGAGGTGCAAGAAAGGCCTCCACAATGTTCCAGTCTTCACCAGGTATGCCTTAAAAAAGTATTCATACCCCTTGAAATTTTCCACATTTTGTCATGTTACTGTAGTCTTCAAATATTAGGTATAATAATAGACTTCATCCTTCATACCAATGTATAGTGTCTAGTATGATGTTAGTAGATTGTTCTCGCAGCAAAACCACCAGGCCCTCCAGAGAACGCATTTATTTCAACAACTACAATACAGAATAGTCCAACGTCCACAGATGATACAAAAAGAAGTCCAGCAGAGTAATTCAGATGTCTACCTGCGCCCCCATACTCCTACAGAGAGAATACAGGAGTACTTTCTCTCTGACAAGATGACTCTCTCTCTGACAAGATGAGCTGAATGTCAGCCTGTCTTAATCCTATATTGGTTTCATACTGGAGGGGGGTCAACCAAATGTTCCCATTGAATGTCTAATTACCATTAATAAACACTTTCTTATGTATGTCAGGAAGTACCAGGCCATCTCACATACCTAGGTTGTCTTAGATAAGATTTACACATCAAAGGGTCCTCTGTATCTTTTGATCCTTTGGCCACAAGATTTGGTCAGCAAACTTCCTTTGATGTGTAACCTCGAATGCCTAAATACCATACCATACATACTGTATAACACAATATTTTAAATACCAACACATCTATATTAATATTACTACATTCCCCCACTTGGATCGGTTCTAACTACTAGAACTGATCCATAACTCTTTGACTGCTCAACTGCTACCGCAAAGCAAACTTGTCGTCAAGGACAACCAAGTGTGGAAAACCATGGATCCCAACTGCTGTACTAGACGTGCCCAGGCCTGGCTTTGTTCCTGTTCTTTTGAGCGGCTGGAGTACATAGATGGCTGTGCTGCTACACACTCTGGAAACTGCCTGGTTCAATTGCAAAAATTTGAACCGGCCTGGAAGAGAATAATTCATGGAGAAGATTCAAGGGTCTGTGCATTAGGGGTCCCCTCATTCACTTGGCAAAAGCAAGTTCAGTGCTGGACACCCATCACAGGCTGGTGTGTGAACCTCACAGAAGGACTGTTAACAATTGGAGAGGAAGACATTCGAGCTAATATCCAGATGAATCAAGTATCTATGGACATTGAGCAAATTGATCTTGGCAAATGGGACTCTATGATTTCTCCTTTATTTAAGAAAATACCACCACTTACAGTTGAATTGGATACATTATTTAAGAGGGATAGTAGGAAAATTATAGAATTACAGGAACTGGTGAAGGAAAACCTCATCAGTTCTAGTAAAATTACTAAGGAATTTCAGGAGCCTTGGTGGAGCATACCCAATAACACTTTTACTCACCCGCTATTGAGAACACTTTCCATAATTTTTGTGTTTATTCAATTTGTATTAATATGTTTTTTGTTTGGTTTATATTGTTGTGGTAGAAGACAATTAAGAATAATTCAGAAAAGTAAGGAAGACCTAGATATGGCTTCAATCTTAAGAGCCAGGGAGGTCTGAGCGGTTTGGTTGTTTGAGTTATGGATCAGTTCTAGTAGTTAGAACCGATCCAAGTGGGGGAATGTTGTAGTATATGTAGTGATGTGTTTATGTATGTATGTATGTATATATATATATATATATATATATATATATATATATGTATATATATATATATGTATGTATGTATATATATATATGTTATACTGTATTATGTGAGTAAGAGATTGAACAGGCTAAATCTTAGTAACCTGTAATTGCATTACACATCAAAAGATACTTCCATTGTCCATTGCCTCTTTCACATCAGACCTGTAATTCACGTTAAGAGACGCTTGTCTGGTGTCAAGTAGCCAACTGGACAGGATGAGCTCTTGCTTACACATCAAACAGATACTTGTCCATTATCAAATGGACAAAAGAGAAGGATATAGGAAGTCCTCTTTCACATCAGACCTGTAATTCACATTAAGAGACGCTTGTCTATTGTCAAATAGTCAACTGGACAGGATGAGCTCTTGCTTACATATAAAACCATTTCTTAGGCCACAAGTAATCTAATCACTTATTAAAGAGAGCTAATTGGTATGCAAGGATGTATACTAGTTGGCTCCCTAATACTAATTGGTGACTCCTGCTGGGAGTAACAATTACCTGACACTCTGCAAGACAGGAAGTGGTTCCTGTCTTTCAGATCAAAGACGACCAATCAAATTGTCAGCTATTCAGTGAAAAGCATATTTATTCTGTAAGTGAGTTTTGACATTGAGCTCATCTTGTCAGAGAGAGAGTCATCTTGTCAGAGAGAAAGTACTCCTGTATTCTCTCTGTAGGAGTATGGGGGCGCAGGTAGACATCTGAATTACTCTGCTGGACTCTGCTGGACTATTCTGTATTGTAGTTGTTGAAATAAATGCGTTCTCTGGAGGGCCTGGTGGTTTTGCTGCGAGAACAATCTACTAACATCATACTAGACACTATACATTGGTATGAAGGATGAAGTCTATTATTCTAAATATCTGAAGACTACAGTTACAACCAAAAACATAAATGTATTTTATTGGGGTTTTATGAGATAGACCAACACAAAATGGCACATAATTGTGAAGTTGAAGGAAAATGATAAATGGTTTTCAATTTGTTTTTACAAATAATTATCTGATGGGTGCATTTGTATTCAGCCCCCTTTACTCTGATACCCCTAACCAAAATATAGTGGAACAAATTGCCTTCAGTTTACTAATTAGTAAATAGAGTCAACCTGTGTGTAATTTATTCTCAGTATAAGCCCAGGTTCACACTGGGTACGATTTAGTTCGATTTGAGATGCGATTTCACATGTGAAATCGCATCTCAAATCGGCGGCATTTGCCGTCAATTGCTGGCAATGACACTGTCCTAATCGGTGCGACGCCGCATCTGCGGCGCTGCACCGATTTCAAAAAGTAGTTCCTGTACTACTTTTTGCGATTTCAGGACGCGATTTACATTGACATCTGTGCAGAAACCTATCTATCAATCCTATCAATCCCACATCTGAAAATTGGAATATCATATCTGCAGCAGATCTCCAAGATATTAGCCTACTTACATGTGCATCCTACCATGTGAAATTGCAGGCAGTTACACAGCCTTGACCAACTTTGGTATCCCCCTGGTTTACTGCAGGAACATTAAAAATGGCTGCTGGGCCTCTGGGGCTCCTGCCTAGGTTGTCTTAAAGGGGTTGTAAAGGAATGTTTTTTTTCCCTAAATAGCTTCCTTTACCTTACTGCAGTCCTCCTTCACTTACCTCATCCTTCCATTTTGCTTTTAAATGTCCTTATTTCCTCTGAGAAATGCTCAGTTCCTATTCTTCTGTCTGTAACTACACACAGTAATGCAAGGCTTTCTCCCTGGTGTGGAGAAAGCCTCTTGAGGGGGGAGGGGGTCGAGCAGGCAAGTCAAGACACTCTCTACTTTGCAGATAGAGAAAGGAGCTGTGTGTTAGTGGGCGTCCTGACCCTCCTGCTCGCCCCCCCAGCAAAGTTTTATATACTATGCAACGTTTATCCTTGTTCTTTACTATGAGCTTCATGTAAATATTGCTAAACTTTGCATTTTTTTATCAGCTAATCTGCTTTTGGATGGTAGTATACTGAGCAAACTTTAAAATGTATCTGCTAAATCCAGGTATTCTAAAATCATACACAGGTGTGGCATTTTTTTTCTGCACGCTCCCTATAAACAGACACATTTGTTTTTTTGTTTTAGATTGAATAGGGCAGTGTTAGACTCAAGCAATTCCACTGCTGTCCGTCTCCATTAGGAAGATTTTCATTGACTTCCTGCTGCGGTGACAGTGGTCACTAGGAAATAAACTGAGGGAAAATCAGCCCAACGATACCAGAGACAGCAATACAAAACACCTTTTTAACAGAGTGCGAAGGGCTAGAATTCAGAAATGTATTGTCTGCTATTGAGGGCAATTTTCCTAATTTTCTTGGGGCAACAGAAAAAAAAAAGCTTTGGCTGGAGTTCTTTAAACAGAAATATTTTGACTCCACGGGCCCTGTATTATCAGGACCCGAATCTTCCGAATCTGGGTCACCTGATCGCTGTGATAGCCTCTGATTGGCTATCTCAGTGATTAGTCACTGTAAAGCCTACCCCATGTACTTAGTATATCTTTCCTGACAGACTCCATGGCAGCCTACGTGTGGGTTAATCCCGCCTCTCATACCTCATAGGACCCCTCTCCCATAAAGCTTTGCTTTTCACCATAGACTGTGTTCCTTTTTTGTCCTCCTCCTAGGACCGTGTTTGGTTTGTATTTTATAAGAAGCATGTCCCCTGATCCAAAATTCCTGGTGGTTTGAAGTCCACAAATCTCTGCTATTAGCAGGATGGACATATGCAAGGTCTGCGGTATTTCTTTTTAAAAGCTTTTGAGCCTATCATTGATAGGTAAGTAGGATTTGGCATTATATCCTGGCTACTAGCAGGAGGCCTCATGACCAGACCACACACTGTGAGCTGCGGTGGCTCCCGTCCCCAGGCAGGATCGTGGGACTCCTCGGTGGTAACGTATGTTTCAGCTTACCTTATGGCAGCCTGTTTATGTTTGTTGTCTGTCCTTTTCTCTTACAGCTATGGCCGCTGGAGCGCATTGCGTTCCAGCCTCGCCGCCTTCTGTCGGTACTGCGCATGCGCCGGTCTCGTTTTGCAAACGAGGCTTGGTCGCGCACGCGCGGTTCAGCTAGTTGGCCGCGATCGAGCAGGCGCGCCAGGTCTTTGGGGTGACGCCAGGCACAGCGCAGGCGCGTGACACGCACGGCGGAACGCGGTGACATCATCACGGGGCGGCAAGCTTAAATAGCTGTCAGGTACAGCTACAAAATGGCACAGTCCTAAGAGCACTGCATACTAGGCCCTGTCTTTTCAGTCCCAAGGTAAGAGTCGGCGCTGGTCACTGGCGTCTCATTCCTCCTCCATATATACCTTTCTATGCCTTACTGTTGTTGTTGTTTGGTCTTGCAGTGTTGTGCTCACTACCATGGATGTGTCACCGCCCCCCCGTGGCCAAACCTTATGCTGCAGGTAGGATGGAATTTATTTTCCCTCTACCTGTTTCTCAATGAGGTTTTGGTCATTTTAATTTAAGTATTGTATTTTATTTTATCTCCAGCCCCTCTAGGTCTGTTCCTCAGTTATTAGCACATGAAGATAATGATGATATTCGGTCTCAGCATCGTCATTCAAATTCTAGAAGCTCTAGGTCATCGTCTAAACATCATAGAGAGGGATCTAGATCCACATCTAGTCACCATTCTCACCGCCATTCCAGTCACTCTGGAAGGAAATCCTGTTGGGGTTGTAGAGCTCAGGTCCCAGAAGGAAAATCCCTCTGTGAGCCATGTTATTCCCGTGCTGTAAGGGAAAGAGGAGGTGAAGACCAGCAGGTAGAAGCCTTGGTCAGAAGAGTAGTCCAAGAATCTTTGAACGGCTCTGATTCCGTCCAAGCAGTTGTCCCTCCAGTTGATCCATCCCCAGTCCTTGTACAGGATACTCCTGAGGTTCCGGGGCCCTCTCAGCTTTACCGCTCCCCGAGCGTGTCCTCAGAGAGTGAAGAGGAAAATGTTAAATATGCAGCGGGCTTTGATTTTTCCCTAGTCCCAACCTTGGTGAAAGCAGTTAAAGACGCTTTAAAATGGGAAGATACAGTAGAAGCACCTTCTAAACAAAGGAAGTACTTTAAGCAACTCAAAAAAGACCGTCCAAACTTTCCCCTTCTTGGTGAACTTGGAGATGTTATTACAGAAGAATGGTCTGGCACAGATAAGAAAAATTCCTTACTTTCTAAAGTAGCAAAATTGTACCCATTCAAGAGCGATGAAGTGAGACATTTAGAGTCAGCCCCTTTAATTGATGCAGTCCTAATGAGACTGGTAAAACATGTCACTCTCCCTTTGGAAAACTCTGTTTCCTTCAAAGATGGCTTGGAGAGGAAGATAGACACGGATCTGAAACGCATCTACATTACAGCAGGCATGGCTTGTAAACCAGCCTTAGCCCTTGCAGCCTTGTCAAAGGCAATGGAGGCCTGGACAGATGAGATGGACTCCGTGTTGTCCTGCGCCTCTGAAGACTTGGCCAGAAGCATTCCAGTCCAAGAGTTAAAGATGGCCTCAGTGTTTTTGGGGGAGGCCTCCCTTGACCTTATTCGCCTAGTGTCTCGGGTTATGCTCTCCTCTGTTACTGCCAAACGTGCCTTGTGGCTACGGCCTTGGGTGGCTGACCCTGCCTCGAAACAGGCCTGGTGCAAAATACCCTTTTTAGGGTCCTCCCTTTTTGGGAATAAGTTGGACAGTGCCATTTCCCGGGCCACTGGGGGTAAGTCAAGCTTCCTTCCCCAGGATTGACGTCCGTATGGACAGAGACATTTTTTTTCCCAGGCAGGATCAAGATCGGGCAAGGGAGGCCCGCCGGTACAGACCTGGACGTGACTTCAGGAAAAACTGGAGGAAAAAACAGCCCTCCAGTCAAAGGTCCGCAAAAAGCCCTTCTTCTGGTACACGTGAGGCCCCTAAGTCCTTTTGATATAGGGTCGGCCCAGACGGAAAGAGTCGGGGCTCGCCTCCTTCAATTCCAGCACATCTGGGCAGCCTCGATAAAGGATTTCTGGTCCGTCAAGACCATATCTATAGGTCATTCTTGGACATTTATCGCCCCACCTATTCTGAAGTTCATTCCCACAACCATGCCCTGCTCAGAAGATAAAAGACAAGTCCTCTTGTCATACACAAGCTCACTTGTGGCTCAAGGTGCTGCTATACACGTCCCAACAGCCGAGAGGTTCCAAGGGATGTATTCACCACTTTTTCTGGTTCTAAAAAAGTCAGGTTCGTGGAGACCAGTGATAGATCTGACACATATAAACACCTTTATCAAGAAAGAGAAATTTGAGATGGAGTCGCTCCTCACGATCCGTCAAGCAGTTCAGCCAGGCGACTGGCTGGTGTCCATAGACCTGAAAGATGCCTACTTTCACGTCCATATAGCAGTGGAATTCCAAAGGTATCTCCGGTTTGCAGTAGGCAATGTCCATCTCCAGTTTACTTGTCTTCCATTTGGGCTCACAACATCGCCAAGAGTATTCTCGAAACTCCTGCTGGCAGTCGTGGCTCTGATCAGAATCAGAGGCATTCATCTGCATCACTACTTAGACGACCTGCTCAAAGCAAGGAGCAGCTGTTAACCCACAAAGACCTGGTCATATCCATTCTGACCGAATTTGGTTGGCTACTAAACAAAGAGAAGAGTCATCTAAAACCGACACAATCTCTAATCTTTCTCGGTGCCCAATTCGACACAGCTCTGAGTACCATCTCGCTGCCCCTAGTGAAAATCCCTGTAGTCCGGGACAGGATTCGTTGTGCTCTAGAAACACCTTTTCTCAAAGCCTCGCAATGCCTCAACATAATAGGTACCATGGTCTCCACAGTCCCTATGGTGAGATGGGCACAGTGGAAGATGCGACCCTTCCAGAAGGGTTTTCTCCAGCAGTGGGACTCGAAGTCACAAGTCCAAATGATTCGGATAACATCACACATGAGAGAGAGTCTTCCCTGGTGGCTACTTCGGAAAAACCTCCTCAATTGCCATTCTCTAGCCCCTGTTTCTTGGATCACAATCACATCGGATGCCAGCAACACAGGTTGGGGGGCTCTCTGCCTGAAGGAGGTAGCCCAAGGGAAGTGGGACTTCCCATCCCAGAAAGTCGTCTCCAATGTCCTGGAGCTTCGGGCAGCCCTTTGTGCTCTACATGCCTTCCTTCACCTGATAGAAGGGTCCTCAGTCCTCCTAAGGATGGACAACACATCCGCAGTGTCATACATCAAGAGACAGGGTGGCACTCGCAGTCTGTCTCTACTGAAGGAGGTAAATCCAATCATGTCTTGGGCACAGACACACCTGTCGAATTTGTCAGCTGTATATCTCCCTGGAGCTCAGAATCTACAGGCGGATTTCCTCTCGAGAACATCTCTCGACAACAACGAGTGGTCTCTCCACAACGGTGTTTTCAGTTGGATCCAGTTCAGCTTCCATCCAGACCGGATCTCCTGTTGCAAAGGTCGATCCCTCATCCATGTCCAACCCACCTGCACTTGATGGCCTGGTTCTTGAAAGGAGAAGGTTGGAAACATTAGGATGTCCAAGCAGAGCCATCGCTACTTTGTTAAACGCTAGAAGGCCAAGCACCAATAAAATCTACCAAAGAATTTGGTCAAAGTTCTCAGACTACACCTCTTCCATGGGTGGTTCTCCTGCTAACCCTAGTATCAAGGATATTCTAGGCTTTCTCCAGACAGGTCTTGATCTTCCTTTATCCGTCAGCTCATTAAGAGTCCAAGTTTCAGCTATCTCCGCATTCACAGGCGTATCCTGGGCTACTCACTCTCTGGTCAGACAATTTTTTAGAGGAGCCATAAGGCTGAGGCCTTTAAGAAAGCCAAGATTTTCCAAATGGGACCTACCATTAGTCCTGGACTTTTTTTCAGACCTTCAAAACTCAAATCAATTATCAATCAAGAATCTTTCCCTCAAAGTGGTCTTTCTTGTCGCCATAACATCAGCGAAGAGGGTGTCCGAATTTGGGTCACTGGGATGTAAAGAACCCTTTCTTATGTTTTTCCCAGATCGTGTTGTCCTGATTCCTATGCTAGGTCCAAAACCAAAAGTGTCATCGGTCTTTCATGAGAACCAGGAGATAGTCCTTCCCACCTTTCGGGATTCGGAGGACTCGGATGCTCATCCTTTGGACGTCGGAAAAATGTTAAAGCAGTATATGGAAGCCACAGCGTCTTTTCGCCAATCCGATCATCTATTTGTTTCCTTCCATGGGATGCGTGCTTCCTCCAGAACCATCGCAGCATGGATTGTCCAAGCCATCCAGGGGGCTTACAAAGCAAAAGGTTTGGCTCCTCCGGAAGTGGTGACCGCACATTCTACTCGGGGCGTAGCCACGTCGTGGGCGGCGGCCCGGCACGTGTCCCCAGAAGTGATCTGCAGAGCGGCCTCTTGGTCATCTTTAAATACGTTTATGACGCACTATTGCGTAGAACCGGCTTCTTTATCGTCGGTTAATTTTGGTTTACATGTTCTTTCTGTTGACAATGTCAATTAAATTTGTTTTCTTTATCCAGCATTTGCCCACCCGGGTGTGTATGGCTAGTTATTTCCCACACATAGGCTGCCATGGAGTCTGTCAGGAAAAAGGAAAATTTATATGAAATACTTACCGTAATTTTCCTTTCCTGATGGACTCCATGGCAGCAGGAGTTCCCTCCCTTTGCTGGAGTAGGCTATATTACGGAACACAGTCTATGGTGAGAAGCAAAGCTTTATGGGAGAGGGGTCCTATGAGGTATGAGAGGCGGGATTAACCCACACGTAGGCTGCCATGGAGTCCATCAGGAAAGGAAAATTACGGTAAGTATTTCATATAAATTTTCCTTTCTCTCTCCTTGCAGAGAGAATAAAAAAGCGCGTGTAAAAAATAAAAAATAAAATTATAGTAATAATAAAAAACGTCCAAAAAAATACCTAGATCAAGGTTTGATTTATGTCAGTGTTTTGGCAAAGGTCAGGGTCAGTGTTTTTTTTTGACAGGATTTTGTTGTTAGTATCTGTGTTTTTAGGTGGTATAACGAGCAGGGCTCTCTGATTCCTCCTGTATTGAATTGTATTGTAACTGTGCTGCCTGCCCTCATGTTGTAAAGCACAAACTGTTGGCGCAATATAAATTCTGTGTAATAATAATAATAATAATAATAATAATAAAAAAATGGGCACTTTTGTTTTTGGGCTGTAATACGGGTACAACTAACATACACATATGTGATATCACTACGATCCTCAGGAGCAGGAGAATTTAATTTAATAAAAAAATTATAAAAACTTTAAAAAAAAATGTAATTTGGGTACAGTGTTGCATGACCGCGCAATTGTCAATCAAAATGTAACGGCACTGAAGGCTGAAATCTGGCCTAGGCAGGAAGGGGGTACAAGTGTCCAGTATAGAAGTGGTTAAATAACAGAAAAACTGCAATTTTGTGCTGGTGAAAATGATTAAATTAAATGTTTTTAGAAGTTGAATCTCTACACACTGCAAAATGGTAAAATGGCAAAACCCTGGACTTGAATTAATTTTTTCAGTACAATCTCAATTGTATTGTTACAGTGGTTTAAATGAGGTCTTATAGGTATATGCTGCGATTTCCATCACTGTTAAACATTTTTGCACTCATCGGAAAAGAATTGCTGCAATACATACTCTCCTGTGATAAATCCTTCCATACTTTAATAGCTAGGCGTAGAAGCTTCTGGTGTATTTCTTTATTTGGTTGTTAGTCTTTTCTTCTTTTTTTCTTTACAATAAAAAATGTCTTCCTTCTGACAGGAATGTACACATATAAAACAACTTTCCCATAATGCTTTGCCAGTTTTTCCTGACAGCAATTTTGAAAACGAGGACCTTCATTTTGCTTCTTGTTTTTCAGTAGCCGTGTTTAGCAGCCACATTTATTCATTTCTAGCAGCGCAGTTTTACATACCACCCCCATTTCTGTATTTTGAAAATTTTATTATTGCAGCAGCTAAACCAGTTATTTCTGGTCCTATTCCGGCCATGGATGTCTTCGATTATAGGGCATCCCGGACCGTTAATATAGAAGGTGTCTTTTCCATCACTGGCAATGACTCTGAATTAGGTGGACTCTTTCTAAGACTTAAAAATGTCATGACATCAGAGTTACATATCTTATGGGACATAGCCTTCTTAGAGCAATATATTGCCGAGAGCATGGTTCCACGCAGTCTTCGTTGGAATATCAATCCACAACAGGGAGAATTAGATCTCAATTCCTGGTATAAATATTTCAATGAAGCTGGGACCAATTTTTTGGGATTTCTAATTTCAAAAAAAAGGTGCAGATTAACAGCTCTTGATGTAGAGATCAAAGAGCTCAAAGATAAGCTTCAGACACACAAAACCTCTCTTGAGTATAATTCTCTTTCAACCAATTTACAGAGTCATCTGGAAAAGGAAGATAGAGATCAGAGGATTAAAAAACATAAAAAATACTCAAGAGACGTAGGTGACTACAAAAATGGTTGTGTTTTTGGATGGCAAAAAAATGCCACATCCACTCCACCAATGGATACCACACCTGTTGTTGTGTCCGATTTACCATCGCTTCCTGTTCCATCTATGATTCCCGGTGGGTTAGCGGCCCAATTTGGCTCCAGTCATATGACACCAAGGGGTAACAATACCAACATTGATCCCTCCCCTTTACTATCTGGCCATACACAGTCTAGCCTCCAGATTCCTGATACCCATTATGGAGGTAGAGCTAATGGGAGAGGCAGGAGAGGCGGGCGAGGCCAATCTCGTGGTAACTCTTCACAACATTTACCCCGTCCTTACCAGCGGCATGACGGTTACGTCTCTCCTGGCCCATATAGAGAACAATATGAACCATACCATCAATATCCCCCTCAACATTACGCACCCTCTATTTCTACCCAGAATAGATTTTCCCCATTGCGTAATCAGGGTAGTTACAACTCTGATTCATATGGGAGAAACGACCACCAACATATGCCTAGACATTATGTTCAACCCAATATATATGGTAATCAGGGTTTTCGCGAGGACCAGTCCTCAAAGAAAAAAGGTCCAAATCCACGAGAGGGTGCAGAGGGGGGTACAGAATTCAGAAGAAGAAAGAGAAGAAGAGTGTAAGAGGCCTTGGTGTATTTAATCTTAGCAGTAAGACACTCACTAATGCCGAACAGTCAATACTTGATAAGGGTCTCAAATTTGCTCCCCCTAAACAGTTGAGCAGGTTTGGCACTTTTATAGATATACAAAAATATATTCGGAAAATCAATATCCAAAGATATTTGATTTCCAATACATGCAATTACGAAGACCGGGCTGCAACGTCCGGCACGGTGCATTCTGGATTATCTAATCCATCCCTTTTTAATCCAACTGTGGCGGTAGCACCTGCAGTCAAAATTTTTAAGGATTGTGTGTTAAGAGACTTATCCAGATTGTCAGTTAAATCACCACATCTACCATCCGTCTCCAGCGCGGGCCTCAAGTCCCTCTGTGATCGGAAGGATTTAGTCATACGCCCCGCCGACAAAGGCGGTGGCATTGTGATTTTGGACAAGTCCGATTATGAGACCGAAATGATTCGTATCCTGAACGAACCCGGCACTTATAAAGAAATTCCTACTAACCCTACACACACATATAAAACCCAGTTGCTAAGTCTTGTCAATAAGGGTTATGAGCTAAAAATTTTGAACAACAAAGAAAGAGATTTCTTAGTACCTAAAGTCCCACGCATACCCACCATATATTACTTGCCCAAGATCCATAAACATCCCACTGCCCCCCCGGGCCGGCCTATTGTAAGCGGGATCGATTCGGTCACGTCCCGTATAGGCCGGTACATCGATCATTATTTACAACCTTTAGTGCAAAAAACTCCTTCCTATCTTAAGGATACAGGAGACACTATAAGGTTATTGGAAAACACTGTTGTACATGGTGACTATCTACTAGCCACAGCAGATGTCGCTTCCCTATATACTTGCATTCCCCATCATTTGGGTATTGCTGCTGTCCAACATTTCCTAAATCAAGAACCCACCCTCGCTTCTTTTCAATGCGAGTATATTTTAGAACTTTTAGAGTTTGCAACCAAACATAATTATTTTTGGTTCAACCAAAGCTACTACCTCCAACAACGAGGGGTAGCTATGGGGGCTAAGTTTGCACCCAGTCTTGCCAACCTGTTCATGGCCAAGTGGGAGGAGGATGTCGTCTATGCGCAGGACACTCCACCATTAGTCCTGTGGGCCAGGTACATAGACGACATCCTCCTCCTATGGAACGGCACCCCCGAATCATTAGAGTCATTTTTTAAAACCCTCAATCAAAATGACAGAGGCATTTCATTGACCTTCGAATACAGTCCAAGTAAAATCAATTTCTTGGACCTCGAGATTGGGTTGGTTGATCGCAAATTCAATTTTCAAACTTTCTTCAAGCCAACTGATAGGAATGGTTTCATTCCTATTGACAGCTGTCATCACAGTTCATGGCTTCGGTCAGTTCCGCGCAGTCAGTTTCTGAGACTTCGTAGGAACTGTACGGACCCAGAATCTTATCTGCTTCAAGCTACTATGTTGCGACAAAGGTTTCTAGATAAAGGTTATCCCAGGGCTGAGCTAGATCAAGAAATGCAGAGAATTCTCTCATTGGATAGATCTTCACTCATCTCAATGAAACCTAAACGTGTACCGGATGAAAGTTTCAAATTTGCCCTAATCACATCTTACTCTATTCAACATAGGCAGGTTAAGAATATTGTCGATAGACATTGGGATATACTCAGGAACGATAGTGTTCTCAGACCTTTACTTCCTGAACGGGCTAAATTGTTATTTAGAGGTGCACCTTCGTTGCAGAATCGCATTGCACCCAATGTCATCAATCCCCCAGTAAAAAGTTCTTTTTTTCAGGACTTAGTTGGTTTCTTTCCATGCAGAAAATGCAAGGTTTGTCATCATAATTCACTGAGGGAACGCAGAATTACACACTTCACTTCTACTGTGACTGGAAAGGAGTATGAGATTAAACATTTTTGTACCTGCGAAACCAATTACATCGTTTATCTCATCACATGTACATGTGGTAAACAATATGTCGGCCGCACGATTCGTACTTTCTCGATACGTGTAGGCGAACATATTGCCTTCATCAAGGCAGGCGACGGGGACCATACTGTTCCCCGTCACTTCAAACAGTGCCATGATAAAAATCCTTCTGGCACTCAGTTTACAATTATTGACCGTTATATGCCTCCTTGGAGGGGTGGGGCCAAAACAAGGGGTGTTTCAAGATTAGAAACATTCTGGATTTATGAGCTTCAATCTTATCATCCCTTTGGCTTGAATGTTGATTGGGACATCAACTCATTTATAGATAAGTCCTAGTGGTTGTTTAGTATATTTAAACAGTGGTGGATCTGTTTTGGGATGTTTCATAATTTTCAACTCTAGCAATTTTTTATTATGCATATGTTTTTACGTCATGGCGATTTATTTTAACATTAACGCACATTAATATGTATGTTTTTGTTTGGGAATTCGACTCACTGTCTGGAAGACCCACACATTATTATTATACGTAATTTTAATTTATAAAGTGCATTTTCTGTTGGATCATTTGCTTTATGCACATTGAGCACTGATCCCTTTCTGCCTATATTGCAGTATTGTGCGATTTGCATTATGCACTTCCATGTCCCGGGCATTGCATTTTTGTACCAGTCAATTATTAATATATTTATTTTTGGCATTACAATTTTGTACCAAGCCATATTTAAATTTTTATTTTTGCCTTAATGTCTCATAATACTGAATACTAATTTTTTCCATTCTTTGAATTGATTCATTTCATGTTTGGTCCATTTTGATCGCCACATGCGGATCTATTTTGCATGTGTTGATTTACATTTTGGTATTCTTTTTTTCTCTTCACCCACTTTGGAATGCAAACGGCCCCCACAATGAGGGCTGGATTGCACTTCCTTCTGCTATGTCCGCCCACTTTTTCGTCGTCCCTACGAATATCCTTGACGCCTTTTTTCCACGTCTGACTCCATACAAGTGAGCGTTTCATTATGTGACGGATTTTTGATACGGATATCGGGATTCGATGTTATTTCGAAAGCGGGGCGTACGTCTCGATCACACGTCGAAAACGAGGCATGCAGCGCACGCTGACAATATCCGACCTCATTCCGGAAGTGTTTGAATCAGTACACCCCCGTGATTCAACAGGAGGCGTGGTACGACTTCATACAGGCGAGCGTTTCATTTTGTGACGGATTACGTCATTCGACGTCATTTCGAAAGCGAGGCTTACGTTTCGATCATATGTCGAAAACGAGGCGTGCAGCGCACGCTGTTAGTATTCGATTTCACTCCGGAAGTGTCCGAATTAGAACACTTCCGCGATTCGATACGAGGCGTGGAGCGCACGCCTGGACGCCATTTTCTTCAGACCCGGAAATGCTTGTGTTTTGTGATTGCTTGCAGACGGTGAGTCTAATTTCCTTTTGGGACCTTTTATTATAAATATTTGTGTTGGCATCATGAGAGGGATACCCTTTGAGAACGTGTAATGACACGAAACGCGTCAGGGACGACTCCATTATTGCCACCATCTTATTGACATGCGCCTTACTTTCATCTGTATATGTAAGTGCAATTTTAATAAATTTTTTTATTGACCTTACGGTGTTACACTATGGCGTCCCCTCTTCTCCTTTCCATTTATATATGCCATCTCTGAGACGGATGACCATTATTTTTTTTCCGCGAACGAGAGACCTCTTATCAAGTCTCGGGGCCATTGGAATCTACACCACAGATATCTGCTGATCCCTTTCCTGAGGAACACCTTATATCAAGATCTGAGCATATACCAAGCCTGACTGACTCTAGAAATATAAGTTTCTCAGAGTCCTTTTCATCTGGTAAGCCTGCATCTTCACCGGTGGTGGGATTTTTTCTTTTTCACTTCTGATACATCAAGCATCATTTGTGTCACTGGAATTTATGAACTTTATTTCATGAACTTTATTTCAATTTTATTAGTCATGTCATTATTTTCATGTTGATGCACAGATCACTTTTTGTGTTTCACACTTTATGTATATGTATAGCCTTACAGTTATATTTTGTTATTCTGAGCGCTACACTACCACGTTTCCATTCTGTTTTTTGCTTCTTGTTTTTCAGTAGCCGTGTTTAGCAGCCACATTTATTCATTTCTAGCAGCGCAGTTTTACATACCACCCCCATTTCTGTATTTTGAAAATTTTATTATTGCAGCAGCTAAACCAGTTATTTCTGGTCCTATTCCGGCCATGGATGTCTTCGATTATAGGGCATCCCGGACCGTTAATATAGAAGGTGTCTTTTCCATCACTGGCAATGACTCTGAATTAGGTGGACTCTTTCTAAGACTTAAAAATGTCATGACATCAGAGTTACATATCTTATGGGACATAGCCTTCTTAGAGCAATATATTGCCGAGAGCATGGTTCCACGCAGTCTTCGTTGGAATATCAATCCACAACAGGGAGAATTAGATCTCAATTCCTGGTATAAATATTTCAATGAAGCTGGGACCAATTTTTTGGGATTTCTAATTTCAAAAAAAAGGTGCAGATTAACAGCTCTTGATGTAGAGATCAAAGAGCTCAAAGATAAGCTTCAGACACACAAAACCTCTCTTGAGTATAATTCTCTTTCAACCAATTTACAGAGTCATCTGGAAAAGGAAGATAGAGATCAGAGGATTAAAAAACATAAAAAATACTCAAGAGACGTAGGTGACTACAAAAATGGTTGTGTTTTTGGATGGCAAAAAAATGCCACATCCACTCCACCAATGGATACCACACCTGTTGTTGTGTCCGATTTACCATCGCTTCCTGTTCCATCTATGATTCCCGGTGGGTTAGCGGCCCAATTTGGCTCCAGTCATATGACACCAAGGGGTAACAATACCAACATTGATCCCTCCCCTTTACTATCTGGCCATACACAGTCTAGCCTCCAGATTCCTGATACCCATTATGGAGGTAGAGCTAATGGGAGAGGCAGGAGAGGCGGGCGAGGCCAATCTCGTGGTAACTCTTCACAACATTTACCCCGTCCTTACCAGCGGCATGACGGTTACGTCTCTCCTGGCCCATATAGAGAACAATATGAACCATACCATCAATATCCCCCTCAACATTACGCACCCTCTATTTCTACCCAGAATAGATTTTCCCCATTGCGTAATCAGGGTAGTTACAACTCTGATTCATATGGGAGAAACGACCACCAACATATGCCTAGACATTATGTTCAACCCAATATATATGGTAATCAGGGTTTTCGCGAGGACCAGTCCTCAAAGAAAAAAGGTCCAAATCCACGAGAGGGTGCAGAGGGGGGTACAGAATTCAGAAGAAGAAAGAGAAGAAGAGTGTAAGAGGCCTTGGTGTATTTAATCTTAGCAGTAAGACACTCACTAATGCCGAACAGTCAATACTTGATAAGGGTCTCAAATTTGCTCCCCCTAAACAGTTGAGCAGGTTTGGCACTTTTATAGATATACAAAAATATATTCGGAAAATCAATATCCAAAGATATTTGATTTCCAATACATGCAATTACGAAGACCGGGCTGCAACGTCCGGCACGGTGCATTCTGGATTATCTAATCCATCCCTTTTTAATCCAACTGTGGCGGTAGCACCTGCAGTCAAAATTTTTAAGGATTGTGTGTTAAGAGACTTATCCAGATTGTCAGTTAAATCACCACATCTACCATCCGTCTCCAGCGCGGGCCTCAAGTCCCTCTGTGATCGGAAGGATTTAGTCATACGCCCCGCCGACAAAGGCGGTGGCATTGTGATTTTGGACAAGTCCGATTATGAGACCGAAATGATTCGTATCCTGAACGAACCCGGCACTTATAAAGAAATTCCTACTAACCCTACACACACATATAAAACCCAGTTGCTAAGTCTTGTCAATAAGGGTTATGAGCTAAAAATTTTGAACAACAAAGAAAGAGATTTCTTAGTACCTAAAGTCCCACGCATACCCACCATATATTACTTGCCCAAGATCCATAAACATCCCACTGCCCCCCCGGGCCGGCCTATTGTAAGCGGGATCGATTCGGTCACGTCCCGTATAGGCCGGTACATCGATCATTATTTACAACCTTTAGTGCAAAAAACTCCTTCCTATCTTAAGGATACAGGAGACACTATAAGGTTATTGGAAAACACTGTTGTACATGGTGACTATCTACTAGCCACAGCAGATGTCGCTTCCCTATATACTTGCATTCCCCATCATTTGGGTATTGCTGCTGTCCAACATTTCCTAAATCAAGAACCCACCCTCGCTTCTTTTCAATGCGAGTATATTTTAGAACTTTTAGAGTTTGCAACCAAACATAATTATTTTTGGTTCAACCAAAGCTACTACCTCCAACAACGAGGGGTAGCTATGGGGGCTAAGTTTGCACCCAGTCTTGCCAACCTGTTCATGGCCAAGTGGGAGGAGGATGTCGTCTATGCGCAGGACACTCCACCATTAGTCCTGTGGGCCAGGTACATAGACGACATCCTCCTCCTATGGAACGGCACCCCCGAATCATTAGAGTCATTTTTTAAAACCCTCAATCAAAATGACAGAGGCATTTCATTGACCTTCGAATACAGTCCAAGTAAAATCAATTTCTTGGACCTCGAGATTGGGTTGGTTGATCGCAAATTCAATTTTCAAACTTTCTTCAAGCCAACTGATAGGAATGGTTTCATTCCTATTGACAGCTGTCATCACAGTTCATGGCTTCGGTCAGTTCCGCGCAGTCAGTTTCTGAGACTTCGTAGGAACTGTACGGACCCAGAATCTTATCTGCTTCAAGCTACTATGTTGCGACAAAGGTTTCTAGATAAAGGTTATCCCAGGGCTGAGCTAGATCAAGAAATGCAGAGAATTCTCTCATTGGATAGATCTTCACTCATCTCAATGAAACCTAAACGTGTACCGGATGAAAGTTTCAAATTTGCCCTAATCACATCTTACTCTATTCAACATAGGCAGGTTAAGAATATTGTCGATAGACATTGGGATATACTCAGGAACGATAGTGTTCTCAGACCTTTACTTCCTGAACGGGCTAAATTGGTATTTAGAGGTGCACCTTCGTTGCAGAATCGCATTGCACCCAATGTCATCAATCCCCCAGTAAAAAGTTCTTTTTTTCAGGACTTAGTTGGTTTCTTTCCATGCAGAAAATGCAAGGTTTGTCATCATAATTCACTGAGGGAACGCAGAATTACACACTTCACTTCTACTGTGACTGGAAAGGAGTATGAGATTAAACATTTTTGTACCTGCGAAACCAATTACATCGTTTATCTCATCACATGTACATGTGGTAAACAATATGTCGGCCGCACGATTCGTACTTTCTCGATACGTGTAGGCGAACATATTGCCTTCATCAAGGCAGGCGACGGGGACCATACTGTTCCCCGTCACTTCAAACAGTGCCATGATAAAAATCCTTCTGGCACTCAGTTTACAATTATTGACCGTTATATGCCTCCTTGGAGGGGTGGGGCCAAAACAAGGGGTGTTTCAAGATTAGAAACATTCTGGATTTATGAGCTTCAATCTTATCATCCCTTTGGCTTGAATGTTGATTGGGACATCAACTCATTTATAGATAAGTCCTAGTGGTTGTTTAGTATATTTAAACAGTGGTGGATCTGTTTTGGGATGTTTCATAATTTTCAACTCTAGCAATTTTTTATTATGCATATGTTTTTACGTCATGGCGATTTATTTTAACATTAACGCACATTAATATGTATGTTTTTGTTTGGGAATTCGACTCACTGTCTGGAAGACCCACACATTATTATTATACGTAATTTTAATTTATAAAGTGCATTTTCTGTTGGATCATTTGCTTTATGCACATTGAGCACTGATCCCTTTCTGCCTATATTGCAGTATTGTGCGATTTGCATTATGCACTTCCATGTCCCGGGCATTGCATTTTTGTACCAGTCAATTATTAATATATTTATTTTTGGCATTACAATTTTGTACCAAGCCATATTTAAATTTTTATTTTTGCCTTAATGTCTCATAATACTGAATACTAATTTTTTCCATTCTTTGAATTGATTCATTTCATGTTTGGTCCATTTTGATCGCCACATGCGGATCTATTTTGCATGTGTTGATTTACATTTTGGTATTCTTTTTTTCTCTTCACCCACTTTGGAATGCAAACGGCCCCCACAATGAGGGCTGGATTGCACTTCCTTCTGCTATGTCCGCCCACTTTTTCGTCGTCCCTACGAATATCCTTGACGCCTTTTTTCCACGTCTGACTCCATACAAGTGAGCGTTTCATTATGTGACGGATTTTTGATACGGATATCGGGATTCGATGTTATTTCGAAAGCGGGGCGTACGTCTCGATCACACGTCGAAAACGAGGCATGCAGCGCACGCTGACAATATCCGACCTCATTCCGGAAGTGTTTGAATCAGTACACCCCCGTGATTCAACAGGAGGCGTGGTACGACTTCATACAGGCGAGCGTTTCATTTTGTGACGGATTACGTCATTCGACGTCATTTCGAAAGCGAGGCTTACGTTTCGATCATATGTCGAAAACGAGGCGTGCAGCGCACGCTGTTAGTATTCGATTTCACTCCGGAAGTGTCCGAATTAGAACACTTCCGCGATTCGATACGAGGCGTGGAGCGCACGCCTGGACGCCATTTTCTTCAGACCCGGAAATGCTTGTGTTTTGTGATTGCTTGCAGACGGTGAGTCTAATTTCCTTTTGGGACCTTTTATTATAAATATTTGTGTTGGCATCATGAGAGGGATACCCTTTGAGAACGTGTAATGACACGAAACGCGTCAGGGACGACTCCATTATTGCCACCATCTTATTGACATGCGCCTTACTTTCATCTGTATATGTAAGTGCAATTTTAATAAATTTTTTTATTGACCTTACGGTGTTACACTATGGCGTCCCCTCTTCTCCTTTCCATTTATATATGCCATCTCTGAGACGGATGACCATTATTTTTTTTCCGCGAACGAGAGACCTCTTATCAAGTCTCGGGGCCATTGGAATCTACACCACAGATATCTGCTGATCCCTTTCCTGAGGAACACCTTATATCAAGATCTGAGCATATACCAAGCCTGACTGACTCTAGAAATATAAGTTTCTCAGAGTCCTTTTCATCTGGTAAGCCTGCATCTTCACCGGTGGTGGGATTTTTTCTTTTTCACTTCTGATACATCAAGCATCATTTGTGTCACTGGAATTTATGAACTTTATTTCATGAACTTTATTTCAATTTTATTAGTCATGTCATTATTTTCATGTTGATGCACAGATCACTTTTTGTGTTTCACACTTTATGTATATGTATAGCCTTACAGTTATATTTTGTTATTCTGAGCGCTACACTACCACGTTTCCATTCTGTTTTTTGCTTCTTGTTTTTCAGTAGCCGTGTTTAGCAGCCACATTTATTCATTTCTAGCAGCGCAGTTTTACATACCACCCCCAGCAATGTAATGATAGCTAAACATGGCATCATATTGTGTAGTGCGATTTCTGAAATAGCTGCACAGTAGTAAGCAGAGAAAGCCTTATCACATATAAAATAAAATCACAGGAAGATGACAGTTTATTGAAAGGGAGGAATAATAGGAGCTGGACTCTTTTTATTTTTTTTTCTGGTGACTCATTCTGGTTTGTAAAAAATAAATAAAAAATAAAGTAATGTGGAATCCTTTGGGTAGTGAGAATGAAGTGATCACAGACAAATAGCCATGCCTCTAATTTACTGCCCTGTTCTGCTTATTTAAGGGCAGTGATACACAAGACATGGCGCCTGTGATCTTCCTCCAGATGAAGCTCAAGCTGTTGGAATAAGGAAGATTACCTAAAGTAGGTCATTGCTAAAAGAGTCACAGTGGGTATGAAGAGTCTGCTGTGGAAATGAAATGTTCTGGGTCATACTACTAAAAAAGGCTTGCTGTTTCACAACTTGTTTTGTGACTCATCCTGCTCACCTGATAACAGGATTCACAGCAACCCCATGCTTGATATGACATTCGTCCTCTAACTGCTCTTTTCAAGGGCTCCCGACAACAGTCAGCTTCATTTCTTCTCCCAGTCTTCTTTAAACAATGAAGCTTTTTACATATTTTTTTATGAAAGGTTGGTTATGAATTACAAAAGAATGATATGAATGTCTCTGCATAAAATTCATAGAGGTTGATTTTCTAACTGTTCACTTTGCAAGGGAATTTTCCTTTACCTGAAAATTCACTTTGCATAGAATACCCAGTCGTGTTCAAGGAAAAATAAAATGTTTGGCTTGCACATGATTGGATAGGACCTTAGGGCCAGATTCTCAAAAGAATTACGCCGGTGTATCTTCAGATACACCGGCGTAATTCGAATTTCCCGCCGGCGTATCATTGTTTTCTATCCTGAAAACATGATACGCCGTATTTACGCTAAAATCCGACTGGCGTAAGTTACTTACACCGTCGGATCTTAAATGTAATGTTACGCCGGCCGCTAGGTGGTGTTTACGTCGATATCTCATTTGACTATGCAAATGAGCCTGATACGCCGATTCCGAACGTTTTTGCGCCGCCTCGTCGTCGTTTACGTTGTTTCCGTAAGCGTAAACTTACCCCTGGTATATAAGGGGTAAGTTTACGAAGGTCCGTCGTATGCCATGTTAAGTATGGCCTCGGGACAGCGTCGTCTTTTACCGTCGTTTACGTCGTTTTCCTAAGTTGTTCGCGAATAGGGCTTTGCGTAAATGACGCTCACGTCGGCTTCATTGACGTTTTCCGACGTGAGTTGGAGCATGCGCACTGGGCTATTTTTACGCCCGGCGCATGCGCAGTTCGATCGGCACGGGGCACGCTTAATTTAAATACAAGCCGCCCCCTTTGAATTACGCGGCCTTACGCCGGGCCATTTACACTACGCCGCCGCAAATTACGGAGCAAGTGCTTTGAGAATACGGCACTTGCTCCAGTAAGTTGCGGCGGCGTAGTGTAAATGGCTTGCGCTACGCCGCCATGGATTCTACGTGAATCTGGCCTTTAATTACTAAGCTAAGAATACATTTTTTTTTTTGCAAAGTGTAAAATTTCCCTTGCAACCTATTTGCCTTTAGTAAATCAACTCCATAATAAAAAAATTAAAAAAAACGTGGATTTGGAAAGAGGACAAAAATAAGTGAACACGTTGGTGTTGTTGATTTACTAAAAACAATTCAGCCTCAAGTCCTGCGGGAACACGTGGGAATGGAGTTCCTGCACTTTTTTCACAGCAGGAACACAGTTCCCTTTGCAGGACTAGAGCAGCCGAGCCACCCGAGCCGATCCTTCTCTAAGCGGCGATGCCTAGCTCGAGTCACTGTCAGGGGCAGGCGAACCTTAGTAATCCTTTATGTTACTGGCCGCTTCCTGTATATGGATTTATAGGGTAGTGTAAATGTTACTGGCTGCTTCCTGTATATGGATTCATCGAGTAGCGTGCGGGTATTCCCTCACTTCCTCGATCCCGCAATGTCTCCTGAGAGCTTTTGTTATTGTTCCCAGGAGACATTGCGGAGGTCTGCAAGTTCTTTCTAAATCCCACGATAACTCGTGGCAGACCACCGCAATGTCTCCTGGGAACAATGACAAACGCTCATAGGAGACATTGCGGCATCGAGGAAGTGAGGGAATACCCGCACACTACCCGATAAATCCATATACAGGAAGCGGCCAGTAACATAAAGGATTACTAAGGTACAGTGGATCCCAAAAAAAAAAAACATGCGGTTTAGTAATTATGCATATGAGCGTATCATTTTTTTTTTTGATGGGGGAGTGTATCTTGGGTGGGAGTTCCCACACTTTTTTCCCCAGGACTTGACCCCTGTTCAGCCTACTACTCCCGGGCTGAATGTCGGCCGCACTGGCCAGTTCAATAGAAACCGGACAACATTTTGGCCCGTGTGTACGGCAGTCAATCCAATAGAAGCCTGCGAAGTCATGACTGAATCAGGTCTGCCGACTGGCTTTCCTTGCATGTGATTCGCTTTTAATTGCAAAGGGAAGCTTTACCTAATTTACGAAGATTTGGAGCAATTGCGCAAGTGCAATTGCTCCAAATCTTCGTAAATTAGGTAAAGCTTAACTTTGCAATGCTTCACTAAAGCTTCACTTTGCAAAGTGCACAGTGCATTTATCTTTAGTAAATCAACCCCATTAGCTCAGCAGGGCAGATCGCTCTACTAACATTGGACTGTACACCGGCTCTGACCTGAGCTGTCCGTTTTTGTTGTTCAATTTGAATAAAAAAGAACTAGTAGTGTGTACGAGGCTTTAGGCTGTTCACTTTGAGGCTGGGTTCACACTAGTGCGAATTTGATGGGAGTTTCCACGCATACAATTCGCATGACAGGAGAATGTGACCTGCTCAGGTGCGGCTTGCACAGGAGTCCTGTGAGGAATCCTGTGAGGAGTCCTGTGAGGAATCCTGTGAGGAGTCCTGTGAGGAGTCCTGTGAGGAGTCCTGTGAGGAGTCCTGTGAGGAATCCTGTGAGGAGTCCTGTGAGGAATCCTGTGAGGAGTCCTGTGAGGAATCCTGTGAGGAGTCCTGTGAGGAATCCTGTTAGGGCCCATTCACACCTGAGCGGCAAAACGCCTGTCGCGCGACGCTCGTGCCGCTGGAGGGGAAATTTCCCATTCATGTCTATAGAGATGGTTCACATCTCTGAGACGCCGAACGCCTGTCGCCTGAAAAAAAGTCCCGGACCCTTTTTTTCAAGCGACATTGGCGTTCGCCCATAGACATGAATGGGAAGATTTGTAAAAAAAAAAAAAAAAAATCGAAGCGCGGCAAGTAAAGCCGCGTATGCGGCGTTACTTGCCGCTCAGGTGTGAATGCAGCCTAAGGAATCCTGTGAGGAATGCTTGGAGGAGTCCTGTGAGGAGTCCTGTGCGTCTTTGGCAAATATAGGTGATGCCAAGTCTATTGGTAATGTTTAGAAAGCAACATAAAATTGTTAAAAACAAACAGGAAAATTGCTATATTTTCCTCCCTCCCTTAACCCTTAACCCTTTACACCTAAATCTGTTTAACAAGGAGTAATTTTTGACACAAGTGCTACATTTTTTATTCATTAATGCAAAGTTGGCAAAATCAGAGACATGAAAATTATGGGGACAGGATGGCATAAGAACACACCATAAAAATAATATTCTAAAGACATAACATCTGGACACAAAACAAGATAAACAATTAAATATGACAGAGCACCATAGAACATGTCCCTAGCTCTCTAACAACCAACCACAGGTAAACAGTATGAACAGACTCTGTATATGCTATGGTGTACATTTAAAGCGGAGTTCCACCCAAAAATTGAACTTCCGCTTAATCCACTCCTCACCACCTTACATGCCACGTTTGGCATGTAATTTCTTTGGGGGGGGAGTGGGGGCTTCAGGAGGAGTGGGACTTCCTGTCCCACTTCCTCCTTCCACCGAGGGGCTGGTTAGGCGATTAAGCTTAATCGCCTACAGCAGCCCCTCCCTGTGGGCGACCGCCTAGGACACTGACAGGTCCTAGGCGATCGCCTGTCCAATCAGCGGCGGGCCGCTCGCGCATGCGCAGTGGGTGCCCGGCCGTGAAGCCGAAGGCTGTCACAGCCGGATGCCCACAGTTAGAATGAAGACGCCGGCCAGGGAGGGGGGGAGAGGAGCGGAGCCCCGGCCGGCACGTCGCTGGAAGGCTGGAGCAGGTAAGTGAATGTTTATTAAAAGCCAGCAGCTACACTTTTTATAGCTGCTGACTTTTAATAAACATAACATTTGGAACATCTGGAACACCCCTTTAATGAACTACAATATTGCCTGCATTTGTCAAGAGACGTATGAAAAACATATTGATTGTTACTCTATGGGGGAATGGATGTTGATGGTTGTATAAGTGTTAAAGTGTTACTGACCCAGGACCCTGCATTCAACATATCTGGTCTCCCACAGTACAAAGAGCATGGAAATGCAATTATTTTAGTAAATAAAAACTTCTAAAATCCCTTTCTCATTAGCAGTTAGAACAGTCTTTTGACTTCTATCAGTGTCTGGTTAAAGCTTGTAGGAGGAGTTTTTATTCTCCTCTGACTGTGCTTTGAGGCTGTAAGACCCCTGACCCTCTGTCTGAACAGTGCTGATTGGCCCTGTGACGAATACATGCACCCTCCCAAAAAACAAACTTTCTAGTAATACACACCGAACTGAGCATTTGTCTCTAAAGGCTCTGTCTTACCAGTTGATGGATTGGGGACAGTGGAAGAAGGGGAGAATCAGAGAAGACCGGATCAAACAGCCTTTTTAGACAATGTGCAGGATTAACACCTCCATAGTGAGTATAACAACCATGCTTTACTGCATATACAGACTGATTTTACTGTTGAGGGTATTGTAACTCTTAAATTAGTTTCCTAAGGATTCACAGCAATCCGTTTTTTTATTTGTCTCTCGATGGAAGAAAATATGCAACAGAGACGTCTGTGTAAAATGGGCCTTAGTAAGTTTGGTGCTGCTGTTGCAGGTAACAATAGATCTAGCACTTGCTAAAGTGATCGTACCATGTGTCTTTCCTGATTCATGTGTACACCACAAAAGAGCCCTAAAGGCGATAATGAATTTCCCCTGAATGTTAAGGTAGGAGAAAACAAGGCGTGAGGTGCTGCAAAGCACCCTATTATATGCTTTACAGCATGTGTTACAGAAAGTTAACGTAACTTTCTGGCTTTTTTTCCAACAAAAAAGGCCTTTATTATCAAGCATGACTATGTGATAAGGCTAAAGGGTCTTTTCTTACATTTATTGTGGTGAACAAAGTGCCTATCACTGTTTTATTAAAGCGATACTAAAGGTTTGATTTAAAAAAATAACAAACATATCATACTTACGCCCACTGTGCACCTTTTTTTGCACTGAGTGGCCCTGAACGCCATTTTCTGGGGTTCCCCGGCGGCTCTCTTGGCTCGTTCCTGCATCAGATAACCCCCTCTGGAAAGCGCTATCCCAAGTGGGATACCTTGCGGGTGCTCTCCCTTTTCCAGCATTCAGCGGCTATAGCCGCCAAATGCAGGACTCGGCCCGTCCCCCAGTGCCCGCATCATTAGATTTGATTGACAGCAGCAGGAGCCAATAGCTGCGCTTCTATCAATCTATCCAATCAGGAGCCGAGAACCCCAGGCAAAGATGCAGCGCATCTTCAGCGTGGGACATTCCAGGGCTCAGTTAAGTAAAACGGGGGGCTGGGGGGCCAGTAATTGTTAGATGTCTTTGTGAAAAAACAGGAGGGTTTACAACCCCTTTAAGTAGTTTTTAATTATATTAGGTATATTATTAATGATAATATGTAGTGAAAATAAAGGGTTAGATTCCCCATTTTTTGTTTCTACATATATTATTACTTTTCCTTAAAAACATATTACTAAAGACTTATGATTGTGATAAGTGGTGAAAAGTGTTATCATCAATTTTCACCAGCTTTTCACCATTTAATAAATGTACAATGTACAGATACCGGTCACACCTCATCGCAATGCTCATTAGCATCCAATGTAGGTAATTCAACTATCCACATATATTGTTGTCATCATTATGAGGCTCAATTGTTTGAGAGAGAGATGTATGTATTGTTACACAGTGATGTATTAATTAATTGAGGTAGCGCTACACTATTTTGGATTTAATTTACCTGTATTAAGTGTGGTGAAAGCACTTTGTGGTGTTTGCAGCAACTTATACATTTTGATTTGTAATAATTTATTATAGTTAGATTGTAGTAATTGAAAACAGATTTTTTTTAATCCTGGGACAGGACCAAAAGATGTTGAGTAACATATGTCTGGCTGCTCTGCATCTTTTTTAGATCTGGGCTGGATGTTGCCTTTGTGCTCTTAAGCGGGCCAAAAATTGTTAGAATCTCAACCAGTTCAGCAAGTACTGGCCTGAGATTCAAACCATCTATGGGCATGCGCATTGTACCCATTATCAATCCATCGACTGACTTGGGTACAACCAGCATGTCGGATTCTTACATTCGATTATTGCTGGCAGCTATAATCACTGTGTTCTCCCAGCAGGGACAATAGCTCCACAGGAGGGATTCCCTCATCAAAACTGAATCAAGTGATTTTGGTTGCAGAAAAGAAAATCACATCATCTACAGTCTCTTCACTGAAATCCCTGTGTCCCTTTGCAGCTCCTTGGATTCTAACTAAGTCCAGGCTGTACGCAAGCCTTGATTCCTTTTGATGTTCCACCCTCCTGGTACTAATACCAATCCTGGTGCGATACTTTGTAAGACACTAACCTGGATCAAGCATGCTAAACCCATAATCTGTAGAGTCAGAGAAAGAACTGAAGCAATGGGTCAGTATAACAGCAAGTTAACTCGATTTTTTATTTCCCCATAGGTTTCCTTTAACCCCATTTTACTTGCCCTGGCATCCCCTTTAAAAGTTCTTAATGCTCCTTGGGGCGAGAAGGATCAACTATCATGTCACCACTGTGATTGGCTGTCACAGTGGTCACATGATCAGAAGCTGGTCACGCCAGGTAGTTATGTTTTCTTGAGAATGAGAGACGTTTTCAGCAGCTTGGTCTTCATAAATATTGCTTGCCCAATGACGCATAGGTGCGGCATGTGGGCGTTGAAGCCCAGTTTTTTGCAGCTGCACATACACTAAGCAAAATTATAAATGCAACACTTTTGTGTTTTCCCCTATTTATCATGAGCTAAACTCAAAGACCTATGACTTTTTCTGTCTGGATGGCTGGTCTCCAACAATATTGGAGGTGAAGATGCTGGATGTGGAGGTCTAGGGTTGGTCTGGTTACACGTGGTCTGCGCTTGTGAGGCCAGTTGGATGTACTGCCAAATTCTCTGAAATACCTTTGGAGAAGGCTTATGGTAGAGAAATTAACATTCACCTCAAGGGCAACAGCTCTGGTGGGCATTCCTGCAGTCAGCATGCCAATTGCATGCTACCTCAAAATTTGTGACATCTGTGGCCTTGTGCTGTATAATAACACTGCACATTTTAAAGTTGGCCTTTTATTGTGGCCAGCCTAATGCACACCTGTACAATAATCATGCTGTCTAATCAGCATCTGGATATGCCATACCTTTGAGGTGGATCGATTATCTCGGTAAAGAAATGCTCACTAAGGCCGGGTTCACACTGGTACGACAAACGCTCCGACATTGGGAGCTCATGTCGCATTAATTGGGAAAATCAATGGGAGCCGTCTTAACTGGTCCGACACAAGTTGGTCTGACTTTGAAAATGCTCCCTGCATTACTTTAATCCGACTTTGATCATACTTCAGCCCATTGAATATCATTGAAGTCGGATCAAAGTCAGATCGCCGTCTTGACTGATCCGACTTTGGCATGCGACTTGTGCTCTGATGATCTTGATGATCTCCATGCCAAATGAAAAAAAAAAAAACGGCATTGGCCCCCCCAAAGTCCATACCAGACCCTAATCCGAGCACGCAGCCCGGCCAGTCAGGAAAGGGATTCACATAAGGTGGGGGGCTGGGATCTGGGGGCCCCCTTATTAAAGGGACTCCCAGATTCTGATAAGCCCCCACCCACAGACCCAGGCAAGCAACAACCAGGGAGAGGCCCTTGTCCTCATCAACATGGGGAAAAAGTGCTTTGGGGTGGAGGTCGTCCCCACCCCCTTTCCTGACCAGCCGGGCTGTGTGCTTGGATAAGGGTCTGGTATGCTCTTAGAGGGGGAATCCATGACGTTTTTTCTTAAATTTAACGTGGAGTTCCCCCTCAAAATTCACACCAGACACAGCGCCTGGTATTGGGGATCAAAGTCGGATCCCTGTTCATTGAAGTTGGACGCATGTCGGACTTCAAGTTGCAGGGCAAAGTCGGGTCCAAAGTAGTACGACTGTCGTGTAGTACCAGTGTAAACCCAGCCTAACACAGATTTAGACAGATTTGTGAACAATATTTGAGAGATATAGCGCTTTTGTGTACATAGAAAAAGTCGTAGATCTTTGAGTTCAGGTCATGATCAATAGGGGCAAACACAAAAGTGCTGCGTTTATAATTTTGCTCAGTGTATGTGTTACTGGTGTGTGATTTGTATATGTTGGCGCAATCACTTTTATTACCCATGGCAAATTAGTTTGACAAGGTGGCAACACAGAAGCACAAATGGGAGACGGAAAGAATGTTGCTATCCCATTACAAGAAATGCCTGAACAAGCACCCACATGGCAGGATCACCATTTGTTAATGAAAGCTGCTGGTTAAAAAAAATCCAAACCTACTTTTGAGGTTACAATAAAATATTAAAGCTTTTATGAGATGTTAGCAACTCTGTTTTTACATATACTTTAATCTTTAATTGAGAAAAAAACTCTTGTGCGTTTTCTGCTACCTATTGAAAATAATTATTAAATGTGCAGTTAAGCTTCCTTTCCCAAAAATGGAAAATTGTATCAAATACTTACCGTAATTTTCCTTTCCTGACGCCAAACCATGGCAGCATACTAGTGATAGAGCTCCGCCTCTTGACCACTCCCTCAGGACCAGTGAATAGCATAAATTAAGGCATGGTTAGCCGCCACCCCATTCTTTATAACAAGCCACATACCGAAACGCACATGGGTGGGCTCATATGCTGCCATGGTTTGGCGTCAGGAAAGGAAAATTACGGTAAGTATTTGATACAATTTTCCATTTTACTGACGCCAACATGGAAGCATACTAGTGATAAATAACTAGCTGACAGGGTGGGATCTACTTGTCCAACCAATCCTCTAATTAGGATGAGACAGAGGACTGAATAGTTCTTCCTACAAAGTTCCCTGATGACAGGACCCCCGGGTCTATTCTGTCAAGTTTGAGTAGGAATGTTGGGAAGACCACGATACCCCTCTACAGATGGGCACCATAGATTCTTTTGAATGTGTTGCCTATGAGGCTTCAACTGCTCTGGTAGAGTGCTCCGCCACCGCTGACGGAGGCTTGCAACCTCTAGTCCTATATGAACAACCGAGCCTGCTAGGGTCCAGGCAGTAACTTCTTTCCCTTGATTCCCAGCTGGAATGACAAAAGGTTTAGATGACCTGGAAGGGACAATTGTGGACCGATACTACTTTAAAGTTATGAAAATTATCAATTTGTGAGACTTTCCTGTGTGATGTTCTGGAAATTTAGGCAATGTCCAGCTGTCTGTTAAATAGCAGTCTGTTGCCATGTTTGTGGCAAGATGATCTACAAGGCCAACTCTACTCCTTTTGGAAAGAAAAGAATATACATATATATTTTTTTACTTTGAAGCTCCAAGAGCTTGAATATCCGATAACCTCCTGCCTAAAGTTCTTGCAATTGATACTGCCTTATAAGTGATGGCCTGAACCGGACACTGCTCTGTTAGAATGAACGGTTGAACGGATATGAGAACCAGCAGCTCCAATATATCTTTTCCGTGGAGACCTACTCTCCAAAAACTCAAAAGTTGTACAAACTGAAGGATTCATGGCCCATTTAAATGTGTTTTTGCCGATAAAGCGACACTCGTGAGCTATGTGAGGATAGGTTAAGGCGTGGAGGAAGTATAGAACAGCTGGCACTGAAAGGGCAGTAGGATGAATGTCTCGCTCTACCAAGAAAAAGCAAACTTGTTCCAGAATTAGGCCTAGATGTTGTAAGTAGAATGTCTTCTCGCACACAACAAAGTAGAGATCACTCTGTAGTGAAACCAGAGCAACAGAGTTGCCCACCTTCCCCCTTTAGTACCCCTGCTTGCAGCGCCAGTCTGCATAGGTTATGGAGGAGCAATGTCTTCTGTATTCTGAAATGAATGGCCAGGGAAAACCGAGGGCCTCCTGGTCAATGTGGAGGACTGGCTATGACAACTATGTCCAAGGACCATGGCTATGGAACGCTCTGCTAACGGACATCCGCATGGGAGAAAACCATCAGGCCTTCAGGAAGAAACTTAAGACCCACCTCTTCTGAGGGATAAGGAAGACAATGGATAGAAGAAGCGCCCTGAGGTGATTTAGTTCGCAGGTGTAGCGCTATACAGGTTTTTCACTCACTCCTTCACTCATTGCAGTCCCATGGAGAGATCAGAGCATCTGCCCCCTGCGCCTTGTGGTGCGGAAACAAAGTCAGACATACCCAAAGTTTGCGATTACTCTGGGAAACGAGGAGGTCTGTCTGTGGTAGGCCCCACTTGTGGACCAGGTCAGAGAAGACCTGGGACATAGACCCTCGTTGTGCTCTGGGAAGCTTGTACTTGTTCAAAAAATCTGCTGGGAGGTAAACTGCATCTGGAATTTTGCTGGGGATCTTCCATCCCAGGCGTTATGGGTTTTACCTCTCTCACTAGCATATTGCCGTGAGTTTCACCCAGGAGCTGAATATAGGCAACTACTGCCCTGTTGCTCAACTGCAAGGAGACTGGTCTTCCTTGACTCTGTAGTAAGGCCGAAGTGATAAAAGGGGCTGCTTGAACCCCAGCGCGTTCAAGATTCCCCTCCTTGGCTGGGAATCTCCGCCTGCCTTGACCTAAAGTCCCTCACAGTGCATCTTCCCGAGTGTCTTGTAGACATGATTCATAGCAATTCTCCAGTGTAAAAGTCCTAACGGACCGACACTTGCTCTAGGACTTTCCATCATGATGGACCGCTACTTATACCGAGTAACACTATTACTAACGGTGTTCGATCCTGTTTCCTCCCTTGTAGAATTCTTGAAATGTAAATTTGAGCAGGTGCCCATGCACCCCAGGAACCATCTGTATGCATGATGACGTTGTGCCCAGATGAGCACTGAGAAACCATCAAATAAGCGGAAGTATACTTCCTCAGAATCCTGTTCCTGACTGTCACCATTTTCTCTGATAGAAATAAGAGGAACTAGAGCACCCCAAGGGTACACTAACCATTAGGATGGAGACCGTTGGTTTTGCTTTCCCTCTAAGGTGTGAGGATAGGATAGGCATCCTGACAATCCAGCAACAGCATCCAGCCATGTGGTTGTACTGTTTAATGGACTTCAGCTTAAAGATCTCAAAGAGGACCCAGAAGGGTTTGACCTTTTCCGATCTGCTACTGGACACCAGCCAACATCCCCTGCAAACTCCAAACAGGATTGTATAGAAAACCTGCAATCCCTTGAGTCTGAAGTGTATTGTAAGCATTGTAGCAGCACACCTGTTGTGGTAGACTTGGCATATGCGTGGGAGAGAAATGGTCTGGAGGAGCAGTGGGGAATTTCCCGAAGTGACCATGAGTGCCTGATACCTTCATCCAAGGACCTGTACCAAATGCTGTCCAGAAACACGTAAAGTGTGCCCTCTAGGTCTTACCTCAAGGCTTCACTATTGCAACCCCAAAGTCGCGTGATTTTGCTGCGATTTTTGCATTTTTTTTTGCTGCAATTTTGATGCGACTGAAAACAATGCCTGTATAAGTTGCATCAAAGTGGAACCAAAGTAGTGCAGGGACTATTTTGAAGTCGATGCCACTTGAAGTCGCACAGATATAAACAATACTCATTGGAAATTATGGGGAATGGCCTGTCATGCGACTTTCCAGTCTCAAGTCGCACTGAAGGAAACTGAGCCCTAGAGTCTGGGCATGTACTTGTGTGATTGATTTTTCCCCAGAGGTCTGTCATGTGACCTTCCAGTCTCATGTCGCACTAAAGGAAACTGAGCCCTAGAGTTTGGGCATGCACTTGTGTGACAGATTTTCTCCCAGAAGTCTGCACTAAGGTACAAGTCATTTTTTTTTTTTTTTGCACCCACTGCTACAAAAAATGTCATTTTTGGCAAGATACTCAAAAGGAAATCCTGCCTAAAGGGATGCAGATCCTGCCACTCTCCTCAGAGTCCTGCAAGTGCAGCAGCTGGTTGATAATAATTAAACCATCCCCATTAGACTCGCCCAACACATGGGCTGGTTATTGCTGGTCTGCTGGCACCTGCAGATGCTACAGTATGTAGGAGCAGGTTGACCCTTAGCTTGTTCAGGGTATACCGTTTTGACAGCCTGTTTATATGGACATTTTTCTCCAACATATTTCCATTCTTACCCACTTTTGTTTCTAGGAAGCAATACTCAGCCCAGGGTCTCAACCATATGGCCTCCCTAGCCACCAAGGTGCCAGGATGCTTTTCCAGTGGTTTAAAAAGAAACTATGTGAAGCCTCCATATCCTGAGTAGCAGACTGCTGTATCTGTAATATATGTAACAAGGACCCAGGCCACCTTCAGTCTAACGAGAACCACGAGTCGCTGACATCCCTTCACATCCCTTCATAAAGGTATAATGGGTGCAGTGCAAAGTAGTTTTATGGGCGTCAGACACCTAGGGTGTGCCACCTGTCCAGGATTCACCAGGACAATTTGGGCTTTGAATCACATGTCAGGGCCTCAGTCTGCAAAGCGATTCCATCTCTCCTCAACAGAACTCTGGTAGAGAGGATTAGGGCCAGGACACCCTTAGGAAGCCGCAACACCAACCCGGAAGACTCTAGACTTCTACAGAATGACAGCCACGCAGTAAAAGCATCCAGCAAGATGCCACTTCTGCACTGATAGGAACGCTGTCTCCTATGGCAACAGTCTACAACAGTTTACAATACAAGTGTAACAGTAGCTTCAGGTAATTAAGGTGAGTTCAAAACAGAATCTTGTGCCACTCTTATCAATAATAAAGACATTTGGCATTACCTGTTAGCTGCATACTCCTCCAGGCAGTGTCTACTCACCAGCTTCCTGGGCATAGGTACTGTGCCATAGGCCCTGCAGGACTCTTGCTGGGGCACCGGTTCTGGGGAAGAGGAGCAAAGACGTCTTCCTTGGAAATTTTCTCCTGAGTGGGGGCGCCATCCAGGCTATGCTCCCCTGAAGAATGTCTGCGTTTCCTTGGCCTGGCTCTTTTGAGAGCGTGGGCATGCGGGGCTGAAGAAAATCAAAGCAATCCGCACAAGAGGGCACTCTTTTCTGAAAACTTACCTATATGGTGGTCCCTATCCTAGTTGTTGAGGGTCTTTGTATTATGAGCAGTAACTGACTCTTTATCTGTGGAGAAATGGGACGGCCAGCTGAGGTAAGGATAGCTGAAAAGCGATAGAAGTAGCAGGAGTAGACATAGGAGAAAGGATTCCACTTTCTTTCCTGATTTATCTACATACACCTACATCTGTATATACACCTATACACACACACACACACACACACACACACATATACATATATATATATATATATATATATATATATATACATACATACACACATACATATACATACACACATACATATACATACACACAGACATATCTACCTGCACAGGGTGAGTCTGGGCGTGTTAAGAAGGGGTTAACTAAATAGGGTAAGAATTTCCCTTTCAGACCTGATTGTCAGCTGAGCTGAACATGTCAGAGATGAGTTGTGTGTATGGAGAGAGAGAGAGACAGACACAAACAGCAGCATGATGTGTGAGAGGATCCATTGTTGGATTGTGTACCTACTGGGGTGAGCAAAACCATATTGGATACTATAGCTCTGGCTATAGCCATGTACTTTGTCTATATATCAATCTGTTGGCTAAAGAGACTGAACCTTTCCTATCTCTGTACCTGTGTTAGAAGACAAGCCTGTAGTTTCTTCTGTTTGTTTTGCTGAAGCAGTGAATAAGAAAGGTAATGAAAGACAAAAAAGGGTGATATAGGTAAAAGGTACAGGTGACCCTGTATGGCACAAGGGGCCAAGAGAGATAAAGCATAGCTGGCCCCTCCATATTCCACAAGCGCTGCAGTTATCAATTGTAAAAGCAGATTTCGTTCCTAAAGAGGAAACACTGCAGGGACCCCAATAAGACCCACAGAAGGGGCTCCCAGACTATAGCGCGTTTAGCAGCCTGAGCGCTGGGACTTCGCACTGGGAGAGGCTCAACCCAGACGGCTACTGCACTGAGGCAGAGGGGGGATATAGTACTGCTTACTCTTCATTGGTGCGTGAGGTATGAGGAAAAAAAGAAGAATGGGGTGGCGGCTAACCATGCCTTAATTTATGCTATTCACTGGTCCTGAGGGAGTGGTCAAGAGGCGGAGTTCTATCACTAGTATGCTGCCATGTTGGAGTCAGGAAATACATTTTCCATTGCTGCAAGCAAACTTGCTGGCTTTTTTTTTTTAATGAATTGGGAATTTATTGGCCAACAATCCCTATTGGAATTTCTAGTTTCTGCAAACTGCTATATCTATTGTAAAGCCAACTCATGCTGTTGCACTCCATAAATAGATTTCAGAGTAGATAGTCAATGGGAAGTCAAGGTGTAAGAAAAATATACGTTTGATGTTGTGATGAGCTGGAGCACATTTAGTGCATTTTTTAATGGTGTCTCCAAGAGATAGAAGAAGCCAACTGATTATTTAGCCTACTGGTTCCTATACAAAAGTTCAATAAATTATACAAGATAGATTGCCACTTTGTAAGCTCTAACGAGCAAGGCTCTCTGATTCCTACTGTATTAAAGTGTGTTGTAATTGTACTGTCTGCCCTTATGTTGTAAAATGCTGTGTAAACTGTTGGGGCAATATAAATCCTCTATACAGTAATAATAATAATGTCAATTATAATATAATAATGTGTACTGATCAAAAGATTGTTACTTGTCAGACTGCAATATAACAAACCTTATAATAAATTTAAAAAAGTACTTTTTTATGAAGGCTGTCTATCTTTCTAACCCTATGTATTAAATACCTTGTGACATAATGACCAGAAATAAATATGAAGTCCCAAGTACACGTTTCACTTTTTTTTGTATCAGAAATAAATATGGATTTTCAGGACTCTACATGGCAATTCCTATTCAGTGGTTTAAAAAAGTATTGAAGCTACTGGATTAGCATAACAGCCATAAAACTACTATTTTCAGAATGGCATACTTTCTTACGCTGGCCATACATTATACAATATTCCTTTAGATTTACAAAATCCATATAATAGGAGGTCAAACCTAAACACTTTAAATTTGTATGTAATCAGGCAGGCCCTTGCACTACATAGTTGAAGGTAAATTTAAAGGAAATTGAATAAGAAAATTGTATAATGTATGGCCATTAATATCCTAATTTCGACATGAAAGAAAACAATAGAAAAGTATTCTATTGTTCAAGGGCTGCAACGGGGAGATCCCTTTGCCTGAGTCTCTGAGAAGCATTATGCCGCGTACACACGATCGTTTTTCGCGATGTGAAAAATGTTTTTTTTTTTAATGCCATTAACCACTTCCTGACGTCCGTATGACTTTGTACGGCCGCAGGGTGGATCTAAATTTCCGGGTCGCTGTCTTTTTACGGCCTCCGCGCCACTGGGGGGGGTGCGCGCATGCCCGCCGTATTACTGAGATGCCGATGCGCGTGCCTGGCGGCCACGATGTCCGCCAGGCACTTGCGATCGGCGGTACACAAACATGGACGTGGATCTGTGTATGTAAACACACAGATCCACGTCCTGTCAGGGAGAGAGGAGACCGATCTGTGTCCCTTGTACATAGGGACACAGATCGGTCACCTCCCCTAGTCACCCCCCTCCCCCCACAGTTAGAACACAATGCAGGGTACACATTTAACCCCTCCCTCACCCCCTAGTGTTAACCCCTTCAATGCCAGTCACATTCATACAGTAGTTAGTGCATTTTTATAGCACTCTACGCTGTATAAATGTGAATGGCGCCAAAAATGTGTAAAAAGTGTCCGATGTTTTCGCCATAATGTCGCAGTCCCAATAAAAATCGCAGATCACCGCCATTACTAGTAAAAAAATAATAATAATAAATAATAATAATTCTGTCCCCTATTTTGCAGGCGCTATAACTTTTGCGCAAACCAGTCGCTTATTTAGCAAAAATATGTAGAAGAATACGTATCGGCCTAAACTGAGATTTTTTTTTTTTTTTTTTAATTGGGCTATTTATTATAGCAAAAAGTATATTGTTTTTTTTTCTTCAAAATTGTCGCTTTATTTTGTTTATAGCGCAAAAAAAAAAAAAAACGCAGAGGTGATCAAATACCACCAAAAGAAAAGGACGCCAATTTTGTTTGGGAGCCACGTCGCACGACCGCGCAATTGTCAGTTAAAGCGACGCAGTGCCGGAAGCTGAAATTTCACCTGGGCAGGAGGGGGGTATATGTGCCCAGTAAGGAAGTGGTTAAAAACGATCGTGTGTGGGCTCCAGAGCAGTTTTTGCGACGTTAAAAATGAACATTAAAAATTTAGAACATGCTCTAGATTTTCTCGTTGTTTTTAACGTTGTCGTTTTTAACGTCGTAAAAAATGGTCGTGTGTAGGCTTTAACGACGTAAAAATAATGCGCATGCTCAGAAGCAAGTTATGAGATGGGAGCATTCTTTCTGGTAAAACTACCGTTCGTAATGGAGATAGAACATTCATCACGTTGTAACAGACAGAAAAGCGTGAATCATCTCTCACCAAACTTTTACTAACACAAAATCAGCAAAAGCAGCCCCAAGGGTGGCGCCATCCGAATGGAACTTCCCCTTTATAGTGCCGTCGTACGTGTTGTATGTCACCACGCTTTGCTAGAGCATTTTTTTTTTTTTTTTTAACGATCATGTGTGGGCAAGGCAGGCTTAACAATAATCGGGTTGAAAAAAACATTGTTTTTCTAGACCATTAAAAATGGTCGTGTGTACACGGCATTAGAGTATATTGAAAAATGATTCTCAACAATTCTACAACGCCAACTATAAATGTAATGTTTTTTTTTTTTTCTTTTTTGGTGGATCCTACTATAAAAAAATCTACATGCACTGGCCCAGTAGCACAAGTATGGTCAAAAGCCTATTTTCCAGATATGTGTCCTATGTGTGACTAGCATTAGACATTGGGGTTGATTTACTAAAGGCTAATAGGCTGTTCCCTGTGCAAGGGCAGTTTCACTATACACAGAAGTTTTCCTCAGAGCTTAGTGAATGTGGGGAAATTTCACTTTACAAAGAATACCCATTGAAGTGCAAGCAAAATAAATCACCTTATTCACTAAGGTAATGATTACGCACAAGATGTATATGTGAAACGCGTCTACGTGACCTCGTGTTGGTGTCTTTGGTGTTATCACTTTGAACAATAAAAGGCAATCGGAATTCCTGGATGTGCAGCCATTCCTTTTCTTACAAGTTTCCCACAGAGGTGGGCTGCGGCTGGCACTCTACGAGACATTCCACTTCAGGTTATCATCATACACCTGGAGCAGCGGCTCTTTTTCTTTGTACCTTATTCACTAAGCTCTAGGTAAAATTCCACTGCAAGGTGTAACTTCTCTTGCAAAGCGAACAGTTTATTTGTCTTTTGTAAATCAACCCCATTGCATTATTTGAACAATGAAAGAAGGTTCATATAGGAAAGGTGAATTCATTTATGCACTGGGGATAAAATGGATAAGGCCCAAGGGTACATCACGACTCAATGATTCAACAACCGGTAATTAAAAATCCTTCTAGATATACTCTGTGTTGCAGTATTGTCCATTTTCCATAGTCCATTCAATCCACTCCATCTTGTTTGCTTTCCTCCTCATCTAGGAAGTACAAAAACTGCAAAAAGTTGACCAATGTACTCTTCATCAAGAGAAGGAAACCAAGAAATTCATCAGGAAGGCAGAACACAGTAAAGTTCCCAACAGAAGTGTATAAATGATGAGCAAGAAACTTAGTACATCTTGTGTCCTTTGTAGAGTTCTAATCAGCATCCCGTTGTGCTTGGTGCAAAGTATTTATTCAAGCTTGTTCTTTATTTGTGCTGGGAGGGTTTTTATGTTAACAACGTGGCAGTTTGAAGATCAGTTGTAGTTAAACATTTTGTGTTTTAAATCATATCTTGTATTTTTTTTTTGCTCTGCTGCAGATAACAAAGAAAACAAATATTTAATGAACAATGTACAATAGTTACTATACTGAAAAAACAACCTTCTAGTTAATCAACCATTTTTTTTTTAGGTTAGCTAACAGTTAACAAAATATAATGGCCCGGATTCACAGACATCGGCGCACATTTATGCCGCCGTAGCGTATCTCTTTTACGACGCAGCGCAGAGAGGCAAGCATGGAATTCACAAAGCAAATGCTCCCAACGTTGCACCAGCGTGGCGTATATTTCGTAGGCGTAAGACGGCGTAGGTGGAAGTGGGTGTGATCCATGCTAATGAAATGTGACCCCATGCAAATGATGGGCCGGGCGCCAGACAAGTACTTAAAACAAACTGCGCATGCGTCGAGACGTGGACGTATCCCCGTGCGCATTCGCACAACCATGTCGGAACAACTGCCTAAGATACGCCGGATCACTGTGTACACCGTTAACGTAACCTACGCCCAGCCAGACCCACGTCAGCCCATTTTCACAGACGTCCAACGTACAATACGTAGGCTTGTGTTCCCTGGTCCATACCTTTGCATGGGTTGCGCCTTATCTATGGGGAATCACTTTACGCCGGACGTAAAACTTACAAAAACCATGTATATCATGCGCCGGGCGCAAGTACGTTCGTGAATCGCTGTATCTCCCTCATTTGCATATTTGAATAGAAAATCAATGGGAGCGCCACATGCATCCAGTGTAAATATGCGCCCACTCTACGCCGGCGTAGGCAAGTTACGTCGGTGGGACGAAGTCTGTTTTTAGGCGTATCTTAGTTTGTAGGTCCGGCGCACAGATACGAAGGCGCATGTTTGCATTAACGCGGCGTATCTGGAGATTGCGTCGGCGCAAGTGCTTTGTGAATCCGGGCCATTGTTTACACCATATACTGAACTTTATATTAATATATTAAAAGCTCTGACTTCCCAAGATGTTCAGAACTGCTTGCCACAATATTGAAGTACTTCTTAGCATGATTAAACATCACATGCCTTCCTGTTTTAGGGATGTCTGCCCAAAGTTATTTACAAGTTACCTCTAGGAGACCTGTGGATGTGGATTTACCCACTTTCTACATCAATACAGTATACACCATAAGTATAGTGTTGATTGGTGTCGTGCAGACTAAATGTTGCAAATGACTAAATCACATAATGTGTTTTGTACAGTGTATCAACCAAAATACATAAATATCAAAACATATGCATATATGGTATTTCAGAACTTGCAGTACAAATTACACATGTGTGCTCAAAATAATTATTTTTATTAAAATATATAAGAGTTCGTTCTTCCAGCAACAATATATCAATTGTAGTGTTCTCCCACAAAAGTGCTGTTTTTGTGCATATATAACCAAAACTGTGTGCTTCCGCCTTCTTGTGCCACCTCTGTGCTCCCAGAACTCTTGTCTTAAAAGGCAATTATATACTATCCGGGATGATGTTACATCTGTCTTAGCTTTGTTTCAGGTTTTCCAGGGATCTCCAGACAATCCTAGGTACTGGTCCCTTTAAGGTTCACTCTCCCACACTCACATCATATGTTAAGGGTTAAGAAAGTATTCCTCCATAGTATAGTAGTTAAAAGTATCAATCATTTATTAAAATAGTAACTCTGAGGCCGCGTACACACGATTGGTCCAAACCGATGAAAATGGACTTAAGTCCAGTTTCATCGGTCCAAACCGACCGTGTGTACAGCCCATCGGTCCGTCGTCCGTCGGACCAAAGTTTTAAAACTTGCTTTAAAATCAGACCGATGGATGCTTGACCATCGGTCCAAACCGATGGTTAGTACGCAAAAGCATCAGTCCAAAAACCCGCGCATGCTCAGAATCAAGTCGACGCATGCTTAGAAGCATTGAACTTCATTTTTTTCAGCACGTCGTCGTGTTTTAGGTCACCGCATACTGACACGATCGGTTTTTGAACTGATGGTGTGTACGCACATCAGACCATCAGTCTGTGAACCGATGAAAATGGTCCGTCGGACCATTCTCATCGGGTTGGACCGATCGTGTGTATGCGGCCTTACAGTTAAAAAACTGTTCAGTGTAGATACAGTGACTTTCCATTCTCTAGCATCACTCCTGGTCCGGAATGCCCTACGCATTACGTCACGGCCAGTGACTTCATCAGGCTACCATGATATACACTGCTCCAAATGATACAATATGGAGTCCAGCTTGATAGTTTTTTTTTTTAAGGCAAACTGAAAAAGGGTCTTTCTTTACCATATCAGTGCATAAAATAAAGTCAAAGACCAACAGAAACATCTCTAGAGAGATGCACCATAAAACAGCATTGATTCCCATGAAAATTCCTTTCAGCTACTTTACACCCTACCCTAGGAGAGGAGGGGCGCACATTCATAAAAAAGTCAAGAAAAAGAGGGAAAGAGGGTGTAACAGAGTGTGGATAGGGTGAGAGAAGGAGCAAGACCAGTTAGAGAACCACCACATTCAAACCCCTTTCCCTCCAAACTAGGTGGATTTTAGATGGTCTAAAAAGAATCGCCAAGCAGCGAGTGATCCAAAAGGACCAAACCTTTCTAAATTTATTAGCCTTATCATGAAGTACAGGCACCAATTTTTAATTTACTCACTACTATGCCATTCTTTCTTTGGCTAAACGACTGGGCTACTGGGCTTTGGTCAGAGTTTGTTTGGCTGAAATTGAAGGACATGGGTCTAAATTTATTAACAGTATACCCCATTGGTTTAAGGTTGAGTAGGTCTTTATATGGATACTTAGGGATGCTGTAACCAATGCAGTGTAGAGGGTATACTCCCACCAAATATGAGCCACTGCTGCTCCAAAACCCTGAAACAAGATCCAAGACATCCCTGTCGGCTATATTTTGCAGCTACTTAGATTGGCATTGTTGATATTTAAACTTTAGGTCCACTTTAAAGTGACCCTGTTCAAGCCAGTGGCTCCTGAGAAGAAGCTGATTACTACCTCTGCAGTGAGCATAAGGTGAATTGTTTCACTCTTTTGTAGTGGTAAATGTACCGCTGCTATCCAACACTTGCGGAAACCATGACACCCAGGGTCACGTTATCCAGTAACCCGGAAGTAGAAGCAGTGCTGCTAACTGCAAGAGAGTGAAAATTTAATTCACTACCTACTGGAGAGGTAATCATTTTGTTTCTTCTATTACTGGAGGATACTGGCTAGAGATGTTTTAGACAAGCAACAAGGGGGGATTTTAATCAAGAAAAACCTATGCTTACAGCAATAAAACAATGAAAAGCAATAAAACAAACAGTGGCGTCCTACGTCACTCTAGGTGCACGTCACGTCCGTCCTTCTCCCTACGCGTTACGACACTGTCATGTGTCTTCATCTGGACTATTTGCACCTTGTCCTTCATTCTTTTTGATGATCTCATGCTGTTTTATGGTTCATGAGATTTCTAGCACTTTATTGGACACTTTTGGCACTTTTTACTGCTTTTTGCACATTTTTGCACTTGATGACCTATTAGCTTTTGCAGAAAGGGTCAGCTGCAAAGTTTTGCACTTTATTATTCATTGATGTGTTATTGTATTTAATATTGCACTGCTGGTTTATTTTTAATTCTATTTTTGCGCAAATCCTTCATTTAAATTATCCTTATTTGTGTAATGTAAACACTTTTAGATTTTGCTGCATCTATTTCCACTGTATCTTTTGGGAGCATCCTTTAGTAGCGCGAAAGCTACCTTATATTATTCTGGGGAAGAAACAACTGTGACATTTCCAGTCCAAAACTTTGCACATTCCAAAAAATGAAGCTAGCTAATTAATGCACAGCACATTTTACTAGTGAGGATACTGGCTGTTTGTCAGCAATACTTGGCTTTACAAGCTTGTAAGAAAGTTAATTTTTTTCTGCAAGGATGCCATAGATGGGCAAACCCTTCATCTTGTTGCTATGTTTGTCTGCTGAGTTGTACATTGATTATAGAGCACATATTTTACTCTGTAAAGCATAAATGGACTTCTAATTTGGCCTAGTGACAGCTGAGAAGTATAGAAGATAAAATATTGTTTACATTATACATATTTTCAAATTTGTCTCGTATTTGTTTATATATATATATATATATATATATATATATATATATATATATATATATATATATATATATATATATATATATATCTTTTAAATGATTTAAATGTAACATTTTGGAGCCAACAAAGACTTAGCCCTTTTTTTTTTTGCACTGTGCGTGTACAGACATTTAACAGTAGAGCATACCCCGAGAGCTTTGGCTAAAGGGTAAATGAAGGTGGTATCATCGGCAGGCAGCAGTGAACATCAACAAGGAAAAAAAGCTTACAGCTAAACTTAAGGCTGGCAGCAAAATATAATGGAAATGTATCAATGAGATCATTTTTACCTATGTATTTCTACATAGCCAGTCTTTTGTTCTAGAACAGCCTGCTAGATAGCACAGACAGATTCTTGACCTCCGTTGCAGCAACATTACAGCTTATTGAAGAACACTGGGTCAAAACACACAAGTAGCTGAATTGATATTGGTAATGATGTAGCAACAACAACACAAGATCTTCCTGTCAGCATGTTGCCTGCCAGCACATATGAATGCAGAAGAAAGTGATTGGCTCAGAGTGCTGCAAATACAACACTTTATGCACTTACACTAGTCGCAGTTAAAAATATATGCAATTTAATTTATTTTCTCTAATGACTATAAAACTGTATTCATTTGTGTTTTGGTTTCTGCCTTGAGTTTACTAAGAAGTAGTTATTTATGTATATTTGTATTTATTATGGTCAGGACCAAAAATAGCATAATTGTTACGGTCAAGAAGACCAACTATGGTTGGTCACCCCAATATCAAATAATTGCATATACATAGTTTTTTCCTTTCAGCTAGCTGGTGGAGCTTTAGGCTTCTTTTCACGTTTCCCAGTTTCACTTTACCTCCTGTTGTAAAATGTGTGTTTTCTACACAGCTCAGTAGCATAAGCAATGATTAATTCCCTCTGCTTCCCCTCCTTGTTAATGGCTCCATGGGAGTTTTGAAGGAGAAACTATCAATATATTTTCTCTTAGTGCTCTGGAAATTCTTTTGCCTTGTTATATAGTATATCTATCTATCTATCTATCTATCTATCTATCTATCTATCTATCTATCTATCTATCTATCTATCTATCTATCTATCTATCTATCTATCTATCTATCTATCTCTCTCTCTCAATGATGTGCATGCACTGCTTTTGTAGGAGGATGACTGCAGACACGTATTGGGGCCTGCTTCACCCTAAGCGGGGACCCTTTGCGAACACATTCGCTAATGCCTGAGAAATAGGCGGGAGCCGCAGTCATGTGAGAATTGGCATTTAGATGGCACTCCAGACTTAGAATTGAGCATTTTACTGTGGAGCACTCTTCCTGTGACACTACAGCTTTCTTCTCGAATGCAGCATTCTGAAGGGACAGCACAGAGCCTGTGTCCCTCTCTACCAGATCAGCCGTAAACTTGTCACCACATTCTCAGTGACAATGTAGAACAGCGTTATCTCTTTTTATTCTCTTTTTCTCCCAGTACATCCATCTAGGTCCATTGGTTCCCTGTCCTGCAATATACGTCTCAGATGTGTGTGGGGCACTGAACGCTATGGGAGGGGATCAGACCATTAACCCCATCACTTCCAGGGGACACTGTCTGTCACCCATGTCCAGTACTACCTTCCTGCTGGCTGGTGTCATGATCACTTAGTACCCCTGTTCCTCATTCCAGCACCCGGGTGTTGGCTATTGCTTTTCCCCTGTCTGTGTTCACCTGCAAGGTGATTGATCTGATCTGTCACCTGATATAAGCAAACCAAGCACTGTATCCCTTGCTTGTGATAAAGACAGTTACCTGCATTGTTCTTGATCAAGCCTCCCGTTTGTCTGCCTTGCTTTGCTGTTGGATTTCCCTGTGCATGACCCAGATCGGATATTGGACTATTCCCTGAACTCAGCCTGCCTTTCACCTAGACTGTCATTGGGTCAGATATTGGACTATTCCCTGAACGCAGGCTTGCCTTATTACCTGGACCATCTTAGAACCACGCTATCTATCTGCTAAACTGCAAGTAGTCTGTTGTTTGCTCGGTTCACGTCTGCCCTGGTGTGGTGGCCAGGCACTATAGCATTGTACAGTATATAAGTCCTGGGGGCAACCAAGTATCGGTAGGCCTGCTTGTCTTAAGGTAAAGGGAGCTGCTATAGGTGAAGCACACAGTAGATAGCTATAGTGTCTGACCACCTGCATTGAGGTAGATGTGACATTCGTGACAGCTGGGTGATATAGCATTCCTACCAGACCTCATTACTCAAAGCAACGGTATGTTAGACCTTTTCCCACCAACTCCACTGTACGATTAACCCCTTAATGGTAGTTTCTTTCTTTCCCTCTTCATCCCCCTGATGTTACAGGCCCTGTCCTAATACACCCCTTTAAAGAACTTCAGACCAGGCATTTAACTTTGAGAACATTTACTAAAACTTATTGCAAGTTCAGGGTTTTACAAATTAAAGTCTTCCTCAGTTCATTGCAGACACAGTTCAGTTTATTCGAAATAACCAAGCTTATTCAGGCTGCCCATGTCATACTTCTTAAGCAAGGAAGAGTCCTCTTATCAGAGTCCATGTTCTAGCTTCAGCACCTCAACTGGGTACCCCAAAGAGGGTGGCCATATGCAGTGGCGTAACCAGAGTTATGGGCGCCCGGGGCAGAATTTTTTTTCGCCCCCCCCCCCTTGTATAATCATCCACTCTGGTTATAAGGATCTGTAATGTATCCCTCTCAGGGCTTTCAGCATGTAAGGGGTAAATTATTGCAGGATTAATCATTTAACCCCTTACTGTAAGGGATTAACAGACTGACCCCCCCCACAACCACAGATCCCCCATCATAGACGTAACCCCCCCCCCCACAATCACAGATCCCCCATCACAGACTGACCCCCCCACAATCACAGATCCCCCATCACAGACTGACCCCCTAAATAACAGACCTCTCATCACAGACTGATCCCCCCCAATCACAGATGGATCCCCCAATCACAGATAGACCCCCCACAATCACAGACCCCCTATTTAACAGACCTCAGACAGTAACCCCCACCATAGTGCAGACCTCAGACAGTAACCCCCAGTAGTGCAGACCTCAGACAGTAACCCCCATAATAGTGCAGACCTCAGACAGTAACCCCAAGTAGTGCAGACCTCAGACAGTAACCCCCATAATAGTGCAGACCTCAGACAGTAACCCCCATAATAGTGCAGACCTCAGACAGTAACCCCCATAATAGTGCAGACCTCAGACAGTAACCCCCATAATAGTGCAGACCTCAGACAATAACCCCCAGTAGTGCAGACCTCAGACAGTAACCCCCAGTAGTGCAGACCTCAGACAGTAACCCCTATAATAGTGCAGACCTCAGACAGTAACCCCCAGTAGTGCAGACCTCAGACAGTAACCCCCAGTAGTGCAGACCTCAGACAGTAACCCCCCATAATAGTGCAGACCTCAGACAGTAACCCCCAGTAGTGCAGACCTCAGACAGTAACCCCCATAATAGTGCAGACCTCAGACAGTAACCCCAAGTAGTGCAGACCTCAGACAATAACCCCCATAATAGTGCAGACCTCAGACAGTAACCCCCATAATAGTGCAGACCTCAGACAGTAACCCCAAGTAGTGCAGACCTCAGACACCCCCATAATAGTGCAGACCTCAGACAGTAACCCCATAGTGCAGACCTCAGACAGTAGTGCAGACCTCAAGTAACCCCCATAATAGTGCAGACCTCAGACAGTAACCCCAAGTAGTGCAGATAATAGTGCAGACCTCCCCCATAATAGTGCAGACCCCATAAGTAGTGCAGCAGACAATAACCCCCTCAGACCTCAGACAGTAACCCCCAGACCCAGTAGTGCAGACCTCCAGTCATAATAGTGCAGACCTCAGACATAACCCCCAGACCTCTGACAATACCCCCAGTAGTGCAGACCTCAGACCTCAGACAGCGGCGTGTGTTGTTTCCCTCAAGCGCGGGCTCCTCCTCCTCTGTGGGTGTGAACAGAGAGGAGGGACGCCGCCGGGTGTACCAAGATGGCCACCGCTCCGGAGCTAGGCCGAAGCCGGGGACTTTCCTAGGCCGAGGCTCCGGAGCACTCCGCGGAGCCGGTGGATGGATTCGCCCCCCCCCATTTTTCGCCCGGTGCGACAGCCCCCCCTGCCCCCCCCCCCCGCTACGCCAGTGGCCATATGGTCCTGGTAAAATAACATCCTGCAGCACACCTTCCAGTCAGCTTCCATGTGGAAAGTCCAACTCTCCAAAGGTTACCTCCCCTTGTTTTTATGAGCCACAAAAGCAGGACCATGAACACTGTGGTGCAGTAATGTGTCCCTTGGCAACCTGGTGACTCATTAACACATTAATGTACAGAGAACAGTGAAATAAACATTTACATACTAACAGCAGGGTTGCCAGTACTATGTCACACTCACACATACCATAAGTATAACTTTGCCAACATCACATGCAGCAACAAAAATGAAGTAAACTTTATTTTACGCCCCTGGCTGCAATAATCAGAACGAGCCCCTCGATCCGGGGATTCCAGTACGGTGATTTACATGAAAAGATCATGCTATATGCGGACGACACCATGCTTCTCCTAGGTGATACCTCGGTTTCGCTGTCGGAGGCCATGAGGGTCGTTCGGATCTTTGGAGAATACTCGGGATTGGTTATTAACTGGACGAAGTCCTCCCTCCTGTTACTAGATCGGGACCCCTCCCTATCCCCAGCGACTGTGCAGGACATTCCTGTCTCCAGGTCATTTTGATACCTTGGTGTTCAGGTTACTGCACGCTTACTGGATTACGTTAGTCTTAATCTCACCCCCCTGATTAACAGATGCCGCGACCGGGTTAAGGTGTGGAGTAGGCTCAGGCTGTCCCCTGTGGGTAGAGTAAACTTGATAAAGATGATCCTCATGCCACAGTTGTTATATGTCCTTCACAACTCCCCAATGGTCATTCCCCTTAAGAAATTCAGAATTATCAACTCTGTCTTCCGTTCACTTATATGGCTTGCTAAGCCCCCGAGGGTTAGGCTTGAACAGCTCCAGCGGCCGAAGGATGCTGGCGGGTTGGCATTGCCCAATCCCTGGATCTACTATTTAGCCTCCCAAATGCAACATATTGCACGACTCGTGAGGCCCGAAAGGGACCGGGAACTGAATTTGAGGGACTCCTCTGTCCAGCTGCTCAGCTTCACCACTGGAGGGGGGGTGGCGGAAGGTCTAGAGGCCCTACGATACACTAAGTCTAACAAACTTTTCCCCACGTATGCACTAATGCAGAAGACATGGAATAAGGTTAGAATGCTACAGGGGGTGACGGGATTCACTAAGTATAGCCCTATTTGGGACAATCACTATTACAGAGAACTGGCTAAAATACCTTATGGCTCTAGATGGAAACAATATGGCATTACCCTTATGACCCATGTGATTAGGGATGGTAAGCTTAGGCCATTCCAAGAGCTTAGCGCAGACTACCGTTTGCCGGCCTCTATGCAATTTTATTACCTTCAACTTAAGCATGCAGTGGCCGCTCAGGGAGAGGCAGATGTCTGGTCCCTGAACCCGGCACCTGTCTTCAACTATCTATCTGGGGTGGACACATACAAGGGCTTTATATCAAGTTGCTACGCTATGCTTCTGAGTCTCTTCCTACCGGACGCCCCTTTGAGGGCAATGGCCCGGTGGGAACAAGACGTGGGGGCATTTGAGGAGGGACAGTGGGAGGAGGCGATGCAGGCAGTTCCTGGGTGCTCCTTGAACGTAGCACACAGACTGTCGCAACTTTACATTCTCCTGAGAGTACACTACACACCAGCTAGACTGGCACGGATGGGGCTGGGGGTTGACCCCATCTGCGTTCGGTGCCGCAGGGATCATGGAGATCTTATTCACCTACTATGGAGATGCCCGAAACTGCATCTCTACTGGGCGAAGGTCATCGATACCCTTAACGGGGCTTTTCAGACACAGATACCGCTAGACCCCAAGATCTGCCTGCTGGGAATCTGTGACACCTTGGAGGTGGAGGGTGGCTCCGAGCAGGCGATCTGCAGAGCCCTGTTTCAGGCCCGCCTGATGATACTAAGGCACTGGAAGGACACCGAACCCCCCACTGTGCACGAATGGATCAAACAGATGTGGGTCACATTGAGGCTGGAAAAAGTAATATTTCAACATAGAGGCACTGACACTAAATTTGAGAAAGTATGGGCCCCTTGGCTTGACGTCCCGGGTCTGGCCCCGATTGATTTAGTATATGATCGGCTGTTCTAGAGCTGTGGGATGGGAGTGGGCCCCAGAGCCATAACACTATACAGAATGCTGATTATGTGGGGTATCACATTTGGGCGAAGGGGGGCGGAGGCTTGTGCTGGAGTTAATATATGTGAGATGTCGGGGGGACGAGTCGGGGACACACATTTGTATGTACAGTTTTACCTCGTCTTTTAATTATCCTTCTGTTTTTGGGTGTGCTGCGCCACACTCTCCTGACGGTATATGTCTGCTCTGGAACTCATCGCCTGTATTGTTATTTTTTTGTTTAATAAAAACCTTTGTTTGAGAAAAAAAAAACTTTATTTTACACAACCCCTGTAAGCACCTGCTTACAGACAAAGGGATATAAATGTACATGACCAGCCTGCTTGTGTTGCAGAATCCATTAGTGGGATTCCTGGTAGTCTGAATCTGACATAAGTTTAGCTAGCAGAATAGAAGCACTTGGAAGGCATATCCCTGAAAAACTGAAGTGAACTAAATGTATTTTTTGTAGAACCAATGTTTAGGTGAGGCACAGCACCCACAAAGGAGGTAAGCTGCTGATTTGTTGCCTCTGTTTACTACAAAGTTACTTCTCACATAATTGCTGCAGTAAGCACAACCTTATTCAATTAGTCTGTACATATTAAAAGACAACCACTATAGATACATATGTATGAATGTATATGTATTAATTGAAATGGCCTCCAAATTTAGTATTTCCAAAGAAATAACTTGTAAATTACTTTACAAAAAAAAAAAGATATAAACTGTCAAGATCAACACATGCCACTTAAGGGAAATCAACATTTCTTTCCGATGCTGTTTAAATGAGATTATATTTCAGTCTTGGCTTGAAAGCTTTTAAAAGTATTAAATGTGCTGAATCTGCCACCAACAGCTCTGCTGATTGTGAGTCAGAAATTTGCTAAGAATAAAACAGACAAGGTGACTTTCATATTTTCCAAAAAATTTCAATGAAAGACTTTTATCATTATACAGTATACTCTATGTAATAATTTGCTTGTTGTATATAATAATCTGCTTGCTGTATGTAATAAACTGTTTTAATAGTGTAGCCAGGTGCTGGGCTAAAGCAATATGTAAATGGAGACATTGCACTTTATTCTCCCATAAAGCTGACATTATGTTGCACCATTCCCCTTTAGCCAGCAGGGGGAGTGCTAAACCCAAGCAAGCCAATAGACATGCAACGTGCTGAGAGTCCTGGGAGAGGTAAGTTGAGACAGCAGCCATATAATGGGGCCAGTTGACTATTTACACTACAGATCCCCTATACCAGCAATAATCTGAGCCAGAGACTGGGATTGACTAGTTACAGCGGTACAAAAATGTATTTATTGCACATCAAGAATACAAAAGCCATAGACCAAGTGTCAGGGAACCCCCATCACAGCCCATCCCTTACCATCCTACCCATCCCGCACCAAGCGCCCATCCACCCAAAGGGACCATTCCCCACTCCAGCATCCTGGAGTATGCTGGGGGGGGGGGGGTGTTTGGGGTTCCCTACCTGGGGTTACTGACACACTTAGTTTCACCAGTAGATTGTCCCAATACATTGACTGTTTTTTACATCCAGTTGTTCATCAATTTCCTTCCTATATCAAAGACTTTTTTTCTCACCTGGTCTTTTGAGTTTGGGAGCAGCAGTCAGAGAACAACAGTATCACTATTCTTATTACAAGTTTCCTTGGACACATCCATGCGCCTGTCTCTCTTGTTGTTTTTACTGACATACTTGGTCTATAGCTTATGTATTCTTGATGTCCAAAAAAAAACAAACATTTTTGTACCACTGTAACTAGCCTTTGAGGTGCTTTTTCCTGGTGTTTTTTTTCCCTAATCATTAGTCCAGAGCACCTGCTGCCATTTTCCGCAGCCCAGTTTCTATGTAGTTGAGTCAATTAGCCTTGTTTCCACATTGGATGGCTTTTTGGCCACAATTCTTCATTTAGACCACATCTGGCCAGACTTCTTTGGACAGTAGATGGGTGTACCTGGGGCCCACTGGTTTCTGCCAGTTCTGTGCGGATGTCACTGCTGGACATCTTCTGATGTTGAAGGGAAGTACGCATGATGTGTTGCTGCAATAAGTATCATTGGCCAACCACTGCGTCTATTGTCTTTATTGTTGCACATTTCTTTGTGCTTCTTCAAATTAGCTTGAACGGCACATCTTGACACCCCAGTCTTCTTTGAAATTTTTGTCTTACCATTGTGTTTGACCTGTGACATGAAACTTTCTTTCACAACCTCACTGTAGTAGCAGAGTTTGGATGTTCCTCACCCAGGTTTAAGCCTCCAACACAACTGTTTCTGATCATCAATCGATGATCATTAATCATATTCTAATCCTATTCGTCGTACTCAAATCTATATTCTGACACTAATCCTACAATATCCCTGACTTTCTGGAAATGTACAAAGTGTGCAAGTGTAAGAATTGATGCTGGTTGGCAGCAAAAGGGCAGTCACACCAAATAGTAATTGATTTAGATTTTTCTCCTGCTTGTCAAAATGTTGTTCATTGATAAAAATAAACTATTAAATAATATATTTTTGAAAGCATTCTTACTTTACAGCATGTCTTCACACCTGCCTAAAATGTTTGCATAGTACTGTATACTGTACCTATACTGCATGCAGGTTAACTAGGACTGTTGTTAAGTGCACCAACACGCTTAAAGGGCCCCAACGTTGGCCGGCAGAAGAATTTCTCTAAGGACTGCACCTCCGGTAATAGTTATTCTCCAATCCCCTTTGTTCCCCTCTACCATTCTCCTTTTCCTTTGGACAGTGCATACCCAATCAATCTAGACTTGCATCGCCGCCATAAATGTGCTTTAGCAATATAGTTCCAGCACTCTGTAGGTTAAACTTTACTACTGCTCACTGCTGCACTTCGAGGTGGCCTTGCTACTGTTTATGCTGATCTGAATGAATCTCTAATTTTATGCCTTATTATTAATCATCACTTTGTATGCTAAATTGTGTTATTACCATTGCTAATCCATTTTATGCTTGCCTAGTTACCAACCGTATTGGGTGACAATATATTAGGTTGCCTTTACTACCTGGTTTTGTGCCCTTGCTCTTTGATATAGTGCTAGTACTGGACACTGTGTATTGTTTTCAGTGATTCCCTGTGATATTGTATGTTTGTACACTTTACCTGGTGTGTTAGTGGGGCTAAGGTTTTTGGAAAAGGTTGAGGCATTGAACATCCTAATCAGTGGCTCGTACAGTACCAAAATGATTCAATAATTTGGCAAAGATTAATAAGGAAATGGGTAGTCAGCATTTAAAATTGTACAATTACTGTTTTTTGTGTCTTTATCAAACAAGCTAGCATAGAAGGACTGCCAAAGAAAAATATCCATTTACAGAAAAATCTGTGAATTTATCTGAAAATACTACCTACTATTCTATGTGCAGTTTCTCTGGGATTACAGTACTTTGCTGTTTCTACAGAAAATAAGCTTAGATGGAACAGAACATGAAAAAAGATTGATGGGATAAATTGTAGCAGTAATGCTAATTATACCAGAGTAGAAGACTGAAAAGCTATTTCTTTCAAGTGGAAATAAAATGTGCTAAGCACTGACTCATCTCACTAGAGGTGAACCTGGAGAGATTGCTGCACTTCGCTCTGACATTCTGCTGTGTTAATTCTACAGCATGAATTGCATTTAAGACTATTCCTTCATGACAAGGTAGTTCCACTGATTAGTGGCTGTTTCACGTAAAGAACATATGGCTTAAATAAAAATGTTGTCTATTTTCTATATAAAATATAGATTGTTACATTTTGTATAAATTTCAGCCGTAGGCTGGGTTCACACTATCTTGCTGTGTTAGCCCCCCGCATTAAGTAGTGTGTTAACGTGCATTGTATTAGGTCAGACTATTTGTTTTTATGGACAGCCTATCACACATTGCATGCATCATTTTTGCCAGTGCAGGGCATGTCAAGGCAGGCTACTGCAATGTTACAGTAAGAACAGGGCCCTTAAGTGTATTTAATTTGAGAGGCAAAAATGGGCTGCCATTAGGGTTGCCACCTGTCCAGGATTCACCCGGACAGTTCGGGTTTGGAATCATGCGTTCGGGTTTCAGACTGCCTGAAACCCGAACACTTTATTCAGACCAGACTATGTATGAACGAGGCCTTATTTTTTTTTTTTTTTTACATGCCTTTACTAATTTCTCCACATTTAGATGCAGAGCAAGCTGTCCATAGCAGCCTTTTCCTATGGTTCAAACACAAAAGGAAAATAAACCTGTTGCTGTAGCTGCTTAGAGCAGAGCTCCACCCAAAAAGGGTTGCCATTCACCCGGACAGTCCAGGTTTTGAATCATGTGTCCAGTTTTCAGGCGGACTGAAACCCGGACACATTACTTAGACCCAGCTGTGGCTCCCCATGTAACCAAGATAGTCACACACAAATCTGTTGCCATCCGGGAATTGTAGGCGGCTATCTGGGGGCAGGTTCGGCATCACTGTGGGACAGGCCAATGAAGTCAGTAAGAACAATTTGGCCACACCCACTGCTCACTGCGGCACGCATTGCGCACCACATTACTGCTCTCCTTGAGGTACTCAAAGGTGTCCCAGGCCACTAAAATGTTCGGGTTTGGCTTGAAGAAAAGGTGGCAACCCTAGCTGCCATTGTGACTTGATTTTGAAATAGCTAGTTGCCTGACCGTGTCTTCAATTCACCAAGTGAAAGTAAGGATAGTTAGAATTCCTTATGTATATTCAGTGCCAGTGTCTCAGAAAAAAAGGATTTTTAATAACAGCTTATCTGTAAAATCCTTTTCTTGAAGTACATCACGGGACACAGAGCGCATAGTCATTACATATGGGTTATATGGGTACCTTCAGGTGTGGACACTGGTGTAATCAACTTCACAGGAAGTTCCTCCCTATATAACCCCCTCCCACTGAGAGTGCTTCAGTTTTGTAGCAAGCAATTTCTCCGAGGTTACACAATGTTCCCCAAAAGAGGGGTGGGAGCTCTGTGTCCCGTGATGTACTTCAAGAAAAGGATTTTACAGGTAAGCTGTTATTAAAAATCCTTTTTTCTTTATCGTACATCACGGGACACAGAGCGCATAGTCATTACATATGGGATGTCCCAAAGCAATGCTCCATGAAGGGAGGGAGACCGTAAGGCCAAAAATAGCCAAACAAAAAACATTATCAGGAGGTAAAATAGCTCCACCAACAGAAAAAAGGGGGCGTGAATCGGGCCAGAGGATTCTATACTGCTGCCCGTAGGACCGCCTGCCCAAATGCTGCATCCCTAGCCTTTGCGACGTCCAACTTATAAAATTTAGTAAACGTATGTACGGAAGACCAGGTTGCCGCTTTGCAAACCTGTGCCATAAAGATCTGATGGTGTGCCGCCCAAGAGGCACTCATGGCCCTCGTAGAATGGGCTTTAACTGATAAGGGCGGTGGAACGCGCTTCAGACCATAGGCCTGAAAAATCAGCTGCTTAATCCACCTAGCCAAGGAAGACTTGGCAGCCGGCTGACCCTTCTTGGGGCCATCCGGAAGAACGAAAAGCACATCTGTTTTCCGAATCTTCTCTGTAGCCTTGAGATAGACCCTCATGGCTCGGACCACGTCCAAAGTATGAAGCAGTCTTTCCTCTCTGGACTGGGGAGTAGGAAAGAAGGATGGTAGGACTAGGTCCTGATTCAAGTGAAAACTGGATATGACCTTAGGAAGGAAAGAAGGTTGAGGCCGCAGAACCACTCTGTCCTTATCCAGAATCAGGTACGGTTCCCTGCAAGACAAGGCTGCCAGCTCGGAGACCCTTCTGGCCGAAGCCATAGCCACCAAGAAAACCAACTTTCGGGTTAGCAGCACAAGAGGGATTTCTGTCAGAGGTTCAAACGGCTGCTTTTGTAAGGCTGACAAGACCAGATTTAAATTCCAGGGGCAGAGGGGAGCTCTAATAGGGGGATTCACATGCAAGACCCCCTGCAAGAAGGTTTTCACAAGCGAATGCGTGGCCAAAGGCCTTTGAAACCATATCGATAAGGCAGACACCTGCCCCTTTAGAGTACTAAGAGCCAACCCCTTGTCAACGCCTACCTGGAGGAATCGCAAGATCCTGTCAATAAAAAACTTGCGAGGATGCCCTCCTTGAGGCTCGCACCACTCCACATAGGTCCTCCAGACTCTGTAATAGATATTTCTAGAGACTGGCTTTCTAGCCTGAATTAACGTAGATATGACCTGGGCTGAGAGGCCTCTGCCCTTAAGAATTAGGGATTCAGCCGCCAAGCCATCAAATTTAGCTGCTGTGAAGCAGGGTGGTAGATCGGGCCCTGAGACAGCAGATCTGGGCGCAGGGGGAGTGGCCACGGTGCCCCTACTGACATCCTCACGATGAGTGCGTACCAAGCCCGGCCTGCGCTCCACCCTGATCACCGGCCTGCGCTCCACCCTGATCCTTCGTAGAAGGCGGGGAATCATCTGTAGTGGAGGGAACGCATACAGGAGAGAAAACTGGTGCCAGGGGCAAACCAACGCATCGGTCCCGTAGGCCGAGGGGTCCCTGGCTCGGGATACGAATTTGTCCAATTTCTTGTTGAATCTTGTTGCCATGATGTCCACATCGGGAACTCCGAATCTTTGGCAAATCTCTTGGAATACCTGGGGGTGAAGAGACTACTCTCCCGGGAGTAACTGTTGACGACTCAAAAAATCTGCTTGAGAATTGTCTATCCCTGGGATGAACACTGCTGAGATGCAGGGTACATGGGCTTCGGCCCATGAGAAAATCAGGTTTACTTCCCTTTGAGCCGCTAGGCTCCTTGTGCCCCCCTGGTGGTTTATGTATGCCACCGCTGTGGCATTGTCGGACTGTATCCTTACTGGCAGACCCTGCAGGGGGAGAGTCCAGGCGACCAGGGCCAACCGAGCAGCTCTGATCTCTAGGACATTGATGGGAAGCAGACTTTCTGCCTCTGACCACTGTCCCTGCTGGGTCCGTTTTCCTAAGATTGCCCCCCAACCTGTTAGGCTGGCATCTGTGGTTACTATTTTCCACGTGATGGGGCAAAAGGTTTTCCCTTTTGACAATTTTTGAGGGACCAGCCACCAGTACAGGCTGCGCCTGACTCCTGGGGAAAGACCTAATGGACGGTCTAATGCCTGTATGGACCTGTTCCGAGCAGAGAGAATAGCTGCCTGGAGAACTCTGGTATGGATCTGGGCATAGGGCACTGCTTCGAAGGCGGCTACCATCTTTTCCAGCAGTCGCATGCATAGGCGAATAGTCGGCCTCTTTTTGCCTAGGACTATTTGAATTGTTTGAGTCAATGACCTGATCTTTTCTTGAGGTAAAAATATCCTCTGGCATTCTGTATCTAACCGAAGGATTAGATATTCCAACTGTCTTGTGGGTTGCAACCTCGATTTTCCTTGGTTCACAACCCACCCGAATTCTTGTAGATGCCGAACTGTGCGGACTACTGCATGATTGAGGTTGGAAGCTGATCTGTCGATAACCAGGAAATCGTCCAGGTATGCCAGGACCAAAATGCCTTCTGTCCTTAGGACGGCTAGCACCGGGGCTAACACCTTTGTGAATACCCGCGGAGCTGTTGCCAACCCGAAAGGGAGGGCTACGAACTGGAAATGACTTTGATCTATCATAAAACTAAGAAACTTGTGATGTGCTGGGTAGATCGGCACATGCAGATATGCATCCTTTATGTCTATAGATGCTAGAAAGTCGCCCTGATGCAGGCTGGCTGTCACTGAACGTATGGAATCCATACGAAAGGTCTGAATCTTTAGAAAGCGATTTAGGCGTTTGAGGTCTAGGATAGGCCTGACGTCGCCATTGGGTTTTGGTATAATAAAAGGTTGGAGTAGAATCCCAGACCCCTTTTTTGGGTTGGTACTTCTACAATTACTCCTTGGAGCAAGAGGCGATCCAACGCCTTTACGAGAGAGGCCCTCTTTAAGGGGTCGCTTGGAAGACCTGACCCCTGAAAATGAGGAGGGGGGATTTCTCGAAACTCTAGTTTGTAGCCTGTGGCTACCACGGACCGAACCCAAGAGTCGGGAATTCTGGCCTTCCAGACTTCGGAGAAAAACTGAAGTCTTCCCCCCACCCAAGAGAGTGGGGGCGCCCCTTCATGAATCTGACTTGATGACTGGTTTAGCCGGCTTGCGAGACCAGGGCCTCTTGTTTGCCGCGGCTTGTCCCTGTGGGCGGCTATTAACTGCTGAACGCCCGGGAGGCCGTCGATACTGACGGGAAGTCGAAGGGGCCGAGCCAGCAAAGGCCTGTCGTTTAAACGCGGGCCCACGCGGTCTTTTCTTGACCGGTAAGGAAGAACTTTTACCACTTGATATGGTTTGGATATATTTATCTAGGTCTTCACCGAATAGTCTTCCCCCATGAAAGGGAAACCCTGCTAAAAGCTTTTTGCAGGGTGCCTCTGCTGACCAGTTCTTTAGCCACAAAAGACGACGCATGTGAACCACCAGCAGAGATAACCGGGATGCCTGTTGGATGGAGTCCTTAATAGCATCTCCTGCAAAACAGAGAGCCCTAGGGAAATCTGCTAATTCACGAGTTTGCTGAGCCGGCATGTCCTTTAATATCTGTTTTGCCTGATCCTTTAAGGCCTGACAAACGCCAATGGCTGCCACCGCTGGCTGAACCATGGCACCTACTGTGGTGAAAGAAGCCTTCAGTAGGGTCTCTAATTTTTTGTCGACCGGATCCTTGAACATCTGGACATTTTCAACCGGACAGGTCAGGGATTTATTCACGCAGGAAATGGCCGCGTCCACTGTGGGGAGTGCCCATTTCTTTAAAAATTCCTCTTCCATAGGATAGAGAATAGAGAACCTCTTAGGAGGGATAAAGATCCTATCAGGTCGAGCCCAATCCTGGTAAATCACGCTCCGCAGAAGGGGGTGAATCGGAAAAGCCACCCAAGTTAATGGAGCCTTTAAAGAACCCAATGAGGATACCACAGGGGCTACTAGTTCTGGCACTGGAAGTTTTAAAAGCAGTGCGAACCATATCGGTCAAAGACTGGATCCACAGGCTCTCCGCTTGAGAGGCCGAAAAATATTCATCTACAGTGGAACCCTCCATGTCTGAACCGTCGGGACTTGGGTCTGCTTGATCCCCTTGTGGGTCCCGTTCCTCCGAAGAGGAGACCTCCGCATCTGAAAACACCAAACTAGGTGAGGGGGATCTAGCCCGTTTGCTACTTGGCAAAGGGCGGGCAAACAAAGCAGTTAACCTTTTCTCTAGCCCACCCAGGGTGGTCGCTAGCATTTCTTCCGTTACGTAAACGGGAATGGGTGGATCGGGGGCCGCCTCTGCCCCCAGCACCCCCAATGGCTCTTGTACTATGCTACTCGGTGGTCTAACTGGTGAGGGTGGGGCCGTTGAAGCCTGGCCCAAATCCTCTGACCCCGATGGAGACCCCTTTTGTTTCTTGGCACCTTTTGCAGCCTTGGCTGGTCCTGATGCCCTTGGAGCCATTGCACAACCTTGAGTCACCCCTATAGCCAACACCTGACTGTTGTAGCTAGGAGTAATTAATATGAGAACAGGCTGAGGAAAATGAAAAATTTTGTATATATATTATATATTTTTTTTTTCCCGCCTGGGAGGTGGCAATACTGAGGAAAACCTGTGAGTATTGCAACACCAATGCCCGTTAGCCGGAGTCCAAGGTTGACTCAGATACTGCTGGATCTAAGGCTGAGTCCCTTTAAGCAAAAAAAAACTCCCTTTTTTTTTTTTCTTTTTCTGGTCAATAGTGGAACTAAGTCCTAGACCTGAAGATCCACAAACCGCCACTGGGTGTCACTGTGGCCAAAAGACCCAGCTGCGCGCTCTGTGTCCTTCTTCCTCTGCTTCCAGGAGGGAAAAGACCAGCCAGAGAAAAACGTTTTACTTTAAACTGACCCTGACGCTGCTGGCCCGCCCCCCCAACGCACGCCGACGCTATAAAAGGCGGCGTGCACGCGCCCACGCGCGCGCACCCCCCCCCCACGCTGAACAACATGGAGGAAGCAGAGAGCAGAGGAAAAGCATGGACCAGCGCCAGCAGCACCAACAGACACCATGTAAGCACTAATCCTTACTGTAGTGCACACAGAGAGGAAGCTGTCCCCATAGGCTTCCTAAGAAACAGGAGTTTTCACCAGCAATTCCCTCTCTACAGTACGTGGGGCTGCAGTATCAATGCTAACAGGCAGACCTGGGGTGAGTAGCAAATATATATCTTAAACAAGTATACATATATCTACATGTTATCTGGGTAAACATTAGTACATCCCATCCTGCCTAAAAAGACATAGTGGAGATAGTGGCTGATGCACAAGCATACCATTAGCCAACCCAGAACCCCCAGGGGGATACCTACTGTCGAACCAAGTCCCGCAGGTTCCCTCTTACCTGCTCCACGCCGCAGGGTATTGCAAAATGCAAGAGGCCCAGCCTTCCCCCATCTCCGTGGGTATTGTCTTGGACCTTCAGGGACCGGGGTCCTGTGTTAAGGAACCCACACCCCTGGACCTATATAGCATCCTGGCATCAGTAGCGTTTAGTTCTTGGAAGAGACTAAGGCACTGGAGCCCAGAATCCAGCCCTCCAAGGAGAGGCATTATAGGCAAAACCCCACTCCAGCAGGGCCCGGGTACCGTACACCTTGGCTTTGAAGCACTTCGGACAGATCCGGCTAGCTATCCTGGGTCCCGAGACCTCCGAGGGACAACTAGACGTGACCAACACCTAAGACACTGGCGAAAAAACTGAAGCACTCTCAGTGGGAGGGGGTTATATAGGGAGGAACTTCCTGTGAAGTTGATTACACCAGTGTCCACACCTGAAGGTACCCATATAACCCATATGTAATGACTATGCGCTCTGTGTCCCGTGATGTACGATAAAGAAATAGAATTTTCAGAAGGAAAGTTCAGCATTGTTAGACTGTATTAGAGGACTACTTTTGGACTGGATGGCAGTCACAAGTCACTGGCTCTTTCATGCAAGGCAGAGTCTCCTGTAACACAACACAAAATGTATAATCTGTTTGCTGTACAGATGTGACAAACATCTGCAAAGTGAGAACAAAAATCCTGTAATGCAGGGACGTGCAGTCAGGTGCCATGAACATAAAAAAAACATTAAAAAAAAAGAAAAACTGAGCTTCGAGGGTCGTAGCTCAGTGGCCTCTGGTCATAGGTAGTCTAAGGCCGCGTACACACGATTGGTCAAAAACGATGAAAACTGACTAAAGGACCGTTTCATCGGTCCAAACCGATCGTGTGTGGGCCCCATCGGTCAGTTATCCTATGGTCAAAAAAAAGAGAACTTGCTTTAAAATTTGACCGATGGACGCCTGACCGATGGGTCAAAACCGATCGTTAGTATGCAAAGGCATCGGTTAAAAGGCTGCGCATGCTCAGAATCAAGTTGACGCATGCTTGGAAGCATTGAACTTCGTTTTTTTCAGCATGTCGTTGTGTTAAAACACGTAAACGTCACCGCGTTCTGACACGATAGTTTTTTTAACCGATGGTGTGTAGGCACATCAGACCATCAGTCAGCTTCATCGGTTAATCGATGAGAACGGTACTTCGGACCGTTCTTATCAGATGGACTGATCGTGTGTACGCGGCCTTAGTCATACCCCACCACTGGTAAAAATGTGGGGCTCCTACAGCCTATGGTTCCAGAGATATGGGGCTCCTTGCGCACACTTCGGTTTGAAGCAGACTGAGAGGATGAGCTCAAAGTGCCTCTCACTTCTTGTCAGAGGCACTGAACAGCTTGGAGTTTTGGACCAATAGTAAAGTGCCATTGGTCCCAGCTGTCCAATAAAAATGCTGCAGTGAAGGCACGCCTCTCACTGCAGTGTCATAGAAGGGGCATGTGTCTCAAATGCTTGCTTCCAGCCCAGCCCTCTTACCTATTTTTTTCTCATACAGTTAAGAGGGAGAAACTGATTCTGTTAAAAAGGTACTGTTATGTTGGAGCTAAATCATATATTTATATGCTATATGTTATAACATAATCATTTTTTATTGATTCAACTGACTCCTATGCTGGGGGTTATTATTACATCCACTAACATCAATGCTGGTCTGAGCCCTTCTTTTTCTTCTTTCATTTTAGACGCTGGTACCCCAATCCAATATTGAAGGCGGCAGCACAGACATCAGCTTTGGTAGCTATTACTAATTGGTGTATAGCAATCCTGGATTTAAGAATTTTTACTGCAAGCATAACTGTTTTTCACACTGTGGAAAGGAAGGGAAGGGAATGGGAAGCAAAAGAAGAAAGGGAAAGGAAGGAAATGGAAGGAAGAATTTTTACTGCTAGCATAACTGTTTTTAATATTGTCTTTTTTATGATAGGGTTACTTATCATAATCTCTAGTGGGATGCATTTTCTGGTGTGTTTTCACATTCATTTGATATGCTTGTCACAATGTGGTTACTTTGTTGGCCATTTCCCTTCCGCGCATGCCCCCTGGTGGTTATTCAGGCACCTCACATGTCCTGTTCTATACGGCTTCCAGCTCTCGCACGGTAGCTTTTTTTTTTAAATCCAAAGTTGACCACCACTGGTTTAGGTAAATTATACAAGGAGTTGTATATACATATGAACGGGTCAATATACCAAATGTTTAAAATTGGACACATCTGTGGTGTTGCTATGCTGGTCACAGAGCTTTATACCTAATTGATTCAATATTGAAGCAACACATTTCAGGTTGGTTCTTTTTAGAGCATGCTCAGAAGATATAGCGATAATAAGCATGTATTGTTTTGAAATACAAACAATATCAGCACATACACCTATTTAACCCTTGCTTTGAACTAACCTGGCAGCAAGAGGAGGATGGAATAAGCAGCAATGCTGAAAAGACACTTCTGTACAAGGTAAGAGTTGTCCACTGACACCAATAGTCTCTCCCAGCTCCCACTTGGCACTGTTTTTTCTCCCCATCTCTTGCCGGGCATTACTGTGCCCGGCAAGAGATGCAAATTAAGTTTGCCCACTTACAAAGAAATGAAGGGTCTTTCATTTTTATCATAGGTGTATTTTAAATGATAGAGACAGATTATTAACCAAAAATCCACAAAAAAAACATGATACAAATGTTATCAATTGAGTTGCAGTTCAGTGAGTAAAATAAGTATTTGATCCCCTAGCAAAACATGACTCAGTACTTGGTGGAGTAACCCTTGTTGGCAGGCACAGAGATATGATGTTTCTTGTAGTTGGTGACCAGGTTTGCACATAGCTCAGGAGGGATTTTGGTCCATTCTTCTTTACAAATTTTCTCTAAATCCTTAAAGGATCACTAAAGGAATTTTTTTTTTTTTAGCTAAATAGCTTCCTTTACCTTACTGCAGTACTGGTTTCATGTCCTCATTGTTCGTTTTTGCTTTGAAGTTGCTGTAATCCTTCTCTGTTCTCCACACTTCCTGCTTGTCTGTTTCCTTATAACCACAGTGCTGGGAGCTTTCTCACGGTGGTCTAAGCTGTCATTACTGTGTGTCTAAAACTTCCCAGAACCAATCAGATTCATTTTAAAAACAAAACACTGCCCTGGATTTGTTTCTTTTTGTTCTGTGTGTCTATTTCTACTTCACAGAAACACAAAGCCAGTTCAAAAGTGAAACTAACCTGCAGGCACATTATATGATTGATTTATATCTATTTTTAATCATTTTGAAAAGGAATCAGTTAACTTTTATGTCTCTATACCCTGTAAACAGTCCTTTCAGCAAAACATTTTTTTTCCTTTAGTGACTCAAAGTTTCAGCTCCCTCCTTACATTGTCCTTACATTTTCTATAGGATTAATGTCTGGAGACTGACTAGGCCACTCCATAACCTTAATGTGCTTCTTCTTGAGCCACTCCTTTGTTGCCTTGGTGGTATGTTTTGGGTCACTGTCATGCTGGAAGACCCATCCACGGCCCATTTTCAGTGTTCTGGCTGAGGGAAGCAGGTTCTTATCCAAGATTTTAAAATATACGGCCTGCCCATGCCCCTTAATGTGGCAAAGTTGGACGTACCTTTAGCAGAAAAACAGCCCCAAAGCATCATGTTTCCACATGCGTGCTTGACTGTCAGCATTTTTCTTCCTCAAAATATATAGCATTTTTCCCATTGTATATCTAGTTTGTGTGCATCAAGTGCCTTTGCAAGCCCAGATATTACTTTGTACACATAGTGGTGACATTATCACTGTTCCATACATACCCTGTGAAGAGAACAGGACTGTGCAAGGGACCCAGCATTTACAGTCACTATAGGCTGCCTGCAAAAAACTATAGAACGGGGTGGTGACAAGGCCAATCATCCTGTACGCAAAGAGAACAACAGTGACCAGTCTTTATTACAGGAAGCTCCTGCACAGGTGAAGTTCTACACTGGATTTCTGCATGGATCTGGTAAAAATATGCCAAGCGCACCAAGTAATACAACCCGACTCTTGTATTCAGACATTTGCTTATCCTGGAATTCAGCTTTAAAGGTGGTTGTACATTGTAGGTAATACTGCACAGTAACTACACATTTATTGCAACTGCCGGTGAGTGTTTTTATGGTCTTGTGGATTTAGTAAGCATATGAATCCTAAATGTTCTCACAAGCCAAAACTCTCTCAACACAGGACCTAATTATCCTTAAAAATAAATAAAATGGGTCAGGTTTGAGCATTGTAATTGTTATTTGTGTTGTGGGTCACAGAAACATAACAGAAGCGAATCCAATTAGGTAAGGGAAATGAAAAGGCTCTTTGTGTTCAGTGTACAATATTCATTTGTGACAATGCTACCATCTAGTGGTCAGAAATCTCAACTAGCTAAGCTCGCGCTGTACATTTGTACCCATTTACACGTTGGAGTTGAAAAAAAAAATAATGTTCCTAATAAATTTACTTTTTTGTAGAAAAGTTCAATGAAATACCCTCCATCAGACGTAAATCTCTCTAACTGAGAAAACCAGTGTGATCTGCAGGATTTAATATCTTAAAGGGGTTGTAAAGGTACAATTTATTTTTTTCCTTAAATAGCTTCCTTTACCTTAGTGCAGTCCACCTTCACTTACCTCATCCTTCAATTTTGCTTTCAAATGTCCTTATTTCTTCTGAGAAATCCTCACTTCCTGTTCCTCTGTCTGTAACTCCACATAGTAATGCAAGGCTTTGTCCCCGGTGTGGAGTGTCGTGCTCGCCCCCTCCCGTTGACTACAGGAGAGTCAGGACGCTCTCTACATTGCAGATAGAGAAAGGAGCTGTGTGTTAGTGGGCATCCTGACTCTCCTGTAGTCCAAGAAAGGGGGCGAGCACGACACTCCACACCAGGGAGAAAGCCTTGCATTACTGTGTGGAGTTACAGACAGAAGAACAGGAAGTGAGGATTTCTCAGAAGAAATAAGGACATTTAAAAGCAAAATCGAAGGACGAGGTAAGTGAAGGAGGACTGCACTAAGGTAAAGGAAGCTATTTAGGGAAAAAAATAAATTGTACCTTTACAACCCCTTTAAGATATTAAATCCTGCAGATTTTCTTAGTTAGAAAGATTTACGTCTGATGGAGGGTATTTCCTTGAAAAAAATTGTACTTTTACCACCACGGTACGATTGTAGGTGATTGTCTGTTGACAGACTTTTGTCCTGAAATCTTACTGTTAGTACGCTCCCTTTGACAATTGTTTTCCAACTTTTGGCCAACAAATATTGGATGGCATGCTAGAAAATTTTCGGCGTATAGCAGTTTGACGTCTGATTTTTGTATAGCCAGTACACAAATCCGTCACACAAAAGTCAAAAGTACAAACACGCATGCTCGGCAATCTATGCTCACCTAACACAAAATTAGCGGAAGGGACCCAAAGGGTGGCGCTCAAGAGATAAAATTCCTCGTAGTACGTCACTACATTTGTGTTTGTGGCATGACAATTGTGTAACGTTAGTATGCAAGACAAGACTCTGGCACATGCCCTTTTGAAAAAAATCAGACGCTCGGTTGGCCAACAATCGTACCGTGTGTACGAGGCTTAAATCAATGCAAGCCAATATCTGTGGAATTCAACTCATGCAAAGCTTTGGACATGGTAAGCTGGGTTTCCTTTTAAATAAAATAATGTTTATTATATTTATACAGTACCAAGATTGTGTGCTGTATTTTACAATGGTGACAGCACATTATGAATGCAATTCAAGAGAAGAATGTTAGGAGGGCCTGCTAGTCAAAGCTTACAGTCTAAAAGAACCATGAATTATACCAAACTGGTCACTGTTGTTTTCTATTGAGTCACAGAAATATGAGTATGTAAACCTTTCAGTATCCTATGCTGCAGTTATTGTATAAATCTGTCATTGATTAACCTCTTGCCAAATCAATGCACAATGATGTACGTCAGCACAATGGCACAGCTGCACAAATGGGAGTACAGATACGTCCCCTTTAAATCACAGCTTAGTAGGCGCATGCCCACCGCATACACCGTGACCATGCCCACGGTTCACTCGGACTCGATGTCCGCTGGGGGCCTGCAATCGTGACACGGAGCTGCAGAACTGGGAGATGCATATGTTCCCTGTTCTGCCTAGCAACACGACAGGAATCTACTGCTCCCTGTCATCGGGAGCAGTGATCTCTGTCATGTTGTAGAAACCCCCCTACAGTTAGAATCACTCCCTAGGACACACTTAACCCCCTTCCCTACCAGTGTCATTTACACAGTAATCAGTGCATTTTTATAACACTGATCGCTGTATAAATGACAATGGTCCCAAAATAGTGTCAAACGTGTCCGATGTGTCCGCCGCAATGTCGCAGCGCAGTCACGATAAAAACCTATTTTGTAGATGCTATAACTCTTGCACAAACCAATATGCGTATTGCAATTTTTTTTACAAAAAATATGCAGAAGAATGCATATCGGCCTAAACTGAGAAAGAAATTCATTTTTTTATATATTTTTGGCGTATATTTATTATAGCAAAAAGTTAAAAATATTGCTTTTTTTTTTAAATTGTCGCTCTTTTTTTGTTTATAGAGCAAAAAAAATAAAACCGCAGAGGTGATCAAATACCACCAAAAGAAAGCTCTATTTGTGGGGGAAAAAAATTATTAAGATTTCATTTAGGTACAGTGTTGCATGACCATGCCATTGTCATTCAAATTGTGACAGCGCTGAAAGCTGAAAAATGGCTTGAGCAGGAAGTGGGTGAAAGTGCCCAGTATTGAGGTGGTTAATATACGCGTATTGCAATTTTTTTTTAATCAAAAATATGTAGAAGAATGCATATCGGCCTAAACTGAGAAAGAAATTCATTTTTTTATATATATTTTTGGGGTATATTTATTATAGCAAAACATATTGCTTTTTTTTTCAAAATTGTAGCTCTTTTTTTGTTTATAGTGCAAAAAATTAAAACCGCAGAGGTGATCAAATACCACCAAAAGAAAGCTCTATTTGTGGGGGAAAAAATAATGTCAATTTTGTTTGGGTGCCACATCACACGACCGCACAATTGTTAGTTAAAACGATGCAGTGTTGTATCACAAAAAGTGCTCTGGTCAGGAAGGGTGTAAATCCTTCCGTGGCTTAAGTGGTTAATATGAGTGTAGTGTACCATATATGGAAAGTGCTGCATAAATTGTCAGCGTTATATAAATGCCTGAATAATTCAAAGATATCGGAAAGAAGGAAAGAAAGGAAGGAAATAAAGAAAGGAAGGAAAGTAAAGAAAGAAATGAAAGAAATGAGGGAAATGAAGGAAAGCAAGAAAGGTAGGGAGGGAGGAAGAGAAGGAAGGAAGAAAGGAACGGGAGAGAACGGAGGGAAGGGAAAGGAAGGAAAAGGGAAAAAAAGGAAGGAAAGGCGCAAAGGAAATTAATGGAATAGAGGAAGGTTAGGGAAAGGAAAGGATGGAAGGGAAAGGAAGAGAAGGGAAAGGAAGGGAAGGGAAAGGAAGAGAAGTTTAGGGAAAGGAAAGTAAGGAAGGGAAATGAAGGAAAGGAAGAGAAGGAAGGAAGGAAAAAGGAAAGGAAGGAAAGGCAGAAAGGAAATGAAGGGAATAAAGGAAGGGAAAGGAAAGGAAAGGAAGGTTAGGGAAAGGAAAGAAAGGAAGGGAAACGAAGGAAAGGAAGAGAAGGGAAAGGAAAGGAAGAGAAGTTTAGGGAAAGGAAAGTAAGGAAGGGAAATGAAGGAAAGGAAGAGAAGGAAGAAAGAAAGGAAGGAAGGGAAAGGAAGGAAGAAGAAAGGAAGGAAAGGTGGGAAGGAAATTAAGGGAATAAAGGGAGGGAAAAGAAAGGAAGGTTGGGGAAAGGTAGGGAAGGAAGGGAAACAAAGGAAAGAAAAAGAAGGGAATGGAAGTGAAGTTTAGGGAAAGGAAAGCAAGGAAGGGAAATGAAGGGAAAGAAAGAAAGAAAGAAAGAAAGAAAGAAAGAAAGAAAGAAAGAAAGAAAGAAAGAAAGAAAGAAAGACTGTGACTCTCACTTTGTAATGTGCATGAATGTCCTAAAAGTGGACTTGATTGATGCAAAACAGTTGGCACTTACAATTTTTAGGGTGTTAGAATACCACCTCCATATGTTCTCCTAGGCTTCCCTTAAACTCCATAAAAAGAGGTTTTCAGTTCAGTGGATTTCATGGCAGAATGGAAAAGCCCAGTGTCATTTCCAGAGAGGAAGATTTGTATCCTAAAACATCACTTACTAGTCCCTTGTTTATCATATTGTATTGGCAGAAAAAAGTTTAGCCTGTTCCATAGTGTGCATGAAAAATATGCATCTTGAATCAGATACCCAGCCTACCAGAAAGATGTGAATCCTAGTATTTTTTCTTCCAATCATTTATATATACATATAAAAAAAAAAATGAATGCATAACTTGTCATCAGACATGTATCTTCATTTATCATTATCTTATCTTTGATTTCTGCCATGTAGATTTATGTTGTAATGCATCTTTGCACCCCATGTGTCAGGAAGGTGGCTATCCAATTTTCTATGTGAAAAAATGTGTATCATAATTTTCTGTTTGTCTGTCTGATGTGTCTAAACACACTGGCTTAGAGGACGATGGGTACGCACATTCAATTATTTTAATCACTGATATACAATACATATACCTGGTCCTTACCTCTACAATTTCAAGTCCATTTCAAAATAGAAAAATGAAACTTTCCTGTTTTACTTCCTTTTCTTTTAGTTCAGTCTTTATTTGAACGGAAACCTGTACTGAGTGAATATACAGGATGCTATTTCTGACCCTTTTCTGCAAATCCTATTTGGCTGTCTGTCATGCAGATCCAAAGGTTTCAATAGTTTCTGCAGCACTGACCAGAAGCACTTATCAGGAGATTTGTCTTCTTTTGTGATCTGTATGTTTGTTCTAGATCAGCAACTCAGAAAGTGTTAAATACACAGACAAACTGGCTACTAGCATTGCAAAATGGCTTTGTGTATTTCTCTCAATGAAAGTCTTTAGTATACCTGCATACTGATTTTAGCTATTAAAAGGTATAGTATGGCATTTGTGTCATTTTTATGTCATCATTTCTATTACAGATAAAAAAGAAAAAGGTTTTTATGCTTAATTTTGGGATAGTTGTACAGCCATGAAATAAATAACTCTGTAAATGTGAACCCTTTATGTGTTACCAATTGCTGTTGGGGCTTTAGGAATGAATTGAATCGCTATCCTAAAAATTAGAAATAAACCTGCTTTTTTTTAAAAATAGTGATTTTGTTTTAAGAAGCCTCTACTTTACTTATTAATGCTTCACTATGCATTGTGTTAATTCGTCAACCTCACCATAAGTTCAATCGTTATAGTAGGTGAAAATTAGAATTTTGAACTTACCGTTATTCTTTGTTCAGGGTGCTTTCTGCTTTCACAAAAGCCATCGATGATGTGACTATTAGTTCTGTGCTGTTATCGGGACTCCTTGTGTATCGCAGGTATATATACCATAGCTGGCCATCTGCACCTGCCAGTCTTCTTGTCACCAATGGTGATTTATACAGCTGGTTGGCATATCTCTGCTTTTCAAGGGGTGATGCTTATTGAAGAGGTGTGTAATAAATGGCATGGCCTTCAAAATTCCCATTGTTTATAGGTGCTTTCTGATTTCTGATTACTGAGATTAAAACACAATGTTATCAGTGCTACAACACACGTATTGAAAACAAGCTAACATGAAGTGAGACATTTGTCATTGATCAAACTGAACAAAAGCCGGGGCAGGAGCCCATGACATGTAAAACAGAATTTCTGACAAAGGGCTTTGCTACACTGTTGATCTCACATTCATAATACTGCATTAGTCACTGATACTGTCCTATTGGATTCTGGGCTTTTCACTAACTAAAGTGAAATATTACTGTCTATATGTGTTATAGGAAGAGTTGGAATTGAACAATGCTAACACATATTTATTTTACATTTTGTTGGATACAGTGTTTTTTTTAATATATATATAATGTTTCAGTACATCTTGGGACAGTCAGGTAACTTGAGATAAGCTTCTGCATCATTATGAGTATAGCAAACAATTTGGGGTGTTCGCGGCAAATTCAAAAAGTCGCGGAACACCCTTTAAATGTCTATGGGATACATCAAAAGTGCTAATTTCAAACATTGCCTGTTCGATCGTTCGTCGAATTTCGAACAAAATGGGTCATTCGCGCCAAATCCGAGTGACGCTCCACGGCCCATAATTCACTGCGGCATTGCGCGCTGATGATTGGCCAAGCATGCACTATGAGCAATTACAGCGCGCAAAGAACGGAGAGCCATAATTGGCCAAAGCCAGCGTGGCTTTGGCCAATTATGGTTTAGAGCTTTAGCACACGCCCCACACTATAAAAGGCCGCCTGCTGGGTGGCATTGTGTAGTGTGTTCCAGCGCTGGTTACAGATTTTTTCTAGCTAGATAGAGCAGGCAGGCTAGTCAGTTAAATTTACAGTGTGTAGAGGATATATATACATCCCAGGAGTTGTACATATATTTATACACTGTATAGTTTAGTTAGATTGGTTCTTCCAAATCTGTCAGGCAGTTGATTGTGCTAGCTGCAGCTACACAAAAGAAACCAAAGATGCTACCCAAGGCTGAATTCAGGCAACTTTAATTATTGAGAAGGAATTGCTCCATTGAACTGCATTCCAGAGTAGGGGCCTGTGGCAGAGGCCCCACTCCTAATTTACATTGAGCCAAGTCTGTGGCAGAGGCTTGACTTCCTTCTCAAAGTTCTTAGTGATATTCCGGCTGCCAGTTCTGTGAGAGAGGCTGTCCGGTACACTACACCCACTGGCTGGAGTGGCGACGAGGCAAGGGGTACCGTTGAAACAGGACTGCTTCCACAAATAGTTGAGGCGTGAATCTGCAACTTTCTTCTTTCCTTCACCATCTTCTCTATTCACCTGAGGTTACCTGTTTGCCATGTTGGGCAAGAAAATAAAGGCACAGAAAACAACAGCTTGCTGTTTGGACATTCTGTCATTGCTCACATCATCCATTCATCAGTATACCCCTAGATCCCATATCTAACCAGCGGCTCCTCCGGGGTAGCGCTACATAAGGTTTATCACTGTTCTACTGCTTCATGATATTTCAAACTATTTCTGCTTTTAGACTAAATGAGATCTACACAATACATTCACACCACATACGCTTACAGTTCTCAGAGTCAACTAGGAGTATCCTTGGCTTTTATTTTTTACTGTTTTGAGGTTTATTATAGTGCTTTCTATGTTTTGCTAGAAGCATATGAAAACTAACCCCACTTTCATGTCTTGCAGGATGGTCTGTGGACATTTGTACAGCAATGAAAATAAAAGAACTCAAATCTCAGTTGGCAGATTTTCAAACAAATTACAATATTAAATGTGGAATCGGGGCCCTTGCATGAGCTAGCATCTGTATTGATTTTCCTAATGCAATGACATTTCTGGTCCATCATCAGCTCTAAAAATATAATGTTCTATTTACCATCAATACTCATATTCTTTGCACCTTTGTTTTTCTATGTGCAATATCTTTCCCTTCCTTACTGGCTTGCATTACCTCTGTAATTACTAATAATATACACCCAAACTTCTACCTGTTTTAGCAATATTAAATTTCTAGACATTTTTCATTTCAACTTGCACTCTCAGGACAATAAAAGACAGAAGGCATTTTTATAACGATATATGTTTATTATAGTTCTGCTGTGATACACATTTTGTACTTTATTTAAATTTAATCTGTGGAATAAACAAAGCTGAACTCCAGGTAATAGCTAAGTTCACAGATAAAATAAATAAATGAGAGCTGTATTACCAAAGGTAGCACATTTTAATGGAAGACATCTGATTGGCACCAAGTACTTCCCCTCCCTCTCTTAAGTGTTCGTTTATGCAACGGAGATCAGTCATGATCCTCAGGATCACGGCTGGTCTCTGGTGTGTTCCGATTTATGTAGCTGAGATAAGGAGCAGAGGACATGTTCTCTCTTCTCATCACAGTACATGACCGTTCTGTCACAAACGGGCAGTTTATAAAAGTAAAATCGAAGGATCTTACAGCCGTTACTCTAAAATATCCCCCTTAGAGCTGGAGAATCTGGGAGAGAAGCTGGTGAGAACAGTGGAAGGAGACTTATTTCTTCCTATATATTAGCACCAGTGGGATAAAAATTAATATAAACAATATATACAGTGCCTTAAAAAAGTATTCATACCCCTTGAAATTTTCCACTATTTGTCAAGTTAAAACCAAAAACATAACTGTATTTTATTGGGATTTTATGTGATAGACCAACACAAAATGGCACATAATTGTGGCTGGAAAATGATAAATGGTTTTAAATTTTGTTTTACAGTGGTGGGGCAGGAGAGCAGGGGGAACAGAGGTTAGAGAGATGTGCAGAAGATACATTGGTGGGGCAGATGAGAAAGCGGGTTACAGTGGTGGGGCAGATGAGAAAGTCGGTTAGAGTGGTGGGGCAGATGAGAAAGAGGGTTACAGTAATGGGGCAGAAGAGAAAGCTGGGTACAGTGGTGGGTCAGATGAGAAAGCTGGTTACAGTGGTGGGGCAAATGAGAAAGCGGGTTACAGTGATGGGGCAGATGAGAAAGCTGGTTACAGTGGTGGGGCAGATGAGAAGGCTGGTTACAGTGGTGGGGCAGATGAGAAAGCGGGTTACAGTGGTGCAGCAGATGAGCAGATGGGTTTAGTATTAGGACAAATGAGAAGGTGATTCAGTAGTGAGACAGAAGAGCATAGGGATACGGCAGTGGGGCAGATGTGCAGGAAGGTACAAGGAGAGAGGTACAGTGGTGGGGCAGATGAGAAAAGGGGTACATTGATGAGGCAGATGAGCAGGGGGATTACAGTGGTGGGACAGAAGAGCAAGAAGGGACAGTGGTAGGGCAGATGAGAAAAGGGGTACAGTGGTGGGAGGGATGAGAAGGGGGGGTTCAGCGGTGGGACAGAAATGCAGGGGGGTACAGAGATGGGGCAGATTAGCAGATGGTTAAAGGGGTGGAAAAGATGAGCAGGAGGGGTTCAGTATTTAGGCAAATGAGAAGTGGGTTTAGCGGTGGGACAGAAGAGCAGGGGGTAGAGCGGTGGGGCAGATGTGAAAGGAGGTTCATTGGCGGGACAGATGAGCAGGTGGTTACAGTGGTTGGGCAGAAGAGCAGGGGGTACAGAGTTGGGGCTGATGTACACACGGGTACAGTGGCGGGGTAGAGGACAAAGGAGGTACATTGGTGCGAAGGGGAAGGTGCAGGAATTGGGGCTGATATGAAGTGTGGAGTTGCAGGAATTAGGGCTTATCTGAGGTGTGAAAGGGGCTTTTCCCACTGAAGGCGTATTGCAGGCGCTATAGCGTTAAAAATAGCTAGCAGCCGAAATGCGCGGCAAATCCACATATAGCATCAGCAGTAAAAATGGCAGCATTTTACCGCCGACGCTATGGGCAGCTCAGTCGTTTACAGCATTTACTTTATAAAAAATCCTTTTCGTGATTGAGAGTTTGAAGTTGACATTTTTGTGTTATAAAATCGTCACGCTGAATTTCTTTGAAAACATTTTTCAGCACACTGTGCTCAAAAGGTTGCCTACCCCTGATCTAAACCATTCAATTGTAGCTCTAACTGTATTTTTAGGGTCGTTGTCCTGCTGGAAGGTTTTCTTCTAAGAATTTTATTTTTATTTACACTTACTTTTGCTTTTCTTGTCTCACATACAATCACACATAGTAGCGCAAAAGTATTTTTTTCTTCTTTCTTCTAAGATTGCCCTGTATTTGGCTCAATCCATCTTCCCATCAACTTTGACCAGCTTCCCTGTCCCTGCTGAAGAAAAGCATCCCCACAACATGATGCTGCCACCACCATGTTTCACGATGGGGATGGTGTGTTCAGGGTGATGTGGAGTGTTAGTTTTCCATCACAAATAGTGTTTTGCTTTTAGGCCAAAAAGTTCAATTTTGGTCTCATCTGACCAGAGCACCTTTTTCCACATGTTTTCTGTTTCCCCCAGATGGCTTCTCGCAAACTGCAAACGGACTTATTGTGTCTTTCTTTCAACAATGGATTTCTTCTTGCCTCTCTTCCATAAAGGCCAGATTTGTGGAGTGCACCACTAAAAGTTGTCCGTGGACAGATTCTCCCACCTGAGCTGTGGATCTCTGCAGCTGCTCCAGAGTTACCATGGGCCTCTTGGCTGCTTCTCTAAATAAAACTCTCCTTGCCCGGCCTGTCAGTTTAGGTGGACGGCCATGTCTTGATAGGTTTGCAGTTTTTCCATACTCTTTCCATTTTTGGATGATTCATTGAACAGTGCTTCATGAGATGTTCAAAGCTTGGGATATTTTTTAATAGCCTAACCCCGCATTTTTATCTTCTCCACCTGTCTGGTGGGTTCCTTGGCCTTCTTGATGCTGTTTGTTCATCAAGGTTCTCTAACAGACCTCTGAGGGCTTCACAGAACAGCTGTATTTATACTGAGATTAAATTACACAGAGGTGGACTCTATTTTCTAATTAGGTAACTTCTGAAGACAATTTGTTCCACTAGATTTTAGTTAGGGGTATCGAAGTAAAGGCGGTTAAATACAAATGTACGCCCAAATTTTCAGATATTTATATGTAAAAAAAAAACTGAAAACCATTTATAAGTTTCCTTCCACTTCACAATTATGTGCCACTTTGTATTGGTCTATCACATAAAATCCCAATAAAATACATTTCTGTTTTTGGTTGTAACATGACAAATAAAGGACAATTCAAGGGGTGTGAATACTTTTTTAAGGCAATGTATACCATATTTATAAGTATGTATATGTATATACATCCAGGGCTTTTTTTCAGGGGGAACTTGGGGGAACTCAGTTCCACCACCTCTGGCTCAGACCCTTTGGTGCCTGCTCACCACAATCAATTTTAAACACAGAAGTCTGGTTTTTGTGTTTACAAGTGATAGCTCTGCACTCTGTGTGTAACCCCCTGAACTCTGCACCCTTTAAAACCCTTCTACTGTTTGTGAAATCTGAATGGGATCGTGGTTGGGTTCCTGCACCTATTTTCCGAGAAAAAAAGCTCTGTATACATCTATATGTAAATATAGATATATATTTATATAGTTAGTTATCACAGCCTTTAAAATTTCCACTCACCTACTAGCATTTGGCGAGTGGATTTAAGCTGGGGGCGAGTGATGACAGGGATGCATAACCAATCTCCTTCCAATCTGTGCCTACACTTAGAGTCCCGATGGGATTGGTGGCCGAAGAGGAAAGGTGCATGCTCGGGAAAAGTAGTCTGGTGAGCCGCGCTCAGGCAGAGCAGTACACAGGTGCTCTCCTTACAATTCTCATTAAGCCATGGGACCTAACAGTATGACCTCTCTGAGCCTGCCCCCCTCCCCCCGACCAATGTAGCTGGAGAGCAGAGAGCAGGGAGTAATGAGTGAGGTGGAGGATTGCGAAAGTTACAACTCCGGTGCAGCGCTCACTGAAAGTTGCCCTGACATGAGAGCGGCAGCCTTCCAGTTTGTGCAGTTTTCTTCTCCTTGTGCTCTATGTAAGTGTCCAACAGTTCAGCCTGAGCACTGTGAACAGACTGGTCTCAATGTGTGCTGGGCAGTGTCAGTGTGCGCTGTGCTATGGTGTCAATGGCTGTGCAGTTGTGTGGATCTCAGCGCTGGATTGTTTACAGGTGCAGTTAGGCGCAGGGCAGTGTATGACTTAGGTGGGGCAACTGGTGGCGAGTAACTCTTGAGGCCTGGCTAGTAGCTCAGGACTTGAAATTTTGAGCCCTGAGTTATCATATGTCTGTACATGTCACATTCTTTTAAACTTTGGTTTCACTTCTCAAAGTCGACTGTACTGTACTTTAACAATATCTCACGAGATTACAGGCATCCAACCCACATTTACACAGATCTCTGCCGTTTTCAGAGGAAAAACTGCTCCTCTGTTCTCCCTCCGAGAACTGAATTTTCGAGCTTCATAAACAAGCTGCAAAGGAGATCATTTTCCTTTGAGAACTGCTGAGAACTGAACTGAGAAAAAAACTTCTCAGTTTAATAAATGTACACCTTAACCTGAATGCTACTTTACAGGGAGAACAAAATCCTGAAATCAAGCCAAATTTAGGTAATTACACTAGTTGTATTTTAACCCAGTAAGCATTAGTTAAAGGGGAGGTTCCCCTAAAAATAAACTAGAATCGGCTGGTATTTTTTTTAAAATCCGTCCGTACATACCATTTTCTTCATGTAGTCTCACCGCCGCTTCCGGGTATGATGGTCGGGGATGGGCGTGCCTACTTGATTGACAGGCATCCGACCGACGCATACAGCGCGTCACGAGATGCCGAAAAAAGCCGAGCAGGCGCCTTATAGAGCCGCACCAACGTTCGGCTTCTTTCGGCATCTTGTGACGCGCTGTATGCGTCGATCAGATGTGTCCCCGACTATCATACCGGAAGCGGCGGTGAGACTACATGAAGAAAATGGTATGTACGGACAGATTTTTTTTTAAATACCAGCCGATTCTAGATGTGATTAAGAGGATAAATGCAATGTTAAAAGTTTATTTTTAGGGGAACCTCCACTTTAACTTGGCAATACCTCTTTTCCCTGGAATTCATATTTAAATACTATTAAAAGTTTCTAAAAAAACAAACCTTATACTCACCTAGGAGGATGCAAAATCCAAGCAATGCTGCATCTGTCCCATATCACCTCTGCAGTGAGAACTGAGTGATCAAACACCAGTGATTACTCAGTTCACCCCTCCGCACTGAGCAGGGAGCTGTCAGTCACCGGCTCTCTTCTCTTAAGCTTCAGTGCTCACTGGAGCGGTGGGCTGGGAAGGGGGAGGAAGCTGCTGCCTCAGTCTCCAAGCTGAGAGGCTGAGCCAGATGTTGATTCAGACATGTGGATGGATCCTGACTGTAAAGTCGGGATCTTTCCCCAGCCTGGATCGGTTGAGTGATGTCAGCCAACAGCGGGCTTTTGCCTGCTCTTGCTGAAAACAGATAATGGGACTGCAGAACGAGCTGTGATCCACAGGAGAAGTATGGGCAAAAACGTTTTGGCCATAGTTATCCTTTAATGTTTAAACATATTTAACAGCATTAATTTTGTCCCTCTAGTTCTGGCTAAAGAACTTCTAAAGTCACTATGCAAATCTAATTTTCTAAAAACGTTATATATATGAGAGAATATGCCAACTGCGGGGTTAGTTTCCCTGCGTCATTAGCAATTCGGGAATATAGATATAGACAAGCCATTTCCAATTAATAGTCTTGGGCAGATTTTCAAATTCATAAACCATTAAGAAGGGAGCATGACACCCATTAACACACACACCTCCTTTCTCTATCTGCAAAGTAAAAAGAGTCCTGATTCTCCTGTAGTCCAAGGGAAGGCGCGAGCATGACACTACACACCAGGGAGAAAGCCTCACATTACTGTGTGTAGTTACAGACAGAAGAACAGGAAGTGAGGATTTCTCAGAAGAAATAAGGACATTTAAAAGCAAAATGGAAGGATGAGGTAAGTGAAGGAGGACTGCACTAGGGTACAGGAAGCTATTTAGGGGAAAAAATTGTACCTTTACAACCCCTTTAAGCTTTGACAGTAAAACCTGGAAGCGGATTGGTTTCTATGCAGAACTGCACAAGATTTTGCACTCTACAGTTTTAGTAAATCAACCTTCTGGTCTTCAGATGGTTTCATTTGGCACTCCTACTCTTGGATTCACTCTGAAGCAAGAATGCCTTCCACCAGCGAGAACAGATCTCTCTCAAGAGCAGCCAAAACTGATTTCACTAATCAACAATCTCATTGTGATCCAAAGCCACTTTAATCATTACTATATACAATGTACTTTCTATGAGAATCTTATGCCCCGTACACACGATCAGGCTTTTGCCCGGCCAAACTCACATCGGAATTCCGACGTAATTCCATCGGAGTAAAAGAGAACATGTTCTCTATCTAAACTCTGACGGAATTCCTCAGAAAAACGTCCAATGGGGGATACACACGATCAAAATTTCTGATGGTAAGAGTCAGTCTGACTTTTTCCATCGGAAATTCCGATCGTGTGTACGGGGCTTTAGATTGTTTTTTGAAACTCAGCACCACGTGAATTCTTTTTAAACAGTCCCTCTGCAAATGTTAATGTTCAAAAATGTCTCTGGCTGCAATACTTACCTCTTCCCTAGCATTGTGCCCCACAGTGTTTTTTTTCCCTGCCAGGACATCCTTTGAGAGTAGGGCATCATGAACCAGTGGGGGGTGTCACCACTGTGCCTTGCACTTACATATGATGATGCAGGAGTAGACTCCAATGTCATCATGTCAGCAATGCTTTCTGCATTGAAGACAGGCCACTGCCAGGAGAATATCCAAAAACGACCTCACTTATGTCATTACCAGTTTAAATACATGTTAAAATATAGTAATGTGATCAGAAGCAGTGAGCTCAGAGTTGGTCTTTAAGGACAGTGGCATTGGTTTGACATTGGTGTGATATGCTTTTGAGATTACTCAGATTTCAATAACAGGTGCATGTGACCTTCAGGTATCCTTCTAAACTTCTAGGCCTACGATGAATGTTTTAAAGCTTACAGTATATTCCTTTCAGGGGACATCTAAAGTGCAAACCAGCCAAAACATTTTTCTGGTTCTGGATAAAGTGAGGGGAGGTTGGAACCCCCATTAGGATCTTCTTTATTGTCTGTATCCCCATTGGGGAACTTTCTCCTTATTTCATGTGAGAGTTATTTTGAGTCAAACTGAACACACTGTACTGACAGTTGGAGAGTACTGTGTGGGCAGGGGCGGACTGACCATTGAGGCACTCGGGCATTGCCCAAGGGACCCATGCCACTAGGGGGCCCCATCAGGGTTGCCAGGCTCAGTAAAACCAGGGACAGTATGTAAAAATCTGTGTTTTTTTTTTTACATCTGTCCCTGATATGTCTGAAACCGACATGCTTTTGATGTGAAAATCCTGAGATTTTAGCTGCCCCGCCTCTGCACTGCCTCCTGGTGTAAGCCTGGGGGCCCCATAATCTTCTATTGCCCGGGGGCCCCATGAGTTGTCAGTCCACCCCTGTGTGTGGGATATTTACAGTTGCCAAATACTATTATAATTGCTTTAGAAAACATGCCATTTCTTATTGTGCACTAGACATTAAAGTTTAACAGAAGGCATTTTTTTTTTTTTAAATTGGATACAGTAGAGAGGTGATAGAACCACTGTCGTGTTTTTATTGCTGTCTGTGTCCTAATCAGGGAGACTCTGTCTCTCTAATTGTCCTGATCTCCAGTGTCATTGGAAAGAAAGTGAAGGTCATTTGAAAATTTTGATTTGCCACCAGAATGAGAGTAGAGGGGGAATATTCCAATGAAAAAAACTTGTACCCATGACAACAGTTTTTGGGGGAATATCCTTCACATTGGAGAGATATCCTTTCTCTTCCTGTTGACTCTACAGGACAGAACATAAAGATAAATCTCCCTAATGAGACACAGATGGCAATAAAACTTTCCAAGGAAAACAATTTTGCTTTTATATATACACTTGATAGTCACCTAACAATATTCAGATATTACATAGATAAACATAACGTGCAGATTACAGTGGAACCTCGGATTATGAGCATAATCTGTTCCAGGAGAATGCTTGTAATCCAAAGTACTTGCATATCAAAGCAAGTTTTCCCATTGGAAAATAAAATAATTTGTTCCGCATTGATTTCAATGGCATGCAATACCGCATGTCGCCAGAGGTGGGGGGTGCTGGAGAGCCTCGGAAATGCACAGAAAGGCCCGAGGACAGCTCGGCTGACTTCGGCAAACCTCGGAAAGGCTCGGAAACGGACTATTTCTGAGTTTTTCTGTGCATTTCCGATTGGTGCCGTTTGGCCCCGTGCCCCCACCTCAGGCCAAACGCAGTACTGCACACCACTTTGGCTTGAATCCTGCTTGTTTTGCGAGACAACACTCGCAAACCGAGTAAGGATTTTTAAAAATACAGTGCTCATATTGCGAAACGCTCGTTAACCGCGTTACTCGCAATCCGAGGTTCCACTGTATAGGTAATAATTACAGCAATCTTTGGTAAAATCTATTATATGATAGAAACATAAAATAATAATATTTTCACACTGATGGCAGCAAAATGTTATCTGAATTAATCACAATCCTGTTGACATCGCTTTGGTGCAAATCGACCGCAGCAGCAGCTGAAAGAAAACAAAAAAAATTACTGTCATTTTTATTTGAAAAAATAAATAAAAATATCACTTCATATCGTGCAAAAAAAATAAATGTGTTTTTGGAAAAATCTCTACTGCCTTCTGTTGCTGCTATATTATTCCTACAGTTTTATTACTGCTATATACTTCAAGCAGTTGTAGATGTTCATCTGTAAATACCTGTTACTGTTTTTATATATTACAATATTCCTTCCCACCTTGAAAAAAAATAAAAATAGATGCTAATAAAAAATGCTGACAGTTACGGCTCACTCTAAAATATGTGGGTCCATCCACGGACTGATAAAACTGCATTTCACATGGGCAGTTTAATTAATGACATAATCTCCTGCTTGGTATTTAACGTGATTGTAAACCCTCACCTAGTAAAACAACCCATTAAGTTTAAAACTGAAATGAAAAGCAAAACATTTGCGTAGAGACATAAAAAAAAAACAAAAAAAAACATTACAAATACCTTTTTTTACTTTTTTTTTTTTTATAAGTGATCACATTCCCTCTGTTCTGTTGCTGCATAAGAGCTGGGGGAGGAGAAGCAGCAGCAGCAGGACACTGAGCTTTCCAGTGAGAGGTTATGCAGAGGAGGTGCGTCAGGACAAGGCTGATCATTGGAGGATAATAAGCTGAGTCCCCAGCAGAGCTAGAGAACTGACAGTGCTGTGTTCTCCTGCTTAGTGTGGTCAGTTTTTAATAGGAAAGCAGAGGAACTGACAGGAACACCAGGGATTTCACACAAAATAAGCAATACAAAAAGAACAGGATACTTTTTCATACAAGTACATGGAACAGCAGTCACATCAGGAATATGAAATGCTGGGGTAACAAACAGCTTATCATCCCCATTGACCAATGTGCATTATTAATCCCCAATCTTCAGTGACAGTTAGGAGAAGAATAAGCCCCCACAGCACGCTTTAGGGTGTTCACCTCTTAACATTAACCACTTAACGACCCCTTCTCGTCGATATACGTTGGCAGAATGGCACGGCTGGGCACATCCATGTACCTGTACATGGCCCTTTAAGCCCAGCCGTGGGTTCGTGTGCGTAACCATGTCCCCCTGTAATATTTATGTGTATACATATATATACATACATATATATAATGTGTACATGTATATATATATATAATGTGTGTGTGTGTATACATTCATATATTATGCAGAGGGACTCGTTATTTTAATTACATTAGCCACACCGACTTTCAGTGAACTGAGCGGTGATAATTTATCACTGCTCAATAAACTGACATCTCCGTATTTCTGTGAATTTCTGGTCCGTTCTCCACTGTTTGAAGCGTTGGTAGATCACTTCACTCCTCCAAGGGTGAAGCGATCTTCTCCGCTTCATAAACCGGCACACAGAGGAGAACAATCTTCACTGTGAATGCCGGAGAAAGAAGCAGTGAATAGATTTCACTGCTTCATAAACGGACACCTAAATGCATTTGAAATTGAGTTTGACACCCCTGCTCTAGACATAAAAGAGTAGTGAGTATGGAGGGTAGAGACAATGGACGAACCTGGTACATCAATTTATAATGATAATGACAAAGGGCAAGGAGCTTAGTGATTGAAACACAAAAATCTCCCTGTGTATCCAATCACACTCTATCAAATATATTCTGCTAGATATAGCATTGATAGCAATAACTTGTAAAAGAGTCTGTTGGCTTTTGAAGAACCACTATAACTTCTGTATACAATTTAAATGTAGTGACAAAACTTACCATCTCAAGAATAAGGCAAGAAAAGGAATGACTAGTAGTACAAGTAGGAGCACTGGGAGGATTGTTGAAATAACGATCATGCTAGCACTGCGCGAACTAGGTTTAGGGTCAATGGTATTAAAATTCCGTGCTGAAAGACAAAACGTGAACTTCATTAGTTGTTTCTGACACAGTGCCACTACATGGATTTATTTTACTTGGAATCTGCAGATAGAAATGATCAGTAAATATCTGTATTGCTTTCCATAATAACAAAACCATGTCTATTCTTTGCATGTTAGGAATATAGAATAAAAAAATAACAATAAAAAACATTTCTACAAGAAAAATTTGTAGAATAAAAAATAAAGGGCCAGATTCAGATACACTTAATATTGCGCTGCGTAATAGAAATAATCTACGCTGCCGTATTTTACCAGGCTCTACACCGAATTCTGGTAGATTTTTGCCCGTATGCTATGGCGGCGTAGTCTATTTCTCGCCGCGTAATCGAAATACGCGATTAGGGGGCGTGAAGCATTTAAATTAAGCGCGTCCCCGCGGCGATCGAACTGCGCATGCTCCGTTCAGAAATTTCCCGCCGTGCATTGCGCGAAATCACGTCGTTACGTCATTTGTTGTTTGAGTAGCGTCGTTTACGAACATTCCTATTCCCGGACGACTTACGTTAAAAATAATAAAAGACATCGGAAAACGTAGAAATTCGACGCGGGAACGACGGCCATACTTAACATGGGCTGTCTAATATTAGAGCAGCAAAAAGCTGGTATAGTGTTACGCAAAAAAAAGATGACTAAAGGTGCCGTAAGAGATTGCGAATGAAGATCGTAATTTCGGGGATCGCCGTCAAAAGCTAATTTGCATACCCCGACGCGGAAAACGACGGGAAGTCCACCCAGTGGCCGCAATTTTATTGCAGCGTAGATCTGAAGGCGTACGAACACGTAATCCAGTCGAATTGAAGCCCGCAGCCGTCTATTCATGGTTTGAGGTTTTCGACTAGCTAAAAAACGCGCGTAATTTGAAATTACTCCAGTCTAACACCAGTTAGACAGGAGTAAGGGCTCTGTGAATCTGGCCCAATGTGTGCTTTTTTAAAATCGATTTAATTATAAAATATTGACTATTAATTTTTGTCAATGTGATGGGAGTGAATATAAGGGAAAATAATGGTGTGCCTGTGGAATTTGGGGTAATTAGAGTATTGTTCCATTGAAACATATATTGATCACAAGCACCAATCCATGTCCATGGAGAATGCTTATTTGCTTCATAATCCACATTTAAATACACACTGTTACAGACTCACCCGGGACAGAGGCTTTTGGAGGGAACTGCAGGCTAGATTCTTGCCTACTGACTATGGGCCCTAGCTTTCAATGGAACAATACTCTTCTGGAGGTGGGTGCCTGGGGGACCCTTGGAGTGGTCTTATTTCTGATTCGGGGACAGACTCTGGGAATCTAGGCCTGGGATCCATGATAAAGGCCTAGATGGCACATTACCAGCCATGACTGCTCAACACTGGGAAACTCAGATGCTAATCCCATCAGCTCAAGCCACCTTGTACTTTGTAATCTCTATGCCGGCAAGTCTGACCTGGAATCAGACCTCTGATTATCTTGGTGGCTAGTTGTTTAATCAACTTAATGTTTGTAGTATATGTTGGCTAATTTGACTAAACTCTTAAGGATCCTCTATGATGGGATTAGCCTCCTCTACTCGGAGGATCCGAGTAGAGGAGGATCAAATTTTGCACAGACCAGGTAGGTATAACATGTTTTTTATTTTATTTTAAAAGAAATTTAGCATTTACAATTTCTTTAGGAATCTTCCTTTTTTTAATCACTACTGTAATATCTGGAGATTAAGAAACATACAGTTATTTATTCAATAAAGGAGTAAAATTACTCACGGTTTCTAAGAGTAATAACATCTGACCATGGAGTTATCCAAGTAAGTACGCCATCACGATAGACTAGCAAAGCTATCCTTTAAAACACAGGAAAAAATACAAAATTAGTGTAATCATACTCCTTCCTTCACATATTATATCAGAAATTCTCAAACAAGTTGCCATGGAACCCTAGGTTACCTCCAGAGGTTGAGACTTGATGTTGTTTTGAAGGCAAAATGTTTCTTCTGTTCACTAATGCCGCACACACAAGGTGGGAATTTCCGATGGAAAAAGTCAGACGATGAGCGACGTTTTGGAGCGTTTATCAATATTTATCAGCGTTAGGGCCCTTTCACATGGAGCGGATCCGTATTGATCCGCTCCGTATGTCCGTTTGCTCAGCGGGGATTCCTCCGTAAAATTCACGCTAAGCTATCGGCTGACAGGGCGGTCCCCGCACACTGTGCAGAACCGCCCTGTCTTTCCTCCGCTCTCCCCTATGGGGAATCGGATGAATACGGACCGTATGTCTGTATTCATCCGATCTGCCAGACGGAAGGAAAAGTAGGTTTTTCCTCCGTCATGATAAACGGAACATAACGGAGGCGGATGACATCCGCGATCCCACAGGGATACATGTATGTCCGTTTTCATCCGAAAACGGATGTATGAAAAACGGATATACGGAACGTCAGTGTGAAAGAGCCCTTAGAGCGTTTTTACAGCTGAAAAACGTCTCTCAAAAGCCACTAGTTTTGTTTGTTTTTTACTGCTCAAAAACGCCACTGCCCAAAACTTCTGATAACAGCCTATGTGTGCATGGACACATAGGATAACATGATGGAGAGTTTATTGACTGTAGAAAAAAAACCTCTACTGCCAAAAACAGCTGCTGTAAAAACATAAAAAAACATCCAGTGTGCATGAGGCCTTAGGCCACGTACACACGATCGGACCAAACCGATGATACTGGTCCGACGGACCGTGTTCATCGGACCACCGCTGAAGTGGTCTGATGGTCTGATGTGCGTACACACCATCAGTCCAAAATCCCATCGGGCCAGAACGTGGTGACGTAGAACACAACGACGTTCTGAAAAAACGAAGTTCAATGCTTCCAAGCATGCGTCGACTTGATTCTGAGCATGCGCGGGTTTTTGGTCTGATGCTTTTGCATACTAACCATCGTTTTGGTCCGACGGTCAGGTGTCCGTCGGACAGATTTTAAAGCAAGTTTTAAAACTTTGGTCCGATGGACAACGGTCTGATGGGCCGTACACATGATAAATTTAGTCCGATGAAACTGGTCTTAATGCCAGTTTCATCGGACCGGTCTGATCGTGTGTACGTGGCCTTAAACTGTGTTGCCAGTAGCCAATATGTATGCAGTTGAGGGCTTTAGATTTATTTTTTTAAGAGTAAAGTTTCCTATAGTTTGTACAGTAGATCTGTTGTGGCTACTTCTCTCACTTTTCAATTCAGACCTATTACTGCTTGATAAAAAAAAACAGTTGTTGCAGCCAAAACTACCAAAAAATGCCTTTCTAACATTGAAATAAACCAGATTACTATTATAATTATTGTTATTCAGGCTTTATAAAGCACCAACAGTTTGTGCAGCACTTTACAACATGAGGGCAGACAGTACAGTTACAATATAATTTGATACAGGAGGAAACCGAGGGTCCTGCTCATTAGAGCTTACAATCTAAGAAGGAGGGTCAAGTGATACAAAGGGTAATAACTGTGGGGGATGGGCAGATGGAAATATAAAAGTACAGTTGTTAGGTGGAGGCAGGATAGACTTCTTTTAAGATAAGGGTTTTTTGGATTGCCCAAAAATGGACAGAGAAGGAGATAGTCAGATAGATTAGGGTGGGGAGATCCAGAAGATGGAAGAGGTGACCGTCAAGTCCTGGAGGTGAACAGAGGGGCCGATAATTGGACCCTCATCCTGATCTGAGTGAGTCATGATCAAAATCCCAGGTTTTGCTTTTGTTCCGGGCATCTGACTTTATTTGGCACTGGCCACAGTTTCTGGCTCAGAAAATATGGCTGCGAGAACTCTTTCCTGGTGCCTCCATGGCAGCATACTTGTGATAGAGCTCCGCCTCCACTCCTCCTTCAGGGCTAGTGAATAGCATAAATTAAAAGGCATAGCCCCTCCCCCAACATTTTCTCTTTTTTTCCCCTCATACCTTCTTGTGCTAGTGAAGAGTAGCAGTATGTCCATACCTCTGCAGTCGGCAGCATCCGCCGGGTTTAGCCTTTCCCATGCGCAGTCCTCGTCTTGGGCCGCTCAAAGCGATAAGAAGGCGGGGAACCCCTCTGTGGATCTGGTGGGGTCATCTTGCAGTGTTTCCTTTATGGAACGAAGTCTGCTATCACATCCATGATGAATGCAGTGGAGTCGCAAAAGGATCAGCTCACATCTTTCCAGGCTGGTGGTTTCCATTTTATTTTTAGGTATATATTGTTTTTTGTCTCTCTCCCATGCCTTCCTTCCTTCCTTTAACTTGCCTATCTCCTTTTTAAAAAAAGAAAAAAAAAATGTGTGCTTGTTGTCTTTTTTTGTGATGCTCCCTTTAAGTCCAGTCAGTTTGATGGGGCAGGTGCCTTTTTATCCTGACAGGCTTGCAGTTGTTGTTTGTTTCCCTCGAAATTAGCGGTGGGCTACAGCTTTTTGTTTTGTATATCACTCGACATCACTGCGGCCATCTTGGATTCTGGAAAAAGGGCCAGATTTGCCCTATTCTTCCAGAATTAATTCACAATGGTGGTTATGGGATCAGCCCATCCACCTGAGCCTAATTAAGTTCAGATTCAGGGTTAGCGGTCAGAGTCTCCTCAGCTGTCCCCTGCTAGGTTTCACTGACACTGCTCTGTGGTAGGTACCTTTTGTTTTTATTCTCAAAAAAATGGTGATTAAAAAAAAAAAAGTATGTTTTAAAAAAAAAAAAAGTGACAAAAGCTCCATAGTTCCTTTTTTTTCCCTTTCTTACTAAATTTCCGCAGCTGATCCTTCTGCCTAACTCCGCAATTAGTCATTTATCTTGCAACAAAGATCCTCACACTCCTATTAGGTATGTGACCAAGTATACTGTATGTGACTATTGAAGAAAAAAAAATAAAAAAGTGCGCTCACTGGTCTAATGTGAGTTCCTTACATTGTGGCCCTGCCCACTCCAAGAGGTCCAGAAAATCTTCAAGACACTGTGATGATGACAGCTCAGACCGTAGGTCTCATTCTTCACACCACTGGTCCCAGGTCCCATTCTTCACGTCATAGATCAGAGAGGTCAATAACCAGAGGACAAGATCCTTCCCCCTCTCCTAGGACCTATACAAAGAAGAAATGCTGGACAGGCGGGGCCACACCACAACAGGACAGAGTGGTCTGTAAGGATTGTTTTATGGACTATGCGTCCAACCGCGAGCTAGAAAATCAGCACGCTGTGGATCTGCTCAAGTGAACAATGAAGGTCTCCTTCTCTGAGCTTGTGTGACTTTGGTCCCCGCTCAACCAGTTTAGCAGATATCCCAGGTTCAGAATACAGAACCTAATCTCCCTGGTCCTTCAGTGGGTACACCTCTGCCACTGTCAGGCTGACCAGCTAGAGATTCATCACCTGAAGATCCCTCAGAGGACTCTTTAGAGCAGTCAGAACCTTCTGGCTTCATTCTCTCCTTGGTAAAGCCGTTCATCCAGGCAGTCAAACCGCAATCACCAGAAAAGATGCAGAAGAGCCTCCCCAAGAGTCTACGAGTTGCTTCCCATTCCTCAAAAGGAAGCAGGTTCTCTTCTCGTTGATGTGCGAGATTAGGGTGACCACATTTGTCAGGTCATTCAGAATGAATGGTCAAAAATACTTTCATGGGGCCTGTAACGGAATGGCCCGTGACAGACTGAGATATTCCTATGTCTAGGGTCACCTTATGTCCACTAGGGCCATAGGGTGACAAATAATCATAATTTATATATTACAGAAGACATTAATAAGGGACATTAATAATAATTCATGTTTGCAGGATGTCTTCAAATATCAAAAAGCTGTTAGCTAGTCAATCTGGGCACACATGCTTTTGAAAGGTGTTAATTCAGGTCTACAAGACCAGAGTGAGTCATACCTTTGTATAATATGCTATTGAAATATCTTAAGGTGTTGGCTATTCACTGTAAAGACATTCAGTTGAAGGTGTTGATTGCACCCACTCTCACAAGACTCAAGGTTAATTGAACACTATTGAAGATACGGTGCCGACAAGTCTACATGGTTAGCTTACCTGAATGCCTTTTAGAGTGTGATTGAAGCCCCCCATGGTGTGAAGGGGGGTGGAGACTACATTGTCCTGTGACTAACTGCATTATGCTTGAGACTGTATAAGAAGCTGACAAAATACCAATAAATTGTCATATCTTTGAAAACAAGTGCAGAGCTTGAGTCTCGTCTTGTTTATGGGAATGGATATGGATCGTGTATGCCGGATTGTCGCAGTGTGTCAGATAAGCTTGTCGTGGGTGGATGGAAGGTCGTAAGCGGTGGTGACCGTTACAGGGCCGATTCAATAAACTATACCCCTTAACAAAGTCGGGAAGGCAGTCACTAAACTCCATGCCAGTGGTAGATGCATCGGTGGTGCGACTCGCAAAAAATAAAAATAAAAAACTTTACCCATGGAGGATTCCGCTTCCTTCAAAGACCCTTGAGACAGGCGAACTGACCTGGAGCTGAAGAGGAGCTACTTAGCCCCGGGAGCAGCGTGTAAGCCAGCTATCGCCCTCACATCGGTATCAAATGCCATAAGATCTTGGACAGATAATATTGAGAAGGCTTTGCGTCAGGATGTCTCCAAGGAGGATATAATTAAAGCCTTGGAAGAGCTTAGATTGTCGGCAGACTCTGTCAGGGTAGCGGCCATTGACATGATCAGGTGCTCTGCAAGATCCATGTTGCATTCAGTAATGGTGAAGAGGGCCTTCTGGCTGAAAGATTGGACGGCTGACTTATCCTCCAAACAAAATTGGTGCAAAATCCCATTCAATGGGAAAGCACTATTCAGAGACAAAACAAATAAAGCTATCTCCAGGCTGTCAGGAGGGAAGTCCGGTATGCTTCCCAAGGACAGAAGGCGGTTCCTCTAGGTTCCCGCCAGACAAATTTAAGGGATTTTTGGGCAGTCAAGACAGCCCAGAGACAACAAAGACTTTGGAAAGGTACTCAGACATTCTTTTTTGAACAGGAGGATAAAGGACCTTTCCCGCTCCACAGGAGCAGAAGCAGTCTTTGACGCCAGAGTAGCCCAGGCACTCCCGGTGGGAGCCAGGCTAAGCTTCTTCGTCCCAGTCTGGGCCACATGCTGTCAGGACCCCTGGGTTCTGTCAACAATTCAATGGGGGCACCTTTGGAATTTCTCTCATCCCCAACCCCCACCACAGTATTCTTTCAAAGGAACAGAGGTTCCATCCTCTCTGATGAAGGCTCAAGCTCTCTAAAACTTTCTAACGTCACTCCAGCCTCAGGGGGCGGCTGTTCTGGTTCCCTTGGCAGGGCACTTCGCAGGATTCTACTCCACCCTATTTCTGGTCCCAAAGAGGACATATGACAGACCTTCAGAGGCTCAGCCCGTATATCAGCCCCCAAAAGCTTTGGAATGGAGTCCCTGCAGACGATTATTCATGCAGTCCAACCATCAGATTGGATGATTTCAGTCGATCGGCAGGATGCCTACCTACACGCTCTAATTCTACCTGCAATTCAAAAATATCTGAGATTTACAGTGGGATGGACCCACATACAGTTTCAAGCCCTACCTTTTTGGTCTGTGCACCTCTCCCAGGGTGTTCACCAAGACACTAATATCCGCTCTGGTTCCCCTGCGGGAGATGGGCTTGAGGATATACCACTACTTGGACGACATCTTTCTCCTAGCAAGCAATCTGGATCAGTTGGTATGTCACCGGAAATTTTTCTACAGACCCTAAAAAAGCTAGGGTGGCTAATAAATTCAGAAAAGAGTCAACTAGCACCCACACAGCAGGTGATCTACCCGGGTGCAATGTTCAACACTCAGGAGGGGACAGTGTCATTACCACCGCCAAAGGCAAGGATTGTCACCCAGAGAATGATCAAGGTCATCCGGAGGCCATATCTGACGGCTTCAGAATGCCTGAGCCTCATTTGCACATGTCTTCTGTATACCCATGGTTCCTTGGTCCCATTGGCACCTGAGGTAGTTCTTGACAGGTTTCTTGGCGCAGTAGAAGAAACAACTATCTCAGACGATACTGCTGACGGGAGTAATGCACAGGAGTCCTCACTGGTGGACAGTTACAGAAAACCTCTCCAAACCTCCACACCTGGGTCCCCATTCTTGGATCACATTTAGGTCCGATGCAAGCGGACAGGGCTGGGAAGCGCATTGCGGGGAAACCAGAATACAGGGTAGATGGTCATGTTCTACCCAGGGAGTGGTATCCAACATCTTGGAGATTAGGGCAGCCTTCTTAGCACTAACTTCTTTGGCATCCCAAATTAAAGGCGACGAGTGGGCTCTCCATGCCCTCGTCTTCAAACAAATAGCCAGCATTTGGGATCCCCCTCAGGTAGACTTGTTTGTCTCCCGAAGAATGCCAAGCTAGACAGAATCTTCTCTCGGATGCCGCATCCACAAGCCGAGGCAGTGGATGCCCTGTCATGCTCCTGGAGGTTCACCATGGCACATGCCTTTCCTCCAGGCCATTAATATTAAAATTCCTCCTGAGGCTCCTCAGGGAGTCAGTCCAGGTGGTGGCAGTACTTCCGTATTGGCCGAAGAAACCCCCGGTTCCCTCTAGCCATGCGCCTCAGTGTGAGATCTCCAATCAGGATCCCTCCTTTTCCTCAACTTCTGTCGCAGGGCAGTCTAGTTCATCCAAACCCTCAGAAGTTGAATCTTCGAATCTGGAGGTTGAGAGGCGAAGGTTCGAGTCCCTAGGGTGTTCCCCAGGAGTCCTAACAACCCTTCTAAAAGCCAGAGCCTGCAACTTATGCCATATATTCAAAATCTGGGATAAGTTCTTGTCATTTGCTGCCAGAGATCCAATCCTTCCCTCTACGTCCAATATTCTAGGTTTCCTTCAGATAGGACTTGATTTGGGGCTTGGTCTGAGCTCCCTCAAAGTGCAGGTAGCAGCAATCTTTGCCGCAACAAATAAGAGATGGGCGGAGGATCCTTTGGTAGTCACTTTCCTCAGAGGAGTATTGAAGATTCGTCCTCCTGTCAGACGATAATTTCCCAAGTGGGATCTGTCCCTGGTCCTTGGAGTTCTATCTGACCATCCCTTTGCTCCAGTGGAACAAGTAGCAATATGGAACCTGACACTAAAGACGGCTTTCCTGCTAGCCATTACACCTGGCAGACGAATCTCGGAACTTCACTCCTTAGGGATAGGTGTCGGCCACATCTTTTTTCCCCGACAGGGTGAAACTTCGCCCTCTTCGAGGGTTCACACCTAAGGTCGCTACTCCAAGCCACCTGTTGGAACCCTGAGCACTACCAGTATTTACAGACACAGGTTTAGAGTCTCGTCGTGAGCTGGATGTATCCAGAGTGCTCAGGGCCTACCTAGAAGCCATTGACCCCTGAAGGACTTTTTATTGTACCGTTCAGTAAATACAGGGGCAAAGAAGCTTCCATCAGAACTCTGGCAGCTCGGGTTGTGAAGTTAATCCAGAAGGCCTACAGGGTGAAGAATATCCTCCACCCTGATTGAATGCTCATTCTACAGGGGTAGTGTCAGCTTCCTGGGCAGCAAAGACTATTGGTTTGTTGGAAACGGTGAGTAGGGCCGCCACCTGGTCTTCTCACCATATGTTCCTCAAACACTACCATATTGGTCCAGGAGCTCTCACGACTGTTGAGTTCGGAAGAAGGGCAGTTCAGGCTGTCCTCTTCTAATTAAACATTTATTGTTAGGCATTATCCCACCGATGTCAGCTAGTTATTTATCACAAGTATGCTGCCATGGAGGCACCAGGAAAACGGAAAATTGTATCATACTTACCAGTAATTTTCCTTTCCTGGTGCCTATCCATGGCAGCATACGCTCCCACCCTCGGTATTCTATATTACGGAAAATGTTGGGGGAGGGGCTATGCCTTTTAATTTATGCTATTCACTAGCCCTGAAGGAGGAGTGGAGGTGGAGCTCTATCACAAGTATGCTGCCATGGATAGGCACCAGGAAAGGAAAATTACTGGTAAGTATGATACAATTTTCAGTTTTTCAGCTAGCAAGTCTCTTTCCCCTTGTGTTCAGTGGAGAGGGCTAATCGGCATCTCTCTTCTTCAGTGTACAAATACACAGTTCTCTTGTACACTGAAGCTGGTTAGCTGCATGGATCAGAGGCCTCTCCCCTCTCCATTGAACACACGGGAAAAGATACGTGCATACAAATAGAGCTACTGCCAACCCTCTGCCCTGTGGCTTGCTGCCATGTCCGACGAGAAGCAGAGCCAAGGGACACTACTAGGAGCACCTGGTGTAAGGAGGGACTCCACTGCCTGAGGACACCTGAGATGTAAGGAGGAACTTCACTGCCTGGGGAAACATGAGATGTAAGGAGGAACTTCACTGCCTTAGGACACCTGAGATGTAAGGAGGAACTTCACTGCCTGGGGACACCTGAGATGTAAGGAGGAACTTTACTGCCTGGGGACACCTGAGATGTAAGGAGGGACTCCACTGCCTTGGGACACCTGAGATGTAAGGAGGGAATCCACTGCCTGGGGACACCAGATGTAAGGAGGGACCCCACTGCATGGGGACACCTGATGTAAGGAGGGACTTCACTGGGGACAACTGATGAAGGGAGGGGCCCCACTGGGGACACTGATGTAAGAATGGATTCCTCTGGATACACCTGAAGTAAGAAGGGATTCCACTGGAGACACCTGATGTAAGGAGGGACTCCACTGGAGACACCTGATGTAAGGAGGGACTCTACTGGGGACACCTGATGTAAGGAGGGACTCCACTGGGGACACCTGATGCAAGGAGGGACTCCACTGGGGACACCTGATGCAAGGAGGGACTCCACTGGGGACACCTGATGTAAGGAGGGACTCCATTGGGGACAATTGTGTAAGGAGGGACTTCACTGGGGACACCTGATGTAAGGAGGGACTCCACTGGGGACACCTGATGTAATGAGGGACTTCACTGGGGACACCTGATGTAAGGAGGGACTCCACTGGGGACACCTGATGTAAGGAGGGACTCCACTGGGGACACCTGATGTAAGGAGGGACTCCACTGGGGACACTGATGTAAGGAGGGACTCCACTGGGGACTCCTTTCCTCCCTATTTCTTTCTTTCTCCCTCCATCGTTCATCTCAGACTCGAACCACCCCCCTTTGAGCCACGCCCTGTAAGACACATTCGCGGTTTAACTTAAACCACACCCACTCATCGTTGCGGTGTGCTTTGCGCGCCAACATTTTATATTTCCCACTACACCACGCCTACAATCTAATGCCTCACCCCCTAATTATAATAAGACTCCAGCTCCAGACAAAAAAGTGCCCCTATACATTTTTTGACAATGCTGGCAATTATGAACTAGGGAGCAGGAGGTCTTTGGAGGAATGAAGAGAATGATTTGGTTGGTATTTTGAGACTAAGTTAACCACTTTAGCCCCGGACCATATTGCTGTCCAAAGACCAGAGCACTTTTTGTGATTCGGCACTGCGTCGCTTTAACTGACAATTGCGCGGTCGTGCAACGTGGCTCCCAAACAAAATTGGCGTCCTTTTTTTCCCACAAATAGAGCTTTCTTTTGGTGGTATTTGATCATCTCTGCGGTTTTTATTTTTTGCGCTATAAACAAAAATAGAGCGACTATTTTGAAAAAAATGCAATATTTTTTACATTTTGCTATTATAAATATCACCAAAAAAGATATAAAAAAAATTTTTTTTCCCCAGTGTAGGCCGATACGTATTCTTCTACATATTTTTCTAAAAAAAAAAATCGCAATTAGCGTTTATTGATTGGTTTGCGCAAAATTTATAGCGTTTACAAAAAAGGGGGTAGTTTTATGGCATTTTTATTAATATTTTTTTTTTACTAGTAATGGCGACGATCAGCGTTTTTTTTCGGTACTGCGATATTATGGCGGACACATCGGACACTTTTGACACATTTTTGGGACCATTGGCATTTTTATAGCGAACAATGCTATAAAAATGCATTGGATTACTATAAAAATGCCATTGGCAGTGAAGGGGTTAACACTAGGGGGCGGGGAAGGGGTTAAGTGTGTTCCTATTTGTGTTCTAACTGTATGGGGGGGTGGACTCACTGATCTTCCGTTCATACATTGCATGAACGGAAGATCAGCACTTCCCCCGCTGACAGGAACGAGCGCTGTGTGTTTACACTCACAGCTCTCGTTCCCCGCTCTGTAACGAACGAGCGCGCGTGCCCGGCGGCGATCGCGCCCGCCGGGCACGCGCGCGGGACTCGTGGGCGAGCGGGGGGCGCGTGCGCGGGCCGCCGGCGGCGCGCACGCGCCCCCTAGCGGTCGCGAAAGTCCCGACGTAGAGCTACGGGCTCTCGCCCAGGAGAGCCGACCTGCCGCCGTAGAACCACGGCGGCTGGTCGGCTAGTGGTTAATGATGTAGCTGGGGGTGTGGATGGCTTTGTAAGTAGTTGTTGGTATTTTTAATTTAATTTGTTAGGTGAGTGGAAACCAGTGGAGGGATTGGCAGAGAGGGAAGCAGACACTGAACAGTTGGTAAGGTGGATTACATTGTCACTGACACTGTCTGTGAAAATTGTACAGTTCTATGACATCACATACAGCTTAAAAACATCTCCCAAGCAAGTAATTGAGAGGATTGGTGTTTTTTTCAATGCCGACCTAGGAGTCGCTTTAAAAGGATGCTCTCCCTGCTGTGCAGTATCTTTTAAATTTTGCTTCGGTAAATATGTCCCATGGAGAGATCCCAGCTCCCCTTGCCCTATGCTCACTGCTAAGTTCTGGTTTTGTGAATTTCAAGTAGGATTCCACCAACTCCTGGTAAATCGAAAGAGACACCCATCCCTATGCAGCACATTTTTTTGTACAAATCAATAGTGCTAATGGTCTGTTCTACATATGCCCTGCCAACTTAGTAAGAAGTAAAACATTTGTTGAACTAGGTTGAACAGAAAGTATGAATCTAACCATGCCTATTGGTAAAAGTGCTATTACAAGATCTACACATCTGTGTTAAGCTCATACATATATTTAAGTAAAGATAAAACCTACCTGTATGATCCTGGTAGCAAAGGACCATTGCAAAATGCAATGAACCCATTTCGAAGGCAGAATATGGAATCTCCAATAATTACTGTTCCAAATGAAGTTGCGGGTCCATTGCACAAACTTGCAACAGTTCCAATTATAGGGAAAAAAAACCCATTGGTTGAAAAGTCTGAAAACAGTGGTGGGTTCGAGATATTTAAAGCAGGTAGACTGATATTTGAAAAAGCTGAAAAAAAAAAGTGAAAAACAGTATGGTAACAAAAGAATATATGATATTTTAATTGCATTAAGAAGAGATACTCAATTATTTATAATAATATTAAAATGCAATCAGTTTGAACTCCTACCCTAAATAGAAGGTTTAAAATCTTAATTTGAAATAAATGAAGAAATAATTGGGATATCGGGTTATTGGGGCTTTTAAAGTTAACATACCACTTTTAAAAATGGTTTCAAGTTATCCTGTGACATTTCAAAAGCAGCAACCAGCTACGTCTTGCGTCCTTTTCTGTTCCTGGAATTAAATCCAGTGCTTTTATATCTTTTTAATAAAACTCTATAGCCACACTAAACAGTAGTAATAGTAGTAGTAATTGAGGGTTAGAGAGATAGGATAATAATCAAAAGGCAAGGAAGCAAGAGTAAAGGAGATAAATACATTTTTAAAAATCATCAGTAATATACCCAAGAACCTAATATTTATTTTCTTCTGTTGACGAGTCTTAAGATGGAAAGCCTGTGTGAGGGAAAATAATGGATTGAGCTAAGTCTTTAGTACCTTGCCTGCTTTGTACAAATTACTCCGTAAGAATGCACAACCAAAACTCTTGGGCCAGATTCAGGTAGATGCGCGCATATTTTATCCAGTGTAGCGCAGCGCATATACGTTACGCTGACGCGAACTAGTGAGTCAAGTACAGTATTCACCAAGCACTTGTTTGTTACTTTGCGGCGGAGTAACGAAAATGCGATGGCGCAACCCGACGTAAGTGGAAGTGGGTGTGGCCATATGTAAATGATGGGCGGAGCCCAGCGCAGAGACTTACGTTCAGCGCATCATCCATGGAGCATGCGCAGTGAGGGAGGGCTCCACTCGCTCCCCTGTGCGCATGCTCACAACTTCCGTCGGCACCACTTCATGGGAAACGGCGGCGCAATGTCTTACGTTGCGCGTATAAAAGCGGCCGCAGATGCGCCTTTCCAGCGCAAAAGTATATCCGGTCCCCCCCCCCCCCCCCCAGGGAAGTTACTTTTGCTCTGAGATGGCTGCTCCCGTTCCCCGCAAAGAGAGGAGAAAGCTAAACTTTAATGCCCAGGAGCTGTCTGTAGTCATCTCGGCTATGAAGACCCATGTGCGGTCAGCCTGACCACGGACAGGGCCGGTGCAAGGATTTTTGACACCCTAGGCGAAACCTCATTTTTCCGCCCCCACTGGGTCCGCCCCTGACTCCACCCCCTTCGCAAGTGTTAAATGGTTTGATTTAACCCTCTAACTGCTACATCTGCAAGACAGCTCATTCTTTTGAAAAACATAAGACTTACTAGCAGGATCACCAGGTGAACATAAAAGAAAAAACAAAAAACAAAACTAATGCAGCCACCCATCTATAAATTGGTAATCTGCAGTAAATTAAATATTTTGCTTTAATACCACTTTAAGAGGATAAAGTTAATCAAGTAATTATGTTATACAATCAATATATAGGCAGATAATGGTAAGGAGAGAGAAGGGGGGGGGAGAGACTGTCAGGGAGGGGGAGGGACAGAGAGAGAGAGACTGTCAGGGAGGGAGAGAGAGAGTGAAGGGGGCTATCAGAGAGAGAGAGAGAGGGGGGCTATCAGAGAGAGAGAGGGCAGAGAGAGAGAGGGGGCTGTCAGAGAGAGGGGATAGAGAGGAGGGCTATCAGAGACAGAGAGGGGGGGGCTATCAGAGACAGAGAGGGGGGCTATCAGAGACAGAGAGGGGGGCCATCAGAAAGAGGGGGCTATCAGAGACAGAGAGGGGGGGCTATCAGAGACAGAGAGGGGGCTCTATCAGTGAGAGGGGGCGCTATCAGAGAGAGGGGGAGCTATCAGAGAGAGGGGGCGCTATCAGAGACAGAGAGGGGGGCTATCAGAGACAGAGAGGGGGGCTATCAGAGACAGAGAGGGGGGGCCATTAGAAAGAGGGGGCTATCAGAGACAGAGAGGGGGGGCTATCAGATACAGAGAGAGGGGGGCTATCAGAGACAGAGAGAGGGGGGGCTATCAGAGACAGAGAGGGGGGGGGGCTATCAGAGACAGAGAGGGGGGCTATCAGAGACAGAGAGGGGGGGCTATCAGAGACAGAGAGAGGGCTCTATCAGTGAGAGGGGGCGCTATCAGAGAGAGGGGGCGCTATCAGAGAGAGGGGGCTATCAGAGAAAGAGAGGGGGGCTATCAGAGACAGAGAGGGGGGCTATCAGAGAGAGGGGGCTATCAGAGACAGGGGGCGCTATCAGAGACAGAGAGGGGGGCCATCAGAGACAGAGAGGGGGGCCATCAGAGACAGAGAGGGGGCTATCAGAGACAGAGAGGGGGGCTATCAGGGACAGAGAGGGGGGCTATCAGAGACAGAGAGGGGGGCTATCAGAGAGAGAGGGGGGCTATCAAAGATGGGGGGGCTATCAGAGACAGGGGGGCTATCAGGGAGAGGGGGGCTGTCAGGGAGAGGGGGGCTATCATGGAGAGGGGGGCCATCAGGGAGAGGGGGGCCATCAGAGAGAGGGGGGGCCATCAGAGAGAGGGGGGGCTATCAGAGACAGAGAGGGGGAGCTATCAGAGAGAGAAAAGGAAGCAGAGTCTGGTAAGTGAAAGAGCTCACTCACTTACCAGAATAGTCTCACTGGTTCATCATTCAGCAGCAGTGTTTCGTGTGGCTGCTTGTTTTGGATCTTCCCGTCCACCTCCCCTTCACAGACGAGTGCACAGCAGAGACGGGACACCGGAGAAGTCTGTACTCTGTAGCTGTTCCAGGCAGACATAATGGATTGGACAGAGGACACAGGAGGGGCGGGACTCTGGAGAAGTGTGGAGATCATGTGACATTGTGATCTCAGAGCGGAAAGGAGGAATTTCTGGACACACCAGAGCGGGGGACGCTTTGCTGGGGGAACTGCATAGCTGCTGGACAGGACACATGTCAGAGTGGAGAGAGCACTGCGCGCGGGGGGAGCGGCTCTGTTTAACACATGTCAGAGCTGCCTTCTAGAGATAGTTGCAAGCTCTGTACAGTGTGTGCGGGAGTAGAATAACCAGCGGCGGAGCACTCCACACAGCTGTGCGCTCTAGGTGGCTGCCTAATCCGCCTAGTGGTAGCGCCAGCCCTGACCACGGAGGAGGAGGTGGTAGCCCGCTGCCTGGAGAGGGAGCAGTTGGAGGGGGTACCGGGCTATGATTCCATGGAGGAAGGCTCCAGGACAGGTAAGTGTTTTTTATCCCCTATTTGGTGTGTTGCATGTGTGGGGGGGGGTACATGTGCCAAGTGTGTGGAACCACCAACATGTGTCTGCTTTGTGTCATCCACAGATGACGGAGCTGGGCCATCATCTGCCGGCGGCCATTCCACCCCATCCCCCCAACTGCATCCTGACCCCGACCCCCTGGGCACTGAAGACACAGAGGTGGAGGGGAGTGCCCACAACTCACCTGCTGAGGTGGTTGAGGAGGAGCCTGTCATCACAGATCAGGAGTTTGTTTTATTTTTGGAGGAGTCCTCCCCTTCAGCAGGGCCCTCTCAGATCCCCTCCCCCATCATAGGAAGCCCCTCAAGGGCGACTCCATCCCCCCGGGGACTACCATCTCCTGGCCCCAGGAAGGCGACCCGGAAGACCAGGGGGTGTCTGATGTGGTCCATGACCAGATGGCGAGGGACCAGACCCAGCAGATGGGGGAGATAGCTGGGCACCTGGACCGTGTAGCTGACAGCCTGGACTCCGTGGCCCAGATGACAAACGCAGTGCAGGATGTCAGCTGCAACTGCGCTGCAGTGGTGACCAGCCTGGGGGAGGTGCAGGCTGATCTTCAGCACCTCACTGCAGCCGTCCAGGCAAACACAGCTGCCATCCGGGACCAGGGGAGGCAGAGGCAGCGGGCCCACCAATACCAGGTGACCCGGCAGCTGAGGATGCAGGCCCAGACCAATTCGTACCTCAGCCGAATAGCCATGGCCTTGGAGGGCATGCAGGCCACACCTGCCAGGAGTGGCCCACCCGGGGATCAGCCACCTCCAGATGCCCCCCCACCCCCACCCGAGACTCCCTCCAGGCAGCTGAGGAGCCAGAGAGGGCCCACCAGAAAGAGCCCCCGTCAGCCCAAATGATGGCTTTTTGGGGTGTTCGTTTTTTTTTGCAGTTTTTGTTTTTGCTCAGATTATGAGCTTTTTATTTTTATTTATATTTTGCTCAGATTATGAGCTTTTTATTTTTATTTATATTTTGCTCAGATTATGAGCTTTTTATTTTTATTTAAACTGCACACGGTCAGTAGTGCAGGGGACAGTTTGAATGGTGTGTGAATGTGAGGGCGTGGCACTCCTGCCAGTAAGGGGTGTCACCCTCGGCTGTTGGGGAGAAGTTATCCCCACGGCTGTGTGAATGACGTGTGAATGGACAGTGACACCATTGGGGCCTTGACGCGGCGTTGCTGCTCCCAAGTCCTGCATCTTGGACTTGGGCTAATCCAATGTGATGTGGATGTGGTGTGTGTGATCTAGGGACATCAGTGGCATGCATGGGTGCATTGTCCGTGTGATCAATGTATTTGTTTATTGTCCAAAGATGCCTACGGCGACGTCCCTCTTCCATCAGCTGACGGGGTAGACTCTGGCAGATGGGGACTGTGTGGGTCGGGGGTCAGGTCATCACGTATGTCAATCTGCAGGCCATTTCTCATGGCAAAGTTGTGCAGAATGCAACATGCACCGATGATCTGACACACGAAGGTAGGGGAATACAAGAGGGCCCCCCCGGACTTATCCAGGCATCGGAAACGGGACTTCAGGAGCCCAAATGTTTGCTCCACCACTGCACGAGTTTGGATATGTGCCGCATTGTATCTTCTCTCTCCTCTGGTTTGGAGGTTCCAGAAAGGAGTCATGAAATGGGGTCCCAGTGCATATGCAGAGTCACCTGGAAGGGATAAGACAGGAGGATGTTAGTCATGCATGTGCCCCTTGTGATGTCTGCATCATGGGGGGGGACAGTCATGCCTGCCACCCATGTCACTCACCAACCAGCCAGCTGTCCTTGTACACTTTCTGTTCGAATTCCGTTGGGATGGGGCTTTGACGGTATATGTAGCTATCATGGCTGAACCCGGGGTGTTTGGCACGGACGTGCCATATGAGGCGTTGGGCAATCGGCTATCACCTGTACGTTGATGGAATGCCAATGCTTCCGATTGCGGTATATGTGCTCTGTGGCACTGGGGGCCTGTAGGGCCACATGTGTGCAATCAATGGCCCCCACGGTGCGTGGGAATCCAGCAATGCTGTAGAAATCTGTCATTGCCTTCTGCCGCAGGTCCTCAGTGGTGGGTCTGATGATGTGGTGGGACATGCGTCTGAGAATTGCGGGGACAACCTGGTGCACACATCTGCTCATGGTGGACTGTGACATCCCAGCCACCACTCCACTTGTACGCTGGAATGATCCACTGGCAAGGAAATGAAGTGTTGCCAGTACCTTCACCAGTGGCTGCACTGCTTGTGAGCGGTGTGTTGGGCTGGTGATGTCATCCTGCAGGGTTGTGGTTAGTTCAAGGATTGCATCTGGGCTGAATCTGAAGAGGCGATACACCTCCTCATCACCCATGCCAAAGAGGCTCATGCGCGTGCGGTATATCCTCTCACGTGCCCGCCTCCTCCGTACCGGGGGACCCATTAGTAGTGCTAGGACCACGGCTGCCCCTGGCATGTTGGCACACAGAAGTGTTGTCCTGCAAGTGTGGTTGTTCAGCTTGCTATTTTTGTCGGTAACGCTGCTGCTGTAGCTGCTCTCCTGCTGACCTGTGACCGTCAGGAGTAAAGATAAAGCAGCTATTTGTAGGATTAACTTTGCGCCAGACGTACGACGTACGCGCGGCGTGCGTAGCCAGCGTCTGGTGCTAATCCGTTCCTGAATCAGCAGATCTCCCTCATTTGCATATTTGAATGGGAAATCAATAGGCGCGACGGATGCGCCAAGCGAAAATATGCACTTACGATACTCTGGCGTAGGAAAGTTAAGCCGGTCGGATAAAGCCCGTTTTCTGTCGATCTAGTTTGGTGGGTACGGCACATAGATACTACGGCGCATCTTTACACTTACGCGGTGCATACCGATATACTCCAGCGCAAGTCTTTCTGAATCTGGCCCTTGATGTCCAAGGTGAATTTAGCCTGAAAAAATATCCATTATGGTGCCTGTGAAGGTGGTAACAACTAGGGTTCTGACTATACCAGCAGGGCCGCTGATAGGGGGGGGACCACCCGCACAGAAGGGCCCAAACAGCAGGAGGAATCTGTGTGGTTGGGTGGAGGGGGAATTATAGAAAGATGTCCTGTGCGGCTCTCTGCAGCAGATAAAAGACAGCTTTCAGCTGCTGCAGGGAGAGACATAGACACAGGGCATTGTTCCTGGAATTTCTTCCCCTGCACTGATCCCCCTCCCTGTTCTATTATAGAAGGGCTCATTTACACAGGTTCTCTGTTGTTTATGTCCACTAATAATGATTTTAATGTATTTTTAGTGAAAATATGTTCTTTATACATAGGGGGCCTTGCCTTGTAGGCTGTACGGGGGGCCCCAAGATTTCTAACAGCAGCCCTGGATACCAGTATTGGTATCATTGCCAATACTAGGAAATTGCATGGGTATCGGTACTCGTAAGATTATCCCGCTTAAAGAAATGAATGCCAGCAATTACTGGTTGTGAAGGACCGGAGCTGCTGCACCCTTAAAAATCAATGACATTTTGGCTGTCAACAGAGGGCGTGTCTGGCCAGCGGGGAAGAGGCCAATTAGCTCATCGCTCCTGCCTTCCGGAGGTATTCAGGAGCGAACACAGCAAATTTAGAGGGGCAGATTCTGGCATCTAAACTGCCGCCCAGGATCCTCTTTTACCTGGGTGACATGTCTGAAAGTCCTCCAAGCCTTCCCAGTGGCTTACCGACTTCTATCCTTTTGCCAGCCAGCCTACAGGACCGGAGAGATAAGGCGTGCCTTCCCAGGACACTGCGAGCGAGGACACTGCGGGCGAGCAGGCAAGTCAGGACACTCTCTACTTTGCAGATAGAGAAAGGAGCTGTGTGTTAGTGGGCGTCCTGACACTCCTGCTCGCCCCCTCCCCCCTCAAGAGGCTTTCTCCACACCAGGGAAAAAGCCTTGCATTACGGTGTGTAGTTACAGACAGAAGAACAGGAAGTGAGGATTTCTCAAAAGAAATAAGGACATTATAAAAAATAAAAAACAAAGGATGAGGTAAGTGAAGGAGGACTGCACTAAGGTTAAAGAAGCTATTTAAGGATTTTTTTATTTTACCTTTACAACCTCTTTAATGCTCACAATACCACAGGACAGCCAGACTCTTTTCTAACCTCCACTTGGCACTCTTCAGTGAGCTCTCCAGACCAGGTTCCAGGTGAGGGTTCCCTGACTAGCTCCAAGCAGAGATCCTGGGAAAATAGGGCTCTATCTCTGCCACATCTGGGACATTGATGAAAGAAGGCTGGACTCAGGTTAGCTGCTGCTGCATGTGGGGGTGGGCACCCACCACCCAGACAAGTGGATTCCCTCAAACAAGGGGAAGAAGAAGAGACATCATGCTCCAAGTTGCAGATTATTTATATGCCTTTCCATCCACCTTCTGGGCATTCCCCTCAGGGATTTGCTGGAGTACAATAAATATTCAGGCTGAGATCCTCCTTGCTCAGCCTTCTATGTTCCAAAAGCCTCAGACCCAGAGCAATCAGAAATAAAAGAAAGAGAAAGTGCGAGAGAGAGAGAGAGAGAGAGAGAGAGAGAGAGAGAGTTTGCAGCAACAATGCTTTGCAGGCTCCTTTAAAAAAAATTCAAAACACGTGCATTTATTATTTTTCTTATATAGATAAGTTTGCACCTTTAAAGGTTTCCTTTAAGGAAACTCTTGGATTTTGCGCTATGCTGCAGTTCCGAGGAAGGATAAAATGTTCTAATATAATCAGTTTGGAGTAAAATGAGTTATGAAAGGGTTTACTCCTTTCCAGACATGTGTTTTGTGTCTCAGTTAATTTGATTAGGGGATTAGTGCCACCTTCTTTGCAGAGCTGCTGGCAGAAGTGTGTCCACCTCTGAGCTGTGTGCAGGCAACCCATAAAAGTGGATACACACACAGCTCTGGCACGAATACAATCACATACCAACGTTCAACAAGCAGGCAGGAGCAGGTGTACGGATCCAAAGAGCCTCTGTGTTTGGATTCGTGCACCTGCTCCTGCGTCAGACTTTGACATGCGATTATGCCTGTTCCGGCACTACTTGTGCATCCACATCTTTGGGCCAACTGCTACCTCCAAGGGCACATGCATCTGCCAGCAGCTCTGCAAATAAGGCGGCAACACTAATGGGATGTCTGAGTGAGCCCTAAGAAATCAGAAGGATTTGACATAAGGCACTGACATAAGGCAATGCCACGTTTATAAAAGTTTCATTTGCCACTTTTGCCACTTATTTTAGAGTTTGTGAGAAGTTAAAAATAATGAAGATACCATAGGCTATTTATGAATATGTGCAGTGTATGAAATGTCTATGATCATGGGCCTCACTGTATAAATTCTGAACTAATTTCTAATTATGTAATCAATTGTAATATAATAAGGTCACCAGATTTTCAAAATTAAATCAAGGGACATCTTACTTACCATGTGACATTTTAACCACACCCAGAAAAAAAATCACAACCCCATTTGTAGACACACATTGACAAAAATCATGCCTCCATTTTTAACACTCCCTAAAAACAGCTGGTCACAGACTTTTGGAAAAAGAGGCAAACCTTCAATGTATAAAGACAAAATCAACAGATTTCAATAAGTAGCACCAAGACATGTGTACACAGTTTGGAGGGACAACTTATAGGTATTGAGACAAAAAATGCATGCTGCCTGCCAAACAACTAGGATCATGGTCAATAAAGTGTATGTCGCTAAGTACCCCATTGCCAATTGGGACAAAAGGCTTACAATGTGAAAATAAAATAAGCCCAAGTGCTTTACATTCCTGTGTGAACCAATGGAAATCATGCACAGCAAATTGTAAAAGTTTAACGGTAACATAAAACCAAATCATATCAAACATCCCAGCTAGCTCCAGAAATGTAAAGACCTGCCCAAAGAAAGTCTCTTATATAGAAGAAGCAGTCTGTGTGTCTGCTTGTATTTACTTTTCTGCTGTTTTAGCTTCGGATCTGAGCTTATGGTGACCTTTTTAGCCTCCCTCTGTCTCTCACCGCTTATGTGGTGGATGCTGCTGCTGATGCACTTGATGCTGATGTGACTGTTATGCCGTGTACACACGATCATTTTCCGGGTTGTAAAAAACAACGTTTTTCAGGCTCTAGAAAAACTACGTTTTTTTTTCAACTCGATCATTAAAACGGCCTTGCCTACACACGATCGTGAAAAAAAAATGCTCTAGCAAAGCGCGGTGACGTACAACACGTACGACTGCACTATAAAGGGGAAGTTCCATTCGGATGACGCCACCCTTTGGGCTGCTTTAGCTGATTTTGTGTCAGTAAAAGACGATTCGCGCTTTTCTGTCTGTTACACACGATCACTTTATGTGATGAAAAAAAAAACGACGTTTTCTGTGAAGTAAAAAACGACGTTTTTGAAACTTCAATTTTCAAAGACGATGTTGCCTACACACCATCGTTTTTTCACAATGCTCTAGCAAAGCGAGGTTACGTTCACCACTCTTTTCCATTGAAGCTCGCTTCATAACTAGCTTCTGGGCATGCACGGGTTGAAAAACGTTGTTTTAAACGACGTTGTTTGCTACACACGGTGATTTTTTTGTGAAACAAAAAACGACGTTTTGAAAAACGACACAAAAAATTGAAGCATGCTTCAATTTTTTATGTCGTTTTTCACAAGACATAAAACGACGTTTTCCCCCACACACGGTCATTTAAATTGACGAATTTCAGAACCCAAAAAATGCTCTGAAGCCCATACACGATCGTTTTTAATGACATTAAATTTTTTTTTATTTTTTACAACCCAAAAAATGATCGTGTGTATGCGGCATTAGACTTTGCTGGACTTGTGCTGCTGATTGCTGTCCCTGGTGCCACTGCCATCTCCATTCTGTAACAACAGCCCCTCTGGACTCTGTTCTTCCTGGTTTTCACAGCTCTTTGGCGAGGCTGTCCATCTCTGACCACAAAAAGACTGCTGCTGTGATCCAGATCTGGCAGAATAGCAGAGGCTCCCAACTAATGCAATTCCCAATGCCACACAGGCACTGACATCTTTGGGGGCCGTTCTGCATTTGAAGCTGCTCTGCGTTTGAGATGCACAGTTACCAGCTCCCCTGAACTTCCCACACTGCTAGTTCTGTCCAAACATGCTTCAAACCTGCCAGGCATTGGGCAATATGGGAATTGCTGTCAGAAAAAGCAGACCTGGTCTGCCCACCTAAGTACCCCATTGCCAATTGGGACATAGCCAGGGATGCCCATTTCCTGGGGACAGACCCCTCAAAACAATGAAGAATGGAAACAATAAAATAGGTCCATGTAACATAGCGTATATTTAAAACAGTATATAATGTAACATATAGTTAGGCCGCATACACACGATCGGTCAAAACCGATGAAAATGATGAAGGTCCGTTTTCATCAGTCCAAACCGATTGTTTGTGGGCCCCATCGGTCAGTTATCCTTCGGTCAAAAAAAAGAGAACTTGCTTTAAAATTTAACCGATGGACGCCTAACTGATAGGTCAAAACCGATTGTTAGTATGTAAAAGCATCGGTTAAAAAGCCACGCATGCTCAGAATCAAGTCGACGCATGTTTGGAAGCATTGAACTTTGTTTTTTTCAGTACGTCGTAGTGTTTTACGTCACCGCGTTCTCACACAATCGTTTTTTTTACCGATGGTGTGTAGGCACGTCAGATCATCAGTCAGCTTCATCGGTTAACCAATGAAAACGGTCCTTAGGACCGTTCTCATCGGATGGACTGACCGTGTGTACGCGGCCTAAATATTACTGCTACTGACCACCAATAAAGTGGTTTACTACTGACAATAATGCCAGGGTTTATTTTTGCTCCCACTAACCTCAGTGCTAGGGGTTATTGTTGCAATCACTGACACAAATGTTTGAGGCTGTTATTGCAACCACCACATCAGTGTTGTGGGTTATTTACTTTACAGTGCAACCCTAGACCTCATTTTGTCTAAAACATAGTGAAGCAAAGGGAAAGGGATGCCACACTACAAGCTACATGCCATTAAGCTACGCCCATCCCCACAAGTGTTTAGAGGTCACTACTGTAGTCACATTTCTTGATCCAGATTGTTTTCAAATGTTGGCAACCATGGCTTATAGCTGTAAATCTGCAGTGCAAGATCAACTTAGGTACTGTGGCTATAATGAGATTTTGTGATGTCACTACTGTGAGGCTTACTGGAGATAAAACTATACCTAAGAGCTTGCAGGGAAGAATATCCATGCTTTTGCTTTATTCCTTTTTTGGCTTTGAGCTTTCTGAACCTACTACTGCTTTGTGATCTTTACACTCATCAGCTTTCAGATTACCAGTCCAGGGGGGGGGGGGGTGGCTCTAATATGAGGAATTAAATGCCCTTCTCTTCTACTAATATGGCTTCAGACACAGAGAGATAAAGGGCAGAACAAGGCATAGTAAAGCCTCGTACACACGATCGGATATGATTAAAAAAAGGGGGGGACTTCTGCGCTAAAATTACAAGGTCGCCCTAAACATACAGAAAAAACAATGCAGCAAAAACAAAAGTGTAAACACAACACCTGAAAAAGAACAACTGTAAAGAAAAAGTAATTGCGCAAAGTGCATAAGACCAACATATGTTGGATATAGGTTTGCAGAGTGATGCAAGTGACATATAGATCAATAGTGCACAATACTATAAAGTGCAAACAGAGTCCATGATGTTAAGAGGTGTTCCAGGATGCCCGCTAGTCCTGTGAAAGATGTGCACTTCACCACACACACATTCTGGTCTCCCAGAACTCTCACCTCCAAGCGGCTAAAAAGAGACCTCAATGTGCAGATCCACTGCTGGTTATCTCCCTGGTGTTCCTGGTGTCCACAACATGGATAGTAGGATCTGGGTCTCAAAGGTGGGATAAAAACAGGAAAGAGGACCTCCAATAGTGCATTATCATTGATACAGAGGAGTTTAATAAATAAAATTTGCACTTACAAACATAGAAGTAAAACGAGCATATAACACAGCGGCACCGCGCTGGTATCACAGCAATCCCGGTGTACGTCTCCCTTCACCCTACGCGTTACGACATACGTGTCTTCAACCCCAGTTGAAGACACGTATGTGCACATTGAGGTCTCTTTTTAGCCGTTTAGAGGTGAGAGTTCTGGGAGACCAGAGTGTGTGTGTGGTGAAGTGCACATCTTTCACGGAACTAGCGGGTATCCTGGAACACCTTTTAACTTCATGGACTCTGTTTGCACTTTATTGTATTGTGTACTATTGATCTATATGTCACTTGCATCACTCTGCAAACCTATATCCAACATATGTTGGTCTTATGCACTTTGCACAATTACTTTTTCTTTACACACGATCGGATATCTGATGGAATCTAATCCAATGGATTTTTTCCTTGGATATCCAAAGAAGCTGACTTTCCTCAGTCTTGCCTACACACCATCAGTCAAAAATCCGACCGTGCCAAAACGAGGTGACGTAAAACACTATGACGTGCCAAGAAAAATTAAGTTCAATGCTTCCGAGCATGCGTCGACTTGATTCTGAGCATGCATAGATTTTTGACCAATGGACTTTCACACAGACGATCATTTTTTTCTATCAGTTTTTTATCCATAGGAAAAATTTAAAACATGTTCTATTTTCATTCACCGATGGAAAACAAACTGATGGGGCCCACACACGATCAGTTTGTCCATCAGTCTGTTTTCATCGGACAAACTGATCGTGTGTACAGGGCTTTAGTCAGTAATTGGGAAAAGATCAGGGGCAAGGACCTCACTGGCAATACAGATGACAGTTTTTTGCCCTTTGCTAACCTTTTACAGGCACATTTTCAACAGCTCCCACGTGACCACAATTGTGTAAAGCTGAACTAAAACTTTTAGGGGCCATTTGCTTCTTTGATGTGTGTTAATGCACATGTGTTAGGCCACGTACACACGATCAGACCGGTCCGATGAAACTGGTCCGACGGACCATTTTCATCGGACCAGGCTGAAGTGGTCTGATGGTCTGATGTGTGTACACACCATCGGACCAAAAATCCAATCAGACCAGAACGCGGTGACGCAGAACACAACGACGTGCTGAAAAAACGAAGTTCAATGCTTCCAAGCATGCGTTGACTTGATTCTGAGCATGCGCTGGTTTTGGGCCCGATGATTTTGCGTACTAACCATCGAACCTGTCCGACGGACAGGTTTCCATTGGACAGGTTTTAAAGCATGTTTTTAAACTTTGGTCCGCTGGAAAACAGTCCGATAGGCCATACACACGATCGAACATGTCCGCTGAAACTGGTCTGCGGACCAGTTTCAGCGGACATGTTCGATCGTGTGTACGCGGCCTTATGGTGTGTATTAGTGTGCACTGTGTTATGGCAGCCTGTTTAAAATCAACCCTAATGTGCTTAAAATTGCATATGACCCTTTTTTGCAATGCAACAAACCACAACGTACCACAGTGTACTGCCATGTATTGCTGCATGCTACAAGACAGGTGAATTGCTTTAGTGTGTTGCATTGACATGCAAAATGAATGGCACAACAACACAGTAATGCATGTTATCTTCATTACCACATGTTGCATTACAGCAGTGTCGAAATGTAAATCCAGCCGTATTGTTTACGGACTATCAAGACAGCAGTGTGAATACCAAGATGACAAGATATTGCAGTTATTTATAATGTGCTTACCATTCGCCGAAGCCACAAGTACCACAACGTTGTCATTAGGGTTAACGCCAGAAAAAGCAGCTATACAGCAGAACTCTCGCAATGCCAATCCCCGATCTGTGAGTCCTCCAAGTATGTTGTTTGGAACAAGCTCAGGTGGACAATTGATAAGTACTGTACATAAGAAAATAACAGTAAAAAGATGACGTAAATATCTAAAAATCTATTTTATTTTAGTATAATCTGTGTTCAACTGTAACAAATGTGGAAACATTAGCAACACAATCACACAGCAATCACACAATCACACAGCAGCAGCCAGCTGTCAGATCTGTATGAAAACAGTGGAAAAATACTGCGCGAGTCTAGTATAAACCAAAAAATTGATTGGCAAAGAAATAGAATGAGTGCTGCTGCAGCAAAAATGTCAGATAAACAATTGTAAAGCAATATATAGGGTATGCTGCGCTGCTGAAAATTAATACATCAATAATACATGATGGAAAATACACATTGAGTGAAAAAATAAATATATGAAGAACCAACACCAGGTGATCATGTGTATGTTCATATAACATAAGAAAACAAACTCAAATAAAAACTCGAATAAATGACAAAGTTCATCAAGAGTTAAAAATTGACTCCAGAAAAAAGTCCCAACTTCAGTGAATTGAGTGAAATATCCCAGATGAGGAATGTGATTCCATAGGACAGAAGAAAGCCTTCACCTCCACCTCTTATTGTAATTCTGCTTACCAGATAGAAAATAAACACAAGCGTCAACACCACATCAGGCTGGGTAGTTTAAGCAGGTATCCAGGTGGATGTCCAATTTTAGTCTCAAAACGGCTGTATCTCAGAAAGCAATAACTCCCAATGTGTAGCCCAAAAATGAAAGGAAAGGGATGCCAGCATAGAGTAGTACCGTTTGAATAGATTTTAATAAGAAAATTTCATTTGCACTTACAAGTGTCGAATCTTTAGGAGCATAAATATAATAAGCCGGCCGGCTCTCACAATCCGCCCGTCCTTCCGGATGGTCGTGAGGGTAAAAACAAAAATGACGTCAGCACGCCGTTCCTCCCTACGTCGTTTCGTCCAATAGCAGACTTCCTCCAGGGGCACGAGCGGCGTGCTGACTCGCCACCTTTTAATTCGTTGGCAACATTTTAGGAACGCCCTTCTCTGACGTCTGGGGATCACGAGTAGCGATCGGCCATCTTTAAAGAGGGATCGCTTGCCAATAGTGTGTACTTGCACGTTCAGTGACTTAAAATGTAAGATCTCCCTTTGTAATAAGGTTACCCCAAACTAGTATACGGGGATCACAGGCAGCAATAACCTTTTTGAGCAAGAAATCGCTATAACGAAGGAGGATGGCTAGAATGAGGAATCCACCCCTAAATAAAAAACATATAAAAACATATAAAAACAGCAATATGAAAAATGAGAGTTGTATGGCGAATAAGTCTGATTTGATCGACTATTCTATCATACATTAACCCACAGATATGGGAAAAAGCATATATAGGGATAAAACTATATATATAAAAAACAACAAGATAGACACAATCATTCCATATATACTGAAGAGGGGAAAGGGAAATACAAAAGGAATTAATTTCATATTGAAACAAAAATAATTATTGTTTGTGTATAGATAGTGTATCTCAGAAGAAATACAACGCTACCTAATAATGGTATATAAACTAAGCACTCAGAAATGGGTAGATATAACCAATATAAAAAGAAAAAATTGTGTCTGTGCCGGATTTGGCTGCAAGGCCATAGACTCACTTGCAGCATGTACATCCACATTAGAAAAAATTGAATTAAAATTAAAATTAAATTTCAATAAAATTTCGCAGGTTAGAAATATAGGCCATCTGGGCTAAACAATGTAACAATATAGAAAATTGCCACAGTGCCTTGGAGAGGAAGAAGAAAAGACTAAACTAATTTAAACTTGATGATTGTCAGATCTACCCAGACATCAGAGCAGGTTCACAGTATAATGATGAAAGTAGGAGAAAAATAAAGATCAACTATTGTCTATGAATGCGTTGACGTCCGTATCCACATTCAACCCATAAGGTAGGTATGTCCGGACTCGATAGATCCAGGACATTTCAAGTCTCGAGAGTCCTCTAACTAAAGAGCTACCTCTCCAATGGGGATCAAACTTATCGATCCCCAAAAATATCGTACCTTCAGGGTTTCGACTGTGATGTTGGTCATAGTGAACTGATACTGAATGTTGAGAGAATCCTGCTCTAATATTAGTAATGTGTTCCCCCAGGCGAACTTGCATTGTGCGTTTGGTCCTGCCAATATACTGTTTCCCACAAGGACATTGCAATAGGTACACGATGCCAGTAGAACTACAGGTTATAAAGGGTTCAATCTTATGCTCCCTGGAAGTGCTGGTTGAAAAAAATGATGTTGTTTTTTTCGTTTTTATTTTATTTAACGTACAAACCTGGCACCTCCGGCATTGGTGGTAACCTACAATACCTCTTTGAAAGAAGGAGACCTTTTTCACTGGAGGTTCCACCACATTTGGGGCTATTTTGTCCCTCAAAGAGGGTACACCCCTAAAAATCACCTGTGGATTTGGGGGTAGAAATGTTTTTAAGACTCTATCATTCTCAAGTATATGCCAGTGTTTTTTTATAATCTTTTTAATCATATAGTGTTGGGTAGAATATGTAGTGATAAACGGGACTATAGGTCCCGCTTGATTGTTCTTATCACTACAATCCAACAAATGAGAACGGTCCAATTCACCCACTTCTATAAGGGTGGTTTCAAGCATTCTTTGATCATATCCTTTTTCTAATAATCTATTAGCAAGAATACCAGCTTGTGCCTTATAGTCATCTAAAGTAGTACAGTTCCTTCTCATCCTGATAAATTGGCTTCTGGGAACAGATTTCAGACAGTTATTATGATGGCAACTTCCTATGGGTATATAGGAGTTTCTGTCTGTCTTTTTAAAATAAGTTTTTGTTTTGAATGTTCCCCCTTTCTTTAAGATGGTAAGATCTAGAAAGTTAATAGAGTCTTGGCTTGCTTCGAATGTTAAAACAATGCCTCTATTGTTCATATTCAGGAAGGAAAAAAATTTGTCTAGTTGAGGTCTGGTACCAATCCACAGGAGGAGGATGTCGTCGATGTACCTGGCCCATAATTTGATATATGGGCTCAGGTCATTGTAGACGACATCCTCCTCCCATTTGGCCATAAAGAGATTGGCCAGACTAGGTGCATATTTGGCACCCATCGCGACACCTCTTGTTTGTCGATAGAAATTATGATCAAACCAGAAATAATTGTGACTGGCCGCATATTCAAGAAGTTCAATCAAATAATCTTTTTGCATCCTAGACAGATCGGAAAGTGCATCAAGATAATGTGTAACAGCAGATATCCCTAAATGGTGTGGGATGATAGTATAGAGTGAACTTACATCTGCTGTCACTAGCCACATGCTTTCATCCGGCTGGATCCGAGATAGTAAATTGATAACATGTTTTGTGTCTTTTATATAAGACGGCGTTTGTTGAACTAGGGGTTGTAGGAAATGGTCTATATACTTGCCCACCCTGGACGTAATGGAATCAATCCCACTGATGATGGGACGTCCAGGGGGGCAGGTAAGACTCTTGTGGATTTTTGGGAGACAGTATAACACTGGGAGTCTAGGAGCTCGCGGGACTAAGAACATCTGTTCTTTTTCGTTGAGAATTCCCTGATCAGCTCCTTTTTTGATCAAGATCTCAAGGGAACATTTGTATTGAATAACAGGGTCTCCTAATAATGGTGTGTAAGTCTCCTGATCTTCCACAATTTTTTTGGTTTCAGAAATGTACATAGACCTGTCCATAACTACAATGCCCCCACCTTTGTCTGATGGGCGGATGACAAGTTCGTTGTTAATACATAGAGAGTCAAGTCCTTTAGTTAATTCCTGATCCATTGAGAGATTGGAGACTTTAACAGCCTCCAAATCCCTTAGCACAACGTCTCTAAATACTTTTATTGCAGGTGCCAATGCACCAGGAGGATTCCATGTAGAGGCATTTGTCAACCCAGAATGTTTGAAGGTTTGTTGGACCACTGGTCGTTCCGTAGAAGGCAAACCTGCAAAATACCGTTTGATATTTACCCTACGTATATACTGATGAATGTCCATATACGTTTGGAACTCTGCTCTGATGTCTGGGTAGATCTGACAATCATCAAGTTTAAATTAGTTTAGTATTTTCTTCTTCCTCTCCAAGGCACTGTGGCAATTTTCTATATTGTTACATTGTTTAGCCCAGATGGCCTATATTTCTAACCTGCGAAATTTTATTGAAATTTTAATTTTAATTCAATTTTTTCTAATGTGGATGTACATGCTGCAAGTGAGTCTATGGCCTTGCAGCCAAATCCGGCACAGACACAATTTTTTCTTTTTATATTGGTTATATCTACCCATTTCTGAGTGCTTAGTTTATATACCATTATTAGGTAGCGTTGTATTTCTTCTGAGATACACTATCTATACACAAACAATAATTATTTTTGTTTCAATATGAAATTAATTCCTTTTGTATTTCCCTTTCCCCTCTTCAGTATATATGGAATGATTGTGTCTATCTTGTTGTTTTTTATATATATAGTTTTATCCCTATATATGCTTTTTCCCATATCTGTGGGTTAATGTATGATAGAATAGTCGATCAAATCAGACTTATTCGCCATACAACTCTCATTTTTCATATTGCTGTTTTTATATGTTTTTATATGTTTTTTATTTAGGGGTGGATTCCTCATTCTAGCCATCCTCCTTCGTTATAGCGATTTCTTGCTCAAAAAGGTTATTGCTGCCTGTGATCCCCGTATACTAGTTTGGGGTAACCTTATTACAAAGGGAGATCTTACATTTTAAGTCACTGAACGTGCAAGTACACACTATTGGCAAGCGATCCCTCTTTAAAGATGGCCGATCGCTACTCGTGATCCCCAGACGTCAGAGAAGGGCGTTCCTAAAATGTTGCCAACGAATTAAAAGGTGGCGAGTCAGCACGCCGCTCGTGCCCCTGGAGGAAGTCTGCTATTGGACGAAACGACGTAGGGAGGAACGGCGTGCTGACGTCATTTTTGTTTTTACCCTCACGACCATCCGGAAGGACGGGCGGATTGTGAGAGCCGGCCGGCTTATTATATTTATGCTCCTAAAGATTCGACACTTGTAAGTGCAAATGAAATTTTCTTATTAAAATCTATTCAAACGGTACTACTCTATGCTGGCATCCCTTTCCTTTCATTTTTGGGCTACACATTGGGAGTTATTGCTTTCTGAGATACAGCCGTTTTGAGACTGACATTGGACATCCACCTGGATACCTGCTTAAACTACCCAGCCTGATGTGGTGTTGACGCTTGTGTTTATTTTCTATCTGGTAAGCAGAATTACAATAAGAGGTGGAGGTGAAGGCTTTCTTCTGTCCTATGGAATCACATTCCTCATCTGGGATATTTCACTCAATTCACTGAAGTTGGGACTTTTTTCTGGAGTCAATTTTTAACTCTTGATGAACTTTGTCATTTATTCGAGTTTTTATTTGAGATCTGTATGAAAGCTCAAGCTGGCCACAGACCGATTGCAATTCAGCCAGTTCAGCAGGGACTGACCAAATCTGCGCTGATCAGTGTATTCTGATGGCAGAGGAGTCCCGCTGTCAGAATACATTGACATAGTGGGGGTGGATTCCCATATCAATGCCAAATGTGTGGATGTGGGAATCAATTCAAAAACATGTATGGCCAGCTTCATTCATCTATGGAAACATGTATACTTATTTAAAACATCCACGTTTTGTAGAACAAGCACTACAGAAATTGTCTTTATACTTTACATTTAGTCTCACATTGGCTCCTGCTGCTGTCAATCAAATCTTGTGAACAGAAGTCAGGGGACAGTGCTGATCAATACTATGTGTGTCTATGGATGTAGATAGTTTGGCCCAGGAGTGAGATTGCATGTCTGCTGCCATAGCAAACAGCTTGGTATGGGGCAGACACAGAGGAGGAGGAGGAGGAGCAGGGAGCACCAGTGAGGAACCTTAGAAGAGGAGGTTCTGGGCCTCTCTGTGTAATATCATTGCACAGAGCAGGTAAGTATAACAGGTTTTTTTATTTTAGGTAAAAATAAAATTATCTTTTGCAACCACTATAAAAAACCAAGATTCTGGCAACTTATTGAATGTAAGCAAGGTATGCCTACTACACTACTGAACAACACTTATGTTTGATGTGAATAAGTGCCTAGTTGCTAACATTAATTATGTAAGAAATTGTAATGCTATTTTCCAATGCTGATTATTTAGCACAGTAAAATAATGTTTTAAGGAAAAAATGTGTCACCTGATCCCTCTGCACTATAGCCACACACACACATCCCATGTTGTATTTCTTTAAATACTCTGCAATTACAGAAAAATACATGTTGATCCATCAAAAATGTATTCAGCTTCTAAGCTCTGTTCTGGCTGTCAACATGCAGCATTTCTATGGATTGAGTGTTGTCAGCACAGATACCAATGATGGAGCACTATTCTTTACTATTCCCCTCACTGATACCAATGATGGGACACTATTCCCCCAACTGATACCAATGATGGGGCACTATTCCTCTCACTGACACCAATGATGGGGCACTGTTCCTCTTACTGACACCAATGATGGGGCACTTTCCTTTACTGACACCAATGATGGGACACTATTCCTCCCACTAATACCAATGAGGAAACACTATTCCTCCCACTGACACCAACGGGGCACTAGTCCACCCACTGACACCAACGATAGGGCACTAGTCCTTCCACTGATATCAAAGATACATTGTTTTCTCCCACTGCTGCCAAGACAATTTCTACTCCCAATGGCCACAGTTTAGCCCCCTGAATTCTAAAGGACAGTAAACTGGCCCTTTGTTTAGGAAGTTTGGAGACCCCTGCTTTAAAGTATGGAAGCTTGCTTTAAAGTGGTTGTAAACCTTTAGACATGAAAAATTAACCTAGTACATCTCTTTAGAGTGTGTACTAGCCTGCATCCAAAGCAACTAATCTGGTTCCTCTCTGATCTCTCCTCTCTCTGCTATCTGCATGGGTCAGTTCTGATTTTTCTGTTTTTCCAAGACACAGCAGCTTGGGGGGGGGGGGGGTGGCCCCCCCCTTAGGAGAAGGCTTCTGTTCTGCAGAGTAACCAGGTGGACATAAGCTTCTGCCAGTGGACATTGTATAGAGTACTCACTACTCTTCAATAAAGATGCCTGTCTTTGCGTACACACTGTCAAGACCAAATCTCCTCGTTCTCAAACGCGGTGACTTCACCACATACTACGGCAGGGGAAGTTCAATTCCATTGGCACAACCCTTGGGGCTGCTTTTGCTAATCTCATGTTACTGCGTGTTCGGTAAAAGTTTGGTAAGAGACATTTTCACTTTTCAGCCTGTTACAGCGTGACAAATGTGCTATTTTCATTACAAATACTACTTTTACCGAAGGTGCGCAGGTTTCTAAGCATACACGCGCTCAAGTTTCTCGTCGAAAAGCAGCCCGACGAGGAACACGGTGAGCCAATTTGGACTCCTGTCGAGGAAAAAGAGAACATGCTCTCTTTTTTGCTCTTCGAGTTCCTCGACAGTTTCCTCGATGAAAAACCTACACACGACAGGAAACCGGTCGTGTGACTGTTCGCATTGAATCAAGAACCTAGTATTTACTTAGCAAAAGAGGAATTTGACTTTTACCTACAGACAGTGACTGCTCTTATAGAGTCATTGCAACCTACTTTCCTGTTCTTAAAGGTCCATAATTACAAATTGGTGGTCTAGACTTAAAGTAGAAGTCCAGTCCAGACCTAACTACATTTAAAATGGCTCCCAAACATCTTCTAACACCTACTGTTGTATTCTAACTACCCTGTGGAAAGATGCTTATGCTTATACCAATTCTTAGGGTGCTCCAAGATCACAAGATCACAAGATCTCCCCAGCAGCTGGCTTCAGGGGAGAGGAGAGAGCGCTGGGGTGATCATTGTCAGCTGTCCTTCCTCTCCCCCGAAGCCATTCACAGGGGGAGGGATTAGGTGACCAGACTGGAGCACCCTGAGAATAGGTACGTGTACAGTTCTATAGGGTAGGTAAAATAGGAGTTAAAAGGTGGTTTGGAGATATTTTTTAGGCTTAGTACGGTCTAGCCTGGAATTTCACTTTAAAGGTTCACGATTAGCCTGTGGCAGAGGTTGAAGATATCACAAAATACTATTATTCTACCAGAGTAAGCATATACAATTTCTAAAAAGATCACAGTGACAGGCTCCCAACTTTGCTTTTACCCCACCATAGGCTAAGTATGCACTCTCCAGTTTTAATTAAAAAATCCCTAAGTGTCAAGAGTCTCTCACAGGCACATGAGCTGCAAGATGATCAACCTGTGTGTTTGTGTCTGTGTGTGTCTGGATAGGAATTATTGCATTATTTTCCAACATGATGGTAAATATCCGGTAATCCTGATCTATTTCTTGTTTACTTAATTTCCCCCTGTGCCAATGACACTCTTCAATGCTAAGTTGGTGCTTCAAGAAAAGCACCCATAATAGACCAGAGGTCTTTGACTTTCTTCAGCTTGAAAGATTGGGTTGACTGTATTAGAACTGAATTAATATACTGGATACATGATGTATGATTTGTGTCATACACCAGATTGATACATACATACATAGATATGAAAATACACATTTAAAATTTCACTTACTTTGTGCATTCAGGGAGGTTACACAAATAAAAAGTAGAATTGCCAGGGACCTCGTCGATGGTGCACAGGACCGCATCTTCTTTGCGATATAGCAACGTTGCTAGCTAATCACAAACATAAGATTTTCTTCCTGTTACCAGTTGATATAAACTTTCTGGCACCTATAAAAATATTTTCTGTCTCCTATTAAGGTCAAGGCTTTGCCCTCTGGGAACTCTAGAGTAATTAAAAACTTGTAAAAATACATTCTGGGCATGTTTGTACTAGTTTTCCTGCCTTCCTTTGCGAGAGTCTAGTAATTATTCTTTTACTACGAGCCTCACTAAAGATGACCTATCACCAAATCATCACTGGATTCTTTCAATACTCTCATTTCAAAATCACTAATCTACAGTATACAGCTGCACTACTTATGTACCATGGGTGGTAAACATCCTTGTTGTGGTAGTACACAACAGGGTTTAGGATTAATCTTTATAGTGGCAGGACACTGTAGATTTATCCTTACATTTGTAGTACACAGTAGGGAGGGTTTAGAATGTATCTTTACTAAGGATGAGGTTTGAGTCTGGGGGCGATGTGGGGGTCTCCCCAAACTTTAGTTGTTAGCTCCTTGGAAATGGGCAAACTAAATGACCCACTTGCCCACTGAAGTGTATGCAGAAAGTCATTCATTGGTGGTGGTATTACAACTGCCACTTAATGAATAGCAGCTTCCCGTTTGAAGATCATGGTTGTCAGGATTTAACCAAATAGCAACCAAACGACACGTCCCGATCACCAGGAACATTGACTGATGTTGACCAAATATGGCCAGGCAACACAGTGTCTTTGGTTGCCAGGGTATAGCAGTCACTTGCATCCTAGCAACCAATGGCACTTTGCAGCCTGATCATATTTAGTCACACGGGGTGCCTGTCAACTTGTTCATTATTTGAAACATGCCAACAGGGAGTGGGAAAGATGCCGGATACTAGCAACAATTGAAACTTTGCTGTAATAAGTGGCGAGAAGAATACCAGGAGCAAATCATAGTGGGACATTTGCTTTGTAAAACATGATTTTTTGGACATCGTAGGGCAATATTTTCTGGACATTGTGAATCAATATTTCTTTGTTGTTATGGGACACTATTATAATAATAATATTTGTTTTATTACTTTATATGTAGCGCCCCCTTACTTTCAGTATGGGCACTACGCTAAACTTAGTTGGAATAGGAGAGCTACGTTGCTCCCATTCGTGATTTATTTAAATTGTGACCTCTATTGTTCCAGAAAGGTCTCCTGGACCAATCTGCATTCTAGGGATGTGGTATCATCTCCGGCCAGCAGTTGGCACCAGCAGGGTTTCTCGCAGAGCAAGTCTTCCCCAGCAGCCAATTAGAGGAGTTCCTCCCTCGCAGGGCATGCTGGGGAGGAGTATATCTGTGACAGGTGTCATGTGTTCTAAAATCTTTGCGAGGTCCCACAGGTGCTGGGTGCGGCATCCACCTTCAGGGCGTGCGCCCCTATGGGCCCCACCGGCGTGGTCCTCCTGGCCAAGCTTGCAGCTTTCACCGAGCCTCAACCGGAGGTAAAAGAGGACCCCAGTGATCCACTGGGTTCCAGGTTCCATTGAAACGGGTCTCAGGCTGAGTGCTGCACTAATCGGGGATCTGGTGATCGGGATCCTACAGGTATGCATTACTGTCTCCCGGTGACCCGGGCTGGAGTCCATTGGAAGGATTCACCCCTATTCATCCATTACAGATCATTGCTACTAAGGGCTGGATTGCCCATCTACATCCAGGCCTGACACTGCAAGTTCACCCCTTTACTCTCATCAACCTTTTCCTTCCTAATTGAAGTTGATGTTGGCTGTGTTGGCCTTAAAAAATAAAGCCTTGGAAAACTTTATTGAATGTCTGGACCTCCGCTCACTACAGCATAATATCCAGTATGTCAGCCGTCTCCTCAATCATCGGAACCAACTATTCCGTGATTAGGCACACAATCCTCCATTTCCCCATTTTGGCAAAGTGCCTAGAAGCTAAAACCTAAAAATCCAATCCGTAACCCCTTCACCTGACAATCAAGTTGTAGTATGTTCCGCTTTAGTATTTATCATTACTGTGGTAGGACACAACAGGGCTCAGAATTTATCCTTAGTAGGGTTGTCCCGATACCACTTTTTTAGGACCGAGTACAAGTACCGATACTTTTTTTCATGTACTCGCCGATACCGAATACCGATACTTTTTTTAAATGTCATGTGACAGTTTTCAGACCACAATACAGACTAAGGATATTTTCTTTAGAATTATGAAGAACTCTAACTCAAGACATTATAAAAGAATAAAAATGAGTAAAAATGAAAAAAAAAATGTATTTGCTTGTCACACAGTAGTAAAAAACTCAAATAATTTTCACAGAACATGTTGATAAATACAACAAAAAGTATCGGCAGGGGCATCGGGAGCATTTGCGCGAGTACAAGTACTCCCGCAAATACTCGTATCGGTCCCGATACCGATACTAGTATCGGGACAACCCTAATCCTTAGGGTGGTAATACAGGGTTAAGTTATTATCCTGATATTGCATGTTGACTGCAAAGTATGGGTGACCCAGTAGGAATAGGCAGGAAATCTCTTTTCTAAAAACACTTATTTTCCTAATGCACCAAGATAGCTTGACCAGTATAGTTTTAACAGTTTCAGTACACAGATCTTAATTACTACAGAGCAATACTAGACATTGCTTCCCTTAAGTTATCAGTTAATTTAAGCATTGTGCACTACTAGGAACTGCTCACAGCCTTTTCAGAGCACCATTAAATGTTATAGTGGGGAACCGTTTGATCCTGGTAACACACTCCCCAGTACTTCCTGTACCTCCAATCTTTGACCTGTTCAGACTGTAGGGATGAGAAAGAACCACAACTTTAACTGTTCCTTTACAATACAGGGTCCCGTTCCTACCCATAGCTATAAACTATTTGTAGTATAGATCTACCCCCGTAGGAGCTGCTGGTTTAGATTTTGGGTTTGCACGTTACCTCTAGCTTCATTGTCGGGGGAAGAAAGTCTATAGTAATTTCAATGTCCACACAAGATGTAAAACCTTCAAGGTTTTATTTTTGTTGCAATAAAACTTGTGAGGAGAAAGTAGAAGGTAGGAGAGAAGAGTAGGGGAAGGTTCAGGCACGTGGTACAGAATGCACAAATGTTCAAAATCCTTATCAATCCTTCACCACTCCTAACGATCGAGTGGGTATTGCTCACCCGGATAGTCCCCTCTCACATGGCCCATTACCCGGGACGATGCACGAACTAGTCCAGACAGTCTCTGCCACAGACTGCTGGAGAATGAAAAATGTATAGACCAGGAATCTTCTGCCACAGGATTTAAAGTCCCAAACTTCCAGCCAAACCGCAGAGAACCTTTAAGCCGAGCCAGCGAGCTGTGGGTCAAGTAGAATTGCCGATCCCTGCTCTCCTCCAGGGCAAGTCCTCCCCTGTTTCCTTTGTGAAGCAGCCTCCTCCCATGGATGGACAACTTGGGCCCCCTGTACCCCTGTAGAAGTCTTTCAGGTGAAACCGGTCGCAGAGGCGTTGCTAGGGGGGTGCGGGGGGTGCGGTCCGCACCCGGGTGACACCCGCTAGAGGGGTGACACCATCCCATTTTTTTTTAAAGGTTTTTTTTTTTTTTTAAGTTTTTTTTTTAATGGGTGTGCGGGGGGGGGGGGGTGCAGACGTGTGGGGGTGTGTGGGCAGGGCTGATCCAAGATGGGGTGCACGGCAGAGGAGAGGGGGCGCAGGACAGGGGGGGTGTGAAGATATGAGAGTGTGCGGGCAGTCCCGGCTTATGTCCGCCCAATGGCAGTTTAACATCGGTACACAAATCACTGCCAAAGTCAGATCCTGCAAAGTGCACTTGCAGAGCTGCAGCGGGGTGCCAAGTGCAGGAACGCTCCCTGTGTGCCTCCTGCACTCGGCACTAGTAGACATCTATTACTGCCAAAGTCAGTTCTCTATCAGGAGTGAACGCCACTGGACAGATCATTTCTAGTCCCCGCCTCTGTCATGATGTCATTCAGAGGCTGAGACAGGAAGAGAGAGAGGCACCGCGAGGGAGGGTGCATGTTGCTGTTATTCGGTAAGTGAGCAGTGACATACAGAGCAGAATGTATGTTGTATGTGTAATATTGCAGTGACTCAGCACTTTTTCAGTGCACTGACTGGACTGGTTACTGTCTTGAGAACTGTGGTGGGTTTTGTCAGTGGGGTTCAATTAACTAACACTGCCGTCAGCTAGTAATGTGTAGCATGAAGGGGTTAATGTACTGACACTGGCCTCTAATTCAGTATGAGGTGTTAATGAACACTACCATTGATCTCAAATGCATTAGTAACCAGTACACTCTCTTTGTCTCTCTCTCTCTCAGCCGTCCTCTCTCTCTCTATCTCTCTCTCAGCCGTTCTCTATCTCTCTCTCTCTCTCTCTCTCTCAGCCGTCCTCTATCTCTCTCTCTCTCAGCCGTCCTCTATCTCTCTCTCTCAGCCGTCCTCTCTCTCTTTCTCTCTCAGCTGTCCTCTCTCTCTCTCAGCCGTCCTCTCTCTCTCTCTGCCCTCCTTTCTCTCTCAGCCGTCCTCTCTCTCTCTCAGCCGTCCTCTCTCGCTCTCAGCCGTCCTCTCTCTCCCTCAGCCGTCCTCTCTCTCTCTCAGCCGTCCTCTCTCTCTTTAGCCGTCCCCTCTCTCTCTCTCAGCCGTCCTCTCTCTCTCTCTCAGCCATCCTCTCTCTCTCAGCCGTCCCCTCTCTCTCAGCCGCCGTCCTCTCTCTCTCAGCTGTCCCCTCTCTCTCTCAGCCGTCCTCTCTCTCTCTCAGCCGTCCTCTCTCTCTCAGCCACCCCCTCTCTCTCAGCCGTCCTCTCTCTCTCAGCCGTCCTCTCTCTCTCTCTCAGCTGTTCTCTCTCTCAGCTGTCCTCTCTCTCTCAGCCGTCCCCTCTCTCTCTCTCAGCAGCCCTCTCTCTCTCTCAGCCGCCCTCTCTCTCTCTTAGCCGTCCTATCTCTCTCAGCCGTCCCCTCTCTCTCTCTCAGCTGTCCTCTCTCTCTCTCTCTCTCAGCTGTCCTCTCTCTCTCAGCCGTCCGTTCTCTCTCTCAGCTGCCCTCTCTCTCAGCCGTCCTCTCTCTCTCAGCCGTCCCCTCTCTCTCTCAGCCGTCCCCTCTCTCTCTCTCAGCCGTCCTCTCTCTCTCTCAGCCTCTCTCTCTCTCTCTCAGCCGTCCTCTCTCTCTCTCTCTGCCGTCCTCTCTCTCTCTCTGCCGTCCTCTCTCTCTCTCTCTGCCGTCCTCTCTCTCTCTCTGCCGTCCTCTCTCTCAGCCGTCATCTCTCTCTCTCTCAGCCGTCATCTCTCACTCTCTCTCTCTCAGCCGTCCTCTCTCTCTCAGCCGTCCGCTCTCTCTCTCAGCTGCCCTCTCTCTCTCTCAGCCGTCCTCTCTCGCTCTCAGCCGTCCTCTCTCTCCCTCAGCCGTCCTCTCTCTCTCTCAGCCGTCCTCTCTCTCTTTAGCCGTCCCCTCTCTCTCTCTCAGCCGTCCTCTCTCTCTCTCTCAGCCATCCTCTCTCTCTCAGCCGTCCCCTCTCTCTCAGCCGCCGTCCTCTCTCTCTCAGCTGTCCCCTCTCTCTCTCAGCCGTCCTCTCTCTCTCTCAGCCGTCCTCTCTCTCTCAGCCACCCCCTCTCTCTCAGCCGTCCTCTCTCTCTCAGCCGTCCTCTCTCTCTCTCTCAGCTGTTCTCTCTCTCAGCTGTCCTCTCTCTCTCAGCCGTCCCCTCTCTCTCTCTCAGCAGCCCTCTCTCTCTCTCAGCCGCCCTCTCTCTCTCTTAGCCGTCCTATCTCTCTCAGCCGTCCCCTCTCTCTCTCTCAGCTGTCCTCTCTCTCTCTCTCTCTCAGCTGTCCTCTCTCTCTCAGCCGTCCGTTCTCTCTCTCAGCTGCCCTCTCTCTCAGCCGTCCTCTCTCTCTCAGCCGTCCCCTCTCTCTCTCAGCCGTCCCCTCTCTCTCTCTCAGCCGTCCTCTCTCTCTCTCTCTCAGCCGTCCTCTCTCTCTCTCTCTGCCGTCCTCTCTCTCTCTCTGCCGTCCTCTCTCTCTCTCTCTGCCGTCCTCTCTCTCTCTCTGCCGTCCTCTCTCTCAGCCGTCATCTCTCTCTCTCTCAGCCGTCATCTCTCACTCTCTCTCTCTCAGCCGTCCTCTCTCTCTCAGCCGTCCGCTCTCTCTCTCAGCTGCCCTCTCTCTCTCTCAGCCGTCCTCTCTCTCTCTCAGCCGTCCCCTCTCTCTCTCAGCCATCCTCTCTCTCTCTCTCAGCCGTCCTCTCTCTCTCTGCCATCCTCTCTCTCTCTCTGCCGTCCTCTCTCTCTCTCTCTGCCGTCCTCTCTCTCTCTCTTTCAGCCGCCATCTCTCTCTCTCTCTCAGCCGTCCTCTCTCTCAGCCCCACATCTCTCTCAGATCCACTTTCTGACCACTACCCTTTCTCCCAGCCCCACATCTATCTCAGACCCCTCTCTCTCAGCCCAACCTCTCTCACTCAGCCCCTCTCTCTCAGCCCCACATCTCTCTCAGCCCCCCTATCTCTCAGATCCACCTTCTGACCACTACCCTTTCTCTCAGTCCCTCTCTCACTCAGCCCCCCTCTCTGTCCACTATCCTCTCTCTGAGCCCCTTTCACTCAGCCCCCCTCTCTGTCCACTGTCCTCTCTCTGAGCCCCTCTCACTCAGCCCCCCTCTCTGTCCACGACCCTCTCTCTGAGACCCTCTCATTCAGCCCCCTCTCTGTCCACGACCCTCTCTCTGAGCCCCTCTCTTTCTCAGCCCCCTCTCTGTCCACTACTCTCTCTGTCCACTACTCTCTCTCTCAGCCTCACCTCTCTCTCTCTCTCTCAGCCTCACCTCTCTCTGTTTACATTTAGTGAGGAGGAGACGCCAGAGGGACACACACTGCTGTGTGTGTATCTGCCGCCGTGCTGTTCTGAGGTCTGAATGTGACATGTGCGGGGGGGGACTCGGTTAGAGGGCTGCCTATGCTGATGGGGGGTGTGTGTACTAACTAAGGGGGGATTCTGTACTGATGAGGGTCTCCACTAAGGGGGGTATGTATACTCCGCGGGTCTCTGTAGTCTGTACTTAGGGTGGATTCTGTACTGATGGGGGTGTGCACTAAGGGGGTGTGTATACTGCAGGGGTTTCTGTACTAAGGGGGATTCTGTACTGATGGGGGTCTGCACTAAGGGGGTGTATATACTCCGGGGGTCTCTGTACTTAGGGGGGTTTCTGTACTGATGGGGGTCTGCACTAAGGGGGGGGTGTATACTGCGGGGGTCTCTGTACTGATAGGGTCTTCACTAAGGGGGTGTGTATACTGCTGGGGTCTCTGTACTAAGAGGGGATTCTGTACTGATAGGGGTCTGCACTAAGGGGGGTGTGTATACTCCGGGGGTTTCTGTACTTAGGGGGGATTCTGTACTAATGGGGGTCTGCACTAAGGGGGGCCCAGCAATAGTACATTTATGGAACAACTGTTGATAAAATGCACTATACAAAACCACAAATAGTTTGTTTGCAATCCACCTGCACTCTGCACCCACTCTGTGCCCACCTGCATTCTTCACCCTGCAGCCACCTGCACTTTGTACCATGCACCCACCACCTGCACCTTGCACCCTGCACTCTGTACCCACCTGCACTCTGTACCCACCTGCACCCTGCACCCACCTGCCCTCTGTACCCACCCTGCACTCTGCACCTACCTGCACTCTGTACCCACCTGCACTCTGTACCCTGCACGTTTTCCCTAAGAAGAATGCCCTGGGTGACACTACCAATTAGCACTGTGGCAGGCTGGTGGGGGGGAATAGAACGACAATGTGAGAGGCGCGTAATGCTCTACTGCCTGTTCTGCTGAAGGGGGGGGGGGTGACACCATGTTTCACCGCACCGGGTGACACCAACCCTAGTGACGCCACTGCGGTCGGGTACATTGGTCCACACCTTATCTCCATACTGTGCAATCTGTATGAACCTATGATATTTAATTCTATATGTTTTTTTTTTCTTTTTTTGGATGATGTGGATTTAAATTGAGTGGTTTCTGACTCCAGTGCTGTTAATTTGTCTTTCAAATGTTTTTAACATTACATTTTAAATGATTTTACACTATGGGCCAGATTCAGGTAGATGGGAGCATCTTTGCTCTGGAGTAACGCTTCTCATTTACGTTACGCTGCCGAAATTTTAGGAGCAAGTGCTTTTATTCATGAAGCACTTGCTCCTAAAGTTGCGGCAGCGCATCGCAAATGAGCCGGCGGAATTCAAATTGGGCGGGTACGGGGCGTGTATTATTTAAACTAAGCGCGATCCCGCGGCGAACGTACTGCGCATGCGTCAAGTGTCAATGCATCCCAGTGCGCATGCTCCAAATTCTGTCAGTGAACGTCAATGACGTCACATCCCCATTCATGAAAGTTTTACGCAAGCAACGCGATTTTTTTTTTTCCCGACGCGATGACGACGCCTATACTTAACATAGGATACTCCACTAGGGGGCTGCTTTATCTTTACGCCGCGTATCACTTACGGAAACGTCGGAAAGTCACTGCGTCGCGCCCGAATACGATCGTGAATTGCCGATTCCCGCTGATTAACATATTTTTTCAGCGTAAATCAGCGGGAACGCCATTTTTAAATTAAAGTTGCGATGCGATGGCGAAATTCAATTGCGCCGATCGCATCGGAACACCAACCCAGCGTTTCTTGTTTTCTGGTTACAGAAAACAGAAACGCCGGCTTAAAGTGACAGTTAGGCTGGAGTATCACAGATACTCCAGCCTAACTCTACCTGAATCTGGCCCTATGAGGAATTGTCCTCTCCATTTTTCCTTTTTTCCCCCAATTTTTTGAGTTCATCTGCCTGAAACACAGTTGAATCTGCCCATATGAATACGGATTGGAGCGACATATCTGGTGATATTTCCATCAAGCTGCCCACTGAAAAGATCAACACCGAGCAAAAGCAGAGAGTTGAATTGGGACAGAGACCAGACTAAGGCAATTGGCCTATCATGCACCACTGACTTACCACCGTATGGTGTAGTATAGGTCCATCATTTCCGGTTTATCCTTCTCCCTTGATCTGTTCATGAAAATTGCATTTCACAAGGACAATCCTCCAAGCTGTTCTTCTGGAGAATTTTTTTCACAGAAACTTATGTCTATGGACACTTATTTTTAGGTTTAATGTTTGGGTGAAAATCTTTTGATTATCACAATATTCACCTACATATAGGTGGATGTTCATTTACCTTTAATATTTTGGATTAATGTTCATTTCCTGTATATTGAATATTATTCACCTATTGGGAGGTTGTTTTCTATTTTCACTGCATAGTGTGTTGCTATCACTTGACCAGTCATATGGTATATTATTTTAAGGGTGTAAGGGTGTTATTACCCCCCTTTTTCTTTGTATGATAATTTTAAAAACCCACTTGGCTGTGAGTTTAAATATTGGCGCAGCACTTTATTCACACGTTTTTTTACATTATATACTTTTGTTGTGTTGGCTGCCTACACTTCCCTTTGGGATACTTGGGATAAGCGCAATATAGTTACTATATTAATTTACTTTCAGATGTTGTCATAGTACTGAAAGGTTTGTCCATATCAAATTTATAAGGAAGGAAATTATTGTGGGTTGGAGTCCTTGATCAGGACCGTTCAATGACTTTAAGGCTCCATGCACACCAGTGGCAGCTGGTGTTCAATATTTTGGGGGGCAAACAAACTGTCCCTCTTACTCGCACATGATGCCCCTTACTCGCACATAATGCTGTTACCACAACCCCCCACCAGGAGGCCAGCCTCAGTACTCACACTGCTTCAGCTCATCCTCCCATCTGCTGCTGTGATTTCCTCCTCGGCGGCCAATACATGCTCCTGACTGGGGCTTCTGCTATGGGCGGTGCCGAGAGGCTGTTGCTTTTTTTACAGCCCTGAGCCCAAATTGGCCGGGAGTCCTAAGACCCAAGCCCACTTTTTTTAAGCTAATTAGAGCTTCAGCTTCAGGCTCTAATCATGTACTTTAAAAAAGAAAAAAAAACATTGAAATCCATGTGTCCAGCAACCTGCATGAAGATTAGGGACCGGGCGCATGGGTTAGGGGGGCAGCACCCCTGTGGCCCTAATGGAGCGGCCGCCACTGATGCACACTATAAGCTGAAAAAATGCTGGATGAAAAAACGTCATAATAGTGTTTATGTGCAAGCTTTTTGCAGCAGTTAGGAGCTTTTTTTTCTGGTGGAAAATTGCTCCCATAAGCACAAAAAACGTTTTTTTTTTTCTGCTCTTAGAGGCTGAAGCTTCAAAACACTTCTAGACTACAAAAGTGTGCATGGTCACATAGGATAACACTATTTTATTCTAGAAGCAGAAAAAATGCTTCAAAGCAGTTGCTAGTTTTTTAAGCTAGTGTGCATGGAGCCTAAAAAGTCAGCGGTGAAGCTGGGCCGTGTGAGGGATTAGCTCGGTAGCCGGTGTGTGTGACCCCCTGGATGGGTTCACTACACGCTGAACTGTACAAAAAGGCACTTGAGGATGATTGAAAACAAATGATATGGTTTATTTTTCCATATTGCTGAAAACACGTGCAAGCATCAAAACAGCATAAACAAAATAAAACATAAAATAAACCCTTGCCACTTGGGGCGTCTACCTTCCCAACACAGGAACCTACCTATGGAGTCTGGCACAGCCTACTGCTGGGCAGACACTGCTGGTCCTACAGCAGAAAACAACAAAAAGTCTCTTTGATATTTCTCACACATATCCATCAGCACCTCACCTCTTCAGTAGAGTTTGTGACTGCTCCTTCACTCACAAAGCCTCAGGATGCAGCAATCAGTCGTTATCCTTAGGCTGTCTTTATAGGGGCTTTAATTGCTTAATTCTGAACAGCTGAAGCCTTCCAACGCCCTAAACCTCTCTGGCCATTTTCTGCAGCCGATGCCCAATAGTAATTGGTGTATTGTCTAAACAAGGCAGAAATATATCTCCCATATGTGACAACACACACAGATTTACCTGACTTCCTGTCACAGTCGGTAAAACATTGGTAATTGTGAAAAATTTATCAATTAACTACCGTATTTTTTGCTCCATAAGAGGCACCCCCCCCCAAAAAAATATGGGGAAATGCCTGTGCGTCTTATGGAGCAAATACTGACCAGGACCGCCCCCTCACTGCTGCCACCACCACCCCCGCCGCCGCATTAGAATACCCCTATGAGCGCTAGGCAATCCTGTCACCCTGAGCCTGTCACCTTGTACTCGGCCTTGCCTGTCACAGACAGAAGACAGAGCAGGCCGAATGAAGTGCGTGCCGCCGCTGCGCCGGCTTAGGCTGCTCTGTCAGATGTGATGATGTCCTCGCCAGGCACAGGTAAGCCTACAGTGTATGACACAGGCAGGCTACATTTTATGGCACAGACAGGCTGCATTTTATGGCACATGGAGGCTGCATTGTATGGCACGGGCAGGCTGCATTGTATGGCACAGACAGGCTGCATTGTATGGCACAGACTGGCTGCATTGTATGGCACAGACTGGCTGCATTGTATGGCACAGACAGGCTGCATTGTATGGCACAGGGAGGCTGCATTGTATGGCACAGGGAGGCTGCATTTTATGGCACAGGGAGGCTGCATTTTATGGCACAGGGAGGCTGCATTTTATGGCACAGACAGGCTGCATTTTATGGCACAGGGAGGCTGCATTGTATGGCACCGCTTAAGCTGCATTGTATGGCATAGGTCAGGTTGTATTGTATGACACATGTCAAGCTGCATTGTATGGCATAGGTCAGGTTGCGTTTTCTTGGCACTGGTCAGGCTGCATTTCATGGGCACTGGTAAATATTTTTGCACACCATTTGGTTCAGAATATTTTTTTTTCTTGTTTTCCTCCGCATAAAACTTAGATGTGTCTTATGGTCAGGTGCATCTTAGGCCTCGTACACACGACCAGTTTCCTCGACAGAATCCATCAAGAAACTTGGTGGGAGAGCTTTTTTGCCGAGGAAACCCGTCGAGTGTACGTTTTTCATTGAGGAAACTGTCGAGGAACTCGACGAGCAAAAAAGAGAGCAAGTTCTATTTTTCCTCGACGGGAGTCAGAAATTGGCTCGTCGTGTTCCTTGTCAGGCTGCTTTTCGACAAGAAACTTGAGCGTGTGTATGCTAAGAAACCTGTGCACCTTCGGTAAAAGTAGCGTTTGTAATGGAAATAGCACATTTGTCACGCTGTAACAGACTGAAAAGTGCAAATTAACAGATTAGCAAAAGCAGCCCCTGCCGTTGTATGTGTTGAAGTCACCGAGTTTGAGAACGAGGAAATTTGGTCTTGACAGTGTGTACACAAAGCAAGCTTGTCGAGTTCCTCTACAAGCCGAACAAGGAACTCGACGAGGAAACCAATGTGTTTCGGCCGACGAGTTCCTCGGTCGTGTGTACGAGGCCTCATGGAGCAAAAAATATGGTATGTGCTAATTGTACGGCAGTCCCCCCAATTGAGAAGACTCTTCTGACAAGAAACCCTCCTTTAGCACATCAGTTCCCAAAAAAGGATGTACTCAACTCCATGATAAGTAGGATACGCACATCGTGAAGGGCAGTAGTTTTGTGGTTGATATGCTTATTTCTACTCAGAATGATGTATAACGGTATTATTTGACTTCCCTTGTCTTTTTTTACTATGTTACTCTGAGAATTTATTTGACCCAAGCATAGGTCAAATAAGGGGTGTGCACCCCAAAGCTCAAACACACATGCCTTTCTCTGCAGCTTCAGCTACATGGAACACCTGGCACACCCCCTGCGCACGCCTATGGACCCAAGTCACTTCCAGTCTGGTGCTGGGTAGGGAAAAGTTGCAAAGTGTCACTTACTGTATTTGTTTTATGAGCCTTTCCAGATCAATGATTTTTTTTCTTTATGGCACCAACACCTAACATATGTACAGAACTTGTTTTTTGTATCTTCAAATTTGTCAACTTCTATAAAAGACATGTAAAGAAAATAGAGGATTTCAGTAGTATAATATCCATTTTATGTGAAGGACAGTAGAGCCTTCTTGGAAAAGAAGGGGTTTATGGTTCTCATTCCATCACATATTACTCACTTTAGGGCACCGTGTTTAGCCATGTAACTCATTGTTTTGTCCCAATTGCTACCCGCACATACAGAACGACTTGTGTATAGAACAGATACACTGTAATATCAGGGCCATTTTTGTCAAACTCCACCTGTTTCAGGCTTGTTACTGGGTATGGAAATAGTAGAATACGTGAAGTACTGCTTCGGAATCAACAAGTTATACGTTCTCAGCCATAGTTATGCTTTCTCATTTTATGTGAGTAAAACAATTCCACACCTGTGCTATACGTTTGTGAACTGATCAATTAATAAAAAATATATTTAAAATATAGGTAAAAAAAAAAATGAATGTACTTACAAAAATGCATTCATCTTAGTGCATTGACACTGGGTTGCAAAAAAAATCAAGGCTGCAATATTCTTTAATTGCTTACAAATGACTAAACGACTGACACTGAAAAGTGTGTGTATTTATATATCTAGTCTCCATTTAAACAAAATCACAAACCTGGGTAATTCAGACAAAAAATTTGTAAGAGCAGGATAGCCTCAGTGCCAAAACCTACGTGTCAAAATAATCTGTAGATATAGACTGTTGATGTTAAGTAATATGGCCCAGATTCACAGAGCGATTACGCCTGCGCAACAGGAGATGCGCGTGCGTAAGTCTAAATGTGCGCATGCGTTTCGTTGCGCGGCATCCCCAGAACGAGATACGCAAAAAATCGTCTTTTTTTTGTCCCGCGTAATTTCGTTAGACTGGCGCATCCGTCCGCGCAAAAGTGCGATAGACACACCATTGATTTGCTAGTCAAATATGCTAATGAGGGACTTACGGGGATCCACAAAACAACGTTGGGGCAGCGCAGGCGACGCAGTGTGCGCAACAGCAAAATGTCCTGTCTAAAATTAGAGCTGATAAAAGCTGGTCTAAAAAAAGAAAAAAAGTCTACTTGTCAGATAAAGCAACACTGTTAGTGAGGAGTTCAGCAGTCACACGTGTTGCACAACAATCTGTATGCCAACATGCCAGGGGCATCGTCGCACATAGCTATACTACTGACTTTAGATGAACAAAGAAGGAGGAGGGCACGGAGGATGGCACTAAGGAGGGCACGGGAGATGTTTTTTTTTTATTTTTTATTTGCTTATATAAAATTTACAATTTAATCTAATCTAATACAATATTCTTATCTGATACAAGCCCCTCACTCTTCACTTGATATATCACACACGCATAGACATCTTTGGCATGAGAGATTCTGAGGTGTCTCGCATCTTCAGATTCACCCCTCATGCCATCCTGGAATTACCACAACCTTGCAGGAGGACATCAGCAGCCCAACACATGGCACCACCCATGACACCCATGACAGCTACATATACAATCAGAGCCCCATCCCCACAGATTTCGAACAGAACATGTATGGGGACAGCTGGCTGGTTGGTGAGTGACATGGGTGGCAGGCATGACTGCCCCCCCCCCCCCATGATGCACACATCACAAGGGACACATGCACTACTAACATCCTCCTGTCTTTTCCCTTCAAGGTGACTCTGCATATGCACTGGTACCCCATCTCATGACCCCATCTCATGCCAGCTCACATTATGCATCTTTGCACGTTAAACACACACATTAATCATGGCACAATGAGAATGCATGCATGCACACCACTGTGGTCCCTAGCACACACACACCACATCGTCATCACATTGGATTGGCACCAGTCCACCATGCAGGACTTGTGAGCTGCAACGCCACGCCACGGCTCCAATTATGTCACTGTACATTCATACACCATTCACACAGACCTGGGGATCACTTCTCCACCACAAATGAGGGTGACACCCCTTTTCCCGCAGGAATATCACCCCCACATTCCAAAATCATACACAAACAGAACCAAAAAAAATTAAATAAATGACGAGCAAAAAAAAAAAAAATGCCCAGCAAAAATATAATTTAAACAAAATAACAACAAAGAAAACACATAAAAGACAAAAATCACTCTGCAAAACAGTCCCCAAATATCTCAAAGACACGTCACAAACAAACAAAAGCACCTTGCTGTAGAGGGAGGGATACAAAGGGATGTACTTTTGCAAAGGAAGTGCATTTGTGTCTGTCTATTTATGCTGTCTGCGTAGTTCACAAAGTTGCCCTAGTCCATTTCCAATTTCACTGATTGCGCCGCTCCCGAGTTGTGAGCATGCGCACAGCGGAGCTGACCATGGTCTCCTTCAAGCGCGCATGCGCGAGCCGGCCAGCCCTTCATTTGCATGAGGTCACGGCTCATTTCAATGTAACACGCCCACGTCCTTCCCAATTTGTATTACTCCTCCTTACGCCTCTGGAAAAACGTTACGTATGCGCAATTTCCTGCACAAAAGCTACGAGAATAGGGTGATTACGCGGCAAAATTGCGCAAGTCTAACGTAAAGGCGGTGCGCTACGCCGGTCCAATAATGCGCAGATGTACGTGAATCTGGGCCTATATGTGTAGATATAGACTATTCTTGTGAAGTGATTTCTAAAGGTCAGTTCCTTTTATAAAAATAAATAAATAAAAAGATGTTATACTTACAGGCTCTGTGCAAGGATATCGAACAGATTGGTCTCTTACCTCTTCTTCTGGGGTCCCCTAACCCACACTGTCAGCTCTTTCTCTTGTCCGAGTGCCCTTTTTCAGCAAGTGGTGTGCTAAGGGGGCACTTGGGTGGATGCACTCCTGAGCTAGGTTGTCTGCCCCCATACACACACAGTGAGGCTCAGCTCTACCCTCCTTCCTTACTGGTTTTGACTGATGGCAGCAGGAGCCAATGGCTCCCACTGGTCTCAGAGGCTCAAGTGAATAGAGGAAGGGAGAAGAAGAGCTGCAGCAGACAGACAAAACACTGGATTGACAGAGGGCTCGAATAAGTGTTTAAGGCAGGCTGGGGGGAGCTGCTATTAAAAGTTTTTTTTTACATTAAAGCGGTTGTAAACCGCATATACATTTTTCTTTTGTGAACCTGCAAGGCAAAAGGCATAATCAGCTAGTATGCACCTCATACTAGCTGATTATGAAATACTTACCTCGGAACGAGGTGAAGAACACTTACCTGGTCCACGCCGAGCGAGATGTCATCTTGCTCCGGCATGTCTTCCGGGTATCGCCGCTCCAGCGCTCTGCATTAAAGAACCACTTTAATGCAGAGAATGCATTAAGGCAGTGCCATCTTAAGAGCATTATAGGCCCCCGGGCAATACAGTGCACTGGGGCCCTGTCTACACAATCACGCACAAGAATTTACTGCCAAAAATCATGAAATTTACTGGCGGAACCACAATTTTTTATTGCCACTGCAAAAAAGTACCTAAAATTACAGTTTTACAAATTTCTTCATTGACATGAAGGTTAGGTTACTGTAACCCAGCCTGATCAGAGTTTCCTCTTGCATCAGAGTCTGCAGGATTCCCCCTTACAGTGAAAGGGAACTCTTATGTAAAGGGGAACACTGCAGATCATGATGTAAGGGGGAACTCTGATGTGGAGGGGGGCTCTGGTGACCAGAGACCACCTTATATCAGAATCCACTGCTTTCTCTTTACATCAGAGTTCCCACTTACATCACGGTCCTCAGACTGAGTTCCCCCTAGCACTGTAAGGGGGAATCCTGCAGACTCTGATGTAAAGGGGAACCACCTTCCGTAGAGTAAATACACTAAGGTAAGGGGGGGCACTAATATTTTTGTATTCACTCCCCCCTTTCTTTAGCAACCACCCGCCCTTAGACTGGCCTGGTGGTGCTATCACTAGGGTTACCACCTCATCCCTTTAAAACTGAACACCTATTAATTACACAGGTTCTGTGGCAGATTAAGGCTGTAATTAAACTCACTTGGTGCCTTATCTGTATTAAATTAGCCTCAGAATCTGTGTAATTCAGATGTGTTCCTTTTTAAAGGGATGAGGTGGCAACCCTAGCTATCACTGACCTCCTCTCAGGTGCACCATGCAAGGCTCAGTCAGATGGCTCCAGCTTGGCTGCTCTGGTTTTATCCTATAGTCTCTTCATGTCTGACTTCTCCTGTGACCCCCATCCCATCGGCGCTCCCACTCTTAACTCCTCTCCAGACTCTTCCTCAGAGACTGTAGACACAATACAGTTCTACAGTTCTGACCCGCCATTCTCCACCATTTTTTACTGGGGTCGCTGGGCAGCCGATGGGGGCCCCCCAGGCAAGTGGGGCCCCCGGGCAACTGCCCAGTGTGCCCAATGGAAAAGACAGCCCTGCATTAAGGTAAAATACCCTGTGACTTTAGGTCCACTTTAAGCTTAACAAAAAATAGCCAAGGAAAAATCCAAGGGAAATACCAAGCTCTACTTACTGACCAGCTGCGACCAACCAAATTAACCTTACAGTATGTGTTAAAAACAGGGGTTTAGTCTGCACACATTTGCAAATACATGCATAAGCCACTGGCACTGGTATCTGTAGTTCCTGCCTCTATCTTATAAGAGGCTCCACAGTGGAACCACATGCATTCTGATGGAGCAGATGGGCTTCATCTTTCCCATCAGAATGTATGTGCTTCCACTGTGGAGCCTCTTATAAGTTAGAGGAATTTCAGGTAACAGGGTGCCTTGCCGAGGCCTGTAGCTTACGCATGTTATTACAAATGTGTGCAGACTAAACTCCTGTTTTTAACACATTCTGTTAGACAGAGTAATTTGGTTGGTCGCAGCTGGTCGGTAAGTAGAGCTTGGTCATTTCCTTGGGTTTTTCCTTGGCTATATTTTTGTAATTTTTTGCCCTCCATTGCTCCTTGCTGTATAGGCCAGTTATAGATGGGAGCAGCGGCTCACCTTTAGTCCACTTTAAGCTTGGTCTTCCTTCCTAAGCATTCCAATTAGTCATTGAGGTCATCTATAACTAGTATGAGCAGTAGGGGACTTTGGAAGCACTATACGGTGGGGAAAAACTAGACCTTTTTAAAAGAAGCCCAAACAGCATATAACATGCAATGTCAAAAAATACTTACGTGTGTCCATCAAATTTAACCAGGACTGGGTTTACTATTGAGCATGGTAGGCCTGTACCTATTGGTTGCAGAAGCAAAGCAGTAGCTCTTCCCTGTATAGTTATTGCCATGCTTTGCTCTCCATCAGCAGAACTACAGTATTTTTATATCGGCTTTTTTACACTTTGGGACAATAGTCTAAGATAGGTTGGAATCGTTAAAACAAGAAAAAAAATGGTGTTTTCTGTGATCTTAAAATAATTATGTTGTTTTGGCCACCAAACTGTGTGTCTACAGGCATCACTAAGAGGATCCTTTAGTACAGAGGATATCATAAGATAAGCAAACCAAAAAGTAGGAAACTTTCCAATTTGGTGAAACGAGGAAACAAATATATTTACCAAGCCCCCTCGGGAACAGCCTAAATAATGTTTCAGGATTTTTTTTTTTTTAAATAAAGAACTTTGAAGCAAAATAAGGGTCAGTGCCCATCAATGCAGCCTGATCAATGCCCATCTGCAGCCTCAAAATTTCCCATCAATGCCCATCTGCAGCCTTACAATTGCCCATTAATGCAGCTTGATCAATGCCCATCCGCAGCCTCACAATTGCCCATCAATGCAGCTTGATCAATGCCCATCTGCAGTCTCACCATTGCCCATCAATGCAGCTTGATCAATGCCCATCTGCAGCCTCCCCATTGCCATTAATTCAGCCTGATCAATGCCCATCTCAGGGAGGGGGGAGGGATGAGCGCTGTCAGATTACATACAGTGAGAATCTCCTGTTTACTCGGCGGCCTCTTTAACCACTTAAGACCCGGACCATTATGCAGGTTAAGGACCTTGCCCCTTCTTGCGATTCGGCACTGCGTCGCTTTAACTGACAATTGCATGGTCGTGCGACGTGGCTCCCAAACAAAATTGGCGTCCTTTTTTTCCCACAAATAGAGCTTTCTTTTGGTGGTATTTGATCACCACTGCGGTTTTTATTTTTTGCGCTATAAACAAAAATAGAGCATCAATTTTTTGAAAAAATCAATATTTTTTACTTTTTGCTATAATAAATATCCCCAAAAAAGATATACATTTTTTTTCCTCAGTTTAGGCCGATACGTATTCTTCTCCATATTTTTGGTAAAAAAAATCGCAATAAGCGTTCATTAATTGGTTTGCGCAAAATTTATAGCGTTTACAAAATATGGGATAGTTTTATGGATTTTTTTTCATGACTGCGACATTATGGCGGACAAATCGGACAAATTTGACACATTTTCACAGCGAAAAGTGCTATAAAAAGCACTGATTACTGTGAAAATGACAATTGCAGTTTAAGAGTTAACCACTAGGGGTCACTGTAGAGGTTAAGTGTGACCTCATATGTGTTTCTAACTGTAGGGGAATGGGGCTGGACGTGTGATGTCAGTGATCGTCTTTCCCTATATCAGGGAACAGACAATCACTGACATTGCCACAATAAAGAACGGGGTAGGTGTGTTTACACACACCTCTCCTTGTTCTTCAGCTCCTGTGACCGATCGCGGGACACCGGCGGCGATCAAGTCCACGGGTCCCGCATGCTCGGTCACGGAGCTTCGGACCGGGTCGCAAGAGCGCCGGGGGGGCGCGCTCGTGACCCCGTGGCTGGGCTCTTAAAGAGAACGTACTTGCTTGTGCCCAGCCGTGCCATTCTGCCGACGTACATCGGCGTGAAGGGGTCCTTAACTGATTGCCGACTGCCCGCCGTCATATTACTGCGGGACGGTGGCACTGCTACGCGGGAGCACGTAGCTCTACGTCCTCCCTTTAGCAGCTTGTCGGGCACGCGTGCGCGTCCCGCGAGTCCCGCGCGCGTGCCCGGCGGGTACAATCGCCGCTGGGCACCCGCGATTGCTCGTTACAGAGCGGGGAACGGGAGGTATGTGTGTAAACACAAACCTCTTGTTCCTGTCAGCGGGGGAAGCGCTGATCTTCTGTCCATACAATGTATGGACAGAAGATCAGTGATTTCCCCTAGTGGGGCCACCCACCCCCCCATACAGTTAGAACACACCAGGACCACACTTAACCCCTTCCCTGCCCCCTAGTGTTAACCCCTTCACTGCCAATGGCATTTTTATAGTAATACAATGCATTTGTATAGCATTGATCGCTATAAAAATGCCAATGGTCCCAAAAATGTGTCAAAAGTGTCCGATGTGTCCGCCATAATATCGCAGTACCGAAAAAAAACCGCTGATCGCCGCCATTACTAGTAAAAAAAATAATAATAAAAATGCCATAAAACGACCCCCTTTTTTGTAAACGCTATAAATTTTGCGCAAACCAATTAATAAACTCTAATTGCGATTTTTTTTAACGAAAAATATGTAGAAGAATACGTATCGGCCTAAACTGAGGAAAAAAAATGTTTTTTTATATCTTTTTTGGGATTTTTATTATAGCAAAATGTAAAAAATATAGAATTTTTTTCAAAATAGTCGCTCTATTTTTGTTTATAGCGCAAAAAATAAAAACCGCAGAGATGATCAAATACCACCAAAAGAAAGCTCTATTTGTGGGAAAAAAAGGACGCCAATTTTGTTTGGGAGCCACGTCGCACGACCGCGCAATTGTCAGTTAAAGTGACGCAGTGCCGAATCACAAAAAGTGCTCTGGTCTTTGGACAGCAATATGGTCCGGGGCTAAAGTGGTTAAGTGGTTAATGCAAAGTATAGCTGGTTGTTAAAGGAAATGTAAAAAAATAAAATTGATGGCTAAAATAAAAAAAAACGCAAAACACAAATCGAGGTAAAATCGCGGTAAAAACATGTTCTGTCAGGACATTGTATTTATCAGCTCGTTAACCGGGTATTATTATTTATTTTAATGTAGCCAGTAACCGTATAATCCCGCTACTTGCATTTACTGTGTATATTCTGGAAGAATATATAGTCTTCTAAAAACAGCATATTTGTATTTGTGTATTAAATATAATTGTTATCTTTGTGTTTTATTAGTATCTGTCTTGAGGTGTCTCCTCGTTACACGTGACAGCAAGGTTTCCTTAGAATTTGCTGATACTCCCAGAGAACTTAAGCATGTCCTCATTTATGGCAATTAATCATCAAATATTTATTGGTTTTGCTTCAAGCTCTCTCAAGGTTGTAAAATATAACCGCAATTACTCTTAAATATAGTAATTTATTTTACTGCGATACACTTTGAATTTTTATGAAGCAATTATAATTGGATGATGCAATAAAATAGTGTACTGAAACAAGGACGTGTCTATCATAGAATCCATTCATCCATGACATCAGAGTTCACCTGATTGGATAATAAAAACAGTTTACCTTAGTTTTCCTAGAAGTCCTTTGAAAGTAGCATAACAACTTACAGGACCGTTTTTTTAAAATCAATGTCAATCATGCTCTTTTTTGTTTAAAACAATATTAATATTTGTGTTTCAAATATCCAGTATACTGTATGTATATACCATATGTGACCAGCTTAATTTAAGCGTATGTTAATTGCTATTATTTGTTTTTCGTTATGTATGTATTTTATGGGTATTAATATTTGCTGGATATACACTATGGGCCAGATTCAGGAACACTTGCGCTGGAGTATTTCGATATGCGCCGCGTAACTGTGATGATGCGCCGTCGTTTCTATGTGCCCGTACCCACCAAACTAGATGCGCCCAATAACGGGTCATTTGCGACCGGCAGAACGTTCCGACGCCAGAGTATCGTCAGCGCTTATTTTCGCTGGGCGCATCAGTCGCGCCCATTGATTTCCCCTGCAAATATGCAAATGAGGGATTTTTCCCAATTCACGAACGGATTAGCACCATACGCTGGCTACATGCGCCGCGCGTATCTCGTCCGTCCGGCGCAAAGTTATTTCTACAAAAGGCTGCTTTATCTTTACTCCAGACGGCCACAGGTCAGCAGGAGAGCAGCTACAGCAGCGTTACCGACGATAAGAGCTAGCTGAGCAGTCCCACTTGCAGGACAACACCTCTGTCCATGCTTGTCTGTCAAATTTTACAGCCATGGAGGAAGACATCATAGGTCTCCATAGCCGAGATGACGGCTGTCAGCTCCTGGCCATTAAAGTTCAGCTTTCTCCTGTGTGTTTGCGGGGAACGGGAGCAGCTATCTCAGAACAAAAGTAACATCACTGCGGGGAGGGGGAGCAGGATATACTTTAGTGCCGGAATGGCGCTTCTACAGGCGCATTTAAACGCCCAACGGAAGGCATTGCGCTGACGTTTCCCGTGAAGTGGTGCCGACGGAAGTTGTGAGCATGCGCACAAAGGGGGCGAGTGGAGCCTCACTCACTGCGCATGCTCCGTGGTTGATGCGCTGAACGTAAGCCTCTGCGCTGGGCTCCGCCCATCATTTACATATGATCACACCCACTTCCACTTGCGTCGGGTTACGCCAGCGCATTATCGTTACTCTGGCGCAAGTTTACGCGCAACTGCTATGTGAATTACAGGACTTGCGCTGAAAGGGTCTTCAGAGTAACGTAAATGAGAAGCGTTACTCCAGAGGAAAGATACTCTCATCTACCTGAATCTGGCCCTATACTGTCAAATGTATTGGAACACCTGTCTTTACACGCACATGAACTTTGATGGCATCCCAGTCTTAGTCAGTAGGGTTCAATATTGAGTTGGCCCACCCTTCGCAGCTATAACAGCTTCAACTCTTCCGGGAAGGCTGTTCACAAGGTTTTGGAGTGTGTGGGAATGTTTGACCATTCTTCCAGAAGCACATTTGTGAGGTCAGGCACTGATGTTGGACACGAAGGTCTGGCTCACAGTCTCCACTCTAATTTATCCCAAAGGTGTTCTTTCAGGTCAGGACTCTGTGCTGGCCATTCAAGTTCCTCCACCCCAAACTCGCTCATCCATGTCTTTATGGACCTTGCTTTATGCACTGGTGCACAGTCATGTTGGAACAGGAAGAGGATATCCCCAAACTGTTCCCACAAAGTTGGGAGCATTAAATTACCCAAAATGTATTGGTATGCTGACACCCTTTACCAAGCCCAACCCCTGAAAAGCAACACCACACCATAATCCCCCGCCACCAAATAATTTGGACCAGTGCACAAAGCAAGATCCATAAAGACATGGATGAGCGAGTTTGGGGTGGAGGAACTTGACTGGTCTGCACAGAGACCTGACCTCAACCAAATAGAACAGTTTGGGATGAATTAGAGCGGAGACTGTCAGCCAGGCCTTCTCATCCAATTTCAGTGCCTGATCTCACAAATGTGCTGCTGGAAGAACGGTCAAATATTCCCATAATCACACTCCTAAACATTGTGGACAGCCCTCCCCAGAAGAGTTGAAGCTGTTATAGCTACAAAGGGCGGGCCAACTCAATATTGAACCCTACGGGCTAAGACTGGGATGCCATTACAGTTCATGTGCGTGTAAAGGCAGGTGTCCCAATACATTTGACAATATAGTGTATATGCATACTGTTTCCTTCTTGCTTGTACTGCTTGTAGATGCAGTGATTAAATCATTACTTTCTTTTACCCATAAGACTATTAGGCTGTTCATGCTTTTAGCTCAGCAGTTTGGTTAATAAGGCTGGCCATCAGGGCCGCCATCAGGGGGGTACAGGCATTACACCTGTAAGGGGCCCGGGGGTCCCCAGGGGCCCGGATGGGAACCACCCTAAAAAAAAAAAAAAAAAAAATATATATTTTTTTTTTTTTAGGGGTCCGAAGGTCCCCAGGGGCCCGGAGGCCACCAAGGGCCCCAGATGGCAAGCCCTTTTTCTTTATAAAAAATATTTTTTTTTATAAAAAAATATTTTTTTTTATTAAAAAAAAAAAATATAATATATTTTTATTTTATTTTTTATTAAAGGGCCAATTTTTTTTATTTTATTTTTTTAGAGGTCCGGAGGTCCCCAGGGGCCCAGAGGCCACCAGGGCCCCAGATGGCAAGCCCTATTTTTTAAATACAAAAATATATATTTTTTTATAACAAAACATATTTTTTTAATATATTTTTCTTTTCTTTTTTATTAAAGGGCCATTTTTTTTCTTTTATTTTTTTTAGAGGTCCACAGGGACCTGGAGATCCCCAGGGCCCCAGATGACAACCCCCTTTTTTTTATAAAAAAAAATTTTTTTTTTATATATTTTTTTATTTCTTTTATTTTTATTTTATATATATATATATATATTATTATTATTATTATTATTATTATTATTAAAGGGCCCAGAGGTCCCCAGGGCCCATGGATGACAATCCTCCTTTTTTATATTTTTTTTTACTTTTTTTTACTTTTTAAAAAGTATTTTTGTATTTTTTATTAAAGGGCTCAGAGGTCCCCAGGGCCCCATGTGTCAAACCCCCCTTTTTTTATAATTGTATTTTTTATTTTTGTTTATATATTTTTTTTATATTTTTATTTTTTATTAAAGGGCCCAGAGGTCCCGAATGGAAAGCCCCCTTTTTTTGTAATTTCCTTTTATAAAAAAAATAAATAAGGTCCACGGGGCCCCAGTTGGCAACCCCCCATTTTTCTATATATTTTTCTTTATTTCTTCTTTTTGTAAAGGGCCACCCCCCGCTTCTCAATTCGCGGCAGCAGCCCCCCCCCCCGCTTCTCAATTTCATGCGGCAGCACCCCCCCCCGGTTCTCTGCTCCAGGGGGGGCCCATGCCTGAAGCTGTGTAAGGGGCCCCAAAATTCCTGATGGCGGCCCTGCTGGCCATAGATGAGCATATGTTTTCCAGATACTGACAGGAGGTGCTATCTGACCCTCCATCGAGACTGCATGGGGTCTCAGAGTCGTAAAGTTTGTTTGTGACACCTCAAGCCTGGCAATGACTTTGATGTACAGCAGGGGTGTCAAACTCAATTTTTATCGTGGGCCGCATCAGCATTATGATTGCCCTCAAAAGGGCCTGTTGTATCTGTAAGATTAGATAGCCGGATGCATTGCTTAAAAGCAGAAAGTAAGGGTCTTGGGGAGGACCAGAAGAGGGCTGGAGCTCTCCTGCAGCTGCAGGAGAGGTGCGAGGGCCACATGAAATGACACCTGTGATGTATTGTAGAGCTTTTGTTCTAAAAGTAAAATGTGAATTAACCATGTCCATTAAATTATCACTCAATCTTTTATACTTTTCTTAATGCTCACACTTACCTCCAGATTTCCCTACAACCCTAACCTTGGACCTACACCCTTAAGTTAACCCAAAACACCTAAATGGCCCACTAATGCTGAAACTTATCACATAACCTAATTAACAATTAAACTTAACCTACTCTTAACAAAAAAAGCACTGAGGAAGAAATACAATAATAGTACTTACCGTAATTTATGAATTCCTTTATAATATAAACTTTTTTCCTTAGACCCCTTTCTTGCTAGTGGTCCGATCGGTCAGTTGTTCACACGGACCCAATCAGACACGTGTCTGTTTATACCTGTCTACATTCAATCAGATCCGCTAAAAACAGATGGGTGGAAATCTGTTCCCCTGGTCCGTTTACATATGACCACCCATAGAGGAGAGCGAGCTGTGTCTGTGTCTGCTCTGCATAAGCAAGGAATGGGGCCTTAAAGAGAAAGGGGCCTTAAAGTGGATGTAAACCCAATTCATGAAAACTGAGCTGGGCACATATACAGTGGAACCTTGGTTTGAGAGTAACTTGGTTTGAGAGTGTTTTGATTTGCGAGCAACTTTTTTTTTTTAATTCTGACTCGGTTTGCAAGTGACTCACAAGACGAGCAGAATTCATGCTTAATAGGCCTGCAGTACCTCATTTGGCCTGAGGTTCGGGGTGCAGAAGCCGAGCAGAGCCAAAAATAGGCCAGCAGTACCTAATTTGGCCTGAGGTGCGGGGGCGCAGGAAAAGAGCCAAAGTGTCCTCAGGCCTTTTTGGCGCTCTCTGGGAACCCCCCACATCTGGCCGCATTCGGTATTGCATCCCATTGAAGTCAATGCTGAACAAATTATTTTTGTTTCCATTGACTTCAATGGGAAAACTTGTTTTGATATGCGAGTACTTTGGATTACGAGCATACTCCTAGAACGGATTATGGTCGTAATCCAAGGTTCAACTGTATCTGCAGTGTTTTGTCATCTCTCTTCAAAGAGCTAAGTCCCATATCTCTCTCCTGAACCATTCCTCTGTTATCAGCCTGATAACCCCTGACACATTTTCGGACACATCAGATAATAGCAGCCTGACATTTCTGTTTGGGGAGGTTGTTATAAATAGATTAGCAGGGAGCTGGCCCTGTTACAAAACATCCTTGAGAGTCTCTGCCTATGTGGAGAGGGGGTGTGTGCCTTTCCTCCTATCAGTAATTTTAGCTATCTTGGCTGTATGCCCAGAAATCACACCCTGGGGATTGTTTACGAAAGGCAAATCCACTTTGCACTACAAGTGCACTAAAAGTTCACTTGGAAGTGCAATCACTGTAGATCTGAGAGATACATGCAAGGAAAATAAAAAACAGCATTTTTGCTTGTATATAATTGGATGATAAAATCGGCACATCTTCCCCTAATTTTAGAGCTTCCCCTCAGATCTACAGCGATTGCACTTACAACTGCACTTGCAGTGCACTTGTAGTGTAGAGTAGATTTCCCTTTATTAACTCAACCTCTCTGTGTTAAACAGGAAGAGAACATTTTCTAACACGATCTGAACTTTCTAAACAGAATATAAATGTGAAGACAGCAGATATACATGTAAAACATATGTAGGGAGATTTGTTTCATCCTATCATCTGAGGCTGTTCACTTCATTGGGTGTGTGGAGGGTTTTCATCCACTTTAACCCCTTCCATACAGAGCATTTTCACCCCCTTCCTGCCCAGACCAATTTTTAGTTTTCAGCGCTGTTGCACTTTGAATGACAATTGCGCGGTCAGGCAATACTGTACCCAAATTAAATCATTATGTTTTTTTCCCCACACAAATAGAGCTTTCGTTTGGTGGTATTTGATCATCTCTGCGGTTTTTATTTTTTGCGCTATAAACAAAAGAAGAGCGACAATTTAAAAAAAAACACAATATTTTTTCCTTTTTATTTAATACATCTCACAATATTTTTTTTAAAAAAAACTTTTTTTCCCCTCAGTTTAGACCGATACGTATTTTACGTATTTTTGGTAAAAAAAAAACGCAATAATCGTATATTGATTGGTTTGCGCAAAAGTTATAGCGTCTACAAAATAGGTGATAGATTTATGGCATTTTTATTTAATTTTTTTTACTAGTAATGGCGGGGATCTGCGTTTTTTTTTTTTGTGACCGTGACGTTGCGGCGGACATATCGGACACTTTTGACACGTTTTTGGGACCGTTCACATTTACACAGCGATTATTGCTATAAAACTGCACTAATTACTGTGTAAATGTGACTGGCAGGGAAGGGGTTAACACTAGGGGGCGCTGAAGGGGTTAAAATGTGTCCTAAAGTATGTTCTAACTGTAGGGGGAGGGGGACTCACAGGGGGAGGAGATCGATGTGTGTTCCTCTATACTGGGAACACACATCAGTCTCCTCACCGCTGACAGGAGGTGGATCTGTACACACACAGATCCACACTCCTGCCGTGATTTCCGGAAATCGCGGGTGCCCGGCGGCAATCACGGCCGTCGGGCACGCGCGCGGGATCGCGGGTGGTGCCGCCCTAGAACGCCGTGAAGACAGGACGTTGTGCAACGTCCTGTCTCATCGGCAAGGGGATCACCATGACGTGATTCCCCTATAGGCCGGTAGGGAAGTGGTTAAAGTGACAGTTATAGGGGTTTGGACAAACTACAACACTCCCAAGTGAGCTTGAAGAATTGCAGCAACAGTTTTTTTATTTTATTTATTTAAACCTTCTGATCACAAGGTAACTGTTTTAGGCACTTGTTAAAGTTTATCTGCCCATATAAATAATAGTTAGAAACTGGTTCAATTTATATTATATTTCTATTTACTTTATTTTCTTTTGATTATTCCATGCTATACCATGTATGTATTCAACCCTTTCTTTTCAATAACCGTTTATTGTGAAAAAATAAAAATAAAGGATCTTTGATTGAAAGCTGTAAATAGCAGTTTTGCCTGTTGAAAAATGTTGGAATTTCATGATATTTGGTATTTATGTAGACATACAATAAATTGATGCTGCAAGCAAATTACTGAATTTATTCAGGCTGAAGTTCATCAAGCTATGAAGCAACTGTGCAAAGAAATGTGCAACACATTGGGGGTTATTTACGAAAGGCGAATCCACTTTGCACTACAAGTGCAAACTACAACTTGGAAGTGCAGTCACTGTAGATCCGAGGGGGACATGCAAGAAAAGTAAAAAACAGCATTTTAGCCTGCACATGATTGGATAATAAAATCAGCAGAGCTTTCGCTCGTTTCAGATCTACCCCTCAGATTTACAGCGACTGCACTTCCAAGTGCACTTTGCACTTGTAGTTTGCACTTGCAGTGAACTTGTAGTGCAAAGTGGATTTGCCTTTCGTAAATAACCCCCATAATATTCCTATTTCTGATACAATACAACACAAATTCTTTCAATAGTAGTCATGACTACATTTATGAATATTATTAAAAATGTTAACCACTTGCTTACTGGGCACATAAACCCCCTTCGTGCCCAGGCGAAATTTCAGCTTCCGGCACTGCGTCGCTTTAACTGACAATTGCGCGGTAGTGCGACGTGGCACCCAAACAAAATTGGCGTCCCTTTTTTCCCCACAAATAGAGCTTTCTTTTGGTGGTATTTGATCGCCCGTGCGGTTTTTATTTTTTGCGTTATAATGAAAAAAAGAGCGACAATTTAAAAATATATATATATTTTTTACTTGTTGCTATAATAAATATCCCATTTTTTTTTTTTTTTTTTTATTTTTTTTTTCTCAGTTAAGGCCGATACGTATTCTTCTACGTATTTTTGTAAAAAAAAAAAAAAATCACAATAAGTGACTGCTTTGCGCAAAAGTTATAGCACCTACAAATAGGGGACATAATTATGATTTTTTTTTTTATATTTTTTTTTAACTAGTAATGGCGGCGATCTGCGATTTTTATTGGGACTGCGATATTGCGACGGACACATCGGACACTTTTGACACATTTTTGGCGCCATTCACATTTATACAGCGACCAGTGCTATAAAAATGCACTAATTACTGTATAAATGTGACTGGCATTGAAGGGGTTAACACTAGGGGGTGAGGAAGGGGTTAAATGTATTGCCTGGGTGTGTTCTAACTGTATGGGGGGAGGGGGGTGACTGGGGGAGGTGACCGATGCTGTCTCCCTATGTACAAGAGAAACAGCATCTGTCACCTCACTGACAGGACGTGAAGCTCTGTGTTTACACTCAGAGCTCCACGTCCCTGCTGTCTCACCGACGATCGCGTGTACCTGACGGACATCGCGGCCGCCGGGTACACGCATCGGATCCTCGGTGATGCGTCGGGACTGTTTTTCCCCGCCGCGCGCCACCCTGTGGCGCGCGCGGGGAATTACAAGCAAATCACGTCCAAAGACGTCAACCCGGCGCCTCAGGTCTGCGCTGTTCACGTCTTTGGACGTGAAGAAGTATTGAAGTGGTTAAAGGTACCCAGCATATAAAATGATAATTTCCTAATTTTTCTGTTCCTTTGGAGTTTGGATTACAGATAGACAGCTTTGTTGATTCTGTAGAATTGAGTTTCCTTTTGCTTGTTAAGAAAACATGCCAGAGAAATCTACAAAACTTTCTGTTGTTTAAAGTAATATATTGTGGTTTTGCACATATTTTCATTCATAGTCAAGGTTAAAAAAAAACATATATATATATTCGGTAAGGTTTTTTTTTTTTTTTTTTTTTCAGGAAGTAGGTGGAGTGTTTCATTATTTTTTAAACATTTCTCTCCTAGTGCCTCCTAGGTGACAACAGCTTGACTCAAACCCGAAGTTTACAGATACAAGTAAATGACTCCCCACAGTGATTAATTCCTTTTCTGACATTTTCACTGAGACAAAAGGAAGGCATCTACTTCTGTGATGTCTCTTTAGCTAACCCTTAATGCACTTGGAATCCTTTATCAGGGTATTCCTGTTATCAAACTGGTTCAGAAACACACTCATATGCATATCTTTGCTCACAGGTCTGCAGATTGAGTTGTGGCTAGGTGCACACCTGCGTGCAGAAGATTGCATGTTCATTCACCTGCAGTATGCACATAAATGCATGTGTACGCCCACAGCCAGTATTGGCTCCAGTAGGGGCCTATTTAGGATGCTCTAACTCAGTATCAGTGATGATTGATATTCAGCTTGTTCTTCTTGTTCTGACCCCTATCCTGCTTGTACATTCTGTTACTAAGCTGGCTTTCCCCTCATCTGATTTTAGGTCCTGCTCTGCACTATTGTCTGTATTGCATTTCCCACTTGTTGCTGACCCCAGCTTTCTATTTAATTTTGCTACTGCCTCTGATTATGTTCCACCCACCTATTGCCAGCTCTGGACTCCTCTGCAACCAGCTAGAGCAGTCTATGCCACCTGCCATTGGTATCACTGGTGGACTTGGCCATCCTGAACCTGTGGCCCAATCAAAGTTCCTCTTTAACCTCTGCTGTTTCCCCTTGTGGTTCTGCTGATCTTCAGTCCAAGCTTCTGCAATCAACATCTTTTGGCACTTGTGTTTCTTCTAGTGCCTTGGCACTCTCTGTCCCATTTCTTGGGGTGTTTGCGTAAGAAATACAAGAGACGTCACCCTTGTCATTTCCGTCTCCTGTCAGGTTTGTAACGTCTTTGTAATAAATGTTTATTTGTAAAATAAAGACTGCATACATACATTTAAAAAAACACAAAACAGCAGTTGTAAAACGCATAAACTATATAAAAGAACAATTACATAAAATTTACCCAAGACCAGTATTTACTCTTTAAGTTATAGGATTTATCAGAACAGCGTGTTAACAAAATATATATAAGTACCTTCTCACCAGGAAGAAAATCAACTAATGCATGTTTCTTGCAGGTTTGAGGGAAACTATTGCCATTTTATAGCCTCATGTCTAAAAATCAAATAGTATAGTTGTCACACATAGCTTACCAATTAGAAATTCACATTTGTCTTCTAATCTGGCACATGGCAGTTGGCTGGCCTGGACAACGACTCCATTTTACTCCATTTTTTTTTTTTTTAATAGACATAACTTTCAAAATATATATTTTAATGTATTATATTAACCACTTGCATACTGGGCACTTACACCCCCCTCCTGCCCAGGTAAAATGTCAGCTTCCGGCACTGCGTCGCTTTAACTGACAATTGCGCGGTCGTGCGACGTGGCTCCCAAACAAAATTTACGTCCTTTTTTCCCCACAAGTAGAGCTTTCTTTTGGTGGTATTTGATCGCCTGTGCGATTTTTATTTTTTGCGCTATAAACAAAAAAGAGCGACAATTTTGAAGAAAAATACAATATTTTTTACTTGTTGCTATAATAAATATCCCAATTAAAAAAAAAAAAAACATTTTTTTTCTCAGTTTAGAGCGATACGTATTCTTCTACATATTTTTGGTAAAAAAAAATCGCAATAAGCGACTAGTTTGCGCAAAAGTTATAGCGCTTACAAAATAGGGGAGAGAATTATTATTTTTTATTATTTTTTTTTTTACTAGAAATGGCGGCGATCTGCGATTTTTATTGGTACTGCGACGTTATGGCGGACACATCGGACACTTTTGACACATTTTTGGCGCCATTCACATTTATACTGCGATCAGTGCTATAAATATGCACTAATTACAGTATAAATGTGACTGGCATTGAAGGGGTTAACACTAGGGGGTGAGGAAGGGGTTAAATGTGTATCCTAGGTGTGTTCTTACTGTGGGGGGAGGGGGGGTGACCGATCTGTGTCCCTATGTAGGAAGGAACACAGATCGGGCTCCACCTCTCCAGAGACAGGACGCTGTCTCTGTGTAAAACGGCAATGAGAGATGATCTATGAGAGATCATCTCTCATTCGCCCACAGATCGCATCGCAAACGGCCACTCTGATTAGCCGTTCGCCGCGATCTGTGATTGGCCGTGTCCAAGGGACACGGACAACACAGGGCTTCCCCGCAGCGCGCTCTACAGCGCGCGCTGGGAACGCCTGAAGGACATGCCGTCAAATGACGGCATGTTGGATATTCAGGCCCGCGCTGTTGCCATCATCCGACGGTAGCACGGGCCTGAAGTGGTTAATCAATTTGCCAAATGCAAAGGGAGTCAACAGAAGAAAAATCGAAATCAGGTCAATATTTGGTGTCGTACACTTGCACACAGTTTTTGAAAGAACTCGGAAGGTAGGTTGTTCCAAATATCCTGGAGAACTAACCATAGACCTTCTGTGTATGTAGGCTGCCTTAAATCTTTGGGTCTCTTCATGTAATCCCAGACAAAATTGATGATGTTGAGATTAGGACTCTGTGGGGGCCAAACCATCACTTCCAGGACTCCTTGTTCTTCTTTACGCTGAAGATAGTTCTTAATGGCATTGGCTGTATGTTTGGGGTTGTTGTCCTGCCACAGGATAAATTTGAGGGCAATCACATGCCTCCCTGATAGTATGGCATAATGGACAAGTACCTGCTGAGTTCCTTCAAAAACTGTGTGCAAGTGTACCTGGAAGAATTGATGCTGTTGGAAAGAGTAGTCACACCAGATATTAATATGATTTGGATTTCTCTTCTGTTTAATTTTTATTTGTTAATTGAGAAAAATAAACGATTAACACTTCCATTTCTAAAAGCATTCTTAATTTACAGCATTTTTTCACACTTGCCTAAAACTTTTGCACAGAAATATGTATTACAGAACATCTCCATGAAAATGACATAAACGTGTGAGATTGTTTTTTTTTTTTTTTAAACATCCAATGTCACCAATTGTAATATAAGTCAGAAATATTGAATTTGTATTTATTTTTTGCTCTTTGAAATGGACAATCTCTAAAACAAGCCACCATGGGTGGAAGGAAAGAAAATCACTTGATTCCCCCATCAACACAGTCAGTGTTGATGGGAGAATGCCTCCTGAAGTGCAATTGTATTTTGCCGGTGGATGGGGGGGGGCCTTACCAGCCAGCAGAATACAATGATTACTGCTAGCACCTATAACTGCTGGCAGTAACCACATGTAGAAGAATTCAACAGCCTGGTTGAACCCAAGGCAATCAATGGATCAACTTTGTTACAGCCTGTCTACACAGGAAACAAAATTTGGCTAGTCCTTCCTGAATCGGCTGAATCTCGATTCAGCCAGATACAGTGTGTAATGAAGTCAACTTATTTGGTCTGTGAGTTCCTGTGTCCCCACAGGGGGTATGAGATGAGGCTGCACTCAGCAGGTAGCACATAAGGCTGCTTTCACACTGAGGCGCTTTGCATAAGGTGACCAGATTTTTAAAATGAAATCCGGGGACATTTTTTTTTTTTTTTTATTATTGGCAAATAGTAAACTATTTTATTAACAGATTTTCCTCAAATGAGATATGCAGTGTATGTGGTGTGTGTTTAAGGAATGATTGTATGATATACACGTTATTTCTGGAAATCATTTCATACCAGTCCAGACCAACTGTTTCACAAAAGGGAAAACCATACATTTTAAAGCACAGTTGAAGAGTGTATTATACTCACCAGTGCCCATTAATGCAGCCCGTTCAGTGCCAACCATTTTAGCCCGTTCAGTGCCAATCAGATCAACCTGCTCAGTGCCAATCAGTTCAGCCTGCTCGGTGCCCATCAGTTCAGCCTGCTCGGTGCCCATCAGTTCAGCCTGCTCAGTGCCCATCAGTTCAGCCTGCTCAGTGCCCATCAGCTCAGCCAGTTCAGCCTGCTCAGTGCCCATCAGCTCAGCCTGCTCAGTGCCCATCAGCTCAGCCTGCTCAGTGCCCATCAGCTCAGCCTGCTCAGTGCCCATCAGCTCAGCCTGCTCAGTGCCAATCAGTTCAGCCTGATCAGTGCCCATCAGCTCAGCCTGCTCAGTGCCCATCAGCCTTACCTAGAGGAGAGGAGTCGGATTATGTAGAGCAGGGATCTTCTGTTTACCCCGTGCGGCTGCTGTCCTCAGATGAAGTCACACCTCCTATGATAGACGTCACCAGTGTGCTGACTATCATAGGAGCTGGCTAAAGAGGCGGGACTTTGTCTGACAGCTGGGTAAGCGGGAGATCCCCACTCTGTATAATCCAGCGGTGCTTGCCCCTCAATGTCCGAGACAGACCAAACCCCAGCAGGACTTAACAGAGGATGGGGGGGCGCTGCTGCACTGGATATTTCACAGCCCAGGCAAATATGGAAATGGATGACCCAGACATCCATAACCTGCAAAAACGAATTTCAAGGAGATTGCAAAACTCTATTTAACACAACTAGAGGATGATCAAATAAAAAATTAAAGGAACACTCTAACCAACATGAGCACTTCAGTCATTTGAAATGGTCATAGTGGTAGGAGTCAGTATGGTCAGTGTTTCTGCTTGAAACAGGTAGGGAGGCTGAGAGAGAGAGAAAGGGGGGCTCAGATAGAGAGGGTGTTGGATGGAGAGAGAGGGTGAGGGTGATAGAGAGGGAAGGTGAGAGAGAGAGAGAGAGAGAGAAGGTGATATAGAGAGAGAGGGGGAAAGAGAGAGAGAGAGAGAGTTGAGAGGAGAGAGAAAGAGTGAGGTGAGAGAGAGGCGAGAGAGAGTGAGGTGAGAGAGAGGCGAGAGAGAGTGAGGTGAGAGAGTGAGGTGAGAGTGTGAGTGTGAGAGAGTGTGAGTGTGAGAGAGTGTGAGTGTGAGAGAGTGTGAGTGACTGTGAGAGTGTGAGAGAGTGTGAGTGACTGTGAGAGTGTGAGAGAGTGCGAGTGAGAGAGTGTGAGAGTGAGAGAGTGTGAGAGTGAGAGAGAGAGCGAGAGAGAGTGAGAGAGCGAAAGATAGTGAGGTGAGAGAGTGAGAGTGAGGAGTGAAAGTGAGGTGAGAGTGAGGTGAGAGTGAGAGAGTGAGAGAGAGAGAGAGCGACAGAGTGAGAGAGAGAGAGAGTGAGAGAGTGAGAGTGAGGTGAGAGAGTGAGAGTGAGGTGAGAGAGTGAGAGTGAGAGCGAGAGTGAGAGCGAGAGGGTGTGAGTGAGAGTGAGAGAGTGAGTGAGAGAGTGAGAGAGCGAGAGTGAGAGAGCGTGAGGTGAGAGAGAGTGGAGAGAGTGAGAGTGAGAGAGCGTGAGGTGAGAGAGAGTAGAGAGAGAAAGAGAGAGGTGAGAGAGAGGGTAAGAGAGGTGAGAGAGAGGGTGAGAGAGAGAGGGATGAGAGAGAGAGAAATGTGAGAGAAAGAGAGAGAGAGCGTGAGCAAGCATATGAGAAGAGCAGCATAGGACTGTGGGCAAGCTCCCTCACCTGTGGAGGACCTGTGCACCCCAAGCATGTACACTGTCCTCAGCTGTGCAGACTGTCCCCTCCAAGGGTGAGTAAAGCCTGGGACAGGAGCCTCTCGTGGCGGCTGGTGCTCAAATTATTTTGGGGGGGCACAAACTGAAAGATTCAGGAAAAATATCAATTGTGCCCATCAAATGCTGCCACCAGTGTGAACCCCCCCCCCCGCCTGGTCGCCGTCTGCCCAGCACTTACCTGTCCTAGTGGGGCAGTGGGTGAAGGTGAAGAGCAGGGTACTTCATACGTCTCCTCCCATCCTCATCTCTCATCCTTTCCTACTGATAGGCATCCAATAGCGGCGCCTGTCGTTTCTGCCAATCAGGTGACGTGTAACAGACCCAGCACCTGATTGGTGGAGAGGCAGTTTAGTGTTAGGAAAGCGAATATTCATTTGTTTTCCTAACACACCTGGGTGAACTGCGAGCACCAAGCATGGAGCTCACAGTTCACCTATTTTTGAAGCCTATTAGAGACTGTGGCTCTAATCAGGTGCTTCAAAAACACCCCTGCCGCTGTAATTCAGCTGCCCGGCATCCAAAAAGGGAGCCGGGCGCCTGCATGGGGGGTGACAGCGGGGGCCATGGATAGACTCATGCAATGCATAAATCTATCCATTGGTCATAGAGGGGGGTGGCCGGAGAGAGGGGGCAGATTCAATGCGCCCTTATGGACGCACCGTCACTGTTTCCTGGACCCTTAAGCAGTGCCTGGGTGCCCAAACGGTCAGTCCGCCCCTGGATATCTGTACACTGAGTGATATTGCCTTTATATAACACTGACATCTGTACATGGAGTGGCACTCCATATACAGATGTCAGTGTTATACATAGCAAATAGTAGTCACTAAGTGCTATTCACAATATATATAACACTGATCTCTGTACACAGAATGCTAGTATCTCTGACACTGATATCTGTCATATCTGTACACCAAGCCACACTCAGTGTACAGATATCAGTGTGCACTCTGTGTATATAGAAATAATCAGGGTAATTAGATATGTGGTAGGAAGGGCACTGAGAAGGAACACTCAGCCTGCTTGGCATACATTTAAGCAGTGTGACTGTGACATGATATACAGCTGCCCCTGAAATCACACACTGACCTGCTGCTGAGTCTGGCCAGTCCATGCTGCAGTTCACCGTCTCCAGCTGTCTAAGTTCAGTCCTCCACCTCAGGAATGCAGACAGAGGACGACACTGAGACTGTAACTCCCCCGGGAGAGAAGAGGCCAGAGTGCAGATGCCGCTGCTATCATCCCCATGGCTCCACGATCATTCACTCTTCAAAGCCAGAGAGAGACCTGTCCTTGCTTGTAACTGCAAAGAACCGCGGGAGCCGGAGAAGAGGAAAAGGTGGGTGGAGCCAGGGTAACACTGACACAGACAGCCTCGCTCTAGACCTGGCCTCACTCTGGAAGTCTCTGTGTGTGAGTGTGTGACGTCACTGGTTGTTAGACGCCAAGCGGGCGGCTCTCCTAGCAACCAGTGATCAGTGGGTGGCTGCTGCAACTGGTATGTTTCTTAGAACCGCGGCCCAAATGCAGAACACTGCCGCAGCTCGCTTGAGAACTTAGGATATCTGGTGACCACTCCTCGGAACTGCAAAGCGGGGACAAAACCGGGGACAAACTTCTTCCGGGGACAGTGTCCAGAAATCGGGGACTGTCCCCGGAAATCGGGGACGTCTGGTCACCCTAGCTTTGCAGGACCTATTGCGCTAAAAATAGAGCCTGCTATACGCTATATTGCTTCTCTGTGCTTCTGAACTTATCCCCTGACGTGCTCTATTGTCACCTTGTTATATTTTTGCGTGTGTTTTGTGTGTTTGAATTATTGCCCTTATCTGACTCCCTGCATTTTTAGCCCCCCCTCCCAAATAAAAAAAACCTTGGCCAGTGGCTCCATGAGTGTTCTGTTCTACCCACACATCCATCACACCAAGCTTTTACTTTTCATTAGGTGGCTTGTTTTTATTTTTGTGTTTTTTTTTTTTTTTTTCATTCATTTATAACGCCTTCCAAAACCTTTGGACTCCCAAAGCCAGTGTAAGCAATTGACATTACACTGATATTTTTGTGTTTTTTTTTTTTTTCATTCATTTATAACGCCTTCCAAAACTTTTTGGACTCCCAAAGCCAGGGTAAGCAATTGACATTACACTGATATATTTATATTTTTTTTAAAGGGAAGCTAAAAGCTAGTGCGTTGGCTCGTCATAAAATTCGGTATCAGATACATGATGTGTTTTATAATTCTTCAGATCAATTACTTGAGGGATAGGATTCAGTTTACTTGGTGTCTTCTGTGTAAAACATGGAAGGTTTTTTCTGAGAAGAGAAAAATAAATAGAAAATTAATATATATATATACTGTATCTATTTAAAAATAACATATAAAACATTGGGCCAGATTCACAGAGCCCTTACTCCTGTCTAACTGGTGTTAGACTGGTGTTAGGCGTTTTTTAGCTAGTCGAAAACCTCAAACCATGAATAGACGGCTGCACGCTTCAATTCGACTGGATTACGTGTTCGTACGCCTTCGGATCTACGCTGCAATAAAATTGCGGAAACTGGGTGGACTTCCCGTCGTTTTCTGCGTCGGGGTATGCAAATGAGCTTTTGCCGGCGATCCCCGAAATTACGATCTTCAATCGCAATCTCTTACGGCACCTTTAGTCATCTTTTATTTGCGTAACACTATACCAGCTTTTTGCTGCTCTAATATTAGACAGCCCATGTTAAGTATGGCCGTCGTTCCCACGTCGAATTTCTACATTTTCCGACGTCTTTTATTATTTTTTACGTAAGTCGTCCGGGAATAGGAATGTTCATAAACGACGCTACTCAAACAACGAATGACGTAACGACGTGATTTCGCGCAACGCACGGCGGGACATTTCTGAACGGAGCATGCGCAGTTCGATTGCCGCGGGGACGCGCTTAATTTAAATGCTTCACGCCCCCTAATCGCGTATTTCGATTACGCGGCGAGAAATAGACTACGCCGCCGTAGCGTACGGGCAAAAATCTACCAGGATTCGGTGTAGAGCCTGGTAAAATACGGCAGCGTAGAGTATTTCGATTACGCAGCGCAATATTAAGTGTATGTGAATCTGGCCCATTGTCTTTAACACAATTTTATTTTACTTAAATCTTTTTGAACCCAAGCCATTTAAATATTGTCAGTATAACCTATTCCCAAAGTGACTCTGTCATGCTGTAAAGAAACACTGTATGGAAATGAAATCTTTTCATATGTTCCTGCCTCGCTTCTTATTTTGCCATCTTTGACTTTGCGAGGCTGTTGACTTAAGATGATATTAAGTTATTATTATTTTAATTTATTTATTTCTTTATTGCTTAATGAGCTGCTGATATCATAACTTGCAGAACTTGATTTTTTTTATCATTTTTTTCCCTTTGAGCTATCTCCTACTTCTGTATCGCTGCTCCAGGTATGTGGGTTCCCTCTGTGCCTGCCGGGACATATGGCTTCCCCCTGGAGTCTCCACTACATGCATTCTCCTGTTTAGAGCTGCATCATTATGTGCAACTATTCCCAGCACCTCACCGTCCTCACGCACAGGAAGACAGAGAAGGACACAGAGCCAAAGCCATGCCTCTCCTCCAGTACCACAGCAGGGATTGACAGCAGCCTCAGATCAGCGTTGCTTTGTGTCCCTCTTGGGGTTGGCTGCATGCAAGGCTGTAATTCTAAATGGGAGCTTGCACATAGTGGACACTTTAGCTCAGAGGAGAAAAAATATACAAACAGCAGGAGCATTTAAGGTCTACTATTAGCAGAGATAATTTAGCAAAAATAAATGTTTAAAGTTAACATAATTCTAATATTTTTCAGCATCCAGAACACTTTCAGATGTGTCAGATGCCCAGGGCCATTTGAAGGAATCTGAGGGCCCCAAGCAAGGGAGGGGATGTTGCTGAGTTTCAAGTTGAGAAGCGGGGGGGGGGGGGGGCGGGGGATAGGTGGTTGGCAAGTTGATAATTGTAAAAAATTATTCTGCTATAAACCAGATAAGCGGGGGGGGCTGCTGCTGCCGAACGCCGGCTAGTACTTCTTCTGACTGCCTCCCCGGCTCCCCCCTATGTTCTTTTTACCCCCCTTACCGCATACCGCGCTGCAGAAGATTTAGTTTGCTGTTCCCACCCGGACTGAAGGGAAGTGAGCACTGAGTGTGTGCACTTCCTGTCGGTCCGGCCGGGAACAGGAAACTGAATCTCCTGTACCACACGGTTACGGTATCCGGCTGGACTGCAGGAGGAATTAGGAAAGGATCCCGGCCATGCTACAGGCTGCAGCCTTTATAGGTAGCGCGGCAGGGGGCCCCAGGCCAGCTCGGGGCTTGTTTTGCCTGTCCTGTTGCGACGGGCCTGCAGATGCCTATTCTCCTGCTGCGCTCTATGCGTCTGATGGTAAGATTAGTTACGGATTTTCAAGAAACCTTTTCATCACCTACAATCGATATATTGTTTTTGGAGACAAACCTGGCTTTTTAGTGGTAGTGATCTCCAAGAATTACTTAAATTTGTATGTAATTTAAAAGGAAAAAACGTGTAAAACATGAATATATATATATATATATATATATATATATATATACATATATATGTGTGTGTATATATATATATGCAAAAATGTAAATGAGAAATTTGTAGCACCGTGTTTATAAATCATATAAACATATCTAAAACATGTAAATAATATAAACTAAATCACCACGTGAAAAAGTGTCAACAAATTATTAAACATGAGAATAAAAGGAAAATATAGAAAATATATATACTACAAATTATATATTATCTCTAAACGAGTGTTCATAAATGGTCATCCTAAACCCACACCTAAAGTGTGGAAAGAATCAAAAAAATCAAGTCCATAAATTGTAGAATTATTCCAAGGGCTTCAAACTTAAACAAACATGCAATCTTCTTCAAAAAAACTTGATATAATGCTTCCACCACACCAATTGTGTTTATGTGACTCCGCCCCCTTAAGGATGTGCACTCACCACAAGAATGTGCCTTACATTGACATGCTTGACATTAAAGCTTAGAAAAAAACTCTCCAAGGTCTCCTAGGCAATTCCAACAGTGTTCAGTAAACCAGTGTTCTCCACATGTAAGAATAAATAAGTGCTTGCAATAGTGAAGTACTGTAAAACGGAAAATTGTATCATACTTACCAGTAATTTTCCATTACTGGTGCCTATCCATGGCAGCATACCTGTGATAGAGCTCCGCCTCAACTCCTCCTTCAGGACTAGTGAATAGCATAAATTAAAGGCATAGTCCCTCCCCCAACATTCTCCGTAATATAGAATACCGAGGGTGGGAGCGTATGCTGCCATGGATAGGCACCAGGAAAGGAAAATTACTGGTAAGTATGATACAATTTTCAGCTTTACTGGTGCCTCCGTGGCAGCATACCTGTGATAAATAACTAGCTGACATGGGTGGGATAATGCATAACAATAAATGTTTAATTAGAAGAGGACATAGCAGCCTGAACTGCCCTTCTTTTGAACTTGACAGTCGTGAGAGCTCCTGGACCAATATGGTAGTGTCTGAGGAACGTATGGTGAGAAGACCAGGTGGCGGCCCTGCACACCTTCTTCAATAAAACATTAGCCCATGCTGCCCAGGAAGCTGAGACTGCCCTTGTAGAATGAGGATGGAGGATATTCTTCACCCTGTAGGCCTTCTGGATTAACTTTACAACCCAAGATGCCAGAGTTCTGATGGAAGCTTATTTGCCCCTGTATTTACTGAACGGTACAATGAAAAGTCTCTCAGAGTTTCTGAAAGGGTTGTGGCTTCTAGGTAAGCCCTGAGCACTCTGGATACATCCAGCTCACGACAAGACTCTGAACCTATGTCTGCAAACACTGTAAGTGCCCAGGGTTCCAACAGGTCACTTGGAGTAGCGACCTTAGGTGTGAACCCTCGAAGGGGCAAAGTTCCACCCTGTCAGGGAAGAAGGAGATGTGGCCGTCACCTATCCCTAAGGAGTGAAGTTCCGAGTACCTTCTGCCAGATGTAATGGCAAGCAGAAAAGCCGTCTTTAGTGTCAGGTTCCATATTGCTACTTGTTCCACTGGAGCAAAGGGATGGTGAGATAGAACTTCAAGGACCAGGGACAGATCCCACTTAGGAAATGATCGTCTGACAGGTGGATGAATCTGCAATACTCCTCTGAGGAAAGTGACTACCAAAGGATCCTCCGCCCATCTCTTATTTGTTGAGGCAGAGATTGCTGCTACCTGCACTTTGAGGGAGCTCAGACCAAGCCCCAGATCAAGTCCTGTCTGAAGGAAACTTAGAATATTGGACGTAGAGGGTAGGATTGGATCAAATCAATTTCCGGTAGCAAATGACAAGAACTTGTCCCAGATTTTTGAATATATAGCATTATTTGCAGGCTTTCTGACTTTTAGGAGGGTTGTTATGACTCCTGGGGAACACCCTAGGGACTCGAACCTTCGCCTCTCAACCTCCAGATTCGAAGGTTCAACTTCTGAGGGTTTGGATGAACTAGACTGCCCTGCGACAGAAGTTGAGGGAAAGGAGGGATCCTGTATGGAGTGCTCACACTGAGGCGCATGTCTAGAGGAAACCAGGGTCTCTTCCGCCAATACGGAAGTACTGCCACCACCTGGACTCACTCCCTGAAGAGCCTCAGGAGGAATTTGAATATTAATGGCCTGTGAGGAAAGGCATATGCTGTAGTGAACCTCCAGGGGCATAACAGGGCATCCACTGCCTCGGCTTGTGGATGCGGCATCTGAGAGAAGAATCTGTCCAGCTTGGCATTCTTCAGGGAGACGAACCTGAGGGGGATCCCATATGCTGGCAATCTGATGGAAGACGAGGGGGTGGAGAGCCCATTTGTTGTTGTCCAGGAAGTTTCTGGACAACGTGTCTGCTTCCGTGTTCAACCTGCCCAGCAGATACATTGCTCTGGGGTCCAAGAGGTTCTTCTCTGCCCAGAGCATGATCAGCGCCACCTCCTTGGGAAACGACCTGCCGCGAGTGCCTCCTTGCTTCTGCAGATAAGCGACAGCTGCCATGTTGTCTAGGCGTAGAAGTATTCTCTGGCCTCTGATTTGGGATGCCAAAGAAGTTAATGCTAAGAAGGCTGCCCTCATCTCCAAGATGTTCGATACCACTCCCTGGGTAGAACATGACCATCTACCCTGTATTCTGGTTTCCCCGCAATGGGCTCCCCAGCCCTGTCCGCTTGCATCGGACATAATTGTGATCCAAGGATGGGGGCCCAGGTGACGAGGTTTGGAGAGGTTTTCTGGAACTGTCCACCAGTGAAGACTCCTGTGCATTACTCCCATCAGCAGAATCGTCTGAGATAGTCGTTGTTTCTTCCACTGCGCCAAGAAACCTGTCTGGAACTACCTCAAGTGCCAATGGGCCCATGGAACCATGGGTATACAAAAAGACATTGTGCAAATGAGACTCAGGCATTGTGAAGCCGTCAGATGCAGGCTCCGGATGACCTTGATCTTTCTCTGGGTGACAATCCTTGCCTTTGGCGGTGGTAATGACACTGTCCCCTCCTGAGTGTTGAACATTGCACCCAGGTAGATCATCTGCTGAGTGGGTGATAGTTGACTCTTTTCGGAAATTATTAGCCACCCTAGCTCTTTTAGGGACTGTAGAAGAATTTCCCGGTGACATACCAACTGATCCGGATTGCTTGCTAGGAGGAGGATGTCGTCCAAGTAGTGGAATATCCTCAAGCCCCTCTCCCGCAGGGGAACCAGGGCGGATATTAGTGTCTTGGTGAACACCATGGGAGAGGTGCACAGACCGAAAGGCAGGGCTTGAAACTGTAGGTGGGTCTATCCCACTGAAAATCTCAGATATTTTTGAAATGCAGGTAGAATTAGAACGTGTAGGTACGCATCCTGCAGATCGACTGAAATCATCCAATCTGATGGCTGGACCGCCTGAATAATCCTCTGCAGGGACTCCATTTTGAAGCTTTTGGGGCGGATATACCGGCTGAGCCTGTGAAGGACCTGTCCTATTTGGGACCAGAAACAGAGTAGAAGCCTGCAAAGCGCTCTGCCAAGGGAACCAGAACAGCTGCCCCCTGAGGCTGGAGTGACGTTAGGAAGTTTTACAGAGCTTGAGCCTTCGGCGGAGAGGATGGAATCTCTGTTCCTTTGAAAGAATTCCGAGGTGGGGGAAGAGAGAAATTTCAAAGGTGCCCCCATTGAATTGTTGACAGAACCCAGGGGTCCTGGCAACATGTGGCCCAGACTGGGATGAAGAACTTTAGCCTGGCTCCCACCGGGAGTGCCTGGGCTACTCTGGTGTCAAAAAGACTGCTTCTGCTCCTGCGGAGCCGGAAAGGTCTTTCATCTTCCTGTTAAAAAAAGAATGTCTGAGTACCCTTTCAAGGTCTTTTGTTGTCTCTGGGCTGTCTTGACTGCCTAAAATCTCTTGGATTTGTCTGGTGGAACCTAGAGGAATCGCCTCTGAATCTTCGCATCCATCTGTCCTGGGGAAGCATACTGGACTTCCCTCCTGACAGCCTGGAGATAGCTTTATCCGTTTTGTCTCCAAATAGTGCTTTCCCATCAAATGGGATTTTGCACCGATTTTGTCTGGAGGACAAGTCAGCCATCCAATCTTTCAGCCAGAAGGCCCTCTTCACCATTACTGAATGCAACATGGATTTTGCAGAGCACCTGATCGTGTCAATAGCCGCTAACCTGAGAAAGTCTGTAGACAATCTAAGCTCTTCCAAGGCTTTAATTATATCCTCCTTGGGGACATCCTGAGGCAAAGCCGTCTCAATATTATCTGTCCAAAATCTTATGGCATTTAATATCGATGTGAGTGCGATAGCTTGCTTATACGCTGTTCCCAAAATAGCTCCTCTTCAGCTCCAGGTCGGTTCGCCTGTCTAGAGGGTCTTTGAAGGAAGCGGAATCCTCCATTGGTAAAGTGCTTCTTTTTTCTTTTGCGTGTCGCACCACTGGCGGCGCGTCTACCACTGGCATGGAGTTTAGTGACTGCCTTCCCGGCTCTTTTAAGGGTATAGTTTATTGAACCGGCCCCATGAAAGTTTATCAGTTTTTGACCATTCATTCTGAATAACCTGACTAATCTCCCCATGAACGAAAAGAGAACCTGCTTCCTTTTGAGGAATAGGAAGTAACTCGTAGACTCTTGGGGAGGCTCTTCTGCGTCTTTTCAGGTGATTGCAGTTTTGACTGCCTGGATGAACGGCTTTACCAAGGAGAGACTGAAGCCAGAATGTTCTGACTCCTCTGAAAAGTCCTCTGAAGAATCTTCAGGTGAATCTCTAGCTGGTCAGCCTGACAGTGGCAGAGGTGTACTGACTGCTGAAGGACCAGGGAGATTAGGTTCTGTATCCTGAACCTGGGACATCTGCTGAACCGGTTGAGTGGGGACCAAAGTCACAAGCTCAGAGAAGGAGTCCTTTGTTCACTTGAGCAGATGTACAGCGTGCAAATTTTCTAGCTCACGGCTGGACGCATAGTCCACAAAACAGTCCTTACAGACAACTCTGTCTGGTAGTGGTGTGGCCCCACCTGTCCAACATTTTTTCTTTGTATAGGTCCTAGGAGAGGGGGAAGGATCTTGTCCTCTGGATCTTGACCTCTCTGATCTATGACGTGAAGAATGGGACCTGGGACCGGTGGCGTGAAGAATGAGACCAGCGGTCTGAGCTGTCATCATCACGGTGTCTTGAAGATTTTCTGGACCTCTTGGAGTGGGCAGGGCCACGATGTAAGGAACTCACATTAGACCAGTGAGCACACTTTTTTTTTTATACTCACATTTAGTTGGTCACATACCTAATAGGAGAGCGAGGATCTGTGCAGTATACGACTGATTGTTGTCCTGTGGACAGAGTCTCCCACCTCAGCTGTAGATCTCTGCAGTTCATCCAGAGTGATCATGGGCCTCTTGGCTGCATCTCTGATCAGTCTTCTCCTTGTATGAGAGTTTAGAGGGACTGTCAGGTCTTTGTAGATTTGCAGTGGTCTGATACCCCTTCCATTTCAATATTATCGCTTGCACAGTGCTCCTTGGGATGTTTAAAGCTTGGGAAATCTTTTTGTATCCAAATCCGGCTTTAAACTTCTCCACAACAGTATCTCGGACCTGCCTGGTGTGTTCCTTGTTCTTCATGATGCTCTCTGCGCTTTAAATGGACCTCTGAGACTATCACAGTGCAGGTGCATTTATACGGAGACTTGATTACACAGGTGGATTCTATTTATCATCATTAGTCATTTAGGTCAACATTGGATCATTCAGAGATCCTCACTGAACTTCTGGAGAGAGTTTTCTGCACTGAAAATAAATGGGCTGAATAATTTTGCTTGCCCAATTTTTCCGTTTTTTATTTGTTAAAAAAGTTTGAAATATCCAATAAATATCCAATAAATTTCGTTCATGATTGTGTACCACTTGTTGTGGATTCTTCACAAAAATTACAGTTTTATATCTTTATGCTTGAAGCCTAAAATGTGGCAAAAGGTTGCAAAGTTCAAGGGGGCCGAATACTTTTGCAAGGCACTGTATATGTCTATAACAGTGTTGACAATGCAATGTCTGCACATGTGGTCTTGTACGTGGAAGTGATCCATTAGATGTTCACTAATATTGTGGTTTATGTATTACCGTATGTCTTATTTAAATTATGAATTGGAAAAAATTATAAAAAATAAATAATGTGCAAGTAAAATCACAAACAATCCCACTCAGATTACAATCAGTGAAGATTGTAAATAAAGTCCAAAAGGAAGGAATCCTAGTGTAAAGATAAATAGATGCATTCAAATATGCACTTTGCAATGAGGAACACGCCACCCAAGAAGATCTCAAGACTTCTTACCAGAAAAATAAGAGCCCCATTTTTCTGAGTGGTCACATGAGCTGAACTAATATGTGGACCCACGAGATTGCCACAAAGATCTCTCCAACTCCTCTTAGTTTGCCACCAATCAAGTGTCACATACAAGAAGAAATATACAGGGAAGCACTCCCAAACTCAACACTCACAGTCTAGAACAGATAGCGTTTTAAACCTGCAAAATATCAAACAAGAAAGTCCTAGTCCACCGACTGATGTGTGTGATCATGTCAGCATGTCTAGCTCCACCCTATGCATTTTGTTAATATGTGACAGACATCAGGGGCATAGAGGAGAAACATCCATGACCCACTTAGGCTAGGTTCACACATGTGAATTCACCATCTGTTTTCACTGCAAATTTCCAAAGCAGCCGTTCAGCGGGATAGCTGCAATTTCCATATATGGTTCAGATGCAAATTTTTAGAGGTGACGACCACCGGTGTCTTTAACAATATCTGGTTGTTAACCACTTAAGGAACTTGGCTGTTTTTCAGATTTGGCGTTTACAAGACTAAAACAGTCTTTTTTGCTAGAAAATTACTTAAAACCCCCAAACATTATATATATTTTTTTCTAACACCATAGAGAATAAAATGGTGGTCATTGCAATACTTTTTGTCACACCGTATTTGCGCAGCGGTCTTACAAGCGCAATTTTTTTGAAAAAAAATCACTTTTTTTAAATAAAAAATAAGACAACAGTAAAGTTAGCCCAATTGTTTTATATATTATGAAAGATAATGTTACGCTGAGTAAAATGATACCCAACATGTCACGCTTCAAAATTGCGCTCGCTTGTGGAATGGCGTCAAACTTTTACCCTTAAAAATCTCCATAGGCGACGTTTAAAAAATAATTATTGCTCTCGCTTTAAAGCTCGCGGTCATACCTCACTTATGTGGTCTGAACGCCGTTTTCATATGCAGGTGCTATTCACGTATGCGTTTTCCCTTCTGCGCGCAAGCTCGTCGGGACGGGGCGCTTAAATATTTATTTTATAAAAATTTTCACTGAAAAAAAAAGGATCACTTTTATTCCTATTACAAGGAATGTGAATATCCCTTGTAATAAAAAAAAGCATGACAGGTCTTCTTAAATATGAGATCTGGGGTCAAAAAGACGGAAAGATCAGACACTTTTGACACATTTTTGGGACCATTGACAATTTTACAGCGATCAGTGCTATAAAAATGTACCGATTACTGTGTAAATGTCATTGGCATGGAAGGGGTTAACACTAGAGGGCAATCAAGGGGTTAACTGTGTTCCCTCATGTGTGTTCTAAGTGTAGGGGGGTGGGACTGACTGGAATAGATGGCAGATCGTTGTTCCTAGCTAGTAGGAACACATGATCTGTCTCTCCTCACAGAACAGGAATTTGTGTGTTTACACACACACGTCCCTTTTCCGGGCTCTCGTGCCCGTGAGATCGCGACTGACCACCCCTAAATATAAAAGATGCATTATTGGGTAGAAGAGGACCTAATTTATTATTTCTCAACACCAACATTTAAAAAAAAATGTTCTTTATTGCATAATACTGTGTTGAGTAAAAAGTGAGCATGGACCAATTCTATGTATCCGACTTGGTCAGTTTTTTGTTATTTTTACTCAGTCATGTGTCTCTGTCCAGTATATGTGCAAAAGTTGGGTGTTGGATGTTTATGTTTGTGTTAACCCTTTTATAAAGTGTTTTCCTTTCTAAATAAATGTTATTTGATTAAATTGGGAGTGCACCCGTGTAGATTTTCTTTTTGTATCTGACACTTAATTGGTGGCAAACTGAAACAAGTTGTATTGATCTTTGCATCAGTCCGGAGGGGCCACATTTCAGTTCAGCTCATGTGACCAATCAGACAACAAGGGTCATATTTTTTTTTTTGTAAGAAGCCTTGTGATCCACTTGGGTGGTGTGTTCCTCATTGCAAAGTGTGTTTTCGGATGTACTGTATGGGCCAGATTCACAAAGAGTTACGTCGGCGTATCAGTAGATACGCCGACGTAACTCCGAATCTAAGCCTGTCGTATGTTTAAGTGTATGCTCAAACTGAGATACACTTAAACATGCCTAAGATACGACGGCCTGCGCCGTCGTATCTTAGGGTGCGATATTTACGCTGGCCGCTAGGTGGCGCTTCCATTGAATTCGGCATAGAATATGCAAATGAGTCGTTACGCCGATTCACGAACGTACGCTTGCCCATCGCAGTAAAGCTACGCCGTTTCCGTAAGAGATATGCGGCGTAAAGATAAACATGCCCCCTAGGTGGCGTACTCAATGTAAAGTATGGCCCTCGTTCCCGCGTCTCAATTTGAAAATGTTATGTTGTTTGCGTAACTCGTCCGTGAATGGGGCTGGACGCCATTTACGTTCACATCGAAACCAATGACGTCCTTGCGACGTCATTTGGAGCAATGCAGCCTGGGATATTTTCCGGACGGCGCGGGAATGCGGGAATTTAAATGCTCCACGCCCCCTACCTGGCTAATTTGAATTAGGCGGGCTTGCGCCGGGTAATTTACACTACGCCGCCGCAACTTTACAGGCAAGTGCTTTGTGAATAAAGCACTTGCCTGATAAACTTGTGGCGGCGTAACGTAAATCAAATATGTTACGCCCGCCAAAAAATACGACCATCTACGTGAATCTGGCCCTATCTATTTATCTTTACACCAGGAATCATTGGCATTGGACTTTATTCACAATTTTTTAATCTTCACTGACTGTAATTTGTGTGTAATTGTTCACACTTTTTTTTGCACATTATTGATATATGCGCTTAATTTGCATTCACTCAATCTTAATTATTTATCTGATTAGTGCAGAACTTATTTGATATCGAAACATGTGACCAAAAAAATGTGGAGAGGTGTGTGCTTACAAGACAATTCGCAAGGCTAAAAGTTCAAAAAGTTCTAATGAGAAGGGCTCTCTGATTCCTCTTATACCAAATTGTAATGCAACTGTAATGTCTGCCTTTATTTTGTTAAAGGGACACTAAAGTCAGGATTTTTTTTTTTTTTTTAAATAACAAACATGTTATACTTACCTCCACTGTGCAGTTCGTTTTGCACAGAGTGTCCCGGAAAGCTGTCTTCTGGGGTCCCTCAGCGGCTGTCTGGGCTCCTCCTCGCAAAAGCTTTCCATCTTCATGCGAGGGAGCTCGCACGATGGAAAGCTTTTGCGAGCGCGCTCCCGTGATACAGCGGCAGCCAATGGCTGCGCTGCTATCAATCCGCCCAGCCTAGCCAATCAACGGCCAGGCTGGGAACCGAAGAGGATGACGTGGACGCGCCCGGGAGTTTCGAACGGTCAGGTAAGTAAAACGGGGACTCGGGGGGGGGGCGGTGCTGTGAGATGTTTTTTTACCTTAATGCATAGGATGCATTAAGGTAAAAAAACGTTTACCTTTACAACCCCTTTAAGCGCTGCGCAAACTGTTGGTGCTATATAAATCCTGTATAATGATAATAATAATAATAAAAAACAAAATTATTCTATACAGTGGAACCTTGGATTACAAGCATAATACGTTCAAGGAGAATGCTTGTAATCCAAAGCACTCACATATCAAAGCGAGTTTCCCCATAGAAGTCAATTATTATTCTATTATTATTATACTGGATTTATATAGCGAAAATTAAAGGAATCACAAAGAGAGTCAAAATAAATGTCGCAGCAGCGCTTAAATTCTCGCAATAAAGTGAGAAAATGCGAGAATTTAAGCGCTGCTGCAACATTTATTTGGACTCTCTTTGTGATTCCTTTAATTTTCGCTTGTTTATACATACCATTCCCATTTTTAGCGGCTGCTAATGTACATCTTTGTAATTCTTTAACCATTATTACATAAGATATTATAATTATAAATTGTTCCTATACCACTTGATACCTATTTCCAGTCATCCTTAGCGCTGGGTGGTGCTTATAAGGGAGGGCCAACTATAGCATCGTGGTTTCATGGATTTATATAGCGCCAACAGTTTGCGCATCGCTTTACATCAGGGTTAGAAACAAAGATAATTCTTTCCACATTTACTTCTATTGCATGCAATATCGCATGTGGTCAGAGGTGGGGGATGCCGGAGAGACTCGGAATACTCTGATACACTCGGAAACCCCGAGAAAGGCTCGGAAACACTCAGGAATTGAGTATTTCCGAGTGTTTCGGAGTATTTCTGAACAGCTCTGAGCGTCACCTGTCTCCCCTTTCTTTGAGCAGAAGGGAGTTAGGCTACATGCACTGTTTCACCTGTATAAGTACAATTCTGTTTTTTTTTGGCCACCCAGGAGGCACATGTGCAATGTCCAGTCCCACTGCCAACAGCCTGTTAAAATCTATAACAGGATTAGCAATGGCTGTACAAAGCAGTACTTGCGTTTAGGGCTTTAGTTGTTTAGGGTCATAGCTAAAGAACGCAGAATTCTTAAGTTCCAGGCACACATCATACATCTAACAATATCTGTATATATATATATATATATATATATATATACACATATATATGGATAGATAATTGTAAGCTTTTTATTTCGCAATTTCTAATGTCATAGTCCTGTAGTAATCTCTAGATAGAAGCTGCAAAATAAACAGATTTTACCCTTAGAAGTGGAAACACAACCACAAACCTTGTGAGCAGAGAGGGAGGGTGGGGCTGAGCCAGGCTGTGTGTCTGAATAGCTACAAACAGTCTAGCTTGGGATTGAGCCCACACGAGTGGCCCATAGGAAGCGGCCTCCTATGAGGGTAATCAGTGTGGGGGGGGGGCAGGAGCGCTGACGGGGGACCCCAGAAGAAGAAGTGGTACCTGAGGACCCCCTTATTATTAAAAGGGCTTTCAGATTCTGAGAAGCCCCCCACCTGGCCAGGGTTGTGGGGATGAGGCACTTGTCCAACATGTGGACAATGTGCTTTGCCAGGAGGGACCCCCCATAATGAGGGCATGTGTTCTGGTATGGTTCAGAAGGAGGGTGCACACTCATCCCCCCTTTCCTGGTCAGCTAGACTGCATACACAGAGGGGGGCCTCACATTTATTTTTTGCTTTTTTTTGCATGAGTCCAGTACATATTTTGGGAATTCTTTTCATTCTTGGTGAAGAAAGCGCTACAGCAAAAATTTCACTTACAAAGAAAAACAAATATACAGTTTCAATTTCCAGCAAATGACATTCATTGCCAGTTTCTTAAAAAAAAAACAGCACACCAATGGTCTCCCAAAATACATAGCAGGCCATTGGAGGATCTGTGTGCCAACAATTCTAAATAGTTTTTTACCTATGTATACGTCAGTTTTTGAACATCAGAAATAAAAATATAATGAGGTACACCAAATTTTACTGAAAAACTGTAACTATGCTTTAAGTATGAACACTTTAAAAAAACAAAACAAAAAAACATTACCACTCACAGTAGTTGCTACAACCTAAATGTGCACACTTGGAAAATAAGGGAGCAAAATCAAATGTTATCGTGTTGCATTGTTTAAATAGTATAATTTCTGTAAATAAAGTATTTTGTTTTTTACCTTCCAATGATGAAAGTCCCAATCAGAGCAGCAAACACCAAAGCAAGCAGGACTGATAGTATAGAAGTAATAACAATCATACACCCACTACGTCCTCCTGGCCAAGTATCAATTCCTGCTGGATCCTTTCCTACTAAAATAAATAATGAAGGATTTACTAAACAGCCCTGGTTGGTTTACTTTCTTCAATAGGGTCAGCTAGCTAAAAATATTTTCCCCAGAAATCTTCTAAAATAACAGATGGGTATTCACATCTGTATGCTTTCCCCAAAAAGTTTCCAAGAGTTCTTAGCTTAACAAATACATATTGTAAATATAGATGGTGGTGTCAACAATATGGCCACATTTTCACTAACTCATAGAAAAGTTATCAGTTTCAGTTATTTTTGTCTTGTCCATTGCTAATCAATTACTTGTCAAAATTATGTTGTTTGGCTCAGAACCAACTTTTTATATATTGCAGACATGTGGTCACACATGTCAAAAGCTACCAGAAGCTGACGGGATTTTACATGTGCGGCTGCCGCCATCTTGGATGAAGAAGCTATGCATGCGTAATAACACATCTCCCAGGGTGGTGGGCAAGGCAGCCTCCATGGGGGTCCATATTTAAATGACTGACTGGAGCTATTGCTCACACATGGTAATTATGTCTTTTATGTTTTTGGAAGTGATGGATTTATTAGTACTATTATTATTGGATTGCTTTCTAATTTATTGTGTTTTTTTGATTGTTTAGATTCTGCTTTTACCTCATTTGTGATTTTCGGATCTGTAAGTGGGGTATGTGATTTTTGGATATATTATTTCCCATCATTGCCCTGTTTTTATGGGGTATACAGGAGTCTAGGATCTCTATACTTTTTCATTTATTTTCAATTTTTGATGTTGCTCTTCTCCCAGCAGCATAGTGTGCCAACGTGTTAGAAAAAACAGACTCACTAAGTTGGAAAAAGGCTCACCCTCCTCTTAAAAATGTCTTGTAAACTCATTCAGGTATAGCTAATCATCTTCCCAATAGTACACAGAGCTATTTGACTATCAACTGTGAACAGATGTGGTCATTTTGATTAGCTCAGCATGAAGGCAATGGCAATGTTAAAAGATCTCTGGGATAAAAGTTGTGGACAGGCACAAGTCAGGAGATGACTACAAAAACAATCCAAAGGCTTTATCAATGCCTAGAAGCTCAGTGAACTGTATTATTAAGAAGTGGAAGGTATTTGGTACAACACAGACCCTCCCTGGATCAGAGCATCACTCCAGACTGGATGAAAGAGCCAGGAGGAAACTAGCCAGAGAGGCTACCAAGAGGCATACAGCAACTCTGAAGTAGTGGCAGGAATTTATGACAAAGTGGTCATTGTGTGCATGTGACAAGAATATCACAAATTCTCCACAAATGTGGCTTGTATGGGAGGGTTGCAAGAAAAGAGTCACTCCTCAAGAAAGGCCACATGCAGTCACAAGCTTTGCCGAAACTCACCTTGAGGATTCTGAGCTTTCAATTAAACAATGGTCCCTTATATCTGAACTAGTTGTATCTTTTATTGGTAATAATTAGGGCTGTTACTGATCAAAATTTTTGTGTTCGATTAATCGTTTTGTTTTTTAATCGATTAATCGACTAATTTCGATTAATTATAACGCACATACAGATCCAACTACTTTTAGCTGATCTCCTTGCAGGCCGATTCCCAGTGCAGCTACCAACCACTGAAAAAACGGATAGCAGGATACAAGAAACACACAAAGGCAGCGCTTGATGGGAATAGCATTAAAACTTTTATAGTCTTCAAGTAGGTAACCAAATAAATATTGCACTGGAGATAAAATCGATGTAGCTACATAAACTGTAAAAATGGTGCGAGTAATACCAAACGGTATCAAAAGCAGTCATAAAAACATGTAGCTAAGTATGATACTGGTATAAAAATGTGTACAATGATACCACTGCTGAATCCAGATGAGGAGAGGTTAACATCAGTCCGTCGGCATGTAAATGTCCCATGAAGGGAACCATGACAACTCCCAGTCGGATGGTTGTAGAATCCCAGGTTGATAGAGGGAAGTGTAACAGCCCTTGTGTGTGTGCAGATAGTAAGGTCCCGCCGGCATGCAGATATGAAGGCACAGCAAAGGAGCCCTTCAGATGGACACGGCAAGCCCTGCCGGTGTCCGTGATGTTACCAGATCTCTGAGGGAACTCCCTGAAGGCCCAGAAGCTGGCGGAGAGTTGAGTACCAATCAAAAGAATTTTAATCGATCAAAAAGATTTTGATCGATCAAAAAAATTAAAGATTAATCGATTAATTAAAAGTTAATTTGCACAGCCCTAGTAATAATACACAATTCAAACAAGGTGTGCATGCTTACGCATTAAAAAAATCTAGGGACGACGGCTAAAGTATGTTAGAACTTTATTGAATTGATCTTTTAAGTGTGTATGTTTCACTTTTAAGGAGGGGTGCAATCAAAGGATTCCTCTCAGCTGAATGTCTCTATCGACATTGCAGCAGGTAAATACTAAAAGGAGTGTATCAAGGAGGCTTCAAAGTGTCCCTCCCTATTCAAAGACTCCTAAAAATAGTTTCCTATTACTCGTATCCATTCTGGACCCAAAAACTGCCCTATGCTGCAAAGTACTAATCAATCTTGCTCTTGCTCTAATGCCCTGTACACACGATCGGTTTGTCTGATGAAAACAGACCGATGGACCGTTTACATCGAACAAACCGATCCTGTGTGGCCCCGTCGTTTTTTAAACATCGATGAAAAAAAAAATAGAACATTTTTTAAAATTTTCTTACGGTTAAAAAAAAACGATAGAAAAAAACGATTGTCTGTGGGGAAATCCATCAGTCAAAAATCCATGCATGCTCAGAATCAAGTCGACGCATGCTCGGAAGCATTGAATTTAATTTTTCTCAGCACGTTGTAGTGTTTTAGGTCACCTTGTTGGACACGATCGGATTTTTAACCGATGGTGTGTAGGCAAGACTGATGAAAGCCAGCTTCATCGGATATCTGATGAAAAAAATCCATCGATCCGTTTTCATCAGACGAACCGATCGTGTGTACAGGGCATAAGACATATAGGGATTCAAACAAGCTGATCAAAACCCCTTCCACCAAATTATAACCCTGTGTAAAAGTGATTGTGCACCCAAAACCTAATCCTAAAAGCAAAATACCCTACATGTTTCACCCAAAAAATAAAGCTTCATCCGGGGTGCATAAAATAAATCATAAGTGCTTAAAGAATAAAGTGCTATAACCACCACATGGCAGACAAATGGCTCAATGAAAATCAATGGAATGACTTGAATTACTGCAGTCCACGAATTGTCACCAATAAATGAAACTGAGCTTCAGCAGTTCTAAAAAAAGAGTGGGAAAATATTGCAAGTCTAGATGTGCAAAGTTAGTAGAGACATCTCCCAACAGACTAAAGGCTGTAATTAAAGCAAAAGGTGGTTCAGCAAAATACTGACACAAGGGGGTGATCCTTTTTCCAACTCAGTGATTCTGTTATTTATTTTCTATTACTTTTTCTGCAATGTTGGTGTTATATCTTTCACTTGGATGTTATAAGTTGCACTGAGCTGGGTAAAACAAAAAATGTGTCTGTCTTCATTTCAGGATGCAAAGCAACAAAATGTGATTATTGCTGTGTGCACCCATCAGTCCTTCCTGGTGATCCTGGACTGCCGTTCGAAAAAATTGTCTAGTTTCTAAAGCGTAATTCCACATGTTTACATGACTGAGCAATTGTGGTCACTTTATAATTTTTTTCCTAAAAAGAACACATTTTTACTTTTCATTTTAATAAAATATAGATTACATTTTTAATGTAAATGAAAAAGTTCTTTAGTAATATTACCTGCATTAAGTGTGATTAAATTTGACCACTTTGTTTGATCAATCAATATACTTGCACTATTGAGGACCACAAATTTCACCCTGTAAGTAAAAACAAAATGTAATACCACAGAAAAGTTTTATCCCTATTGTGGGGTCATCAGTACGGTATTTGTACATTGAAATCATAACCTCTCTCAAGTGGCTCTTCTCCAGACAAAATATGTTTAGTGCTTGTAATCTTTCCTCATAGCTAAGATCCTCCAGTCCCTTTATTAGCTTTGTTGCCGTTCTCTGGACTCTCTCCATTTCCAGCACATCCTTCCCGAGAACTGGTGCATAGAACTCAACGGCATACTCCAGGTGCAGCCTAACCAGAGTCTTGTAGAGTGGGAGAATTATTGTTTTATCTCTGGAGTTAAAGGATCACTAAAGGAATTTTTTTTTTTGTTGCTAAATAGCTTCCTTTACCTTACTGCAATACTCGTTTCATGTTCTTAATGTTCGTTTTTGCTTTGAAGTTGCTGTAATCCTGCTCTGTTCTCCACACTTCCTGCTTGTCTGTTTCCTTATAACCACAGTACTGGGAGCTTTCTCACGGTGGTCTAAGCTGTCATTACTGTGTGTCTAAAACTTCCCAGAACCAATCAGATTCATTTTAAAAACAAAACACTGCCCTGGATTTGTTTGTTATTTGTTCTGTGTGTCTATTTCTACTTCACAGAAACATGAAGCCAGTTCAAAAGTGAAACTAACCTGCAGGCACATTATATGATTGATTTTTATCTATTCTTAATCATTTTAAAAAGGAATCAGTTAACTTTTATGTCTCTATACCCTGTAAACAGTCATTTCAGCCAAAAAATTTGAATTCCCTTTTTAATGCATGCCAATGTTTTATTGGATTTGCTTACAGCAGCTTGGCATTGCATGCCGTTACTGAGCCTGTCATCTACTAGAATCTACTAGGACTACTAGGACCCCCAGGTCCTTTTCTATCTTAAATTCCCAAAGAGGTTCTCCCCCTTGTGAGTAGATTGCATTTATGTTTTTGCCACCTAAATGCATTATTTTAAATTAAGCCTCATTTGCAATGTAGTTGCCCACCCCATTAATTTGTTCAGATCTTCTTGCAAGGTTTCCACATCCTGTGGAGAAACTATTGCCCTGCTTAGCTTAGTATTGTCCGCAAAAATTAAATAGGATTGGTCCCAGGACAGAATCCTGGGGGTCCCCACTTTCCACATTGGATCATTCCGAGTACTCTCCACTTATCACTACCCTCTGAACTTGCCCTTGTAGCCAGTTTTCAATCCAGGTACCCTTTGGTCCATGCCGACAAACCTTAGCTTGTATTGTAAACGTTTGTTGGGAACTGTATAAAATGCCTTTGCCATATGCAGATACACTACGTCTACGGGCCTTCGTTCATCTAGATGGCAGCTCACCTCCTCATAGAAGGTTAGTAGGTTTGTTTGGAAAGAACGATTTTTCATAAATCCATGCTGATTACTGCTAATAATACTTTTTTCATTACTAAACTCGTATATAGTACCTTATCATCCCTTCAAAGAGCTACTATTGATGTTAGGCTAGCTGGTCTGTAGATCCCAGGGATATATCTTGGTCTCTTTTAAAGGATTGGTGCTTTATTGGCTTTTCTCCAATCATGAATCTGTAAAGCTAAAATAGGAAATCATGGACTAGCTATGCAGTGTGACAGGTAAACTGCACACATATAATTTATGTATTTCATCTTTTATTTTTCCCCTGCTTGTTTGGCACTTTTCAATTTTGTGTGTGTTTTCTCACAGATGAAGAGTGCGAGTCCTCGGCTTACTGACGTCTAGGGGAAGGATGTGTGGTGATCAGGTTCCTTTCTCCCCTGCCTCTGGGGGGTCTCTCTTTGGGAGCGCTCCCCTGACCTAGTATTCAAGGATGGATTTGGCTGTCTTAGCAGAATGGGGTCTGCCAGGCGCCCGGGGGTCAGGGTAGATGCGGCTGGTGCTCTAATTCTTTTTGGGGGGACACAAACTGAAAAAAAAAAAACATCAAGCCACTGTGCCCATCAAGCGCAGCCACTGTGCCCATCAAATGCAACCACTGTGCCATCCAACGCAACCACTGTACCCATAAATTGCTGCCACTGTGCCATTAATCACAGCTACTGTACCCATCAATTGCTGCCAGTGTGCTCATCAATTGCTGCCAGTGTGTCCATCAATTGCCGCTACTGTGCCCCATCAATTTCTGCCAGTGTGCTCATTAATTGCCAGTGTGCTCATTAAGTGCCGCTACTGTGCCCCATCAATTTCTGCCAGTGTGCTCATTAATTGCCAGTGTGCTCATTAAATGCCGCTACTGTGCCCCATCAATTTCTGCCAGTGTGCTCATTAATTGCCGCTACTGTTCCCCATCACTTGCTGCCAGTGTGCCCATCAATTGCTGCCAGTGTGCTCATCAATTGCTGCCAGTGTGCCCATCAATTGCCGCTACTGTGCCCCATCAATTTCTGCCAGTGTGCTCATTAATTGCCGCTACTGTTCCCCATCAATTGCTGCCAGTGTGCCCATCAATTGCCTCTACTGTGCCCCATCAATTGCTGCCAGTGTGCATTACCCACCTGGCACTTACCTGTTTCGGGTCACAACGCTGTCCTCTGCGCTGAGTCCTTGATGTCTTCTCCCGTCCTCTTCCCATCCTCTGCTATGATTGGACACCTGATAGCCGTCCAATCACAGCACCTGTCGCTTTAGCCAATCAGGTTACAGGTACCCGATTTATTTGCTTCCCTAACACAGCACTGAGTAAACCACAAACGCACAGCATTGCGCCCGCTGTTTACTATTTAGGAAGCCTATTAGAGCCTATGGCTCTAATCAGGACATCTATTAGAATCCACGGCTCTAATTAGGCACTTCCAAAAAGACCCCCGCCGCTGTAATTTAGATGCCCGGCGCCCCAACAAGGGACTGGACACCTGAATAGGGGGCAGCAGCGGCGACCATAGATTCATGCAACGCATGAATCTATCTATGGTGAAAGAGGGGAGAGAGTGGGCGGCGCTCCTGCGCCCTTTATGGATGCACCGCCACTGGCAGTTATCCTACCCCTTTGGGGTGGTAGACTAATGCACACCCTTAAGTGCCCTTTTCAGTGCGTGTCACATGCACGTTATTTGTTCACTTGGCCCTTTCCCTGGAATTGCATGCTAAACACCCCCCCACCCCAGGACAAATATGGTATATAATAAAATTGAATATATTTTTTTGCACTGATTAGGTTAAAGTGTATAAGTCCTATGGGAAATTTCTAATACCTCAAATCTTGATTTGTTGTAAAAATATAGCCTTAAAATTTACAGGTTCCCAGACTAATCCCAAAAAATATTGATAATAATAGTAAAAGCACTTTTACAAAAAGCTCCCATTCACCTATATGCCTGGTGGCATTGTAGAGAAAACAAACCTGAATAAAGAAAACAAATGCAGCCACCACATCTATAGATGTCCTTGGTTAAGACACTTTAAGTTGAAAAAGCAGATTAAAAAAAAAAATTATAGAGAAGTAATAAATGCGTACATCTGTGATTGATGTTTTTTTAGAGAGTGGCTACCATCAGGCATTCAGGATGCAATTCTGCAAACTTCCTGAATGCCCGTTTTCTTTTTTTCTTTTATGTGCGTGTGTGTTTCTTTTTTTTTTTTTTTACAATGAGACTATTGTGCCCCATTGATTTGAATGGCCAAGTTTAACAGCCCGTGGAGATCATCAAAAAACTAATTTCCTTTCCTGCTCAAATGGAATTTGTCCTATACAAACACAAATTATCCACAGATTAGATCTAAAATGCTTTAATCTGTCTATTGCTATAATTGCGTAGCACTGCCCCTGTAGGAGATGCTGAGTATGGTCTGTCCTGAGCCTCCCTCTGATTATCCTGCAGCCAGACACTTGGGTATTTTCACACTATCGCACTCTTCCGCTCATTATCCAATGACCGATCTAGGGTAGTTATTTATTTTTTGTATTTATTGGTAGAACTTGGATAGGAGAAGGGATTAGTGGGATACTCCAATTTGAACTATGCACAGATGAGGGAAACTGTCACTTGACCCCATTAAATTGAATCAAATAGCAGATTCACTGCTGAACCACACTATAGCTGTGTGGGAAGATAAGTCCTTTGCTTGCTCTGGCAGCACACTCAATGCACCACTTTTCTTCAGGACACTCACGGGTATCCCCTTTGGCTGACACCCGTCCACTGACTTCACTAACCTGAAGGGATAGTCCTCACAGAAAAGGCCCCTAGACACAGGTCTGTGCTCACTGTAGCCAGAATTAGATCCTTCTAGACGCGTCTCCCTCCTAGTCAGCTCTACAGGATATCTGGGTTGCAGCTTCCACATTTCCGGCCCTCAGGTTGACCGCCTGAGGCCGCATAGCAGCCTGCACAGGGGAGGGGTAGCAGCCCCCTCTTTCCGGGACCCCGCTCTCCAGCAGAAGACCCTGACCACATGTACCTTAGGCATATATACAGTCACCCAGCATACCTTGAGGCACCTTCTTCTGCCAATTTGTGGTTTCCTCCCACTGTCCAATATGTCTCGTCCTACTGGACCAGTGTGAAACAGGCAGACAACATGAGCAGCATCTGAGCACAATGAGCAGACCGTATCAATGGATTACCGGAAAGTCCTGGTTCAATCTCTCGTCAACTCCCGGATTGACTTTAACAACATTGTGTATCTAGGTATGCCTCTAAAGTGGCTGAAGAAAATCCAACTCGTCCAGAACCAGGCCACCAGACTAATCTCCGGCCTAAACAGGCGGGAGCACATTACCCCTACCCTACGATCACTGTATTATGGCCTTTCGTAAAAGATTAAAAACCTGGCTTTTCGAGAAAAAGCAGGTTGAGTTATGTTAGTTCTCCCTGTTGTGCCCTGTTGATCTGTATCTTGGCTTTTCCTGCTCTTCTCTTTTTCTCTCTCTCCCTGATTTGATTTACCTATTTTTGTTATGTCTTCTGCGCTTAGACACTGCCCTGACGGGTCAGTATTTGGCACACTATAAATCCATTAAATCAATCAATCAATCAATCACTGGTCCCTGTTAGGTAGAGAATACCTAAATGTACCTAATAACCTCCCTGGTAGGCAGAGAAACCCAAAAGCTATACTCTTCCCCTAGCATCTACCTAGGAGGGTGCTACAATTGTATTGGTTTTCAAAAGGGGAAACAGCTGCCAATGCAGGGCTATGACATTATATGCCAGACATGAGCATACAAGTCAAACTAGGAGGGCAGTCCAAGGTACAACAGAAATCTTTACAGAGTAGTCCAATTGTCCATCAAGGGTGTCCGCTTATGAAGATGTCTAGGAATGTTGGCTCCTAAAGCCGGCCATAGACAGAGGGATTTTCTTTCCTACAACCATGGGTGGCAGGAAAAAAAATCACTTGATTCCCCCATCAACACAATAAGTGTTGATGGGGGTATCCCTCCTGTTGAGCTATTGTGTTCTCTGGCTGGGGGCCGTCCCTGCTGGAAGAACAGTGGTTATAATAGCTACTAGCAATAATCACATGTAAATTCTGACAGTCTGTTTGTAATCAAGTTGATTGATTAATTAACTTACATTCAGCCTGCCCGTACATGGTTCAAATCTTGGCTGGTTCTTGCTGAACTGGCCGAGATTCAAACTATGGCCGACTTAAAGTGGAAGTAAACCCTTCTATCATTTTCAACCAAGGAAGCTGTCATCTTGGCCTCTGTTTAATCTTCAACTGCCGTGGTGCTGCACATGTGATCAGTTATGACACCAGCCATTGGATGGTTTGACAGTTTGGTTGAGAGCACAAACAATTTGACAGTTGACAATCCCGGCATGCCTGAAATTTAACTTCTTTTTGAAACTGTTAAATCGATGGGTTTACTTCCGCTTTAAGTGGTTAAAAAAATAGACAAAAGGCTTCCAGGAAAGGAATCCTGAGGAGATAACTGGAAACAGATCCCAAACTTTGAACTAATCTGGATTTCAGTCCATTTTTTTCAGAGAATCTTTAGAAAAAAATATTATTTTATTATTAGGTTTTTATTTTTATCAAACAAGACATTTACAATAGAAGCAATAAAGTTTTTAAAACTGAAAAGTAAACAGGCGTGGTCATAAATGGTCACTTACTTGTAAGTTCCTTTTTGTAAAAACTTATTGCAGTAAGTGTTTGTAATACTGCAAACAGAATCATCGCCAACTCTGATATACTTAGGAGTACTACTGCATTCATAGAATGTCTCCGGCTTTTCGAAGGTATGGTAGTATCCTTTGGTACTAAAATCACTGTAGGATGTTTTGGCCTGCAGTAATGAATCGTTCACAGAAGCTTTAGGGGGGAAAAGCAAATAAAAAGGTTTATTTTTAATGTTACAAAATGGAAATGTATGCAAGATTTCCTCAGTTTTCCCTACCTGTGCTTGTAGCAACAACCAACCAAACAGTGTTAGATGAATTACTCCCAAATAGACACTGGGGTTGGTCTAGTGCAAATGTAGAAGTTGTCACTCTCCCTGGAATGGGACTGTTAGTCAGTTGTGGAACATAAGATGTTAAATCTGAAAAACAGATGTACAATATTGTGTTTACAGTCAGAAAAATATCATACATTTAGATGTATTTAAAACTGAATTCTTGGTAAGCCGCTAAATAAAATAAAAATATACAGGAGCTGTTGCCAATGGGTTTGTATTTTCTGACCATCCAGTCCTGAAATGTACACAGTTCTACCACACAGCAAAGCCTGTCCTTGCAGGTAAGGAGACCAAATTCTTCTTTGCTGAAGCTTCACTTTCACTTACAAGTCCCCTACCCACCCCACCTTGTATCTGGACAGTGACAGCAGAAGTAGCACATTGAAGAGCTCATCTCTATGTTACTTTGTTATCTCCAACTATTAGCAGTCTCCTGGTGCTGCTTCTTCAATCCCCTCTCTAAGCTCTGCCGTGCAGTACAATGCAAAAGTCTGACACCAGGTCATATTCAGGTATATATTTTGCTTACATTTAATAAAATATATTTAATAAATAATTATCACAGAGCCGAATTTATTTGTATATTGTATATCTTCCTGGAGTTCAGCTTTAACCACTTGCCTACTGTGCACCTACACCCCCTTCCTGCCCAGACAAAATATAAGCTTCCGGCACTGCGTCGCTTTAACTGACAATTGCGCGGTCGTGCAACGTGGCTCCCAAACAAAATTGGCGTCCTTTTTTTCCCACAAATAGAGCTTTCTTTTGGTGGTATTTGATCACCTCTGCGGTTTTTATTTTTTGCGCTATAAACAAAAATAGAGCGTCAATTTTTAAAAAAATGCAATATTTTTTCCTTTTTGCTATAATAAATAACCCAAAAAATATATAAAAAAAATATTTTTTTCCTCAGTTTAGACCGATACGTATTCTTCTACATATTTTTGGTAAAAAAAAAATGCAATAAGCGTTTATCGATTGGTTTGGGCAAAATTTATAGCGTTTACAAAATAGGGGATAGTTTATGGCATTTTTTTTTTTTTACTATTAATGGCGGCGATCTGCGATTTTTTTATTGGGACTGCGACGTTATGGCGGACATTTCGGACACTTTTCTGACATTTTTGGGACCATTTACATTTATACAGTGAACAATGCTATAAATATGCATTGATTACTGTATAAATGTGACTGGCAGTGAAGGGGTTAACCACTAGGGGGCGGGGAAGGGGTTAAATGTGTGTCCTATGAGTGTTCTAACTGTGGGGGGAGGGGGGGGTGACTGGGGGAGTTGACCGATTGTGTCCCTATGTACAAGGGACACAATCGATCTCCTCTCTCCCTGACAGGGACGTGCAGCTCTGTGTTTACATACAGAGCTGCACGTCCCAGCTCAGTTACTGAGCAATCGCGTGTGCCCGGCGGCGATCGTTGCCGCCGGGCACTCGCACGGGATCCCCGCAGAGCGGCGGGGGTGCGCGCGCGCCGCCGGCGACGCGCGCGCGCGCCCGCCCGCGGCTTTAAAGGGACATCACGTCATATGACGTGATGTCAGGATAATGGAGTTGTCTGCCCGCCGTCATTTGACGGTGGGCAGATGACAAGTGGTTAAAAATGTTGATAATATAGCTAAGTGGACATTTTGTGTTTTCAGATCTCTATTCTTATGTGTAAATTATACTTCACATTTGCAATAGCAGTATATATACCCATTTTGATGGGACTTATAAGATACATTTTTTAATTGGTGAAAAAAAAAACAATGTTTTCTAATAATAATACACCATTTTTTACATCACATGAAATTTTATTCAAATTGAAATCACAAACTGAGGCTGATACCTTTATCTAATACTCAATGGCTTACAATGGTCAAACTTCACAACAACCTTAAACATTTCCAGGTCTAATTTAGCATACAATATAACCTAGCATTTTTGTAGGCGACATATTTCGGGAGATTTACTAAAAATGGAGCACTCAGAATCTGGTGAAGCTGTGCATGAGAGCCAATCAGCTTCTAACTTGCTCGTTCAAGAAGGCTTTGACAATAAGACCTGAAAGCTGAGCTGAACCAGATTTAGTTTTAAGTAAATCCACCCCAATGTTTGGTAGAACCAGGATTTCTCCATGTGTTTTATGAACAATGTTCACTTCTTTAGGAGAAAGTTTGATGATCAGGGGCAGCGCCCCTGCTATTCATCTGTTTCCTACACTCTGTACAAAGTGCACTCCTGAACTCTACACTCTGTACATAGCGCACTCCTGAACTCTGTACTCTGTACATAGTGCACTCCTGAATACTACGGTCTGTACAAAGCACACACCTGAACCCTACACTCTGTACAAAGTGTACTCCTGATCTCTACACACTGTACATAGCGCACTCCTGAACACTACACTCTGTACATAGCGCACTCCTGAACCCTGTGCTCTGTACGTAGTGTACTCCAGAACTCTGCATTCCTTAACTATGCACTCTGTACTTAACACACTTATGAGCACTGCACTCTGAATGTAGCACACTTCTAAACCCTGCACTGTGCATATAGCATGCTCCTTGACCCTGCACTCTGCAAGTAGTACACTCCTGAACTCTGCACTGCACAATCCTCAACCCTTCACTTAGCCTACTCCTGAACCCCACACCATGTGCATAGCGTACTCCAGAATTCTGCAAAGTGTGTTGCCCACACCCCTTGTTGTAAATGCTATCCAGTGAGTTCCACCACCATTCACAATCTGCACTCATCTTAATATGTTGACCTATTCACAACCTTATAATCACCATAACTCACCGGATAACGTTAAAAACAAGGAGTGTGGGCAAGACATATTAGAACTGAATAAGTTGTTTTGCAAATTTTCACATATGATGATTGCAGCTTAACAATTGTGGTGGAACTCATTCATTCACTGAAAAACTTTTACTCATCTATTTTTATGCATACAGTACAACAGTAGATGACTGTTTTTATTCATTTATAGGTGGCACAGTTATATATAGGATTGTTTTCATTTATTAACTTTTTGTAAATATTTTAACATTTATATGAGTATTGATAATACACAATATTAAGTTGTTGTGTATATTAATTGAGTGTGCACTATTTGATATGATATTATGGTTTGATGTGGGAAACACAACACAGTGTGAGCAGCAACATTAGCAAGTTGGGGAAATTTGAGTTGTATTATTTTATTTGTCCTTGGTAGAGTATTTTTTGTGTTGCTGAGTGACCATAATTCACTAGTACCCGTGAAGAAAAACCCACTTGCTGTCCATGCCCGTGTGCTGGACACACCCATGGTTTGGCCATACCCGCAGCTGCACAGTAGGTTAGCCCCCCACTCATATTTCCAGCACAGCACCCCCCAAAAAATTGTCTGGAGCCACCTATATTGACTGTTGGTATAAATCTAAGAGAAAGACCAGCCAATATAAAATCACAGAGCCATATTCTGGTGTACAGATCTGACCTGATCCAGCAGCCAAGATGGGAGGGGGAATGAACTCTCTGAGAATAATATTTAAAGAGCGGACTTCCACCTTCAATTAAAGATGTCTCAAATATCCAATTAACCCCAAAAAGGAAAAAGGGTAAGAAGGAACCTGTACACCATATGTCACTGAATAATAGGCAGACACTCAGTTCGCCTTCCTACACAGTGTGTGCAAGGGACTGCTTGGGACAATACTAGTTTGATGATTAGGACAAACTTTCAAGGTCTCACCTTTTCTTCTTGGTTCAAGCAATACTGCAATCACTGAGCAGGGCCACACTAAAGCTGTCCATACACTAATATATATATTTAATTCATCTTCTGGACAGAACAAAGAAAATTTAACAGATTCCTCCATCCACATAATCAGTGTGGATAGAAGATTCCCACCTGCTGGTGTATTATATTATGTCAGCTGCCAACACAGGCTGCCAGAATACCTGAGTAGTGCCTAAAGTTAATTGGCTTGCCAGTTTTTGGCCTGTTTTCATTTATAAGTCACTCGCTGTTATAATTTTGGTCAGTTCCTCTAAATCAAACGAAATTCTAACAGTGTATTGCCAGCTTGCCAGGGCAGCACAGTGGTGTAGTGGTTAGCACTTTCACCTAGCGGCAAAAAGGGTCGCTGGTAGACATGTGCACAACAAAAATTTTCGTTTATTTCTGTTTCGTTTCTGTTCGTTTATCGTGATTCGTAACGAGTCGTAATTTCGTAAGACGTTAGTTATCGTATTCGTACTCTTTAGTATTTTCGTAACACTTTTTTTTCCGTTTCCGTTTTTTTATGTTAGTTTATTTTTCGTTGATTCGAGATTAGTATTTTTGTTAAATATTGTATTCTGCCTCGTTCGTATTTTTACAATGAATTTATTTGTTCATTCGTTTTTACATTGGTTTATTTTTCGTTGTTTTGATATTCGTATTTGCATTATATTTTCCATCATGCCGCGTTTGTATTTTCGTAAGAAATAAATCTTCGTTGCTTTATGATCATTCGTATTTTCGTGTCTAATTTCATTTGATTGTAACAACGTTCTTTTGTAGATTTTATTGCATTCGTAATTCTGTTAAAATACATTTTACGTTTATTCGTCACACTACTTGTCGTAATTTTGTAAAACAACGTAATTTACTGCGATTGACTTGACAGATCCACAAAACCGGTGCAACCTACTCAAACACACCCTATCTGGACTCTGGATGGAATGCACTGCAGTCTAACACAGATAAAGACACAAGGTCAAGGAGCCACTAGGTAATAAGAAAGAAGCTCATTGGGGAAAGGAACAAACCTCTTCAGGGGAAGGGACAGCGCTGAGTGGCTATTGGTCACAGTACTAATGAAAGTGAATTTACGTTATTTAATTTCCGTTTTCCGAAGATTCATAATTTATTTTTCGTTAGTTTTGCTTTTCATTTTTTATTCTTTGTTCGGCATTTCGGTTGTTTTCTTTTTGTTCTTCGAATATTAGTTAGTTTGCATTTTTGTTTATTTTTCGTAATTATGATTTTTTTTTGTGTTCGGTATTTTAGTTATTTCTATGTTTTCGTTTCTTTTTTCTTTCATTGTGTTGTTCTTTTACATTTAGTAGTTTCGTATCTTCGTAGTTTTCCATATTCGTTAATTTTGGAAATATCGTTATTCGTTATTATTTGCGCTTAACCGTTCGTTTATTAGTAGGTTAACGAATCAACGAAAATAACGAATAATGACGGAAAACGTATTCGTAACGAAAAAAATTGCACATGTCTAGTCGCTGGTTTGAATCCAGACCACAACACCATCTGTCTGGAGTTTGCATGTTCTCCCTGTGCCTGTGTGGGTTTCCTCCAGTTTCCTCCCACAATCTAAAGACATGCTGGTAAATGAATTGGCTCCTGTTTAAATTGGCCCAAGTATATGTACCAGCGCGTCGGGATCCTATGGGGTAAATGACCGTGCTATATCAAGATGCCACGCAGCTCATGGTATAAGTGGACCCAGCATGTACGTTTTCAAACCCTTTGAGCACTGTGTGTGTTCCCATATCCTTCTTCTAACATCAGATGAATGCAACTGAATAGTTTTTTTATGTACATGGCAGAAACCTCCCTGTGATATTGTACAGCCTGTGGGTATGTAATATGGGCATCAGTGGCGGCTGGTGCTCAACATTTTTGGGGGGGCGCAAACGGAAAAAAAAAACTGTTACAGCCCCACTGTGCCCATCAAATGCAGCCACTGTGCCATGCCATCAAACGCAGCCACTGTGCCATGCCATCAAACGCAGCCACTGTGCCATGCCATCGAATGCAGTCACTGTACCATGCCATCAAACGCAGCCACTGTGCCATGCCATTAAATGCAGTCACTGTGCCATGCCATCAAACGCAGCCACCGTGCCATCAATTGTCACCACTGTGCCATGCCATCAAATGCAGTCACTGTGCCATGCCATCAAACGCAGCCACTGTGCCATGCCATAAAACGCAGCCACTGTGCCATGCCATCAAACGCAGCCACTGTGCCATGCCATTAAACACAGTCACTGTGCCATGCCATCAAACGCAGTCACTGTGCCATGCCATCAAAACGCAACCACTGTACCATACCATGAAATGCAGTCACTGTGTCATGCCATCAAACACAGCCACTGTGCCATCAATTGTCACCACTATGCCATCAAACGGAGTCACTGTGCCATGCCATCAAACACAGCCACTGTGCCATCAATTGTCACCACTATGCCATGCCATCAATTGTCACCACTTTGCCATCAATTGTCACCACTCTGCCCATCAATTGTCACCACTGTGCCCATCAATTGTCACCACTGTGCCCATCAATTGTCACCACTGTGCCCTGCAATGGTAGCTACTGTGCCCCGCAATGGTAGCCACTGTTTCCCGCAATGGTAGCCGCTGTGCCCCGCAATGGTAGCCACTGTGCCCCGCAATGGTAGCCACTGTGCCCCGCAATTGTAGCCACTGTGCCCAGTAAAATGCCCCCCCCCCCCAGCACTTACCTTTCTGGGATCAGCCGTGCTTCTACTGCCCCTCGTTGTCCCTCATCCCGCCCTCGATGACGCTTCAGCCAATCAGGTTACCTGATAGGCTGAGACGCCTGTCAGTCTTATCCAAGGAACACACCGCCGGTACGTCCTGAGGATAAGCTTCAGGAAGCCGACTACAGCCGCTGGCTCTAATAGGCACTTCCACAGTGCCAACTAGCTGCCACTATTCAGCTGGCTGGCGCTCAACATCCGGCCAGCTGAATAGTGAAAATATATAGATTCATGGGCATTGGACCAGCCGCTCCTGATGGGCATTATACACACAAGGGTTCACTGTAGTACAGAAGTATGTTTAAAGGTTCTGAGTGTCTACCCAAAAGTAATATTTTAGTTTAAGGTGGCTTTCTTATCTGGTATTGGATACCCCCCACTGTGAGCTTTCCCTGCTCAAATGCTTGGTTCCTGTGCACTTTGTCAGTGAACCGTGCATTATGTATTTTGTGGCCACTACACTCAGCTTTATACACCTGACACCTGTGAGTTACATATGTCTGACACCTGCATTCCATGCATTGCACCCTCCTGATCCCTGTTGTCTATGCACTACAGTGGCGGTTCGTCCATAGAGGGCGCTGGAGCGCTGCCCCCTCTGGCTCTCACCGCCACTGAGTCTAATAACATAGATTCATGCATTGCACGAATCTATGTTATTATCGCCGCTGCCGCTGTTATTCAGATGGTCGGCGCTCATGTCCGGCCATCTGAATAACGCCAGCTGGTTGGCTGTAAGGAAATGTCTATCAGAGCCAACAGCTCTGATAGGCTTTCCCAATACAGACCTCGGGTCCCGGAAGCTTATTCTCGGAGCGCACAGACTGTACGCCCCTTGAATAAGATGACAGTCTCAGCCAATCAGGTTGGCCGGTTCTGGCTACCGGTAACCTGATTGGCTGAGACGCCTGTCAGTCATCGAGGGCGGGAGAAGACATCGTGGGACGTGAATGACTGACTCCAGTAAAGGTAAGTGCCGGGCGGGGGGGGGGGGAGCAATTTACAGGGCACAGTGGGGACAATTGGCACAGCGCAGACCATGGGCACAGTGGTGACAATGGATGGCAGAGTATCTGGTTTAATGGCATGGAACAGTGGTGACAATGGATGGCACAGTGGCTGGTTTAATGGCATGGAACAGTGGTGACAATGGATGGCACAGTGGCTGGTTTAATGGCATGGAACAGTGGTGACAATGGATGGCACAGTGGCTGGTTTAATGGCATGGAACAGTGGTGACAATGGATGGCACAGTGGCTGGTTTAATGGCATGGAACAGTGGTGACAATTGATGGCACACTTGCTGGTTTAATTGCATGCCACATTGGTGCGAATTGTTGGAACAGTGGCTGCATTTGATGGCATGGCACAGTGGTACAAATTGATGGCACAGTGGCTGCGTTTGATACCATGGCACAGTGGCTGTGATTGGGCACAGTGAGACTGCAATTTTTTTTTCCTTTGCGCCCCCCCAAAAATTGTGAACACCAACCGCCACTGATGCACTATGCACTCATGATGACCCCTCCACTCCTGACCACTGCTCTCTGGGCCCCACACACTTCTGATCCCTATGTTCCATTCGTTGGGTATAGACAAATTAGCTGGTTCAGCAGGAGACAAATGGCTTTTTAGTATGTATCTACTGCTGTCTGTTCAACAGGAGAGTCTAATGACCAGCTTCTGTTGAACGGTCATGCTGGAAAACAAGCTTTCGATCAGCGCTTGCAGCCGGTGGCTGCACCTCTGATCTGTGTATTCTGATCAGGTAGGGGGAATCCCAGCTGTCAGAATACAATAGAGCAAGAGGGGACATCCCTGCTTCCACTTTGCTTGTGTGCATGTGGGGAACTGTGAGTTTTTTTTTTCATTCAACCAGCAGATTTAAAGGGTCACTAAAGGAAAAAATGTTTTTTGCTGAAATGACTGTTTACAAGGTATAGAGACATAAAAGTTAATTGATTCCTTTTCAAAATGATTAAAAATAGATAAAAATCAATCATATAATGTGCCTGCAGGTTAGTTTCACTTTTGAACTGACTTCATGTTTCTGCAAAGTAGAAATATAAACACAGAACAAAAACAAACAAATCCAGGGCAGTGTTTTGTTTTTAAAATGAATCTGATTGGTTCTGGGAAGTTTTAGACACAGTAATGACAGCTTAAACCATCGTGAGAAAGCTCCCAGTATGGTGGTTATAAGGAAACAGACAAGCAGGAAGTGTGGAGAACAGAGCAGGATTACAGCTTCAAAGCAAAAAATAACAATAAGGACATGAAATCAGTACTAAAGTACAGTAAGGTAAAGGAAGCTATTTAGCTAAAAAAAAATATAAACTAAAGATCTTCATCCTTGTGTCAGATTTTTGATAATATCCTGAATCAGGAACAAGTTTTGTTTAGTAGTGGGGATCCTAGCAAAGGTGTGTTACTGTGATTGCCAGCTTTAAGGGCACGCCCATTCTAACTCATTATTAACATATTGCCAATTTATTGTGGAAATGATTAATGTCTGAACACTTTTGCTCCTGTATCAAACTTCCTGTATTTTTGTACTTCCCTAATGTATTTTTTTTATCATTGTTTTAAGTGCTGTAATTGTTCACTGTTGTTTATTTTTTACCAATGCAGCTATAACTTAAAAAAAAAAAAAAAAACAGTTCCACGAACAAACATTTGCATGCACAAATCTCGCAAATCTGTACTTTTTAAGAATGTAAATAAAAAAAATAAAAAAATGTCTGTTTACTTTTCTATGCCCAACAGATAAGTTTATTTTATTTAATTGAAATAACGAGATGACAAGCGTGATGATTGCATGCCATTAACTACAGATGATATGACAGTTTATAATTTAAAAACATGAAAGATTTACAGATTTAATGGAATACTAGATTATATTGCAATGCCCTTGGGTGGCAATAAGACACCCATAGTAATAATGTGCCACATCCCAAACAGTCTGAAATTAATATGAATTAGAATGATGGACTTTAGAGGCATGTATAAAAGTAATATACTTTTTGATCTACATTAAAATTCATAACAATATACAAAGACAATAACGTCACAAAAAAATAGGTAGGACTCAATATGGTTCCCCTGGAGGGTGTAATAGATAATACTTCCTATGTGACAATAATTGAGATATGCCCACACACACACACACACACACACACACATATATATATATATATATATATATATATATATATATATATATATATATATTCCTCTAAGAGTGAGTTCCACTTGTCTTCCTTGATATAAAACAGTTCTGCTCTACATGTTTCCCCTGGATTCTGCATATTGCACTACGTCTTGCAAACCGATTTCGGGGTGTCGTTAACTTAACGTACATTATGCAATTGGTTCGCATGCACAGGTTGCAATTTTCAAGCGGTGCGGATTTGCAGCAAAATTTGTTGCAAATTCGCACCGCAACTATTGTGAACCAAAGTCCTAAATGGTTACTGCTAAAAATCCAACTGCAAGTTAGTAAACTCCACTTACCTGCTGCAACAGAAGATAAAGAAACAAGAAGCCATAACTTAATGCTTATGATCATTTTGATGTGGTCCTCTCTTGATTACTGGATGTGTTGAGGAACAGAATCAGTATGACAAGATTTTAAAAAGTGTGATTACAAGCTTCTCCCTAAGAAACACTGAATAACTAATGAGATGCTTTAGATAACTGCATTTTTCACATCTCTTCAAATTCATGCTTAGAAAACATGTTAGTCCTGTTTTTTACTATACAAGGCATTGTCTTAAGGAGATCCACAAGGGGCTAACTGCAATCTATTCTCCTATCTGCCATTAAAATGTGACCAAACCAGTTCCAAGAACGTTGCTAGGGGAGGGGAAAAATACCTTATTTTTGTGTAGCCATTTTAAGGTACACTCATTTTACAAAGAATTTGCAACCTAAAAACTGTACAAATGATACAATTCACATAATGAGTGACATAATTAACCACTTGGAGCCGGGGCCATCAGCAAAAGATGGCCACAAGGTGGCTCTTAAATGCTGGGATGACGTCTATTGATGTCCTCGGCTCCTCCAGCCACTGGGAGGCAAGCGAGTACCGTGGGCGGCGCACGCGCACCCGCTGCGGTGCTGATGCACGTGCCCGGCGGCCATGATTTCCGCCAGGTACCTGCGATCGGCCGTTACACAGACAAGGACGTGGATCTATGTGTGTAAATACACAGATCCACGTCCTGTCAGGAAGAGGAGACCGATGCTGTGTCACTTGTACATAGAGACACAGCATCGGTCACCTCCCCCAGTAGTCCCCTTCCCCCACAGTTAGAATAACTAGTAGGGAACACATTTAACCCCTTCATCGCCCCCTGGTGTTAACCTCTTCCCTGCCAATCACATTTATACAGTAATCAGTGCATATTTATAGCACTGATCGCTGTATAAATGTGAATGGTCACAAAAATGTGTCAAAAGTGTCCGATGCGTCTGCCATAATGTCCCAATAAAAATCGCAGATCGCTACCATTACTAGTCAAAAAAAAAAAAATCATAATTCTGTCCCCTATTTTGTAGGCGCTATAACTTTTGCACAAACCAATCACTATACGCTTATTGCGCTTTTTTTTACCAAAAATATGTAGAAGAATATGTATCAGCCTAAACTGAGAAAAAAAATGGGATATTTATTATAGCAAAAAGTAAAAAATATTGTGTTACCACCAAAAGAAAGCTCTATTTGTGGGGGAAAAAGGACGCCAATTTTGTTCGGGAGCCACGTTGCATGACGCAATTGTCAGTTAAGGCGACGCAGTGACGGAAGCTAAAATTCCGCCTGAGCAGGAAGGGTTGCATGTGCCCAGTAAGCAAGTGGTTAAATAATAATGCATTGTTTCCACTATTGGCTAGACTTACCCTATACATGCTAAGTTGCACACTATCCAAGAATAGGGATGAGCCGAACACCCCTAGGTTCGGTTCGCATCAGAACCTGCAAACAGACCAAAAGTTTGTGTGAACTTCAGAACCATGTTAAAGTCTATGGGATTCGAACGTTTGAAATCTAAAGTACTAATTTTAAAGGCTAATATGCAAGTTATTGTCCTAAAAAGTGTTTGGGGACCTGGGTCCTGCCCCAGGTGAGTGTTTGAGGACCTGGGTTCTGCCCCAGGGGACATGTATCAATGCAATTTTTTTTTTAAAAACTACCGTTTTTTCAGGAGCAGTGATTTTAATAATGCTTAAAGTGGAACAGTAAAATTGAAATAGTCCTTTAAATTTTGTACCTAGGGGGGTGTATAATATGCCTGTAAAGTAGCGCTTGTTTCCCGTGTTTAGAACGGTCCCTGCACATAATTTCTGAAGGAAAAAAGTCATTTAAAATCACTTGTGGCTATAATGAATTGTCGGATACCAGCAATACAGAGAAAAGTCATTCATAAAAAAAGAATGCGTGGGGGTCCCCCCAAATTCAATTAACAGGCCCTTCGGGTCTGGTATGGATATTAAGGGGAACCCTGTGTCAAGTTAAAAAAAAATGATGTGGGGTTCCCCCCAAATATCCATTCTAGACCCTTCAGGTCTGGTATGGATTTTAAGGGGAACTCCACCCCAATTTTTTTTAAAAATGGCGCATATTACTGCATATTATCAGGTCACTGCCATTTACAGGACAACCTTACTATAATTGTATCCCCTAAAGGCCTGACGCTATCAACCTGCACCACTATTATCCCCATGTTTTGCCACAATACACCTGTTAATTTCATTTATTTTTTAATTGGCATGATATACACTGTTTAGATAAGCAGCACTTTTAATTGACTTTTTTATTTTATGCACATTAATAGTATTTGTTTTGTTTGAAGAGTTAGGACCACACTGTACAGAGGGACCTTGATAAAGCAGTGGGGATTCCACATATGTTTGCAAATGTCTTCAACTAAAACCAGTATTTTTAATGTAAATTGTTAGACAATGCCATTTTGTTCTTTTTTGCAGGCTAGCTGGTAAGTTTGCTGGGAAAACTTTTATTTGTTAGTGCACACTGCTATTATCCCAATGTTATGTCACAGTATACTCTTGAATAAGTACAACTTCAACTTGAATTGAACAAATACTTGAATTAAATTGAACAAATACTGTATCTGCTGACATTTAAAAATCAGATACTTACCAGTGCCTGGGGTCTATGACTGTCTTTCCGTAGATGGTTCTTTTTACCATCACCAGAGCCACCATCTTGTGGATCACCATAGTCACCATGCTGGATATGGGAATCAGCTGTGGTTTCCTGAGGAACCACAGCTACAGTAAGGGAAACATAGGGCCAGATTCAGAGAGCCGTAACTCCTGTCTAACTGGTGTTAGACTGGAGTCATTTCAAATTACGCGCGTTTTTTGCTAGTCGTAAACCTCAAACCATAAATAGACGGCTGTGGGCTTCAATTCGACTGGATTACGTGTTCGTACGCCTTCGGATCTACGCTGCAATAAAATTGCAGCCACTGGGTGGACTTCCCGTCGTTTTCCGCGTCGGGGTATGCTAATGAGCTTTTGCCGGCGATCCCAGAAATTACGATCTTCAATCGCAATCTCTTACGGCATCTTTAGTTATCTTTTTTTTGCGTAACACTATACCAGCTTTTTGCTGGTCTAATATTAGACAGCCCATGTTAAGTATGGCCGTCGTTCCCGCGTCGAATTTCTACGTTTTCCGACATCTTTTATTATTTTTAACGTAAGTCGTCCGGGAATAGGAATGTTCGTAAACGACGCTACTCAAACAACGAATGACGTAACAACGTGATTTCGCGCAATGCACGGCGGGAAATTTCTGAACGGAGCATGCGCAGTTCGATCGCCGCGGGGACGCGCTTAATGTAAATGCTTCACGCCCCCTACTCGCGTATTTCGATTACGCGGCGAGAAATAGACTACGCCGCCGTAGCGTACGGGCAAAAATCTACCAGAATTTGATGTAGAGCCTGGTAAAATACGGCAGCGTAGAGTATTTCGATTACGCAGCGCAAAATTAAGTGTATCTGAATCTGGCCCAAAGTATTTGATCCCCTGCTGATTTTGTACATTTGCCCACTGACAAAGAAATGATCAGTCTATAATTTTATTGGTAGTTTTTTTTTTTAACAGTGAGAGATAGAATAACAACAAAAATATCCAGAAAAACGCATTTAAAAAAAGTTACAGTATAAATTGATTTGCATTTTAATCAGTTAAGGACCTTGGCTGTTTTTATGATTTGGTGTTTACAAGATTAAAATATTTTTTTTTGCTAGAAAATTACTTAAAACCCCCAAACATTATATATATATATATATTTTTTCTAACAGCCTAGAGAATAAAATGGCAGTCATTGCAATACTTTTTGTCACACCGTATTTGAGCAGCGGTTTTACAAGCGCACTTTTTTTTTGGAAAAAAAACACTTTTTTAATAAAAAAATAAGACAACAGTAAAGTTAGCCTATTTTTTTTTTATATTATGAAAGATAATGTTACGCCGAGTAAAATGACACCCAACATATCACGCTTCAAAATTGCGCACGCTCGTGGAATAGCGTCAAACTTTTAACCTTAAAAATCTCCTTAGGCGACGTCGTCGAGGAGGTCTGAGGCTAGAATTATTGCTCTCGTTCTACCGATCGTGGTGATACCTCACTTGTGTGGTTTGAACACCGTTTTCATATGCGGGTGCTACTCACGTATATGTGTTCCCTTCTGCGCACGAGCTTGTCGGGACGGGGCGCTTTAAAAAAAAAAATTGTTTTCTTACTTATTTTTATTTATTTTATACATTTTTACACAAAAAAATAAAATAAAAATAAAATGGGTCACTTTTATTCCTATTACAAGGAATTTAAACATCCCTTGTAATAGAAAACAGCATGACAGGTCCTCTTAAATAGGAGATCTGGGGTCAAAAAGACCTCAGATCCCATATGTAGACTTAAATGCAAAAAAAATAAAAAATTTGTCATTTGAAAAAATGACAACCAGAAGATATCGCTTTAAGAAGCATAGGCGGAAGTGGCGTTTTGACAACAATTCCGCCCTGCTGTGCTATGGGGACGGGTGGGGGCCATCTTGCCCTCACTCGTATCATATCCAAGGAGAGGAAAGGACCCGATCGCCTCCGCTGCTGCCGACAGCTCCGGTAAACGGCGGGGGGGCCCCTCTCCCGCCGCCGATAACGGTGATCTCGCGGCGAATCCATGGTGGCGAAAGGTGTTACCAATGGTTTGTTTGGTGACTGTGGTCTCAATTGCCTTGAGATCATTCATAAGCACCTCTCGTTTAGTTCTCATGGTCCCTCACTTTTTTCATGATCATCCTTACCCCATGAGATGAAATCTTAAATGGAGCTCCAGGTCGAGGGTGGTTAATGTTTTTTTGGTGATTTCTTCCATTTGCGAATAATCGCTCCAACAGTTTTCTCCTTCTTACCAAGCTTCTTGCTGATGGCCCTGTAGTCCATTCTAGCCTTGTGCGGGTCTACCAGTCTGTGGGAGCCAGAATTATTGTTAGTTGGTAAGGGAACGCATACTTATTACTCACTGAACTGCAACTCAATTTATAATATTTGTATCATGTATTTTTTTCCGGATTTTTGGTTGATATTCTGCAGTAGTGGCCGCTCCATTTTTTTATTTGGAAGAACGTGATTACAGCCTATGACTCTAAGCCCACCCAGTTGTGTGACATTGGCAAATTAATATTTCCTAATGTCTTCTTGCTTCTCTTCCTGGCTAATCAGAAAGGGGATCCTGAGATCTGATTAGGCAGGGAGTCTTAGAACTTCCTGCCAACTGGGTTTTGGGACCCACTTTCTATTCGGCAGAGAGGAGATGCAACGCCTGTTTGCAAGGAGGAGAAACATTGTCCCCGGCTCTTCCCTCTGCAAGCTGGAGCGAGGAGCAGCAGGTGGAGGGACAGAAACAGCATCTTAGGCTTCCAGCACCAGCCACTGAGCACTAACCACCACTGATATTCTGTCTATCATTTAAAATAAGTGGACAAATTTACAAAATATTGCAGGGGATCAAAAAATTATTTTCCCCACTCTATGTCCTAAAATAAAAACTGTATTTCTGCAGATTTTTCATGCAAATGCTGCATATTTTCTGGTTCATCCTATTTCATGCTGCAATCTTCTGATTCACCATATTCCAAAGGATTCATGCTGTTCCCACTATAATTATGAGAATTAAGATCTGTAGTTATGCAGTTTTGCTGACCTATTTCGAGTTTAGCCTAATTTTTCTGTTCCTAGGTAATAGCGATGGAACCTAACATGGTCCTTAGATGCATATCGTTCTTTGAATGGATTAATATCTCTTCCAGAAATGCTGTTCTGTACGCAAGGTTGAACTGATTAGTAATTCAAGTCGTTTTGGACATCCTGTCAAATTGAACAAAACCGGCCAATCTTCTTGACCTCTCTTACTTGTGCCCACATAACTGGCACTGCCACTGTCAGAATACAATGGGGTTGATTTGCTAAAGGCAAATTGACTGAGCACTTTGCAAAATGCAGTTGTACTCTGCAAGAGCAGTTGCTCTAGAGCAGGGATCCTCAAACTACGGCCCTCCAGATGTTGTAGAACTACACATCCCATGAGGCATTGTAACACACTGACATTCACAGACATGACAAGGCATTATGGGAATTGTAGTTCCTGAACAACTGGAGGGCCGTAGTTTGAAGACCCATGCTCTAGAGTCTAGTAAATGAACAAAATTGTTATTTTATTTTTTATTTTTTCTTACATGTGATTGGGTGTTCTTTACAAAGTGAAGCTTTGTCTCATTTACTAAGCTCTGGAGCAATTTCAATTGCACTTGCAGAGTGCAAATTGCACAGTCTAGATGACTTTAGTAAATCAACCCCAGTGTCCGGGCAGGGGGGATTTCTCCACCTACCTTGTTTCTGGCCAACTGAATATTAAAAATATGGCCGACTTTATTCTCTAACAAAGCATTTATCAATATTGTATATCTTCTTTTATAACATGTATTATATTGTATTTTTTTAAATATTAACATTTAATACTTGACAAATGCAAATACTTGCTGTTAATACTTATCAAATCAATGTATTACAGTAACAAAAAACTAGCTTAATGGTTAAGCAATTTGCCTAAAATACAATTCTAGGTTTGGAACTGACCTATATGCTGAAGTACTTGTAAGTGCATCTGCATTTATCGGTTTCCCTTAGTCCCCCTAAAAACTCACAAATCCTGGAAGTAAAGTCTACCCCATGTAGCTTCCTCTGAGGGGGGACAATGCTGCTGCACTACTGCTGAATTCAAAGCAGTGTTGTCCCTCATGTAGGCTGTGACTGCCTGCACTACAGTGTGATGAAAATATATTGCGGGGGAGTAAATATCAGTATCATCACTACTAATTCATAAGCCTATAGCTTGTCAATTAGCATCTGGTGACACCTAGTCCTGCCCACTACTTTCTGGTTTGTCAGAACTGACTTTTCCCGTTAAAACCCCTCAACTTTTGTTTGCAGTATTTCGAGGAGGTGTGTGTAATGCCGTGTACACACGATCGGTTAAACCGATGAGAACGGTCTGATGGACCGTTTTCATCGGTCCAAACCGATCGTGTGTGGGAACCTTCCGTTATTTAACCATTGGTTAAAAAAAAGGGAACTTGTTTTAACCACTTAAGCCCCGGACCAAAATGCAGCTAAAGGACCTTGCCCCTTTTTGCAAATTGGCACTGCGTCGCTTTAACTGACAATTGCGCGGTCGTGCGACGTGGCTCCCATGGCTCCTTTTTCCCCCACAAATAGAGCTTTCTTTTGGTGGTATTTGATCACCTCTGCGGTTTTTATTTTTTCCACTATAAAAAAAAATAGAGCGACAATTTTGAAAAAAATGCAATATTTTTTACTTTTTGCTATAATAAATATCCCCCAAATATATATATATATATTGTAACAGTAAGCGCTACTGTAACTATAAAAATGATGATGAAATGGACACACGGTCTGCATATAGCCAGATTGCAGAGGGTAAATTTAAAAACAGAGAAAACTGCGCTGGCAGTTTTCTCATATTTTTCCTATTTCTACACGGGATCTCCAACCTGTGTCCAGGTTTTAAAGATAGCCTGCAAGCTGCCTTCCCAGGTGCAGACAGCTCATTAAAGGGAGGGCTGGGGAGAGCAGATGAAGAGGAAGGTGGAGTTGGAGCAGTGGCTGCTGGTGAGTGTCTCTGTGTGAGGACAAACGCTGTGTGCGTTGAAGGGCTTCAAAGCTGTGTGCGCCCAAGAAGCCTAAAGCTGTGTGCATTAAGGGACTTCAAGCTGTGTGCGTTTAAGAAGCCCAAAGCTTGTGCATGCAGGACGGTGGGTCTGGAGAAGCTTATGGTTTGAGGAACCAATACCTATAACAGCAGTGCTGTTGAAGAGTAGCCAGGTGGGCTGGTAGTTTCATTTATCTTTGGATAACGTTTAAACCCCTGCGTGGGATTCCTGAATGGACTTTTGTTTCTTTTTTCTCCTTTAATAAACGTGGGCTACCAGGCCCTTAACATCATATGCCTGTTTGGTGTTGACTCACTGCACAAAAAACACATCTGCCAGAAGAGTTAATTACCCCAAACGTTTACAATATATATATATATATATATATATATATATATATATATATATATATATATATATATATATATATAAAATCCTCAGTTTAGGCCGATAAAAAAATCCTCAGTTTACAAAATAGGGGATAGTTTTATTGCATTTTTATTATTTATTCATTTTTTACTACTAATGGCGGCGATCAGCGATTTTTTTCGTGACTGCGACATTATGGCGGACACTTCGGACAATTCTGACACATTTTTGGGACAATTGTCATTTTCACAGCAAAAAATGCATTTAAATTGCATTGTTTATTGTGGAAATTACAGTTGCAGTTTGGGAGTTAACCACAAGGGGGCGCTGATGGGGTTATGTGTTCCCTAATGTGTGTTTACAAATGTAGGGGGGTGTGGCTGTAGGTGTGACGTCATTGATCGTGTCCCCCCTATAAAAGGGATGACACAATCGATGCAGCCACCACAGTGAAGCACAAGGAAGCCGTGTTTACACACGGCTCTCCCCGTTCTTCAGCTCAATCGCCGCACTCCAGCGGCGATTGGGTCCGCGAGCCCCGCGGTCCCGGAGCTTTGGACCGGGTCACGGGAGCGTGCCTGTACGTGGATCTGCCCAGCCGAGCCATTCTGCTGACGTATATGTGCAGGAGGCGGTTCTAAAGTGGTTAAATTTAACTGATGGATACCTAACCGATAGAAGAAAAAAAATGATCGTTAGTAGGCACGACCATCGGTTAAAAATCCATGCATGCTCAGAATCAAGTTGACGCATGCTTGGAAGCATCGAACTTAACTTTTTTCAGCACGTCGTTGTGTTTTACGTCACCGCGTTCTGACACGATCGTTTTTTAAACTGATGGTGTGTGGGCACGACGGACCATCAGTCAGCCTTATCGGTTAACCGATGAAAACGGTCCATCAGACCGTTCTCATCGGATGGACCGATCGTGTGTACGCGGCATTAGACTCAAATTAAAGGATCACTAAAGGAAACATTTTTTTTTAGCTAAATAGCTTCCTTTACCTTACTGTAGTACTGGTTTCATGTCCTTATTGTTCGTTTTTGCTTTGAAGTTGCTGTAATTCTGCTCTGATCTCCACACTTCCTGCTTGTCTGTTTCCTTATAACCACAGTGCTGGGAGCTTTCTCACGGTGGTCTAAGCTGTCATTACTGTGTGTCTAAAACTTCCCAGAACCAATCAGATTCATTTTAAAAACAAAACACTGCCCTGGATTTGTTTGTTTTTGTTCTGTGTGTCTATTTCTACTTCACAGAAACATGAAGCCAGTTCAAAAGTGAAACTAACCTACAGGTACATTATATGATTGATTTTTATCTATTTTTAATCATTTTGAAAAGGAATCAGTTAACTTTTATGTCTCTATACCCTGTAAACAGTCATTTCAGCAAAAAAAATTTTTTTCTTTAGTGACCCTTTAAAGAGGTTTGGCTGACAAAGGTTTTGTATTATTATTAAGGCTCTTGCATCACAGTAAATTAATTTGAGACATATTTGGGCTGCCACACAGAAGCCCTTAGATCAGTGGTGTCCAAACTTTTTTCAAAGAGGGCCAGATTTGATGAAGTGAACATGCGTGAGGGCTGACCATTTTTGCATGACATTCTTTGAACCATTAAAATTCGATCTAAGTGTGTTAGTTCGAGCACCAATACACTGCCGAACAAGAATTCGCTTGCCTTTGTGGCTGTGTGTGGTAAAGAGTTGAGCGCGGGCGTGTTATTTGTATCTATCTATCGATATATCTATAGATAAAAATATATAGATATAGATATCTATATCGATATATATCTTTTGTGGCCCCGACGAATCCCAGCGCGCCACTTAAGACTAAGGATGAGCTCAGAAGTGTTATTTCATGTATACCTTATTTATCGGCGTATAACACGCACCTTTACTTTAAGAGGGAAGTTTCAGGGGATTTTTAATTTTGTTATTTAAATAAAGAACTGTGAAGCAAAATAAGGGTCAGTGCCTATTAATACAGCCTCCCTACTGCCATGAATGCAGCCTCACCATTGCCATCAGTGCAGCCTCACCATTGCCATCAGTGCAGCCTGATCCACGCCCATTTGTAGCCTGGGAGGGGGCGGGACAAGCACTAACAGATTACATGCAAGAGAATCTCCTGCTTACTCGGTGGCCTCTTTAATACCAAGTCCTGCCTTCTATGATAGAACAGTCGTCCAATGGCAGCCCAGGAGACAGAACTTCCTAGTACAGATGCCACTGAGTAAATGCTTGTTATGTCCCCTCCCTGTCCCCTCTGAGGTAGTGCCGATAAATACAGTATGTGGGCCAGATTCAGGTAAATGCGCGCATATTTTATCCGGCGTAGCTCAGCGCAAATACGTTACGCTGACGCGAACTAGTGAGTCAAGTCCAGTATTCACCAAGCGCATGTTCTTTACTTTGCGGCGGAGTAACGAAAAAGCGCTGGCGCAACCCGATGCAAGTGGAAGTGGGTGTGATCATATGTAAATTATGGGCAGAGCCCAGCGCAGTGACTTACGTTCATCGCATCATCCACGGAGCATGCGCAGTGAGGGAGGGCTCCCCTCGCTCCCCTGTGCGCATGCTCACAACTTCCGTCGGCACCACTTCATGGGAAACGCCAGTGCAATGTGTTCCGTTGCGCGTATAAAAGCGGCCGCAGATGCGCCTTTCCGGCGCAAAAGTATATCCGGTTTCCACCACCCCAGGGAAGTAACTTTTGCTGTATGATGGCTGCTCCCGTTCCCCCCAAAGAGAGGAGAAACCTCAATTTTAATGTCCAGGAGCTCACCCTAGTGATCTCCGCTATGGAGACCTACAACGACTTTCTCCACGGCAGGAAAAGTCGGAAGACCAGCCGGGATAGGAAGCAGGGCATCCTGGAGTCCATTACTGGCAGGGTCAATGCCTTGGGCTACTCCACCCGGACTGCTGCCGATATCGGCAAGAAAATTAATGACTTGAGGCGGAAAGTCCGGGGCAAGGTGGCCACCATCAGGAGGCATGAGAGGGGCACGGGTGGTGGACCCCCATGTGCGGTCAGCCTGACCACGGAGGAGGAGGTGGTCGCCCGCTGCCTGGAGAGGGAGCAGTTGGAGGGGGTCCCGGGATATGATTCCGTGGAGGAAGGCTCCAGGACAGGTAAGTGTTTTTTATCCCCTATTTGGTGTGTTGCATGTGGGGGGGGGAGGGTACATGTGCCAAGTGTGTGGGACCACCCAACATGTGTCTGCTTTGTGTCATCCACAGATGGCCAGTCCACCCCAACGGCATCCTGAGCCCGACCCCCTGGGTGGTGAACACCATGAGATGGAGGAGAGTGCCCACACCTCGCCTGATAAGGTGGTTGAGGAGGAGCCTGGCTTTACAGATCAGGACTTTGTTTTAATTTTGGAGGAGTCCTCCCCTTCTGCAGGGCCCTCTGTAATCCCCTCCCCCATTCTAGGAAGCCCCTCAAGGGCGACTCCATCCCCCTGGGGACAACCATCTCCTGGCCCCAGGAAGGCGACCCGGAAGACCAGGGGGGTGTCTGATTTGGTCCATGACCAAATGGCCCGGGACCAGGCCAGGCAGACCCAGCAGATGGGGGAGATTGCTGGGCATCTAGACCGAGTCGCTGACAGCCTGGGCTCCGTGTCCCAGCTGACCAACGCTCTGCAGGACGTCAGCTGCAACTGCGCTGCAGTGGTGACCAGCCTGGGGGAGGTGCAGGCTGATGTTCGGCACCTCACTGCAGCCGTCCATGCCAACACTGCTGCCATCCGGGAACAGGGGAGGCAGAGGCAGCGTGACCAGCGGCATAATGTCACCCGCCAGCTGAGGATGCAGGCCCAGACCAACCACTATCTGAGCCGGATTGCCGTGGCCTTGGAGGGCATGCAGCCAACACCTGCCAGATGCCCCCCACCCCCACCCACTCCCTCCAGGCAGCTGAGGAGCCAGAGAGGGCCCACAAGAAAGAGCCCCCGTCAGCCCAGATGAGGGCATTTTTTTTTTTTTGGCTCAGGTTAAGAGTATTTATTCTTTATTTGAACTTTGCTCAGGTTATGAGTTTTTATTTTTATTTTTGCTCAGGTTATGAGTTTTTATTTTTATTTTTGCTCAGGTTATGAGTTTTTATTTTTATTTTTGCTCAGGTTATAAGCTTTTAATTTTAAGTTTAACTGCACACGGTCAGGAGTGCAGGGGACAGTGTGAATGGTGTGTGAATGTGAGGGGGTGGCACTCCTGCCAGTAAGGGGTGTCACCCTCGGCCGTTGGGGAGAAGTTATCCCCACACTGTGTGAATGACGTGTGAATGGTGTATGAATGGACAGTGACATCATTGGGGCCTTGACGCCGGCGTTGCTGCTCCCAAGTCCTGCATGTTGGACTTGGGCTAATCCAATGCGATGTGGATGTGGTGTGTGTGATCTAGGGACATCAGTGGTGTGCATGCGTGCATTGTCCGTGTGATCAATGTTTTTGTTTAGTGTCCAAAGATGCCTACGGCGAGGACCCTCCTGACTGCTCTTCCATCAGCTAAATGGGTCTCCTCTGGCAGGGGGGGGGCTGTCTGGTTGGGGGGTCAGGTCATCACGTATGTCAATCTGCAGGCTTTTTCTCATGGCAAAGTTGTGCAGAATGCAACATGCACCGATGATCTGACACACGAAGGTAGGGGAATACAATAGGGCCCCCCCAGACTTATCCAGGCAGCGGAAACGGGACTTCAGGAGCCCAAATGTTTGCTCCACCACTGCATGTAGCCAGAGTCTGGTGCTAATCCGTTCGCGAATCGGGAAATCTCCCTCATTTGCATATTTGCATGGGAAATCAATAGGCGCGACGGATGCGACAAGCGAAAATATGCGCTTACGATACTTTGGCGAGGGAAAGTTAAGCCGATCGGAAAAAGCACGATTTCTGTCGCATCTAGTTTGGTGGGTACGGCCGCATAGAAACTACGGCGCATCTTGACAGTTACGCGGCGCATATCGATATACTCCAGCGCAAGTCTTGCTGAATCTGGCCCTATATCTTTAGTGGCCGGGGGGCCGCAAAAGATATATATATCCAAATTACCAGGGGGGAGACATTAAACCGGAACAATGGCCCCATTTGGCCCACGGGCCGGACTTTGGACATGCCTGCCTTAGATGTACTGTAATTATAGTTACCATTCATATCACATACATGGATATTGTATTATTGGTTTAGGTCAGGCATGTCCAAAGTCCGGCCCGCGGGCCAAATGAGGCCCCCCTGTTTATTTCATATGGCTCCCCTGGGATTTGGATATATATATTGTTTGTGGGCCACAAAAGATATATACCGTATTTATCAGCGCTGCCTTGGAGGGGGCAGGACGAGCGCTGTCAGATTACATAAAGAGAATTATCTGTTTACTCAGCAGCATCTGTATTGGAAGTCCTGTCTCCTGGGATGTCATTGGACGACTGTTCTCTCTATCGTAGAAGGCGGGACTTTGTATTAAAGAGGCCACAAGAGATTGTAAAGCACTTGTCCCAATCCCCTCCCTCTGCCCTACGAGGCTGCAAATGGGTATCAATCAGGCGGCACTGATGGCAATTGTAAGGCTGCATTTATGGCACATGTGAGGCTGCATTCATGTCACATGTGAGGCTGCATTCAAGACACATGTGAGGCTGCATTCAAGACACATGTGAGGCTGCATTCAAGACACATGTGAGGCTGCATTCATGGCAATGGTAAGGCTGCATTCGTGGCAATAGTGAAGCTGCATTTGTGGCAATGGTGAGGCTGCATTCGTTGCAATGGTAAGCTTGTGCGTGTTATACACCGATAAATACAGTATATCCAAATAACACGCCCAAGCTTATCCTTAGTCCTGAGCAACGCTTTGGGATTCGTTGGGGACACAAAAGAAAAATATAGTGAGCATGAGATGTCTAATCAGCAGTGTTGTAAGTAACGGAGTTACAATAAACGCAGTTACCTAACGCAGCCCCTTTTGATGGTAACGAGTAATCTACCTGATTACTCTTCCCCTCATGGTAACGCAATTCCCATTACTTGGGCGGGATTACCACAATTACATCTACCGCCACTAGATGGCAGCAGAGTAATTGCTTCTGCCGGCGCTGTGAACATAAATATGGGTTGAACTCCGCTTTAGAATCATGTGACCGCTGTGATCGTCGCAGCAGTCTGAAAACTCCCAATCGCAAGGAGCCCTGGATACAATGGGCCCTATCCGCCTCACACTGACCTATCACCGGGGGAACAACACACATCGATCACACACACTGTGTGCGCAACCTGATCAATGATCCGGGGAACACATGGCCGGAACAAAATGTTCCACAGAACAAACGTTTCCTATACCACACAGTATACACAGCGACATCTAGTGGTCAACATGGTAAGCGCAGAACACCTATACAGACCAATGATCAGCAGGTTATTTTTGGTCAGTGATTTCATCTCTTCATCAGACAACAAAGAAAAATCTGACATCCCCATTCCAGATCCCTTGCATCTAATAAAGCTTATATAAGATAAATAAAATAATAAACAATAAACTATAGAAAATTTGAATAAAGCCTAATATAAGATTTTAAATTACAGACTCTGTAAACGTCAAGGGAATGTATATTATAAACATACATTTTAATCCAGCTCATACTTTGAATGTAATATATAGCAGATGGATAAGGGTTTTACATCCTATTAGCTGCACATACATGGGGGGACGGATGCACCTAGGGTGGGATATACACAAGATCACCATTTGTTTCCGCTTTTCTTCTTTTGTCTTGGAGTATTAACTCACTGCTCCCTGGTAAGCGCCCGTCATCTGCTTCTCAACAAAGCATTGTAGAATATTACAAAAAAAAATCAGTTACTTTGCTGAGTAACTAATTACTTTTTTATTGTAGTAACTGAGTCACTAACGCAATTACTTTTTCGGAGAAGTAATTTGTAACTGTAACTAATTACTTTTTTAAAGTAAGGTGAGCAACACTGCTAATCAGATAATAGTTGCCACTAGAAAATCATGGATTAACTACCCTAAAGGCTCTTTCACATGGGTTGGATCAGTAATGATCCGTCCTGTACACCTCCGTTTGCTCAGCGGGGGTTGCTCCGTTGATCCCCGCTGAGCTGCTGGATGACAGGCAGTCCCCGCACATTGTGCAGGGACCACCCTGTCTTTTCTCCGCTCTCCCCTATGGGGGGATCGGATGAACACAGACCGTCTGTCCGTGTTCATCCGATCCGATCCGCCAGATGGAAGGAAAAGTAAGTTTTTCCTCCGTCATGTTTATCCGCTGACATCCGCGATCCCACAGGGATACATGCATGTCCGTTTTTCATCCGACAACGGATGTATGAAAAACGGACATATGGAACGTCAGTGTGAAAGAGCCCTTATGAAAATACTGTGTTGTTTTTCTGAAACATGTTAAACCTGTTCGACATGGACTAAGATAAATCTATCATTCCACAACTATGTACGGTAGCAGGGAGGGGCTCACACAAAATATACAATTATCTTTACAGCAATGTTCTAGATATCTGCATTTGACATTAGAGATAGGGTCATCTGAGCACTCGGGCCATAGAAAGTAACAATTCCCTGCAGGAAAATGGATGGGTGAGCAATAAGCAATAGAAGGGTCTGATATTTAAGTGAACTTATTACTTTGGCCTGCTTTGATAACACATAGGTCTATGCTAATGTGTATATAACCAAAAAAATACAGTAGCCTGTCTTCATATTTCCTACGAGGCTGCAAATGGGTATCAATCAGGCGGCACTGATGGCAATTGTAAGGCTGCATTTGTGGCACATGTGAGGCTGCATTCATGTCACATGTGAGGCTGCATTCAAGACACATGTGAGGCTGCATTGTTTACTCTGGCCCATTCCACTACTCGCGACAGGATTATTGCATCGTAATATTTTTTAAGATCCGGGATGGCTAGTCCCCCCTTATTTTTGGTCTGTCGGAGGGTCTGGAAGGAGATCCTATGTTTCTTTTTGCCCCAAATATAGTTCATGATCATTTTTTGGAGGGTACAAATCAGTTGTTTGGGAAGTTTAATCGGGATCATCTGGAACTTATATAATATCTTAGGTATCAACACCATTTTGCAGAAATTGATTCGTCCAAACCATGAGATTGATCGATTTTTTATTCTAGTTATTTCATTTTTAATTTCTTCTATCATGGGGATGTAGTTCATTTCGTGAATTCTTTTTTCCGTTCCTGCCAACTGTATGCCCAGGTATTTAAGCTCTTTTACCCCTGGGAACTTGTATTTTGCTCTAAGGGTTAGCATTTCTTTCTTGGGGGTGCTAACGTTTAGAATTTCTGTTTATTTTAAAGTTTGATATTTCCCCATATTTACTACATATATTCAATAGTTCTGGAATCGAGGTTTCGGGGTTGGTCAAATAGAAGAGCACATCGTCCGCAAAGGCCGCTAGCTTGTGTTCCTCTCTTCCCACTCTGATTCCATTTATTTCAGGACATTTACGAATTCTAGATAGTAGAGGTTCAAGGGACAGCACAAAAAGTAAAGGCGAAAGGGGGCATCCCTGCCTCGTTCCATTTTTCATTAAAAAATGTTGGGAGAGGCCTCCATTGATTTTAATCCTAGCCGTTGGGGCTTCATATAGGGTCCCGATCCACCCCATCATCCTACATCCGAATCCCATGGCCTCCAAAGTTTGCAACATGAATCCCCAGTCTACCCTGTCGAACGCTTTCTCGGCGTCTATCGACAGGAGTAGACTGGGGACCCGTCCCCTCCTCATTTCCTGAATCAGGAGGAGGGTCCTTACGCCATTGTCCCTCCCTTCATGTCCCTGAATGAATCCTGTCTGGTCTGGGTGGATCAACTCCGCCATTTCACCTTTTATTCTATCGGCCAGTATCTTTGCGAACAGTTTTAAATCTGTGTTTAGTGTCGGTATGACAGTTATTATTGCCTCCACGGCTTCTTTGCTCAGGGTATAATCTACTCCCAGTCCATTTAAATATTGGCATAATCGAGGAATGAGAATCTCTTTACATTTTTTATAATATATTGCGGTAAAGCCATCGGGCCCCGGACTCTTCCCCAGTGTCATGCCCGATAATGCTAGTTGTACTTCCCTTTCTGTAATCGGTCTGTCCATGCTTGAGGCGTCTGTTTGTTTCACGTATGGTAGTCCCGCCTCCTGCAGGAAGTCTAAAGTTTTAACTCTTTTCTCCTCCTTTTCCCCGTTTTTCTGTTTAACTGCATATAGATTTTCATAGAACGCTCGGAACGTTTCAGCTATATCTTTTGTTTTATAAACCTCCTCGCCTTGTTCGTTTTTAATTTTTCCTATATAATTTCTTCCTTTCTTTTTCTGGACCAACTTTGCCAGATGCTTACTGGTTTTGTTGCCTGTCCGATATCTATCTTTTGCAAGTATCTGTGTATCTCTTTTAATTTCTTGGAATAGCAGATTTTTGAGTTGGTTACGTTTATTAACTAATTCTTGATAAAGCTCTTGTTGCTGCGTTCCTATTTTATGTTTTTGTTCTAGTTTTTCTATCTCCTTGATTATTTTCTCCTTTTCAAGCCGATTTTCTTTTTTCTTTCTTGCTCCCTCCGATATCAGCGTGCCTCTAATTAAGGCCTTGTGAGCATCCCACAGCGTAGCTTTAGATATATCACTTGTATCGTTTATTTTAAAGTATTCTTCTAGCTCCTTTTGGACCCTAATTAGGCTATTTGCGTCTTTCAATAATTCCTCATTGAGTCTCCATGTATAGGGTGGCTTTGGATTTCCCGATACATTAAAGGACACGCTGATTGGGGCATGGTCTGATATGGTCATGGACTCTATTGTCGCATCCACCACATCCTCCAATAGAAAGTGATCGACGAGGATGTGGTCGATACGAGAGTAGCATCCATGAACGGGGGAATAGAAGGTATAATCCCGTGTTGTCGGGTTTAGAACGCGCCAGACGTCTACTAATTGACTACTATACAGGTTATTTTTTTAATTTATTTAGTTGTTTTATATTGGTCCCTGCTGTCTGAGTAGTCTTGTCTACTTTTGGGTTCATGCACAGGTTGAAATCTCCTCCAAGGATAACCCTACCTTTTTTAAATTCCCTTATTTTTCCTAAAATGTTGGCTAAGAAATGTATCTGTTGGTTATTGGGCGCATAGATATTTATTAGAGTACATTCTGTCTCTTCTAGTTTCCCTTTTAGTATAAGGTATCTCCCTTCGGGGTCTGTCAATCTGTCGATCAGTTGGAATGTCACTCCTCTGGCAAACCTGATAGCAACTCTCCTTGCGTGTTTTGAGACAGTGTCCCCATAGTACCAAACCGGGAAGTCTATTGAATTTAACTTCACGTTCGATTCCATGGTAAGGTGGGTCTCCTGTAAAAATGCTACATCCGTTTTAATTCTCTTGAGTTCCTTTGAGACTTTATGTCTCTTTGTGGGACTATTTAAACCTTTTACATTATATGAAACACATTTTATTATCGGCATAATCAAGTATTGGGGATCTTCTTCTCCATCTCAAATTTTAACCTCGGCCTATTTTCGTGTGTTTTCTCTATCTCTCCTTTAGGTGTGGTGTAACTCCCTCCCCTCCCTCCCCTTCCCCTTACCTCCCCCTCCTCCCCTCCTCTCCCTCCTCTCCCCAAGTACCCCCCCCCTCATTTCTCCCTCCTCCCTCCCTCCCCCCCTGGTGGTCAATATATAGACCTCTGACCCAATATTTCCCTTGGATCAGTACCCCGTTAGGTGGGTTGGGACCTGTTTACCTATCCCCCTTCTAAACTTAGATGGGGGAATAATTTTCCTCTAACTCCTATGGCTGGCTCCCCTATTTGATTATCCACTTCCCCCCCTTCCTCCATCACCCCCCCTTACATTCTTGACCATTCTAAACCCATCCTGGGAGATCAGGCATCTGCAAGTCCAGTCGGAGACAAAAGTCCCTCAGATCTTCAGGGAATCTTAAAATTGCAGATTTCCCATCTTTTAATCCCACCAGACATGCTGGGAACCTCCAGTTATACTTTATTTTTTTTTCCACGAGTTGTTCCAGTAGTGGTTTTAAGAGTCTTCTTCTAGCCAGAGTTTCTGCGGATAAGTCCGCAAAAATCTGGATACTAGTCCCCTCATAAGAGGGGGGGGGGGTGTCCTCTTAATTTCCTCCAGATCTCATCTTTGTCTTCAAACCTGTGGAACCTCACAATAATATCTCGAGGCCTTTCTGATTCTGATCTATTCGGTCTTCCTATTCTGTGTACTCTCTCTATTTCGATCAGGTCCTCAATGGGCTTTCCCAGGATAGGGTTAAATATTATCCTCATTTTTTCCTTCAGGTCTTCTCCTTTATTTTCCGGTACTGACTTAATTCTCAGATTTAGTCTCCTGGATCTGTTTTCCTGGTCTTCTAATTTATACAGTATATTTCTCTGTTGTAATTGGACCAGGTCTGCCTGTTCTCTAAGGGTGTTTAATTCTTGTTTTTGTTTTTCTGGTTGTTCTTCCAGGGCCTCCACCCTAGCTAGAAGGTGGCCAAAATCTGTCCTTATACTATGTATTTCATCTTTAATTGCGTTTTCAAGCTGCTTCAACATCCTTTCCATTTCTCCCATAGTTAGAATGTGTTCCTCGGATCTCCTCTCTTCTCCTCTGCTACTCTCTGCCTCATCCCCGTTAGCCCCCGTTCCTCCTATGTCTTCCTGTGTACCCCTTTGCTTTGGACTTATAGATTTTTTCCCGTCCGTTGTTTTATCTGTTTTCTCTTGTGGGGGTTTTGATGGATTAGACATATACTGTCTGATTGTACTTGTTGGGGTCATGCTAACGGGGTTTTTTAGGGCTCCCCCTTTAGTTGATCTACTTGTCATCCTGGACATATTTTCCTTCGCTTTCCTTATTCTCTTCCCCAGATTGTCGGTTTATTAATCTCTTTTCAACCACCTGAGCCAGACCTCTTCCCTTCTCTTCCTTCCCTACCTTAGTAGTGGTTGCTGGTATGGCTGAATAAGGTAGAGGTGTCTCTCGCCTCTCACGCTTGGGAGGGAGCTTCTCTTTTGTCCAATCGGACCTCTCGTGTTTTTCGGAGAGGAGGTTTTATTCTTCTCCAGAGGGGGGTAGCCCGGGATACCCCTAGATGGAGGGGAGAGATGACAAAAAACCTCAACAGGGGGGTAGGTGAGGGGTGTACACCACTAGGGGTACCGTGTCCCCCCCCCAGAGAGCCCGTTTGCAGCTGCAGTCTCTTGGTATTAAAGATTTTTTTGATGGAGTAGTTCTGGCCTCTTCCCCTCTCTCTTCTTCCTTCAAGCCTCCGGTCACCTATCTGCAGTTTTATCTCTGGTTTTGTCTCTGGACCCCACCCCTAATCCCTCCTAGAAATGTATGGCGTGGTGCATATATTTAAATTACAGGCCTGGCCTCCGCTCTTGTAACCAAGTCCTTTTACCCCCCTTGTATCTATAAGGAGCAGACCCCAGTAGCTTTCTTTCTTTGCATAAAAATATATAACATTCTTCAGGTCAACATGCTGTTTAAGCTTTCCCAGGTTATTTTCCTTTTTTTCATGAATAATATTCAGCTGTTTAATAACTTGTGCTGTTAGATTGTAACAGTGTTTCTGAATTTGAGCGTTCCTCCAGCTATGTTTACAGTTTATGGTAGATTGAAGCGATAATAAACAGTACCTTCATTGCAGGACCAGCTTTAATACTACCTGTATCTCCCCGGGAGGGGGGGCTCCGCTCTAAGCATGGACATCCATGGTCAGCTTGACTGAAGGGAGGGGAGTAGACGTCGCATAGGGGTCCGGGTGGGGGGGGCGGAGGGATGCGGTGTTCCTATCTCTAAGCGCCGGCTGCACCCTCTTCCTCTCCAGACTCACAGCGAGCTGTCTCCCGGTCAGCTGTCAGCAATTTCCCGGTCTCCGTTCGCTGTGCTGAGGCTCTCTGGCGTCGAGGGATCCTGGCGTGCAGCATGGAGCGTCTCCTCCGTCCCGGCCAGCCATCAGCCGCGTCCCCTGGTCCCTCCCCCCTACGGCACGTCACGTCCTCACGTGCACGCCATCCAGCCGGTCACCCCTGTCTTCATATTTCTAATAAATAAAACTACCCAATTAATAATTTAATAATACATAAAGTGTAAACCCATATAATGCAAAGTTATAAAAGTAAAAACAAACATATAAAGTGCATAAAATGCAGATACTTTCAGGTTCCATTTTTTCTTTTCAAATTCACTTGGTTACAGCTGTGTTTAATATGTAATTTTTCCCATTTGGGGAGCACTTGAACATATCTTTTACACAGGGTCGCCATCGGGGGGGTACAGCCGATACACATATAAGGGGCCCGCATGTCCGAGGGGCCTGGACCAAGGGTCACAGCCATCTTTAACCACTTCAATACCCAGCCATAGTGAAATGATGTCCTGGGCTTTGTGTGGTGATATCTGAATGATGGGCGCAGCTAAAGGCATCGTTCAGATATCATTCTTTAGTGCCGGCGATTCTGTGCACTATAAGAACAATCATAGCGGCGTTCTTATAGGCGGCGGAAGGGGCTCTCCCGTGCCATCGGGGGCCTGGAGAAAGAATCGTCCGACGCAGGCTAGTAAGTATAGAGATGACTGGTGACCAGATGGTCACCAGTCATCTCTATGACTGTCGGAGGCCTGGGTGCGATGTGATGACTAGTGTTGCTCACGAATATTCGCATTGCGAATATTCGCTACGAATATTGCATATTCGAGTATTCGCGAATATCTCGAATATCGCGGCGAATATTCGCTATCTCGAATATTCGTATTTTTCAAATTTCGCCAAAAATTCGCAAAAAAAATTTGCAATCAATTTCGCATTCGCGAATTTCGCAATAGCAAAATTTCGCAATTTTTTTTTTTTTTTTTTTATAAAATATCACGAATATTCGATATTTACGAATATTCGCAACCGCATATGTGAAATTTCGCTTTTTTTTATAAAATATACCGAATATTCGTAAATATCGAATATTCGTGATATTTTATAAAAAAAAAAAAACGCGAAATTTCGCATTAGCGAAAATTCGCATTAGCGAAAATTCGCAATTTTTTTTTTTTTTTTTTATATCACGAATATTCGATATTAACGAATATTCGCGAATATTCTTCGAAATATTCGCGAAATATCGCAAAATCGAATATGGCGTATTCCGCTCATCACTAGTGATGACGTCACGCCCTGGTACCCAGAAGTAAACAAAGCCGCGATTTTGGCTAGTAAGCAATACTAATCATGAGATCGGTGACATTTTTTCATGATCTCATGCTTTCCAGCCTGGAGGAGAGATGCAGAGTCTTATTGACCCCACATCTCTCCATAAAGAGGACCTGTCACAAACTATTCCTATTACAAGGAATGTTTACATTCCTTGTAATAAGAATAAAAGTGTTAAAAAACCTTTTTTTTTTAAAGTGTAAAAAAAGTGAAGAAGTAAAATAAAAATAATAAAAAAATTAAATGCCCCTGTCTCCTGTAGCTCACACGCATAAGTCCCGCCCACATATGTAAACGTCATTCAAACCACACATGTAAGGTGCGTTAGCGTGCCAGCAACAATTCTCGCACTAGATCTATTCTGTAAATCTAAACTGGTAACCTGTAAACATTTTCAAAGCGTCGCCTATAGAGATTTTTAAGTACCGAAGTTTGGCGCCATTCCATGAGTGTGTGCAATTTTAAAGCGTGACATGTTAGGTATCTATTTACTCGGTGTAACCTAATCTTTCATATTTTACAAAAAAAATATTTTCTAGCAAAAGAATGATGATTTGTACATGAAGGAGAGAAGTGCCAGAATAGGACCGGTAGTGAAGTGGTTAACACAAAGCAGCTACCGTCAGAGCGGACCGGCTGCCAGGATGCAGGGGAGGGTGGAGAGGTGGGCAGATCCCATGTGTGTGCAGGTCGGGGACCGCTGTCATGCACTGTGCAGGGTGAGGTTAGATGCCAGGTCAGAGGGCACCATGGAGGAGGACATCAGGGGGAGTAGCACCTCCCCACTCTTTTGTGTGTGCAGGTAGGAGGACCCCAAGGATCCCAAGATGGAGGAGGTTGGGTGGAGAACCTTTCATCTGGCTGCCCCCTCCTGTCATGCTGCTCTTCTCCTGGACATGGGATGGAGGAGATGGAACTGGAGGAGAAGGACATGGGATGGATGAGATGGGATTACAGGAGGATGAAGAGGACAGCCAGTGGGCGGGCCCTGGGGAATGTTGGCGGTCAGGCTGGGTGGGGCAGGCCTAAAGCTGTGTAAGGGGCCCCACAATTTCTATTGGCTGCCCTGCTTATACATATAAAAAATATTGGCATTGCAAAGCTAACATCATCCTCTTCATACCCCATTGCCTGCTCTAAATGTATCCTGGCAAACCAGGCTAACCTTTTTAGAAGACATTATGATCAGTTTTTGAAATGCTTGCCCTGCTTCAAACCTCTATCCAATCAACAACTAGGATAACTTCAACTTGGGCATCTTTGCTTCCTGGTGCATATTACACAATTTTCTGCAGCTAAACATGCCTAAAAGATAAGAAATGATTCATACTCTCCATAAACCTATGCACATAAATAAACTGAATATGGAAAAACACAAATGAAACAATACTAACAATTTCCTCACTACGTGGACCCCCTTTATGATTCTCACCAGAGCTTTTTTTCTCAGAAAATAGGTGCAGGAACTCAACCAACGACCCCGTTCAGATTTCACAAACAGTAGAAGGTTCTTAAAGGTGCATTAAATACCAGGATTGCATTACATACAGAATACAGAGTTCAGGGGGTTACACACAGAGTGCAGAGCTGTCATCTGTAAACACAGAAACCAGACTTCTGTGTTTACAAGTGATTATGGTGAGCAGGCACCAAAGGATCTGAGCCAGAGGTGGTGGAACTGAGTTCCCCCAAGTTCCCCCTGAAAAAAAGCCCTGATTCTCACACTGTGCAAACCAGGCATGTACTTGCCATCGGGACTACCAGGAGTTTTCCGGTGGCCCGATGTCTCAGTGGGCCGGTGTTGTGCCTAGAACGACAGGCAGACTGTAGAAATGATACCATTGTCCCATTAAGTTCCATACCCATCAATGTGTCATGACAAAGCATATGAACAGGGATGGAAGAGATTGGGGTAAGGTGTATACAAGTAACAAAAAACATCACACAAAGCATTAAAAAAAGAATAATAGCCCAAGGCTATTGCTAAGAAATATAGCAAACAACTCGCTGCTGTCAGTAAAAAAAAAAAAAAAAAAAAAATATATATATATATATATATATATATATATATATATATATATATATATATATATATGCCAGCAGAAAAGTAATAAGATAAACAATAGAAAAAAGTTTGCATTGAGTGAGTTCTAAAATGGTAATAAGAAAAAAAACGGGGGGGGGGGGGGTTTACCAAACATCTAGTTGGAAGTAAAAGATATAAGAGTACCTAAGTTAAATAAAAATAAAAAGTCAGTCCATAGAGTCCTCTGGAGTTGGCGTATGAAAAGAAAAACGATCATGTTTTGATTGCCCCTGGCGACTTTTATTTCCTTCAGCACCAGCTGATTTTTGCAGGGAACGGCAAACCATTCGACTTTGTGCGTTGCTTTGGTTAACAGGGCATTGCAGGGAGGAAGCGCTAGAGCCTGATGGACCCCAGAAGTCGAGGATCGGGGCCACTCTGTGTAAAACGAGCTGCACAGTGGAGGTAAGTATGACATGTTATTTATTCATTTATTTTTAATCAAAGCTTTACAATCACTTTAAAGTAGTTGTAAACCCCATGTATATCAAATATAAAACACTCACATCTGCTTACAGTATGTAGAATAAATATGACAAGTGCGCTATGTATTCTTCAATATTTTCATGCCTTTGCCTGTTTTAGCCCGCTGACTATCTCCTGATCCATGGGCGTGTACGTGGCTCCAAGGGCTCCCTCCTAGGTATAGATGCCCCTGGCTTTCTCCCTAGCACTGCTTAGGAGCGCAAACAGTAGCTGGAGTCCTCAGTAAGCCTGTCACTCAAAGGAGAGGGGCATGGCGACACTTTTTTTTAAGGTGTCTGATTTTTATTTACTGTAGAAAAGCAGGTAGGACTGTGGACAATCGATTTCTGCAAAATTTTTGGTTTAATTTCGATTTTTGGGTTTACAGCTACTTTAAGACGTTTTTCACACTTTTTTCAAAAACTGTCTATGTTTTTTGTCACTCTCCTACCACCTAGCAGCTCCATTACATTGATTTTAAAATATAAAATGTAGAGGCTAGAAGAATGGACAGCCACACTTCCAAAAAACCCGTAGGTTGTCTTAATTGTAAAACAGGTGGAAAATGCACTACAAAGTAACAGCCTACGCGTTTGACACTATAATCAGTGCTTAGTCATGGGTAAGCACAGATTATAGCGTGAAACGCGTAGGATGCTATCTCCACATTTTGCTGTACTTTGATTATGTATTAACACAATAGATGCATTAATGTGCATAAGAAACAGTGTTAACATTCAACACCTGTGTGAACTTAGAACATGTAACCTTGTTATGTATTCTCTGTTACTTATTTTCTTTCAAAACAAATTGTAACCTGAATATGATTGTACTTACATTCATAAAATGAAGCCACCTATAATTCTGTTATATTGGGGTTGATTTACTAAGGGCAAAGTGCAAGTACAAGTGCAGTTTCTCCAGAGATTATTAAAACAGGTAAAATTTCACTTTACAAAGAATACCCAATTACATGCAAAGAAAATATAAAAAAGAAATGCATTATTGATTGCACATGATTGGATGATGGAAGTCATCTGAGCTTCTGCTCATTTACTAAGCTCTGGAGCAACTGCTCTTGCAGCCTGCAACTGCACTTTGCAAAGTACACAGTCTATTTGCCTTTAGTAAATCAACCCCATTCTGTCATTCATGTTAACGTCTAGTATGTATTCTTCTACTTGTATGTTTTAAACTTGTTGTACTATACTGTGCCACTGCCAGTTTCCTCCAGTACAGGAAAAAATTGTGACAATATTTAAAGGGGTTGTAAAGGTTGTTTTTTATTTTCTAAATAGGTTCCTTTAAGCTAGTGCATTGTTGGTTGACTTACCTTTTCCTTCGATTTCCCTTCTAAATGTTTTTTTTTCTTTGTCTGAATTTCTCACTTCCTGTTTCTCCTCAGTAAGCTTTCCACCATCATCTGAGCGGTGGAAAGTCAGTCAGAACAGCTTACTGAACAGCTTACTGAGGAGGAACAGGAAGTGAGAAATTCAGACAAAGAAAACAAAGAATGGAAATCGAAGGAAAAAGTAAGTGAACCAACAATGCACTAGCTTAAAGGAACCTATTTAGAAAATAAAAAAACGAACCCTTACAACCCCTTTAAAAGTGATTTTAATTTTAGGTCACATAATTATGTAATTTTTTTAATATTTTTGACAAAGAATTTCAAACATTCTTGACAATGAAAAAGTTCTGTGTACATTCCACAGTTAGGTGAGTCAACACAACTATATCTGCTCATAATAATTGTCTTCTGTGACACATTTAAAATGTATTCTGATTTCCATAAATTAATTGCAGCAGGTTTAGCAAGGCTTCTTTTAATGCAGATAGGCATTTTGATGGATGTCCAGGACTCTTTTTCAGATGTTGGACAAGGCAGTTCTCTATGGGCCAGATTCTCATAGAATTCCGGCGGCGTAGCGTTAGCCATTTACACTACGCCGCCGCATCGTACTAGAGCAAGTGCTTTATTCTCAAAGCACTTGCTCCGTAGTTAGCGGCGGTGTAGCATAAATGGCCCAGCGTACGGCCGCGTAATTCAAAGGGGGTGGCTTGTATTTAAATTAAGCGCGCCCCTGTGCCGATTGAACTACGCATGCGCCGGCCGCGATGAAATCCCAGTGCGCATGCTCCAAAGGACGTCACATTTTCTCAATGTAAACAACGTAATCGGAGCGTACGCAAACGGCGTAAACGACGCACAACACGACACGGTCCCGAGGCCATACTTAACATGGCATCCGACGGCATCCGACGGGACTTCGTAAGGTTACTCCACATCTTTGCAGGGGTAACCTTACACGGACGAAAACGACGTTAACCACGACGGGGCGGCGTAAAAGCGTTTGGGAATCGGCGTATTAGCCTCATTTGCATAGGCAAATGAGAAAACAACGTAAAGGCCACCTAGCGGCCGGAGTTGTCATTACATCTACGATCCGCCAGTGTAATTGTTTTACACATGGCGGATCTTCACCTGTATCTATGCGTAAGTGATTCTAGGAATCACACACATAGATACACGGGAAAAAAAACAGCGAAACGACGGGGTATCTGTGATACCCCGTCGTAGCGCTTCTGAGAATCTGGCCCTATGTGTGTAAACATACCCTATCCAGATGGTTACATTTCTCTATGCTAGAAGCTCCCAAGGCTGATTAGTCCCGTGTCCTGTACTGTTAGCCTTATTAGTTATCCAATGTGTACAGTTCTGTTTTCGTGTGGCTTCTTCAGCACTTTGCAAGGTGTTCTCAGGTTTAGGTTTCAAATGATCAGATACACCATTGCATGTTGCTTCCTGTATAAGATCTGTATTGTATTGTATACTCCCTTTATATAGTTGTTTGTATTTGGGTTGCTGTCAGCTCTGCCTACTATGAAGATCAAAAAAAGCTGTTTAATGAGTTCTGAGAGGTTTTAGGCTGGGTTTTCGCCGCATCCAATTCGCATAGCAGGAGATTGTGACCGGCTCTCTATGGGTTCACACATCTCTGCAGCTGTTTTCAGTGCGATTTGCATAGGAGACCCATACGTCTTTTGGTCCGTTTCACGTCTGAATTCAGCCAAAAATTCAGGCTGAAATCTGACCTGAAACTGTGTATGGAGACGCACTGGACTCCTGCTGTGAGCCGCTGTGTGTTATAGTGTGAACCCAGCCTCAAAGGTTTAGATATGTAAGATTTTATGGTTTTCTGAAAGTGTTTATTGCTTTGTAGCCCTGATCAAGGCCCCTTGAAAGCCCTGAAATGTGTTAAATATTTTGCTTAATTACTGTAAAACATAACCGTTATCTACATACTTTGGCACTATCTTCCCTTATGGAGTGCTACCCCTGTAGGGGTTGCTGACTTTAGCTGGTTCTCCCTCAAACAGTACAGAGGCCACCATCCACCAAAGAAACAGTCTACTAACTCCAGCCCCAGTAACAGTCTAAAGATTGCCCAATTAGGGAACAGTGTAAGCTGCCTGTTAAAGAAGCAGTAAAAAAAAAAAAAAAAAAACACCACCTGCAAGACAAAGGCATAATGATCTAGTATAGCATGCTAGCTCATTATGTAATATTCACCTCAGATCGAAGCCTCCGCAGCCGTCCTCGTACACCGTTTGGGCAGGCGACATCTCTCCTTACTTCTGGGTATTGTGGCTTTGGCAATGAGATTGTCTGGAGCTGCGATGACGTCACTACTTTAGGAACAACACGTTCACAATTGCTAAAGTGCGCCTGTGCCGCTGTCTACGGCGCAATATGCCATAGACATTGACGCCCTTTATTTTTATAAATACCTCCTAAACCGTGGAGGTTTATGAGATTTTTTAAGAAGATAAGCCTAGATTAAGGCTTACCTGTAGGTAAAAGTAGTTGTAAAGGAACGTGGTTGGGAAGCTTTCCGCAGCATCCTTAACAACCGATGAGACATCAGCTGTGAATGGGTTTCGACGCTGACAGCTAGATAAAAAAAAAGTGTCGGTAAAAAAAATAAAGAAAAAAACAGTCTGGGGGTCCCCCCCAAAATCCATACCAGACCTTTATCTGGGCATGCAGCCTGTCAGTTCAGGAAAGGGGGGGGGTGAGCTAGCGACCCCCCACTCTTGAACCACACCAGGCCACAAGCCCCCCAACTGACCCCATTTAGGAAAGTAGACACCCCAAGTCATTTTCTGAGAGGCATGTTGAGTCCTTGGAATATTTTATATTTTGTCACAAGTTTCAGGAAAATTATTTATTTTTTAACAAAGTTGTCACTAAATGATATATGGCTCAAACATGTCATGCACATATGTGAAATTACACCCCAAAATACATTCTGCAGCTTCTCCCATGAGCACCACCTTCAGGCTTTCTAAGGGCGTAAATTCTTGATTTCACTCCTCATTGCCTATCACAGTTTCCAAGGCCAAGATAGCACAAAACCCCCCAAATTACCCCATATTGGAAATTATAATGTATTTTAGGGTGTAATTTCACATATGCCTATATAGCATATATCATTTAGTGACAACTTTGTGTAAAAAAATATGTACGTATTGTAATTTTCCCGAAACGGGCAAAATATAAAATATTCCAAAAAGGGGTCATTTGGGAGCGTTTTCACCTGTCCTGGTATTTTATGTACAACATTAGAAGCTTATGCCACACATCACCCACTCTTCTAACCAGTTGAAGACAAAGCCCTTTCTGACACTTTTTGTTTACATGAAAAAAAAAAAATTTGCTAGAAAATGACATTGAACCCCCAAACATTATACATATTTTTTTTAAAGCAAAGGCTCTACAGATTAACCACTTCCTTACTAGGCACTTATACCCCTTCCTGACCAGGTGAAATTTTAGCTTCTGGCACTGTGTCGCTTTAACTGACAATTGCGCGGTCGTGCGACGTGGCTCCCAAACAAAATTGGCGTCCCTTTTTTCCCACAAATAGAGCTTTCTTTTGGTGGTATTTGATCATCTCTGCGGTTTTTATTTTTTGCGCTATAAACAAAAAAAGAGCGACAATTTTGAAAAAAAAGAATATTTTTGACTTGTTACTATAATAAATAGTTTTTTTTAAAAACATTTTTTTCTCAGTTTAGGCCGATACGAATTATTCTACATATTTTTGGTAAAAAAAAAAAAAAAAACGCAATAAGCGACTGGTTTGCGCAAAAGTTATAGCGCTTACAAAATAGGGGACAAAATTATTATTAATTTTTATTATTAATTTTTTTACTAGTAATGGCGGCGATCTGCGATTTTTATTGGGACTGCAACGTTATGGCGGACACATCGGACACTTTTGACACATTTTTGGCGCCATTCACATTTATACTGTGATCAGTGCTATAAAAATGCACCGATTACTGTATAAATGTGACTGGCAGTGAAGGGGTTAACACTAGGGGGGCATGGAAGGGGTTAAATGCATTCCCTGGGTGTGTTCTAACTGTGGGGGGAGGGGGTGACTGGAGGAGGTGACCGATGCTGTGTCCCTATGTACAAGGGACACAGATCGGTCTCCTCTCTCCCCTGACAGGACATGGATCTCTGTGTTTACACACAGAGATCCATGTCCTTGTCCCTGTAACCGCCGATTGCGAGTGCATGGCGGACATTGCGGCCGCCAGGCACGCCCATCGGTATCTGAGGAATGCAGCGGGCACGCGCGCGCCCTCTAGTGGCCAGAAAAAGCGATGGACGCATATATGCGTCCAGCCAGAGATTCAGAACCGCCCGACGGCCGCATATATTCGTACGGCCGTCGGGAAGTGGTTAAAATGGTGGGTGTTGCAATTTTTTTCACACAGTATTTGCGCAACGATTTTTCAAGTGCAATTTTTGGGGAAATACAGACACTTTTTTGTACCAACATCTGGCCTTACGGGCAACTACGGCACCATCAACTGGTCATTTTGGTCCATCATTCCCATATTTAAGGTTCTTTTCATGGACACAGAGGGGTTTCTCCACAACACCAGTTGCTGCTGTGGGCTAGCTAGAGGGAGCTCACGAGCACAGACTGTTTCACTTTAGTTTGGCTGAATGGTACCATTCTTTAGCATAGATCTGTTTCATTCATTAGTGTCCTTTGTTGATTTCTGCAAGGGCCCTTGCGAAAATCGTACAGTGTTGTTGCATAGCAACTATTCATTTGCTGATTTAAGTTTATGCTTGTTCTCTTTGAGTGTTTATGAAGTAAACTCACTCCTTTTGATTCAAATACTAATACTAATCTTCTTGTCTGGAGGAACCATCCGAAATTCAGGTAATACCGTTACTACATTGCTATTGAGTATTGTATGCCCTGTCATTGTACCCTCTAGACAAATAGGGGCTACAATACCTACCAGACTTCTGATGTGTCAAGGGAGGGTTCGAGCTAGTTAAAGAGGGGTGAGCAAAACAAAGAGAGTAGATACCAAACAACAACCAGCGGCTCCTTCGGGGGTAGCACTACATACTTCTTCCTGTGTTGTGTTTCCTGTTTCCTGTTGGGTCATTCAATAAACATTGCTTCTGTACAGTAATGGATTTTGTTGTCTCTTCACATATATCACATGATGTCAGAACATTTCTGGATCCATGCTCTTTGTACACATTTGATGCTGAGAGCCTGCTAGCCTTGATGTGAGTGTTCTTGGAACTGATTGTGCCTCCTGACAATTGTAGTCTTGTCCTGTATGCTGAGTATTTGCAGCAAGGAAAACAGCATCATGGCAGCCAACAGCATTCCACTGCCTAAGGCATTGAGGGTGAGTGGAGATGTCAGCAGTAACTGGGACAATTTCAGGGCTGAGTTTGAGGACTACTCCCTAGCCATAGGGTTACATGATAGTCCTGCAGCAGTGCAAGCAGCCACACTGAGGAGGGTGATGGGTAGTGAATGCCTCCATGTTTACAAGCATAATCTGAACCTCGCAGAGGGGCAAAAGAGTGACAACAAAACCATTCTGGATGCATTAGAAGCTTTCTTCAGACCCTCTAAAAATGTTATATATGAAAGATATATATTTGGCTGCTGTAAGGAAGAAGACTATGGGCCAGATTCAGGTAGATGGGAGTATCTTTCCTCTGGAGTAACGCTTCTCATTTACGTTACTCTGAAGACCCTTTCAGCGCAAGTACTGTTATTCACATAGCAGTTGCGCGTAAACTTGCGCCAGAGTAACGATAATGCGCTGGCGTAACCCGACGCAAGTGGAAGTGGGTGTGATCATATGTAAATGATGGGCGGAGCCCAGCACAGAGGCTTACGTTCAGCGCATCATCCACGGAGCATGCGCAGTGAGTGCGGCTCCACTCGCCCCCTTGTGCGCATGCTCACAACTTCCGTCGGCACCACTTCCCGGGAAACGTCAGCGCAATGCGTTCCGCTGGGCGCTTAAAAGCGCAGGCGGAAACGCCATTCCGGCGCAAAAGTATATCCGTTTCCCCCCACCCCAGGGAAGATACTTTTGCTCTGTAATGGCTGCTCCCGCTACCCCCAGAGAGAGGAGGAACCTTAATTTTAATTCCCAGGAGGTCTCGGTTATCATCTCAGCGATGGAGTCTGTGAATGATTTGCTTCATGGGATAAAAAGCCGCAAGACCAGCCGGGAGAGAAAGCAGGGCATCCTGGAGTCCATTGCTGCCAGGGTGAATGTCTTGGGGTATTCCACCCGGACTGCTGGGGACATTCAGAAAAAGATCAACGACTTGCGGCGCAAGGTCAAGGGCAAGGTGTCCACCATCAGGAGGCATGAGAGGGGCACAGGTGGTGGTCCCCCATGTCCTGTCACCCTGACCGCGGAGGAGGAGGTGGTCGCACGCTGCCTGGAGAGGGAGCAGGTGGAGGGGGTCCCAGGCTATGACTCCATGGAGGAAGGCTCCAGGACAGGTAAGTGTTTTTTATCCCCTATTTGATTTGTTGCATTTGGGGGGGGAGGGTACATGTGCCAAGTGTGTGGGACCACCAACATGTGTCTGCTTTGTGTCATCCACAGATGACGGAGCTGGGCCATCATCGGTCAGCGTCCATTCCACCCCATCCCCCCCACGCCATTGTGTGCCCGAGCCCCTGGGTGGTGAAGAGGTGGTGGAGGAGAGTGGCCACACCACACCTGCCGAGGTGGTTGTGGCGGAGCCTGCTGTGGCAGAGCAGGACTTTACTTTAGTTTTGGAGGTCTCCTCCCCTTCTCCTGGGCCATCTGTTATCCCCTCCCCCATCCTTGGAAGCCCCTCAAGGGCGACTCCTTCCCCCCGGGGACAACCATCTTCTGGCCCCAGGAAGGCGACCCAGAAGACCAGGGGGGTGTCTGATGTTGTCCAGGACCAGTTGGCGAGGGATCACGCCAGACAGACTGAACAAATGGGGGCCATAGTTGGGCATTTGGAGAAAGTGTCTGACAGCCTGGGCTCCGTTGCCCAGATAAGCAACGCAGTCCAGGATGTAAGTTGCAACTGCGCTGCAGTGGTGACCAGTTTGGGTGAGGTGCATGGTGATATTACGCAACTCACTGCAGCCGTCCAGGCCAACACTGCTGCCATCCAGGGTAACAGTGCTGCCATCCGGGACCAGGGGAGGCTGAATCGGCGGGCCCAGCATTACCAGGTCACCCGTCAGCTCCGGATGCAGGCCCAGACGAACTCATACCTCGGCCGGATAGCCATGGCCTTGGAGGGCATGCAGGCCACACCTGCCAGGAGTGGCCCACCTGGGGATCAGCCACCTCCAGATGCCCCCCCACCCCCACCCACTCCATCCAGGCAGCTGAGGAGGTAGAGAGGGGCCCCCAGAAGAAGCCCCCGGCATCCCCGATGAGGCTTTTTTTTTTTTTTGGTTTCTATGATTTTTTTTAAATACTCAGGTTATGAGTTTTTGTTTATTTTGTATTATTTATTTTATACTCAGGTCATGAGTTTTTGTTTATTTTGTATTATTTATTTTATACTCAGGTCATGAGTTTTTGTTTATTTTGTATTATTTATTTTATACTCAGGTTATGAGATTTTGTATTTCTTTTTTTACTGCACACGGTCAGGAGTGCAGGGGACAGTGTGAATGGTGTGTGAATGTGAGGGGGTGGCACTCCTGACAGTAAGGGGTGTCACCCTCGGCCGTGGTGGTGAAGTTAACCCCACGGCTGTATGAATGACGTGTGAAAGGTGTATGAATGGACAGTGACATCATTGGGGCCTTGACGCTGGCGTTGCTGCTCCCAACTCCTACATGCTGGACTTGGGCTAATCCAATGCGATGTGCATGTGGTGTGTGTGATCTAGGGACATCAGTGGTGTACACGCGTGCATTGTCTGTGTAATTAATGTTTTGGTTTAGTGTCCAAAAATGCCTACAGCGAGGACCCTCCTGACTGCTCTTCCATCAGCAGACTGGGTGTCCTCTGGCAGGTGGGGACTGTGTGGGTCGGGGGTCAGGTCATCACGTATGTCAATCTGCAGGCCTTTTCTCATAGCAAAGTTGTGCAGAATGCAACATGCACCAATGATCTGACACACAAAGGTAGGGGAATACAATAGGGTCCCCCCGGACTTATCCAGGCAGCGGAAACGGGACTTCAGGAGCCCAAATGTTTGCTCCACCACTCCACGTGTTTTGATGTGTGCTTCATTGTATTTTCTCTCTCCTCTGGTTTGGGGGTTCCGGAAAGGAGTCATTAGATGGGGTCCCAATGCATATGCAGAGTCACCTGTAAGGTAAAAGACAGGAGAATGTTAGTCGTGCATGTGCCACTTCTGTTGTGCATCACGGGAGGGGATAGTCATGCCTGACTCCCATGTCACTCACCAACCAGCCAGCTGTCCCCATACATGTTCTGGTTAAATTCTGCTGGGATGGGGCTCTGATTGTATATGAAGCTGTCATGGCTGGACCCGGGGTGTTTGGCACGGACGTGCCATATGAGGCGTTGGGCATCGGCTATCACCTGTACGTTGATGGAATGCCAATGCTTCCGATTGCGGTATATGTGCTCTGTGGCACTGGGGGGCTGGAGTGCCACATATGTGCAATCAATTGCCCCCACAGTGCGTGGGAATCTGGCAATGTTGTAGAAATCTGTCATTGCCTTCTGCCGCAGCTCCTCAGTGGTGGGTCTGATGAACTGGTTGGACATGCGTCTGAGGATTGCAGGGACAACCTGGTGCACACATCTGCTCATGGAGGACTGTGACATCCCAGCCACCACTCCACTTGTACGCTGAAATGATCCAGTTGCAAGGAAATGAAGTGTTGTCAGTACCTTCACCAGTGGCTGCACTGCTTGTGAGCGGTGTGTTGGGCTGGTGATGTCACCCTGCAGGGTTGTGGTTAGTTCAAGTATTGCATCTGGGCTGAATCTGAAGAGGCGATACACCTCCTCATCCCCCATGCCAAAGAGGCTCATGCGCGTGCGGTATATCCTCTCACGTGCCCGCCTCCTTCGTTCCGGGGGACCCATCAGTAGTTCGAGGACCACAATTGCTCCTGGCATGTTGGCACACAGAGGTGTTGTCCTTGCAAGTGTGGTTGTTCAGCTAGCTCCTATCGTCGGTAACGCTGCTGTAGCTGCTCTCCTGCTGACCTCTGACCGTCTGGAGTAAAGATAAAGCAGCCTTTTGTAGAAATAACTTTGCGCCGGACGGACGAGATACGCGCGGCGCATGTAGCCAGCGTATGGTGCTTATCCGTTTGCGAATCGGGAAATCTCCCTCATTTGCATATTTGCAGGGGAAATCAATAGGCGTGACTGATGCGCCCTGCGAAATTATGCGCTGACGATACTCTGGCGTCGGAACGTTCCGCCGGTCGCAAATGGCGCATCTTCGGGCGCATCTAGTTTGGTGGGTACGGCCACATAGAAACGACGGCACATCTTCACAGTTACGCGGCGCATATCGAAATACTCCAGCGCAAGTGTTGCTGAATCTGGCCCTATGAACCAATAGACAGTTTTGTCACACGGCTAAGAGAAAAAGCTGCAAGCTGCGAGTATGGTTCTCTGAGAGATGAACTTATTTGTGATAAACTAGTTTTGGGTATCACCAGTGAAAGCACACGCCGCCACCTATTGAGGAAATATGATTTATATCTACAAACAGCAATTGAGATATGTCGCACTGCAGAACTTACTGACAAATACATGAAAGCTATGGACAGGGGGGGACTGACCTTTTGGGCATTTAGGCACTGCCCGAGGGCCCCATGCCACTAGGGGGCCCCATTAGGTTTGCCAGCCTTAGTAAAGCCAGGGACAGTATGTAAAAATCTGTGTTTTTTTTTACACCTGTCCCTGAAATGTCCCTTACCGACATCCTTTTGGTCTAAAAATCCCAAGATTATAGCTGCCCCGCCTCTCCAGTACCTTTTCAGTGTGTGTGTGTATGTATACTGTGTGTGTATATTGTGTGTCTGTATACTGTGTATGTATACTGTATGTGTGTGTATACAGTACTGTGTGATATCATAATCTATTGCCTGGGGGCCCAATAATCTTCTATTGCCCGGGGCCCCATAATCTCCTATTGCCCGAGGGCCCCATGAGTTGTCAGTCCACCCCTGGCGCAGGATAAACTGATTGACAATATCAATGCAGCCTCTAAACTACAGCAAAGCTTCAAAAACCACCAGCATACGTTTCAGCACAAGGGTCATCTACACAACTCACCCAGGAGGAAGCTTGCATCATGCAAGTATTGCGGCAATGTGCATGTACAAGTGAAAGAAACGTTTCCTGCATATGGGAAAGTCTGTACTGCATGTGGTAAACCAAATCACGTTGAAAGAGTGTGTCTCTAGTAAACTGAAAGCAAGAAAGCTGCACACAATTGAGCAAATGTCAGATCTGGAGGACGCACACCTGCTTAGCACTGATATGGTTTACTCCTCAGAATGAATTGGTGCTGTAAACACAAAGGGCAAAAAATGGTTTGTAAACCTCAGATTTAGGCTCCTTACACACGGAGCGGTCCGTTTTTCGGTCCGCTCCGTGTGTCCGTCAGCTCAGCGGGGGGTCTCCGCTGAGCTGTCGGGCGGACGGGGCGGTCCCCGCACACTGTGCAGCGACCGCCCCGTCTCTCCTCCGCTCTCCCCTATGGGGAGTCGGATGGAAACGGACCGTCTGTCCGTTTGCATCCGATCCGTTTGGCCGGACGGAAGAAAAATAGGACATTCTTCCGTCCGCAAAAACGGATGCGGATCGAGCGGACGTTAGCGGATGCATCATCCGCTAACGGATCCGCTCCCATAGGGACCCATTACAAGTCCGTAAACGGACTTGTAATTAGCGGACCGTTCGTCCGCTAGTGTGAAAGGGCCCTAAACAATATAATCGAACCCTGCCAGCTGGACTCGGGAGCAACGTGTGATGTCATGAGTACAAAGGACAAAATGATACTGCCACCCAGAGCACCCCTTCAGCCTAGTAGCACCAAACTATAGTTGTATTCCATGAAACTAATAGAATCATTGTGGCTATTCCAAACAGAATGCAGCATACGTGATTGTATACATAAACTGAACTTTGAGATTGTTGATGCTGATGTGTGTGCCTTGGACTGATGCTGTTCGCCATCCCTGCTGAGCTACATAATGTTGATAGCTAGCCTGCAAAATCTCTGACTAAGCCACTGACAAAACAGCAAATTCTTTGCGCCTACAGTGATGTGTTTGAGGGCCCGATTGTCTCTGTTCCAGGAGAGGTTCGTTTTGAACTTGATCATACCATCCAACCTGTACAATGTGCCCCACGCAATGTGCCTATCGCCATTAAGCCACAGGTTAAAGCACAACTAGGTAAATATGAAGCTGAAGGACATCTAACTTCAGTATCAGAGCCTACAGATTGGATCAGTAACATGGTTGTTATCAGAAAGCCTGAGAAGATCAGAATATGCATTGATCCCAAGTTTCTGAATATGGCCCTGAAACGGTCACACTACTTAATGCCAACACTCGATGATATTTTGCACATACTACCTAAAGCACGTGTCTTCACACTTGTTGATGCTAGAGATGCATTTTTACAGTGCAAGCTGGATGAAAAGAGTAGCTACATGACCACATTCTGTACTCCTTGGGGCAGAGAGAGATGGCTAAAACTATCATTTGGAGTCTTTGTGGCACTGGAGGTATACCAGCGAAAGCAGCATGAATTATCAAGTGGTCTTCATGGAATTGAGCCAATAGCTGATGACATTCTTATAGTTGGCTGCAGTCAGTGTTGCTCATCTTACTTTAAAAAAGTAATTAGTTACAGTTACAAATTACTTCTCCGAAAAAGTAATTGCGTTAGTGACTCAGTTACTACTTCGAAAAAGTAATTAGTTACTCAGCAAAGTAACTGACTTTTTTTTTTTTAATATGAGGGGGAGAGTAATCAGTTAGATTATGTCAGGCCCTGGCCCTTTAAATGCTTTAAACAACCTTCACATAAAGAGCAAAAAAAAAAAAAAGGGCAGTTCAAGCAGATTCAGCAGGTCAGTCCTCTTAAACAATATGTTAGTTTAAGCAGATAGAATTTACCCATTTAATAAATCGGTAGGTTTAGTCTGAATTAAAGTAGTTTAGGCAGGTTTAAGCAGATTAGACAGTTAATAAAGTTTAACTTTTTCAGGCATAATTAAACGAGTCGGCAAATTAAACAGGTTTAGAAAATTCAAGAGTTCGCTGCTATATGTAGATTAGGCACTTTTAGTACTCCAGGCAAGGATAGAAGACCTGTTATAGTCTGAGATTTCTCCCTTCCACCATCTATTTATTTGCTCTTTTTTTGTGAGCTGTTCCAGATAAACACCTGTGGCCAGATTCAGGTAGATGGGCTCATCTTTGTGCCGGCGTAGCACAGCGCATATGCGCTATGCCGACGCAACCTAGAGAGGCAAGTACAGTATTCACAAAGCACTTGCTCCCAAAGTTGCGCTGGTGTAACGTAAATGTGAAGGCGCAAGCCGGCGTAAGTGGAAGTGGGTGTGACCTTATGCAAATGAGCCTGGAGCAGAGACTTACGCACGGCGTATAATCCACGGAGCATGAGCAGTGACGTCGACGTATGATCGCTTCCCTGTGCGCATGCTCACAACTACGCCGGCACAACTTCCTGGGATACGCCGGCACACCGTCTTACGCTGAGCGCATAAATACGCCCAGGCATGCGCCCGTCCGACGTAAAAGTACATCCTGCTTTTTTCCCCCTATGAGCAAGGTACTTTTGTTCTGCTATGTCTGCTAGCGTTTCACAGAGGGACAAGAGGAAGAAGAATTTCTCGCCACGGGAGACAGCAGCCCTCATCTCTGCCATGGAGAGGTATGACGCCTTCCTCCATAGTGCCCAAAGTCGTGATACCAGCCAGGCCAGGAAACAGGTCATCCTGGAGACCATCGCCACAGAAGTGAATATCTTTGGCTATGAGACCCGGACAGCCAAGGAGATTAATAAAAAGATTAATGATGTGAGGCGCAAGGTTCGGGAGAAGGTGGCCCCCATCAAGAGGCACCAGAGGGGCACGGGGGGTGGACCACCATGTGCGCTGAGCTTGACACCGGAGGAGGAGGTGGTCGCCCGGTGTCTGGGGAGGGGGTGGAGGGCTTTGATTCCCTTGATGATGCCTCGAGGACAGGTAAGTGTTGTTTATCCCCCATCCGGTGTGTAGCATGTGAGGGGGTGGAAGGGGACATGTGACAAGTGTGAGGGTCCACCAACATGTGAATGCTTTGTGTCATTCACAGATGTGCAGGAGGGAGCGGGCCATCTGCTGCCGGTGGCCATTCCACCTCATCATCCCCGAAACATCATCCTGATCCTGACCCCATAGGAAGCCAAGATCCAGCGGTGGAGGTGAGTGGCCACACCTATCCTCTGGAGGTGGTTGAGGAGGAGACGGTGACTTTTGATCAGGGTTGCCTGTATTTTGAGGATTCCTCCTCTTTGGCCGGGCCCTCTCACACCTCCTCCCCCATCAGGGGAAGCCCCTCTGGCTCAGCCACCAGCAGGGAAAGACCCTCAAGGGCGACACCATACAGCCGGTTCCAACCATCTTCTGCCCACAGGAAGGCAACACGGAAGTCCAGGGGTGTTCCTAATTCCGTGCATGACCAAATGGCAAGGGACCAGGCCCGGCAGACCCGGCATATGGGGGAACTAGCCGGGCACCTGCACCAGGTGGCGCCTGGCCTCCGCGGCACAGATTAGTCTGATGCAGTGCAGGATGTCAGCTGCAACTGTGCTGCAGTGGTCACCAGCCTGGGGGAGCTGCAGGCAGAGGTTTACACCCTTACTGGGGCGGTCAAGGCCAACACGGCTGCCATCCGGGATGAGGGGAGGCAGAGGCAGCGCAACCAGCGACACAATATCAACCGCCAGCTGAGGATGCAGGCCCAGACCAATCACTTCCTCAGCCACATTCCCGTGGCCTTGCTGAGGAGCCAGAGAGGTGGCACCAGGCGTAGCCCCATCAGGCCAAATGAGTGCCGTTTATTTTTTCTTGTGCTCAGAATATGATTTTTTTTTTTTTACTTTTTCTGCTCAGGATATGAGTTTTGGGATTTGATTTATGCTTAGGTCATGAGCCTTTTATTTTATGACTGCACATGGTTAGTAGTGCAGGCTACAGTGTGAATGGTGTGTGAATGTGGGGGTGACACTCCTGCCAGTAAGGGGTGTCACCCTGGGTCGTGGAGAAGAGGTTATCCCCATGACCGTGTGAATGTGGTATGAATGGACAGCAACATATTTGGGGCCTTGGCGTGGCATTGCTGCGCCCAAGTCCTGCATGCCGGACTTGGGCTAATTCAATGTGATGTGGTGTGTGTGATCTAGGGACCACAGTGGTGTGCATGCATGCATTGTCCATGTGCCATGATTAATATTTGTGTTTAACGTCCAAAGATGCCTACCACGAGGCATCTCCTGACTGCTCTTCCCCTTAGCAGACTGGGTAGCCTCGGGCAGGTGGGGACTGTGTGGGTCGGGGTTCAGGTCATCACATATGTCAATCTGCAGGCCCTTTCTCATGGCGTAGTTGTGCAGCATGCAACATGCACCAATGATCTGGCACACAAAGTTTATCTCTCCTATGGTTTGGGGATTCCGGAATGGAGTCATGAGATGGGGTCCAAGTGCATATGCCGAGTCACCTGGAAGGGAAAAGACAGGAGGATGTTAGCCATGCATGTGCTCCTCGTGGTCTGCATCATGGGGTCGGACAGTCATGCCTGACTCCCATGACACTCACCAACCAACCAGCTGTCCCCATACACATTCTGTTTGAATTCTGCTGGGATGTTGCTTTGACGGTATATGTAGCTGTCGTGGCTGGACCCGGGTGTTTGGCACGGACGTGCCATATGAGACATTGGGCATCGGCTATCACCTGTACGTTGATGGAATGCCAGTGCTTCCGATTGCGATATATGTGCTCTGTGGCACGGGGGGGCTGTAGTACCACATGTGTGCAATCAATGGCCCCGATGGTGCGTGGGAATCCAGCAAGTCTGTAGAAATCCAGCATTGCCTTCTGCTGCAGGTGCTCATTGGTGGGTCTGATGATGTGGTGGGACATGCGTCTGAGGATTGCGGGGACAACCTGGTGCACACATCTGCTCATGGTGGATTGTGACATCCCAGCCACGACTCCACTTGTATGCTGGAACGAGCCACTGGCAAGGAAATGGAGTGTTGCCAGTACCTTGACCAGTGGCTGCACTGCTTGTGAGTGGTGTGTCTTGCTGGTGATGGCATCATGCAGGGCTGTGGCTATTTCCAGGATGGCATCAGAGCTGAATCTGAAGATGCGATACACCTCCGAATGACCCATGCCAAAGAGGCTCATGCATGTGCGGTATATCCTCTTCCATGCCCTCCTGCTCTGTGCAGGTGGACCCATTAGTAGTGCTAGGACCACGGCTGCCCCTGGCATGTTGGCATACAGATGTGTTGTCCTGCAAGTGGGGTTGCTCAGCTTGCTCAGCTCGTCCGTAACGGTGCTGCTGTAGCTGCTCTCCAGCTGACCTGTGCACGTCAGGTGCAAAGATAAACCAGCTTTTTGATGGAATAACTTTACGCCGGACGTACGACTTACGCGCACTGCATAGCCTGCGCTGGCCGCACGTACATGCGTAAATCGCCGTATCTCCCTCATTTGCATATTTGAATAGGAAATCAATGGGAGCGCCAGATGCGTCCAGCGTAAATATGCGCCTACGCTACGCCGGCGTTGGAAAGTTAGGTCGGTCGGAGGAAGCCTATTTTCAGGCGTATCTAGTTCTGTGGGTACGGCGCATATTTACACTTACGCTGCGTATCTCGTGTTACGCTGGCGTAAGTCTTTCTAAAACTGGCCACTGGTTGTTTAATCAGGTTAAGCAAGCATAGGTGAATTTAGCAACCATGCACATTATGAAGTCAGCTGTCTGAGAGAAAAAAAAAAAAACACAGTCCAACAGACAGCTTACAGGTTACAGACTTTTAGGTTACAGACTGGTACACACTCGTCTCCTTATTGATGGTGTAAAGTAAAAAATCATACCGTTACTTTCACTTTCATTTTTCACTTTAGACAATTTTAGTAAATGCTCTTCATTTCTTCTATATTAGCTCTATGTCTCCTTATCCTACCTTGAATACTTCAAATGCCACTGCCGATCTCCTCCATCCCTGAGAATATCTCTGTGCCTGGATATCTGCCATGGATGTCTCTGTGCTGGCTGGTTGCAGTAGTGTCTCCCTGCGAGGTGGATCTCCTACTCACCGCTAATACTTCTGTTCTGTCACCACGCTGCTTGGTGTCTTGCCGATATCAGCCACAGGCTGCAGGCTGTTCTCACCAGCCATCACAGCTCCACACAGCTCTACATACTGACCAGGACCAGGACCATTTACCGTCCACCCCCCGCCATGCAGGCAGCTCCACACTGACTTCCAGCTCTCAGTGCCAGTTAGCGCTACGGATCGCTAGCTAGCCGGCTTGCAGGCCTGTCATGGGGACAAGAAACAAACTACTCCGGATTGATGGGGGGAAGCGGGGGTGCGGGAGCAATAGAGCTGGCACTAATCCATGCCGCTGGAGGGTGGATCTCCATCCTTCAGCATCCACACCTGACCTGCGACCGCATCAGGCCCCTCCCTCCTGAGAGAAGCAATTACTCTGCTGCAATCTAGTGGCGGTAGATGCAATTGACTAAGCACTGACTGTAAGTGCGAAACGCGTCGGCCATACTGTATATTGTTGGTTGCAGTGACTGTGTGTACAGTTGAAAAATAAAAGACAACTTCTTTTAAGTGATTTCGGAGTGCGGCTGTCCAGTTTTCGTCCTTCTATTTGCGGTAGTTGCAATTGCGGTAACTCCACCCAAAGTAATGGGAACGGCGTTACCATGAGGGGACCAGTAATTACTCGTTACCCTCAAAAGTGGCTGCGTTAGGTAACACCGTTACTGACAACACTGGCTGCAGTAATACAGATGAGGAGGCTGAGCATGACCATGATGAAAAGTTAATAGTGCTACTGAATCGTTGTAGGCAGGTGATGCTGAGGCTTAGTGTAAAGAAATTGCAGTTCAAGGTGGAAAAAGTCAATTTCCATGGACATATCCTGTCTTCACAAGGCTTAAAAGCTGACCCTAATAAGATTAAAGCCATTGTGGACATGCCACAGCCTGCTGATGCCAAAGCGGTACAGAGATGTATTGGCTTTATACATACCTAGCAAAATTCCTGCCAAACGTATCTGAGGTGTGTGGATTTGAGAGTGGCAAAGCAGCCTGAGCCCAGGTTCACACTGGGTACGATTTGGTTCGATTTGAGATGCGATTTCACATGTGAAATCGCATCTCAAATCGGCGGCATTTGCCGGAAATTGTCGGCAATGACACCGTCCTAATCGGTGCGACGCCGCATCTGCGGCGCTGCACTGATTTCAAAAAGTAGTTCCTGTGCTACTTTTTGCGATTTGGGGCCGCGATATACATTGACATCTGCACAGATGTCTCTTAAATCATGTCCGAAAATCACGTCCGGGACTGTCAGTGGGAGTGAAATCGTGCGAGTTCAGCTGAACTCGCACGGCTTCACTCCCGCAGCCCAGTGTGAGCCAGGGCTGAATCTCAGTATCCCGTTGATATAAAACGCTTGGTCACATTTCCCCAACTGTTGAAAGACTATGATGTTGCAAGGCCTGTTACGATACAAAGTAACTCCTGTAAAAAATGGTCTAGATTGTTGCCTTTTGCAGAAAGGTCAGCCAGTTGCATATGCATCCAGAGATCTTTCATCAGCTGTGCAAAATTATGCTCAAATTAACCCCTTCCATACAGGGCATTTTCACCCCCTTCCTGCCCAGACCAATTTTTAGTTTTCAGCGCTGTTGCACTTTGAATGACAATTGCGCGGTCAGGCAACACTGTACCCAAATTAAATCATTATGTTTTTTTCCCCACACAAATAGAGCTTTCGTTTGGTGGTATTTGATCATCTCTGCGGTTTTTATTTTTTGCGCTATAAACAAAAGAAGAGCGACAATTTAAAAAAAAACACAATATTTTTTCCTTTTTATTTAATACATATCACAATATTTTTTTTAAAAAAACCTTTTTTTCCCCTCAGTTTAGACCGATACGTATTCTACGTATTTTTGGTATAAAAAAAAACGCAATAATCGTATATTGATTGGTTTGCGCAAAAGTTATAGCGTCTACAAAATAGGTGATAGATTTATGGCATTTTTTTTTTTTTTTTTTACTAGTAATGGCGGGGATCTGCGTTTTTTTTTTGTGACCGTGACGTTGCGGCGGACATATCGGACACTTTTGACACATTTTTGGGACCGTTCACATTTACACAACGATTAGTGCTATAAAACTGCACTGATTACTGTGTAAATGTGACTGGCAGGGAAGGGGTTAACACTAGGGGGCGCTAAAGGGGTTAAAATGTGTCCTAAAGTATGTTCTAACTGTAGGGGGACTCACAGGGGGAGGAGATCGATGTGTGTTCCTCTGTACTGGGAACACATATCAGTCTCCTCACCGCTGACAGGAGGTGGATCTGTGTGTTTACACACACAGATCCACACTCCTGACGTGTTTGCCGGAAATCGCGGGTGCCCGGCGGCAATCACGGCCGTCGGGCACGCGAGCGGGACCGCGAGTGGTGCCGCGGGCGCGCGCCCTAGATCGCCGTGAAGACTGGACGTTGTGCAACGTCCAGTCTCATCGGCGAGGGGATCGCCATGACGCGATTCCCCTATGGGCTGGTAAGGAAGGGGTTAAGAAGGAATGTTTAAGCATTGTATTTGCTTGCCAGTGTTTCCATCATTATCTTTATGTACGGGATTCAATTACAGCATTTGCAAAGCATGATGCTTACATTGCAGCATTACAACCTCAATGGTGTCTACAAGCCAGGATGTGAAATGTATATCAGTGATACCCTGAGCAGAGCTACGTCACATAATGTGGCACCTGGAGGTGAGCATGAGCATCGTACAAAAATTTCTTTGCCGATATCAATCAAGCGGACTATCTTAATGTCACAGATCAGCAACTACATCAACTCATACAGCACACTGACAGTGAAGCAACTTTACAAGCTTTGAAGTCTATTGATTTGAGGGGGTGGCCAGATGAAAAATAAGCAGTACAGGCATACCCCACTTTAAGTACACTCACTTTACATACACTCGCGAGTAAGGACATACCTGCGAGTGTATGTAAAGTGCCTTACAAGTACTGTACAGACATTTTGCAGCCGCAGTAGAAGGAGCTGAAGCTCCGAGAGCATACCCCACCTTGTTCCAGTGTGCCCCTGACACGCCCACTACAGCTCCGAATACCCCCACCACAGCTCCTGACACCCCACTACACCCTAGAAGTGAAAAAAGGTATTGTTTCACTTTAAGTACATTTTTGTTTTACATACATGCTCAGGTCCCATTGTGTACTTAAAAGTGGGGTGCCTGTACCTGGAATTGTAAGGGAATACTGGTCCTTTAGAGATGAGATCAGCATACAAAATGGTATCTTGTTCAAAGGTCTTTAATTTTTTTGATCAATCAAAAAAATGTAAAATCTATCAAAATTCTTTTGATTGGTACTCACCTCTCCGTCGGCTTCGGGACTTAAGGGAGTTCCGTCGGAGATCCGGTGACATCACGGACACTGGCGGGGCTTGCCGTGTCCATCTGAAGGGCTCCTTTGCTGTGTCTTCATATCTGCATGCTGGTGGGACCTTACTATCTGCCACACACAAGGGCTGTTACACTTCCCTCTATCAACCTGGGATTCTACAGCCATCCACTGGGAGTTGTGATAGTTCCCTTCACGGGACATCTACATGCCGACGGACTGATGTTAACCCCTCCTCATCTGGATTCAGCATTGGTATCGTTGTACACATTTTTATACCAGTATCATACTTGGCTACATGTTTTTATGACTACTTTTGGTACCGTTTGGTATTACTCGCACCATTTTTACATTTATGTAGCTACATCAATTTTATCTCCAGTGCAATATTTATTTTGTTACCTACTTGAAGACTATAAAAGTTTTAATGCTATTCCCAATCAAGCTGCTGCCTTTGTGTTTTTAGTATCTTGCTATCCATTTATCCAGTGGTTGGTAGCTGCACTGGGAATCAGCCTGCAAGGAGATCAGCTAAAAGTAGTTGGATCTGTATGTACGTTGTAATTAATCGAAATTAGTCGATCAATCGATTAAAAAAAAAATTGGTTAATCGAACACAAAAAATGTAATCAGTAACAGCCCTAATTATATATATATATATATATATACTGTATATATTTTGCAGAGGTCCTAGACAATAAAATGGCAGCCATTGCAATATTTTATTTCACACTGTATTTGCGCAGCGGTCTTTCAAAAGCAATTTTTGGGGAAAAAATACACTTAATTAAAAAAAAAAAAACAGTAAAGTTAGCCTTTTCTTTTGTATAATGTGAAAGATGATGTTACTTCTATCTTATCTACTGTTATCTTTATTCTAAGCAAGAAAATAGTGATTCTCATTTTATCCAGAATCATGCAGATCTAGTAGCAGGTTGATGACAGAAACAAATTAAATGATCTATTAAGTCTCCAATTTTTTGCTAAGATGGTGCTCTCCCCCCCCCCCCCCCCCCCGCACCTTGGGGGAAGCCAGGGAGAGGCTAAAAATCGAGTATCCTACCTACATGCTAAAAGACAGTTTCAAGCATCCACTACTCCAGGTAAAATAATACTATCTCATGTTATTCTAGAACTTTCCTCTTTTTAATATGATGTCATGCCCCCATGTTTTGAAGCGCAGCTACTTCACCTTTAAACTATATTTTACACCTTAGGTATTTCAATTATTTCCTCCCTGAAGGCTAGATATACAGAATGAAGTTATTCCAGTCTCTCCTGTTCTGTTTTATCCCTCAGACTTTTCACCATGTTTGTTACCCAGACTAACATATTGCAAAAAAGTTTTAACAGCACTACGGATTTATATCTAATAACTAAACTAACCGAACAGTAGCTTTATCAATATTGATATTAATGAATGATGGTTGAATGAGAGTCTAGATTAGCGCAGGTTCATAATATTCTTCAACATCATATATCATTTTGTAAATAGATATATGTTTTATTGTGCAAGTACGTAAAATTACCAGTGCAAAAAATCCCAGTAAAAAAACATTTTGAAATTTAACAATGTATAAATTGTGAAAGATCAAAATTATGTATGAGAAAAAGCAATTAGTAATAATAGCCTACTATATAGATAACAAATAAAGCACGCAAAAAACAATATTATATATGGATGACAAAATGTGAAAATAAGCATTTAAAAAGTGCTAAAATTGCAATGCAATCATCAAAGTGTTGAAGTTGTGCAAATCTGCAAAATAAATTCACAACTATATATAGTTATATATAACTAATATTCAAGCAATTTTTTTTACAAATCTCAAAAATAGTGAGTGAAATAGTGAAATGTCTCAATAATGTAAAGGCTTGCCAAGCCACCAATCACCCAGTGTTCAAATAGTGAGTCCTTCACCAATCTCACCAAAAGGACCTTAACAGCTGAGACCGTGAGACTTCCAATAAGCTCTGCTGTGCTCTGCTGCGTTCAATCAATCTGATGTATGTCTCACCATGGAACACATGATCAATGCTTCTTATAGCGCACCACGATTCAGGCAGGCATTTATAAAACAAAATAGGAAATCCACTCACATATTTCCACTCATAGGTGGCACTGATGGGTGACACTGATCAGAAGCGCTGGCAGGCATCACTGATGGGCACAGTGTGCCATCCCTAATGGGCAATAATTGCCATCCCTGGTGGGCTTGAGTGGGTTTGCCTGGTGGTCATGGGTGGGCATCCCCAGGAGGGCTGCACTGATAATCAACCAGTGCAAACCCCCCCCCCCCCCTGACAGGAGAGCAGCCAACCGTCTCTCCTCTACTCGCGTCTGTCAGTGCAAGTAGAGGGAAAAGCCGATAAACGACTTTTCATTATTACACTGAGATCAGTTGTGATTGGACACAGCTGATCACGTGGTAAAGAGCCTCCATCATTGGGTTGGAGATGCGGTGTGTCAGACTGACACACCACATCGCCGTGCTGTGTGCCCCCATGGGCGCATGATCACGGCTTATCTTGCTGGACACCATATGACACCCAGTCAGGATAACTGAACCACTTCCTGGTTGTCATTCTGCTATAGGCCGGGCTATTGGCCGGGCAGGAAGTGGTTAGTTAACAACCGATAAATCATCAGCTGTCAGCGGGGTTCCCCAGTGGGGTTGTCAGCTCCCTGTAAAAAAAAATGCTGGCAATGAAAAATGAAGAAAAAAAAAGGTGTGGTGTCCCCCTCTAAAATCCATACCAGACTCTTATCCAAGCATGAAGCCTGGTAGGTCAGGAAAGGGGGGGAGAAAAGCGAGCACCACCCCCCTGAACTGTACCAGGCCACATGATCACAACATGGGGGGTGCTCTGGGGTAGGGGGGCTCTGCTCCTCAAAGCACCTTGCCCCCATGTTGATACCCCCTTCCCTTTTCATGACCTGCCAGGCTGCATGCTCAGATAAGGGCCTGGTATGGATTTTAAGGGGGACCCCACTGCATTTGTTTTTTAGATTTTGGCATAGGTTTTCTCCTCAAAAGCCATACCAGACCAATTTTTCACTGCCGGCATTTATTTTTTAACATTCGGCTGTCAGCAAGGAACCCTGCTGACAGCTGATGATGCGGTTGTTAAGAATTCCAGGACCATTAATGTACTACATACATTTTTTTTTCTTTTTTCTATATTGACTTTCACTCCTGTTTTATGTGGTATTTACCAAGTGTCTTTGCTTTATGTGATGAATAGCGCATTCAAATAATTCATCAATACCCAATGGCGGTTTTTATTCCAGAAGTCTGCTGTTCGGCTTAGCCATTTCACATAACAATTGTGTTCTCAGAGTGTATTTGTCAGAGTAGTTTGTACATTTTCAATAAAAAAAAAGTTCTATGTACAACACAAATGTACTTTAAAAAAAAAAGAAAAAGAAAAGTTTTTGATTTAGATGGAGAAATTTTAAACTGTGTAAGGTACTATTTCATGGAATATAAGAGGAACATTAATGACTGTGACAACAGAAATCTGAAAAGCCAAGTAATTGAGCGCCCTCGTGTGGTGTATGAGCAACATTGAACATTGATTTTTGGTGATACAAGTGGATCTAGTCCAAACATTTACAGTAAAAACCTAATCAGTTTGGGGTGAGTGCTACAAATGCATGTATATTGTTTATCAAGTTACATTCTCTTGTTAAAAAAAAAGTTACATAGTTCGTCAGGTTGGAAAAGTCCAGCCAGTTCAACCAAAAAAACAAAAAAAAACATACAATCCCATATTGGAAGGCAAAAAACCCCAGCAAAGCATTCTCCAATTTGCTCTAGCAGGGGGAAAAAAATCCTTTCTGATCCCCAAGAGGCAATCATGTTTTCCCTGGATCAACTTTACCTATAAATGTTAGTACCCAGTTAAAGTGATATTAACCCCCCTGCCGGTATCCCCGAGTGCGACTCGGGATGGATTTTTCATGTAAATATCGATATCCCCGAGTCGCGCTCGGGGTGAATATGCAGAGCCTGCAGCGCGCGCTGGCTTACCTGTTTATCCAGGCGGGGTACTGTACTTACCTTGTCCCTGGATCCAGCGATGCATCCACGCTGTGTGAGCGAGTGGCGTCCTCCATTCGACTCACACAGTGCCCGCGCGCCGCCGATCTCCGTTCCCTGCGATGTAACGGCGCACGGGGGCGGAGACCGGCGGCAAATTCAAAAAAGTAAACAAACACATTACATACAGTACACTGTAATCTTATAGATTACAGTACTGTATGTAAAAAGTACCCCTTGTCCCTAGTGGTCTGCCCAGTGCCCTGCATGTTCTTTTACATAATAAAAACATTTTTTTTGTGCCTGCAAACTGTAGATTGTCCATAGCAACCAAAAGTGTCCCTTTATGTCAAAAGTGATTTTAGAGCAGCTAGAAAACAGCGATAATAAATGATAATCACTTGCAGAATTGAGCGATAGCGATTTGTGGGGAAATTCGTCATAAAAAAATAAAAGTAATGACAGCGACAATTCTGCAACTGAGCAAATTTCAGTGATTTTGATTGATTACATTAGTGAATAATTTTTATTATAATTACATTATTATTTGTTATAATTATTTATAGTTATTTATTATATTATAATTTTATGATTTTGTGTTTCAAACTTTATCATACCCGGGATGTCTACTAGACTCTGGTTTGGACAAATTTAAGTGAGTTATTCCTAAAAATTGCAGGCCTACAGTATAAAACGCAGAATTTCCATGCAAAATAATTGTACCGCTTTTGGTACGTAATTCCAGACAGAATCATACCGCCAGGGAGGTTAAAGGCAGTTCATTTTGCACAGAATGGCCCTTTTCTGGGGTCCCCCGGAGGCTCTCTCGGCTTCTCCCAGCATCAGATAACCCCCTCTGGGAAGCACTGCCCCAAGGGGGTTTCCTTGAGGGGGCGCTCCCGTGTCCAGCATTAGGCATCCATAGCCGCCGAATGCAGGACTCAGCCCTGCCCCCCAGCGCTAACGCTTAATTGAACAGGTTGAGGTTAGAAGCGGATTGGTTTCTATCAGGGCTTTATTTCTGGGGGAACTCAGTTCCACCACCTTTGGCTCAGACCCTTTGGTGCCTGCTCACCACAATCACTTGTAAACACAGAAGTCTGGTTTCTGTGTTTACAAGTGACAGCTTTGTAACCCCCTGAACTCTGAACTCTGTATGTAATGCAATTCTGGTATTTAATGCCCCTTTAAGACCCTTTTACTGTTTGTGAAATCTGAACGGGTCGTGGTTGAGTTCCTGCACCTATTTTCTGAGAAATAAAGCTCTGGTTTCTATGCAGAAATGTGGCTCATTTACGCTTTAGTAAATAAACCCCATATTGGTCTGGAGCACTGTAGCCTGGAATTTCATTATATGCATCAATGCTGACATCTAGTTTCAATTTAGTGTTACTACAACTTAGCCCTGGTTCACACTGGGCTGCGGGAGTGAAATAGTGCGAGTTCAGCTGAACTCGCACGATTTCACTCCCACTGACAGTCCCGATTTCAAAAGTCGTGCGATTTTGCCGCGATTTTGTGGCCGCGATTTTGTGGCCGCGATTTTGCCGCCGTGATTTGGGATCAGTACAACTTCGACTTTGCCACAACTTTGTCAATGTAAATCGCGGCCCAAAATCACAAAAAGTAGTACAGGAACTACTTTTTGAAATCGGTGCGCCGCAGATGCTCCTTACACATTTATACGACTTCAAAGTCGTGCGATTTTGTGGCCGCGATTTTACCGCGATTTTGCGGCTGCAATTTTGCTGCCGTGATTTGGGATCAGTACAACTTCGACTTTGCCACAACTTTGGCATTAGCCCTGGTTCACACTGGGTACGATTTGTGTGAAATCGCATCCCAAATCGGCAGCATTTGTCGGCAATAGCCGGCAATAGCACCGTCCCGATTTCGGCCGCAATTTAAGAGACATCTGTGCAGGTTTCTGCACAGATGTCAACGTAAATCGCGTCCCGAAATCGCAAAAAGTAGTACAGGAACTACTTTTTGAAATCGGTGCAGCGCCGCAGATGCGGCGTCGCACTGATTAGGATGGTGTCATTGCCGACAAATGCCGGCAAATCGCATCTCAAATCAAAGCAAATTGTACCCAGTGTGAACCTGGGCTGAACCTGGGCTTACCAATGAAAACATACATGGTGTGAGGCAATTCCTTTTCCTGCCACCGCAGTTGTTATTGCTGCTGCAGCAGTAGCAGTGCATGAAGAAGAAGAGGAGGAGAAGCGGAGGCGGAAAATACATTGATATTTGATACATCCCATCATTGCCAATCGTGAAGATAGGGGTCAATTTTGGGTCCTCTATAATGAAGAATGAGAAGAATGATCCTTACATTGGTGGTCAGTGGGAAGGATGTCCCTTACATTGGTGGTCAGTGGGAAGAATGTTCTTTACATTGGTGATCAGTGGGAAGAATGCTCCTTACATTGGTGATCAGTGAAAAGAATGTTCCTTACATTGGTGATCAGTGGGAAGAATGCTCCTTACATTGGTGGTCAGTGGGAAGAATGCTCCTTACATTGGTGGTCAGTGGGAAGAATGCTCCTTACATTGGTGGTCAGTGGGAAGAATGCTCCTTACATTGGTGGTCAGTGGGAAGAATGCTCCTTACATTGGTGGTCAATGACAAGAATGCTCCTTACATTGGTGATCAGTTGTAAGGATGTCCCCCTTCATTGGTGGTCAGTGGGATCTTGTCTTTGTAGTTTGTCTTTGTAGTTTATCTTGTCTTTGTAGTTTGGGTCACACAAATCATAAATAGCTGGTTACGGATAAATCTAATGATTTGCTCATTATCGAGGACGTCTCTTTTTTTTTTTACCTGTTTGGAGCACATTGTTCCTGAGGGAAAAACCAGGAAGTGAATGTGTGGTGGACAAATGTGCTCGGGAAGGGCTACTATGCTGAAAGAATTGGGTGGGACAAGGGTTAAAAAGCTGCTTGTGCTTACAAAGTTGTACTAAAATCGTACCTGAAATCGTGTGTATATTATTCAGGTACGATTTGCATGCTACTTGAGGGTTTAACATTGAGGTCTATGGACAATAACCCGCATGGAAGTTGTACCAACGTAGTGCAGGGACTACTTTGAAGTCGGCACGACTTAACCACTTGAGACGCGCATCACGTCCCTGGACGTCCTCGGGTTTATGCGGTGATATCTCAGTGATGCCTGGAGCTGCAGGCATCATTCAGATATCGCCGTCTTCAGCCGGCGATTCTGTGCACCAGAAGAACGATCAAAGCGTCCCCCCCTCCCGCCGCCATCCGGTGCTTCTCCGGGCTCTCCCGTGCCATCGGGGGCCCGGAGAGCGAATCGGCCGGCGCTCCTTGCTGAAGTATAGAGATGACTGGTGACCAGATGGTCACAGTCATCTCTATGACCGTCGGAGGACCGGGCGCGACGTGATGACGTCACGCCCGGTACCCGGAAGTAAACAAAGCCACTATCGCGGCTGTCGGCATGTAATCTTTTTTTTCACCGATTTCATGCTTGTAAGGCTGTAACAGAGATGTGGGGTCTTATTGACCCCACATCTCTCCATAAAGAGGACCTGTCACACGGATTCCTATTACAAGGGATGTTTACATTCCTTGTAATAGGAATAAAAGTGATCAAAAAAAAATGTAAAAAAAAAGTGTAAAAATAAAAAAATAAAGTAAAAAAACATTTTTTTTATGAAAACGTCCCTGTCGCGGTCGCTCGCGTGCAGAAGCGAACGCGCATGCAAGTCCCGCCCACATATGTAAACATCGTTCAAACCCCACATGTGGGGTATCTTCGCTTGCGCTAAAGTGTGTGCAACAATTCTAGCACTAAACCTCCTCTGTATCTTAAAAATTGTAACCTGTAAAAAAAATTAAAGCGTCGACTATGGAGATTTTTAAGTACCGAAATTTGGCACCATTCCATGAGCAATTTTAAAGCGTGACATGTTAGGTATCTATTTACTCGGCGTAACATCGTCTTTCACATTATACAAAAAAATTGGGCTAACTTTACTGTTTTGTTATTTTTTAATTCATGAAACTGCGTTTGGAAAATTATTGCGCAAATACAGTGCGAGAAAAAAAGTTGCAATAACCCTTTTTTATTCCCTAGGGTGTCTGCTAAAAAAAAAAAATGTGATTGGGCATATAGAGGTCATGTGCGGAAGTGGGACTTCAGGAGTAACCGAGATCATGGACAGGACAGCCCCACATGACTCCCATACGCCCAATCACAGGGCGCCGGACACTGAACATGGCAGCCGGAGTGCGGGGGACACAGGAAATTAGAATTAGGAGGAAGCAGCCAGTAGTAACACTACCGGCACAATATTTCGCCCTACTAAATGTCACGACCGGGGCCACGCAACCCCCATGCTACGCCACTGCTCTTTACACTTAAAAATGACAGTGCCCCTAGCACTCAGCAGGGGCGCCATGCAACAGTACAAAGGGCGCTCTGCTTCCTCTCTCTTTCCAGGCTTCCATTAGCAAGAGTGCTCCTATTTGGGAATTTAGGCGGCCTGCGGCAGCGGAAGGGTAAAAATAGCGCTGCTTTCCTGCTCCCGTGGCCACCTTAGGAGAACTTCCAGCAGTAAGGAGCATCAGTTTGTAGCTCCCCGACATGGACGAGTTACTGCAGCGTCCTATCTTGAAGACGGAGTGACATGGCGGTGCGGAGTGGCTCAGAAGATGCCTGGAAGAAGACGTTCCCTTCAGGGTTCTATCTGTGTAATTCAGGAGCACACTGAATCCAACCCTGTGCTAGTTGTAACTGAGTTTATGGAAGCTGACGCTCCGGCTCCACCTAGTGTCCAAAGTAGCCTTTGGCCGAATGACAGGGGAAAGAGGTTGAAAAGAGAAGATTCTCCCTCTTCTCCTGTTAGAAATACAAAAAATAGGCAGTCACGCTCATGCAAGAAAGCCAGGAGGAATACCCCTCGGCCAGCTGCAGCGGGCACTTTACAACATGTCAGTGAGGTGGCCTCCCCTGGGCAGAATAGCAGTGTGGACAGCACGCCTGGTGAGATTTTAAATACTAATTCACTGTCTGAATTGGGTAAAGCAGCAGGTTTTCTGACCATTATGCTGGCGAGTTTGCAAAATGCATATAGTATTGGTTCAGTACAGAATAGTGGTGTTTCTGATAATATATTTACCCCTGCAGATACATCTGACAATGCTGTGCCTAGAAAGATGTTCGGGTTTGTTCCAAAATCCGGACATTGTAGCGAAGGCCTTTCGTCACTTTGGAGGCATCTCCTGGTTTAATTACAACGTGAATATCAGGCAGAAACTTTCCATCCACCCTTCCCTTCGTTGGTGTGTTAAGGACATGGTTTTTTCTTAACTTAATGTTGCCACAGAAAGCCCAATTTCCCCAAAAGGCTCCCAATATTATTCAGCCTTCCTTTCATAAAGGTGTATGTTTCGCCTATAATGGTGCACAGTGCAAGTATTTGTAAAAATGTAGATACAAACATGAATGCTCTTTCTGCATTGGTGCCCGCCCGGGATTTCGCTGTTTTAAAAAATATTTCTTTACCACACAACCCCAGTCTAGAGATGTCAATGCAAAAGGCCCCAATGCCAGTGATATTATCAAACATGCTGCCATGGTTAGATCTGTATCCAGACAGCAGGATGGCAGAGCTCCTTCGTAATGGTTTTCAGGTTGTTTTTCTAGTACCTTTCTTTTCTGGTAAAGGTTGCCTTTTTATTAAAAAAATGTACGTTCTGTTCTGTGTCACCCTGAAATCGTTCAGGAAAAAATAACCAAAGAATTAAGGGAGGGTAGGAGGATTGCAGGCCCTCCCCCCCCCCCCCCCCAGTTCAATAGAGATTGCTTTGTTACACTTCATAAATCTTCAATTCAGTCAATCTGTCCCCTCATTAGGTCCCCCTCTTCGGGTTCTTTCTTTGTTCATTCTGATTTGTCTCCTTTAACAAGGCTTAATTTTTCTGCCTATCATTCTGTTTTAAAAAGCTGAATTTATCTAGCCTACATTATTCATCCCATTCCTTTAGAATAGGGGAGGCTACAGAAGTTACCCGTTTGGGTTTTCTCCAGATGATTTAAAAAAGTTGGGGCATTGGGATAGCAATCAGTGGCGGCTGGTGCTCAATTTTTTTTTTGGGGGGGGGGGGGCGCAAACGAAAAATAAAAATAAAATTGCAGCCTCACTGTGCCCATCAAATGCAGCCACTGTGCCATCAATTGTCACCACTGTGCCATGCCATCAAACGCAGCCACTGTGGCATCAATTGTCACCACTGTGCCATGCCATCAAACGCAGCCACTGTGCCATCAATTGTCACCACTGTGCCATGCCATCAAAGGCAGCCACTGTGCCATCAATTATCACCACTGTGCCATGCCATCAAAGGCAGCCACTGTGCCATCAATTATCACCACTGTGCCATGCCATCTAATGCAGTCACTATGCCATCAATTCGCACCACTGTGCCATGCCAGCAAACGCAGCCGCTGTGCCATGCCATCAAATGCAATATACACAAAACAAGTCCGCGCTCTTAAAAGTCTGTAAAATATATAAGCCCAGTGTTATTGGGATAAAAGAAAATAGTCATATAAATATAAAGAAAAAGAATCCATTTATTGCAGATCCACTTCTAAAAACAAGGAAGAAACAGTCCATATAGGATAATATACATGGCTGTGGAGTAGTGAGCAATATACACAAACAGTTCCACCAGCAGACACCAGCAAATCCTGGGGTTAAACCTCAAAGGTTCCATGCACAGGCCATCACGAGGAAAAACACGCTGACAATACCTTAGTGGCAGATGGTGAGAGGTGGTACACAGAAAGCCGCCGTCAGATCTTTAAATAAGGACCTGACATCAAAGAGAATATCTGGATGAACAATCCTTTTGCTGAGCACATTTTATTATGGACGCTATATTGATGACGTGGTACTCATTTGGAGTGGAACCACTGAGGCTTTTTTCTCCTTTCTTTCTCATTGCAACAACAATGCATTCAACCTAACGTTCACACACGTATTAGATCCCCAGGAATTGGTGTTTTTAGATCTAGTCCTAACTCACGAGTCGGAGAAGATAATCACCAAAAACCATATAAAGCCCACTAATGGTAATTCCTACCTCCACTTTAATAGCTGTCACCATCCCGTGTGGAAGAAAAATATTCCTAAAGGTCAGTTTAATAGACTCAAGAGAAATTGTACCAAGAAAGAGGACTACGTGGAATCTAGTGGACTAATGCAGAAAAAATTTGAGGAAAAGGGTTATCCCAAAAAGCTTATAAATGAAGCGTTTTCATTCTTCTTAGATCCAAGCCCTGCTAAGAAATCACCAAAAGAACAACAAAATAATGCCTATGCGATTAGATTTGTGTCCACCTTTAACAATAGATATAAGGCAGTGACTAACATTATCAAAAAACACTTTAAGATCCTCCTTTTGGACCAGAGACTGGCCCAAGTACTTCCGGCCATACCTCAAGTCACTTTTCGTAAAGCTCGAACCATTAAAAACATTTTGGCCCCTAGCAAAATAAAAAAGAAATCTTCAGGTTCCCCCTTAGGCCCCTTTCACATTGAGGCGTGGAGCCGCGGTGACGGTATAGCCGCGCTATTTGTAGCGCCGCTATACCGTCGTGTTTACCGCGATATTCGGGCGCTAGCGGTGAGGTTTTAACCCCCGCTAGCGGCCGAAAAAGGGTTAATACCGCCCGTGTTGCGGGCGGTATTACCGCGCTATTACCGCGGTTTCCCATTGATTCCAATGGGAAGGCGCGCTATAGGAGCGGTGAACACACCGCTCCTATACCGCGGTAAAGATGCGGCTAGCAGGACTTTTGGAGCGTTCCTGCTAGCGCACCGCTTCAGTGTGAAAGCCTTCGGGCTTTCACATTGAACACTACAGGGCATGATTTTTCATGCGGTATAGCAGCGCTATTTTTAGCGCTGTACCGCATGAAAAACGCCTCAATGTGAAAGGGGCCTTAGACATAAGAACCTATTTTAATGACAGAAAGGGCATTTTTCAGTGTAAGAAAAGAGCGTGCTTAACATGCCAGTTTATTAGACACGGTACTGACAGAATAACCATGCGCTCTGGGAAAGAGTTTATTATCAAACAATTTATTACCTGCTCAACTGAATTTGTTATTTATGTATTACGTTGCCCATGTGGGTTCTTTTATGTAGGCCGTACCATAAGAGCACTACGTGCTAGAATAGGTGACCATCGCCGTCTGATAAAAAAAAGGGTGCACTGAACATAGTGTGCCACGCCATTTTAACTACTGTCATAACTGAAATTTTAAAGATCTAGAAGTGTTTGTGATTGAACACATCCCGAAGGGAACCCTTACTAACAACGAGAGATTTTCCCTCCTTTGCAGAAGAGAAGTCTTTTGGATTTTCATGTTCAATTCATTGGCTCCTAAGGGGTTAAACGAAGAAATTGAAACTAGCATTTTGATTTAACGACTAAGTTTTAATTTTTAAATATCTATTTGTATATATGGAAAATTATTTTACTTATTTAATTTTCCTAATATCTCACTAGGTGGCAGGCTTTTTCTTATTTAATAACAATATCTTTTTTTCATGTATTTTTTAATATATATATTCATATGTGTTGTGTTTCTGATGATTCAGTCCCTGTAAGGGGTTAAACCTTTCGGTTCTGTGGACATGCCCATTTTTTATCCATTTCCCCTTCCTCTCATCACTACCCCTCCCTTTATTTTAGACTATTTAATCCTGGCAATAAGCCTTGTGCTCTTGACTTTAAAAAAAGCGCCTGGAAGCGCGAAACGCGTCGTCAAGACCCCCCTGATCCCCTTATTTATGGGATTTTTTACACATTTTTGAAGCTTTTTTAAGAAGAAGATAGACTACATCTTGTCTTCTTCGCTAACAGTTTCCACCATCCTATACTAGGAACATGCCATCTTTGGACTCTCCACCAGAGGGCATCCACGATACCTCAGCTCCACTGGCCTGAACGTGAAGCGGCGTCTCAGACGTGTGACGTCCACGCGATCTGACGGAAGGAGCCTGTGTCCCCTCAGAACCTACTGCGCCGTATCTCCGGCTGCAAGACCCGTCGGATGGTCCCGTCGGATAGTACCGTCCCCTTCTCTTTGTGGTGACACTCCGGCAGTGTGGACTGTTTGATGTCAGGTCCTTATTTAAAGATCTGACGGCGGCTTTCTGTGTACCATCTCTCACCATCTGCCACCAAGGTATTGTCAGCGTGTTTTTCCTCGTGATGGCCTGTGCATGGAACCTTTGAGGTTTAACCCCAGGATTTGCTGGTGTCTGCTGGTGGAACTGTTTGTGTATATTGCTCACTACTCCACAGCCATGTATATTATCCTATATGGACTGTTTCTTCCTTGTTTTTAGAAGTGGATCTGCAATAAATGGATTCTTTTTCTTTATATTTATATGACTATTTTCTTTTATCCCAATAACACTGGGCTTATATATTTTACAGACTTTTAATTGTCTATACGATACCCTATACAGTAATTACTATAGGGTCTGTTTTACCTCACTTACCGGCTTATATCCCTTCTAGCGCCAGTGACCTTTTGTATATATGCCATCAAATGCAGTCACTGTGCCATGCCATCAAACACAGCTGCTTTGCCATGCCATCAAATGCAGTCACTGTGCCATGCCATCAAACGCAGTCGCTGTGTCATGCCATCAAACGCAGTCGCTGTGCCATGCCATCAAACGCAGTCGCTGTGCCATGCCATCAAATGCAGTCACTGCTTTTGATGGTTACCGATAACCAGAACCGGCGAACCTGATTGGCCGAGACGGCCATCAGTCTTATCCAAGGAACGCACCCCCCGTACGTTTCAATCTTCAATTCAGTCAATCTGTCAATGTGAGAAAGCAGTGTGATCAACAGAAATCTCCATATAGCTGTTACATTTTGGGTGACAAATGCTCTTCGTAAGGAAACTCCATGCATTCTTGACACAGAATGTTGGGTTTGCCATTTGTCACACTGCTTTTTATATTGATTATATATAACATGTGTAGCCGACCCCTCGAAAGAGCCACTGGAACACTGGCCCTAGGGGCATGCTGTCAAAAGAATCCTCCAGACTCTGCAACTGCAGATCAGAAAGTAGGGAAAAGTCATTACACTATGGGGCACCGCACTGTCTGCTATCATTACTGATTTTCCAGAGATAAGAGGGAATATGTTTTATCTCTCATAAGATAAAATGTAGTCATAGAAAGAGAGAGTCATTCCATCTGATGGCATGAGCTATATGTGGATACAAAATGTCATCGCCTGTCCTTATAACATCCCTTAAGGACTGACTAAAGCAGTGGTTCTCAACGCCTGTCCTCAGGACCCACTAACAGGCCAGATTTTATGTATTACCTTGGGGAGATGCGGACTAGAATACTGCAATCACTGAGCAGCAAATGATATCACCTGTGATGTATTTCAGTTATCTTGCAAACCTGACCTGTTAGTGGGTCCTGAGGACAGAAATTGAGAACCACTGGACTGAAGGATTATATAGACCCTACCCATGGCAGTCTTGTTGTCTTTGGACTCACCGTGATCAGGATGGTGTGCTGGTGTCAGAAACTGTAACTCTGACTTAGCCATCAGTACTGGTCCATATACTGTAACTTCCAATAACTCCTGAGACAAGATCTTTCTTTAACCACTTAGATTATGTGCTATAGCCAAAAGATGGCTACAGCACGGCTCTGTTGTTATAGAAGGGCATCCATGGATGTCCTTCCGAAATCATGCCCCTGCAAACCTCCTGGGGTGCTCATCCAGCATGCTCTGTGATTGCTTCGAACACAGCTGATCACTAATTGCGATCAGGCTGGGTTCACACTATACTACACGACAGCAGTACACTTTCATCCTTCTTTGCTCTGTGACATCTGTCCTACATCCATCCGACTTTCATGAACAGGATACTACTTAAGTCCCCTTTCACACTTATACGACTTGTCTCGCGATTTTGGACTGCAAAATCGCAGTAAAATCACGCGACTTTGAAGTCGTACAAGTGTGAAAGGGGGCTTAATCCGACTTTGTGATAGTCTGACTTCCAAAACAATCCAAGTGTGAGATGAATTCCTGTTACTGCTGCTGTAATCACATGTCAGATGGTTAGGGCAAGGATCCTACTTTGATCCGACTTCAATCATATTCAATGGGCTGAAGTAGTATCAAAGTCGGACCAAAGTAGTACAGGGAGCATTTTCAAAGTTGGACCAAATTGTTTTGGATCAGTTAAGACGGCTCTCATAGGGAAACATTGATTTTCACACGTCATGCGACATGAGCCACCAATGTAGGAGCGTTTGTCGGACAAGTGTGAACCCGGCCTAAAGGGCCAATCACAGTGGCTCTTTATCATGTGATCAGCTGTGTCTAATAGCAGCTGATCACAATGTAAACAGACTTGCCGGTTACAGCAGTATTTTCTTAATGAGCTGTCACAACGTGAGGAAAAGAGAGCCAGTAACCAGCAAGTGTAACGGGGGACATGTGCACAGATAATCAGGGCACCGATCATCAGTGAAAATCCAGTGCTGCCCCATTAGCGAAGGAGAAAAAAATACTTATTTGCTAAATTTTATAACGGAAAGTACATTTTTACAAATTTTATTTTTTTGTTTGTTTAGCCCAAAAAAAAAAATTCAGTGGTGATTAAATACCACTGAAATAAATAACAATTTCACGTAGGTACAGCGTTGCATGACTGCGCAATTGTCAAAGTGTTACAGTGCTGAAAGATGAAAATTGTCCTGGGCAGAAAAGGGGTGAAAATGTCTGGTACTGAAGTAGTTAAATGCAACAGGGTATCACCATTAAATGATATTTGGTCAAGGGGAAGAGTCCACAGTGTATAAGTGAGCCTGTTATGAAGAAGGTGGTTACTGACTTTTTTTGTTGTGCTTCCACCAACAAGATAAAAAAAAACTGCCCAAACCGTAGTTTACTTCTGTTCATCTTCCATGCTTATTTTATAGGAAAAGGTCAGTATCTCTATATATCAGTTTCTTTCTTGCTTTTGCAATGACTACATTTGTATACATTTTTGTAGACTGTTCTGCATTTTAGGATTTAGCATTCTTCACCTAAATATGTGTCTTTTGCCCTCTTCTCAGGCATACCGACCAGCTAGGCCAAGGCACACCTCAGGCCTTGGTTGTTAGGTAAATCGCAGTTCTTACTCAAAGACGCTGACTAAAAGTATAAGGCTGGCCAAAGGCTAGCCTGAATTTGTAGGCGGAGTCTGTTGAGTATTTAATCCCCCTCCCCTGTCGGTTCCGGGGTTGGCGCCAGTTCAGGTTTCCCACCCACCCGTTCCCCCAGCTTTCATACAGGCCATTTCTCTTTGTACATGTTCTTATTCTTACATTCAGGGTATGCCCTCTTCTCAGGCATACCGACCAGTTAGGCCAAGGCACACCTCAGGCCTTGGTTGTTAGGTAAATCGCAGTTCTTACTCAAAGACGCTGACTACACGTATAAGGCTGGCCAAAGGCTAGCCTGAATTTGTAGGCGGAGTCTGCTGAGTATTTAATCCCCCTCCCCTGTCGGTTCCGGGGTTGGCGCCAGTTCAGGTTTCCCACCCACCCGTTCCCCCAGCTTTCATACAGACCATTTCTCTTTGTACATGTTCTTATTCTTACATTCAGGGTATGCCCTCTTCTCAGGCATACCGACCAGTTAGGCCAAGGCACACCTCAGGCCTTGGTTGTTAGGTAAATCGCAGTTCTTACTCAAAGACGCTGACTACACGTATAAGGCTGGCCAAAGGCTAGCCTGAATTTGTAGGCGGAGTCTGCTGAGTATTTAATCCCCCTCCCCTGTCGGTTCCGGGGTTGGCGCCAGTTCAGGTTTCCCACCCACCCGTTCCCCCAGCTTTCATACAGACCATTTCTCTTTGTACATGTTCTTATTCTTACATTCAGGGTATGCCCTCTTCTCAGGCATACCGACCAGTTAGGCCAAGGCACACCTCAGGCCTTGGTTGTTAGGGACATCACAGTTCTTACTCGAAGACGCTGACTACAAGTAAAGTTATCATATCTTCCATAGGCAGAGAGAGATCTCAATAGGGATGTGTAGCTGACAAACGGCAGATAGTGACTCCTACACTGATCTTGTGTTAGTGTCTGCATGATTGTTTCCTGTCTGGATTGGGAAATGTGGGTTCTGTTGATAATTTGCCAGCTTGCTAGTCAATTTCCACGGACGGACAGACATACTATTCCTATTGTCAGACCTCCCTCGTCCATATATACTCAGTACCCTCTTCCTTAATGTACTTGCTGCTTGTTTTATTCATTTGCATTGTGCAATTGCTTTTAACACCCCCCCCCCCTTTTTTTTAAACGCTTTGACAGTATTATATACAATGTGTGATTTGTATTGGTTGAACTTGTCCTTACCACTCAAACTTAGCCCAAGTAAGAGAAAATACTTGTTGGAAGTGCAGTTGCTGTAGATCTGAGGGGGACATGCAAGAAAAAAACAAAAAAAACATTTTAGCGTGCATGTTGGATGATAAAATCAGCAGAGCTCCCCCTCGTTTTAGATCTACCCCTCAGATTTAGAGCAAGTGCAATTTCAAGTGCACTTGTAGTGCAAAGTGGATTTGCCTTTCGTAAATAACCTTCAATGTCTTCATGCTTTCAAGTATTTTCTCTTACTTGGGCTAAGTTTGAGTGGTAAGGACAAGTTAAAACCCCCATGGTATATGTGTTTCCAGACATCTCCATGGCAGCATTCTTAAGAGTTGAAGCAGAAAGAAAAGTTGTTGGCCATATGTGCTTATTACACATGGCAAGAATAAATAAGAATATTCACTGCACATGCACAGCAGGCACTATACACAAAAAATAGTTTGGAGAAAATGGAAAGAGTTTTGTTTTTGACAGAAAAGATTTACAAAGTCTCTTCCACCAAAAACAAGCCCTTTGACTTTAACTCTGCTTTAATTTAAATGCTTCAGATATTGAGTGTGCCTTTCACTCCAAAAAAGGAAGCCTCATTATTTTTCAACTGGAGCATTGACTCTAAAACTACAAGTCATCATCAGTGTCTTTACTTAGCTGAATCATAGAAATGCATAAAGGATGACAACAGCCAATGGGCGGTATATGGTCGCAGGTCGGGTTCACATGTGTGGCTGCGGTTCCCAGTATGGGGACTGGTGTATTTTTGTTCATCGTTCAGGTGCGAATCAAGTCGGTATTTTTGCCTGAATTTGCACCTGAACCGGACTTAAACACACACAGGACCCTTTTGAAATGCGGACTATGGCTGCCCCGGACATGTGTGAACTGGCCATGCTTGCATATCATGCGAATTGGATGCTGGGAAAACCGCATCCAATTCGGAAATATGTGAACCCATCCTCAGAAGGAATAAGAGAAGGTCATCTATACTGCCCTTTTTCCAAAACAGTAACCAGAAAGATACCGATCAAAAAATGCATTAAAATTTTCCTATTCTTAACCACTTAAGACCCATACCAAAATGCAGGTAAAGGACCTGGCCAGTTTTTGCGATTCGGCACTGCAACGCTTTAACTGACAATTGCACGGTCGTGCGACGTGGTTCCCAAACAAAATTGGCCTTTTTTTTCCCACAAATAGAGCTTTCTTTTGGTGGTATTTGATCACCTCTGCGGTTTTTATTTTTTGTGATATAAACAAAAATAGAGCGACAATTTTGAAAAAAATTCAATATTTTTTCCTTTTTGCTATAATAAATATCCCCCAAAAAACATATAAAAAAACAGCTTTTCCTCAGTTTAGGCTGATACATATTCTACCTATTTTTGGTAAAAAAAAAAAAAAAAAATCGCAATAAGCCTTTATCGATTTGTTTTTTTGGGACAATTGTAATTTTCACAGCAAAAAAAGGGATTTTTAAATACAGCTTACCTGTAAAATCCTTTTCTTGGAGTACATCACGGGACACAAAGCGGCATATTCATTACTATATGGGTTATATGGAGTACCTTCAGGTGTGGACACTGGCAATCTCAAACAGGAAGTCCCCTCCCTATATAACCCCCTCCCCTAGAGGGAGTCCCTTAGTTTTGTAGCAAGCAGTATGCCTCCCAAAATGGTCACCCAAAAGAGGGGTGGGAGCTCTGTGTCCCGTGATGTACTCCAAGAAAAGGATTTTACAGGTAAGCTGTATTTAAAAATCCCTTTTTCTTTCTCGTACATCACGGGACACAGAGCGGCATATTCATTACTATATGGGATGTCCGAAAGCAATGCTTTAATGAGGGGAGGGAGACATCTTCCAAAGAAGGATTCAATTTAGAGGTAAACTCAAATAATAATAATAATTCCAACTTAGTCAAGAAAAAACTTTTTCTTTTTTTTTTTTTTTTCTTTTTTACAACCAAGGGTGCTTCTGATCCCGAGGATCTCAAACTGCAGCCTGTAGTACTGCCTGTCCAAAGGCAGAATCTGCATTCCTTCTCACGTCTAGTTGATAAAACTTTGTAAACGTGTGGACTGATGACCATGTCGCTGCCTTGCATATCTGAGCCATAGAGATCTGATGGTGTGCTGCCCAGGAGGCGCCCATGGCCCTGGTAGAATGGGCCTTTACCGACAAAGGAGGAGGCAACCTCTTCAAACCGTAGGCTTGAATGATTAATTGTCTAATCCATCTCGAGATGGTGGATTTTGCAGCTGCCTGCCCCTTCTTGGGGCCATCTGGTAGAACGAATAACACATCTGTCTTCCGGATCTTTTCTGTAGCTTTAAGATAGGCCTTCATGGCCCGGACAATATCCAAGGTATGCAGCAACCCCTCCTTTCTAGATGTGGGTTTTGGAAAGAAGGATGGAAGTACCAAATCCTGGTTCAAGTGAAATTTGGATATAACCTTTGGTAGAAAGGAAGGATGGGGCCGGAGAACTGCCCTGTCCTTATGCAGAACGAGATATGGTTCCTTACACGATAAGGCTGCTAATTCTGACACTCTCCTGGCCGAAACTATGGCGACCAAGAAAACCAACTTTCTTGTCAGTAAGACTAAAGGAATCTCAGCCAACGGGTCAAAGGGTTGTTTCTGTAGAGTGGACAGGACAAGATTTAAGTCCCATGGACAAATTGGTGACTTGACAGGAGGATTAATACGCAAGACCCCCTGTAAGAAGGTCTTTACCAGCGAGTGGGTGGCCAGCGGCCTCTGAAACCACACTGACAGAGCTGAGATCTGTCCCTTGATTGTGCTTAGTGCCAGGCCTTTATCCACTCCTAGCTGGAGAAAACTTAACACCCTATCAATAGTATATTTGCGGGAATTCCATCTTTTGGATTCACACCAGCCTACGTAGTTCCTCCACACCCTGTAATAAATCACCCTGGAGACCGGCTTTCTAGCCCTAATCAGGGTAGGAATTACCTGCCTAGACAGACCTCTACCCCTGAGAATCAGGGATTCAGCCTCCAGGCCGTCAAATTTAGACGCTGTAATGTAGGGTGGAGGATCGGGCCTTGTGAGAGTAGGCCTGGTTGTAGAGGAAGAGTCCAAGGGTCTCCCACTGCCATCTTCAGGACTAGTGAGTACCAAGTCCTCCGGGGCCAAGCCGGAGCTACTAGAATGACTGGCTTGTGCTCCACTCTGATCTTGCGCAACAGGCGAGGGAGTAACTGTAGCGGAGGGAATGCATATAGAAGTTTGAATTGATGCCAAGGGCAAACCAACGCATCGGTTCCGCAGGCCATAGGATCCCTCGCTCGAGACACGAACCTGTCTAGTTTCTTGTTGAACCTGGATGCCATTATATCTACGTCTGGCATTCCCCACCTCTGGCAGATTGTCTGAAAGACCTGGGGATGCAGAGACCACTCCCCTGGCAACAGACTCTGGCGACTTAAGAAGTCTGCCTGCAGGTTGTCCACTCCGGGAATGAATATCGCCGAAATGCAGGGTACATGAACCTCTGCCCACTGAAAAATCAAGCTCACCTCCCTCTGAGCGGCCCGACTCCTGGTTCCCCCTTGGTGGTTTATGTATGCCACCGCCGTGGCATTGTCTGACTGGATTCTCACCGGGAACCCCTTTAATCTGGAGGTCCATGCCAGAAGGGCTAGGCGAGCAGCTCTGATCTCCAAGATATTGATGGGGAGCTGCCTCTCTGCTTTCACCCAAGTTCCCTGGCGAGAGAACCCCTCGAAGACCGCCCCCCAGCCTGCCAGGCTGGAGTCTGTGGTAACTACCTTCCAGACAACAGGGCTGAAGGATTTTCCCTTTAGAAGATTCTGGGGGTTCAACCACCAGGCCAGGCTTTGTCGGACTCTTGATGATAGCGTCAAAGGGGACTCTAAGGCATGTGCCCTCTTTCCCCAGGCTGCTAGAATGGCTGCCTGTAGGACGCGAGTGTGGATCTGAGCGTATGGTACTGCCTCGAACGTGGCCACTAGCTTGCCTAGTACTCGCATACACAGGCGAATAGTTGGTTTTTTCTTGTTTAGAACCAACTGAACCAACCCCTTGATAGCCTCGATCTTTACCAGGGGCAGGAACACCCTTTGCTGTTCTGTGTCTAACCTCATGCCGAGGTATTCCAACTGCTTTGTAGGCCGGAACGCTGACTTTCCCCGGTTTAGGACCCAGCCGAATTCTTCGAGGTACCGAACCGTGAGGTTTACTGCCTTTTGCAGACCCGGCCGTGAGTGATCTATGATTAAAAGGTCGTCCAAGTATGCTAGGACTGTGACCCCTTGGATCCTTAAATTGGCCAGAACTGGGGCTAGGATCTTCGTGAATACCCGGGGGGCCGTGGCCAGCCCGAAGGGGAGCGCCCTGAATTGGAAGTGTCGCTGCCCCACCGCGAAGCGTAAAAATCTTTGATGCGACTGAAAGATTGGTACATGAAGGTAAGCATCCTTTATGTCTATGGAGGCCAGAAAATCGTCCTTCTGAAGCGCGGCGGCTGCTGACCGGATGGATTCCATCCGGAAGGAACGAACCCTTAGGTAACCGTTTAACCTCTTTAGGTCCAAGATTGGCCTGACATCGCCGTTGGGCTTTGGTATGACAAAGAGATTGGAATAGAAACCTAGCCCTTGCTCTTGGGCTGGCACCTCTATTATTACGTCCTGGCAGAGCAGGTGATCCAAAGCTGCCAGCAATGAGGCCTTCCTTGCTGGATCCCTTGGTAGGCTTGATTCTTGAAAATGAGGCGGAGGACACCTTAGAAACTCCAGTCTGTAGCCTGTGGTTACAGATGCCCGGACCCATTTGTCGGGGATCTTGGCTTCCCAAACTTCTGAGAAGAAACGAAGCCTTCCCCCCACCCGCGAGAGTGGGGGCGCCCCTTCATAAGGCAGACTTAGGGGCTGTCTTTGTCGGCTTGCGATACCATGGCCTCTTACCCCCAGGGGCCTGTCCCTGCGATCTACTGTTAACGTTGGATCGTGCAGGCGGCCGTCGATACTGCCTGGAATTTGAGGGCCCCGAGACAGGAAAGAGCTGCCTTTTAAATGTAGGACCCCGGAATGTCTTTTTGACCGGTAAAAGGGTACTCTTGCCATTTGAAATAGTCTGAATATATTTATCCAGATCCTCTCCGAAGAGTCGTCCTCCATGGAAGGGAAACCCTGCCAGAAGCTTTTTGCATGGGGGCTCCGCCGCCCAGTTCTTCAACCATAAGAGCCTTCTCATGTGCACCAAAAATAGTGATAAACGAGAGGCCTGCTGGATGGAATCTTTTATAGCATCTACAGCAAAACACAGAGCTCTGGGAATGTCAGAAAACTCTTCTGCTTGTTGGGTAGGCATGTCCTTTAACATTTCTTTTGTCTGGTCTTTTAACGCCTGACAAACACCAATCGCAGCCACAGCTGGCTGTACCACTGCTCCTGCCGTAGCAAAGGATGCTTTTAAAAGTGTCTCTAACCTTTTATCAACCGGATCTTTAAACATATGTATGTTTTCCACCGGGCAAGTTAGTGATTTATTCACACATGAGATGGCTGCATCCACTACTGGGAGCCTCCACCTCTTGGAGAATTTTTCCTCCATGGGGTAAATGACCGCAAATCTTTTCGGTGGCAGAAAAATCCTGTCCGGCCGTACCCAATCCCGAAAGATCAATTCCTCCAAGAGAGGATGGACCGGAAACACTGCGTTGCTTAACGGAGCTTTCAAAGAGCCCAGAGAGGATACCGGAGGAACCTGAGGCTCTGGCAATGTAAACTAAATGCCGAGCGGACCATGTCCGTCAAAGACTGTACCCACAGTCTCTCTGTCTGGGAGTCTGAAAATGGTTCCTCAGAGGTAGTTCCCTCAATCCCTGAACCCTCTTGGTTCAGGTCTAGTTGATCCTCCTGTGATTCCAATTCCTCCGGAGAGAGAATCTCAGCATCTGAGGATACACCTCTTGGTGATGGGGATCTAACCCGTTTCTTACCAGGAATAGCTCTAGCGATCAATGCTGCTATTCTCTCTTCTAGCCCCCCTAGGGATACGGCTAGCATCTCCTCTGTGATAAACACAGGGCTGGGCTGATCTGGGCCAGCCTCCGCACCAGATCCCCCTAATGGCTCATCCAAGGCGCCCTTTATGTTAATAAGTTGCGGGGAAAGTATCGGCATATCATCAGAATCAGAAGGGGAACCCCTTTGTTTTTTGGTCTTTTTTGTACCCTTTGACCCCGAACCTTTGGAAGCCATAATACAAATCGAGGGACTCCGCCCACAACAACAGACTGTAGTGGCCAGGAGTACAAAACCAGAGCTTAGGGGACAATAGATCACTAATGCCCAAAAACTGATGGGATCCCGTATGTTTTTCTCTTTTTTTTTTTTTTTTTTTAAATATATATTATATATATATTTTTTTTTTTTTAAAACATACAGTGACCCCAAACTTAGTTTGCCAGCCTCCAACCTGCTGCAAAAAGGGGAATTTCTTGGCTTAACAAAAAAGGCATTGGAACAAAGTCCAGCATGTACTACCCCTCTTCCGCCACCGGGAGTCACTGTTCTGCCGCTCTGCGTCCTCTCCTTCTGAAATCAGCCTCAGACTGAGCACTGACAATGCCTGCTGATCTATAACAGCACAAGGCGCGCCCCTGTATGACGCCGCAGGCACGCCCCCCCCGCCCTCCTGTCTGAACGGCGCGAAAAACGTCTATAAGACGTGCGCGCGCGCGCGCGTATGCCGGAACAGGAGGAACATGGAGGAGCCGCGCTGCTGGAGACCCAGGACTGCAGAAACAGGCGGCAGATTCAAACCCCCGGCCAGGTAGGACTCTCCAAAAGGCCCCTAGGGATCCTTACTAGTCCTAGGAAGAAAGCAGCAGGTTAGCTAGCAACACATTCTTAGACAGGGGAACCTAGTGATGGGGGAAAAAAGGTGTCATCCTGTCTCTCTCAGACATAGTGAGCAAGGTTGCCCATGCAGAGCATACTTAGGCTATCCCCCCTTTTAGGTTACCCCGGAGAGCCTGCTGTCGAACCAAGTCCCGCAGGCTCCCCCTTACCTGCTCCATGCTGCAGGATGTTTGTCCAGCAAAACGATCCAATCTTCTCCCATCTCCGTGGGTAGCGTAGTAGACCTTCAGGCCCTGGGGTCCTATGAAGGTACCCACTGTCCTGGACCTATATAGCACCCTGGCAAACAGGAACTTATGGTTTTTACAAACTCCAAGTCCTGGGCCCAGGGTCCAGCCCTCCAAAGAGGAGCATTATAGGCAAAACCCCACGGTTTGGGGCCCGGGTACTGTCCACTTTGGCACTGAGGCTCCTTGGACAGATCCGGTTAGCCCGCCCTTAATCCCAAGGATGTGGAGCAAAGCTATTCCGTGACCAACACCTAAGACACTGGCGAAAAAACTAAGGGACTCCCTCTAGGGGAGGGGGTTATATAGGGAGGGGACTTCCTGTTTGAGATTGCCAGTGTCCACACCTGAAGGTACTCCATATAACCCATATAGTAATGAATATGCCGCTCTATGTCCCGTGATGTACGAGAAAGAAAATGCTATATATATATATATATATATATATATATATACAGGGAGTGCAGAATTATTAGGCAAATTAGTATTTTGACCACATCATCCTCTTTATGCATGTTGTCTTACTCCAAGCTGTATAGTCTCGAAAGCCTACTACCAATTAAGCATATTAGGTGATGTGCATCTCTGTAATGAGAAGGGGTGTGGTCTAATGACATCAACACCCTATATCAGGTGTGCATAATTATTGGGCAACTTCCTTTCCTTTGGCAAAATGGGTCAAAAGAAGGACTCGACAGGCTCAGAAAAGTCAAAAATAGTGAGATATCTTGCAGAGGGATGCAGCACTCTTAAAATTGCAAAGCTTCTGAAGCGTGATCATCTAACAATCAAGCGTTTCATTCAAAATAGTCAACAGGGTGGCAAGAAGCGTGTGGAAAAACCAAGGCGCAAAATAACTGCCCATGAACAGAGAAAAGTCAAGCGTGCAGCTGCCAAGATGCCACTTGCCACCAGTTTGGCCATATTTCAGAGCTGCAACATCACTGGAGTGCCCAAAAGCACAAGGTGTGCAATACTCAGAGACATGGCCAAGGTAAGAAAGGCTGAAAGACGACCACCACTGAACAAGACACACAAGCTGAAACGTCAAGACTGGGCCAAGAAATATCTCAAGACTGATTTTTCTAAGGTTTTATGGACTGATGAAATGAGAGTGCGTCTTGATGGGCCAGATGGATGGGCCCGTGGCTGGATTGGTAAAGGGCAGAGAGCTCCAGTCCGACTCAGACGCCAGCAAGGTGGAGGTGGAGTACTGGTTTGGGCTGGTATCATCAAAGATGAGCTTGTGGGGCCTTTTCGGGTTGAGGATGGAGTCAAGCTCAACTCCCAGTCCTACTGCCAGTTTCTGGAAGACACCTTCTTCAAGCAGTGGTACAGGAAGAAGTCTGCATCCTTCAAGAAAAACATGATTTTCATGCAGGACAATGCTCCATCACACGCGTCCAAGTACTCCACAGCGTGGCTGGCAAGAAAGGGTATAAAAGAAGAAAAACTAATGACATGGCCTCCTTGTTCACCTGATCTGAACCCCATTGAGAACCTGTGGTCCATCATCAAATGTGAGATTTACAAGGAGGGAAAACAGTACACCTCTCTGAACAGTGTCTGGGAGGCTGTGGTTGCTGCTGCACGCAATGTTGATGGTGAACAGATGAAAACACTGACAGAATCCATGGATGGCAGGCTTTTGGGTGTCCTTGCAAAGAAAGGTGGCTATATTGGTCACTGATTTGTTTTTGTTTTGTTTTTGAATGTCAGAAATGTATATTTGTGAATGTTGAGATGTTATATTGGTTTCACTGGTAAAAATAAATAATTGAAATGGGTATATATTTTTTTTTGTTAAGTTGCCTAATAATTATGCACAGTAATAGTCACCTGCACACACAGATATCCCCCTAAAATAGCTAAAACTAAAAACAAACTAAAAACTACTTCCAAAAATATTCAGCTTTGATATTAATGAGTTTTTTGGGTTCATTGAGAACATGGTTGTTGTTCAATAATAAAATTAATCCTCAAAAATACAACTTGCCTAATAATTCTGCACTCCCTGTATATATATATATATATATATATATATATATATATATATATGCATTGTTTACTGTGAAAATGAAAATTGCAGTTTGGAAGTTAACCACTAGGGGGCACTGAAGGGGTTACGTGTGACCTCATATGTGTTTCTAACTGTAGGGGGCAGGGCTGGACGTGTGACGTCATTGATTGTGTTTCCCTATATCAGGGAACGTACGCGATCAATGACAGCGCCACAGTGAAGAACGGGGAAGCTGTGTTTACACACAACTCTCCTCCTTCAGCTCTGGGGACCAATCGTGGGACTCCAGCAGCGATCGGGTCCGTGGGTGCCACGGTCACGGAGCTTCGGACCGGGTCACGGGCGCGTGCCCGCGATCCACAGCTGGGCACTTAGGACATACAGGTAAGTGCATGTGCCCAGCCGTGACATTCTGCCGACGTATATGTGCAGGAGGCGGTCCTTAACCACTTAAGGACCGCCTACTGCACATTTACGTCGGCAGAATGGCACGGCTGGGCACATCAACGTATATATACGTTGATTTTAGTCCCCAGCCGTGGGTCGCGGGCGCGCGCCCGCGACCCGGTCCGAAGCTCCGGGACCGCGGGATTCGCAGACTCGATCGCCGCTGCAGTGCGGCGATCCGTCCCTGGAGCGGAAGAACGGGGAGAGCCGTGTGTACACACGGCTTCCCCGTGCTTCTCTGTGGCCGTAGCATCGATCGCGTCATCCCTGTAATAGGGGGACGCGATCGATGACGTCACACCTACAGCCACAGCCCCCTACAGTTGTAAACACAACACATAGGTCACACATCCCCCTACAGCGCCACCTGTGGTTAACTCCCAAACTGCAACTGTCATTTCCACAGTAAACAATGCAATTTAAATGCATTTTTTGCTGTGAAAATGACAATTGTCCCAAAAATGTGTCAAAATTGTCCGAAGTGTCCGCCATATTGTCGCAGTCACGAAAAAAAAAATCGCTGATCGCCGCTATTAGTAGTAAAAAAAAAAAAAATTATAAAAATGCAATAAAACTATCCCTTATTTTGTAAACGCTATAAATTTTGCGAAAACCAACCAATAAACGCTTATTGCGTTTTTTTTTATAAAAAATACGTAGAATACGTATCGGCCTAAACTGAGGAAAAAAAATGTTTTTTTATATATTTTTGGGGGATATTATAGCAAAAAGTAAAAAATATTGCATTTTTTTTAAATTGTCGCTCTATTTTTGTTTATAGCGCAAAAAATAAAAACCGCAGAGGTGATCAAATACCACCAAAAGAAAGCTCTATTTGTGGGGAAAAAAGGACGCCAATTTTGTTTGGGAGCCACGCCGCACGACCGCGCAATTGTCAGTTAAAACGACGCAGTGCCGAATCGCAAAAGGGGGCAAGGTCCTTTACCTGCATTTTGGTCCGGGTCTTAGGTGGTTAAAAGTAGCATATTTACGAATGGCTACGCTCTAGGAAAACCAATACGTTACCAAAAATCGTTTGTACATAACTTTATTTAGAACATTCTCCAATTCTTAAAATAATTATTTTAAGAATTGGAGAATGTTCTAAATAAAGTCATGTACAAATGATTTGATATAACGTGTTGGATTTGTGGTTATTATTCAAGGAAGTACATGAAAAGTCCAAAACCTTACTCAGATTTTTATAATGGTCTCTCAAGGGTGCGTATTGATTTACACTCTACCCCCCACACACAAGACGTTTTTTCCTGCACTTCAGTGGTCCAAGGCAATGTTTCTCAACTCCAGTCCTCAAGTATCCCCCCCCCTCCCCACATTTTCAGGATTTCCCTCAGATGAAATGGCTGTGGTACTTACTAAGACCCCATACACACTATTAGATTTTCTGCAGATTTTTTTCTTCAGGTTTACCAAAACCATATAATAATATGGAGGTTAAACCTTAAGGCCGCGTATACACGATCGAACATGTCCGCTGAAACTGGTCCGCAGACCAGTTTCAGCGGACATGTTCGATTGTATGTACGGCCTACCGGACCGTTTTCCAGCGGACAAAAGTTTCAAAACATGCTTAGAAACCTGTCCATCAGACATGTTCGATGGTTAGTACACGAAATCATCGGACCAAAATCCTGCGCATGCTCAGAATCAAGTCGACCCATGCTTGGAAGCATTGAACTTAGTTTTTTCATCACGTCGTTGTGTTCTATGTCACCGCGTTCTGGTCCGAGGGGAGTTTGGTCCGATGGTGTGTACGCACATCAGACCAACATACCACTTCAGCCTGGTCCGATGAAAACGGTCCGTCGGACCAGTTTCATCGGACATGTCTGATCGTGTGTACGTGGCCTAAGAGTTTCAATTTGTATGCAATCAGGCAGGCCCTTGCACTACATGGTTTTGGTAAATCCGAAGACCAAAATCTGCAGAAAATCTAATAGTGTGTATGGGGCTTCTTAAGGCAGTGAAACTGATCAAATCACCTGTGCAAAATAATGGAAAGTTTTAAAACATGTCCTGTTGGGGGCACTTGAGAAACATTGGTCTAAGGTCCTTTCACACTGGATAGAAAGGATCGGCTCTTTCAGGGTGCATTGCAGGCGCTATTTTTAGCGAAATAGCGCCTGCAAAGCGCCTCAGTGTTACAAGAGTCAGGAAGTATCTAAAACAGACTCAAGACATTATTGGGTTACATCTGTTAAACATCCAGTACTCCATGTCTAATATGTCTTGTAAAATAGATAACCTGTGATATGCTGTGTATACTTAAAAAAAAATAAAAAAAAAACATTCACAAGCAGAGGGTTCAAGAATATTTTTTTAATGAGGTGTAAATAAAACGCATGTCTTACATAGTTACTCTTGTACAATAAAACATTTCTTTTTTTACAATTAGCTTGTCAGATAACAGCTCAAAAAATGTATCAGAAAGAAACGATTGAAAAACGTGTATTGCATTAACCTGCCTCTAGAATAAAATAATACATCTCAAAGTACCATATTTTGGAACTGTAAAGTTAGGAGCACATACACACTTGCATCAGAGTGCCATTTCCTGTGTAGCTATTGCAGTCATTGTTTGTATCTCGCGTCCAACTGGCTTTCAATCAAAACATTTTTTTATTTTTTTTCACATTAACCTGATACTGCATATATGTTTAGAAATGCAGACCACAATAAAGATAAGTGCAGATGGGTCCAAGGTGCAGTCTACCATTCTGGCCATATGAAGGTGCACTAAGCAGGCACTCCTCTTTGAAAGACATTTAGATGTAGTGAGGGAAGTGAAGACCAATGATCAGAGTGTGACCATTATGGCTCTACAATCTCATGACTAAGGTCTATCCATTTTTATTTTGTCTTTTGTTTAGGTTTTGTTACATGCAAATCGTATATGTAGGATTGAAAAAGTAAGCCTGAAGACAAGTGGGGGGAAAACCAAGCCATAAGGTATATCGGCCTCAAAAAATAAGAAAAATATTTAAGAGAATCCCCATCCAAATGTTTTCAGTATTGCTGTAAAGGAAAAAACAAATGCATAAGGCCCCTTTCACACAAACAGACCAATCGAGTACGCCTGCCATTTTTTTTTAGTTGAACCCAATCGGACCCTCCATTTTCCTCTATGGAGCGGCTGGGGGAAAAAGACCCGTGTCGGTTTACACCTGCTGACATACAGTCCAATTTGATCCACACCGCTAAAACACAGATGGATGGGGATCTGTTCCCCATCCGTCTAGTGGATCAGACCGCAAGCGTGTATAAGGTGGTCCATTTACATCCGACTGCCTATAGAGGAGAGCAGGCAGTGTCCGTGTTGACTCTGCATAAGCGGAGTGGACCCAGACCCGTCATCCACCTGCTGTGAGAACCAGTAGACCGATTCCCAGCTGAACAGCCTCTGCACCATGTGAAGGGTTCCTAAATGGTAGACTCCCAAGAAAGGCTCTCCACGTTTGTTACAGTACATTTTGCTTTGGAAGCTTGCTCCTTTTCTTCTTCACCAGGTTGTAACAATTTATTTATTAACTGAAAAATACAGCATGTTGGCTTGGGTCCATTTTAAATTAGCTGAGTGCGAGAAACCCTACTGAACACAATGGGCAGCCGACATCTCCCGCAGGTATTCACAGCCGATCACATGTAATTGCAAAATAGAGCATTTGCAAAATAGAGCATTTACCTGTAACTGAGCGGCCCTGGATGCCAAGTGTCAGGATTTATGGCTGATCGGTCGTAGGTAATCGCTGCTGGAGCAATTACATGCGAGCGGTCACCAATAGCTGTGGGAGTGGTCAGCCTTCCAATGCTTTTAATGATGCTTCCTGCCCACCACTAATCGCAGGGAAACCACACTGGGTCTTCCGCATCTAATCTCAAGGGGCCCCATTTACAAGGTCTCATTAGGTATGCTTTCCAAAACTAAAACTGAGTCAGGCCTCTTTAAAATGTTTCTCAAGGCATTTTTTTATTAAAATAATAAACATGTTATACTCACCTGTGCTGCAAAATAGTTTTGCACAGAGCAGCCCTGAACCTCCTCTTCTGGGGTCTCCTGCGTAGATCTTGGCTCCATCTCTTGTGTCTGCCCCCATAGCAAGCCCTTTGTTATGGAGGCAGACGTGTGTGCCCATAGAAACACACAGAATGGTTAAGCTCCGCCACCACCCTGTTCTCACTGGATTATATTGACAGCAGCAGGCACCAATGGCTCCTGCTGCTTGCCCAATCCTCCTGTGAAAAGAAAAAGACAGGGGAGAAGACCTGCAGATGAGCACAGCGCTGGATCGATACAGGACTGAAGTGTTGGGGGTGGCAGCAAGTGGCAATTTTTTTTTTACCTTAAAACAGGGAATGCATTATGGTAATAAAAAAAAAGTTTTGGGCTTTAGAGCTACTTTAAACAGAACAGACAGGGTAATGAGGAGTCAGTGCTCTGCTTTAGCTGTGTGTACATTTCAGCTTGACATACAAAGTTCTATAAACGAGACATTTTAGCACAGCAAGTGGGAGAAATTAATACTAAAGTTCCAACTGTATGCTTTAAAAAGAAATATATATTTTATATATCACCTGACAAAATTTTTTAAATAAATAAAAAATAACTAAAAAAAAAATGGACCTTAAAAAGTGGTTGTAAAGGCAGAAGACTTTTTTTTTTTTATCTTAAAGCATTAAGATAAAAAACCTTCTGTGTGCTGTGAGGTCCATCTAGATCCAGCAGTGTTGCAGGAGTGTCTACGATGCTCAGGACTCCCCTCCTCCTTGACAGACAGCACCATTGGCTCCCACTGCTGTCAAAGTCAATCAGCCAACAAGGAGCTAAAGGGGGCGGGGCCTGACAACGGCTCTGTGTCTGAATGGACACATGGAGCTGTGGCTTGGGTGCCCTCTTAGCAAGCTGCTCGCTATGGGGTCACTCAACAGGAGGGAAGTGCCAGGAGCACTATAGAGGGACCTGAGAAGAGGAGGATCTGGGCTGCTCTGTGCAAATCCACTGAAACAGAGCAGATAAGTATAACATGTTTATCATTTTTAACTAAAATAAAAAAACAAGACTTTACAAATCACTTTAATAAAAAATATATACTACTTTTCACATGTGGGTTTTTACCAGAATTATTGTAGCCCCTTAAAGCCTATAAAATCATCCCGTTTCGGTGAAGATTAACTAAAAGCTTGTTCTGCAGCATCCAGGTTTTGCTAGTTTATCATGCAGTCTATCCTCATGCAGCTCATTCTGTTCACAGGGTGGAGAACCACCCTAGAGCTAGGGAGTGTTCAGATGTCACAGTATGCAGAACCTTCCCTCCCTTACAACAATAATACATTGAAAATTATGGATGCAGAACACCAACCAATAATAAAGCGTTTATATAAAATGTTATTGACAGTGTGCTCCACTGTCCACACAAGAGTGTATGAACATAGCAGAGTGTGCATGTGTTTTAGAATGTGCTCCTATACGTTCTCAGCAAAATGTACAGTAATTCACCTCTCTCTCTAGCATATGTTAGCCATTTACAATTTAGGTGCCTCTTGTATCCTTATAGCATTAGGAAAAACACAGGAAACATTAAAGGCTCTTGCACTTAAACAGTGATGATATGAATAGCCAGAATAGACAACAACACTGAGTCATATTATCAGTGTTCAAGGCACAATCTCACATTTAGAATAACATATCAACAAACTGAAGCAATGTACAAAGCAGGAATGGAGAAAACAATTTTTCAAATACATTTTAAAGTTTTCCTTAAGAAAATTAGCTATCTGCATAAAATATTTTTTTTTTGTATTAATTAGAATATACTTCATTATGAAAAATGCTGCTGGTAAAGCAACAAACGAAGACATTTTTTTTATACTAGTCTTTTCTCATAGAATATGTTTTGAAACTCAAACAATTAAATGCTAATATTAAAAACGGGAACTTTGCCAACTGTGGCAAATAATGTACGTTTTTTTGAAGTACAAAAATAAAATAGGAAAGAAGATGGAAGATCAACAGCCAACCTTTTAATTGAACTGTGCCAGAGGAAGCCACTCAACAGAACGGAAGGAAGCAAACATCTTTGCTTTATAATAGGGATTAGCTCAAACTTGTATGAACCCACATGAGCTATCCCACTTGGAAGCAGTCACCGTACCCCACCAATCATAGGTGGCCGAGGCATTTCCCACCCCTCAGCCACAGGTATGCAAGGGATGTACATATACATGTGGCAGAAGGGCGGGGCATGCCTCAGTTCTATAATTGGCAAGGCACGGTTACAGCGTCTCGGTGGGTTCAGACTAGGATCCAAACTCACTGGAGCTCCCCCTACTTAATAACACAATGCAAAAAACAATCTTAAACAGTACACCAGTAGACAAGCACTATTATTCTGCATTAAACTGATAAAGGCTGATAACTAATTGAATGGCAGATTTATTTCCGCTTCCATTGAAGTTATTGCCCATAGACACCAATCAAAGGTTTGCACTGCAGATATGACAGCTGGAAGCGAAATGGTTGCTAGTGGCAACAAGAAATGTTTTTGTTAGCAGGGTTTCATCCATAAACCTCTAAAAAAAATCATCAAAGTCAAGTTACCCAAAGACATCTGGTAACCATTCCCTAATCTGCTAGTTTTCAGCCAGATTGGAAGATAAAAGTCAATGAAGCACTCGGGGACAGTCCCTTATAACTGCTCCCTCTGGATAAAGCTGTCAGATACATTAGAAAAGATTGTATGACTGCTACTATTTTGCTTGACTTAACTTGGGATTGGGACTGGACTTTCCTGCAATATCAAGTCTCCTCTGCTCTTTACCTTTGCTGAAACAGGAATGTCCATCTAAAATCTAAACCATACATGCCTGTTTAGATCAGAAGCTGTGCCTGCTCATATTGTATGAGGTTTGAAATATGCATGCATGTCCAACCATTTCCCTATCCCACTGGCCAGCAAGAGTAACATTTCTGTTATTTTGTATATTTTTATGGTATGCATTTTGCAAATAACAAAATTGGGTTTCTCAGCATCTGCTAATTACAGAAAAGTCCAGCTCTAGGGCTCTATATGGTTTTTGAAGGTCATTACCATAGAAATATTACAAAAAATTAATGTGTGTAACTTTACTGTTGTAAAACATAAGAATGCCCCATTTATCAGAATGCAGATGCTGCTGCAATGCCTGGCGGTATTTTCTTTCTAGGTGGACCCAAGCGCCAGTTCTGTACAGTTAAAATAGCTCATTAAAAGGTATCTAAAGCCAATTTTAAGCTAAGCAAGTACAGATATCATCTAATGAATTTGCCAGAAATGCAATGTCCTTTTCACGTTCTGTGGGCCAAATTGAAAGCACAAAAAAATATTCCCTGGAATTCATAAAGGCTGGCTCAGACAGATTTTGCGAAAGTGTCTTGAATGCCGTTTCAAAATTGGTGCAGAATGCACCAAATTCATGTACCTACCTAGAACTTGTAGTTAAATATGGAGCATCCTTTAGGACGCATGTGAAAGTCTGTCTCTGTACACCAAAAGAAAGTTGGTCCTAATTGGCTCCACTTTCCGAAGATATGAACTGTCTGTCAGTATTTTATTTTGAATTTGTTTGCAGGTGTTGCCTCACAATGTCAAAGTCGAGCAAATTAGAACTACCTGGGTTTGGTGCACGAGTCACTGTCAAAATCAGGACTGTCGCAATTGTTAGGCGCAAGGTGTTAACCAGAGCAATTAACAACAGAAAAGTGGCGCATCAGCTTTATTGAATTCCCCCCATTATGTTTATTGTGTCTCATCTATCTATCATGTAACTGAGAACTAAGGCAGACATGTTGGAAGTCCAGCCTGTATAACAGTCATGGCTGCCCCAGGGATACAGTAGAGAAAAGAAAACAAATTGTAGATAGAAAGAAACAGGAAGTAAGTTATTTTGCAGGATTTACCCAGTGGAAAAACAATGACCATAACATGAATGTGGTGGGAAAGGCAATTCCGAGGCCACGAACACACGATCAGACTGGTCCGATGAAACTGGTCCGACGGACCGTTTTCATCGGACCAGGCTGAAGTGGTCTGATGTGTGTACACACCATCGGACCAAAAATCCGATCAGACCAGAACGCGGTGACGTAGAACACACCGACATGCTTCCAAGCATGCGTCAACTTGATTCTGAGCATGCACAGGTTTTTGGTCCGATGCTTTGGCGTACTAACCATCGAATCTGTCCGTCGGACAGATTTTAAAACAAGTTTTAAAATTTTCGTCCGACGGACAACAGTCCGATGGGCCGTACACACCATCGACCGGTCTGATCGTGTGTACGCGGCCTGAGAGTTTTATGAAATGTAAAGTTACACTAAGTTTTCTTTTCCACCAATCTGAAAACAACACCCAAGCCTACTAAAAGAGATCAAATCAACAACTAAATTTGTAAACACACAGCTTTCTGTCTTTGCCATGGTGAACTAAAGCAGTACCTAGGCTGTATGTTGCAAATCCCTTTACAACGGCTAAGAATCAAACTGCATTGTGTGTAATAGCAATATGGCGATCAGAAACAGCAGCAGCATAACTGTCTAAAATAAGTTTCAGTTCCTAAAGGCCTAAAATTTGAAAGCTCATCTTCAGAAAAATTTGCTGTAACTTCTATACTTCCCACCCACCCCTTTCAAACCCATTCACATGTTTTTTGAAACCCTTGCCAAGCTTTTACTCACCTGAATGACCCTCCACAGCACCCTTTCCAGGAGTGAAAACTGGTGATCCAGTTAATACTCCTGAAGTCTTCAAAAAAGCTGTAGGGTACCCACCAATGGACAGCCAACTGAAGGTGTCCACATCACCAAACACCAACATGGTAATCCAAATAGGGATCCTAGCACTCTACAGTTGAGAAGAAAGGAGAAAAAAAACTAGGGACCTGGCCCATCACTTGACCAAAGATTTAGGAGAATATATACGGCATTTACATTTTCTAAAGATTTCATTTATTATTTGGATCAATGGGACACTTAGCTTCTGCTCTTCTTTGATGTTATTTTGGGCATGCAGAGCCAGGCAAACAGGTAATAGGCAACTTCATAAGCATTAGGTAACTTTTGCAATGCCGATGTGAACATACAGCAAAATTAACTTTCTGCTGGCAATCTCCACACATTGCAGCTCAGACAGCAGTAGTCTGCCTGACTTCTTGGTTCTGTTAAAAAAATAGTACAAACAGGATTATGTGCTACGTACAGTAATCCCTAGCCATTTAGTTCACTTTATTGGAGTCTGATCACTGAAAAGACCATACAGATAAATTGCTGTTGGCTAGTGCACTTGCATATTGCTTTTTTGTCCAAAACAGTAGGTCCCTATGTGTATGTCCCCAATCATTTAATTTCAATTCAGACAGCAATATTGTGTGCAAGCAAGGACAAAGACTGGGGTAAACCTGCTTGATCTTGGACGTATGCAGAAGGGATTTCAATTGTTTCACACTGGCTGCCCCATTACCCTGCACCATCAAAACAAACAGATATTTTCGAGTGTAGGTCATCTGTAGAAGACATCTCACAATGATGAACACATGTTGGGAAAGACCAGATGGAACACTTATAATGGTTGGCCCCTGTCCTGCAGGGTTGGTATTATGCTCGCATGCTAGTCTTGTATAAACCAAATATTTCCCCAGCATTTTTGTAAACCCCTAATAGATACGTATTGCTTACCAAAATATATATATAGATATAGATATATATATAGATAATGCAAATTGAAACCATAACTTTAAGGCATCGTGTAAATGAACTGAACGCCACCCCCAACAAAATCACAAGTAGGCAGCCAGCTAGAAAGTCTTTTACATGTTTAAGCAGTCTTCGGACACTCCCTGAGAGGCAAGCTCAGCAAGAACATTGTCCAGGTAGTTTGCGTCAGGGAAACCATGTCCAGTTATATTTGAGGTCATTTCTGTCTTGTGATGGATTTCATTCCACACCACAGTGTCAGATTCACCCGTCGTGCTTGAAACACCAATGGTGAATATCAATCGCCTGGCCCAGGCAACCTTTAGAAGCTCTAGTACCTAAAGAAGAAAAAAAAAGTGATGTGTAATGAGTCAACAAAAGTTCCATTTTTTTTTTCTTCCAAAATTTTATTTTTATTGGGTTATAAAGAGCAAGCAAGACAAAACTGTTTCATAAGGTACAAAATACTGATTACAGAAACAAAGTCATCGAAGAAACTGTTCGAATGAAAAAAAAAACAGAAACAAAATGACAGGTACACAGTGCCCAAAAACACAGAGCACAGGGGTGATCTAGGTGATATGTTCCGCGCCAATTATTAATATAAAATAAAAATATAATAAGCTGCTACTTAATAAACAAAAAGTTATTTGTTGAGCTGTGATATAGAAGGAAAAGTGCGCTATTAAGTATGAGTGACACCCCCGGTGTTCTCATATAAAAAAATCACAAATAGAAATTGTTTATAAAATTATTGAAAATTCAATGTAAATGTCTATAGGTGCAAAACCACAATCGAACAATATTGTACAGTTGGTACAATGGATAATAGTCCCAATATGTGCAAAAGTTGCTGAGAATCTTGTGAAATTCTTCCAAATTCTTAATCGTGTGTAGATAAAAGCCTTCACCACACTTTGACTGATACACCCAAAAGTGCTCAAATGGTTAATGCGCTTACCAGAACGCACTGACTTCTCCAATTAAAAAAAAAGTCAGATACAGCATCAGCAGTAATGTGACTGCAAACACATCGGTAGTCAGGATCTAGAGTAGCCTCATTCCCAGGTTAGATTCGGTGAGATATATGCAAAAGAGAAATGACAATGCCCCATCGCATAATACTGCTTGATTTATTATAAAAAGGAACATAAAACAGCCAAATGGCCTCTTACATTAAAAAGATGCCTGTCCCGGCATCAAGGCTGCTCGCTCGTAGGTCGTCATGTGCTCAAGTCTGCTCAGGTCTGCTCTGCAGTAGCGTGCGTTCCACTTAACAACTCTAACAACCAGATGACCGGAACTGCTTGTAAAAACATGCGACTAGGTACGCTGCCGACGTACGTTTCGTTCTCCAAACGTCTTCAGGGCGCGTGCCTAGACACCCAAAGGCTCATGGTATTTGTAGTATTTGGGCCCCTCCCATCCCTTGATTATACCCGGAGACCGCTTAACCCATTGAGCGCAACAGCCTTGGTCTCGAGTAACACAATAGGTACATTTGGAGATTTGATAGACATTTGTTATACATACTGACGGAAAAAAAAACATATAAGTGGATAATATTTAATTAAATATTAGTCTCTTATATCAAATCACTGAATCGGTCATCATGGCCACTGTTGACGTAGAGTCACTATATACTAGAATCTGCCAACACGAAGCTTTGGAGGCAATAAAATGGGCCCTAACCAAAGATTAAATTAAAAAAATCCAGATCAGATACCTTATTAAAGGATTAGACTTGGCTATGGGAAACAATTATTTCTGGGCTAATAACTTTTATAACCAGATCAGTGGTGTAGCGATGGAGGCTCGTTATGCCCCCAGTGTTGCCAACATAGTGTTAAATAAATGGGAATACGAGTCTATTTTTTTTTACAAGACATGATTCACTCATGTTTTACAGATGTTACATAGACGATATTCTAATATTTTGGGTAGGTTACAGAGAACACCCTACAAGAGTATATCAACCAAATGAACAACAATCAATATGGGCTTAAATTCTCGGCGGAAATTAATTCCGAATCTGTTCCGAATCTGTTCACTATCTAGACCTCACTATCAAAAAGAAAGGGACAAAGTTCGAGACCCTCACGTATTTTAAAGAGACCGATAGGAATGGTTTCGTTCCTACAAACAGCTGCCACCATCCTCAATGGATTGGGGCTGTTCCAAAGGGACAATATATGAGACTCAAGCGTAATTGTGCCACCTCAGCTGATTTTAAACAACAAGCCCGAACTTTAACATCAAGATTTGTAGAGAAGGGTTATGCACCTGAAGTACTGAATCAAGTAGTAACTCAGGTGTCTCTGCAAACAGTCATTCCTCGCACACTTAGGTTCATTTATAGGAGGGCACCAGGATTAAGAAATAAGATTGCCCCCAATGTACCTGACCCCCCTAAAAGACTTCCTACCTTTCTCAATGGATCAGGTTTTTACCACTGCACAAGATGCAAGGCATGTAAAACAACTAGAAAATCAAATGATCCAAAAAAATAAAAATAAATACACATTTCCAATCATCAGTAACAGAAGAACAATTCAAAATCCGACCACTTATTACGTGTCACACAGACCATGTGACCTATGTCCTCCAATGTCCATGTCCACTCCAATATGTCGGGAGAACTACCCGACAGTTAAAAATCAGAGTAAATGAACACCTGGCAAACATCAAGAAGGGTTTTCCAAACCACAGTGTTTCCAGGCATGTTGCCAGTCACCATGGAAGTGATCCTAGGCTATGCACTTTTGTTGGTATTGACAAGGTGACAAGACATTGGAGGGGGACACATATGACCCGAAGCATTTCGCAAAATGAAACAAAATGAATATATCAACTTTGTACTATGCAACCATTGGGCATGAACATTGAGCTTGATCTCAATTGCTTTTTATTCAACAGTTAAGATAGTTGACCTACCTTAACCATTGGGGTTTTTGTCAGGAGGGAAAAGGAGGGATTGTAGTAACCCCACTTGATTGAACTCTATTTATAATAATATCATGCAGGGATTCACCTTATGCCTAATCTGTGGCAAATCTAGAATTCCTCTTTAAGCATTCAGGCGTGCAATAGGATATAAGGTGTTCCCTTGCACTGGGGATCTCAGCTGGATGTCTAACATCACCAATTTATATGTTGGAGAGCTGACATACTTGGAGATGAGGGCCGGTAAAAGTTGTTAAAAGCCGGCCAACATCATCCAAAAGTTGTTATGGTGAGTGGCAGGTCAGCTCACTGGCATCATGTTTAGAAGTTGACCTGTGGATCGCCTGAAAGTATAAGGATTCGATATAGAGGGCAAACCGGAACCTATGAGGATTTGATAGAAGAGACTAATATTTAATTAAATATTATCCACCTATATGTTTTATTTCTGTCAGTATGTATAACAAATGTCTATCAAATCTCCCAATGTACCTATTGAGTTACTCGAGACCTGGCTGTTGCGCTCAATGGGTTAAGCGGTCTCCGGGTATAATCAAGGGATGGGAGGGGCCCAAATACTACAAATACCATGAGCCTTTGGGTGACTAGGCACGCACCCTGAAGACGTTTGGAGAACGAAACGTACGTCGGCAGCGTACCTAGTCACATGTTTTTACAAGCAGTTCCGGTCATCTGGTTGTTAGAGTTGTTGAGTGGAACGCACGCTGCTGCAGAGCAGACCTGAGCTGACTTGAGCACCTGACGACCTACGAGAGAGCAGCCTTGATGCCGGGACAGACATCTTTTTAATGTAAGAGGCCATTTGGCTGTTTTATGTTCCTTTTTATAATAAATCAAGCAGTATTATGCGATGGGGCATTGTCATTTCCTCTTTTGCATATATCTCACCGAATCTAACCTGGGAATGAGGCTACTATAGATCCTGACTACCGATGTGTTTGCAGTCACATTACTGCTGATGCTGTATCTGACTTTATGTTTAATTAGAAAAGTCAGTGCGTTCTGGTAAGCGCATTAACCATTTGAGCACTTTTGGGTGTATCAGTCAAAGTGTGGTGAAGGCTTTTATCTACACACGATTAAGAATTTGGAAGAATTTCACAAGGTTCTCAGCAACTTTTGCACATATTGGAACTATTATCCATTGTACCAACTGTACAATATTGTTCGATTGTGGTTTTGCACCTATGGACATTTACATTGAATTTTCAATAATTTTATAAACAATTTCTATTTGTAATTTATTTATATGAGAACACCGGGGGTGTCACTCATACTTAATAGCGCACTTTTCCTTCTATATCACAGGGGTGATCTGCATAGATTTTCGGCATAATACAAAGAAAACAACTCATAGGTAAATAGTAGAATTCTAAGTCAGAGAGCAATTAAGCAAAAAAAGAAAAAAAAAGAACAATGTCAATACAATACAATTTAAGGTGAGGCCGTTGGCATAGGGGGTCACAAATTCCGATCAATCCCAAGGTTCCCAAACTTTATCAAATTGTGGGATGGAATCGTGAACAGAGGCCATTAAGTATTCCATTCACCGAATCTCAGCAACCAGGTGAAGGAATCTGGATCACGGAAGAGGAGTGTTAGGCCTCGTACACACGATCAAATCTGTCTGCTGGAAACGGTCTGCTAGACCGTCCCAGCAGACAGATTTGATCGTGTGTACGGCCGAGCCGACGGATTTGGCCACCCGACAGATTTCAAAGCATGCTTTGAAATCTATCGGGTGGGAATCTGTCCGCCCGACATGTCTGCTGGTTAGTACACTTACCAGCAGACATGTCTTCCCGCACCCCCGCCGAATGGATTCGGCGCATGCGCGGAAGTGTTTTACTTCCTGGTGCGGTGACGTGGCGGCGTCAACGTCACCGCCACGTCACCGACACGTCAGCGCGCCGTCTGCTGGCGGGGATTTTGGTTTGCTCGTGTGTACACGCGAGCAAACCAAAATCCTATCAGACAGATTTGTTCAAATCGGTCGGTCCGACCGATTTGAACAAATAGATTGCCTCGTGTGTACGAGGCCTTAGACAACCAGCACAACGAAATGAGCCTTTTGGCAGCTAGTAAAATATAGGTGGTTAATCGATTGACATTTTTAGTTAGGCCTTAAAAAGGAAGGCCCAATAGAAAATTCAAGGGATCAAACCGAAGGGACACCTCCACCACCTCCTGTATTAGTAGCCTCACCTCTTGCCAAAAGGATTGGATCAAAGAACATTGCCAGAAAATATGAAACAAAGTACCAGTATCATTTCCTCAGCGCCAGCAGTGCGGCGAGACTGAGGAATCATATTTATAAAATTACTTTAGGGGTTTTATACCAAAACATGAGAATTTTTATGGACGTTTCCCATTGGGTCACACATTTGGTCTCTAATCAAGGTGTGATTACTGTGTGTAAACTGAAACTAGATTGGGCCGAGGGGTTTTAGACAAACCATCACTGCCCTCTATTGGCTCTCTGGCTCTGTACATCAGAGAGACAGGAAACAACAGGCAAAAACGAAACTAGAACTGTAGGTTGATTATATGATTGTTTTTTATCTATTTTTAATCATTTTTAAAAGGAATCAGTTAACTATTATGTCTATATACCCTGTAAACAGTCATTTCAGCCCAACATTTTTTTTCCTTTAGTGACCCTTTAAAGATGGAAGATCAAATCTTACCCCAAACTTGAACCGTGATAGGTCTACCTAATAAGTGAGACCATTTTCTTATGTAAAGGTGTGTGGTTTCAGAAAGAGGGGTCAACTCATGGAGTATACGGTGGACAGAGGATATTAGGTGTAATTGGTGGGAGCCCTGGGCACACAAAAGTTCAAAAGCTGTTGGTTTATCGAGAGTCAGGGTAGGAGATTTGGAGTGAAAGAAATGTCTAACCTGTAAGTAAAAATGAAAAAGATGTGCAGGTATATAAAAATTTTCGCGTAAAGTATCAAAATTATGTAACCTCCGTGTGATAGGATGAACTAAATTTCGGAGTTGAAATAGAGGCACATCAAGCTATGAAGATATCTTACCCAGGGACATACTATCTGGTAAAATTGGGTTAAACAGGACATTCACAAGGGGAGGACAAGCGAAGCATGGGGATAGCATTTGAGACACTTACGCCAAACGGTTAAAGTAAAGGTCATTGGGGCAGTGCATTGGCATTTAAAAATGGGATCCAGGGATGCAAGGGCGCCCAAAGCAGAGAGCAAGGATGAACCAGATATAACACCCCCTTTTCAATGGCAGTCCATTGATAAAAGTTACATTTTTTACAAACAAACTAGTTGCTATATATAGTACTATGAGTTTTTCCTGAATCTTTTAGAGATTTCTCATGTAGGGCAGATATATTAGACTAAATCAGCTAAAATTTATATTTTTTGTTTTGCGCACCAGACACATTTTACTGAACACAATACAAATATTTTTGCCTAGGTAAAGTGTTTGTAAAGGCGGGGGCGTGGCCTGACCAGCGATGGAGTAGGACGCAGGTCGTGTGAGCTCCTCTCGCCGAATATCCTACATTACAGCCTGTGAGAAATATTGGGCATTATATCACCCACCGAACTGTCTGGTAACTCCGGGATCGGAGGAGGGGATGGCGTCGTCATCCAAAAGGTCCGCGGCAGTGGACAAACTGGCCAAATACCGACATGGGGGAGAAGACGGGCAGGCCAAAGATGGCGCCGAGGACCATTCGGAGGAGGACAACCACACGGAAGGGACGGCGAAAGTGCTGGAGGCCATAGCGGCGCTTCAAACTAACCTGACCGCCAAAATAGATGAGGTGAAGATAGATATCTCTCTCATGAGGCAGGACCTATCTACAGTTCGGGAGACGGTCACCGAAGCAGAAACCCGAATAAGTGCCGCGGAAGATATTCTACACCCCCTCCAGCATGAAACGGAGGACATGCAGCGCCAAATACAGCAGCTTCACAGCCATCAAGACGAGATGGAGAACAGACTTCGCCGCTGTAATCTCCGCTTTATAGGCATACCAGAGCGAGCGGAGGGACGCGATCCGGCTGAATATTTGGAAGGCCTCCTGATTAAAACGTACGGGCGGGAAGCATTCTCGCCTATGTTCACGGTGGAAAGAGCGCACAGAATCCCTGCGGAAACCCCCCCCCCCCCCCCCCGAGGGGGCACCTCCCAGAACCTTTATTGCTAAATTCCTGAACTTTAGGGACAGGGACAAGATTATGCGCCTGTCCCGGGAGAAGGGAAACATACAGCTAGGAAATGGCCACGTTGCGGTGTTCCCGGATTTTTCCAGTGAGGTCCAGAGGAAGAGAGCCCAGTATCAGGATGTGAAACGCCGCCTGAGAGTGCTCCACCTCAAGTATGCCATGCTGTTCCCAGCGAGGCTTAGAGTGGAAGAAGATGGCCGGGTACAGTTTTTTGACACTCCCGCTGCGGCGGCGGCATTGTTGGATCGGAAGGGACGACGCGAATGACGGGAGCTACCATCAGCTGTGAGTACTGTTTTATGGACTGCCTCTCCCTCGTGCAGTTGGGGTGAGACCCGGAGACCATACCTTTACTGAGAAGAAGGGCACAGATGAGGGCTCTTGCTGTGCAGTGGGGAACCATGTTTTGGGACGTATTAAGGTTGGCAACGGATGCATCCGGGACTACGAAAGAAGGGGGGAAAAGGGGGAGGGGGGGGACAGGACAGTATGTCAGGGAGGATACTAAATTTTGCACTGTGAATTGTATGTGAGCTGCTGCGGATGACTGGAAGAACCGCAATAATTCCTGGGGGAAAAGTGGGGAAGACAATGGGTGATACGCGCCGCTCGGCGGGAGGGGTGAAGGCTTCTTCCACTTGCAGTTGGGGGGAGCTCTATCATACGGGAATACCAACCTACCCCAGTGTAGGAACCACGCGGGGACCAGTGAATAATCGCCCCCACGGAAAGGACTGTTACTGCACTAACATGGGACGTTTGCAACATAAGATTAGCACCTCCAGTCAGCACAGGTTGCTGGATGCAGAACTCGTTTATTTTCTCATGCTGCAGGATTTGTTTGGGGATACTATGCTCACGCCAGGTTGGGGAGGTGCCGAGCTGGGAGGGGGGAGGGGGGAAGGGAGTTGGCAGAGTCACCGTTATGGCTCACCCAGGTTAAAGGGTTATGTTACAGGTTGTCGAGATGTGCTGAAGTCTGTATACTATGATACTACAAGTGGGGATTACCGGTTGAGATGTAAGACACTGCTTGAGACTAGGTTATGTACTGTATCATCGTTAAGACTGTGTAATATTCCTGTACCCATACAATGACCTCAATTAAGTTTATGACATGGAATGTCAGGGGAGTGAGGAATAAAATTAAGCGCACGGCAGCCTTGGCATTTATTAAATCACAGAAGGCTAACATAATTGCGTTGACCGAGACACATGTTACAGGCCATCTGCAGGCGGTGCTGAAGCGCCCGTGGATAGGATGGGCGTACCATAGCACACACTCCAGCGATTCTAGGGGAGTGTCGCTGCTGATAACGAAGGCCATCCCATTTGAGCTAGTGTCTTTGGAATCAGATCGACAGGGGAAATATGTCTTTGCGCACGCCCGCATAGGGGGTACACCTATTTTGCTACTTGCTTGTTATATCCCCCCTCCTTATAGCGCAGAAGTGGTTACTATGGGACTGGCATATATGGCTAAAAATCCAACGGTGCCCGCAATATGGCTGGGTGACTTCAATATGACAATGGACCCGCACATGGACCGTCCTGCGCGTGACGAGGGGGATACAGGGGGGTGTAGATTGTCCAGACTGGGGCGCCTGATACAGGAGTTCGCCCTAATTGATGTATGGAGGCAAAGAAACCCGCGGGCACGTGCATACACTTGTCACTCAACCAGTCATGCTACTATGTCCCGCATAGATTATATACTGGCGTCAGCGTCACTACTGCCCAAAATAGAGGGGGCGGGCTTCGCACCGAGAGCATTGTCAGATCACTCCCCGTGTTGGATACAAATGTCTCTTCTGGGGGAGACACCTAGACGGGTATGGAGACTTAACCCGTTCTGGTTGACCGCGCTACAAGACCATGAAAGCATTGAAAGGGAATTACAGTTTTTCTTATCAGCCGACCAGTGGCAGACCTCCCGGGTCTCCCACTGGGATGCATTTAAAGCGCATGCGAGCAGATTACTGGACGACAGAATAAAGAGGTTGAAGCGGTCATCTAGGATTGAGGTCAGCGACACAGAAGACAAACTAAGGGAGTTGGAGGAGACTTATAATACGAATCCCACACCTGAGAACCTAGATAGGGTCAAATTACAGACTAGAATGGTATCACAGCTACATATGGAAAAAGCCAAACAGCATATTTTCTTTAGCAAGACACGGATATATGAGCACGGAGAGAGGGCATGGAAGATGTTAGCTTATCTGGCTCATTTAGAAGACAGACCCCCGGTAGTGGTGTCTCTGATTGAGCCGGATGGCTCGACTATCACGGATCCCCCGAAGGTAGCAGAGAGGTTTGTGAAGTTTTACCTAGAACTGTATAGGTCCCAGTGTAGACATACCCCGCAGGAGGTTCGGGCATATCTGCGCACGTTGCAGATCCCACAGTTGAAGTTGGAACAGGTACAGGTCCTAGAGGCCCCTATTACTACTCAAGACGTGGCTACTGCCATATCACAACTAGCCAAATCTAAAGCCCCGGGATTAGATGGGTTGCCCCTCGAGTTCTATGCCATGTACTCTGAAACCCTGATCCCCAAACTGCAAGCTGTGTACCACTCTATATTTGAGGAGGGGGTCCTACCCTCCTCGATGCGGGAGGCTCAAATAATAGTTCTTCCTAAGCCTGGTAAGGACCCGGGATACCCGGAATCCTATAGACCTATATCTCTGCTGCCGGTTGATATTAAAATCTTGACTAAAATTCTAGCCTCCAGATTGAATACGGTGATTCTCTCTCTGATCCACCCGGACCAAACTGGGTTCATGCCAGGGAAAAATACGGCCATGAATATTAGGAGGTTGTTTCAGAATATCCAGGCCCAGCATGATAATGTAGGGACCAGGGTTATAGTGGCCCTAGACACGGCCAAAGCATTCGATTCTGTTGAATGGCAATACCTATGGGAATGCTTGAGGAGTTATGGGTTTGGCCCTAAATTTATACGTTGGGTGCAGCTATTATATCAGAGTCCCAGGGCCAGAATATTTGTTAACGGATGGCTATCCGAGCAAATAGTTCTGGAAAGAGGCACGAGACAGGGATGTCCGCTGTCGCCTTTACTATATGCACTGGCGGCGGAACCACTAGCTATTGCCATTAGGATGAACCCTAAGGTGGTAGGGCTTAGAAAAGGGGACACATGGGAAAAGGTTGGAATGTATGCTGATGATACAGTCCTCTACTTAGCGGACCAGGGTGCATCGCTGAGAGCAGCCTTGAATATTATAGAGGAGGTGGGTAAATACTCGGGTCTCAAAATTAACTGGGATAAGTCCAGAATCCTACCGCTTGATCACTTCCCCCCGTCGCCACTGTTCCCGGAACTACCGTTACAGAGGGTTGCAGAAATAAAATACCTGGGTATGCAGGTCACGAGGAACCTCAGGGACTATGTCTCATTGAATGTAGATCCCCTATTCAACACCATTAAAGCTAGGACCCAGGCTTGGGCTAGGTTGCCCCTGGGAGTTATGGGAAGAATCAACCTAGTGAAAATGATTTTATTACCAAAGATTTTGTATATGGTGTGGCATGCCCCACTGTATATACCGATGAAGGTCTTTAAACAGATGGAGGCCATCCTAAACTCATTTGTATGGGGCCCAGGCCGACATAAACTGGCATGGCAAATATTAAAAAATCCTACGACAGAGGGGGGATGTTCTCTGCCAGACCTACAGGATTATTACCCGGCGTTGCAATTGTCACACATATACTACTTTAATACATCGGAGGCGCAGAGATATAGGTCATTGGTGTGCAATAAACCGGGCAGCCCTTTTCACACGCCTGCGCAGGCCATATTTAGAAAGGGCCACGGGAGATGCAAGACGGCACGCTTTGATGCGGGTATGCTGCAAGCCCATCAGAAGATTTGGGACATAGCCCTTAGAAAACAAGGCAGGACATATTCACATTCCCACACTCCGTTGTGGAATAATGGAGGCTTGCCTGAGATGGGCAGAGTGCCGGACCAGGGGCTCTGGGCGGCTTATGGGGTGGTATTCCTATCTCAGGTGCTCACTGACTCAGGCCCTACATCCTTTGCGAATCTTAGAGAGAAATTCTCCCTCCCACCGCAATTCCTGTTTCGGTATCTGCAGATGAGACACGCGCTCAGATCACAGGTGGAATCGGTGACGGTTGACCTTAGGGGGCCACAAGTGCTAGACGTTATCTTCGGTGCCGACTCGGCTAGGCTTACATCTAACCTGTATTATATTATCAGGCAGAGAGAGGTTGGCAGGATCACCCAGAAGGCTAAGGCAGCTTGGGAGCAGGACGTAGGGCCAATAGAAGACGCTGACTGGAGGGAAATACTGGAGGGAGTTAAGGTGTCATCCCCCAAGCTGTCGGACAGGCTGACACAACTATACATGATCCATAGGGCATATCTTACACCCCTTAGACTTGCAAGGTTCCAACATTCAAGGGACTCTGGGTGCCCTATGTGTAAGACTGCTGAGGGCACATTCTTTCACCTGCTGTGGCATTGTCCAGATATGCAGGCCTTCTGGTTGCAGGTGACACAATTTCTCCACGACAATATGGGGTCACCGGTGGGCATGGACCCAAAATTGTGTATCCTGGGACTGGTACCTGATGTTGAGGTGGATAAGTATCAAAATATCTTTATCTGTGAAGCATTATTCATGGCAAGAAAAGTGGTTGCTAAGACCTGGATGAGGGCCAGTGCTCCAACACTGGATGACTGGAAGAGAGAAGTGAATATCACCTTGCCATATAAGAAGATGATATACATCCACAGGGGGCGCCCTCAGAAATTTTTTAGTGTCTGGGATAGATGGCTGGGTGACGGGGAAACGTGTACGGTATAAGGCTGACCGGTAGGCGGCTGGGGGTGGAGTGTGCTGTGTAGAAGTAGAATGTACCTGCTTGTCTCATCTGGCTTCTTCTTTGGGGCTTATTAGAGTGTAAGGATGTGGATGACACTCAGATTGTACAGGCCGAAAGGCCTAAGAGAGAGGCGCTGTACTACTGTAAAGTGTAGTGTGTTCTTGACCAATGTGATTCCATTACTGTTGCTGTGTGTACATATCTTGTATTTCTTAATAAACCTGAACGTTTGGTTTAAAAAAAAAAAGTGTTTGTAAAGGCAGAAGTTTTTTTTTATCTTTATGAATTTGATGCATGAAGATAAAAAGCCTTCTGTGTGCATCAGCCCGCGTCCACCCCCCCCCCCCCCAAAAACATACCTGAGCCCATCTAGATCCAGTGTCGCGTCCCATTCTATTCAATAGAACTGTTATAATAGGAGCGACGCAAGTTGCTCCGACTTAGAAAAAAGGTTCTTGGACGACTTTGGGGGCGACTCGGGCGACTTGCATTGACTTCTATACAGAAGTCATTTTGCAAGTTGCCTCTGAAGTCGTCTTCAGGACGCCTAGCCGAGTCGCCCCCAAAGTCGTGCCGCCCCAGTGTGAACCGGCTCTCAGGTTTTTTTTTTTTTAAATAACAAAACAATTAAAAAACAAGGCAACTTTAGTATCACTTTACATGTTTTTATTAGTTTAGGGTAGCTTTTCAGTTTATTTTTTAATATTCTGTATTTAATAACATTTATATCCTTTGCAAACAGTGTGGCTATTTGCTGTTTAGCAGAATTTGTCTAGTGTGAAGTATATGGTATTTTTTGGCCATAACACAATGCAGTACAGTTAAACTAGATAACATTTCAGATTTCTGTGTTGTGCAATTGCTGACAAGCTACTTCAGAGGTTCTTTTTTTTTTAATCAGACTCTGGTGGCTGAACATAACTTCCAGAATTCCCTGTTGACATTACAAAGCTAAATGATGTACACTCCTCTAATGGATTCTCCATAACAAGTAAATGAAAAATCCAGCTACAAGAAAGTGACACATGCTATAAAAACTACAGAGTATTAAACTGGCTGCTGGATTCTTGGAGAGATTTAAGTGGCTAACAAGTGATTACCATTTATGATCAGCTAAAAACTAAGTATCTAGTGAAACTGATATTTAATATCAATCATCTATTCTCTTATAAGAACCTCACAGTCACTTTTAGATGACTTGCAAAGTCGCAGACCCTTTTTTATGTAAAAGAATGGCGACTTGGAGTGGTTTTAAAGTTATTTAAAGGGGTGTTCCAGCCAAAAATGGTGTTTATTAAAAGTCAGCAGCTACAAAAAGTGTAGCTGCTGGCTTTTAATAAACACTCACTTACCTGCTCCTGCGTTCCAGCGACGCGCCGACCGGGGCTCCGCTCCTCTCGCCCCCTCCCCGGTCGGCGTCTCCATCCCGACTATGGGCACCCAGCCCTGACAGCCTTCGGCTTCACGGCCGGGCACCCACTGCGCATGTGCGCGCGGCGCGGCTCGCCGCTGATTGGACAGGCGATTGCCTAGGACCTGTCAGTGTTCTAGGCCATCGCCTACAGGGAGGGGCTAAAATAAGGCGATTATGCCTAATCGCCTTACCAGCCCCTCGGCGGAAGCAGGAAGTGGGACAGGAAGTCCCACTTCTCCTGAAGCCCCCACTCCCCCCCCAAAAATAATTACATGCCAAATGTGGCATGTAAGGGGGTAAGGAGTGGGATAAGAGGAAGTTCCATTTTTGGGTGGAACTCCGCTTTAACTGGTAAATGCTGTCGATAAGTCACTTTTCTGCTACAGTTACATCACATAATGCAGTGTTTTCAAGCAGCCAGTAGGTGGCACTGTTTATTCAAACTAGCTAAAAAAATAAAATAATAAACAGTTAAATAGATCCAATTTAAGCCAACTAAAGACAAATTCCAATAAGCTTAATTTACTGGTCACACAATATAACCTCATAGCAGTTATAGAAAAACACCACATCTCTTTGTGAAATTAAACAGCACATATAGGTTGCTACTTCTTCTCACCATGTCATAGCCAAGGAGGTCAAAATCAGAAAAAATATATAAAAATAAGTGTGCTATGATGCAATGACTTGGGGACATGAAAGCTCCTGATGCATACTTGCAATTGGGAGCTTTCTGAACATTTGCCCACTCTGACAGCCAATCACAGTGGTCACATGACCCGAATGCCCAACCTCCCAGCATTTAGAAGCTCTTAAAAGGACTGGGAGGTGGTGGCGCAGAAAGTGGTTAAAGGAGCACAGCTTGGACACTATTAGAAAACGCGCACACACACACACACACACACACTTAGGAAGCACGGGATAACCCCACCCAAATCCAGCATGACTTGGTTCGTAGCAAAGCAGCACTGCGAGCATGATCATAAACAGTGAGGGGTGGGCGAGTACAAAAATTGTATTTTATTTCTTATATTTTGAGGGACATGGCAAGTCAAACTTTCAGGATGTCAAAAAAGCAGTGCAACTTGAGGGGTGGACAACACAGAAAAGAAACGCCAACAGGCAACGCCAACGCAAACATCCCGTGTCATTAAGCCTAAGTTTTGGTGTTGTAGCCACAAACTGAAAGGGGTCTGAAAAGATTCTTCCTCCAGAAATAGCATCGATTCTATTGCTAAACCCATGAAGTCTAGCAGAACTGTGTCACATTTGGGCCTCATGTACACTGCAGCTGGTAAATGTTTAAGAGCATTTGGGCATTTTTTCAGCAGCCCCTGAACATGTTGGTAGTAGGCAGGGTTACCTTGTGCTGGTTAACATCTCTCCTGTAGATGGCAGTGTAACACAAAGGATTAGGACTTCCTGTGCTCATCAATGAATTCAATTGAAGTATATCTGTCTACACCAGGGGTCTCAAGCTGGTGGCCCTCCAGCTTTTGCGAAACTACAAGTCCCATCATGCCTCTGCCTGTGGGAGTCATGTTTGTAACTGTCAGCCTTGCAATGTCTCATGGGACTTGAAGTTTCGCAACAGCTGGAGGGCCACCAGCTTGAGACCCCTGGTCTACACATTTGCTTTTAGTTCTATATGTTTTACAGGTCAGTCCAATAAAGGAAGGTTAGAGCAAGTTATTAGTTCCAGTTATAGGGTTTTGAATTTTGCGAGTCAACGTTAAAAAATAAAAGTGAAAGACAATATGGAGACATTTTTGGCTGAAAAACAAAACAAATATTCAAAATATATATAATAAAAAATAAAAATAAATAAATATACTTGAAAGTAAAAGCCTTGTATGTATGATTCAAACATGTTAATTTCACTTACCAATCTTCCTCTATCATTGTCTGGAAGATAACAGTGGCGAGGAAAGCCCCGTGCAGAATAAGGCCTTCCTGGGTTTGGGTGTTCTGGACCCTGCAGAAGGATGATGTCACCAGATGTAAGAAAGTCTAATTGTGTTATGACATTATCCATTTATCCACGGCAGACCACAGATCAGCCAGTGACCTAGACCAGGTGTGTTGGAGCCCATCTTTCACCAAACCAGCAGGCTTTGCAGTATTGCTTATGCTCACAGTTTCCTTATAGATCTCACTGGAGAAAAGTCTTCTTGCAAGCCCATCGAGCGACTGCTATTGTATTATATAGAAACACTGTGCGTCCTGATCTGGGGAAAACAGGAGCACTGTCTGACAAATGTCGCAAAACCTGGTCCAAATTACCAACTAATCTGTGATCTATACTGGGGTCCATTAAAGGTAGGCAAAAAAAAAAGAAGAGGAGATATCAGTGATCTATACAGGTATACATAGTTGCCATCAACCCAAATTTACATTTCCTATGGTCTACAAGAAACAGTTCCACCTTTGCCTGTGCAGGGCTAGGTGATGTCTCTGGAAAGGGCTCCCCCATTCCCATCCCTGACCCCATATACTTCGCCCAACCTGTGCTTTCTTCAGCTACTTTCTCCTCTGTAGCTGGAGGGAATACCGTTTGCAGGTATGGAGAAGCATGCAATGTGTGTTCTTGTGGCAGTGCCCTGGCCTAGCAGCCAATTGCCAAGCCTTAGCCCAATCACATGACCAGGAGTGTGGGGTCCCCAACACAGCCAATTTTAGCGCTGGCTGAAGTGACCAAGGAGCTGAAAGGGAGCGCAGGTAAAGTGAGTATATGGAGAGTTGGGAGGTCCCTTTGAAGAGACATGGCCACCTTGGCCTGCAGAGGTGAGGTGACAGGGTCTCCAACATACATTTGTTTGTCCTGCTGTGCCAATACTAATTTTGTTTTCTCACTGGATGTCATTGCTGCATCATTTACTTGCGAGAATCTTTTTTGTCACTTTATGAGTTTATATGTGTAATATATGGACACTGAAGCATTTATTGTATTTTGCACATTCATCTAGATGTTTTGTATATGTATATAATTTATGATGACCAAGTCATCTCCTAAAAAGGGGTAGCACACTATTTGACTATACATTATTGTACATTTTGTGGTCAGATGTTTTTGGTGCAGTAGCCTTTTTTTTTTTAAATAAAATACTAAGCACAGGTTATTTTGGGGTCTTAAAATATATTTGTGAAAAGCGGACAGACAGTCCTGCCTCTAGTTTATATGCTGGCCATACACAAACAGAATTTCAGCCATTTGCAAACTAAACGATTATTCATCAGGGGCAAAGCGAATTGGCCACTAACTGACAGAATAAACAAATTTACATTATCGTAGTGACCACTGGATAACAATGAAACATATATATTGAGTATACAAAACAGAATATTTTTATTATTTCGATTACAACATACACTTTAGTTGAAAAGGTAATACTTTTCGCATCGGATCCATCGACATTAGCCGGGCCCACGATAGAAATCGGCAGTAAAGTTGGGTCCCCTAACAGCACGACTGTCGAAAGATCTTTCCGAAAACGACCAGTTTCGGCCGAAATTATGTGCGTGTATTCCAGCATTAGTCGTGACCAAATACTTTTACAAACGACACAAACTGATAAACTAGGTTCATATTATTTTATAAGTGGACTCCACCAGCAGAAATGATCAGTGCAAAAAGAATGTACCTGTATTCCTGGATTAATGGTATATATAATGTGGATAGTGCCACAATCTTGATGACCAGGCAACGACTGAGGGATTAAATAGATTTCCATCTTTCCTTTGGGCTGAGTTCCAGTTTTTTCACCATAAATGGTTTTACATGAAGGACACTGCAGACTTCCATCCTGAAGATGACAAGTTCACACAGGACAGTTACTAAATATAAAAACGTACCAATTATCGTACTCCATACCATTCACAGTTTTTTTTTTTTTTACATTTTTATACAGTTTAAAATCTTTTGGAGTCGTCTCAGCAATTTAGAGATTTAGCATTTCTGCTGCAATGCAAAGCGGTGCAATACAGGGGCAATGTTACAGCTATTAGATTGTAAGCTCTTCTGAGCAGGACCCTCTTAATCCTCTTTTTATTTTATTGTATTATAACTGTATTGTCTCCTTTTTATATTGAAAAGCGCTGTGAAAACTGTTGGTGCTATATAAATCACGTATAATAATAATAATAGACCAACCTAATATTAAATCACAACTAAATACATGAATTCTTTCCCTGGTTTTTGCTTAGAAAACTCATTGCATATTAATCATATCAATACCCTTTCCTACTTAACTGATTTTTTTTATTTTACGTGTAGAAACCATGCACAAAGCAGTATCTTGTTTAATAGATCTCCCTTAGGGACTCAATCAACCATTTAAGAAAATGTTATGCAACTATATGTGCTCACATGATCAACAGAATCTTATAACAAATTTGAAAAATAAGAATTGGCATCAGAAAAAAAAACAAAAAAAAAAAAAAAACACGATCTTGGTACTCCTTTTGTGAAAAAGGGATTTTTAATAACAGCTTACCTGTAAAATCCTTTTCTTGGAGTACATCACGGGACACAGAGCGCATAGTCATTACATATGGGTTATATGGGTACCTTCAGGTGTGGACACTGGTGTAATCAACTTCACAGGAAGTTCCTCCCTATATAACCCCCTCCCACTGAGAGTGCTCTAGTTTTGTAGCAAGCAATTTCTCTGAGGTTACACAATGTTCCCCAAAAAGAGGGGTGGGAGCTCTGTGTCCCGTGATGTACTCCAAGAAAAGGATTTTACAGGTAAGCTGTTATTAAAAATCCCTTTTTCTTGATCGTACATCACGGGACACAGAGCGCATAGTCATTACATATGGGATGTCGCAAAGCAATGCTCCATGAAGGGAGGGAGACCGTAAGGCCAAAAATAGCCAAACAGAAAATATATCAGGAGGTAAAATAGCTCCACCAACAGAAAAAAAGGGGCGTGAACCGGGCCAGAGGATTCTATACTGCTGCCCGTAGGACCGCCTGCCCAAATGCTGCGTCCGCAGCCTTTGTGACGTCCAACTTATAAAATTTAGTAAACGTATGTACGGAAGACCAGGTTGCCGCCTTGCAAACCTGTGCCATAGAGATCTGATGGTGTGCCGCCCAAGAGGCACTCATGGCCCTCGTAGAATGGGCCTTAACTGATAAGGGCGGTGGAACGCGCTTCAGACCATAGGCCTGAAAAATCAGCTGCTTAATCCACCTAGCCAAGGAAGACTTGGCAGCCGGCTGACCCTTCTTGGGGCCATCCGGGAGAACGAAAAGCACATCTGTTTTCCGAATCTTTTCTGTAGCCTTGAGATAGACCCTCATGGCTCGGACCACGTCCAAAGTATGAAGCAGTCTTTCCTCTCTGGACTGGGGAGTAGGAAAGAAGGATGGTAGGACTAGGTCCTGATTCAAGTGAAAACTGGATATGACCTTAGGAAGGAAAGAAGGCTGAGGCCGCAGAACCACTCTGTCCTTATGCAGAATCAGGTACGGTTCCCTGCAAGACAAGGCTGCCAGCTCGGAGACCCTTCTGGCCGAAGCCATAGCCACCAAGAAAACCAACTTTCGGGTTAGCAGCACAAGAGGGATTTCTGTCAGAGGTTCAAACGGCTGCTTTTGTAAAGCTGACAAGACCAGATTTAAATTCCAGGGGCAGAGGGGAGCTCTAATAGGGGGATTTACATGCAAGACCCCCTGCAAAAAGGTTTTCACAAGCGAATGTGTGGCCAAAGGCCTTTGAAACCATATCGATAAGGCAGACACCTGCCCCTTTAGAGTACTAAGAGCTAACCCCTTGTCAACGCCAACCTGGAGGAATCGCAAGATCCTGTCAATAAAAAACTTGCGAGGATGCCCTCCTTGAGACTCGCACCACTCCACATAGGTTCTCCAGACTCTGTAATAGATATTTCTAGAGACTGGCTTTCTAGCTTGAATTAACGTAGATATGACTTGGGCAGAGAGGCCTCTGCCCTTAAAAATTAGAGATTCAGCCGCCAAGCCATCAAATTTAGCTGCTGTGAAGCAGGGTGGTAGATCGGGCCCTGAGACAGCAGATCTGGGCGCAGGGGGAGTGGCCACGGTGCCCTTACTGACATCCTCACGATGAGTGCGTACCAAGCCCTTCTGGGCCAGGCTGGGGCCACCAGGATCACCGGCCTGCGCTCCACCCTGATCCTTCGTAGAAGGCGGGGAATCATCTGTAGTGGAGGGAACGCATACAGGAGAGAAAACTGGTGCCAGGGGCAAACCAACGCATCGGTCCCGTAGGCCGAGGGGTCCCTGGCTCGGGATACGAATTTGTCCAATTTCTTGTTGAATCTTGTTGCCATGATGTCCACATCGGGAACTCCGAATCTTTGGCAAATCTCTTGGAATACCTGGGGGTGAAGAGACCACTCTCCCGGGAGTAACTGTTGACGACTCAAAAAATCTGCTTGAGAATTGTCTATCCCTGGGATGAACACTGCTGAGATGCAGGGTACATGGGCTTCGGCCCATGAAAAAATCAGGTTTACTTCCCTTTGAGCCGCCAGGCTCCTTGTGCCCCCCTGGTGGTTTATGTATGCCACCGCCGTGGCATTGTCGGACTGTATCCTTACTGGCAGACCCTGCAGGGGAAGAGTCCAGGCGACCAGGGCCAACCGAGCAGCTCTGATCTCTAGGACATTGATGGGAAGCAGACTTTCTGCCTCTGACCACTGTCCCTGCTGGGTCCGTTTTCCTAAGATGGTTACTATTTTCCACGAGATGGGGCAAAAGGTTTTCCCTTTTGATAATTTTTGAGGGATCAGCCACCAGTACAGGCTGTGCCTGACTCCTGGAGAAAGAACTAATGGACGGTCTAATGCCTGTATGGACTTGTTCCAAGCAGAGAGAATAGCTGCTTGCAGAATTCTGGTATGGATCTGGGCATAGGGCGCTGCTTCGAAGGCGGCCACCATCTTTCCCAGCAGTCGCATGCATAGGCGAATAGTCGGCTTCTTTTTGCCTAAGACTATTTGAATCGTTTGAATCAACGACCTGATCTTCTTTTGAGGTAAAAATACCCTCTGGCATTCTGTATCTAACCGAAAGCCTAGATATTCCAACTGTCTTGTGGGTTGTAACCTTGATTTTTCTTGGTTCACAATCCACCCGAACTCTTCTAGATGCCGCACTGTGCGGACTACTGCATGATTGAGGTTGGAAGCTGAACTGTCGATAACCAGGAGATCGTCCAGGTATGCTAGGACCAAGATGCCTTCTGTCCTTAGGACGGCTAGCACCGGGGCTAACACCTTTGTGAATACCCGTGGAGCTGTTGCCAACCCGAAAGGGAGGGCTACGAACTGGTAATGACTTTGGTTTATCGTAAAACGAAGAAACTTGTGATGTGCTGGGTAAATCGGCACATGCAGATATGCATCCTTTATGTCTATAGATGCTAGGAAGTCGCCCTGATGCAGGCTGGCTGTCACTGAACGTATGGAGTCCATACGAAAGGTCTGAATCCTTAGAAAGCGATTTAGGCGTTTGAGGTCTAATATAGGCCTGACGTCGCCATTGGGTTTTGGTATAACAAAAAGGTTGGAGTAGAATCCCAGACCCTTTTCTTGGGTTGGTACTTCTACAATTACTCCTTGGAGCAAGAGGCGATCCAACGCCTTTACGAGAGAGGCCCTCTTTAACGGGTCGCTTGGAAGACTTGACCCCTGAAAATGAGGAGGGGGGATTTCTCGAAACTCTAGTTTGTAGCCCGAGGCTACTACGGACCGAACCCAAGCGTCGGGAATTTTGGCCTTCCAGACTTCGGAGAAAAACTGAAGCCTCCCCCCCACCCAAGAGAGTGGGGGCGCCCCTTCATGAATCTGACTTGATGACTGGTTTAGCCGGCTTGCGAGACCAGGGCCTCTTGTTTGCCGCGGCTTGTCCCTGTGGGCGACTATTAACTGCTGAACGCCCGGGAGGCCGTCGATACTGACGAGAAGTCGAAGGGGCCGAGCCTACAATGGCCTGTCGTTTAAACGTGGGCCCACGCGGTCTTTTCTTGACCGGTAAGGAAGTACTTTTTCCACTTGATATGGTGTGGATATATTTATCTAGGTCTTCCCCGAATAGTCTTCCCCCATGAAAGGGAAACCCTGCTAAAAGCTTTTTGCAGGGTGCCTCTGCTGACCAGTTCTTTAGCCACAAAAGACGACGCATGTGAACCATCAGTAGAGATGAACGAGATGCTAATCTGCTAATTCATGAGTATGCTGAGCCGGCATGTCCTTTAATATATATGTTTTGCCTGATCCTTCAAGGCCTGACAAACACCAATGGCTGCTACTGCTGGCTGAACCATGGCACCTACTGAGGTGAAAGCTGCTTTCAGTAGGGTCTCGAATTTCTTGTCGACCGGATCCTTGAACATATGGACATTTTCAACCGGACAAGTCAGGGATTTATTCACGCAGGAAATGGCTGCGTCCACTGTAGGGAGAGCCCATTTCTTCACATATTCCTCTTCCATAGGGTAGAGAATAGAGAATCTTTTAGGAGGGACAAAGATTCTATCAGGTCGAGCCCAATCCTGGTAAATCACGTTCCGCAGAAGGGGGTGCATTGGAAAAGATGCACAAGTTAATGGAGCCTTTAAAGAACCCAATGAGGATACCTCCGGGGCTACTAGTTCTGGCACTGGAAGTTTAAAGGCAGTGCGAACCATATCTGTCAAAGACTGGATCCACAGGCCCTCCGCTTGAGAGGCCGAAAAATATTCATCTATAGTGGAATTTTCCCTGTCTGAACCGTCGGGACTTGGGTCTGCCTGATCCCCTTGTGGGTCCCGTTCCTCTGAAGAGGAGACCTCCGCATCTGAAAACCCCACACTGGGTGAGGGGGATCTAGCCCGCTTGCTACTTGGGCAAGGACGGGAAAACAACGCAGTTAACCTTTTCTCTAGCCCACACATGGTGGCTGCTAGCATTTCTTCCGTCACGTAAACGGGAATGGGTGGATCGGGGGCCGCCTCTGCCCCCAGCACCCCCAATGGCTCTTGTACTATGCCACTCGGTGTCCTGACTGGCGAGGGTGGGGCCGTAGAAGCCTGGCCCAAATCCTCTGACCCCGATGGAGACCCCTTTTGCTTTTTGGCACCTTTAGCAGCCTTGGCTGGTCCAGATCCCTTTGGAGCCATTGTACAACCTTGGGTCACCCCTATAGCCAACACCTGACTGTTGCAGCTAGGAGTAACCAATATGAGGGCAGGTATGAGGAAAAATGAAAAAGAACTAATTTCTCTCTTTTTCTTTTTTTTTTTTACCCGCCTGGGAGGTGGCAATACTGAGGAAACCTGTGAGTATTGACACACCAATGCCCGTTAGCCGGAGTCCAAGGTAGACTCAGATACTGCTGGATCTAAGGCTGAGTCCCTTTAAGCAAAAAAACTTTTTTTTTTTTTTTTTTTCTCTGGTCAATAGTGGACCTAAGTCCTAGACCTGAAGATCCACAAAACCGCCACTAGGTGTCCCTGTGTGGCCAAAAGACCCAGCTGCATGCTCTGTATCCTTTCTTCCTCTGCCTCCAGGAGGAAAGACCAGCCCGAGAGAAGTTTTCCCTTTATACAGACCCTGACGCTGCTGGCCCGCCCCCCCGACGCACGCCGACGCTATAAAAGGCGGCGTGCGCGCGCGCGTGCGTATGCGCGCGCACACACGCGCGCACAATCGCGCGCGCACAATCGCGCGCACCACGCTGAAACCACATGGAGGAAGCAGAGCAGAGGAACAACATGGACCAGCGTTATGCAGCACCAACAGACACCAGGTAAGCACTAATCTTATTGTAGTGCACACACAGCGAGGAAGCTGTCCCCTTGGGCTTCCTAAGAAACCGGAGTTTTTTACCAGCAATTTCCTCTTTAAAACATGTGGGGTTGCAGTATCAGTGTTAACAGGCAGACCTGGGGTGAGTAGCAAATATATAACTTACACAAGTATACATATATCTACATATTATCTGGGTAAACATTAGAATCCCATCCTGCCTCAACAGACATAGTGGAGATAGTGGCTGATGCACCAGCATACTGTTAGCCAACCCAGAACCCCCAGGGGGATACCTACTGTCGAACCAAGTCCCGCAGGTTCCCTCTTACCTGCTCCACGCCGCAGGGTATTGCAAAATGCAAGAGGACCAACCTTCCCCCATCTCCGTGGGTATTGTCTTGGACCTTCAGGGACCGGGGTCCTGTGTTAAGGAACCCACACCCCTGGACCTATATAGCATCCTGGCATCAGTAGCGTTTAGTTCTTGGAAGAGACTAAGGCACTGGAGCCCAGAATCCAGCCCTCCAAGGAGAGGCATTATAGGCAAAACCCCACTCCAGCAGGGCCCGGGTACCGTACATCTTGGCTCTGAAGCACTTCGGACGGATCCGGCTAGCTATCCTGGGTCCCGAGACCTCCGAGGGACAGCTAGACGTGACCAACACCTAAGACACTGGCGAAAAAACTAGAGCACTCTCAGTGGGAGGGGGTTATATAGGGAGGAACTTCCTGTGAAGTTGATTACACCAGTGTCCACACCTGAAGGTACCCATATAACCCATATGTAATGACTATGCGCTCTGTGTCCCGTGATGTACGATCAAGAAAAGCAGTTTGTTCCATGCAAGGAAAGCCGACGACATACAGAACAATGCTTTCCTTTAAGGCCTCGTACACACCATCGGACTTATCCGATGAAAACGGTCCGCGGACCATTTCCATCGGATATGTCCGATCGGGAGTTTGATCCGGTGGCGTGTACACACCATCGGATCAAATTCCCCGCCACCGGACGGCGCGGTGACGTTGACGCCGCCACGTCACCGCACCAGAAAAAAGGAAAACACTTCCGCGCATGCGCCGAATACATTCGGCGGCGGCGGTGCGGGACGACATGTCTGCTGGTAAGTGTACTAACCAGCAGACATGTCGGGCGGACAGATTCCCACCGGATAGATTTCAAAGCTTGCTTTGAAATCTGTCGGGTGGACAAATCTGTCCGCTAGCCCATACACACGAGCGGAGATGTCTGCTGAAACGGTCCATCGGACCGTTTTCAGCGGACATATCCCCTCGTGTGTACGAGGCCTTAGAAATGAACATAAAGCTATACTTTTGCCTGACACGAAAAGCATGCAGACATTACATAGTACACACTGTTTTCTCTGAGCACTGGAGACTCTTACCTTACAGAGTAACAATTCCCCTTTATAAGATATCTCCCCTGCGAATACCCGATGCTGCCCATTGCCGTAGTGACAGAATGTCACTAAAATAACATTTGCTTTGCTGATCTCCATTTGATTTAACTATCAATTCATGGAGAACTACATTTTCGTTAAAAATGGTTGTAAAGCCTTACTTATACAATCATGGGCAAAAAAATTGGCACTCCTGCTGTCAGATAATGCACCACTTTGCCCATTTTTACCATCACAAATGTTTTGGCATTTCCATGTTTATTTCTTTTGTTTGTATTGGTTTGACACAAAAAAACGGAAGACAAAAAAAAAAAAAAACGAAATCCGACACATTCCACGCAAAACTACAAAAATGGACTAGACAAAATTATTATTAAAACATCCAGTGTCTGAAGCAGCAAAACAACCCCAAAACATCAGCGAACCTCCACCATGTTTGATTGTAGGGACTGTATTATTTTCTTTAACCCCTTCACACCCATGCAAATATGCCGACCCACTGGGCCGTGATTTTTCCATGATGCTGCATATTTCTGTATCTCCCTTTGTGTTAGGAGTGCTTCCAGCAACACAGAGACCGGGGTCTCAGCCGGAGCCCTGGGCCCCTTACTAATGATCAGGACACAGAATGGCCGATTCCGGGTCACCTGATCACTGTTATAGCCTTTGATTATCTATCTAATTGATCAGTCACTGTGAAGTCTGCCTTTGCGTGCGTTTTCTTTCTCTGTGAATGGAAAAGAGATACTTAGCATCTCTCTCTCTCTTTGCAGAGGGGGGAAAAAGTGTGTAAAAAAATAAAAATAAATATTAAATATACACATTATATAAAATGGCAGTGAAGATTTTCGATCCCACTGCGCTTTGAAAATGGTCCCTACATCTTCTGGGACCTGTGATGTGTCCCATCAGGCTGCAGGAGAAGGAGGGGGGCTGCGGAGATCTGACCAGACGTGGGAGCGAGTACCTGTCAAAATCAGGTATCCTTTCCCCCAAAAAAGTGTCAAATGTGGCAGTAGAAGGGGGGGGGGGGGGAGTTTGGGAACAAACAGAACTTTCCTTTTTTGTGAAGTTCCACTCCCCCCGGTGGTCACCAGTAGCATTAGTCTTCAAGTTCCTGTGAATCTGATCCGGTTTTCCCCACCTCCTCCCCTCAGATTCTGGAAATCTATGCTGTTCCACTTGCTGTCTTCTCCAACGACCCCCTCCCCCCGCCCACCCCCCAATCTTCTCCGGTGGTAGCATTTCTCCTGAGGAGCTGGAGCATGCCGACTACTGGGAAATGCATTATTACTGGTTAAGGATGACAGCCGCTTTCGGCTCCTTAACAACCACCCGCTGGCGTCCATAACAATGAATAGATAGCTGTCTGTAAAGAAATCGGCACCCAATAGTGTCCTGAACAACCAGCTACCAGCTATTCATGCACATGGGCTGTAACACAAGGCATTTAAAATGTGCAATTTTTTCTGCTTTTTGGCTTATCATTTGGCTTATGAAAACATATTTTTACCCTGTCTGCACACATAAGAAAAAATATTATCTGAAAGAAGTACTAGTAACACTCCACCCTAGGTATGTACAGCTATCCAAATGTATGTCATTTTGCTGTGCAGCCTATTGTTCTGTGTCTATGCACTGTTGCCACCTGCTTCCTAGAAGTTTTCATCATGCCTGCTCTGCTCTGTAAAGTCTAGTACACACGGGGCAGATGTCAGCTGAACTGCCCAACATTCGGCCAATGTTTGTGGAATCCGGCTGTTCGGCTGGCTTCTGTCGAAGGCTCTTGTCCATAAACGGCCTGCCGACCGGCTCCCCATCAGTGCTCTCAGTCAATGGCTGAGAGTGCTGTTCAGAGTGTTCTGGCGGGAGAGCCCCCCCCCCCCCCCCCGTCAGATCACAACAACTCAGCAGGAGAGATCTATGTACTAACATCCGATTGTTAGTACAGCAGCTCCGACCTAAGCTGGCAATTTTTTTTTAACCCAGTATAAAAAAATAAAATAAAAAAAAACAAATGAAACACAACCTGAGTGGTGTGTGTGGCTTTGGTTAATGGGCAGAAAAAGTTTACAGGCAGGCAGCAATTTTGGAGGTGGGTACCACCAGTGTACTGATACAGTTAAGAGCAGGCAAAATCCATGACAGTGGCATACAGTATACATAATCTAAAGTGCCTTAATCCGTAAACCCCACATCAATCACAGGGACACTGTTGTTCAGTATTACCCCAGTATAGTTGAAAAATCCTTTGTGCATTAAACTCTTCCAACCTGTTTAACAGGAACCATTATTTAAACAATAGCTTAATGATGGCACACAGAAGTACAAAACAAAGCACTAGGGAAAAGTGCAGGCCTTTACTGAAAATAAAAGCTAATACCTTGTTTCCATTGCTATACATTTCAAACATACAGAGCTGGTGAAAAATATGGCCACACTTTTTCAGCTTCCCAACAGCAGTAGGCTTGATAGATTTGCTTTCCGAAGTTTCACTGTATCCAGAAGGCGTAGACAATGTCTCCATGCAAATTATACAGTCCTGTAAAATAAAAAGGAAAAAGGTTGCATGCAACATAAAATTCACATTTTCTACACCGTGCATTTCTTTGTATGTTATGAAAAGTGCAATCATACTTCTTCTGGAGGCTTCTCAATGGTTTCCACGTATTTCTTCACAACTTGTTCTGGGTCAGTAACTCCTGAGACAAATACATTACAATTATGAAAGGTAAGAACACAAGGTTTAGAGCAAAAAATATGCATTCCAAGGCACATGTCATGGGAAAAGTATGTATATTCTTTGGCAATTGTTGACTTTCTCTTTTTAACATTTCTAAACAGAACACTGACAAGGCGCTCCTGAAATTACAAATCTAAATTCAATCAGTGTCTACAGATAAAAGTGCTACTACACTTGAACGAACGCATAAAACGGACATTGGGTCTTCATTCCCATTATTGAAAATGTTGATTTGTCACATTGAAAAAGTACACCCGAACAATTACCACCACTGCAAATCTATGAAATTAGAATCTGGCGTTGCAAATTAGGTGCCAGTGACTAAAAATTCTTTGGGGAGCACGCAGGTGGAATCCATTTTATTTAAACATCAGACATTTAGAACCTGGTGTTCTCTTTGCTGATGACCTTAGATGTCATTATGCCAAAATCTAAAGATCCTGCTACAGCCCTCAAAAAAAAAAAGGTTGTGGATGCCTAGGGGTCTGGAAATGGATTGCCAAATGATGTGAAAAATCACTAATGGTAGAGAAAGTAATCTGCAATTGGTGTAAATTTTAAATGACTGCTAATTTATTCAGGCCTTAGAAACTCATCATTTGATGCTGAAAAATCTCCCAATTTAATCTGCATGGAAAAAAATAAAAAATAAGAATTTGGACTTACCTGTAAACTCCATATCATTGAGTACAGTATAGGACACAGGCAACATATCCATACACCAAGGTTATAGGCAAGTACCTTCAGGTGATTAAACAAGCTTTTATAGACGCATTCCCCTGGGATGCCTCCCTATAACCATATGCCACGCCTTGAATTTTATTTATTTATTTTTTGCAGCAAACAATGCAGAGTAAACCAAGGAAAGGACGTCCTGTCCTGTACTGTACTCCAAGATATGGAATTTACAAGTAAAAGTCCCTTTATCTTAATCGTACAGTACAGGACACCGGCAACAACTGGGCAACAGGACTGTGCCAACCTGCCCAAAAAACAACAGGGGCCAAATAACTCATGATCAAAGTGCCGCTGTGAGAGCCATTCGGCCCAAAAATGCTTGCCATCCGCCAGTCGCTACATGTAGGGACAACTTTGCCAAAATGAGAGAGAATTCTTGACTGGAATTGGGTAAAAGGCATTGCCTAAGGGGGCGTGGCCTGACAGAGCATGGAGTAGGACGCATCTCCCGGAGCTCCGGCCGTTGATCCTGCAATCTTTAATATCCTGCTCTTCACACACAACTACCGCCTTCTAAACTAGGGTGACTGGAATCCCCGGACTTTACCCACCATGTCGTCGCCGAAAGCGAACAAATCGGCCCAGGCTAAGCTGGCCCAATATCGACATGACCCGGTGGATCAGGGGGAAGATGGCGCCGCGGCCCAGGCGGGGGAAGCGAGGCCGGCGGGAGACACTGCAAAGCTCCTTGAGGCTATTAACCTCTGCCGCACTACTCTCGTGACACAAATTGAGGAGGTAAAGGTGGATATCTCCCTCCTCAGGCAAGACATGAACAATCTAAGGGATCGGGTGAAGACAGCAGAGACCCGCCTGGGGGACGTGGAGGATGCGCTGCCGCCATTGCAGTCAGGAGCAGACCACATGCAGCAGCAAATCCAGCAGCTGTTCTCCAAGCAGGACGAAATGGAGAACAGGCTGAGGAGATGTAATATCCGTCTCATTGGCCTGCCAGAGGGGGCTGAAGGGAGAGATCCGACCACGTTTCTAGAACAGCTGCTGGTCAAGACATATGGCAGAGACGCCTTCTCCCCTATGCTCACGGTTGAGCGGGCCCATCGCATGCCAGCTAAACCACCGCCTCAGGGAGCTCCTCCTCGTACATTCATCGCCAAGATGCTCAACTTTAAAGACCGGGATGCTGCCTTGAGATTGGCGAGGATGCGAGGTAACATCCCCTACGAGAATGTCACGGTCGCGGTGTTCCCAGACTTTTCGGCGGAGGTCCAGCGCCGCCGCCGAGGATTTATGGATGTCAAGCACAGGCTTCGGGTGCTAAACTACAAATATGCCATGCTGTTCCCTGCGCGTCTCCGGGTGGAGCATGACGGCAGGGCATCCTTTTTTGAGCTCCCTGAAGACGCGATCTCCTGGCTGGAACGTCGTGCACCCCCAGGGGTGAGAGACTGACAGAACTGTGAGTATACCTTTTTTGTACCACTGCCCTGGACAGGGCCAGACTGACATCTATAGAGGAATCGTGTACTGACACTATCTGTACCTAATGTCTCTGTTGGATACCAGACCTCCCGATCCCCTGCGTGAGACTTCTCTTCGTTTGCCCCTGCTTTAGATGAGTCTCCCTTGATTGCTCTGTACTTACAGCAAAACTTTCACCCCCTTCATTATACCTTTTCGGACGTCAGTGAAGCACGACTATATACCGGATACATACTATCATACTCCTGGAGCCTGTTGGAGGGCTCACACATCTCCCGAATTATGCCGGCGACGGGAGCGCTGGGAACCTAGCTGTCCTACCCTACCATGCACAGTGCAGCGAAGATGTTCCCCACGACCATCCCAGATTCTGTATAAACTATGCCTGTCCGTTCTGTATGTTACACTGTACTCTGGGATGGTTAATTTGGTTCTGTTTTGGGTACATGCCCGCACCAGTTTTGAGAGGTGCAGGGCGGGGAGGGGGGTGGAGGGGGGTTATCGTTTTTTTTCTTTATTGTTTCTAAGTTTACAGATATGTCACAAAGGTTTTATTCATATTCAGGCCAGCAATGTGTTGTACAGGGAGCCCTTATGGCATATGCCGCAGGTCCATTCGTGGGCCTCTCCGGGAGGGTTTAAAAATATGGGGGCCTGTGGGATCCCTCGGTCTAGGCCGGGACACTGTTCTTTCCCCCTTGTCAATGTATGGCGTCCCTAAAATTATTGACGTGGAATGTGCGGGGGCTCCGCGACAAAGTTAAGCGCACAGCTGTCCTAACATTCTTGAAGCAGCAAAGAGCTGATATAATAGTCCTTGTGGAGACGCATGTGGAGGGGCGGGTACAGTTGGCGCTCCGTCGCCCTTGGGTGGGATGGGCATACCACTCCACCCACACGTCGCACTCCAGAGGTGTGTCTGTCCTCGTCGCTAAATCTGTTCACTTCACGCTGGGGGAGGTGCGCACTGATCCACAGGGTCGCTATGTTTTCTTGTCAGCTAAGATACTGGGTGAGCCACTCCTCGTTTTGGCCTTTTATGTCCCTCCTCCTTTTAGTGTATCCGTCTTAAACGAGGGTCTTGCTTTTATGGCACAGCACCCTTCTGTACAGGTAATATGGTTGGGGGACTTCAATGCCACAATGAATGATGCATTAGATAGGATGTCTCCTTCCCAACCTTCAACAGGAACTGTGGCAATGACTAAATTCTCTAAACTGACCACCACTTTTCACCTGACAGACTCCTGGAGGCATAGGCACCCTAATACCCGGGCATACTCCTGTTTCTCGTCCACCCACAAAACCCTTTCCAGGATTGACTATATCCTACTTTCTGGGGGGCTTATTTCGCGCCTTATAGACGCGGCCTTCGCTCCCAGACTGCTCTCAGATCACAGCCCTTATTATGTCACCTTAAGCGTTCCCCTAGACAAACCTCCCCGGACGTGGCGTTTGAACCCCTTCTGGCTATCCCTACTCCCGGAGGAGGATGACCTCTCAGAAGAGTGGAGGATGTTCTTTGCTAACAATGACCACTCGGCCAGCCCATCGATTGTTTGGGAAGCGTTCAAACTCCATGCCCGTTCTCTCCTGATTTCCCGCATAAACAGGATTAAGGCGGACCCCTCCGAGGCTTTCGACCTTGCGGTCGCGGAGCTCTCTGCGGCCGAACATGCCTATGCGGACGACCCGACCGACTTAAACGCAAACCACCTGAAACTCCAGACCAGGGTAGTGGACCAGCTACAATATACCAAAGCTAGACAAAAGATGTTTTTTACTAGGCAGAAACTTTTTGAACACGGCGAGAAAGCCGGGAAACTACTGGCTTACCTGGTGCACTGTGAAGATAGGCCACCTGTTGTTATCACTCTACGGGATCAGGGGGGTATGGGGGTGTCGGATCCCCCCCTAGTGTGCTCCAGGTTCAGAACCTTCTTTACTAACCTTTACAAGTCAACAGCTCCGTCAGACAGTGCACCTATGGCTCGATTCCTCGAGGGGCTCGATTTCCCACACCTCACAGTGGAACAGATTACCCTCCTAGAATCCCTTCTCACCATGGACGAGATAAACCTTGCAATCGCGAGCTTTGCTCGTTCCAAATCACCAGGGTCAGACAGGTTGCCGGTAGAATTCTATTCCCACTACAGTGAGATACTCGCACCTAAACTGTTGGCGCTGTTTAAGGAGCTTTTTGAGACCCGTGTGTTACCCCCATCTATGCAGGAAGCCACCATTGTCCTGATACCTAAACCCGGAAAGGACCCTAGTCTCCCAGAATCATATCGCCCCATATCACTCCTGCAAGTGGACATTAAAATACTGGCTAAGGTCCTCTCCATGCGCCTTAACCAAGTTGTACTTTCCCTCATTCATCCCGATCAGGCGGGCTTTATGCCCGGCCGTAACACTTCCTTTAATTTGCGCAGACTTTTTATTAATTTACAAGCCGAGCACGACGACCTGGGAACACGAGTGGTGGTGACACTCGACACCGCCAAGGCGTTCGACTCAGTGGAATGGGGCTATCTATGGAGATGCCTCGAGAGCTATGGATTCGGGCCAAATTTCATCAAGTGGACACAATTACTATATCAGGCTCCATCTGCTAGGGTAGTGGCCAATGGATGGTCCTCGGACCCCTTTGACCTCAGCAGAGGCACAAGACAGGGATGTCCGCTCTCCCCGCTGCTGTATGCACTGGCGGCGGAACCCCTGGCTATGGCTATCCGGGCAGACCAGGAGATAAGAGGACTGTGTGTGGGCACACTTACAGAAAAAATCAGTCTATACGCGGATGATACGCTGCTGTATCTAGCGGACTCTGGCCCTTCGCTGCATAAAGCCTTAGAGACAATAGAACAGTTCGGAATATTTTCTGGGCTGAAAATTAATTGGGATAAGTCACAGATTCTGCCACTTGACAGCTTTCCCCCATCCGAATCCCAGGCTAATCTACCACTTCAGAGGGTCGAGAAAATTAAATACCTGGGGATAAACATAACCCGAAACACGGCAGACTACACCTCCCTTAACGTTGAACCCCTTTTTTCCATGGTTAGACTTAAACTTAAAATGTGGGCCCGCCTACCCTTGGGAGTGTGGGGACGTATAAACCTTATAAAAATGGTCCTCTTACCTAAAATACTTTATGCACTCTGGCACTCCCCATCGTATCTCCCGCTGAGACATTTTAAGACCTTGGAAGCCCTCCTTAGGCCCTTTGTGTGGGGAAATGACAGACATAAGCTACCCTGGCAGTCACTCAAGAATCCGACGGATATGGGGGGGACAGCCCTACCCGACTTTAATAACTATTATATCGCAGCCCAACTCTCCCAACTTTTTCACCTAGACAAGACTGATAGTGACCGGTTTAGAATTTTGATCTGCCCCGAATGGGCGCGGCGAACTGGGGACCCACTCTATGCTATAGCTGCCGGGACCGGCAGCATAGATTCAGTTGGAGAGGTCAAACCCTTATTGCAACACTATAGGCGCATATGGGACTTAGCGGCCAATAAAATTGGGATACCACTACATAATGATTTCACGCCACTATGGCATAACAAACGCCTGAGGGAACTCGGTGAGATTCAGGACTCTGGACTCTGGAGCTCACGGGGAATTCTCTACCTACACCAACTTTTCCTGAACGGCACCCTCAAAACATTCGACAGGATACGCGAGGAATATGCACTCCCCAACCACATGTTCTTTAGATTCCTTCAAGTACGCCATGCTATGGGGACACAGTTCCCGCAACCCATCCCTCCGCTTACCCCAAACCACGTCATGTCTATCGCTAGGAGCCAGGATCCTAAAGGTCTAATATCGGCATATTACAGTATGTTGTCAGCCCCTATGCATGGCAGGGTGGCTTTTGCTCTCAAACCACGCTGGGAGAGGGAGGTAGGGGAGATGGACAACGAGGAGTGGGAAGAAGCTCTAGAGTCCTGCCGGGAGGTATCACCCAGATTGTCTGATAGGCTCACCCAGATCTTTATAGTCCACAGGGCATACCTCACCCCGGTCAGGGTGGCCAGATATAAAAGGGAACAATCTCCGTCCTGCTCAATGTGTGGGGTTGAAATAGGCCCTTTTTTTCATCTGTTGTGGTCGTGCCCCAAGATCCAGGGATACTGGGCTCAGGTAGTTACCTTTCTCCATGACAATATGGGCTCACCCATATCCCTGGACCCAAAACAGTGTCTCCTGGGGGTATACCCTGTAGTTCTGGATAGGCATACCAAAACCTTCCTGCAGGAGACGCTGTTTATAGCAAGAAAGGTCATAGCTCGGCACTGGATGAGGCCCTCGCCTCCTAAATGGTCGGAGTGGAGAGCGGGTGTGAATGGGACTCTACCATACAAAAAGCACCTTTACATTAACAGGGAATGTCCGGAGAAATACAATAAAATCTGGGATCGTTGGCTTAATGACCCTGATACATGCACATGATCGGGAGGGGACGGCCCGATGGGTAGGTGGGCTCGGAGAGATGGGTCATAGCGCTTTCTCAACTACATCACTAGATAGCGATGAGCTCTAGGGCTAGTAGGCGTCCTTCTCATGCACATCTCCACATGTATTCTAAAATGTTGGTGGTTATACAGCTGTGTAGTTGCTACCTGAACGATATGTGCATTGTGTTCCTTTCTTCTTAATTTTGTATCCTACTACTGTATCCTATGTATGCACACCAATGTCTTTTTTTGTCTCAATAAAACCTTTGTTGAAAGTTAAAAAAAAAAAAGGCATTGCCTAAAAGGAGGCAACCATTAGGCCTAGAACTCTCAGAGCTGCTCACTGTGGGATGTCTCTTGGATCTCAGTTCTCAAGAATAAGCAGTTGGAAAAAGCATTTCCTAACAAGAAAGACTATCACTTGGAATGTGTCCAAAACCAGGCCCAACTATTGTAGGTAAAGAGAAGGATTTTTTTTTTAAATCGAGCACCCAGCTAAAAGCCTGGAGCGGTTGAGTTGTCAATTGAAGTGATTATTTGCCAACAACTGACTAGGAAACTAGTCTGTCAGAAGGTCGTCATTTAGACAGCATGTGACTTGAATGTCCTGGGTTCTGAGCAGGGCCAGCAGAGGTGCCCAATACCTTGTTAACTCTCTGGGAACAAAAAATAGGTTGAAGGGCAGTGCAACAAACTGAAGGTGATTTTCATGCAGATAAGCATCTTGGATATCCACTGTCAGGTCAGGGTATTCCCCTTGTAACAGCATTTACTGACCTGGCAGATTCAAGTTTTGGAATTTGAAGGAACCCGGCTTTTAGGTTCAAAATAGGGCAAATATCCCTGTGGGCTTTGGTACCATGAACATGTTTGAGTAAAAACATTTGTACCCGTCTTGTGGCAGTATTGGCACAAAACTCCCTGGGACATGAGGTGGTGCAGGGCAAAACCTAAGGGCTAAACTGAGTCTTTGAAGTTTTTTTGGAACCTTCCTTTGTGGAATTAAAAACCTTAACTCCAGTGACCTCTTTGATAATTTGGTAAAGTACGTCACCAACCGATGCCTTCCTGGGAAGGGCATACATGTGAGGCACATTTTGCAACTTCGACTGTCCAAAGCTTTAAGCCATCGTATTCTGCGCATGTGAATGGGTATTAGAGCCATTACAGAAATCTGTCTCATAGTATGTTCTAGGGCATCCACACAAAAATGCAAAGCAGAAGGCAACTGCAGCAGTTGCACTGTAACAGCAGGATGCTGAAATACATGGTCATGTTAATTGGTCATTGTCCTGGTCCACTTAGCTGCAGTTTGACCTAATGAAGACGGCAGGGTCAACCACAGAAATAGACAACTTCTTTGCGAACCCTGTTTCTACTGGATAGAGATCAGCAAAGACTGTGTGGGGGTAAAAATCCTTTTAGTGGGTTGCTTTGTACCCAAAAGGTGCATGGCTTGATGTATGAGCCTCAGGCTGCACAATGCCAAGGCTCTTGTTGACAGATGCAAAAGAGCTTTTCCAAATTGGCAAGCATGTGGCGAGAAGTTCTCAATAAAATGTCAGTCTTGGGAATAGAAATCTTTTGCAGCTTCCTACACTACTGCCTCAATATCCTTTTCATTCCCTTCTGTGTCTGTGTCCTCCAGGACTGGTATTATCAGGATCTAACTCAGCAGACAGATCCCCTGCCAAGAAAAATTAATCCAGTCCATGTGAAAGGGGCCTTAAGATCATATTCTGTCCAAGGATTGTGACAGATGTGGAAAATTCGGCTTTTATTGGTAGGCCACATGTTATGTGCCTGAAATAGAGCTATAATTAAAATAGAGCTAGAATTCCCCTTGGGGGCACTCACGGAGTGGAGTGGGGCAAATGGGGTAGGTGTGTCTGGAAGAAGTACACAGTGACCAAGGTGTAGAGCATCCTGTAACAAATCCTTAAAAGGATGAGAAGCAACACCCAAGTTCCTTATAAAGTCTCCAGGAACAAGTGGCATTAAAGTGTGCGTCCAGCAAGGGGGTGCAACACCTGGTCATTTATATGAGACTGAGACATTTTAAATGGCAAATTTGAAGGGTTTGTACTGTGAAGTGACACTAAACTGATGTATGCTGCATGCGATATTTCCACAGTATACTTGCACATTCAGGCACGCTAACTTGCTAGAGTGCCTACTTCCAATAATGCAAAGTCTGCGAGTACAGTGTTTACTCTAGGCTGTTCTGCCTGCTATAGAGAGGATGACCTGGGGTTCGGGCATTTCTCAGTTTGGGCTGTCTTGCTTTTTTTCTTGGCTGACATGCAGGTGACATCTCCCAGCTTGTACGAGTTCTTCCCATGCATCCGTACACGTGTGCTCAGTGAGCCGTGTTGCATAGTAGGCAGCCCCTGTTGGGCCTGGTAGAGAAGGACTGTCTGTATCCTCGCCCATCAGTGTTCCCAGATGCCACTCCTCTGTATTCCGGGAAGAGGTCTTTTTTTGCAAGAGACTTTGCATGTCTCTTCTATCAAAAAAAACTCACCCAATTATCTCTCCACAAACCTTCTAAACTAAGCTCCAAAGCAAGTTTGTTTGTCCTTTTAGGACCTAGTACCATCAGCTGTAAATTACCAATTTTAAATAGTACCTAATGGCCAGTGCTCCGATATTACTGGGTAGAAAATCAGTGTTTTTTAACACCTGCTTCTTAGGCCGCGTACACACGATCAAATCTATCTGCTGGAAACGGTCGGCCCGACCGTCCCAGCAGACAGATTCGATCGTGTGTACGGGTGAGCAGACGGATTTGGCCAGCCGACAGATTTTAAAGAATGGTTTAAAATCTGTCGGCTGGGAATCCGTCTGCCCGATATGTCTGCTGGTTAGTACGCTAACCAGCAGACATATCTTCTCGCACATGCGTCGAATGGATTCGACGCATGCGCAGAAGTAATTTACTTCCTGGTGCGGTGACGTGGCAGCATTAACGTCACCGCCACGTCACCGCGCTGTCTGCTGACGGGGATTTTGGTTTGATCGCGTGTACAGCGATCAAACCAAAACGGCCAGCAGGCAGATTTGTTCAAATCGGTCGGTCCGACCGATTTGAACAAATCTATTTGCTCGTGTGTACGGGGCCTTAGGTCTCTCATAGAAGTCAGAAATCCCAGGGAGAGTTTGGTCACCATTTTTTTTTCTCTTAAGACTATAGTGAAGGTGCCACTGACATAGTTGATCAACTCAATTATTTGTTCGCCACAGAGAATTCACCAAGGGATTATCAGACTATTGTTTGGCATTACAGCAGCTGCATGAGTTGAGCGGAACTGGGAATACTGGAGTTTGTGAAAACACAAGAAGCCAGTATGTAATTCAAATACCAGCAAAAATGCAAACTACAGGTTTAGGTGCAGATGGTGTTTTACCTCCAACTTTCTTTTGTGCCTTCTTGTACAAATGAATGTATTCCTTTGTGAACCGAACACTTTTACAGAGGAAATGGTTGTATGGATTAAGCCATTTTACACAATACACTAGTGTTCAGATTGCCATGCACTGTATTTCCCTTTGTGACCTAAATGATTTTAAGTTCTGTTTCTATGATCTCTACAATTACCTTCTTTTTTTTTTTCAAGAAATGCTATAATGTTAAAAGAAAGGAAGACGTTTACCCACACTGGTAAACTAAAGCAATTCCTGGCAATTCCAAGCTTTAAATGTTTACTTTTAAGAGCGTACCTTTAACCCATTTGTGGATTAAATTCATTAAATAATTTATTTAAGCCTAGATACCTGGGCTAAAGTTAGCAGCATCAGTTAACTTGACCATACCTGTACAACTAAACAAGATAAATTTCTCATTTAAAAAGAATGTACATAAAAAAGGACATGCAGTCGGTGAAGTATTTTTTTTATTATAGGTTTTTTCCCTATAAAGTTCTCAGCTTGCATTACGTCATAGCTGCAAGAGCGATCACATGATTGGGAAATAATCAGAGTGGTTCCCAATCATTACCAGGAACCAAAGCTGTCAATGACAGCTGGGTTTGACAGCTGGTAACTGTCAAAAAGAGAATGTTTATTTTTTGTATCCTCAGCACAGGGCACTGTGCTGTGCAATGTTAATATACAGATTGCCGAAGGGAGGGAGTTGAACAGAACTACAACACAGGAGGTAAAGTGACTGCAGTACGGAAAATGATACACCCCACAGTACTCATATTGATAGTCTGGCCATACATATAACTTTTTGGGACACCTGTGGCTTTTTTTTAGAAAAGCTATACAGATTAATTAGGCAAGATTGAGCACATTCTAACCAGTAATGGTTATTGCCAAACCTCATTAATTCGCAAAGCATTAATCGCACTTTTTTCTTTCAGTAGTGAAAAAAAAATTAATAAGATGTGCCATAAACTGCTTGATGATTGCATGCCAAAGTGCTGCAGGAATAAGGTAATAAAAATAAATAAACAAAATATCAAAATATTGTGAGAGGGTCGACAAATCTACCTTTTTTTGGCATTTTCCTCAATTTTCTAACTGAGCTTTTAGAGCGTTTACTGGTCACATGTGGGTTGGAGGGTGGAGGTGCAGAGGTAAGACGTACAGGGAGCCCAGCTGCAGACATCAGAATAGCCGTCATGCCTAGATGTACATCAAGTCCACATGCAAAAAAAAAAATTAAAAAACAAAGGAAACAATGGGATAGGGTAGGAAACAAAAATTCTATTTAAAAAAATAAACTGAAAATCCAAACAAAATGGATGGATAAATGCCATACAAAACAATGGATGTGTAAATGTAAAAAATAATAATAATTTAAATTAAAAAATAATAATTAAGGAATTGGTTATAAAGGTAAAAAAAAAAAGAAGTGTTGCAAAATCTACACCAAATGATTTTTCATTGTTGCTTTTCATGCAGCCGAGGACTAAGAAACAAGGTGCATGCTGTGCACAGACTACATTGCACAATTACACAATGGGAGTTATTTACTAAAGGCAAATCCACTTTGTATTACAAGTGCAAAGTCCACTTGAGATTGCACTTGGAAGTGCAGTCACTGTAGATCTGAGGGGGACATGCAAGGAAAATAAAAAAACAGCATTTTAGCTTGCACAGGATTGGATGATAAAATCAGCAGAGCTTCCCCTCATTTCAGAACTACCCCTCAGATTTACAGCGACTGCACTTCCAAGTGCACTTTGTAATGCAAAGTGGATTTGCCTTTTGTAAATAACCCCCCAATGTTTCTTTAAAATGTGCAGTGGTCACTGAAATAATAGAGAAGGAAAAAGGTCTGTACAGACAACACAGACCTTTTATCTTTACTTTTATTTTAATTAGCATGTTTATTTTTATTTGCATAGTACTTCAAATAAGAAAGCACTCCCTGGCAGGCCTGTGTTTTATCAAATTAGACAACCTGTCAGATTTTGTAACTTAAGTGACGTTCCGTCACGGCCATCTTGGTACACCCCACAGTTGGTCGCAGTAAGGATACACTGAGAAGGCGGCAAATCGGACATCTTTTTACACCCACCGAAGTCTTGCATTTCACACTTATTTTTACCACTAAACTGAGCTTATATGGTGACACAGTATTTAGAAGTCTGTGACACCGTTTTGTGAATTTGAAAAGCAGCGGTGTTCTGTCAGATCAGCAAACCTGCAAGATCCGCAGACTTGCCGCTGCTTTTAAAATTCAACATCAAAACATTGTCACGGATTTTAAGATACTGTATTTCGCTATACAAGCTTGCCGCCTTCTCACTGTATCCTTACTGCGGCCGAGTGCGGTCCGTACCAAGATGGCCATGACAGAACGTAACTTCCATTACAAAATCCGACGGGTCGCCTAATTTGATGGAACATCTAGCCATGTTATTATTAATGACGATTCCTTGCATCAATAAAGTGCAATGTCAAATAGATGGAAGGCCTTTACATTTGGGTATGGATCTTTAAGTGCATCTCTAGCCAAATTTTTGTAAATTTGGATAGAGTAGTAAATAATTTAAATCTCTGTTAGGCTTTTTTTTGTCTTTTTGGTTATCTGTGTTGCATTTGCATTCCTCTCCAAGACACAACAGGAAGCGAAGTTGAGATTAAAAAGTCTGCATTAAGGAGCTAGATGTAGACCCACGCGTATTAAACGTAGGCATCAGCGTTCACCTGCTTGCAGCTATTGGTTTCTATGCATAGCTGTATGCAGAGTCTGTGGTTCTTGGGTGGGCTCATATTTAATATTGTGTTGCCCCAGATGACTTGTTTGCACGAGGCCTTGGTCGGTTTTCACTAAAATAGGGATTCCTATTATCCTATTCTGCTGACAACTCCAAATGTGTGCATTCTGTATTTACCTTCTGTTCCAGTAATGGACACCAAATATAGAGGTGGACTCTTCTAAAAATGATCAATTTAAAATGTTATTATGTTTGATGTTCCTTGTTATAAAACAGTTTAGACATTCCATGATTACTAGGCAAACACAAGCAGACTGAGGCAGAACAAAAAGCAGAAGTGGATGGTAAGCATGCTCCACAGAGGATAGTATGCAAAAAGAGTTCAGTAAGCAAACAAAGAAAACGCATAAAAAAAACATGCAGAAAGATGCATATAAACTAAGTTAACTTACTATGTAGGATAGCTGGGGCTTGAAAATATGAGAATATCACTATGCACATGATACTGGAATAAAAGTACATAGGAAAGTTTCTTTGGAATATTTACCTTTTTAGATTAAAATATGAAAGGTAAAACTATACTACCTTGTTTAGAATGATTATAGTTATCCTAAAACGGTATCCTTTAATATTTTTAAGACACTAAGTATTTCAGTCTACATGATTAAGCCCTGCTATGGGTGAAACAAATTGGGGGTGTGGCTTAAGGTGGAAGGCTTGCAGTGTTTGCTGGAAGCTTTTTACTTGCACAAAAAAAAAAAGACGGCTGGCTGCATGCTTGGATAAAGGGTCTTGATTTGTGGGAGGGGGGGGGGGGGGGGGTGATACGCCGTCTTTTTTTATTTTAATTTTGACATAGAGGTTCCTCTTGACATTTTTAGCAAAGCACAGTTATGTTTAAAGTAGATGTAAACCCTAACTGCATGCCATTTAGTTTTCGAAGGCATGGTGCATCACAAACAATTGTCTCTTTTTGAAAGTGCAACAGAAGATTTAGGGTACATGAAGTGCCTGAATAAGGACCTCTTTGGCAGGATTACCATTTTTTTTTTAATAAAAATTGAAGATTTATACGTTTTTGTGAAAAAAAAAAAAGAAACGCAGGTACTTATTTTGGTCCATTTTGGTGCATTGGCAGACCATTCAAATAGTCTGTCACAATGCACATGCACTAGTGGCATAACAAGCATTAATTACAAACACCAGAGTAAACAGGTGTTAAGCGGAGTTCCGCCAATTTTTTTTTATTAAATTAAAGTCAGCAGCTACAAATACTGCAGCTGCTGACTTAATACATGGACACTTACCTGTCCAGGGAGCCCACAATGTCTGTACCCGAAGCCGATTTTGCGGCTTCACATCCTGGTTTCCTACTGTCCCACTGGGACCTGTGTATTTCCAGAAGACATCGGGGGGGGGGGGGGGGGGGGGGGGGGGAGGTCAGAGAAGGCTCCGGACGTGGCGCGGCGACCTATGCCCAAGAAGTAGGAGCAAATACAGTGGAACCTTGGTTTAAGAGTAACGCGGTTAACAAGCGTTTTGATTTGCGAGCAACTTTTTTTTTTTTTATTCTGACTCGATTTACGAGTGTTGTCTCGCAAGACGAGCAGAATTCAACCTAATAGGGCCTGCATTTGGCCTGAGGTGCGGGGTGCCAGAGCCCAACAGTGACAATGGCAGCCATTCGGCCATGCTTGGAAATACACGGAAATACTCAGTTTCCGAGCCTTTCCGACGTTTGCTGTGGTCAGCCGACGTGTCCTTGGGTTTTTCCGGCCATTTCCGAGGCTCTCCACATGCGGTATTGCATCCCATTGAAGTCAATGCGGAACTAATTATTTTCGTTTCCATTGACTTCCTTGGGGAAACTCGCTTTGATATGCAAGTTCTTTGGATAACGAGCATTCTCCTGGAATGGATTATGCTCGTAAGCCGAGGTTCAACTGTACCTGGAGGGCACTCCGAAAAATCGCAAGTTGAATTTTTGGGTGGAACTTTGCAGTTAAAATCGCAAAGATAGGTGATGATGTTCTGTTTGCTTTGGCACACTAGTTACCGCCTAGTACCAAACTTTAGTTTAAACAGACTCGATTGTGGAACCTCGGTCATTTTTTTTTTTTTTACTTTGTCATCATCGGTTTTAGAGAGTCCCCCCCCCCCCTCCCCTACATACTTACAGTCCCATAGAAAATGAGAAGGGGGGGATAAACCCCCCCCCCCTCAATGGGGACAATCAACATAACTGACCAAGTTTTGGACCATTTCCTTATGACTGGTATACACAATTAAATTATGGGACGAATGATTGTCTTTTTTTAATGCTAGTCTCCATATCAAGAATTAAGGTTACTAAAGTTACAAATGCATTGTTATTTTTGGATTAAAACTGTACCGATTAAACAAAAAAAAAAAATATATAAAATCAAATGATCTGGTATCGTACGAGAATTTCTTTTGCGTTTGTTACCTCTAATAACTTCAGATGAACTGTCGTGATCGACTCTTGAAAAGGTGTGTACTAAACTATTAGATTATTCTATAAATCAATTCAAAAGTGGTATTTTTCATAGAATTTTCTGACCATGTGTACTAGGCTTTCCTCTGAGCAAAAGCAAAAAAATGCTATTTAATCACTTTGCTTGTTCAGGATTATGTCACAGGTTCTTTAGAGAAACCACTCCCTGAGTCAATGACATTCACCCTTGTTGATCTCTCCTGACACTCTCTGGGGGAGCGCTAGGAAATATCTGGTATTTCTGGGTATGGGGGACTAAGTGACCTTCTCCCCTTTCTCAAAAGATGCAGTACTCAGGCCTGAGGGCCAATCAACAGGCCCAAACAATTTTACACTGACAGAGGAACAAATCTTTAGACTTAAGCCTCATACACACCATCAAATTTTTCGACGGGAATTGTGTGATGACAGGCTGTTGGCGGAAAATCCGACCATTTGTACGCTCCATCAGAAAATTGTTGTCAGATTTTCCACGGACAAATGTTGGATGGCAGGCTGTTGACGGATTTTCTGAGTGTGTGTGTACACAAGTCCATCAGACAAAAGTTTAAAGTACAAACACGCATGCTCGGAAGCAATGCTCACCAAACAACATTAGCAGAAGGTGCCCAAAAGGTGTCGCTAAAGTGCTGAAAAAATACGTTCGTATTTGTTGGCCGACAATTGTGTGCCATTTGAATGCAACACAAGTTCCTGGCCAACACCCTTCGGACAAAAGTCTAAGGCTTTGTCTGCAGGTGAACACTGGGAATATTAGCACGGAGAACTTATCAGTGGGTGGAGGGGGTGCCCCATTAGGAACCTGGAGGGGTGCCCTATTAGGAACCTGTCACTTTGCCTATTCAGGAAAAGGAATCTCTTTAAGGTCCTCCAAGTGCCCTTTACTCTTTAAAAAGAAATGCATTCACTTTTAGTCAAGGTTACAACACTGCATATAAAACCAGTTGCAAGATAGTAGTAGTAGTAGTAGTAGTAGTAGTAGTAGTAGGCCTTATACCTGGCGACAGAACCTTTACCACATCAAGACAAAAGTCATGCCAGAGATAACAGGGTAGCACCCAGAAATGTCAGCTATACCACAGTGACATCGAACAATAGGTTTCAGTCTTTGTTCTAATCTTCCTACATACAACATAAACAAAGCAGTGAGGCAAGAAACAAAACAATTACAGCCAAAATATGTTATTTGAATGTTAACACCCTGCTAGTAAAGATTTTAGTCAGAGAAGACCAAAATGGCCTTATAGGACAAAGAGATACCCTGTCCCAACCTGAAAACAATGCATAGAAGATAAGGGCCTCAATTCATAAAGCAAACATCAGGACAGGATCCTTATTTAAGAGAAAAAATATTAAGTGGTGGAAATTTTCAGCTTCATCTTGGGGGAAGAAACTATAACGTTGAGTAGGGAACAGCTTCACACAGTGCATGTACATTCCTCATGAAATCTTCTGGACCTCCAAATCCAAGGAACATTTTAAAAGTACTTGTAGAGGTTTGGGGCGCACAATGGAGGCAAATAAAAGGCACGTGGAGATCACGTTTAACATTTATGTTTCAGAACTTTGGATTGGCTGAAAGGTTTGCTTTAAATCGAATGCTTGATCCTGGTGCTCACCCATCTGGACATCCGCTACCATTTAGAAAATGTCATAAACTGACCACCCAAAGATCTAAACATGCTCAAGACTGGGCAAATATTCATGTTTCTAGCGATACAGGCACACAAACTAATGTTAAAAGTATAACTAAAGGCAAAGCTACTTTTTAGTTTTGGATAGAGTGGAGAGGGATTAGAACACCTGTCAGGATTTTCTTGCTGTCTCCAATTGTCCGGTTTATGCTCATCATCTAAATTGAAAGAAAATCTCAGCTTTTGGGCTATTCCCAGAAAAGTAATAGAAGAAATCTTCCAATTGGAACACTAGTTCTGGTGACAAATACCTCACTTTACCTCAAATACCTCACTTTACCTCAAATACCTCACTTTACCTCAAATACCTCACTTCCTGTTGTGGCTATGGGACAGGAAGTGATCGGAAAACTCCCCAATGAGAAAACAGATGGCAAAAAAAAAAAAACTGACAGGGGCTTGCTTATATCCCTCCCTTACACTATCCAAACTAAAATGGTTTTGTCTTTAGTTCAACTTTTAATACATAAAGCCCACTGAGAGATAATATCCTACCAGCAACATTTTTAATGTCTTTCAGTTAAATGCTAAAGAAATGCATGGCACAAAAAGGAGAAAAACCACACCGCAGCAACTGGCTAAAAAGCAAGAGAAAGGCGTTAGTGAATAATACTGTGTTAGGGGGTTAATATGCATTTTCTAAAAGTTATCCAAAGCTGCAGATGCAACAAGCAACAGAGGGTGTCCCATCAAACAATTTGTTTACCCTCCCTGTGCCCTGATCCCCGGCACAGCGAGGATATATTTGGATAAATTTACAACGTATTTCAAGATTTTTGATACTTGCCAAGGATGAACTATGCCGATATGAATTGCCTCTCCTGTGATCGGCTGTGAACTATACATAACAATATACCTGACCGATAACTGGGTGCAGTTTAAGCTGAGATACGCTAATGCGTATCTCAGGAAAGCCATTTATGGTCCGCTGTGGACACTTTCTAAATAATCTCCTCAGACAAGATTCCTTGCCAAGTTTTTGATTTCTGGATAATCACATGGTCTTTGTTATAGCCACCTGTGCTGAACATGTATTTAAACTTTCAGATATTTCAGCATAAAAGATAAATGAGAAGCAGCCCTACATTTGCTTTTTCATTTGTTAATAAGCAACATCACTCCTTAAGCTCTTTCATGATGTACGATTATTGACATGGCATTGTAGGGGTGAAGATTCATCCCTCAATGATACATATGAAGTAACTGATAAAGTACTTCTAAGAACACATTTTTCAGAGCATTACAAATAAATGGAGTGAAGACTGGTTTTAATTGCAGCGATACAATGGTGGTGGTCACCTCCAAAGCCTGAAGTTCTTCAAAGCACATATCCATATATGTGAATAATATGGATATTCTTATGAGACTGATTGAAAATCGGAGTGGAATTTATTCCTCGTACCCAGTCATATTGCGGACATGACAAGCTGTCCCATGAAATACAAGGGAATATCATCTTTAGATTTGGGCTCAGTTTAAGTGTGTCTACCAATATAAATGGGTACTAGGGCAAGTGGCTGGCGATTTGGCCGCTTGCAACAACAAAAAGATTGTTCTTAAGAGTTGTCAACCAACACATTTTGGGGGTTATGCACACTTCCCATCAGAGCTGCAATCTACATTAAATAACAGCTATTCTAGTTACACAAAATGTATGAATCTATGCATTTTATAATCCTTTAAAAGAATAAACTATATACAATAAAAGTAAAAGGAGATATTTTTAATCAATAAAAGGTAGACTTTTATAATATCATCAATAAATCATAATGTGTTTTTTTTTGTACTATATAAAAAGCCTACTTTTATCATTTAGAGGTCTCCATTACTTCCATTATAGAGTGTTCCATTATGTATTATACACGCACGGGCCACTATATCGGGTACACCTTGCCATTAGCTGGTTGGACTACCTTTTGCCTTAATGCTTCATGGAATAGATTCAACAAGCTTTCGGAAACATTCCTCAGGGATTTTGGTTCATAATGACATGATGGCATCACGCAGTTGCTGCAGATTTTTCGGCTGCACATCCATGATGTGAATCTCCAGTTGCCCATCATCTCAAATCAGTCTGCCCATACTCCTCTGACATCTACAAGGCATTTTCTTTACACACAACTGCCGGTCACTGGATATTTTCTCTTTTTCTGACCATTCTCTGTAAACCCTAGAGATGGTTGTGCATGAAAATCCCAGCAGATCAGCAGTTTTTGAAATACCCAGACCAACCCGTCTGGCACCAACAACCATGCCACGTTCAAAGTCACTTCAAGGGTGGTTCCACTAACAATTTTTTATTTGTTGTTGAATTCAGCAGCTACAAACACTGTAGCTGCTGACTTTTAATAAGGACACTTACCTGTCCTACTCGCCTGTTGTGTCAGCCCCCCCCCCCCCCCGCCCATCCCTCGATCCTAACAGCTCTCGGCGCCACCATCCTCAGTAGGGAAACAGGCAGTGAATTGAGATGTAAAACAGCAGTGTCTTTCCGTTTCCTACTGCGCATGCGCGAACCGCGCGGCTCCTTGTGAATGGCCCGGCTGCTCTCTGGTATATACACAGTTCCCAGAAGGCAGCGTGCCCCATTCACCAGAAGACACCGTGACTAGGACGGAGGAAGAAGACTCACCGCGGACTTCCGCATAGCAACTGCCATATAAAAAAAAAATCTATTTTTTTTTTTTACGATTTTTGGTAAAAAAATAAAAATTCAGGGTGAAGCTACACTTTAAATCCTCTTTCTTCCCCATTGTGATGCTTGGTTTGAATCTCTGCAAGATGGTCTCACCACGTCTAGATGCCTAAATGCATTGAGCTGCTGCCATGTGATTGGCCGATTAGTAATTTGTGTTACCAAGCAATTGAACAGGTGTACCTAATAAAGTGGCCGGTAAGTGTATAAGGGTTTTACTGTAATTGAAAATTGGTCCATTTTACTTTTTTTGCATAAATGTCTATCTCACAAACCACAACTTTCTATTATTTTGATAGACCTAATACAAATGGATATATTTAAAAAAGTTATACTATTGATAAATAGTAATACAGTATGAAACTCAATGGACTTATTCATCATTTGTGGCAATGTACAATCTTCTGAATGAATTTACATTTTTTTTTACTGTACATGCTTTTATGAATTTAGCCAACATTAAAAACTTTATCCCCAATAAATCATTTATTATCATATAACGCATAACACATTTTGTGTAACTAGAACTGTCATTTAAAATTTCTGCAACACTGTAGCCCTGATGTAGGGTGTGTTTGTAACCACTGACAAAAATGAAAAAAAAATGAACCAAACCTTATAGCTTGGTGCCTTCATCTTTTCACTCCAAAAAAAAAATTGAAAATGTGACTCTAAAATCTAAGGCAATGGTATATTAAGATCATTTACACAATACTATTTTACCTGCAAAAGCCTGATTCATAGAACTGGACTTCTGAATTTGCAATGGGACTGACGGAATACTTTTGAGAAGGAGAAAAGAAAAAGAAGATAAAATAGACAATATAAAAAAAAGTTCAATACACCATCAACAAAATAAATATCTTACATTTTATTTTAACATCAATTTTAACCACTTAAAGTGGAGTTCCACCCATTTTTTTTATGTTTGTCTGTGCTGCATGCCCTAATCTCATAGTGTTCAGAATGGACAATTTTTATTTATTTTGTTGCTTGTAAATACCTTTATTTTGTAGACCTTCATTACTTCCTCCTCCTTATTAGCCTAGGCTATTAAGTCACAGGGCTATTTGCAAGGGTTTCTGGGATAGGCATCATGTTTCCCAGTAGTCCTTGTAAACCTGACTGAAACCTTTACATTGCTTGTGCAGCACTGAGCATGTGCGAGATATGCAAAGCTGAAATCCAGGAAGTCAGAGTCTGGCTTCATGATGCCCACACTTAAGATGGCCACGATCTATTTCTAGATTTCAAATCTAAATGCTGTAACAACAAAAACGGACCTTAGTTTACAGACTAACTTTACTAGAATACATTAAGCTTGTGCATTACAGGGGTATTTATATTTAAAAAGTGAAATTGTGGGTGGAACTCCCCTTTAAGCCCCAAGCTTGTTTTTCAGATTCAGTGTTTACGAGACTAAAACAGTTTTTTTTTGCTAGAAAATTACTTAAAACCCCCAAACATGTTATATTTATTTTTCTAACACCCTAGAGACTAAAATGGCAGTCTTTGCAATACTTTTTGTCACACCGTATTTGCGCAGCGGTCTTACAAGCGCACTTTTTTTGGAAAAAATTCTCATTTTTTAATTAAAAAAGAAGACAACAATAAATTTGTTCCATTTTTTTTTATATATTATGAAAGATAATGTTACGCCGAGTAAAATGATACCCAACATGCCATGCTTAAAAATTACCGGAGCCGTCGTGGCATTGCGTCAAACTTTTACCCTTAAAAATCTCGATAGGCGACGTTTAAAAAATTCTATAGGTTGCATTTTTTGAGTTACAGAGGGGCTCTAGGGATAGAATTATTGCTCTCGCTCTAACGATCACAGCGATACCTCACTTGTGTGGTTTGAACACCGTTTTCATATGCGGGCACTACTCGCGTATGCGATCGCTTCTGTGCACGAGCTCGTTGTGACGGGGCGCTTTAAAAAAAAAAAAAGAGGGGGGTCAAAAAGACCTCACATCTCATATTTAAACTTAAATGCAAAAAAAAAAAAGAAGAGGAAATTTTGTCATTTGAAAAAATGACAACAAAAAAATGTCTCTTAAAGACGCATGGGCGGGACTGACGTTTTGACGTCACTTCCGCCCAGCAGAGCTATGGTGACGGGTGGGGGCCATCTTGCCCTCACTCGCAACCCCACACAACAGGACACAGGACCCGACCGCCTCCGCCGCTACCGACGGCTCCGGTAAGCGGCGGAGGGCGCGGGAGAGCGGCGGGAGGGGGGGGCGCCGCAGAGACCGCCATTATCGTTGACAGGACTGCTCACTGAAGAGATGGATATCTCGATTGTGGCAGCAGCTGCTGCCGTTACCGAGATAGCCATCTTTAAAAAAAGGACGTATATATATATACACAGCGGGCGGTCGTTAAGTGGTTAAAAAGTGTAACTTAACTGTTTCTTAGTACCACAAACTGAGAGGGCAATTTAAGTCACCTTTAATATTCAGAGCAAATAGACGCATCCCATCCATGGCTCCATGCTACCATTTCCAGCTATGGCCACCAAAATATTACTTTTTTTCCCCATTTTGGATAGAGCAAGGAAGGGTTATAATCGTTTCAGATTTTTGGCAGTGGGAATGGGCTCAGTTATTTTCATTCAACCCACTGGTTAAAAAAAAAACTAACACAAACAATAAACTGAGCAATCTATAGGCTATGAATTTTTTTTTATACTTGTAACCATCTAGGTAGCGCGGGAATATTCATTATTACGTAAATCTATAGGCTATCAGACACTAGATTAACTGGTTGCCGACTGCCCGCCGTCATATTACTGCGGGAAGTTGGCACGCCTGGGCGAGAGCCCGTAGCTATAAAAATGCCAATGGTCCCAAAAATGTGTCAAAAGTGTCCGAAGTGTCTGCCATAATGTTGCAGTACTGAAAAAAAAACGCTGATCACCGCCATTACTAGTAAAAAAAAAAAATATATATATATATATATATATATATATATATATATATATATATATATATATATATATATATATATATATATATATATATATATATATATATATAAAAATGCCATAAAACGACCCCCTATTTTGTAAACGTTATAACCTTTGCGCAAACGAATCAATAAACGCTAATTGCAATTTTTTTTTTAGGAAAAATATGTAGAAGAATATGTATCGGCCTAAACTGAGGAAAATTTTTTTTTTTTTTTATATTTTTTGGGGGGATATTTATTATAGCAAAATGTAAAAAATATTGCATTTTTTTCAAAAATGTCGCTCTATTTTTGTTTATAGCGCAAAAAATAAAAACTGCAGAGATGATCAAATACCACCAAAAGAAAGCTCTATTTGTGGGGAAAAAAGGACGCCAATTTTGTTTGGGAGCCACGTCGCACGACTGCGCAATTGTCGTCAGTTAAAGCGACGCAGTGCCGAATCACAAAAAGTGCTCTGGTCATTGGGCAGCAATATGGTTCGGGGGTTAAGTGGTTAAAGTGCCTGCTCCTCCCACCCAACACCTTCCACCCTAAAATATACATTTATTATTGTAATGTGTGCATTCAATTCAGCAAATCATTCTATCCAGTTTAGTACCCAAGAAACATGAGTTATTGAGTTCATGAATATAACAAGGTGAATAAAATGATGTCATAAAAGCAGGGACATACCTATATGGTATTGAGCCACAACTCCTAACTCTTCAAATGTTAAAGATAACCCCCTATATCATGTTAAAACTAACACTGCAGCATCCCAGGTTCTCCTAAACTGAATATCAATTTCCTAACTGTCCCTATTGCCAAGGAAAATGTATTAGAATTAATATATTATATATATATATATATATATATATATATATATATATATATATATACATACACACACACACACACACACACACACACACACACATACATACATACATATACACACACATTTTAATATATATACTGGTATGTGGAGTGAACAGAAGAATTAAAATCAAAAATCAATATTTGGTGTGACTACCCTTTGGCTTCAAAACAGCATAAATTCTTCTAGGTATACTTGCACACAGTTAATGAAGGCACCCGGCAGGTAGGTTGTTCCAAACATCTTGGAGATCCAACCACAGATCTTATGTGGATGTAGGGTGTCCCAACACCTCCCGTCTCTTCATGTAATCCCAGACTCGATAAGATCAGAGCTCTGTGGAAGTCAAACCATCTTTTCCAGGACTTCTTGTTCTTCTTTACACCGAAGATAGCTCTTAATGACATTGGCTGCATGTTTGGGGTCGTTGTCCTGCTTAATTCCTCAACACTGAGGACATCATTGATCAAGAAAAGTTGAGGACTGCAGACACAGTGGTCAGCCAAAAAAAATGTATGCAGCAGATGAAAGACACATCATGCTTACTTCCCTTCAACATTGGAAGATGACCAGTAGTGCCATCATCACAGAACTAGCAGAAACCAGTGGGATACAGGTACACTCAAATACTGTCGGGAAAAGTCTGCACAGAAGTGGTCTTCATGGAAGAATTGCAGCCACAAAAGCCTTAACTCTGACATGGAAACAAGGCCAAACGACTCGAATATGCACAAGAACATAGGAACTGGGATGCAGGAAAATGGCAGCAGTTTCTCTGGACTGATGAGCCAAAATTTGAGATATTTGGCTGTAGCAGGAGGCAGTTTGTTCATTGTAGGGCAGGGGAGCAGTACTATAATAATGAGTGTCTGCAAGCAACAGTGAAGCCTGGTGGAGGTTTCTTGCAAGTTTAGAGCTGCATTTCTGCAAATCAACCTGGAGATTTGGTCATGATTAATGGTGTCCTCAATGCCAAGAAATACAAATAGATACTTATCCATTATGCCATACCATTAAGGAAGGAGTGTGATTGGCCCCAAAAGTATTCCGCAGCAGGAAAACAACCCCAAACAAACATACAGCCAATATCATTAAGAACCATCTTCAGTGTAAAGAAGAACAAGGAGTCCTGTAGGTGATAGTTTGGCCCCCACAGAACCCTGATCTCAACACTATTGAGTCAGTCTAGGGGTACATGAAAAGACATAGGGATTTAAGGCAGCCTACATCCACAAAAGATCTGTAGTTGGTTCCCTAAGATGTCTGAAACAACCTACCTGCCGAGTTCCATCAAAAAGTGATTTCATCTGTTTTTTTCTTTTGTTCACTTTCCATTTTGTTAATTGCTAAAAAATAAAATATTAAAAGACACGATTTCTGAAAGCATTCTTACATTTACAGCAATATACATAAGAAATATAAATGTTACTTACTCACACACACACACACACACACACTACCTGTGTTTACAGTAAGAATTGTACTAGTCTTATTATATATTATATTTATACAAAACATGTAAAAGATAGGAGCATCAGTTACCCGATTCCATTGGCAGAAGATGGACCAGGAAGTTGCAATGGCGCAGCGGGTGGTACCCATGTGCTATTAAGCTTTGGTGCCGACTTTGCACTGGTCATGGTAGGTTTGGGATATGGTAAATACCCAACACTGTTCATGGTTGTTCGGCCACTGCTCTGGTAATTTGAGGCTGTAGGCAGATTGATCATGGAGTGTCGATACCGATGCATAGGCCCTCCGTGACTGCTTGCCAGACACTGGTGACAAGCACATGCCGTTGCCTTATGTGCAGGACCTGCCTTTGGAGTTGTAGGATAAGGTGTACCAAGGGTCCGTTGAACACGTCGTTTATATCCAGTGACCTGATTTATTTGTACAAGTGATTGAAAGTCAATAAGGTAGGGGAGTCCAACTGTTCCAAGGTCTACAGAGGGGTTTCTATTACTAAACTTCTCCTCCAGGAAGATGCAGATGTGTGTTTCATAAGCTGTCCAACTTCCATCATCATTAATCCACTCCCAGAAAATGCCCTTAGCTGGAGCAGAGTCTAATGGACAGAGGATTTTTCTGATATATCGCATGGTTCCTAAGAAACAACAGACAAAGTGATTAGCAAAAGAATATCCTTCTGATAAATTACTGAAGTTATGAGTACATAACAGTGTGAAGTGTGGAGGATGTGTGCAAGAGCTTCTGCTACAACACTCAAGACAAGTGTTTGATTAACAAGCTCAGAGAGTCTATAAAAAAGTGTCCTTAAACCCACATCATTCAAATTTAAAATAAATGCTGTATTACATGCTGTTCATACTCTGTATAGGATTTGTTTTCTGTATTCTGCAGAAAACCAGATTTATCCTGTTATTCTCTATTATCCCCCTCCTGTCCATGTCCCCACTGCAGTTGGGGATTTTGCAGAGCAGTGTTGACAACTAGCACATATGCTCAGTTTCAAGTGTAGTATTTCTACCTTGAGCATTTCCTTCCTATGACATCTGAGCAACCCATGCGACTATAGAGTCACATGTGAGCGCATACACAGTGATAAATGACAACCCACTCCCTCCTTCCCTCCTTCTCAATGCCCACTAAAACACAAGGGGGAGGAATATTACATAGATCAATGTATGTATGTATGTATGATTAATGATGGCTTCCCCTCCCTCTTATTGTAAGACACAGGCTGGAGGGGTGCGACAGCCTGTGACTGGCATAAATCAGCCCGCTACCATGTTATCACAAAAAAAAAAAAATATTTTAAATATATATTTCTATGACAATTTTTTTTTAAAGTTTATCGATCTTAAATATTTATTTTTAGTCTGTAATTCAAGGGCTGTTTTTGTATTTTGAGCATGTGACCAGCGACAGGTGATTAAAAGCTCTTTCTGCTTATGTTTCTCTGTGGACAGGCTAGGAATGATCTGGGCCACGTGACAGCTGTTTATGGGTTTTGAAAAAAAAATAAATAATAATAATAATAATAATAATAATTACAGTGCCATCATCCACATGCAGAAAGAGAAGGCAAAATTTAAATGAAACAGTATGTGTTTAGTAAACAGGAAATGTGCATCATTTTTTTTTTAAACAAGATACGTAGACGAAACATATGACCGTTAACCTCCCTGGCGGTATGATTCTTTCAGATTTTAGGTGCTGAAAGCGGTACCATTATTTGCAAGAAAATTTGGCGTTTTATACTGTAGGCTTGTAATTCTTAGGAATAACTCACTTAAATCTGTCCAAACAAAAGTCTAGTAGGCATCCCAGGTATGACATTTTTTTAAAAACAAAATTATAAATTATAATATAATAAATAATAACAAATAATAATATAATTATAATAAAAATTATTCAATAATGTAATCAACTCAAAAATCACTGAAATTTGCTCAGTTGCAGAATTGTCGCTGTCATTACTTTTATTTTTTGATGATGAATTTCCCCACAAATCACTATCGCTCAATTCTGCAAGTGATTATAATTTATTATTGCTGTTTTCTAGCGGATCTAAATTCACTTTTGACATAAAGGGACACTTTTTGTTGCTATGGACAATCTCCAGTTTGCAGGCAGAAAGAACAGTTTTTATTATATAAAAGTACATGTAGGACACTGGGCAGACCACTAGGGACAAGGGGGGTGTGTATTTTTTACATACAGTACTGTCATCTGTAAGATTACAGTGTACTGTATGTACTGTGTTTGTTTACGTTTTTGAATTTGGCGCCGTTCTCCGCTCCCTTGCGTCGTAACGTCGCAGGGAACGGAGATCGACGGTACACAGGAACACTGTGTGAATCGAGCGAGGACATGCTCGCTCACACATCGCGGATGCATCGCTGGATCCAGGGACAAGGTAAGAAAACCATGCCTGTGGATGCTGCGAAGCGAGCCAGAGTCTGACTCGGGGTTACCGATCGCAGCACAAAAATGTAACCCCGAATCCGCCAGGGGGATTAAGAGTGGACCTAAAAAGTCAAAAATGTACCTTAATCTCAAAACCTCTCAGGCTGTCACTTAAAGCCACACTCCAGGTTGGGGGAGCTCCATCTCACCCTCCTCAGAGTACCCCACCATTTGTTTGTTTTTTTGATACATACCTTATTTGCAGCAGTTATTCGTTTGGTCATGCAACATCCCCAAGATGTCCCCCCTTCCCCCTCCTCCAGTGATGGATGGCAGGGTGTCTATTATTCAGAAAACACCAGGTAATGATAGTGATTTTTAATCTTTAGATGGAATTCCACGTCAGGCACATTGTGAACAAATTATTTGATTTTTGTACATGAGTAGGAGGGAGATAAGAAAATCAATAGGTTAGCAAAAATCTTGTGTTACTGCACTTTTCCTCCCCCAGTCTTGTCAGATAAGACAGTTGTTTATTTTAGGGTTGTCCCGATACCACTTTTTTAGGACCGAGTACAAGTACCGATACTTTTTTTCAAGTAGTCGCCGATACCGAATACCGATACTTTTTTTAAATGTGTCCCCAAATGCAGCCATGTCCCTCACATATGCAGCCATGTCCCTCCAGCCATGTCCCCCACATATGCAGCCATGTCCCTCACATATGCAGCCATGTCCCTCACATATGCAGCCATGTCCCTCTGTCGATGCGGTGGCGCGATGCGGCGGCAGCGGCGGGGGGGCGGGGGGGGGGGAGAATTCTATTTAGGTATCGGGGGTATTTGCGTGAGTATAAGTACTCCCGCAAATACTTGGTATCGGTCCCGATACCGATACTGGTATCGGGACAACCCTAGTTTATTTATTTTTCTTTCGGAGAGTGGGCACCTTAATTCCCTGGTACCCACTTCCACCTTCCTCGTTCTTTGCCTAGCAAAGGAGCATGTACCCCCCCCCCCCATAGCCTTCTGGGATCACTTCACACATCTCAGGAGGCTGCTGGACCAGTCCTGTTGTACGCCATGATCTCATGCGTGCGTAGTAGGAAGCCGGCTGTGAAACATCAGAAAGCCAGAGCAAAGGTGCAGAAGATCTCAGAAGAAGTGTTTGCAGAGGAGCGCTGGACTCTATGGGCTGGTAAACTTTGATTTCTTAAAGGTTAGTAGCTACAGTATTTGTAGCTGCTGTTAATTTTCCCATTCCCTAGTAAACTTCCTCTATAGGGTAGGAGCCACGCACATGCAGGAGTCAAAGTGGAGGGCTGGGAAGATTGTAAAGCTAATTTTAGGACTGTTGATAAATCTACACTGCACATTTAATGACCTTAAGTTTTCATAAGGTGGTTTCAGCACAGTAATGAGGCATAGAGCGCACACAAACTGCTGCGTAAACAGAGTTTCGCTGTGCTCCCTTGGAGCGCATCACATGTAACTGCAGATATCTGAAATGAATCATTGCCCACGATAAAGCAGTATCAACCTTTTGTAGTGTGCAGTTAAGTAACATGCATTCTAAAGCTGGTATGTGAATAGGCTCTAATAACTCTGCCTTTATTTTATTAGCCTAGGTTATTAGGTCAGGGGTCTCTAAACTTTCTAAACAAAGGGTCAGTTTACTGTTCTTCACATTTAAGGAGTGCCATATGTTGGTGTGAGTGGGAGGAATTGTACCCCATTGTTGGTGTCAGTGGGAGGAAAAAATGTCCAATCATGGTGTCAGTGGGAGGAATAGTATCCCATTGTTGGTATCAGTGGGAGGAATAGTATCCCATTGTTGGTATCAGTGGGAGGAATACTGCCCCATCATTGGTGTCAACGTGAGCAAGAGTGCCCCATCACTTGTGTCAGTTGGAGGAATAGTGTCTTGTATCAGTGAGAGGAATAGTGCTCCACGAGCCAGATAACAGCAGACACAGGGCCACATCTGGCCCTGGGGCTGCAGTTTGGAGACCACTGCCCTAGGTCATCATATACACTTTAAATTGGTTAAATAACTGCTCTCAGGAACAAAAAGTTAGATAACAAAATCATTACCTCAAAGTAGGAAGGCGCCAATGCTCAACTAATGGGTGTCTAAGCCCAAGAACAAATATGTAATATAGTGAAGCTTACAAGTCAGTCAATAGTGGTGGAAGCTGCATGAAAGAAAAAATGCGGGAGGACGAGTGCAGTTCAGGGAGCACTGTTTTGGAACTCCCTGCCTCTAAAATTAAGGCTTGAGAATGATCTTTTTAAGTTCAGGAAGCTTCTAAAAACTGAGCTTTTTAGTCGAGCCTATGGAATCACATAGGTTTATAGTTTTTTTCTTTTGATCTGCTAACCATTTTAAAAATTGATTTGTTCTGCTGCCTGTGTGTCTTTTTGGTTGTTGCTGTATTGTTGTTCTTGGCGCATCGAGGCCTACGGGTAACTGACTGCGTTTGTACTATTTTGTACTTTTAAGAATTTTAATAAATAAATAAATGAGTGAGGAAGGCAAGTTTGAAGTTCAGCATGGGTGACAACCATAGCTGTCCCCAAAGATACATGAAAATGACAGCCATAGCTGTCCCCATAGAGCAGTGATGGCGAACCTTGGCACCCCAGATGTTTTGTAACTACATTTCCCAAAATGCTCATGAACTCTGCAGTGTATTATTTTTTAACATAGCTGCACGTTTAATCATTAAAAAAATAAATACAATTCCAATCTCGATTTAACCCCCCCCCCCCACAATCTTAATCCAGCATTTCCACGATTCATGTAACAAGTGTAAAGCTGTTTTCTGTTCATATCTGTTAAACATTTGCTGGCTTTTCAGCATTGCTCAGTGCTGAGAGACAACTACAAACATTGTATCATTTGGTGCCCGTGCATTTTTTTTTTTTTTAGCACTGATCACTGTATTGGTGTCGCTGTTCCCCAAAAAGTGCTGATTGACGCCATTACTAGTAAAAACGATAAAAATTATTTGAAGAGTCCATAAATCTATCCCAAAGTTTGTAGACGCTTTTATTGGATGTGTTTTATAGCATAAAGTAAAAAAATAAATAACGAATTCTCAAACTTGTCAGTCTTTTTGTTGAAATCAGGAAATCACAAAAGATAAAAACCGCAGCGGTGATCAAATACCACCAAAAGAAAGTTCTATTTATGGAAACGAAAGGGCACACATTTTGTTTGGGTGCAGCGATTGGGTGCAATTGTAAATCAAAGCAAGGCAAGGGCCGTATTGCAAAAAATGGCCTGGTCATGAAGGGAGTGAAACCTTCCAGGGCTGAAGCTACTCATTATGGGGCGTTTGTGCCCTTTTCATAAGGAGGGACGGTTCATGGTGTTGGGCTGTGCAGGACTACATAGTTGTCTAGTTTTTAGGTTGATTTTCTTTCTCCATCATTCTTTTCCCCTATTACTGGTCGCACTACTCCCGTTTAGATCTCCAGCTGGCATTATTATACTGTACAGCCAAGCCCACTCTCTGTTATATGTTTTGTAAAATCGTAATGTACCGCTTCTTGATTTTTATCTATTTGTTCATGGATGGAATGTTATTGATTTGTACATTGTGCAACTCTCTAGTGTGTTCATTACTGTAACACCCTGTCTTTCTGTATTTATACACATTTTTAATTAAAAAATAAATGACATAATTGCAGCTCTGTACCACAGAAGCCCTGCTGTCGGTAACATTTACCTGCTTGAAGAAAAGCTGGAATCATGGGAAATCTCCGGGCTAGATAAGAGAACCCTCATTTAATTTATATATTGGCAGCACAGAGAAAAAGATAACATCATATGAGAAGGGTTGCATAATGCATAAGCTAACACAAAAAGCCAGCAGACTACAGCAAATTCTAAACAGTTTAAGTGTTCTGGAATATTATGCCGCGTACACACGATCACTTTTTGTGATGAAAAAAAACGACGTTTTAAAAAAACGTCATTTAAAATGATCGTGTGTGGGCAAAACTTTGTTTTATGTCTTCAAAAAAACAACCAAAAAAAAATTCCAACATGCTTGAATTTTTTGTGTCGTTTTTCAAAATGTCGTTTTTCGTGTCATAAAAAGTGACCGCGTGTGGGCAAAACGTCGTTTAAAACAACGTTTTTCAACCCGCGCATGCTTAGAAGCAAGTTATGAGATGGGAGCTTCAATGGAACAGAGTGCCGTCGAAAGTGTCTTACATAGCCGCGCTTTGCAAGAGCATTGTGGAAAAACGATGGTGTGTATGCAATGTCGTTTTTGAAAATGAAGTTTGAAAAACGTTGTTTTGTTTCGTCAGATAAAATGACGTTTTTTTTCATCACAAAAAGTGATCGTGTGTACGCGGCATTAGGCAAAATTTAATTTATTAAGTCATAGTAAAAACTGTCCTCTGCATTTCTAGAAGAGAAAAACACAAAAATAAAATAAAAAAATCTATGCCGAGTTTTGATGCCAATTAGGAGCCCCACGTGTAAAGCCTGAACAAAGCTGTAGCTAGTTTTGCTGGCATATCTTCTGTTTTAATACTCCAGAAATGCAGATGCAAGACAGGATTATCCAGCGTTGTTTGAGCAATGGTTCATGCCAGTTAGCCTCTCAGCTGACTCAGCTTCTTCTATAAAACAGCTGAGACAATCTGTGTACTATTCCCAGGGCTAATCCTTCACATTTACGTCTCTGATAGATGAAGCTCATAGTAGCAGTTCATGGTGCTGGCTGATATTAGAGGGGAAAAAAAAATCAGTTTGAATAGATTTTTTCTACGTGTTCTACGTGCCCCACTCTACTTTCTTCAATACTTTGCTATATGTACATTATGATAAACTTTCAATACCATTTACATAAAAAAATTAAAATAAACATACCTACCTTTATGACATGTAATAAGGTCAAAAAAAAGTAAAAGGAAATACAGTGGGAAAAAAACACGTACAATGGGTATAGAAAAGAATCACACCCTTTAAAATAATCTAATTTTGTTGCTTTGCAGCCTGAAATGAATACACTGTTTTTGTTTTATCCGGCTGTATTTAGTAGTGCAGAACATCCAAGTGAAAGATAGGACACCAACAAAAATCAATAAAAAATAAATAAAAAAAAAAGAGGATCAAAGTTGGAAAAAGGATCACCCCCTTGTGTCAGTATTTTGTTGAACCACCTTTTGTTTTTAATTACAGCCTTTAGTCTGTTGGGAGATGTCTTTACTAACTTTGCAATATTTGCTCACTCTTCATTGCAAAACTGCTCAAGTTTAGTTACATTTGATGGTGACCATTTGTGGACTGCAGTCTTCAAGTCATTCCACAGATTTTCAATGGGGTTTAGGTATGGACTCTGATTAGGCCATGCAAGGACATTCACATTTTTCTCTTTCAACCACTGTGTGGTGTGCTTTGGGTCATTGTCATGTTGGAAGGTAAACATTCCTATTGACAACTTTCTGACAGAGGGCAGCAAGTTTTCCCTCAAGAATTTGACGGTATTTTATCACATCCATTCTTCTATCCTGACAAGTGCTGGAGTCCCTGCCGCATAGAAACAATCCCATAACAGGATATTACCACCTCCAGGCCTTACTGTAGGAATGGTGTCATTTGTCTGCCAGACATATCATTTGGTGTTGAGGCCAAATAGGTCAATCTTAGTCACATCTGACAATAACACCCTTTTCCATAGCCTCAGAATCTTCTAGGTACGTTTTGGCAAAACTCAGTGGTGACTAAATGTGGCCTTTGAGGAGTAGCTTTTTCCGTGCAACCCTCCCATACAAGCCACATTTGTGGAGAATTTGCAATATTGTTGTCACATGCACACAATGACCACTTTGTCATACATTTCTGCAACTTCTTTAGAGTTTCTGTAAATCTCTTGGTAGCTTCCTGGCTCTTTCATCCAGTTTGGAGAGACGTCCCGATCCAGGGAGGGTCTGTGTTGTACCAAATGCCTTCCATTTCCTATTAATAGACTTCTCTGTGCTTGTAGGCATTGATAAGGCATTTAAACATTTTTTGTATCCATCTATTGACTTGTGCCTGTCAACAACTTTATCCCAGAGATCTTTTGACAGAGTCTTACAACCCATATTTGATTTAGTTGCACTACCAGGGACAGAAATGCTCTTTTCATGCTGAGCTAATCAAAATGACCACAGTTGAAAGTCAAATGGCTTTGTGTGCCATTGAGAAGGTGATTAGCAACATCTAAACATGTTTACAATACATTTTTAGGAGGGGGTGACCCTCTTTCCAACTCATTGATTACTGATTGAGTACTGATCCCCCTATATTTTCTTCCTATGGCAGATGAATGTTGACAAAAGGGAGAGGAGGAGAATCCTACTTTCAGCGGCTGCAGAAGGAAAATCCAGATCGTGTCCACTAAATTCCACCCCCGCCGCCTCTCCTGTCCAGGTTCTGAGGGTTGGCAAGGAAGGATTGTGGTTTACCTGTCACCTGCCCACCATTGACAGGTTGCCAATCCCGGGATTAGGGTGTGCCCAAGCACACCTGGCACACCCCTTGTGCACACCTATGATTGGTTGTATAAGGAGAGCACATGGTGTCACTGATCAATTTACTGTCCATTTACTTTTTCTTCAAACCCTTGAGGTTTCCTTTCATACCCCTAGAGACTAAATGATCTCTGGGTAATGGTAGGAGGCAATGTGGGGAGCCACAGAAACAGGTCCAGGCTGATGCTAATATTTACGTACTGTCCTCAGGCTAGTAATGACAGTGTGCGGTTACTAAGCCAATCCCCAACCTTTGCCATTGTGGGCCAACAGAAATAAGTGTCCTAACTATCTGGCAGCTCCAGGTGACTGTGCTCCCTGTTTAAATGTCCAACCACTCGGAATTAGAAGGTCCACACAAGTCATAACTCTGCCCCGGATCACCAAGTAAATTTGCCATTATCAAATAAGACCAGGAATAGACATGTTATGTTGAAATGTAGATTGGGATAAAAATAAAATGAGACACATTCTTAAGCTGTCAACAGAAGAAACGTGAACATGCCTTTAGGCTGCTAAATTGGACTAGACTCGCTCTTGTATATAGCCTTGTTTATACCTGCACTAAGCCCTAAGTTGGTATTAATATGAAAAAAAGCTTGAGTCAGGCAGAAGGAAAGCTCTCACGTAGAGACCCTGTCTTCAACTTAAAATGGAACTAGAGGCTAAACTTTTTTCTTTTTGGATAGTGTCAGTACGTTATAACCCCTGTCAGTTTTTTTTTTGAGAGGAAATCCCTGCAAATTAAAAGGGGAATTCCTTGCCCCCCCCCCCCCCCAAGATCAGCAGAACTAGTGTTCCCATTGAAAGATTTCCCCTCTATTACTATTCTGGGGACAACCCAAAATGTATGATTTTCTATTTTCACTCTCCATGATAATGGGTAAACAGGACAAAAAAAAGGGGGGACGGGGGTCGTTGTCCTCAATAATGGCATAGATTGGGGGGGGGGGGGGGGGACTAATTACATTTTCACTTTGTTCAAAACTCCAAAAAAAAAAATGTGGTTATACATTTTTAAAAGAATTGCCTGAAAAGCACATAAATATCAGTTATTTTTAAATGTTTACTTGCAGTGTGCCTTTAAACTTGCTAGAAAATCTCACTAGTTTAGGAGAGTCAATTCCTGAACAAACCCCTTCTTACACGTCATAATTTGTTTACGGCAAATTGCAGTCTGGGCTGGCCCAGTATCTTCATCCTTTTTATGTAGCTGCAGGAGAGCTGGTAAAGGGGAATACATACATATAGATAGATAGCCAGCAACAGCCTCTGAACTTTTGCAAGTCCATAGAAAGGAGACTTTAAAAGAAGTATGGGTTTGGGATTTTTTTTAAATATTTATAAGATTAATACTTACCTAGGTGGATGCAGCATGGATCTGATGCTGCATCTGTCCCCCGGCTCCTCTACACTGAGAACCAAGCGATCAAACACCGCTGATCACTCGCTTCTAAAAGCTCCCCGAGCAGAGAGCTGCAGACCGACATCAGACTTCAGCAGAGAGTGAACTTCAGCCCGATCTCTGCTAAAAACAGATCACAGGAAAAAGCTAAAAAAAATAAAAGTTAGGAGCCCGTTTTTTTTTTTTAACTAACAAAGCTTGGGGGTAGAACATGTAGCATGTTCCTGAAAACGAACTTCTAATTTAACCCTTTAACAGCCAGAGCAGTTTTTTGCACACATCTAAAAAAATAATTTTAGGCCTGAAGATTACATGATAAAACCCCTAAAAGCAGACACCATAGAGAACCAAATGTGGTAGTTCCAATTTTTTATGTCACACAAGATTACTGCAGAGAAATAGGAAACAAAAATTTCAGTAAACTCATTAAAAGTGCATTTTATGAGGCACACAAATGTAATAAATTACCTAATATTTTTGGAAAAATCGAAAAAAGCAATGGTTGCACCAAGAAGATAGATATAAAACATGTCAAACCTTTAAGACCTTTAGGGGCAAAATCATCAGTACCCTATATTAAAGGGACGCTTTAAAAGCCCTCTATAGGCCATCAGTTTAGCGTTACAAAGGAGGTATTGCTCTCATTCCGACGTGCGCGGTGATATGAACAGTGCCTAAATTAAAAAATATATACCGTATTTATCGGCGTATATCGCGCACTTTTTTGCCCTGAAAATCAGGGCAAAATCGTGGGTGTGCGATATACGCCGATACCAGCTTTCCCGCGCTGAGTTTTGAACACTCCGCCGACATATACCCAGCGCAGTACACTCGGGTATATTCGGCCAGTCTCGGCTTCTTCCGCGGTCACGTCCTGGACGTACAGGACGTGAGCGCGACAGTTGCCGAGCCTGCCCGAGTGTACTGCGCTGGCTATATGCTGGCGTAGTATTCAAAACTCTGCGCGGGAAATGAGCGGGGAGGACGCCGCGAGGACGCCGCACCCACCAAAGAGGACGCCGGACCCGCCGCAGAAGGACACCGGACCCGCCGCAGAAGGACGGCCCACAAGACACCAAAACTGTAAGTACAAAAATAACTTTTTTCCACAGGATTGGGGGTCATTTTAGGGGTGCGCGTTATACCGCGATAAATACGGTATATATATATATTTGGGGGGGGGGGGGGTTTATTGGCTTGGGTTTAGCTTTTTTTTTTCATTTAAAAAATAAATATCACATAGGGGACAAAAATACCCTGCATGTCTCCTATGTCCTCCACTAAAAGCCCATAGCACTGCATTACATTCTTTCTCTGTCTTGATGGCTGGAGAAACTGGCAACGGCGACACGCAAAGGGTGTGTGAAGCATTCGAGAGACAGGACAACATTTCTGACAATTGCAGAGTTTGTGGGGTCCTGGGTAAATAATATATATATAATATGGTAGTCAAACTATATCACATGAAGACCTTAAAGGGGTTCTATGGGTTTTTTTTCTCATAAGAGGAACATCATTTGGAAATGGACCTAGATGTGAGGTCAGGAGCTTTGGAAGTTCATGCATGAGTCTACTATACAGGTAGGGATTGTAGTACAGACAAACCATGAATTCATACAGTCTCACCATAGATGGTAAATAAGAGCTATCTAGTTCCTGTGCTCATTTTACAGGAAGTGGTAAAGCAAATAGGCAAAGTTCTGTAATTCACCGTAGCTGCTAAAGAAGGCGGCAGCAACAGTTGTCACATTGTCATTACTCAGTGTGCTGATTACACAGTAATGCAGAATGATTCAGATTTACTGGCTTATTTAGTATGGGAAAATGCACAATGTAAAGTACAGTAATCCACCCCAAGCACCATAATTCATATTTCACTACAAACTGTAATGTGATTGTAGTTGCATGCAATATTGCAACTATTACTCTTTGCTGCGTCTTTTTTTTACAAAAGAAAGAATTATCAGGGCAGAGTTTTGAGCAGCACCTACATAACTGGAATCTTGCAGGGTAATTTAACCACTTGATCACTGGGCACTTAAACCCCCTTAATAACCAGACCAATTTTCAGCTTTCGGTGCTCTCACAGTTTGAATGACAATAACTCAGTCATACAACACTGTAACCAAATGTTTGTCCTTTTTTTTTTCCACAAATAGAGCTTTCTTTTGGTGGCATTTGATCACCTCTGCGGTTTTTATTTTTTTTGCCAAAAATGAAAAAAATAACAAAAATTTTGTAAAAAATAATTTTTCTTCATTTCTATTATAACATTTTGCAAAAAAGTAATTTTTCTTCATAACTTTGGCCTAAAATGTATACTGCTACATATCTTTGGTAAAAAAAAAAAAAAAAAGTTGGATATTATTTAGTCTGGGTGAAAGTTATAGGGTCTACAAGCTATGGTACCAATTACTGAAAATGTATCAATTTCAACACACCTGATGTACTAGTGGCTGAGGTTAGACCTAGGGCTACCCATTCAATGGTTTGGAAGGGACTATCTCGGTACTGATGAGAATTCATAGAAACAAAATTAATATAAAATAATTTTATTGATGTATAAAAATTGCAAAGAACAAACAATTGTACAAATCATGATTGGTCAACGTCGACTAGTTTCGCGGACTTGCCGCTTCGTCAGGACAGCCAATCTACAGAGTAATGCAATAAAAGTATGTAATAAATACCAGCGATACAGTATATATAAAAAAGACATTAATAAGAAAAACATTGATAAAAAGGCTCACCAATTGAGTCAATTGAAATTGTGCGGAAGCCAGGCGGCCCAAGGGTACTCCCTTCACAGCGAACAAGGGGATGGTTGGTCGTGAAGAAATCTGAGTATACACGTTGTAAAGGGTGTATAGTATATATATCAGTATAAAGATCAATATTTATATTGATTACCATGAAGTAGGTGGGGTGGGGGTGGGGAAGGTGTGTGGGGGGGGGGCCTGAGAAGGGGGTGTGGGAAAGGGGGGGGGAGGGGGGGGGGAGGGGGAGAAAGAGCTGGGATGGAAAGAAAGAGGGGGGGGGGGAAGGGGGGGAAAAAGAAAAGGAAAGGAAAATTAAAGCTAGGTGATGGGGTAAGAGGGGATGGGGAGAGAGTGGGAACTTACCATAGGAAAACTTAGTGGGAGGTACAGCCGGTTCAAGATGGAGTGGAAGGGACCTGATAATATTACAAACAGATCGGGCCGGAGGCATGGACAAGGCAGCAAGGTGGGGCGATGCCAGGGTCCCAGGTTTGAGTGGAATGTCCAGTGAAATGTCATTAAGGAGGGTATCCATATGGATGACAATTGCATGGTAATGCATGAACTGGAGAATAGCGTGAGCTGCGTCCAGGGAGGGCTCCATAGTGCTAGCAGCCAAGTCCAGGGACTGTAAAAGCCCTGCCGTCGGGGCATGGATAGAAAAAAACACGCTGCCTATCTAAGGGCCACTCGGCCATTAAATAAGCACATCCCAACTTGGAGACGCCAATGGACGCCGCCGGACGGCAGCGCCATGACGTCACCAAGTCAGTCTCTCCGTACAACGCAAAGTGCATGATGTGCGCAGCTATGCGTGTACGCTCAAATACAGCCAAGGGGCGGGGAGCCCCGAGCCGAGAGAGAGCAAGAGGGGGCGGGACAATGCTAAACCCCCGCCAGGAGAGACACAAGTCCGCCGTGAATGGGGGATGTAGGCAGCCGTGACCGCATCAATTAGACTCAAGGGGTGATTCAATACAAGGGGATTGATAAAGTTATTTGTAATAATAATAATGGAGAAATTGTAATGGTAATGCGTGGGGGTATACGTCCCACAAATTAGACTGCTCATGGTGGTGTCCTAGAATATTGTCGTCTTGCTGATTTTGGCAGGGCAATGCAGGCAGGAATAAGGAATTCTACACAGTAGGGTAGAAAGTTAAACATATAAGAAGACACATATAAATGGTGGTGACAAAGAGGAGCATAAATGAAAAGACGTGAGAATAATAAATAATAATAAAGGTGCTACAGTATATTGTAGCCAAAGGATAAAGAAAAATAAATAAATAAGGAAAGAAAAACAAAAAACAGTATAAAATGTGAGGAAATAATATGAAATGAAGACATTGATGGAACCCAAGATGAAAATATGGGGGTTTATATGTAGAGTAGTACTGCCTGCAATATAATAGAAGAAAGGAATGACATAATTTAAATAAATAGTTGGAATAGACATGATATATGTATGGACAAAGTTATCGGTGCAGGTGTAGCCCAATAAAGTTGAAATTGCTAAAGCAATAGGGAATAGAGGAAAAATCTAAAGTTACTGGAGCCAGAGGTGTAAACACACATACACACATACACATACACATACACTAATTCTCATCAGTACCGAGATAGTCCCTTCCAAACCATTGAATGGGTAGCCCTAGGTCTAACCTCAGCCACTAGTCCTTCGCCCCCATTCGCCCCCCCTTTTCTACTATACCTGGGATGAAAAGGTACTACTTTTATTTATTCTACTCAATATACTTGAGGCAATACTCCCCATTTTGTGCATATCATTGGGTGGATAACACACCCGTTTCTCTCTTTCCCTGAGTGCCTCTAACTGGTAAATACTCTACTTAATATTAATTATACTCTAGCCCGCCTGGTGATCCTTTTCTTGATATTGTCTTCATGATTGATTTGGTTACAGACATTCTCGGTATTGAATGATCAGACCTTATCGGTCTCATGTAATGTATTAATTTAATATATGCTTTGCGATTGACTAAAACAATTGATACGTTATAATGCAGGTTCACTATATGTACCCCATGATTGGTTTGAACTCTTTCTTTAGGGTGGGTATATCTAATAATCATCACTGACCTTTACCAAAGGTCTATGTACGATTGCGGAGGGGCTATCCCCCCACCGTCAAGGAACCAGTATGTGTGTTTACACCTCTGGCTCCAGTAACTTTAGATTTTTCCTCTATTCCCTATTGCTTTAGCAATTTCAACTTTATTGGGCTACACCTGCACCGATAATTTAAATAAATAGTTGGAATAGACATGATATATGTATGGACAAAGTTATGTCATTCCTTTCTTCTATTATATTGCAGGCAGTACTACTCTACATATAAACCCCCATATTTTCATCTTGGGTTCCATCAATGTCTTCATTTCATATTATTTCCTCACATTTTATACTGTTTTTTGTTTTTCTTTCCTTATTTATTTATTTTTCTTTATCCTTTGGCTACAATATACTGTAGCACCTTTATTATTATTTATTATTTATTATTCTCACGTCTTTTCATTTATGCTCCTCTTTGTCACCACCATTTATATGTGTCTTCTTATATGTTTAACTTTCTACCCTACTGTGTAGAATTCCTTATTCCTGCCTGCATTGCCCTGCCAAAATCAGCAAGACGACAATATTCTAGGACACCACCATGAGCAGTCTAATTTGTGGGACGTATACCCCCACGCATTACCATTACAATTTCTCCATTATTATTATTACAAATAACTTTATCAATCCCCTTGTATTGAATCACCCCTTGAGTCTAATTGATGCGGTCACGGCTGCCTACATCCCCCATTCACGGCGGACTTGTGTCTCTCCTGGCGGGGGTTTAGCATTGTCCCGCCCCCTCTTGCTCTCTCTCGGCTCGGGGCTCCCCGCCCCTTGGCTGTATTTGAGCGTACACGCATAGCTGCGCACATCATGCACTTTGCGTTGTACGGAGAGACTGACTTGGTGACGTCATGGCGCTGCCGTCCGGCGGCGTCCATTGGCGTCTCCAAGTTGGGATGTGCTTATTTAATGGCCGACTGGCCCTTAGATAGGCAGCGTGTTTTTTCTATCCATGCCCCGACGGCAGGGCTTTTACAGTCCCTGGACTTGGCTGCTAGCACTATGGAGCCCTCCCTGGACGCAGCTCACGCTATTCTCCAGTTCATGCATTACCATGCAATTGTCATCCATATGGATACCCTCCTTAATGACATTTCACTGGACATTCCACTCAAACCTGGGACCCTGGCATCGCCCCACCTTGCTGCCTTGTCCATGCCTCCGGCCCGATCTGTTTGTAATATTATCAGGTCCCTTCCACTCCATCTTGAACCGGCTGTACCTCCCACTAAGTTTTCCTATGGTAAGTTCCCACTCTCTCCCCATCCCCTCTTACCCCATCACCTAGCTTTAATTTTCCTTTCCTTTTCTTTCCCCCCCCCCCCCTCTTTCTTTCCATCCCAGCTCTTTCTCCCCTTCCCCCCTCCCCCCCCCCTTTCCCACACCCCCTTCTCAGGCCCCCCCCCCCCCACACACCTTCCCCACCCCCACCCCACCTACTTCATGGTAATCAATATAAATATTGATCTTTATACTGATATATATACTATACACCCTTTACAACGTGTATACTCAGATTTCTTCACGACCAACCATCCCCTTGTTCGCTGTGAAGGGAGTACCCTTGGGCCGCCTGGCTTCCGCACAATTTCAATTGACTCAATTGGTGAGCCTTTTTATCAATGTTTTTCTTATTAATGTCTTTTTTATATATACTGTATCGCTGGTATTTATTACATACTTTTATTGCATTACTCTGTAGATTGGCTGTCCTGACGAAGCGGCAAGTCCGCGAAACTAGTCGACGTTGACCAATCATGATTTGTACAATTGTTTGTTCTTTGCAATTTTTATACATCAATAAAATTATTTTATATTAATTTTGTTTCTATGAATTCTCATCAGTACCGAGATAGTCCCTTCCAAACCATTGAATGGGTAGCCCTAGGTCTAACCTCAGCCACTAGTCCTTCGCCCCCATTCGCCCCCCCTTTTCTACTATACCTGGGATGAAAAGGTACTACTTTTATTTATTCTACTCAATATACTTGAGGCAATACTCCCCATTTTGTGCACACCTGATGTACTGACAGCATCTCTCATTTCTTGAGACCCTAACATGCCAGAAAAGTACAAATACCCCCTTTTTGGAAAAAAGAAATTCCAAGGTATTTAGAAAGAGGCCTGGTGAGTTTTTTAAAGTTGTCATTTTTTCCCACAATTCTTTGCAAAAATCCAGATTTTTTTTTTCCCATTAAATTTTCATATTAGCAGGTTATTTCTCACACACAGCATATGCATACTACAAATACACCCCAAAACACATTCTGCTATTCCTCCCGAGTATGGCGATACCACATTTGTGAGACTTTTACACAGTGTGGCCACATACAGAGGCCCAACATGCAGGGAGCACCCAGGACAATTCTGACATTTCTCTCCTACATAGAAAATTACATAGAACCCCAAAACATTATATATGCTTTTTAGCAAAGACCCTAGAGAATACAATGGCGGTCGTTGCAACTTTTCATCGCGCATGGTATTTGCACAGCAATTTTTCAAACACGTTTTTTTGGAAATAAAACAGTTTTGTGCTTTAAAAAAAAAAAAAAAACATTAAAGTTAGCCCAATGTTTTTGCATAATATGAAAAATAAAGTTACGCCGAGTAAATAGATACCCAACATGTCACCCTTCAAAATTGCTCACGCTTGTAGAATGGCGCCAAACTTCGGTACTTGAAAATTCCCATAGGCGACGCTTTAAATATTTTTACTGGTTACATGTTTTTAGTTACAGAGAAGGTCTAGGGCCAAAATTATTGCTCTCGCTCTAACGTTCGTAGAGATACCTCACATGTGTTTGAACACCGTTTTCATATGTGGGCGGGACTTGCGTATGCGTTCGCTTCTGCATGCAAGCTCACGGGGACAGGGGCGCTGTATGCCCAGAGTGTTGCAGTTGTTCCGACGTGGTTGTGCGCATGCGCACGGGGATACGTCCACGTCTCGACACATGCGCAGTTCGTTGTAAGTACTTGTCTGGCGCCCGGCCCATCATTAGCATAGATCACGCCCACTTCCACCTACTTCCACTTACGTCAGCCTGCGCCTTCGAAATGTACATTGGTGTTGTTGGTGTCACCGGTGAAAAAAAATGGTGTCACCCCCCACCAACTATAGTCCCTCCCTCAGTACAGACACCCCACAATAGTGCAGGCAGACAGTAACCCCCAGCAGTGCAGGCAGTTTAAAATCTCTACAGGTTACCAGTTTTGAGTTATGGTCTTTTGCTAGAATTATTGCCCTCATGCTGATTGCAGCGATACCTCACATTAGAGCTGCACGATTCTGGGAAAAATGAAAATTACACATTTTTGCTTAAAATTCCTGTTTCTGGGTCCCTGGTGGCGCGTCTCCAGTCCCGCAGTGTACCTCAGTGTTCCTGGCTGCTCCTTCCACCTTCCGCTGGTCTCGTTTTGGGTCAGGGAAGATGTCCAGATGGAGTTCAGCAGGCCGCACGGCTCCGGACCACGTGGGCCAAGATGGCGGTGCGGCCTCACAGACGGCTAAGGAGAGATACAGGGCGGCCGCACAGAAACTGTTCTCACCGATCGGCGCCGGCGGACAGCAGGGAGAATCACAGTGGCTCTCAGTCGGACGCGGTCGATACTGTGCCCCTGGAGGATCCCCCTGCACCAGTGTTGCCTTGGGACACAGTGAGTACTACCCCGGGGTCCCATGTGCAGGGGGTGACTGCGGCCTCGGAGGGGCCTGAGCCCACATTAAGGGACATATTTACAGCAAGTACAACATGCAATGCCTCTAACTAATTTGGCAGCTGAAATTAAAAGGAGTAAAAGGCAGAAATGTCCTTTCTGCGCCAAGACATGCAGAAGCTGCGGGATCGCACGTCTGATGTTGAGGGGCGCGTTAGTACATTGGAGGATGATCTGGCCCCTATGCAGCGGGAGGCTCATGCCCTGCAATTGATGGTTGCTAAACACGCGGCAAAAAGCGACGAGCTCGAAAATAAAATTTGCTGGAATAATGTTAGGGCTATTGGTATTTCCGGAGAGGATGGAAGGGAAAAACCTGGTTGCTTTCATAGAGCATTGGCTGACAGAGAAGTTTGGGAAAGAATCCTTTTTGCCTATGTTTGCGGTGGAGCGTGCACATCGTGTCCCTCTGAGGCCTTTGCTTCCGGGTAACCCCGGGTAACCCCCCCCCCCCCCCCAAAGCTTTTCTATTCAAATTGCTCAACTCTAAGGACAGAGATGTAATTTTGTCTAAGGCGCATTCTTTATGGGACGTTCCTGGACTTCTTGGGGGAGGTACAAAAACAGCGTGCTCAATTTAATGATGTTAAGAAACGTTTACGCTCTCTGGAGTTGCAGTATGCTATGCTCTATCCTGCCTGGTTGCGGGTGGTGGCCAGGGATGAAGTTCATTTTTTTGATAAACCTACCCAGGCCATGCAGTGGCTGGATAGAGAGGAGCGCTCCTTGCTTGAAGATCTGGGGAGACAGCGGAGGAATGAGTGACTGCTGCTTGCCAAGTTTGTTATCTCTGACTGTGCTACTTGATTGCGGGATCGGAATGACTAAAAATTCCAAACGCCTTCCAAGGTGGGAGACCGTTTTCACAGGATGTGTCTATATTGCTTACAGGAGCTTTGTTAATTTCTGAAAAAGGCATGTTGCCTGTTGACTCTTTGATGCCGGCTAGTGAATTTAGCCCCCTGGAGATGAGTCCCTCGTGGATATTACGGTTCCTTATTTTTTTTTCTCCCCATTTTGAATGTGGTCCTGTTGGACCATATACCTGCAGTCTGCCTAACTTTTGCTTTTCAGGTTGTGCCCACTCTGCTTGGATTTGAACATTGAGGGGATCTTCTCCTTTATACTATGCTCTTAGTCGTTGTTTGCGAGGTTGCCATGGACTCCCCCTCTGAACGAACCGAGCGGGCATGGAATGAAGCTCAGAATATCGCTAAGCATGTAATCCTGACTAAGACGGAAAATAAAAGGTTCTCCAACAAAAAAAACTTTGAGGAAGGGGAGGGCACCGGCCATATGCTAGCTATGATCACAGTGGGGCTCTGCCCACATAGAGGCAATTACTGCTCCTTTGGGGGCTCTGGTGTCGTCTCATGCGGATATTTTATCCACATTCAGGGATTTTTATGCTGATGTGTATTCCGCTAAGGTGTCACCTACAGAGCAGGAGATCGCCTCCTTTTTGGACCGATGTCAACTCCCGCGTCTGTTGGCCTCGGATGTGGAGCAATTGAATGCACCACTCAAGACTGATGAGATGTTGGAGGCGCTGGCTCTTTCCTCTCCTGGTAAGTCTCCGGGCTCGGATGGCTTGCCGGTGGAGGTGTATAGGCAATACCCCAATGTACCGATACCTCTTTTGAGGGAGGCGTTTGAAAGGGGTACCCTGCCTCGGTCCATGAATGAAGCCATAATAGTGCTGCTACTGAAACCCAGTAAGGAGGCCCATTCTTCGGATTCTTATAGGCCCATTTCTTTATTTACGACTGACGTTAAACTACTGGTGAGGGTGTTAGCTACCAGACTAGCTAAAGTTATACATAAACTTGTTCATACAGATCAGTCAGGATTCATTCCTTCCCAGTCAACGGCCCTTAACATCAGGCGCCTTTTTCTTAATCTCCAGATACCTGCTGATAATGTAGGCCAGAGAGCGATTCTTTCATTGGATGCTGCCAACGTTTTTGACAGCGTCGAATGGCTATTTGTGGGAGGTCCTGGGTCGTTTTGGTCTTGGAGACACTTTCATCAGGTGGGTGCGTTTGTTGTATGCTGCCCCCACAGCTAGAATCCGCGTGAACGGAGATCTTACGGACCCTTTTCCTTTGTTTAGAGGCACAAGGCAGGGGTGTCCTTTATCACCCATGCTCTTTGCACTGGCCCTTGAACCACTGGTGGCTCTAATAAGATCTTCTCCTTCGGTCACTGGCTTTAATAGAGGTCCGTGCATGGAAAAGATTTCCCTTTATGCGGATGATACATTACTGTACTTGGGGGATGTGGATACATCTCTTACGGCGGCTATGGAGTTGATTAAACAATTTAGCTCCTTGTCAGGCTTTTCAATAAATTGGAGTAAATCTGTCCTTTTGCCCGTGGATGGCCCAATTGCTTCGCTGCCGGATGCTGCAAAATCCCTACAGGTGGTCTCATCTTTTAAATACTTGGGGGTTCATGTGTCGGGCAGCCCACAGAAGTATTTGGAGGAGAATCTCCTGCCTCTTTTCAAAAGATTACAAATGAACTGTAACACCTGGTGTAAACTTCCGCTATCAGTTATAGGTAGGATTAATCTAATAAAGATGGTGTGGGGCCCCCAACACTTATATATCATGCACAACTCTCCTCAGTGGATAGGTGGTTCACTCGGATAGATACCTTGTTTAGATCATTAATTTGGAAGAAAAAAAAAAAATTGCCCACATTCGGCTTTCTACATTACAATATGGTAAAGATCAGGTAGGAGCTGCAGTCCCTAGCCTAAAAATTATATTTCTTGGCTTCTCAGTTACAGCATTTATGTGGAATGGGGTGTATCAACGAACGCGATTCCATTGACACTCTGTTACGTATGGGGTCCCGAAATACTTTGGTTTTGGCGTGTCTGGAGGCGGTGTTTCGGCACCTGCCACAGGCGGCGCCTACCGTGGTTCTCCTTAGGAAACTGTGGTCCACGGTAAGGTCCAATTAGGGTGTTTAAGAATTTCTTGCAGAAACTCCTCTGTGGAACAATCTCAATCTAGTGGAGGTTTCTGGGCTGGACGGTTTCCTGTCCTGGAGACTGGCTGGTATTCACAATATTGCCCAGATATATCACCAAAATGTACTTAAATCATTTCAGGAATTACAGAATGAATTTAATCTCCCTAAACATCAATTCTATAGATACTTGCAGCTCCGGGAAATGCCCTGCAGGCCCAGGGTCAGATTTCTGTTCTCCAATTGTCAAAGTCATCGTTTGATAACAGATAGATTTTTTGGTAGGGACTGATATCCCATGTCTATTCTACTCTTATCAACAGTACAGGACTCAGCAACTTTACCAAGTAGGAGAGGGTTGACAGAGGACCTGGGTGGTATTAATGGTGAAACATGGGACACATGTTTACAAGCTGGATCTCTTACTTCAGTTTTGCAGTCTCATAGGTTGTCTCACCTGTTTGTTACATAGGGTTACCGCACACCTATAAAACTGTTCCGTTGGGGAAGGAGGGATTCTTCTCTATGTCCCAAACACTGCGGGGAGGAGGGTTCGCTTATCCATTTGATGTGGTGCTGTCCTAAGCTACACCGGTTCTGGAGAGAAAGGAGTCACCGCTCCAGGTGGGATCACTAAATGGTTACAGGTGGTGCAGGATACCGAGGGTGCTGGCAGTGCACTAAGCAAAATGAAGACAAAGAAAAATGGATAGCCGCACTCCAAAACCTGATGGGTGGTCTTTTGTTCAATAGACAGCATGTACAAAAATAGGGTCACAGCAGTAGAAACAAGGAACAGCCGACGCGTTTCGCACTGGATCAGTGCTTATTCATGGCTAATGAAGCATTAAAACTGTTAGGTATACATAGAACATAGGGTGAACATGTGACCAATCTCAATTAATTGCCCGGGAGGAGCCGAGGATATTAGGACAACCCCTGATGCCAATGAGATAGTCACTTTACACATGTGCACACCAAAGCAAGAAAAAACAAACAAATACACACAAATGTGAAACCAATAATCAAAATGTATAAATAATAGCACATTATAAACATAATGCACATATAAAATACTGTATATGTGGTACATACATAGTACTACAGTGACACAAAATGGTAAAACATGAGGCAATGATGAATGAAATAAAATAAAAGCTTAAAGACGATGCAATTCGAACCACAATAGGCTGTAAAAAGAGCATAAGATAAACTATGCAAATGAAATGTATAATGGTGATGGAACAAATAAATATGAATAAAAGTGAAAAATAAATGTGAATGTGTGTGTCGATATGAATGAAAACATATGTAATGAAATGAAGCACTAGATCTATCTAACAACTTGGTAAATGGCAGAAAGAATAGATCTATGTGTGTATTGGAGATGGATTCATCCATTATGGTGACGTGCATATAAACATAATTGAGAATGTGGATGTAAAGGGTTACCCGAAATTAAATGACAACAATCGGGAAAAATGCACCCATAAATACATCCAATCATAAAAAATATATTCATACATAAAAGAAAAGAGTGGCAAATTGTGTCAAAGCATGTAGACACATCGTAGCCAAATATGAAAAGTGTGAAAAAGGTGAATGAAAGTGAAATGGAAATAATTAATAATGGGCGTCACTGAAGTGAGAGACCAAAACATAATGTGATCAAAGGTGTCAGCAAATGTGAAAAACTTCCGTGTAGGGATGCTGGTATATGTATTCTAAAACATTTGGGTCAAGGCAAAAGAGAAAGGTAAAAAGGTTCTCAATATGAGAATGTAATGTAAACGAAGTCCAAAGCTGGCCCAATAAAATAATGAATTTTTAATTTTATATATAGAATGATAATAATGTCTGCTGAAAGTAAAAGGACCCATTGGCTATAACAGCAGAATGATGTATATAAAAAAAGTATATATAATATATATATAAAATACACCTATATAGAAAGTGAAGGAAGTTAATTAAAAGGTTGTCTTCTATGGGTGGAATGAAAATTAACCTATGACATACACCTATGACTTACTTCAGTTTTGCAGTCTCATAGGTTGTCTCACCTGTTTGTTACATAGGGTTACCGCACACCTATAAAACTGTTCCGTTGGGGAAGGAGGGATTCTTCTCTATGTCCCAAACACTGCGGGGAGGAGGGTTCGCTTATCCATTTGATGTGGTGCTGTCCTAAGCTACACCGGTTCTGGGGTAATGTTACTGAGGTTATTTTCTCTGTGTTCCAAGTTAGGGTCCCTTTGGACCCCCTAATATGCATATTAAGTGCAGTATATGAAGAAATTTACCCTCATTCGGTTAATAATGCAGTGATCAGACTTTTGTACCTAGCAAGAAAGCTGATAGCTAGATTCTGGTTGTCCCCGCACGTTCCAACCAAAAAACAATGGATTAAGCAAGTTAATCTTATTCTCATAAAAGGAGCACTATACATATCAGCATAGAAATGCAGCCCAGAAATGTAATTCCATTTGGCAGCCCTGGTTGGAGACCCCCTGGACTGGCACCTCCGAGATTGGTTTTGACTCGACTGTTGCAGATTTGAGTGACATTTTCTATCCAGAAGTAAAATCTGTCTTTGTTTAAAGTGTATATTATATAAGAACTATACTGTAGGCATAAAACCTTGATTGATGGTGGGAAGTGGTTTTGAATATATGGGCAGACTGTGGGGTGCAGGGTTTCAGTTGTGGCCCGTTGGCCTCATGTGTAGTTGTGTTGGGGGGGGGGGGGGGGTGGGGCTATTTTTGCCTGCCCAGCACGGTCTAATCTTTGCCATTGACATGTGTCTCGTTTATCATTTTGGTGCCACTATTGTATCATACGGGATGTACATGTTTCCTTTTGTTATTATTTGTGACTTTCTTTATGCTGGTCTGTATTTTGTATTTTATTTTGTTGGCACAATAAACCTTTTTTTCCCCGATTAAAAAAAAAAACAAAAAAATAAAAAAATAAAAAAACTTGGCAGACTGCCCGTTTTGTTTTTTGTTTTTGACAGGTATCGGCTTGAGCAGAGAAGTCTGCATTTTATCAGGAAAATGCTTTGTTAAAGCTGAGTTCCACCTGGGAAAAGCCAACTAAAAAAATAAAGTTAGCAGCTACAAATACTGTAGCTGCTGACTTTTGATACAAGGACACTTACCTGTCAGGGAGCCCGCAATGTCGGTACCCTAAACCCCACCCATCCCTCGGCTCCGGGTGCAGGCATCCATACTAAGGGAAACCTTGCGGTGTCACTGCCTACTGCGCATGTGTGAGTCGCGCTGCACTCTTTGAATGGTCCCCGTCTTTTTGACAGGTATCTGCTTCCCCCTGAAAAGTGGCAAATGTGGCACCAAAAGGGGGGGGGGGGGGGGCGGGAGGAATCCGATCCGCGAAAGTTTCAATTTTCTGGGTGGAACTCTGCTTAAGCCCAGGTTCACACTGGGCTGCGGGAGTGAAGCCGTGCGAGTTCAGCTGAACTTGCACGATTTCACTCCCGCCCGGCAGTCCCGATTACGGCCGCGATTTAAGAGACATCTGTGCAGGTTTCTGCACAGACGTCAATGTAAATCGTGGCCCGAAATCGCAAAAAGTAGTACAGGAACTACTTTTTGAAATCGGTGCAGCGCCGCAGATGCAGCGTTGCACCCATTAGGACGGTGTCATTGCCGGCAAATGCCGCCGATTTGAGATGCGATTTCACATGTGAAATCGCATCTTAAATCGAAGCAAATCGTACCCAGTGTGAACCTGGGCTTAAGATCGCAAGGGGGAAAGAATCACAATCTCGATTCTGAACGATGATTCATGCAGCTCTACCTCACGTGTGGTTTGACCACCACTTGCATATGTGGGTGCGACTTACGTATGTGTTCGCTAGGGCCAATGAGTGCCAACATCTACCTGGATGCAGGAACTGCTTGAGTGAACATTTTCCAACAGGTTCTTTCAACAAAAGGTCGACCGAACAACTCACTTATGGCAAACAGGGCTGTGCAGGATTTTGGCCAGCTTTATAGTAGCGGTTGGGAAGGAGTTACAGACCTGCAGTTTCAGCAGAGCTCTGTCAAGTCACTGTATAAAAGGAACTCCAGTAAACTCACTAAATAAACAGTAGAAACACATACAAATGATACAGAACCTCAAATCTTAGCACCTCATCCCGTAAATAATAAAATATAGGAAAAAAAGGGGGGGGGGGTACCAAAAGACCCTGGGGACTTTTTAACCACTTCAGCCCCGGACCATATTGCTGTCCAAAGACCAGAGCACTTTTTGCGATTCGGCACTGCGTCGCTTTAACTGACAATTGCGCGGTCGTGCGACGTGGCTCCCAAACAAAATTGGCGTCCTTTTTTTCCCACAAATAGAGCTTTCTTTTGGTGGTATTTGATCATCTCTGCGGTTTTTATTTTTTGCGCTATAAACAAAAACAGAGCGACTATTTTGAAAAAAATGCAATATTTTTTACTTTTTTCTATAATAAATATCCCCAAAAATATATAAAAAAATAATATTTTTTCCTCAGTTTAGGCCGATACGTATTCTTCTACATATTTTTCGTAAAAAAAAAAATCGCAATTAGCGTTTATTGATTGGTTTGCGCAAAAGTTATAGCGTTTACAAAATAGGGGGTAGTTTTATGGCATTTTTATTATTATTTTTTTTTTACTAGTAATGGCAGCGATCAGCGTTTTTTTTCGGTACTGCGATATTATGGCGGACACATCGGACACTTTTGACACATTTTTGGGACCATTGGCATTTTTTTAGCGATCAATGCTATAAAAATGCATTGGATTACTATAAAAATGCCATTGGCAGTGAAGGGGTTAACACTAGGGGGCAGGGAAGGGGTTAAGTGTGTTCCTATTTGTGTTCTAACTGTATGGGGGGGGTGGACTCACTAGGGGGAATCACTGATCTTCCGTTCATACATTGTATGAACAGAAAATCAGCGTTTCCCCCGCTGACAGGAACGAGCGCTGTGTGTTTTCACACACAGCTCCCGTTCCCCGCTCTGTAACGAGCGATCGCGTGTGCCCGGCGGCGATCGCGCCCGCCGGGCACACGAACGGGACTCGGGGGCGAGCGGGGGGGCACGCGCGCGGGCCGCCGGCGGCGCGCACGCGCCCCCTAGTGGCCGCGAAAGGCGCGACGTAGAGCTACGGGCTCTCGCGCACCCGTGCCGACCTGCCGCCGTATAACTGCGGCGGCTGGTCGGCAAGTGGTTAAACGGTGCTGGCAGAGTGTAATGACACAAAAATATAGAATACATTTATTTTTAACAATAAATACAAATAAAAAAACATCCGATAATATTGAAATTGCTGAACGTCAACGATTTTTTTTTTTTTTTTGTTTAATATGTGTTTATTGAGAAGCAAAGAATATACAAGTACAACAATAGAGTGTACATCAAGAAACAGTAGTGTAATATAACAGTATATTGATAGATACAAACAAAATTGCAGTGCGAACAACAAATTCAAATCTACAAGAAAGGACAAGAAGAAGACCAAAAAAAAAAAAAGAAAATAAAGAGAAGAAACAGGCGAGAGGCAAGTAAAACGTTCAGGGATATTGCTCACTCTTGTCCCTTGCAATGTAAGTAAGCTGAACTTCAAAGATGTGAGAAGACCTGTTGTAGTATTGATTTGCTCGACATGTTTTGCTCCAAATGGAGCTTCTTCGGGAGCTTTTACAGACAACACTACAAAATATCAAAAAACAATATATATATATATTGTGATGGTTTGACTCTGTCCTTCCTGAAAGATGGCTGGTTTTTGCCATATTTTGGATGGACAGACACATTAACGACACAGCTGTGTGTTCAGCTCTTTAGTGCTGGCCTGGCTGTGGCTTAGGGCCCCACCCACAGACAGGAAGTCTGGTCCTGGGAGCCAGGTGTGAGCTCCCAAAACCCTCAGAGGAGTCAGAGGCACTGCATAAGTGCAGCTACTGCATGAGGCAGGTTTGTGCAATTGAGCAGCAAGACGCTGGTCAGGAGTAAGTTGGCTGTGTGCTTACCGTTAGGAAACGGGTAGTTCTGAGGAGCAGAACGTGAGCCTGAGTTGGAGGTCTGAAACAGCCGGAGGACAATATACAGGAATGGTGGAGCTTGTAAATAAAATTGGGCTACCAGGCCCTTAAAAACACTGCTCTGGCTTGGTGTACTCACGGGAAACTGCATCTATCACTGGAGTCTAATAACCCCCATCTTACAATGTATGTATATATATATATATATATATATATATATATATATATATATATATATGATGGGAATAAAGGATTCATTAAAAAATATTTGAATACAAGCATGACAAAACAATGTCACATTGGTAGATAGGGTATACATAATATTTCATAAATAATTAATATACTGCAATACCAGTTCAAAAATATGAGTGCATTTTTGAGTGATTTTGATTGTTTATCAAATGAACTCTATTGATCTATATTTATTTATTTTCTTTTGAAAATTATCTGTTTGATAGAATAGGTCTTCTATACACTATGGTTTTTGACTGACTGTTGAACCCTCTGGACTCATTGGCTCCCACTCCGGCAACTTTGTGTGTCTGTATCTTGTTTTCATCTTCTGAAAGTATAATATTTCTTGTGGTAAGTTCCTTTGCGACATCACTCTGCACTCATATTTTTGAACTGGTATTGCAGTATATTAATTATTTTTCTTGTTTTTTTATATTTTGTAGTGTTGTCTGTAAAAGCCCCCGAAGAAGCTCCATTTGGAGCGAAACATGTCGAGCAAATCAATACTACAACAGGTCTTCTCACATCTTTGAAGTTCAACAATTGCAATATTATCGGATGTTTTTTATTTGTATTTATTGTTCAAAATAAAATGATTTTTCTATATTTTTGTGTTATTACACTCTACCAGCACCGTTTAAAAAGTCCCCAGGGTCTTTTGGTAACCTTCCCCCTTTTTTCCTACATACAAATGATCTGTGTTAACAGCTAGTAATTTATCATTCTGATTCACATAACTCTGTAAAAACAATGGATGTTGGCTCTGAGTAAGCAGCTTCTTGCATCACCTTTATGGATCAGGATTATCACCCCACTTGTGTGGTACTTCCTGTAGGCCTGCTAAACCCATAATCTTATTGTAGACAAAGTAACCATGACACAATAAACAAGGGACAATAAGGTGCCTGCTCGTAACATACTGGCAAGTGAAAACCTAGCCTTCTTCTACGTGCAAGCGCTTGTTCTTGGAACAAGTTACTCAAGTAACGAGCAGTGCAATTTTGAAGTCAAGAAGAAGTGTGCGTCCCACACTTAGAAATCTGCCTCTTTTTTTTACAGTGCTGGAAAGGCAGGTGGCCATGTCAAGTGAGAGCAGGCACCTTATGACATCTGCCATACAACGTCACTTTTCTGCCTAAGACAGTAAAGAATTTTTTATCATGTCTGCCTCTATTCATCAGCATACAAAACCCATTATAATAAGATCGCTATGTAATGTAAGGCCCCTTTCACAACAAGAAGATGCATATCATAATCAAAAAAAAGAAAAAGGGTAGCTATGGAAATAACTACCGCAGCTAAACGCTGCCGCATGCAACCACATGTAAACGCATGTAATCGCAATGTACAAATACAGCTAATCGCAGTGCCTGGAGCCTTGAATTTCACAAAACATTTTACATGCTTTTAACTGCAGCAAAACAGCCGTCCATGTGAAAGGGGCCTAATATAGCCCCGATTCACTGAAAAGGTTAACATCTAAAAAGATTCAGTCTGATTTTCCCAGACCATGGGAGGATATATACCGCTTCAGGCTCCATGAACACTAGCATTGTTTTTTTATTTATTTTTTAAGCCCCTAAAACAGTGGTTCTCAACCTGGGGGACGAATGATGATTTGCCAGGGGTCACTGAATCCTGGGTTGTTCTCCCAGCCTTTTCGCGGCTTCCCAGCAGGGCTATCTCGGGAGCCTGTGGCTAGCCACTCAGCCTCTTTGCAGCCGCCCATTCAGTTCACGGGATAGCTGGGGGGCAGAGACTAGAGGTCTGCTGTCTGGTGAGGAATGTGAAGTGGGAGGGGCTGGAGGAGACCCAATCTTACGATTTCAGTATAGGTGTCACTGTTACGAGACACCACAAAGTCAGAGACACAGTGAAGCTGAAGACACAGTGAGTACCACTACCTGTGATTATAGTTGCCATTAAAAGTTCCCACTACAGTTCTCAGATCACCAGATGACCTTGACCGAGAGCACCTAAGTTGGCTAATCAGAACTCCCCGCCAGCACTGCCACTCATCCCAACTCCCCCACCAAAGAGTAATGCCGCGTACACACCATCACTTTTTGTGATGAAAAAAAAAATGACATTTTTAAAAATGTCATTTAAAATGATCGTGTGTGGCCAAAATGTCATTTTATGTCTTCTGAAAAATGACCAAAAAAAAATTTGAACATGCTCGAATTTTTTATGTCATTTTTCAAAATGTCATTTTTTGTGTCATAAAAAATGATCGTGTGTGGGCAAAACTACGTAAAAAATGACGTTTTAAACCCACACGTGCCCAGAAGCAAGTTAGGAGACGGGAGGTAAAACTACCATTCATAATGGAGTAAGCACATTCATCACGCTGTAACAGACAAAAAAGCAGGAATCGTATTTTACTAACAAGTAACCAGCTAAAAGCAGCCTCAAGGCAAATAGAACTTCCCCTTTAGAGTGCCATCACTTTGTTCATCATTTTCCAAAAATTATGGCGTGTACGCAACGTCATTTTTAAAAATGAAGTTTGAAAAATGTCATTTTTTTTCATGAAGAAAAATTACATTTTTTTTTCATCACAAAAAGTGATCGTGTGTACGGGGCATAAGAGAAGGAAATAGAGAATAGATGAAAGGGGGGGACGAACAAAGACAAAGAGAGAGAAAGAATAAGAGAAAGATCAATACGGATGGCTAGAGAGAGGGATGGGGGGGGAAAAAAAGAAATTAAAGAAAGAAATTAACATAGATGGAGATAAAACGAAAAGAAAGAACAAAGAGGAAGAGTGGTACATCATAAAATGTACCATAAGGGGTTTTAATATTGTACGAGTGGAAGGGACTGAGGGAGCGCTAAATGTCTGTTGGTTAGGGGCGCAAGTTACTCGTCTTGCCTTGGGCACCGACAACCCAGGCTGCGAAAATGATTTTACGGTTAGGGGTCCCACGACTTGGGAAATTTTTCAAGGGGTCACGGCACTAGAAGGTTGAGAACCACTGCCCTAGAAGCTATTGGTATTTTTTTTGCTATCCATGCACAGTACTTTAAGCTATTAGCGTTTTTTGAGCTTCAGCATCAGAAAAATAATAAAAATTATTTTGTAGCGTTTCTTGGAGCGCTTTTCTGCTGGAACACTCAAATCCTGCTAGACGCTCCTGATTTTTAACGCTCCCCCCCCCCCCCCCCATATTTTTTTTTTTAAAGCCGGGCATAGTTAATGGATTTATCCTCAAATTGACTTTAGAGCTACATTTGTGTTGCTGTCTGTGCCCATTTTAGAAGATTTCACCTCACTTTCTTGTCCCTGTGATAATTGGATTTGGAAAATGTTGGGTTGCTGTGGATTGGTGATAAAGCTTTATAGTGGAGGTACCTTTTCCCCATAATAACTCTTACAGAAGAGAATTTCCCTTCCTAGGGGTAGATTTCCTCTCACTTCCTGTTGTCTCTCTCCGTTTGCAAGGAGTCGTTTGCAAGTCGAAGGTTTGTAAGCCGGGGACCGCCTGTAATGCGCAATTTTTACAATGAGCATAGTAGGGCTATTTTGATACTGGTCACCCTTCTGTGCTAGCCATTATAACTGTAAATATCTATGCAAAATGTAAACCACAGGAATTTACACCATTTTTCTAGTGCTCTTGTTAGACAATACATAATGAGAAAAGACCTCACCCAGGTCACACGCACACTTTCCCAGGAAGTCTCAGTGTCACGATTTAAGTGATCCTCTCTTACATAAAGCCAGTTCCTGGCTGACAAGACAGGAAAAGCTCAACTAGTGATTTTTTTTTTTTTTTTTATGTTTAACGTGATAACATCAAGAGCCATTGGATTGCACAATAAAACAACAATGTTAAAGCGGAGGTTCACCCTAAAATATACCCTCTCCCATGTGATCCAGCATACTGGCGTCAGCATGCTGTTTTGTTTTTTTTAAATCCCCCACTTACTGTGAAATCTTTAATCTTTATTTCTTTCCCCCGCGGTGGCTGGCACCTATACAGCTTGTCAAAGCTTCCAAAAATACCCGATTTAGGACTCTGGTATTTCCGACGCAATGCGGCGCCTGTGCACAGACCTAGGAGCTGACAGCGCAGGCGCCGTATTTCTCAGAGTCCTATTTCGGCTTTTTAGCCATAGGACTCGGAGAAATACGGCGCCTGCGCAGTCAGCTCCTAGGTCTGTGCGCAGTCCTAAATCGGGTATTTTCGGAAGCTGTGACGCGCTATACAAGCGCCATCCAGTACGGGGGGAAAGAAATTAAAATTAAAGATTTCACAGTAAGTGGGGGATTTAAAAAAAAACAGCATACTGGCGCTGACGCCAGTATGCTGGATCGCATGGGAGAGAGAATACTTAGGGTGAACCTCCTCTTTAAGAAGCATACTTGTAGATTTTAATAGTGTTTGTGTATGTATATATAAAATATTATACACACACTAGAGCTACACTATTAAATCAAGATAAAATCGCGATCTCGATTCATGCATGCCCTCAACATGGGGGGGGGTGCTTTGGGGCAGGGGCCTCTCCCTGACAATCCTTGCCTGATGGTTGTCGGGTGGAGGGGGGGCTTATCTTATCGAGGGGGCAGGCCTCCGGATGATATCATCAGATGGCCCCGCCCCATAGTTATCTAAGAAATGCTTGACATCGGCACGGTCAGATTAGAGGGATGCAGCATCAGAGGAGGGTCTTCGACGGGTGCGGTGGGGGAGGAAGAACACCGGACAAAGAAGACAGGAAAAAGAAGACGACTGGTAGAAGAAGCAGGAGAAGCCCGGAGGATGAAAAGACTTGTCAAAGACTGTCTCATTGTCACACTACACTTTTTTTGTGGTCAATGGGTAGGGGTACAATGTACCAGATATCCATTCACTGGGGGGGGGGGGGGGGGGTTGCCTAGATATGGGTACCCAGGCCAATAGCAAAATGTCAGCTGCTCATTGGTTCAGTTATCCCGACTGGGCGCCCTATGACGTCCATTAGGATAAGCCGAAGAGCTCGCAGCACAGCGATCAACACCGATCTCGGTAAAGAGCCTCTGACGGAGGCTCTTTGCCACGTGATCATCCGTGTCCAATCATGGCTGATCATAGTGTAAAAAAGGAAGCGCCATTTATCAGCTTTTCCTCACTCGCATCTGACAGACGCAAGTAGAGACACGATTATCAGCTCTCCTGACAGGGGTCTGTGCTGATTGTTTATCAGTGCAGCCCCCCGCGGATGCCCACCCAGGACCACCAGGGATGCCCACAAAGAATGCCCACCAGGTATGCCACCCGGGATATGTCAGTGCCCAGGCAGATGCCAGTGTCCATCAGCAATGCGTGCCAGTGATGCTGCCCAGTGCCGCCTGTATGTGCCACCCATAAGTATCCATCAGTGGCCGCATATCAGATGCCACCTCATCAGTTCCCGCCAGTGCAGCTTAATCAGTGACCATCAGTGAAGGAGAAAACATACTTATTTACAAAATGCTGTAACAGAAACAAAGAAAAACATTTTTTCTAAAAGTTCGGTCTACCACCAAAAGAAAGCTCTATTTGTGGAAAACAAAATTATAAAAAATGTGTTCGGGTACAGTGTAGCATGACCGCGCTGATTTGGATGCGGGTCCATTGAAGAAGTCTATTACATGCAAAACGCTGCATTTTGCGGGAAACAAGAGGCACACAAATGCATTGATGTGAACATGTACCAAAGGAACCCATGTTAAAATGCATCAAACCAAAAAAGCCTAAAACCAAAGGAAAAAAAAAAAAAAAAAAAACTAAAAGAGAATTTATGTAGCCAGCATTCTATTGCCCTGACACGATGACCTTATTACCCATTTATTTATTTTTAACATGGCAAGCTTATAGACCTTTTTACCGCAGTCATTGAAATGTCTATGTTCTGCGTAGCTATAAGGCTGCATTCACACCTAGGCGACGCGATACGCCGCGTACGCGGCTTATCTTGCCGCCTGTAGATGAAACTTTTTTTTTTTTCTTTTCTTTAACATTGCGGTCTATGAGCGAACGCCAATGTCGCCTGAAAAAAAGGGTCCGGGACTTTTTTTCAGGCGACAGGCGTTGAGATTTGAACCATCTCCATAGACCGCAATGTTATTTCACATCTCGAGCGACAAGAGCGTCGGGCGACCGGCGTTTTGTCGCTCAGATGTGAATGGAGCCTAAGGGCTAAGAGCTGCCTTACACCATCAACATCATAAAGCAAGAAATCAGAAGTAATAAACACGATTTACACACTTACTGTAATGGCTTCAACATATTCATGCAATAGAAAATGGGGCAATGGGCATAAAACAAAAACACAAACACATAAATAAGTGCAAAAACACTCCAATCCTTAACCACAAATCAAAAAAGGATGCTTCAATAGAATAACATCCTTGTCAAGAATCAGATTCTGTGATCAATATATAAAAAAAAAAACATATAAAATATGTGAAAGTCCAAAAATGTTTTTGTGATTGGCCACTTCATTCCATTGAACAACGCCTGGCGTGCCCTTGGTGTCAGAGGATCACACAGCCTCCACTCTGCCCATAGTTACAAGCACACAGAAGTTCATATGTGGGTGTACATGTATAGTAGCTGCTCTGACATCATAGTCACATCCTGGCTTCTTCAGCTCAAGAGAGATCTGCGAGGATCAGTGTCAGCAAGCCAGATAAGAAGTCTTTGAAATAGTCCCAGTGACTAAGCACTATTTGGGTGCAGAAAAATAAGAAGTCCCTGGGAGCCGATAGGCGAGTTATGCTGCCATCTGCCAATGCTGCGATTACAGCTGCTCCCAGGGGCGTCTGGCGTTTTTCTTTCCGGCCTCTAAACTCCCCTGCATGTTAGCCTAAAGTCGGAGATTGCAAAATCAGTCTCACTTATGTATAGAAACCAATCAGCTTGCAGGTTTTATTGCTAAAAATGTAATTGGACAAGCTGAGGTTCGTAGACGATTGGATTCTGGAAGTGAGACGGATTTTTCACTCTCCAATTTTAGTAAATAAACCCATATGTGTCCATGCACACAGAGGGAGATTTACTAAACTTGGAGCGCTCACAATCTTGTGCAGCTGTGCATAGTAGCCAATTTTTTATGTCACATTGTAGAGTATAAGATTTCCTATCATCTGTGCCCAGTCTTGCCACACAGAGTTAATCCAGATCTAAGAAATCCTCTTTTATTGTTCAGGGAAAATTAACAGAATTTCAGATAAAAACCTGTCTAAATAAAAAGTCTGTTTCTCTCTCCTTGCTTTGAGTGAGAGGTTATTTACATAGCTTGGACATGTTTATCATATGTTATGTTAATCATAACATGAGGTGATCCTCATTGTTCATTGTATAATACCAGAATGTGTTATGTGGGGGAGGGGTGGATTTCTCACTTTTTATACTGTGAATCACCTCATGTTATGATAAACAGCTGCAGTATTTGTAGCTGCTGGGTTTTAATATTTTTTTTTGAGCGGACATCCGCTTTAAGGGGGTTAACACTAGGGGACGATCAAGGGGTTAAAATGTGTTCCCTCATGGGTGTTTCTAACTGTGAGGGGAATGTGGCTGACTAGAGGAGGAGCCAGATCGTTGTTCCTACTTAGTAGGAACAGACGATCTGTTTCTCCTCCCCTGTCGCAACAGAGATTTGTGCATTTATACACACACACACACACACACAAATCCTTGTTCTGGCTCTCGTGCCTGCAAACGGCCACGCGCATCGAGTCCCCCCGCCGTGCAGCACGTGCCTGCTATGGCTCTTAAAGGAGCCGTCGTACATATATGGCGATTCAATCAGGAGAGCCATCCTGCCGCTGTATATGTACAGAAGCTGGTCGGGAAGCAGTTAAGCAGGGTTTAGTGGCAGGAGAGATTAGAGGCAGGAAAAGTGCCACTGCCAGTGAGTTCAGGAGCAGCAGAGTTTAAAAAAAAAAAAAAAACACTTGGCGCTGTTAAACGCGCCTAAACGCTAGCAGTGTTTAGCACTTAAGCATTTATTCTTTTTAATAGCCAGAATAATAGAATTATGGCCAATTAAATAAATTGGCAACGACCAAACCAAACGCTGCTAAACTGGTTTAAAAAATACTTTTTAATGCTGATTTTTTGTCCTGTCAGGAGAAACAACGTTTTACAATAGACCAGCGTGCATGAGACCTTACTGTTTAGGCCTCCTGCACACCGAACGTTATAAAAACACCAGCAGCTTTAGCTGTCAAATGCTGCATTAAAAAAAAAAAAAGTACGTTTTGCCAGCGTCGCATTAGCATTTTCCAGCTAACTATACTCTCACAAAAGCCTATGGCTCAAAATCGCTCATAAAAACGCCAAATAGTCTCGATAGCGTTTTTACAGCTGAAAAACTCTTCAAAGCCACTAGTTCTGTGCTTTTTTTCCCAGACAGAAAACGCCCCGCCAAAATAAAAAATGCTGAAAAAAAAAAGCCAAAAACAGCAGATCTAAAAGCGTCCAGTGTGCATGAGGCCTTGATAATGCTTTTACTGATTCAATAAATCGGTTACAGAATCAAGAGGCAATATGTCTTGCTTATCTTTGAGCGATATTAGGAATGCTTGACCGTTTTTTAAAGTGATACACAGAAATGAAACAAGTCCAGAATTGACACATCATTTCTGAGTCATGGGGCAGGAATCTGATCGCACATACTGCACAGCTCATAGTGGAAAGCAGAGTGTAAACACCTCCACCTAGCACACGGGAAAACATGCAAAGCTGCTGCTATAAATCAAAGGCTGTGTGCTGCAACTCTCCTCCCCAATTCTCCTTAATCCCTTGGAATTGGCGCAGTCTGTCAGAAATGACTCTAGTAAATAAAAGAGGAACCAGACTGCAGACAGAAATCACCATTTCCAGTGCATTGAGACACTTACACAGTATAGAAGGATATGCTTTGTTTGTTTTTCATGTTTTACAATCTCAAACACTATTCAAATTTTAGGGGATTCCTGCTTGTTGGGGCAAAATTGGATGGATGTAAAAGATAGGAGGTGCACATGAAGAAAAACAACATCCAGTGTACTGCAAATCTAAATGGTGGCCTTTATGCAATGGATACAATGATTACTTTGGATGAGCAGATAGGAACAGATAACTGATGAATGAACCCGTGTCATTCCCCTTTCCAGCTGTCATCACTCTTCCTCTGCTCAGCTTCTTGGCCTGGTATAAAATATTGCATCCTGTTATTCTCATCAGTTTCCTGGGAAGAGCCCACTGTCTATCCGTTTTAATGCCATTAAGTACACACATTGCAAAGCTGTATATACACACACAACTTGATGTCAACGTAAACAATGTTTTTTAAACAGCCATTGTAAAACTTAGACTAAAGTTTACAATGCATTGAGGTAAAGCTACATTTCAAGTATGTTAAACTTTACCCCTTTGCAAGGATCATTGAAAGTACAGCTGTCGCTCATTGCTAGAAAAAAAAGGGAAGAAGCCCAACTTATCTGTCAGAAAAACTTTTTTTACGGTTACCAGGTTTGAGTTACAGAGGAGGTCTAGTGCTAGAATTATTGGTCTCGCTCCGACGATCGCGGCGATACCTCACATGTGTGATTTGAACACCGTTTTCATATGCGGGCGTGACTTCCGTATGCGTTTTCTTTGTTGCGCAAGCTCGCGGGGAGGGGGCGTTTAAAACAAATTGTTTCTATTTATTTTATTTATACAAATATTAAATAGTGTGTTTTTTTTTTTTTTCATTTTGATCACTTTTATTGCTGTCACTAGGAATGTAAACATCCCTTGTGACAGTAATAGGTGGTGACAGGTACTCTTTATGGAGGGATCATGGGTCTAAAAGACCCCCGATCCCACCTTTGCACTTTAAAGTATTCAGATCGCCGAAAAACGGCGATTCTATATACTGTGTATTTTTTTTAATCCGGCGCCATTGGCAGCCGAGAAACCCGGAAGTGACCTCATGACGTCGCTTCCGTGTTTCCATAGCGGAGACTAAATCAAAGCCGTTTACGGCTTTGATTCAGTCTCTCTCTGGACACTGACGGCGACAGGACAGGATACTGACGGCGACAGGAGGCCCGGCCAGAGCGGCGAGAGGCGGCGGGAGGATGTCGCCTCCTGCTCCCCCAGTATAACAACCGAGCGGCTTTTAGCCGCATCAGTTATGCCGGATAGCCAATCGCTGGCTCTAAACAACTGTACCGGGATGATGCCTGCAGATACAGGCATCATCCTGGTATATCGCCCATAAGCCTAGGACGCATATATGCGTTCGCTCGGCGTGAAAGGTTTAATATTCAAATCAAACACCCCCATCCATGTCTCCATGCTTTATTTTGTTGAGAAATAACCAAAAGCATTTCTGGTCTTGGCCATCTTGAGTAAAGGCAAAATGATTCATGTAGCTTTTACTTCCTGGAATTCATCTGCCCTTAGCTCAGGCATGCATGTAGAAGGGTGTGCTCATCTGAAAAAATCCCTCCTCCTCCCCCCCCCTGCTGAAGACTCCTGGGGTGCATATCATCATTTGCCTAGGCAAGAAACCAGGAAAAACAAACAATAAAAGCTGCAAAAAGGCAGCATATGTGTTGAAACACTCAGTGGTTCAAATATGATATACGTTTCTTTCTATTTTCTAATGCTAGCAGCATGAGGATTAAAAATAACTCATGTTGATTGGAAGAGTGAGCTTCAGCTGTAACCACAGGCCGGATTAATTCCACCCTCCTTGCCTGTAAAGATTCTTCACTAAGAAGGATAACGTGTAATAGCCCCCAATACCCACGCCTTAACTGCTGGTGGTGTATAAAAACAAATGCAAAATGATATGAATGGAAAGACACACTCTGGAAGGAAAAGCCATCTTGTCATCAGCTTTAGTGCTGACAGAAGCATGAACTTTTAATTAAACCATTAAGCGCGTTTCAACACACATGCTGTCGTCGCTTTTGCAGATTGGATTGTTTTAGACTGTAATCTGCCAGTAATCTGGAAAAAAACTGTCTTTTGGTCCCAGGATATGTACCCCGAGATTAGAAACTGATGAACTGAAGGTCAAGCTGGCTTCCCTTGTCCTACAGCTACTATTGTTTCTCAAAAGATCATCCAGTCAAGTTCTTGGCCTCCACTGGGAAAACCTGGTCCTAGTAGGGTCAGACAGGCCAAGCCACACATAAATGGGCAACGTTACACTTTTTTATTGGGCAAAGAAAAATAGTGGGTTATAAACATAAACAACTCCTCCAGAGAGGAGAGATGAGTGTAATCTGAGATCTGAGTGAAGGGTAAAGAGACACAAACTCCACCCAGCACACAGGAGAACATGCACAGCCAAGGCTGTTTTGGTCCTACTTCTTTTATGAGTTGCAAGAGTGCACTTTGTTCTGTACGCCAGTGATCTATATTCAGCCGACAGCGGGCTAAAGTTATTATCCCTGTAAACTTGTGGGACCGAGAAGACACCTGGGCTGTTATAGGCCATGGCTTCTGGACAGGGTAATTCGGATGTCTGAGGTTTGTAGTGGAACAGTTATTTTTATTACTGTACAGTATTTATATAGCCCCGGCAGTTCTCAGCAGAAGACAAGAGGATCCCTTTTTGTGAGAGCTTACAAGGATTCTCCAATGGGGCACAAGAAAAAAAAAAATACAGACACATGCAATCCACTAGGTCACTGTAGGACTTAAAGCGAAGTTCCGCCAAAAATCATTTTTTAAAGTCAGCAGCTACAAATACTGCAGCTGCTGACTTTTAATATATGGGCACTTAGCTGTGTCCTGGGCACCCAAAGCTGATCTGTCCCTCGGGTGGAGGCGCCACCATCATAAGTAAGGGAATTTAGGAAGTTCCCTACTGTGCATGTGCAATCCCACTGGTCCCTGCTGTCTTCTGGGATCTGTGTCTCTTCCAGAAGACAGCGGGGGACGGAGGAGGCGCCGGACGTGGTGTGACGGAAAGGTGGGAGGTTTCCGAAAAGCGAAAGTTCAATTTTTGGGTGGAACTCAGCTTTAAGTGTCACATGGTGCAGGCCATAGTGCCAGGACAAGGTCAACCAGGGGTCAACTGGACACACATCTATAACATTTTTATCCTTTGGATCAGGGGTGTCAAACTCAATTTTATTGTGGGCCACCATCAGCATTATGGTTGCCTTCAAAAGGCCAGTTGTATCTGTATGACTAGATGTCCAGAGCACCCCCACCCTCCCCCCTTTACATCAAAGGTCAAAAGCACACAACCATCAGCAGTAGAGTCCCCCTATCTCCTTGCACTCCCTTGCCTTGTGCTGCTGCTGCTGGGAGTGAAGCTGGGAAGCAGAAATTACAGGGTCTGGAAGAGGACCAGAGGAGGGCTTGGGTTAGCTACCAGAGTCTGCTAAATGTGGGGACCTGGGAAGGTGGAGATGAGGGGGTGCTACAGCTGTACAGAGAGGTGCAGGATCTATAGAAGATGTTCCATCCTCTCTGCAGCTGCATGGAAAAGAGCAGGATCTGGTAGAGGAGTTCTATCCTCCTCTGCTGAGACAATGTGGCAGCGAACACAAGGGGGCGGGGGGCGCAGCTGTAGCAGAGGTGTGAGGGCCACATGAAACAGCCTAGCATGCCTTGTGTTTCACACATGTGATTTAGAAGATTCGGCTTGTCCAAAAATTCCTACAACTGAAATAAATATTTGTACACAATTTGAATACTTTTTTTTAGCTTTAGAGAAGTCATAGTGGGATACTGGTAGAGACGAATGAAATGAAAGCATAAATCCTGACAGTTCCCTGCTGTTTTAGATGCTTTCCTGAGATTAAAAAGTGCACAAATTACTTGGATATTTCAATCAGATGCTGCAAAGGGGATTAATGTCCGCTTTAAGATTCTGCTTCCAGATGGTCGGGACTGTATTAAAATATCTTCCATTTTTTATTTTTTTTTATAAATTAATATTTACCAGTGTTGATTTCATAGTAACCACAATAAAAATCTCAGCGAGATTAAGTTTATTCACCTATATATTTTTTGTAATTTTTTCCCCCCATGTGTATAGGTGATGCTGACATGACAAAAGTTAATCCCCATCCCATCCCCGTTCGCATTGGTACAACTCAAATCATAGCGACTTTGAAAAAAAATTAATACAATTCTGCACTACTTTTTGTGGATTTTGTTGAGACTTGCATAGACTTTTGTGAAACAAAGTTGCAAGCTGCAATAAAATTGAAGGTCCAGATTGCACTGATCTGCAGCACTGTGCGATTTCAAAGCTGCACTGGTGTGTGGCTTAACACCAAAAAATATAAAATCGGACGGTCCAGAAAAATAAATAACTCTAAATAAATTGGGGGTACTGTTTTCAATTGTACCCATGCCAAGCCAACCTGAAGAATGGTTAAAAAAAAAAAAAAATTTGATAACCAGTTTCATGCAGTACAGCAACACAAATAAAAAAAAAAAAAAAAATATATATATTATATATATATATATATATATATATATATATATATATATATATATATATATATATATATATATATATATATTTTTTGTGTTCAGAGTTTTAATACTTCTGCAGTAGCTCAGTTAGGTTGTCTCCAGACATATACATGTCATAAGAAGATGAAAATACCAGAAAGTCCCTTGAGAATTGCAGTGAACAACGCCTCACTAACTACAGGATCACATTCCAAGTAATGATAGGCATGTCCATTTAGAAGAAAGGCAGGCACCACACACCCAGGTATCCCTTCTAACCCTTGCTTGTACACTCAAACAGAACAGGCTCAGGGTGGAAAAAGAAGAAGAAAAACAAACAAGATAATTGTATGCGAAAGCCACGTGCATTCTGAACAGTTCAAGCCCTCTATGAAAACTGAAAGGGGCTTATTTATAAAAAAAAAAAAAAAACGTGCAACAGAAGTGGTCTTGTTGACATGGACTGATCAGATTTCCTTTTTTTTTTTTTTTTTAACTCGGCGCTGAGCAAAGAAACATTTGGGGTTATTTACGAAAGGCAAATCCACTCTGCACTACAAGTGCAAACTAGAAGTTCAAAGAGCACTTGAAATTGCTGTAAATCGGAGGGGGACATGCAAGGAAAAAAAAAAAAAAACACACAGCATTTTAGCTTGCACATGATTGGATGATAAAATCAGCAGCACTCCCCCTCATTTCAGATGTACCCCTCAGATTTACAACGACTGCACTTCCAAGTGCAATTTCAAGTGCACTTTGCACTTGTAGTGCAAAGTGGATTTGCCTTTCGTAAATAACCCCCATTGGGGTCAATTCACAAAGCTTTATTTTCAGATTGCGAGTGTTATTTTAACGATTTTGCACGTTATTGAAGCTAGTTCAATTCACTAAACGATTTAACGCTTTGAAAAATCATCAAATAACGTTTCCCTACACAGAACCGATATTTTAAGGTGTGGATCCTTATTAAAGAGTCAAATCGTTATTTTAAAGATTCAAAATGTTATTTTAAAGAGTCAAATCGTTAAATATGTACAGAAGTGCAATTCACAAACATTTTTTTGACAGTTATCAATCGTTAAAGAGGGGGTTCACCCTAAAAAAATAAAAAATCTTTGTCTCCACTGACATTCAGCATACTAGCGTGAGCTACAGTATGCCTTTATTTTTTTTTTCGGTGCTGTACTTACAGTTTAATCTGTTTTTTTCGTTTCAGACTCCGGGCAGGAAATAGGCGTTCCTATCAAGAGGGGAACATGATTGACGGCCGGCTATGGCACGTCACGCGTTCCGAAAATAGCCGGAGTAGGACTCGGCTCTTCATGGCGCCTGCGCACAGACTAGGAGCTGACTGCGCAGGCGCCGTGAAGAGCCGAGTCCTACACGGGCACCTGCGCAGTCAGCTCCTAGTCTGTGCGCAGGCGCCGTGAAGAGCCGAGTCTACTCCGGCTATTTTCGGAATGCGTGACGCGCCATAGCCGGCCGTCAATCATGTTCCCCTCTTGATAGGAACGCCTATTACCCCGCGGTAGCCTGAAACAGACAAATAGTTTAATCTGTAAGTACAGCGCAAAAAAATAAAATATAGGCATACTGTAGCTGACGCTAATATGCAGGATGGCATGGTACATAGTTGTTTTTTAGGGTGAAACTCCGCTTTAAGCAATCGTTAAATTAACACCTCCCTCAGGGTGGCGTTATGACATTTCCCAGGCGATATTTTGTTGTTAGAGGAAGCTTTTGGCGATTTTTGTAGTGTAGTGTAGTGTTGGGCAAGCTAGAACCGTGCTCTATTTGAACTTAAAATTATCCAGAGGCAAAGAAGAACACGTTAGAATGTTGTTCAGATTTATAAACGTGTATTCCGTTCACATACTATTTTGGATGACTTTTCTGAAACCCAGGTGATAGCTAAATTCCGATTATCATCTCCCATGATTTATTCTCTGTATGAGGAAATACACATGGCTTTAGAAAAGCACACACTAGAAGTTTTGCACATCACATGCTCAATCTCCATGTGTATTGCTTGTGTCTCTCTCTCTCTCTGTATCTGCTCTTTTCCACATGAAGCTGTTCCCCTCCCCTTCTGCTCCCAGAATGCATCTCTCCAGCATTATTTAACGATCTTAAGAGTTATTTTAACGTCCCAAATGTTAATAATAACGTCTGAGTAGTTAGCATAACGTTTGGATAAAGAGTCAGTTGAAAACCATAACGACTATGTTAAATAACGATTATAGCTTTCGTGAATACCATGTTTGCTAGCGTTAAATAAGGAGTGCTAATTTAACACCTGAAGAAAACCAATAACGTTTCTCTTTGTGAATTGACCCCATAGTATCATTTGGTTCTTTATAGACCAAAGGAATGAACTTCAGTCTGCAAATGAGGTCAGTTTAACCACTTAGAGTCTAAGCCTTTTTCTGACACGTGTTGCCTGATGCACTATTAGTACAGATATGATTTCCATTTCATGGCCAAATACATTTACTAGGACAAAACTACCCTCAGATAATAGGACAATAATGGTAAATGAAAGCTGACATGGTTCCTGGTATACAAAATGTGATACATTCATCTATTCCTATCTAAGTGCAAACTAACCACGTTTTTACAGGACACAAGTTTATTACACATACTGCCCATTTATAGGTAGTGAGGAGAGCAGACTGTGCTGGTTTCATATTGTGTAGACACAGGAATTCCCCATGATTATATTGACACAACAGTTCAAATACTCAGCTTTGTTCAGGGGAATTTGCCGCTATATTTAATGAGAAGATGAGAGTACAGTTTTGCTTAGTTACCACAGTTGAAGTGAAATTCAATGCACTGAGGCACCAATAACAAAAAGAAAAGGTTACCGGCAGGCAGGAAGAGACTAAGAACCTCAGTCAGTCATGCATGCCTTACCAATAAGCTTGACAAAAACCCAAACTGTGCAGGGAAACACAGATTTTGTTTTTACTGTGTTGCTGTACAACCCCCTGGATTCACGCCACAAAATCTATAGAAGTACTGTATGCTGTACATGCCATTCTCTTCAACTCTCCACACTGTGCGGTCCATTCTATACTCCACACTGCACCTGTATACTGTGCTGTACATAACTCCACACAGCACTTCACTCAAACATTCTATCCTTCTCCACACTTGTACACTGTATTGTACATTCTTTACTGTATACAGCTCCACACTATACACTGTGTTGTACATTCTTTACTGCACACCCTATGAACACCTCTCCACACTGTGGTGTACTTTCTATTCTGCACATTGTACACTCAGGGGTGTCCAAACTTTTTTCAAAGAGGGCCAGATTTGATGAAGTGAATATGCGTGAGGGCCGGGCCGACCATTTTGCATGACATTCTTTGAATCATTCAAATTCGATCTAAGCGTGTTCGTTCAAGTACTAATACACTGCCCAACAAGAATTCTCTTGACTTTGTGGCTGTGAGTGAAGAGATGAGCTCAGGCTTATTATTTGGATATACCGTATTTATTGGCTTATAACACTCACTTTAAGAGTGAAGTTTCGGGAAGAATTTTTTTTTTTAAATTGCCAGGAATGCAGCACCCACCATTGTCAGGAATGCAGCCCGATTGATGCACATCCATCTGTAGCCTTGGAGGGGACAGGAGGGGGGCAGAACAAGCGCCAAAGATTACTTAGAAAATCTCCTGTTTACATAGCGGCCTCTTTAATAGAAAGTCCTGCCTCCTTTGATGGACAGAACCGTCGTCCAATGATGGCACAGGAGATGGGACTTCCTATTACAGAGGCCACCCGTAAACAAGAAATTCTCCTCCTGTATGTACGGCACTCGTCCTGCCTCCTCCCTGTCCCTGGGAGATTGTCAGGGGCCACAAAAGATATACATGTCCAAATAACCAGGTGGGCCATTCAAAACCGTAACGTCGGTCGTGATTGGCCCGCAGGCCAGACTTTGGACATGCCTGCTCTATACTGACCACCTCTACACACTGGTGTACCTTGTGCAGCATGTTCAATACTCCATTTAACGCTACAAACTTTGTATCAATATACACCACACTTCTCAGCCATATAATATGGTATGGTATTGCTATGAGGAAGGCTACGGCTGAAACGCATTAGCATCATGTAGATTGTACACTGCTATTGGCCTAAATACATTTTTTATAAGCAGAAGTTTTTGGTTGCTGGCAATTTCTTTTACCATGGATTCACAGTGAACTACACAGCCAGTGCACCAACTCTGAGCATCCTTACTTGTATAATATGATATCCTGCCACTGTCAACTGGCCCCCCTACACACTCACCAGACATCAGATTTCATGCATTCTCAAATTCTGCTACTTTTTTTTATTTCTAATTTTTAAAACTACTGTACTACAGTTTCTGTGAATAAAAGAGAATCTATGAATGGAGGAGAGACGGATTATTGATAGGTCTGCCCCATCTACTCATAGCTAGTGTTTCATTCATAGAAGCTGTAATGCTTTGTACACACGACCGGTTTTCCGTCAGTCTTTTTCTCGTCGCCAAAACCGCTCGTGTGCATGCTTTTCCGAGGGGGGACAGGGACGCGCATGCTCAGAATCAAGTATAAGACGGGAGCGCTCGTTTTGGCAAAACTAGCGCTCATAATGGAGATAGCACATTCGTCACGCTGTAACGGACTGAAAAGCACAAGGCTGAAAAGCACGAATCGTCTCTCACCAAACTTTTACTAACACGAGGATCAGCAAAAGCAGTCCAAAGGATGGCGCAATTTGAAAGGAACGTACCCTTTATAGTGCTGTCGTACGTGTTGGACGTCACCGCGCTTTGGGCGAGCGTTTCTTTGACTGAACGTGTGTATGCAAGGCAGGCTTGAGAGGAATCACGTTGGGTTTTATCAGGAAAACCAGTCGTGGTGTACAGGGCATAAGACTGCTGGTGGTATCCCTTCATAATCATGGTGGTATTCTCACAGTGAATTTGGATTGACGATAAATCACACTGTGGATTTTTTTTCGCATTATTGATTTGGGCAGTTTGCTGCTTTGACCAATTATTATTGGACTTATTGAGTGAACATTATCATCACAAGATCACACGTATTGTTTTGACACTAATCTTTTTATGTTTTTACTTTTGACATTTAGTAGCACAGCGCGTTTTTGGTATAATTTAAGAGGTCAGTGTTGCATCCTCCCTAGTATAGGTTTCCTTTATTCGGCAAAACTAATAATAAAATAAATTCTGTTTTTATAAAAATGTTCAGCTTTCAACCAGCTCAGATCTAGTTAGTTAAAGCTCTCAATATATTTTTCAAAGTGCTGTATAAGTTGAATTTAATATAAGCACAGGTGCTGCTTTCCCAGATACAAACACTGCAAAATCTCCTGGCCTGGGGCAGAAACATAAGCTGGGGTCAAGGGAAGGACGTACATACAGCTACTCATGTTTTTTTTTTACTATTCAGGGAAAAAAGGTCAACCCGCTTTTAAAGGAAAACATGCACCTGGTAGGACAACTCATGCAGTGTATAACCATTACCAGTTACAAGACTGCACTGCATATCCCATGTATAAAAGTAATAGAATTAGTCTGTGCCAATCTCTAAAACTAGATCTGCATTGTTTTGAATACTGCAATTTCGGCCTTGCACCTCTATGGAGCCACGGATGTCAGTGGCGACATGCCCACTGACATCTGACCCTCTCCGATCCGCCAAAGTGCGACAGAGGAAAACCCTATTTTCCATCCGTCTGGCAGACCGGATGACAACGGACTCTACGTTCCATCGTCATCCGATTCCCCATAGGGGAGAGAGGCGCTCTGACAGGTTGGTCCCTGCACAGTGTGCAAAGACAGACCTGTCATCTGCTGACGGAGCAATCCCCGCTGAGCAAAGCGGAGCCCGAAAACGGTCCGTTCTGTGTGAAAAAGCCCTAAATGTTTTTTTTCCTTTGTCTAATTTCTCACTTCCTGTTTCTCCTCAGTGACCGTTCTGGCCGAATAACCCCCAGCCAGAACGCCTCGGATGATGAGGGCAAGCTTACTGAGGAGCAACAGGAAGTGAGAAATTCAGACAAAGAAAAAGGTAAGTGAACTAACAATGCACTAGCTTAAAGAAACCCATTTAGAAAATAAAAAACAAACCTTTACAACCCCTTTAACTAACTAATGTCTGGAAAGCTTTGGCAGTATGCCCAAACCATCCTAGGACAGGCTGTGGACTGGCCCTCAAACATGTGTGCTGCCTATCAGTAATAGGACACACTTGCCACTTTCCACTGCATGTAGTACCGCCACACTAGCATCACTTTTTATACCTGTAAAATTAAAAGTCCCGGTATGACTTGAGGCCCTTCGTACCTCCTCACCAACAGCCCATACTAACCTTTCCTTCTTTCCACCACAGCTCCAATTTGCTTCTAGAAGAAAAATAACTGAACTATATTAAACTCTGAGTTGCCCTAACAAACACACACACACACACATGGTTGAGGACACTTGCCACCCAATGTGGGTCAACCATCAAGCACCAGCACTGTCATGTGTGAGGAAGGGGGCGAGTGACAGACAAAAAAAAATACCTGTAAATGCCAGATATTTTCTTATTTCCTGACATCTGAACAGAGCAGGCAGGAGCAACGGAAAGAGAAGTATGTTCTGCAGGGGTGGGTGGCAAAAAAAAAAGAAGAAAAAGTAGCCTGTTGCCTTGCCCTGAATGGGAAAAGCAAAGATTTGCTGCAAGGACCACCAACAGCAAAAATACATCTTAATAGGAATCACAGATAAAGTATGTAAAGGGAAATGAAGTAAAAATAAATGGCATAGACTCACCTGTGTCTTGTCGAAACTGTGCCAAAGTTGCAATGTCTATTATGTACGGAGCTAATTTAGGGTCAACTTGTCCAAGAGAGATACTCCTACTGTTCGCAAGAGCCCGAGTAGTCTTCTGCTGCTGATGGGATTGCATACACTGCTCTATATAATTGCTCACTTTACTACTGTATGGCCGCCACTTGCCAAGTTCATCTTGCCATTCCCAAACAGCTACAGCCATAGATGCAGGGTTCCACTGACTAGCCATCGTAGGAGGTCCTAATGGACCTGTAGCTCCTCCACTCTGAGGTGGACCAGCTGCCATTCTTTAGGGTTCCAATCAATGTTTCTCTATACGAAAATCTGTATCAGTCAAAATGCCCCTTCGTGAGTACTGCAGGTTCCTTTCTGTACCATCTTTCTGTTAAAAAAATAAAAATAAAAAAATAAATACAGTAATTACATTAAATGACATAACTGCAAAAATAAACCATGCAGCACAGTGAATTACTACCATTTTCACAATTTTTGCTAATACATAGCTCATACCATCAAGCAGCCTTTTTCAACCAGAGTGTCCAGGCACCCTGAGGTGCCTTCAGATTTCTTCAGGGGTCCCTGGCAAAATTCCTAATAATTTCCCAAAACCCAGAGGATGGATCAAGATGGCCTTTTAGTTACAGAAAGCCACAGGTTTTCATTGTGCACCACAACCTTCTATTCGCTGGCCTCCTATCGACCAATGACATTGGTTGATACGGAGGACCTCAGTATGTAAGTGTTCGGTAGGCAAGTGGTTAAATACCATCAAAGGAAAGCTCTATTTGTGGGGGGGAAAAAAGCCATCAATTTTATTCGGGTACAGCATTGCACGACCGCCAAATTTTTAGTTAAAGTAACGCAGTGCCGTACACAGTGCCTGGTCATAAAGGGGATAAAACCTTTCGGGGCTGACGTGGTTACTAATGTTCAGTCAGATTGTAGCGTGTATGGTAAGATATTACTTGTGGGTGTGATTTTGGAATGTAAAATGTTTAGCTCGGCATGCAGATCTCCCTTATTTCTAGTAACGCTATTCTCTGAATAAACTCAGACAACGCGCTTATGGTGATAAAACAGTCCTATACAATGTACAAAGAAATCACAATCTCGCCACTTTTTCATTACCAATAAAAGACTTTTCTTTTACTGTTGAAAGCATCATAAAGAGTGTCTGGAAATAGGCATTTTTAGAAGAATGTTTGGGCAGATATCATCAGTTCTAGAAAGAAAGCAGAACTCAAGCATATTGTCCATTTCGGGAAATACGTTCTTTAATTAAAAGGAAGCAGCTTTCCAAAGTTGCCAAGTCTGCAACTCTCATGAAACATCCTTGCTTCTCCTGCCAACAATCCTCGGGCAATTCATATTGCTGTACATTCCTGCTATCTATTAAACAAGATCTAACACCAGATCCTTTTATCACGTACTGGCCTTATAAAAAAAAAACTACAATAGGTCTGCTTAACATGTTTCTGGAAAAGGATTTGAACTCGGTCCTACAATATAAGACGCATGCATTGCTCATTTTAAGGTGGGTCGTGTTTTTGTCGTGTGTCTGTATCCCCTTGACATCCAAGGAAGCAGGGTTTGTCAGTTATTATTAGGGGAGTGCTAACTTCCTAAGTATGGCCTAATGACAATGGATATGGGACCTCAAAGGTGGGGCATGACATCACTGCGGATGCTTCCAGCTTTGTAATTAATGCGTCTTGGATAGAGCAGGAAAGAGTTGGGACCTCTGCTGGATTTCTATTTCTTTGTCTGGGTCCTGGAGATCCTGCAAAAAGAAATGATAGGACATCTGAGAGCCATCATTGAAATCAGGTCCCCATTGGAAGGTCTTCCCTGTTTGGGTGGCAACTAGAACCTTTTGGCTTTTCCATCACTTTCTGTCTAGGTGACCATGGTCTCTAGGACAAAGAGAGGGTGACTCCACCAGTGGAGAAGTAGATGGCAATAAAAAATCCTGGTACTAATGAAAATGCATATCCACTGAACCCTTTCTTTAGGTTATGAATAGGGGAGGGAAGGGTTAGAGTCTGTTTTGTTTTTTGCCATCTACTCGCCCACTGGGGAAATTTACCCTATTTTTCTTAGAGACCACTGTAACCAGGGTCAAGAGTGATACAAAATTCTAAATGTTACAGTTGCCACCAAAACAGGACAGCGATTTCAGTAACATACATTACCAAAGTCTCCTAACTGTGGCCGAATATGGCCCTATGCTTGCTTTATCTGGCCCTTGGTGAATTATTTCCCCCACGGTCAGCAACCATAGTTCCTGCCACTCTATTCCTCCTCCTGATACCAGCGATGGGGGGGCGCAATTCCACCCGCCGACACCAGCGATATGGGGGGCGCCATTCCACCCGCCGACACCAGCGATATGGGGGGCACAATTCCACCCGCCGACACCAGCGATATGGGGGGCACAATTCCACCCGCCGACGATGGGGTCACCATTCCTCCCGCCAACGATGGGGGTCACCATTCCTCCCGCCAACGATGGGGGTCACCATTCCTCCCGCCAACGATGGGGGTCACCATTCCTCCCGCCAACGATGGGGTTACCATTCCTCCCGCCGACGCCAACGATGGGGTCACCATTCCTCCCGCCGACGATGGGGTCACCATTCCTCCCGCCGACGCCAACGATGGGGTCACCATTCCTCCCGCCGACGCCAACGATGGGGTCACCATTCCTCCCGCTGACGCCAACGATGGGGTCACCATTCCTCCATACAATACCAAAGATGGGGAACTGTTTACTCTTTCACTGGCTACAGTCGAACCACCCTGCATTTCAAAGGACAGTAAACTGGCCCTTTGTTTAGAAAGTTTGGAGACCCCTGCTTTTCAGAGTTACTTTGTCACTTTACAGAACTTGCTGCTTACTTTTTGCAGCATTTTACAAATAAGGAGTCAAATGGGACCCAGACGACAGGGAAAAAAAATTAAAAAGAACAAAAAAAGGAAATCCAGCAGGAGTTTTAACCATTCCCTGCCAAATCCATACCTGGATATAAAGTATATGTGCCGTGAGAGTATTCTGGAGGCTATCATCCCTGGTTCAGGGTCACTGATCCAAAACTAGCATGCAGCAAATTAAATTTAGGCTAGGATCACACACCTGCAGCTCTGTGCGCCGCGTTGTTTGTTGGTACAGCAGCCCATTCATTTGAATAGGCTGCCGTGCTTCCGGAAATGCAGGGAATCGCAGCCCGCACAGGAAGCGCAAGTGCGGTATGGTTCCCAGTGTGTACTGCATGTCATTAGGAATAATGGCACCGAGCGTGCTATTCAGTAAGGGTGGCTGCGGTTGCAGGAACAGCTGTGGACCCACAGCAGGAACCACACGCAAAGATGTGAACCTAGCCTTAGAGAAATGTCAGAAGACCAGTATCATTAAAGAGGTCAGCAATAGTGTATTTTCAGTTACAACAAAAATCTACAAGCCCACCATTTCCTTTACAGCTTGCTCTCATTCTTTTGCATGATATGCAAAGTTCTAAAAAAAAAAAAAAAACACTATAAAACAAAACCCCTAGAGAGCTCACATGGAAACTGAGACAAATAGGTGGTTGCGATACCACCGCCAGATCTGTAATATAGAAAAGGCTGCACACAGATGATACGCTTGCTATGCATATAGACTTTGATATATGAAATGCTATCCCCTCTGTGGAAGCCAGATTCTGTAGTGATAAAATAACAGCACATTTCAAGGTATATGATATCATTGTAAAGGGTTAGATCACCTTCACTAGAATGTTGCCTATGCAGGTAGGAGGCTACAGTCAAAGGTAGCTCTAGCAAATACGTTCTTAGGGCGAGGGAAGAATACTCCTTTACTTTGTATACTTAAAGAGTATGTAAACCCAACAGTTCATATTACTGATATGTGTCTTCAGTACCAGGTACTTGTATGAAAAAGTATCTTGTTATCTTTGTATTCCCTGGGGTCCCTGCGAGTCCCTTTGCTTTTCTATGAAAACTGACCACACTAAGCAGGAGAACACAGCGTTGTCAGTTCTCTAGCTATGCTGGGAACTCAACCTGCTCTTCTCCAACCATCAGACTTGTTCTGACATGTCCCTCTCCCTGCAGAGCCATTCAGTGGAAAGACCAGTGTAATGTTGTTTCTCCTCCCCCCAGCTAATGCAGCCGAGAACAGAGGTTATGTGATCTCTTATAAAAAAAAAAAAAAAATGGGAAAAGGTATATATAATGTTTTTTATACCTATACACACATTTTTTGCCTTTCATTTCTTTTTTGAATGTTTTTTTTTTTACAAGGTGAGGGTTTCCAATCACTTTAACCTTTGTGCCACAAATAAAAATACGTTGCACCTTTAAAGCTGGAGTAAGGACAACTATTATGGGGGTTATTTACAAAAGGCAAATCCACTTTGCACTACAAGTGCACTTGGAAGTGCAGTCGCTGTAAATCTGAGGGGGACATGCAAAAAAAATAAAAAACATTTTAGCTTGCACATGATTGGATGATAAAATCAGCAGAGCTTCCCCTTATTTCAGATCTACCCCTCAGATTTAAAGCAGTTTCACTTTCAAGCGCACTTGTAGTGCAAAGTAGATTTGCCTTTCGTAAATAACCCCCTATGTTTTCTTGTCTGCACAGTAAATACAAGCTACCTGCCATAGGTGTGCACAGCCTATTGCATTAGTGTGTGCATGCCAAAGCTCAAACCCACACTATGGTGACAGTAGAATGTGTCGTTAGGGCAGTGTCTGTCGTTATTTGTATATGTTTTACATGTGTATTTTTGTTTTTACAATTATTTATTTAGGAGCCCAATTGGGGTAATTTGGTGAAATATCAGGGGTCTAAACAGGGGGAATCTCTGCACCACACAGGGTGATTAGGGTGTGCCCTGGCACACTGTGGGCACACCCATGCTACCTGCAATGAAGTGTGCTGCATCTCTAGCTGTTGCAGCATTTGTTGGAACTTTTATTCAGCCAGCACTCCCCTGTCGGTGCTAAACATGCAGCACTGAGGGTTGAAGTACAGGTTTTAAAGGAGGTCTCTCCTCAGCACCGACTCCAGTAACAAAAAAAAGCTTTATATTCTTGTCACTGAATAGGTGTTCTGCGATTGGTAGATGCAGACAAATGTCATGATCTCCCTCCTCCAATCACAGAATTCCCTGAAGTGATGGAAACCCCTTATTAGTTTGAAGATTTCCCCTCCATGACCTATTGCACACGGTACTGACATTTGAGCATCTGCTTTTTTGGACAAAATTAAATCCACGTGTACGGCGCAAAATAGACCGGGAACAGAGATTTTTAAATTTATTTTTTTTGTTTACTTAAAAATATGCATTTTAGATGAGTTAAAAAAAAAAAATTGTACTGAGCTTTTTCAAGCTCCAGCGTGCAAGAGGCCTAGAGTTCTGTTGAGGGATCTTCTTTCACTTTCACTCTTGGTGATAACGGAAAATAGAGAGGGGGAATCTCCCTACCGTGGACACAGACACTCTACTCTTTCCAAAAAAAAATGTAGGTGCAGTTTCACTTTCACTTTCTCACCTGTCATTTCTGAACTTACATGGTTTGCCGATTCCTAGCAGATGCAACCAGGCGATGGCCGATGTCAAATGGGGGACCCTACTGCTGATCTGACAAAAGTACCAGCAGCAGGTTCACCTGCTTGTCTTAAAGGAATTGTTTCTCCTGTAGCTAAAGCAGCGAGGATTCCCTTCCCATCGCTAGCGATCAACACTGAGTAGAGTTTGGGCCAGCGACATCTTGCTGCGTGTGATTGTATAAGGACAGACAGGCAGCACAACTAAAGCCTCCTATCCATTACAGACAAGGAAGATGACATCCTAACCCCTTTTACTACAGCGCTATAGCTGAAAGACGTCTACGACACGGCTCTCTAGATCTGGGAGGGTGTCCTTCTAGAGACCCGCCCCCTGGGCAAGCTCTTGGGACACAACTGATCCCAGAGCGCGCTATAGGGGCCAATCACAGAGGCCCGCTACCATGTCATCAGCTGTGTCCATTCACAGCTGAAAACATGTAAACAGACTTGCTGGTTATCAGCAGTCCTGTCCTCACATGCGGTGTCTGTATGAGGAAAGGAGAGCCGATAACCGGCAAGGCTTTCATACATTCTTTACACTGATCATCAGTGCAGCCTCATCAGCCCCCCCCCCCCCCCATCAGTGCAGCCCGCCCCCTTCTTCAGCGCAGCCTCCAGCAGAGCAGAAGAAAAATTACTTATTTGCATAATTTTATATCAGAAACTAGGGATACTTTTTTTTTTTTTATTCAGTCTCGTTAGCCTTGATTCTCCTCTCCTGGGGTCCCCCGCTGGCACTCCTGCCCCCAATTGCCCCTGCTATTGGGGGCTCTCGCATTGGCATGCTCCTAATCCGGGCTCTGTGTCTCCACTGCCAATGGTTCCTATTGCTGCCTGGATCTCCAGTGAGGATAGCAAGAGACTGCTCTTGTGCACAGCACTGGATCGAGATCGGGCTCAGGTAAGTATAAGGGGGGCTGCTGATCACAGCAAGTTTTTTTGTTTTGTTTTAATCTTAAATGCATTGAAGTATAAGGACCTTACTTTAGAACCACTTTAAACTAGGTTTGATCTGCAACTACTGCACATGTGGTCAGCTTTGACATTAGTCATTTGATGACTTGACAGTTCAGCTGACAGCACAGGCAACTGTGACAATTATCATTCAAAACACGTCTCGAGCGTCGTTGTTTTGAAACTAAAAGATAGGTTTAGTTCCCCTTTAAATAATCCTGCCACTGGGGAGATCGTCCTTCTGACATCAGCGTTTTGGTATTACAAAAGCATTTTTGAACACTCCCAGGATCATGATCCTTTGTAAACAGCACTCCAATGTAAATCAGCACTCCCCTCCATACATAGAGGATCAGAGATAAGCGCTCCCACACAGCCTGCCAGAGGTGAATGACTACATCTCCCCATCATACAACCTTGTGCATTCTACAACACTGTCACATCCATCCCAACATGTCATCACCTGCCACACTGTGTACTCTATAGGTGTGTGTGTGTGGGGGGAAGGAGTGGCAGCAAGAGCTCCTAGGAGACTCATGTACTCATCACACACTACTCAGCTTCTTATACTTCACCCCAAGGCAAGACAAGTCCTCCTGATCACTCCTATAACACCACACATATCATGGGACAGACACAAAGTAAGCTGGACACAGGAGCAACTGTGCAATCACATTCTAGCTTTCATGTTCAACATTCTACTGAGCAAGCGGAAGCGAGGAGCTGATTGGTTACCACGCACAAGTGCTCCAGTCTTAGCCCATTCCCCCCGTCTTGTGTCAGGCGATTGTAAACAGAGAAGTCATCGGGTGACAGGTGAGATTGTACACAGACAGGCCCAGCGATCAGAGTACTTACCTGAGCTGGGTGTCCCCTGCGTGTGATCACACTGCTGTACCGGCCTCCGGCTCTCCGCACTCTGCCAGCTGTGTACGATCTACTCTCAGCTCCCTCCCTGTGATGTCACCGAGCTACGGGCTCTGCGCAGGATCAAACTTCTCAGAACACAGGCTTCGCCTTTCCCACTCACACTGTGCTCTGCACACTGCACTCTGTACATACTGCTCTCTGCATACTGTGCTCTACACACTGTGCTGTACACTCTGTACACTACTCTCTACACACTACACACTGTGCACTTCACACTGCACTCTACACACTGTGCACTGTACTCTGCTGTACACACTACACGCTATGCTCTTCACTCTGTGCTCTACACACTGTGCTGTACACACTATGCCCTTCACTCTGTGCTCTACACACTGCACTCTACACACTGTGCTCTGTACACTAGGGTGACCAGACATCACCAGTTTCAGGGGACAGTCCCCTGATTAAGGACACTGTCCCCGGACCAAGTCTGTCCCTGGTTTTGTCCCCAGATTGGATTTAATAGTGGCCAGGGGCAATTTCAAAGACATTCAGTGCAGAATTAAAATAAAAAAAATAGAATTACACCCCACACTCCGCTGTGCCTACTAGCATAGGGGGGTTGTATTTTTTTCATTATCTGTGCCCCTTTCTGATGATCATGTGAGGGTCGAAGCGGAGGCAATATTTCTTCAGTTTCCGGGCGAGTGCCCATTCAGCTTCACATGCATGTTCTTCTGCCTTGGCTCAAATCCTGGCCAGCCACCTGCCTATCTCCTTGTCTTCCCTGGCAGAGTGATCTTCCTCCACTCCCCATCCAGTAGTAGCCGGGGGCCCAAAGAATGAGACTTGTGAGGCGGAGGCGACCAGGGCTCCTTGCGATTGGGAGTTTTCAGACCGCTGTGACAGGCCATCACAGCGGTCACATGATTCTAAAGCGGAGTTACACCTATATTTATGTTCACAGCGCCGGCAGAAGCAATTACTCTGCGCCATCTAGTGGCGGTAGATGTAATTGCGGTAATGCCGTCCAAGTAATGGGAACTGCGTTACCGTGAGGGGAAGAGTAATCAGGTAGATTACTCATTACCCTCAAAAGGGGCTGCGTTAGGTAACTGCGTTTATTGTAAATCTGTTACTTACAACAGTGTTTTTCAACTCCAGTCCTCAAGGCACACCAACAGGTCAGGTTTTCAGTCTTTCCATTATTTTGCACAGGTGATTTGATCAGTTTCACTGCCTTAGTAATCACCACAGCCATTTCATCTGAGGGAAATCCTGAAAACTTGACCTGTTGGTGTGCCTTGAGGACTGGAGTTGAAAAACACTGACTTACAACACTGGCGGCGACGGGCAGAGAGTTGCTGATTGTTACCATTACTAGTAAAGAAAAAATATGTCCCCGGATTTCATTTAAAAAATCTGGTCACCTTACTGTACACTACACACTATACACTACACACTGCTCTCTACACACTGTGCTCTGCACACTACACACTGCGCTCTGCACACTGCTCTCTACACACTGTGCTCTGCACACTACACACTGCTCTCTACACACTGTGCACTGTACTCTTCACACTGCACTCTACACACTGTGCACTTCACACTGCACTCTACACACTGCGCACTGTACTCTGCACACTACACACTGCTCTCTACACACTGCACTCCACACACTGTGCTGTACACACTATGCTCTTCACTCTGTGCTCTACACACTGCACTCTACACACTGTGCTCTGTACACTACACACTGCTCTCTACACACTATACACTACACACTGCTCTCTACACACTGTGCTCTGCACACTACACACTGCGCTCTGCACACTGCTCTCTACACACTGTGCTCTGCACACTACATACTGCTCTCTACACACTGTGCACTGTACTCTGCACTCTACACACTGCACACTACACACTGCACTCTACACACTGTGCACTTCATACTGCACTCTACACACTGCGCACTGTACTCTGCACACTACACACTGCTCTCTACACACTGTGCTCTGCACTCTACACACTGCACTCCACACACTGTGCTGTACACACTATGCTCTTCACTCTGTGCTCTACACACTACACTCTGTACACTACACACTACACTCTGTACACTACACACTGTACACTACACACTGTACACTACACACTGTGCACTGTACTCTGCACACTACACATTGCTCTCTACACACTGTGCACTGCACACTTCACACTGTGCACTTCACACTACACACTGCACTCTACACACTGTGCACTCCACACTACACACTGCTGTCTACACACTGTGCACTGTACACCACATACTGCGCTCTACACACTGCACTCTACACACTGTGCACTGTACTCTGCACACTGCACTCTACACACTGTGCTGTACACACTACACACTATGCTCTTCACTCTGTACTCTACACACTGCTCTCTATACACTGTGCTCTGCACACTACACACTGCTCTCTACACACTGTGCACTGTCCTCTGCACACTACACACTGCGCTCTGCACACCACACACTGCTCTCTACACACTGTGCACTGTACTCTGCGCTCTACACACTGTACTCTACACACTGTACTCTACACGCTGCGCACTGTACTCTGCACACAACACACTGCACTCTACACACTGTGCTGTACACACTACACACTATGCTCTTCACTCTGTGCTCTGTACACTACACACTACTCTCTACACGCTGTACACTACACACTGCTCTCTACACACTGTGCTCTGCACACTGCTCTCTACACACTGTGCACTGTACTCTGCACACTACACACTGCTCTCTACACACTGTGCACTGTGCTCTGCACACCACACACTGCTCTCTACACACTGTGCTCTGCACACCACACACTGCACTCTACACACTGCACTCTACACACTGTGCACTGCACACTACACACTGTGCTGTACAAACTATGCCCTTCACTCTGTGCTCTACACACTGCACTCTACACACTGTGCTCTGTACACTACACACTGCTCTCTACACACTGTACACTACACACTGCTCTGTACACACTGTGCTCTGCACACTACACACTGCTCTCTACACACTACACACTGCTCTCTACACACTGTGCACTGTACTCTGCACACTGCACTCTACACACTGTGCTCTGCACACTACACACTGTGCACTGCACACTATACACTGTGCTGTACACACTATGCCATTCACTCTGTGCTCTACACACTGCACTCTACACACTGTGCTCTGCCCTCTTCACACTGCGCTCTACACACTGCGCTCTACACACTGCACCCTACACATTGTGCTCTACACACTACTCTACACACTGTGCGCTGCACACTACACACTACTCTACACATTGTGCTCTGCACACTACACACTGCTCTATACAGACTGTGCTCTACACACTGTACACTACACACTGTAAACTATGCTCTACACACTGCATACTGCGCTCTACACACTGCACTCTACACACTGCACTCTACACACTGCACACCGTACTCTACACAATGTGCCCTGCACACTACACACTGTGCTCTACACACTGCACAGTGGGGGTTATTTAGGAAAGTCAAATCTACTTTGCGCTACAAGTGCAAAGTGCACTTGAAATTGCACTGAAAGTACACTTGGAAGTGCAGTCGCTGTAGATCCGAGGGGGACATGCAAGGGAAATAAAAAATGGCATTTTAGCTTGCACAGGATTGGATGATAAAATCAGCAGAGCTTCCCCTAATTTCAGATCTACCCCTCAGATTTACAGCGACTGCACTTCCAAGTGCACTTTCAGTGCAATTTCAAGTGGACTTTGCACTTGTAGTTTACATTTGTAGTGCAAAGTGGATTTGCCTTCAGTAAATAACCCCCAGTGTTTAGGGGCACAAGTAACCTCCTGCCTGCCTGCTACTTCTTATGGACTCATCACATCCACTTCTTCAATAGTTCTGCCTCATCACAAAGACTTACAAAGACATTACAAAGACTTTCAATCCAAACTGACAGGGGTTCTAATCCCTCACCACTATCCAAAAAAAAATTAGCTGGGAACCGCATGTGACTCAGAGAGGAATCGCTCCACATGTTCAAAGTACATGCAATTCTTTGCATTGGGATTTGAGCCTATTTATTTTGTATGGCCCAAATCACACACACTTTTTTTTACTTTTTTTCTGCTGGACTGAAATTAGGACACAAGAGTGTTCACACCCATGTGATCGGATTTAACAAATCATACTGAGTTTTGCCAACTATTTTTTTGGGGTGACGTTAACTTAACATTGACACCCGCAGAGGTTCACATGAATAGAGTGCCATTGTGATGTGGTGCGGGAAATGCCCAGGAATCACTGCAAATTATTATTATTATACAGGATTTATAAAAGCGCCAACAGCGCTTTACAACATGAGGGTAGACAGTGTAGTTTCAATACAGGAGGAATCAAAGGGTCCTGTTCGTTAGAACTTACAAGGAGATCCTGCACCGGGACTAATGCCGCGTACACGTGATCACTTTTTGTGATGAAAAAAAACGACGTTTTCAAAAACGTCATTTAAAATGATGGTGTGTGGGCAAAACGTTGTTTTATGTCTTCAAAAAAAGTGATGGTGTGTGGGCAAAACGATGTTGAAAAAAAAATTCGAACATGCTTTAATTTTTGTGTCGTTTTTCAAAACGTTGTTTTTTGTGTCATAAAAAGTGATGGTGTGTGGGCAAAACGATGTTGAAAACGACATTTTTAAACCCGCGCATGCTCAGAAGCAAGTTATGAGATGGAGCTTCAATGGAACAGAGTGCCGTCGAACGTGGTGTACGTCACCACGCTTTGCTAGAGCATTTTGGAAAAACGATGGTGTGTATGCAACGTCGTTTTGGAAAATGAAGTTTGAAAAACGTTGTTTTGTTTCATCACATAAAACGTCGTTTTTTTTCATCACAAAAAGTGATCATGTGTACGCGGCATAAGGCCACTTTCACGCTGAGGCGTTTAATAGGCGTCTTTGCGCTTAAAATAGCGCCTGTAAACTGCTTGCAGGGCGGGAAAAAAAAGTCTGCGAGCAGCATCTTTGTGGCAATGCGGGAGCGCTGTATGAGATCAATGGCCAGCGCTGCCGGGGGTTAAAAGCGCCCCACTAGCCGCTGAAACTACGGTAAAACTAACGCGGCCAGCTCCTCAGTGTGAAAGTGCTTGTTACCCCAACACTTCATATTCCTGATATGTGACTGCTTGTACCATGTACAAGTATGGGAATGTTTCCTATTCTCTTTGTATTGCTTCCTTTATGTGAAATCCCTGGTGATCCTGCCAGTCCCTCTGCTTTCCTATTTAAGCGGTTGTATTCCTGCAGATAAAAAAGAAACCTGATGGGCACTGATAGACAGCACTGCTGGAAGGCACTGATGGGCCACACTGATTGACACTGATAGGCGGCACTGATGAGGAGGCACCAAGGGGCACTGATAGGCGGCACTGATGAGAAGGCACTGATAGGCAGCACTAAAGGGCACTGGTAGGCGGCACTGATGAGAAGGCACTGATAGGCAGCACTAAAGGGCACTGATAGGTGGCACTGATGGGGAGGCATTGATAGGAAGCACTGAGGGGTACTGATAGGCAGCAGTGATAATCAGGGCACTGTCACACTTGCCAGTTACCGGCGCGTGAGGAAAGTACTGCCAATAACCAGAAAGTCTGTTTACATTGTGATCAGCTGTAAATGGACACAGCTGATCACATGGTAAAGGGCCGCTGTAATTGGCCCTTTATCGCAATCCGTGATCAGCTTTTCCCTCGAAGACACAGCATTCAGAGAGTGTGCCGTATGCGCACCCCAGGGAGTGTGGTTTTCAGGAGGACGTCCCTTTATGCCCCACTGGAACAACAGAGCCGTGCTGTAACCATCCTTTGGCTTAAGCACATTTTTAAAGTGGTTAAAGATTACGGTACATTTTCGTATAGTTACACTGGTCCACCTTGGACGTACACACGATCATACCTTTTCCACTGGAAATTCCGACCGTGTGTATGCCCCATCGGAAATTCCGATGAATTCAATCATAGTTAAAATATTGGCTTTTTTTGTGGGGGTTACCTAAAGCGGAGTTCCACTTAATAATGGAACTTCCGCTTATATGCTTCCCCCGGGGCACGGGGGAAGGTCCCCTTCCCCATTTCCCGGAGACGGACTATGGCCCGATCTCCTGTAAGTTCAGCCAATTAAAAAAGCGCAGCATGCTTTGCACATGCACAGTAGGGAACCAGCACTACCTGGTTCCCTAACCAGGAATTGCTGTGGCAGCACCAGGGAGTCAATCTGAAGATCGACTGGGGTGCCGACATCACAGGCTCCCTGGACAGGCAAGTGCCCTAATATTAAAAGTCAGCAGCTACAGTATTTGTATTTTTATTGTTTTTACCCAGGCTGGAACTCTTTACAAAATAAAGGCTGATCATTCTAAGCACCCCTGTCAGTGGTAAATGGTTTGTCTCATCCCTCCATCTGCCACTTTGTCTGAACAGCCTGGTCTGTAAAACTAAGTTGAGAAACAGACTTATGCCCTGTGCACATGGTCAGAATTTCTGATTGAAAAAGTCAGATGGTAGCTTTTCATCGGATATTTCGACCGTCTGTATGCCCAATCTGACTTTTTCCGTCCGAAAGATATAGAACATGTTCTCAATTTTTCCGATGGAAAAAATTACTATCGGAAAATCCCTTTGTCTGTATGCAATTCCGACGCACTAAAAACCACGAATGCTCAGAATCAAGTATGAGACGGGAGCGCTCGGCCTAGTAAAAATAGCGTTCATAATGGAGGTAGCACATTCGTCACGCTGTAACGGACTGAACAGCGCAAGACTGAAAAGCGCGAATCGTCTCTCACCAAACTTTTACTAACACGAGATCAGCAAAAGCAGCCCAAAGGGTGGCGCCATTGGAATTAAACTTCTGTTTTATACTGCCGTTGTACGTGTTGTATGTCACTGTGTTTTTGACAGTCGGAATTTGGTGTGACCATGTGTATGCAAGACAGTTTGAGCGGCATTCCGTCAGAAAAACCATCCGAGTTTATCCCGATGGAAAAAAACGGTCGTATGTACAGGGATTACTGGCCTAAAAGAAAAACAAACTACTGCAACCATCACATCTGAGACCCCTTTCACACTGGGGCCGCGGCCACATCAGCGATAAAGCAACACTTATTCTAGCGATGACTCTCCGCTGTTTAGCGCTATAGTGCCACCTTTTGGCCGCTATCGGGGTGTTTTTAACCCCAAAAAAGGGGTTAAAAACTACAATTTTGCGGCGCTTACAAAGGGCTGCCCATTCATGCCATTGGGCAGGGGCATTTTGTGAGGACTCCCAACCCACCCCAAAGATGCTGCAGGTCTTTTTTTCCCGTCCCACAAGCGCATCGCCCCAATGTGAAAAGACACACTGGAATGAATGAAAAGCGCTTATCAGAGATTATTTCTAGCACTAAAGCGCCTGAAAACCGCCCCAGTGTGAAAGAGGTCTAAGGATTGGTACGCTGTAATATAATATATATTTGTTTTAGAGTTTAATACCTCTTTAAGGTAAGCGCCGCAATAACTGGAAATATGTGCTCAGCAGAATCACACTACTCTTTCCTTTTACATTTCCTGTGTCTGTCACCGCTCCCCCTCCCCCTCCCCCTAGGCCTATTATTCAATGGGTGCCCCCCTCCTGCTAATGCTTGTGGATCAGATTAGATTGTCAGCTTACTTTGTTCTCAACTTGTGGAATTTTATTTACTAAAAGGAGAAAATCGACATTTGCTTTCTTATTAAAAGTGCACCTGTACAGTGGTCTAGTGGTGTGCGTTTGTGGCCCCCAGTAACAGTTTGTTGTGGCCCCCCAGCTATTTAACTATACTGAAAACTCAGACAGTTGTCATTTACTGTATATACACCCAATTTCTGCCTCTACTTGTTATCAAATACCAATGACTGTTTTTCCTTAAAAGATTTCATGATGATTTATCATTGAGGAATCCTGCTCTAAATAACAATTACCTATACATTCCTATAGTGTGTTTTTGTCTGTTTCAGTCTGTCTTTTGCTCACTAACATTATGTGTATTAAATGCTTGTGCTGCTCTCTAGTGGCCAATTCATATATTGTAGGTGACGTTTTCACAAGTACACCCAAATACTCGCTGACAAGTTACTGTACAGTATGTTTGTTGAATGCTTGTATTGGTAAATATGTTCAATTAGTTTAATGTGATGGCTAATTAATTTGCACATTAACCACTTTATCACCGAAAGATTTACCCCCCTTCATGACCAGGCCATTTTCTTTTCGGTTCATGGACGGACACAGCAGCATTGACCTTAGGGTTATATATAGGGTTGTCCCGGTACCACTTTTTTTAGGACCAAGTACAAGTACCGATACTTTTTTTCAAGTACTCGCCGATACCGAATACCGATACTTTTTTTTAAATGTGTCCCCAAATGCAGCCATGTCCCCCACGAATGCAGCCATGTCCCCCCACAAATGCAGCCATGTCCCCCACAGGTGCAGCCATGTCCCCCACAGGTGCAGCCATGTCCCCCACAGGTGCAGCCATGCACAGATGCAGCCATGTCCCCCACAGATGCAGCCATGTCCCCCACAGATGCAGCCATGTCCCCCACAGATGCAGCCATGTCCCCCACAGATGCAGCCATGTCCCCCACAGATATGCAGCCATGTCCCCACATATATGCAGCCATGTCCCCCCATATATGCAGCCATGTCCCCCCATATATGCAGCCATGTCCCCCATATATGCAGCCATGTCCCCCGACCCCCACATATGCAGCCATGTCCCCCACATATGCAGCCATGTCCCCCATATATGCAGCCATGTCCCCCACATATGCAGCCATGTCTCCCCATACCTAGATGCAGATGCCGCCGCCGCCACCGCCTAGTTAATCAGCGTGCGGGGAACATTACAGCTTTCATTTGAATAGCTGTGTTCCCTGCCGCGCCGCGTATAGACACTCCCCCTTGCTCAGGATTGGACGGGTGATCTGCACTTTGATAGACAGATCACCCGTCCAATCCCAAGCAAGGGGGAGTGTCTATACGTGGCGCGGCGGGGAACATACAGCTATTCAAATGAAAGCTGTAATGTTCCCCGCACGCTGATTAACTAGGCGGTGTTGCGGTATGCAGCGGCGTTGCGATGGAGGCAGTGGGGGGGGGTAGTATCGGATCTGGCATCGGGGGCATTTGCGGGAGTACACGTACTCCAGCAAATGCTCAGTATCGGTCCCGATACTGATACTGGTATCGGTATCGAGACAACCCTAGTTATATATCTTTCCTTTCAGGAGAGACTAGGCAGAAAAAACAGCACTTCAAGTGTTAAAACACTTTCCTCAGTACAGCACCTCCCAGGGGGCGGGTCCCCCGGGTATATCCTACTCTCTGGCTCAAGCAGCTCCAGTTTTATTCTGCCTAGCGTCAGGGGAAGACATGGCCTTTCTGGAATCCATGTGCTCTGGAGTCTTTTTGCGATTTTTTTCGTTTTTCTTTGATTTTTTTCTTGCATTTTTGGATCCTGGGATCTACAATCAACTGCCGACTGGGTGACAGGCTGGTTCCTCGATCCTTGTAGTCCCTCCATGTTCGGCCATCGAGCGTGTGCCAGCCTTTAGCTACGCGCTGGGCCATCCACGACATGCCCCGTTGCTCCAGGGGTGGCTGGTGAACTACATGTTCCAGGGCACACATATGACCGGTCTCTATGGCCTTGTCACAATGTGTCGGGTCGACAGCCATGCCGTATCTGCTGCGGACGTTGGGTCTGTCTGGAATGCCTCCAGCCAGTGATCGCAGGACGGGTAAGTATAAATTCAATGTGAGTGATAGCGCAAGTTGTATAGACAAATCATAACATACACAATAAATAATGCGAATAAAGTGGCCCCAGATGAAGACACGTGATCCTGTGTTGTAACGCGTAGGGAAGGGAAAGACGTGCATCGAGTGACGTGCTATCAGCGCTCCGGTCACCGTTGTCCTACATGCGTGATTCATTTATTCGTTTGTAAGTGCAATTCTTTTAAGTGCAATGCTTTTATTACATTATACTTACCCCACTGCGGTGTGGGATACTCAAAAACTTGAGGATTTGACGGAGGCATCGGATATGCCAGTCCCTTTTGGGTTCCGCAAGCCATCCCGCACCGCAAAAGTGTTTCCTTGTGTTCCATATTTGGACAAGCTGTTGCACAAGGAATGGGATAAGCCGCAAAAAGTTTTTGCTGCTCCAAAATAGTTTGCAGTCCATTACCCCTTTGAGAAGGACTTTTTAAAAAGTGGGTTTCTCCTCCGTCAGTGGACCCCCCTGTGTCCAGACTGAACAAGGCCACCACGTTGCCTGTGGAAGGGGCTCCCGCCTTTAAGGATCCCACACATAGGAGAGCTGAGGCTGTGGCCCGCTCTATGTTCACAGTACTGGGGTCGGCGGTGAGACAGTTTTGGCCGGGACTCTGGTGTCACAGACACTTACCGAACGGGCAAAGGCCTTGCTGCAGGAGCTGGAGGCGCAGAATGCTTCTGAGACCTGTGTGGACCTGGCTGACCAGTTAGTGCAAGGCCTAAAGTTTGTCTGTGAGTCGGCCCTGGATACGCTCCCCTTGCTTTCCAGGGCCTCCGCCTACGCGGTGCTACTACTCCGCCTTGTGTGGCTGAAGTGTTGGTCTGCGGACCAGTCTTCAAAAAAGGCCTTGGTGGATTTACCCTTTAAGGGTGAACAGCTTTTTGGGGCATCCCTGGATGACATCATAAAGGATGCCACAGGCGGTAAGAGCACGCTGCTCCCACAATCTGGGAAGGGTAAGGAGCCTCGCCGTAAGCAAGGGCCCTCCTTTATTACCCCCAAGCATTTTTTTCACCCGCCAAATGCATCAGCAAAAAGTTTCCAAGGTGCTAAGGTGCCCGCTGCAGGGCAGAAGCGCATCTGGTACCGCAAGCCCAACAAGCCTGCGGACAAACCTGCTTCCGCATGAAGGTCTGCCCCCGCCCGCGTCTCGGGTGGGGGGCCGGCTTCGCGAATTCGCGGCTCGGTGGAGGTCTCTTATTTCCGACCGTTGGGTTTGCGAAGTAGTTTCCTCGGGGTACAAGATATAGTTTCTCTCTTGTCCACCAAACAGATTTTTTCCTTCCAACCTCCAGCTTCCTCCAGATCCCCGGAAAGATCTGTCAGGGGCTGTCCAGGATCTACTGGTACGGGGAGTGATTGTGCCAGTTCCCTCAACAGGACGGTTTCAGGGGTTTTACTCCAATCTGTTTGTAGTCTCCAAGAAGGAAGGGGTCCATCAAATTCAGAATGGAGTCGATTCACTCGGTAGTGGCAGCGCTCCATCAGGGGGATTTTATGGCGTCCTTGGACATCATGGATGCATACCTGCATATCCCCATATGCGCAAAGCACCAGAGATTTCTGGGCTTTGCGATCGGAGAGGACCAGTTAATTTGTGGCCCTCCCGTTCAGCCTGGTCTCGGCACCACGGGTCTTCACCAAGGTGCTCGCTCCGATTCTGGCCCTGCTGAGGCAGCGCGGGATCGCTATCATAGGATACCTGGATGACTTTCTCCTGAGAGCTTCCTCAAGCTCAGAATTAGAAGAGGATGTGTCTATCACCTGCCAGACCCTCCGAGAATTTCGGCTGACTACTGAATGTCCAGAAGTCAATAATGGTACTGTCTCAGCGGCTGGAATATCTGGGGTTAGTCCTGGATCCCTCGGAGGCGAGAGTTTTTCTCCCAACGAAAAAACTTCAGACACTACCATCTGCGGTGCTGTGGTTGGCGACCCAGAAGTGGTCGTCGCTTCGCTTTTGCATGAGGGTTCTGGGTCTGATGGTAGCCTCTGTTGTGGCAATCTGGGGGTGTGCAAAGCACACCGCCATCTCGCCTTTGTTGTGGCAATCTGGGGGTGTGCAAAGCACACCGCCATCTTGCCTTGTGCTCTAAAGCACATTCCCGATCTTAAATGAAATAATGCCATGTTTAAACTAAAAGATTTACTCACCATCATTCCATGCCCATCCATACCAATCAAGAGACATTACAACAGCTTGCTCTCATCCATCGCTCCCCAGCATCTCTGCCACCGACGCTCTCTACAGGCAGTTTTATTAAGACAATAGATTTCACAGACCACCTCTGATTGGACGAGATCACAGCATGTGACCACAGGAAGTCATGTCACAGCATGTGACCTCTACAGGAAGTGATGTCAGCACAGATAAACCCTTCCAACAGGGATCCATTACAGTAATAACACAATAATAGCACAATAACACAATATGATACAGAAATAATACAATTACTAATGAACACAGTTCCTGATAAGGGGAGCCTCAATGCAGCTGTATGCTCATACCATAATATTTATGTTGATCAGACACAGAGATGGCAAAAGCACACATCCGCTAAACCAAGTGTGCCTGCAAAGTGACGCATCGCGCAGGCGAATATCTGTGCATCACACAGGGGCCCTTGCGCCGGCGACACTCACTCTTCAAACACCCGTCTTCAAGTCAGGAAGTGCATCTCAACCAGCCTCAGACTGCCCCAATCAGTTCTAATTAGAGCGGGTTGGGGAAGTGTCAAGACTGGGTGCCAATATGGCAATAATACATATTAAATACATCTTCAAATTTCCACCACACCTCTTTCGAGGCACGTCACGTCACGTTGGGACAAGCTCCCTTCGTCTCTGGAGTCGACTGGTCAATCCTCCCTATTGTGGTGGCTGACGTCTCCGGTACTTCGGACTGGGAAGTCGTTTCTGCCGTGCCATTGGACAGTGGTCACGACGGATGCCAGCCTCTCTGGCTGGGGGGGGGGTCTGGGGTGCCCAGTCAGCCCAGGGACCCTGGACTCATGAGGAGTCCCGCCTTCCAATCAATGGAGCTCCAAGCGATCAAGTTGTGTCTCTCCAAGTGGTCCCTGGGTCTGTAGGACCGACCGGTCAGGATCCAGTCCGACAACGCCATGGCCGTGGCGTACGTCAATCATCAGGGAGGCACACGGAGCTCGGCTGCAGCGACGGAAGTCGCGCACATCCTCCGGTGGGCCGAAAGGTACGTTCCGGCTCTGTCGGTCGTGTACATTCCGGGGGTGCTGAACTGGCAAGCCGACTACCTAAGTCGCCAAACACTAGACCAAGGAGAATAGTCACTACACCCGGAGGTGTTTCAGAGTCTGTGCCAAAAATGGGGACCTTCTGGCGTCCCGTCTCAATCGGAAGGTGTCACGGTTCGTGGCCAGGCCAAAGGACCCATGGGCGGACGAGTCAGACGCGTTGGTGGCGCCATGGGGTCACTATTGCCTAATCTACACCTTCCCTCCTCTGAAGCTTCTTCCTCTCCTGCTGCGCAGAGTGGAAGCCGAGGGGATTCCAACAATCCTGATCGCCCCAGATTGGCCTGGTGCGTCTGGTGGCAGATGTCCCTTGGCGCCTACCCCTGAGAGAAGATCTTCTGTTGCAGGGTCCGATCTTTTACCCTGCTTTACAGTCACTGGATTTAACGGCGTGGCTGTTGAGAGCCAGGTGCTGAAGGACCGTGGCCTGTCGGGCTCGGTGATCTCTACCATGCTACGAGCACGAAAGTCTACTTCACGAAAGATTTACCATCGTACGTGGAAGAACTACATCTCTATGTGTGAAGAGATGAAATGGTACCCCCGCACATACGTGATGTCCCGGATTCTGCTGTTCTTACAGCGTGGAGTGGATCAGGCTCTCGCCTTAAAGGATCAGTAAAGGATTTTTTTTTTAATGCTAAATAGCTTGCTTTATCTTATAGCAGTCCTGCTTTCATGTCCTCCCATGTCCGTTTTGCTTAGAAGTTGCTGTAATCCCTTGCTGAACTCCACACTTCCTGCTTGTCTGGCTCCTTATGAAAAAACTCATGGTAGCTTTTCATTGTGGTCCATGATCAAGAAGATGTGATTACTATGGGCCAGATTCACGTAGCGTGGTTTAAATTTCCGCGGGCGTAACGTAGCTCTGATACGCTATGCCGCCGTAAATTAGCAAGGCAAATGCTGTATTCACCAAGCTAAGTTACGGCGGCGTAGCGTAAATAGGCCGGCGTAAGCCCGGGTAATTCAAATGTGGATGAGGTGGGCATTTTTTATCCAAATGTGTTGTGACCCCACGTTTTTTAAAGCGGATGGTTCACCATAAATAAATATTAAAAGCCAGCAGCAACAAATACTGCAGCTGCTGACTTTTAATATTAGGACACTTACCTGTCCTGGAGTCCAGCGCCGTCCGCAGCAGAGGATGAGCGATCGCTCGTCACCCTGCTGCTCCCCCCTCCATCCACGGCGAGGGAACCAGGAAGTGAAGCGCTCCGGCTTCACTGCCCGGTTCCCTACGGCGCATGCGCGAGTCGCGCTGCGCCCGCGATTGGCTCCCGATGTGTGCTGGGAGCTGAGAGTTCCCAGCACACAACGGGAAAAGCCTGTCTTTTGCCCGAGACTGCGGGCCAGAAGTGGGTGCGGATACCTGTCTTTAGACAGGTATCTGCACCCCCCTCCCCCCTGAAAGGTGTCAAATGTGACGCCGGAGGGGGGGAGGGTTCCGATCAGCGGATCTTCACTTTAGGGTGGAGATCCGCTTTAAGTTTTTTTTTAACTGCGCATGCGCCGTCCGTGGACGTATCCCAGTGCGCATGCTTCAAATTATGACGCTAAGACGCATTGGTTTTGACGTAAACGTAATTGACATAAAGCCCCATTCACAGACGAGTTACGCAAACGACATAAAATCTGAAAAATTTGACGCGGTCCCGACGTCCATACTTAACATAGGATCTTTACGCCGGAAAACGCCTTACGTAAATGGCGTAAATTCACTGCGTCGGCCGGGCGTACGTTCGTAAATAGGCATATCTCACTGATTTACATATTCTAGGCGTAAATCAGCGGGAACGCCCCTAGCGGCCAGCGTAAAAATGCAGTTAAGATACGCCGGCGTAGAAGACTTACGCCGGTCATATCTCAACAATATTTAAGCGTATCTCACATTGAGAATAGGCTTAAATATACGCCGGCACAGATTCAGGGTTACGACGGCGTATCTACTGATACTCTGGCGTAAGTGTTACTGAATCTGGCCCTATGGGCCAGATTCAGGTAGATGAGAGTATCTTTCCTCTGGAGTAACGCTTCTCATTTACGTTACTCTGAAGACCCTTTCAGCGCAAGTCCTGTAATTCACATAGCAGTTGCGCGTAAACTTGCGCCAGAGTAACGATAATGCGCTGGCGTAACCCGACGCAAGTGGAAGTGGGTGTGATCATATGTAAATGATGGGCGGAGCCCAGCGCAGAGGCTTACGTTCAGCGCATCATCCACGGAGCATGCGCAGTGAGTGCGGCTCCACTCGCCCCCCTTGTGCGCATGCTCACAACTTCCGTCGGCACCACTTCCTGGGAAACGTCAGCGCAATGCGTTCCGCTGGGCGCTTAAAAGCGCTGGCGGAAACGCCATTCCGGCGCAAAAGTATTTCCGCTTCCCCCCACCCCAGGGAAGATACTTTTGTGCTGTGATGGCTGCTCCCGCTACCCCAGAGAGAGGAGGAACCTCAACTTTAATGCACAGGAGGTCTCAGTGATCATTTCGGCAATGGAGACGGATAATGAATTTCTCCATGGCAAAAAAAGCCGGAAGACCAGCCGGGAGAGGAAGCAGGGCATCCTGGAGTCGATTGCTGCCAGGGTCAATGTCCTGGGCTACTCCACCCGGACTGCTGGGGACATACAAAAAAAAATTAATGACCTGCGGCGCAAGGTGAGGGACAAGGTGGCCTCCATCAGGAGGTATGAGAGGGGCACAGGTGGTGGTCCCCCATGTCCTGTCACCCTAACCGCAGAGGAGGAGGTGGTTGCTCGCTGCCTGGAGAGGGAGCAGGTGGAGGGGGTCGCAGGCTATGACTCCGTGGAGGAAGGCACAAGGACAGGTAAGTGTTTTATAATCCCCTATTTGTTGTTTTGCATTTGGGGGGGGGGGAGGGTACATGTGCCAAGTGTGTGGGACCACCAACATGTGTCTGCTTTGTGTCATCCACAGATGACGGAGCTGGGCCATCATCTGTCAGCGTGCATTCCACCCCATCCCCCCCACGCCATCGTGTGCCCGAGCCACTGGGTGGTGAAGAGGTTGTGGAGGAGGAGAGTGGCCACACCACACCTGCCGATGTGGTTGTGGAGGATCCTGCTGTGGCAGAGCAGGACTTTTCATTAGTGTTGTCTGTCTCCTCCCCTTCTCCTGGGCCGTCTGTCGTCCCCTCCCCCATCCTTGGAAGCCCCTCAAGGGCGACTCCTTCCACCCGAGGACAACCATCTTCTGGCCCCAGGAAGGCGACCCAGAAGACCAGGGGGGTGTCTGATGGTATACAGGACCAGTTGGCGAGGGATCACGCCAGGCAGACGGAACAGATGGGGGCCATAGCGGTGCACTTGGAGAAAGTGTCTGACAGCCTGGGCTCCGTTGCCAACCTCAGCAACGCAGTGCAGGATGTCAGCTGCAACTGCGCTGCAGTGGTCACCACTTTGGGGGAGGTGCAGGGGGATATCCGGCACCTTACTGCAGCCGTCCAGGCCAACAGTGCTGCCATCCGGGACCAGGGGGAGGCTGAGTCGGCGGGCCCAGCACTACCAGGTCACCCGTCAGCTCCGGATGCAGGCCCAGACGAACTCCTACCTTGGACGGATAGCCAGGGCCTTGGAGGGCACGCAGGCCACACCTGCCAGGAGTGGCCCACCTGGGGATCAGCCACCTCCAGATGCCCCCCCCCCCCCACCCACTCCATCCAGGCAGCTGCGGAGTCAGAGAGGGGCCCCCAGAAGAAGCCCCCGGCATCCCCGATGAGGCCTTTTATTTTTTTTGGGGTTTTATATTTTTGTTTTGGACATACTCAGGTCATGAGTTTATTTTTTATTTTTCTCAGGTTTTGAGATTTTGTTTCTTTTAATTATCAGGATATGATATTATTAATTTATTTTTGTACTGCACACGGTCAGGAGTGCAGGGGACAGTGTGAATGGTGTGTGAATGTGAGGGGGTGGCACTCCTGAAAGTAAGGGGTGTCACCCTCGGCGTGGTGGTGGTGAAGTGAACCCCACGGCTGAATGAATGACGTGTGAAAGGTGTGTGAATGGACAGTGACATCATTGGGGCCTTGACGCTGGCGTTACTGCTCCCAACTCCTACATGCTGGACTTGGGCTAATCCAATGCGATGTGCATGTGGTGTGTGTGATCTAGGGACATCAGTGGTGTACATGCGTGCACTGTCTGTGTGATTAATGTTTTGGTTTAGTGTCCAAAGATGCCTACAGCGAGGACCCTCCTGACTGCTCTTCCATCAGCAGACTGGGTGTCCTCTGGCAGGTGGGGACTGTGTGGGTCGGGGGTCAGGTCATCACGTATGTATGATATGAGGCCTTTTTTCTATGCAATTTATGTAAAGTATGTAATATGCACCGATGATCTCACACGAAGGTAGGGGAATATCAATAGGGCCCCCCCAGACTTATCCAGGCATCGGAAACGGGACTTTAGGAGCCCAAATGTTTGCTCCACCACTGCACGGGTTTTGATGTGTGCTTCATTGTATTTTCTCTCTCCTCTGGTTTGGGGGTTCCGGAAAGGAGTCATGAGATGGGGTCCCAGTGCATATGCAGAGTCACCTGGAAGGGAAAAAGACAGGAGAATGTTAGTCATGCATGTGCGATTTCTGTTGTGCATCACGGGAGGGGATAGTCATGCCTGACTCCCATGTCACTCACCAACCAGCCAGCTGTCCCCATACATGTTCTGGTTAAATTCTGCTGGGATGGGGCTCTGACGGTATATGAAGCTGTCATGGCTGGACCCGGGGTGTTTGGCGCGGACGTGCCATATGAGGCGTTGGGCATCAGCTATCACCTGTACATTGATGGAATGCCAATGCTTCCGATTGCGGTATATGTGCTCTGTGGCACTGCGGGGCTGGAGTGCCACATGTGTGCAATCAATGGCCACCACAGTGCGTGGGAATCTGGCAATGCTGTAGAAATCTGTCATTGCCTTCTGCCGCAGCTCCTCAGTGGTGGGTCTGATGAACTGGTTGGACATGCGTCTGAGGATTGCAGGGACAACCTGGTGCACACATCTGCTCATGGAGGACTGTGACATCCCAGCCACCACTCCACTTGTACGCTGGAATGATCAACTTGCAAGGAAATGGAGTGTTGCCAGGACCTTCACCAGTGGCTGCACTGCTTGTGAGCGGTGTGTTGGGCTGGTGATGTCATCCTGCAGGGTTGTGGTTAGTTCAAGTATTGCATCTGGGCTGAATCTGAAGAGGCGATACACCTCCTCATCCCCCATGCCAAAGAGGCTCATACGAGTGCGGTATATCCTCTCACGTGGCCGCCTTCTTGGTTCCAGGGGACCCATCAGTAGTTCTAGGACCACAATTGCCCCTGGCATGTTGGCACACAGAGGTGTTGTCCTCCTTGCAAGTGTTGTTGTTCAGCAAGCTCCTATCGTCGGTAACGCTGCTGTAGCTGCTCTCCTGCTGATCTGTGACCGTCTGGAGTAAAGATAAAGCAGCCTTTTGTAGAAATAACTTTGCGCCGGACGGACCAGATACGCGCGGCGCATGTAGCCAGCGTATGGTGCTAATCCGTTCGTGAATTGGGAAATCTCCCTCATTTGCATATTTGCAGGGGAAATCAATGGGCGCGACTGATGCGCCCAGCGAAAATAAACGCTGACGATACTCTGGCGTCGGAACGTTCCGCCGGTCGCAAATGACCCGTTATTGGGCGCATCTAGTTTGGTGGGTACGGGCACATAGAAACGACGGCGCATCATCACAGTTACGCGGCGCATATCCAAATACTCCAGCGCAAGTGTTCGTGAATCTGGCCCTATGTGTCTAAAACTCCTCTGAACCAATCAGATTCATTTTAAAAACAAACACTGTACTGTGTTTGTTTGTTTTTGTTCTGTGTGTCTCTGTACAAACAGAACAAACTGAAACTAGTCTAAAAACAAAATTAAACTGCAGACACATTATATGATTGATTTTTTTAATGATTTGATCATTAAATTGATCTATTTTTAATCATTTTTAAAAGGAATCAGTTAACTATTATGTCCAGGGCCGCCATCAGGAATTTTGGGGCCCCTTACACAGCTTCAGGCATGGGCCCCCTGGAGCAGAGAACCGGGGGGGGGGGGGGGTGCTGCCGCATGAAATGAAATTGAGAAGGGGGGGGGGGGGCCTTTACAAAAAGAAGAAATAAAGAAAAATATATAAAAAAAAGGGGGGTAGCCGTCCGGGGCCCTGGGGACCTCTGTGTTCTTTTATAAAATAAAATAAAAGAGACTATATATATACCTTATTTTTTTTTTTATAAAATGAAAATTACAAAAAAGGGGGCTTTCCATTCGGGACCTCTGGGCCCTTTAATAAAAAGAAACCTCTGGGCCCTTTAAAAAAAAAGAAATAAATAAAAAAAAATATATATAAAAAAGAAATAAACATTTATATATAAAAATAAAAAAACAAGGGGGTTGCCTTCCAGGGCCCTGGGGACCTCTGGGCCCTTTAATAAAAAATAAAAATATAAAAAATATATATAAACAAAAATAAAAAATACAATTATAAAAAAAGGGGGTTTGACACATGGGACCCTGGGGACCTCTGAGCCCTTTAATAAAAATGCATCTATATATTAAAAAAAAGAAATAAAATAATATAAAAATGTAAAAAAAAATTATAAAAAAGGAGGATTGTCATCCGGGGGCCCTGGGGACCTCTGGGCCCTTTAATAATAATAATAATAATAATAATAATTATATATATATATATATATATATATATATATATATATATATATATATATATATATAAAAATATATAAAAAATATATATTTTTTTTATAAAAAAAGGGGGTTGTCATTTTTTTAGGGTGATTCCCATCCGGGCCCCTTACAGGTGTAATGCCTGTACCCCCCTGATGGCGGCCCTGATTATGTCTATATACCCTGTCTATATACCCTTGAATTTAGTCCTCTCAGGGCTTCAAGATGCTCTGTTTGAGGACATTCAGAAGATCCCCTTGTTGACTTTGTCCCAGAAGGTGTTTTTTCTGGTGGCAATTACCTCGGTCAGACGGGTATCTGAACTGGCGGCCTTGTCTTGCAAGGCTCCCTACTTGGTCAACCATAAGAATAAGGAGGTGCTGCGGCCGCAGCCGGAGCCGTCTGTCATGACCAAACTCGGCCACTAGATGGCAGCAGCGGGCCATCCTTGCTCAATCCCTGCACCAAGATCCGCTCGCTCGCACTGTTCCGGCTGACCTGGCTCAGTTACAAACTGTGTACTACAGGACACCTCCCTTTGTGCTGGCCTGACCCTGCTACAGGACTGTGTACTACAGGACACCTCCCTCTGTGCTGGCCTGACCCTGCTATAGGACTGAGTACTACAGGACACCTCCCTCTGTGCTGGCCTGCTCCTGCTGCATGAACTGTGTACTACAGAACACCTTCCTTGTGCTGAACTCTGACCCGTGGAAACCGGCTTCAGCTCTGTTGATCCTGCCCAGGAGTGCAGCGGCTCCCACTCTACCAGTACCAGTGGTCCTGCCAGGCGCTTGTGCGACTCTGCACTTTCGGGCTCCCTGTCTCCTCTATCAGGGTCTCCGGAGTGGGAGGAGCACAAGCAGCCGTTCCCTGCGCATCAGGCTCCACCACCAGGTGCGTGACAGTATCCAGCAGCCATGTCTGAGCCTGTGCAGGGAACGGATCCTATGGCAGAACTTTGCCGACATCTGGAGGGCCTAACCCAAGCTGTCAGGACTTTGCAAGAAGGTTATACCAGACTGGAGAACCGGGTTCAGGCTCTATCCGCTCCCTCCACCTCTTCTGCTGGTGCCTCTGCCTCTCCGTCAGTAATTATGCTGCCACCAGAGCCCAAGGTCCCCACGCCCGAGAGGTTTTCTGGAGACCGGAGCAAATTCAGAGCATTTAGGAACGCTTGCGAGCTCTACTTCGCTCTGCAGCCAAGGACCTTTTCATTAGAGACTACCAAGGTGGGCTTTGTTATCTCCCTTCTGTCCGGCGAACCACAATCCTGGGCCCACCGGCTGCTGGAGCAGAAGGACGTGTCCATTGACCACCTGGACACCTTCTTCCAGGCCATGTCTCTGCTTTACGAGGATCCGCACCAGGCCGCCACCGCCGAAGCCGCCCTGCATGCTCTCCAACAAGGTCGCAGACCCGCAGAGGACTATGTGTCTGAGTTCCGGAGATGGAGTGCTGACACTCAGTGGAACGACGCGGCCTTATGTTACCAATTCCGCTTGGGACTTTCTGAATCGCTCAAGGATGAGCTTGCACGCATAGGGGTCCCCGAAACCTTGGAGGCCCTTATCAATTTGACCATACAAGTTGACAGGCGACTAAGAGAGCGCAAGTCTGAACGAGCCGCTAGCATGACCCGTCCGACCTGGATGATGCCCCGGGTACCCACCTTCTCTAACCCGACACCTCCTATCCTGACCACTCCACCAGCGGACACCCCAGAACCGATGCAATTGGGCCTGCTCCGTCCCTCACTGACTCGAGGAGCGACAACGTCGTCGCGTCCACAACCTTTGCCTTTACTGCGGGGAACCCGGACACTACGTGAGGACTTGTCCAGTAAAGCTCAGTAAGTGCTGCCCTCTATCTACTGTTCATACAGCTGTGGTTCCTCATAACTCTTCTCACCTGGCTATCCCCATTCTGTTTCAGCTCCCAGGAGGGAATATCCGGGCCAACGCCATTCTTGACTCCGGCGCCTGCAGCTGCTTTATGGACTCCTCCTTTGCCACACAACACCGCATTCCTCTGCGACCCCGGGTCAGGGGGTTATCCGTTTACCTTGCAGATGGGTCAGCACTAAGATCCGGACCAGTTGTACAGGAGACTTTACCCTTAGCCACAACCATCTCTGGTAACCACCGGGAATTCCTTTGTCCGGATGTCATCCAATCCCCCCTGTTTCCTATAATCCTGGGCATGCCCTGGTTTCGGGCCCATAACCCCCAAATAGACTGGTCCACTGGAGAGGTCAGCTTCCGTTCCTCCTACTGCCAGCAACATTGCCTGCAGGAAACCCAGCATCCTTCTTCCCTGCTCTGTATGGATGCTGACGCTGAAACCAGCCAAATCGTCCCGGAAGCATACCACGACTTCCTGGACGTCTTCAGTAAGAAAGGGGCTGAGGTCCTTCCTCCGCACCGACCTTATGACTGTCCGATCAAGCTCCTTCCCGGAGCCGAGATCCCCTTTGGTAGGATCTTTCCTCTGACAGAACTAGAATTGGAAACCTTGAAGACCTACATTGATGAAAATCTGGAGAAGGGGTTCATCCGCCCCTCCACGTCGCCAGCAGGGGCAGGAATTTTCTTCGTTGAAAAGAAGGATCGTTCCCTCCGCCCATGCGTGGACTACCGGGCACTCAATAAGGTGACAATTAAGAATCGGTACCCTCTCCCCCTTGTACCCGAGCTGTTTCAAAGACTGGGAACTGCGGTCATCTTCACTAAGTTGGACCTCCGTGGGGCTTACAACTTGGTACGCATCCGGGACGGCGAAGAGTGGAAAACAGCCTTCCGGACTCGCTTTGGCCACTTTGAGTATCTTGTAATGCCCTTTGGCCTGTGCAATGCCCCCGCGCTACGTTTCAGCACTTTGTAAACGACATTTTTAAGGACTTCCTCGATCTTTTTGTTATTGTTATTGTTTATCTTGACGACATTCTAGTCTTCTCTCCGTCCCTGGACAAGCACCGTGAACATGTTAAGACTGTACTCAGCCGACTCCGTATACATGGACTGTACGCTAAACCCGAAAAATGTGAGTTTGAGCAGGAAAGCATACAATTTCTGGGACTGATAATCTCCGTGAGGGGTATCGAGATGAACCCCCAGAAAGTTGCAACGATCCTCGACTGGCCGGTGCCCGCAGATAAAAAGGGCGTTCAGCGCTTCGTCGGATTCGCAAATTTTTACAGGAAATTTATCAAGGGATTTTCTAACATTATTGCCCCTATAACCAACCTGACGAAGCAAACCACTCGCTTCCACTGGTCACCCGAAGCGCAAGAAGCTTTTGACGCTCTTAAGAGGCTATTCACATCCGCATCAGTTCTCAGACACCCTGACGCAAGGCTACCGTACATCCTGGAAGTCGACGCATCGGAAACAGCAGTCGGAGCGGTACTCTCCCAAAGACAGGGGCCCAAGGCCCTTCTGCACCCGGTCGCCTTCTTCTCCCGTAAGTTGTCTGAGGCAGAAAGGAACTACGACGTGGGGGACCGGGAACTGCTGGCAATAAAGGCCGCACTGGAGGAGTGGCGATACCTTCTGGAGGGCGCAGCACATCCGATTCTAATCTACACTGACCATAAGAACCTGGAGTATCTGAAAGTTGCCAAAAGACTAAAACCTCGTCAGGCCAGGTGGGCGCTCTTCTTTACCCGATTCTCATTCCACATAACATACAGGCCCGGGTCAAAAAATACTAAATCTGATGCCCTCTCAAGGATGTTCAGCGATTCGGAAGTCACTACCCCTCCAGACACTATCCTGCCTCCAGGGAACTTCTTGCTGCTACAGGGTGACCTCCTTTCCCAAATTAGACAAGCCTCTGCAGGTGTCTCCACTTCAACCGGCATGGACCTTCAACTCAAGGACGGTCTTTTGTGGCATGAAGATAACATTTTTGTACCGGAAAACCTACGGGTCAGTGTGCTAAACGCCTGTCACGACCATGAATTGGCTGGCCATTTCGGAGTACTCAAGACCTCCGAGTTGTTGCAGCGGACATTCTGGTGGCCCCAACTCTTGAAGGACTGTAGGTGCTATGTGGAATCCTGCACCACATGCATCCGGAATAAGGGGAGCAAGTCGAGAACTTGGGGCCTCTTAAAGCCCCTGCCTGTACCAGAAAAACCATGGAGGATGATCTCTGTTGATTTCATTGTGGAACTCCCTCCCTCCGAAGGCTTTTCAACCATCTTCGTGATCGTGGACAGATTGTCCAAAATGGCACACTTTGTGCCCATGAAGGGTACACCATCTGCCCCCGAGACGGCCAAAGTGTTCATTAAAGAAGTTGTGAGGCTCCACGGCATACCTGCGAACATTGTATCGGATCGGGGGGTACAATTTACATCCAAGTTCTGGAGAGCACTCTGCGGGGCCCTTAAGATCGATCTGTCATTCTCATCTGCCTACCATCCACAATCAAACGGTCAGACTGAACGTACTAACCAAACCCTTGAACAATATCTGTGCTGCTTCTCATCTTTTTCACAGGAGGATTGGGTATCTCTGTTACCATTAGCTGAATTCGCATACGACAACTCAATTCATTCCGCTACTAAGCAGTCCCCGTTTTATGCAAACTATGGCTACCATCCGTTGTTTCTGTCCAATTGCATTCCAGAGTGTCCAGTACCCGCTGCCCAGGAGACCTTGGACTTCTTCAGCACCAATAATAAACTGTTACAGGAGACCATGGCTCAAACACAGGTACACAACAAGGAGGTATTTGATAGGCACAGGAGGGGAGAGCTCAATTTGGAACCCGGAGACCAAGTGTGGCTATCAACTCTTAACCTAAAACTTGCCTGTCCCTCGAAGAAACTGGGCCCTAGATTCGTGGGGCCCTTCCCAATAAAAAGGAAAATCAACAGTGTGGCCTACGAACTTGACTTACCTGATTCATTCCGCATTCACCCAGTTTTTCATGTTGCCCTCCTGAAACCTAATGTTCCTAATCCCTTTCCTGGGCGAAGCACCGACCCTCCTGAACCAATCCTGGTTGACGGCGAGGAGGAATTTGAAGTAGAGTCCATCCTGGATTGCAGGAAAAGGCGGAACCAGGTCCAGTTTCTGGTGAAGTGGAAGGGGTACGGCCCAGAAGAAAACTCATGGGAGCCTGAAAGCAACATCCATGCGGAAAGACTGATCCAATCGTTTAAGGACTCTCACCCCCTGAAATTTGCTCAGTTGGGCATCCGGAGGCTGCCCATTGGAGGGGGGCAATGTCATGGCCAAACTCGGCCACTAGATGGCAGCAGCGGGCCGTCTGCGCGCACGCGCGCGCAATCGCGGTAACGCGCGCGCTAGCGCGTGTGGACGCCACCTTGGCGCCCAGGAGGGGCTATTTAGGTGTGCTGATCCCTCAGCCTCTTGCTGCTGGATCTACAGCGTGTCCCTGAGAACCGATCTGTTACCTGTACCTGATTGACTCCTGTTCTTGTACCCGGCCTGCCTCCGACTACCTCTGATCTCCGCCTGCCCTGACCCACGGCCTGTCTGACTACGCTTCTGCTCATCCGCCTGTCTGTCTGCTGCCCGCCTGTTACCGACCCCCGGCTTGCTCACGATCCATCCTTGCTCAATCCCTGCACCAAGATCCGCTCGCTCGCACTGTTCCGGCTGACCTGGCTCAGTTACAAACTGTGTACTACAGGACACCTCCCTCTGTGCTGGCCTGACCCTGCTACAGGACTGTGTACTACAGGACACCTCCCTCTGTGCTGGCCTGACCCTGCTATAGGACTGAGTACTACAGGACACCTCCCTCTGTGCTGACCTGCTCCTGCTGCATGAACTGTGTACTACAGAACACCTTCCTTGTGCTGAACTCTGACCCGTGGAAACCGGCTTCAGCTCTGTTGATCCTGCCCAGGAGTGCAGCGGCTCCCACTCTACCAGTACCAGTGGTCCTGCCAGGCGCTTGTGGGACTCTGCACTTTCGGGCTCCCTGTCTCCTCTATCAGGGTCTCCGGAGTGGGAGGAGCACGAGCAGCCATTCCCTGCGCATCAGGCTCCACCACCAGGTGCGTGACATTGTCATTTCTTCCAAAGGTTGTTTCGGCTTTTCACATTAATGAGGACATTGTTTTACCATCCTTATGTCCTCGGCCAAAAAACCCGCAGGAGGCAACTTTGCATTCCTTGGACGTGGTTCGGGTCCTATGGGTGTACTTGTCTGCTACGGCTCAGTTTCAGAAGTCAGACTCACTGTTCGTGTCGGTGACTGGTCCTAAAAAGGGTCTGGCGGTCTTGTCGGCCACCATTTCTAGGTGGATCAAACAGGTCATGCTTCAGGCCTATGCCCTGAAGGGACGGGCGCCTCCCTTTCAGGTTACGGCGCATTCGACCAGGGCGATTGGTGCCTCTTGGGCTTTCTGCCATCAAGCATCTGTTTTTTACAGGTGTGTAAGGCAGCGACCTGGTCGTCAATCCACCCCTTTTTAAAATTTTACAAGGTGGATGTGAGTGCATTTTCGGATGCCTCCTTCAGCCGCAAGGTTTTACAGGTGGCAGTTTAAGGTTGGAGTTCCTCTCTTGCTATTCTTGTGCCTTCTGGTCAGGACTGGGGTGCTCCCTCAAAGGCCACAATAGCCTAACACTCCATCTCCATCTTCCACCCGATACCAACTCCTCCCCAGTTGGGCTGACCCTGAGTATTTGAGGAGGCCTGCCCCCTGCCAATCCAAGTTGGGGATTGGTCAGGGCCCTCAGGATACTCCAGACAGCACCTCTCCTCTCCTTTCTTTCTGGATATTCCGGTATGTTCTGGAAAGAAGCGGGGGGTCTCAGTGATGCTGCCTGTGAGTCACCCAGCTCTCCCGGAGTTACTCAAACCCTGACCCAGAAGAAAAACACACCCAGGCTTGGCTGCAAATTTACCTACTCTGACAAAAACTCTGTACACCTCCTAGTACCGCTAGAGGGTGCTACACTCATTCCCCCCCCCCCCACACACACACACATACCCCTTCTAATATCCAGCTAGTCCCTTGGCTGGGAAATTTTCAAAAATTGGCATATGGGCCCAGGCGCAAGGGCATCCCATAAAGACATCGGGCCAGATTCAGGTACATGAGAGTATCTTTCCTCTGGAGTAACGCTTCTCATTTACGTTACTCTGAAGACCCTTTCAGCGCAAGTCCTGTAATTCACATAGGGCCAGATTCACGAACACTTGCGCTGGAGTATTTGGATATGCGCCGCGTAACTGTGATGATGCGCCGTCGTTTCTATGTGCCCGTACCCACCAAACTAGATGCGCCCAATAACGGGTCATTTGCGACCGGCAGAACGTTCCGACGCCAGAGTATCGTCAGCGCTTATTTTCGCTGGGCGCATCAGTCGCGCCCATTGATTTCCCCTGCAAATATGCAAATGAGGGATTTTTCCCAATTCACGAACGGATTAGCACCATACGCTGGCTACATGCGCCGCGCGTATCTCGTCCGTCCGGCGCAAAGTTATTTCTACAAAAGGCTGCTTTATCTTTACTCCAGATGGCCTCAGGTCAGCAGGAGAGCAGCTACAGCAGCGTTACCGACGATAAGAGCTAGCTGAGCACCCCAACTTGCAGGACAACACCTCTGTCCATGCTTGTCTGTCAAATTTTACAGCCATGGAGGAAGACATCATAGGTCTCCATAGCCGAGATGATGGCTGACAGCTCCCGGCCATTAAAGTTCAGCTTTCTCCTGTGTGTTTGCGGGGAACGGGAGCAGCCATCTCAGAACAAAAGTAACATCACTGCGGGGAGGGGGAGCAGGATATACTTTAGTGCCGGAATGGCGCTTCTACGGGCGCATTTACACGCCCAACAGAAGGCATTGCGCTGACGTTTCCCGTGAAGTGGTGCCGACGGAAGTTGTGAGCATGCGCACAAAGGGGGCGAGTGGAGCCTCACTCACTGCGCATGCTCCGTGGTTGATGCGCTGAACGTAAGCCTCTGAGCTGGGCTCCGCCCATCATTTACATATGATCACACCCACTTCCACTTGCGTCGGGTTACGCCAGCGCATTATCGTTACTCTGGCGCAAGTTTACGCGCAACTGCTATGTGAATTACAGGACTTGCGCTGAAAGGGTCTTCAGAGTAACGTAAATGAGAAGCGTTACTCCAGAGGAAAGATACTCTCATGTACCTGAATCTGGCCCATAGCAGTTGCGCGTAAACTTGCGCCAGAGTAACGATAATGCGCTGGCGTAACCCGACGCAAGTGGAAGTGGGTGTGATCATATGTAAATGATGGGCGGAGCCCAGCTCAGAGGCTTACGTTCAGCGCATCAACCACGGAGCATGCGCAGTGAGTGAGGCTCCACTCGCCCCCTTTGTGCGCATGCTCACAACTTCCGTCGGCACCACTTCACGGGAAACGTCAGCGCAATGCCTTCTGTTGGGCGTGTAAATGCGCCCGTAGAAGCGCCATTCCGGCACTAAAGTATATCCTGCTCCCCCTCCCCGCAGTGATGTTACTTTTGTTCTGAGATGGCTGCTCCCGTTCCCCGCAAACACACAGGAGAAAGCTGAACTTTAATGGCCGGGAGCTGTCAGCCATCATCTCGGCTATGGAGACCTATGATGTCTTCCTCCATGGCTGTAAAATTTGACAGACAAGCATGGACAGAGGTGTTGTCCTGCAAGTTGGGGTGCTCAGCTAGCTCTTATCGTCGGTAACGCTGCTGTAGCTGCTCTCCTGCTGACCTGAGGCCATCTGGAGTAAAGATAAAGCAGCCTTTTGTAGAAATAACTTTGCGCCGGACGGACGAGATACGCGCGGCGCATGTAGCCAGCGTATGGTGCTAATCCGTTCGTGAATTGGGAAAAATCCCTCATTTGCATATTTGCAGGGGAAATCAATGGGCGCGACTGATGCGCCCAGCGAAAATAAGCGCTGACGATACTCTGGCGTCGGAACGTTCTGCCGGTCGCAAATGACCCGTTATTGGGCGCATCTAGTTTGGTGGGTACGGGCACATAGAAACGACGGCGCATCATCACAGTTACGCGGCGCATATCCAAATACTCCAGCGCAAGTGTTCGTGAATCTGGCCCATCATTTTGGAATGAGGAAGGGAAACAATTTGGATGGGGCTACGCACAAATAAATATCAGTATAAAAAAATATAGACATTTGGTTTTGTACAATATATACACATTCCTAACTACAGATCCCATAGCTAACACACAACAACACTGTAGATCATGAGCCAGAGCACCCCCCCCCCCCTAAATCAGGGTGACCAGACATCCCCGATTTCCGGGGACAGTCCCTGGATTGAGGACATTGTCCCTGGATCAAGTCTGTCCCCGGTTTTGTCCCCGGATTGGATTTAAACATGGGCTGGGGCCCCCCCCCCCAGCTTCGTCACTCATACTAGCATAGAGGGAGGTATTTTTTTCCATTATCTGCAGTGGAGAGACTATGGGCCAGATTCAGGTAGTCCAGAGCATCTTTGCTCTGGAGTAACGCTTCTCATTTGCGTTGCGCTGCAGAAATTTTAGGAGCAAGTGCTGTCATTCACGAAGCACTTGCTCCTAAAGTTGCGGCAGCGCATCACAAATGAGCCGGCGGAATTCAAATTTAGCGGGTACGGGGCGTGTAGTATGCTAACTACGCGCGATCCCGCCGCCAACGTACTGCGCATGCGTCGAGTGTCAAAACATCCCCGTGCGCATGCTCCAAAATCTGTGAATGAACGTCAATGACGTCACATTCCCATTCATGACCGTTTTACGCAAGCGACGTTCTTTTTTTTTTTCCCGACGCGATGACAACGCCTATACCTAACATAGGATACTCCAACCCCATGTAGGTATATCTATGCGCCGCGTATCCCGTCCGGAAACGTCGTATCGTCATTGCGTCGCGCCGGATTTCAATCGTGAATTGCCGATTTCCGCTCATTAACATATTTTTTGAGCGTAAATCGGCGGGAACGCCCCCGGCGCCATTTTTAAGTTGAAGTAACGATGCGATGGCGAAACTCAGTTACGCTGCTCGCATCGGAACTTCAACCCGGCGTTTCTTGTTTTCTGGTTACAGAAAACAGAAACGCCGGCTCAAAGTCACAGTTAGGCTGGCGGATCACTCGATCCGCCAGCGTAACTGTTCCTGAATCTGGCCCTATTTCTTCAGTTTCAGGTGCATGCCTATTCAGCTCCGCTCACATGTTCTTCTGCCTTGGCTTAAGTCCCGGCCAGCTGCCTGCCTGCTTATCTTCTTGTCTTATCTGGAGGAGTGATCTTCCCCGCTCCCCACCCAGTAGTAGCCAGGCCCCGGGGAGTAAGGCTGCGTACACACCATTAAATAAATCCGATCAAATCGGTCTGACAGACCGTTTTGATCGGATTTGTCTGCTGGGATAGATTGGTTTGATCGTGTACACACGATTAAACCAAAATCCCCGCCGGCAGACAGCGCGGTGACGTTGACGCCGCCACGTCACCGTCACCAGGAAATAAAACACTTCCGCGCATGCGTCAAATCCATTTGACGCATGTGCAGACAGATATGTCTGCTGGTTGGTGTACTAACCAGCAGACATGTCGGACGGACGGGTTCCCAGCAGACAGATTTTAAAGCATGCTTTAAAATTTGTCTGCTGGAAAAACCTGTCTGTCCGCCCGTACACACGATCGAATTTGTCTGCTGAAACGGTCCGTCGAACCGTTTCCAGCAGATGAATTTGATTGTGTGTACGCGGCCTAGGACTTGACAGGCTGTGAGGCGGGCAGCGGCGCCGATGGAGAGAGAGTTGCAGATTCCCGCCATAACTAGTAAAGAAAAAAAAAACATGTCCCCGGATTTCATTAAAAAAAAATGGTCACCTTACCTTAAAGGGAAGACCTCTACCTGCAGGAATTCCTGACTCCATCCGGAAACGGGCAGACAGCCGTCCATACTGGAACCCTGCAGCAGAAATAACAGAAGAATACAGCATCCTACCTCTAATAACTACAACTATCTTCAAAGCATGTTCTCTCATAAGAGGGTTAGCATCCTGCTGACCGAAATAAAATCATCAGAACCACATATATCACTTCAAACATTTTTTTCATTTTGTTCTGTCAGGGGGGAGTTAGCATCCTGCTGACAGAAACAATAATTGAAAAACAGCACAAGAAGTGAACAGTTCTCTTTGGAGTTCCTGGTGGGAGGGGCCCTCCCCGGACTATCAGACTCTTTAAAGAGTTGAGGGCAGAACTTTTACCTCACCCAGATTTTATCAGCAGCAGGAACATCCTTCCAACTGGCTCTAAACAGGGTGGCAGGTCAGCCTTATGGCGCGTACACAAGATCACTTTTTGTGAAAAAAAACAAAAAACGTTTTATGTGACGAAACAAAACGACGTTTTTCAAACTTCATTTTCCAAAACGACGTTGCATACACACCATCGTTTTTCCAAAATGCTCTAGCAAAGCGTGGTGACGTACACCACGTTCGACGGCACTCTGTTCCATTGAAGCTCCGTCTCATAACTTGCTTCTGAGCATGTTCGGGTTTAAAAACATAGTTTTCAACATCGTTTTGACCACACACGATCACTTTTTATGACACAAAAAATTACATTTTGAAAAACGACACCAAAAATTCAAGCTTTTTTGAATTTTCTTTTGTCGTTTTTTTGAAGACATAAAACAACGTTTTGCCCACATACGATCATTTTAAATTACGTTTTTGAAAACGTCGTTTTTTTTCATCACAAAAAGTGATCGTGTGTACGCGGCATATGTCCAGCAATAGTCAGAGAAGAAGGAACACAGTCTGCAATAGGGATGGTCCCGTGTAGGGATGAGCTTTATGTTCGAGTCGAACATGAGTTTGACTCGAACATTGACTGTTCGCCAAATAGCGAACAATTTGCGGTGTTCACGGCAAATTCGAAAGCCGCGGAACACCCTTTAAAAGTCTATGGGAGAAATCAAAAGTGCTAATTTTAACCACTTGACCACTGGGCACTTAAACTCACTTAATAACCAGACCAATTTTTAGCTTTCGGTGCTCTCACATTTTGAATGACAATTACTCAGTCATACAACACTGTAACCAAATTAATTTTTTGTCCTTTTTTTTTCACACAAATAGAGCTTTCTTGTGGTGGTATTTAATCACCGTTGGTTTTTTATTTTTTGCGCTATAAGAGAAAAAAGACTGAAAATTCTGTAAAAAAAAATAAAAAATTCTTTGTTTCTGTTATAAAATTTAGCAAGTAGTTTTTCTTTATAAATTTTGGCCAACATTTATACTGCTACATATCTTTGGTAAAAATAAGTAAAATTGGTGTATATCATTTGGTCTTTGTGAAAGTTTAAGGCCCGGATTCTCGAGATACGCCGCGTAAGTGTAAATATGCGCCGTCGTATCTGTACGCCGTGCCCACAGAACTGAGATACGCCTAAAAACTGACTTAATCCGACCGATGTAACTTGCCTACGCCGGTGTATAGTGGGCGCATAGTTACGCTGGACGCATTTGGCACTCCCATTGATTTTTGATGCAAATATGCAAATGAGGGAGATATGCCGATTCACGAACGTACTTGCGCCCGGCGCATGTTTTAGGCGATTTGCGTAAGGTTTACGTCCGGCGTAAAGTTATTCCCCATATTGGAGGCGCAACTCATGCAACGGTATGGACCAGGGAACGAACGCTGTCGAATTTTACGTAGTTTACGTGGTACGTGAATAGGGCTGGGCGTAGGTTACGTTCACATCGTAGGCAGTGATTCGATGTATCTTAGCCAGTTGTTTCGACGTGATTGTGAGCATGCGCACTGGGATACGTCCAAGGTACGACGCATGCGCAGTTCATTTTAAGTACTTGTCTAAAGCTCAGCCCATCATTTGCATGGGGTCACGCTTCATTAAAATGTATCATGCCCACTTCCACGTACGCTGCCTTACGCCAGCCGGCCGACGAATATACGATACGCCGGAGCAACATTGGGAGCATTTGCTTTGTGAATTCCATGCTTCCCTCTCTGTGTTGCGCCAGCGTAGTGTAAAGAAGATACGCAACGGTGGCATAAAGATGCACTGATGTATGTGAATCCGGGCCATAGAGTCTACAAGCTATGGTGCCAATATCTGAAAATTGATCACACCTGAAGTACTGAAGGCCTAAATCATTTCTTGAGACCCTAACATGCCAGAAAATGACCCCTTTTTGGAAAGAAGACATTCCAAGGTATTTAGAAAGAGGCATGGTCTGTTTTTTGAAGTTGTACTTTTTTCCCACAATTCTTTGCAAAATCAAAAAAAAAAGTCTTTATTTTTTTTTCACTAAATTGTCATATTAGCAGGTTATTTCTAACACACAGCATATGCATACCACAAATTACACCCTAAAACACATTCTGCTATTACTCCCAAGTATGGCGATACCACATGTGTGAGACTTTTACACAGTGTGGCCACATACAGAGGCCCAACATGCAGGGAGCACCATCAGGCGTTCTGGTTAGTGGAGAGAAGAGGAAGATGAGTGCAATACCACCTCCTGATAGTCTGTCAGCCACTGCTATACCTTGGTGGTGGGGCACTTCGAAGGATGTAAGGGGACACTCTGGAGGCACTAAGGGGGCACCCTGGAGGTTGTAAGTGGGATGTAAGGGTCACCCTGGCGGTACTAACTTAGACGGAGCCCCTTACATCCTCCAGGGTGCCCCCTTAGTGCCTCCTTACATCCTCTGGAGTGCCCCTTACATTCTCCTCCAGAGTGCCCCCTTACATCCGCCTCCAGAGTGCCCCCTTACATCCGTCTCCAGAGTGCCCTCTTACATCCTCCTCCAGAGTGCCCTCTTACATCCTCCTCCGACGTGTCCCCTTACATCTGCCTCCAGAGTTCTCCCTTATATTCGCCTCTATTCGCAGCGTGCCCACTTTGCGGTGAAATGCAGGGAGGAGAAGATCCACACACGTGTCTGACGTAGGGGGGGTGGTAGGGTTGGCGCTTGTGCATTTATGGAGGGCTGCCTCGGTGTGGTCTGGGTTACTCTGAGCGCTCCTCATACTGGCCTCACAACCACTACTGGACCGGCTCTTCACTTTAATTTATTTCCACCCCCAACACAGGTATTGTGTGGCTTGCCTTTGGCACACTTCCCTTTTTCCCACCGGGCGTCTTGGTGATGACCTCTCACCATGGTCTCTCACCTTCACCCCCGTTCCATCACCCACATACCATACATACCATCTACCTTTCCCTCATCCAATCCACTTCCCCTATTTTTAGCTTATTCACATAGTCTAAATTATCCCTATTAGCCATATTTGATCCCACACTTCATCAATTCACTATTCACAATTATGTTTCTCACCAGGAGTACTCGGGGTGCCCTGATCCGCCTTGGTCTGCTATTCCCTGTTGGGTGCTGCGACCTCTGCTGCACTTGCCCCCTCGGCTCCCGCCCTAGACATTCTTGGGCATATGTGCCTGTTGCACCATGAGCTCCAATGCACACATCTGTAAGTTACATTGTCTTATATGGTTGTTTGGGGAGTTTATATCCTCCCCTATTTTGACACAGTTACTTACCCATTTAATTATTCTGTTGCAGATGCTTTTTGTGATTGCTTCTGATGAGCGGCTTTAAGCCGCGAAACGCATCGAGCTACTAGTATCACTATGTATACAACTACACACCTATTGTGATATTCCTTTTTTTATTTCTACAACTACAGGGAATACAAATCCCATAGACTGTGCAGATGATACTCTTTTATTGGTTTTACCCAAACCACAAATATGGTGGATCCCCTGATTGTACAATGTTTAAAACTGTGTTACTATTTGTTGTTATTGGGGTTGGAATTGGCACCACGCTACTGGTGCACTTCCCTACATTTACAACTAATGTATGTAAACATGCTTTTTTATGTATCAATAAATAGTTTATTATTCCACCATTCTATTCATTTTGCCACCATGATCTTCATACAAAGTCCCACCTCCTTTTTTTGTTTTTGCAATGTTGCTGCTTTGCAACTTTTCTCCCATTCGCCTAACTGACTGAACCCACCCCTCCCAGAGTTCTTCACACAGGCCACAATGTGGATCTGGAGAGGCAGGGGGAAAAGGGGAAACAAGAAAGCAACTTGAGTGGGGGGCGAGCACCCTTGTCCAAAACGCTCGGCAGCATGCATATCCTCGGCAACCTAGAGGATATTTGGGAAACGATAGTGAGGTCAGTGAGGCAGGGGATTAGCCACAGGAGCTCCACACGGCGCACGTCTCCTAGAGTAGGAGCGTGTGTGCTATAGCTCCAGGCAGGCTTAGGAGGCAGACAGGCAGAGTCCCTCCCAGCCCTGCAAGCTCAGTCCTCTCTCCAGTTCCTAACCTGGAAATCCTGTCCCCCTGATCTCTCTTCTCCTCCAGCACAGCTCCCTGGCTCTCTGCAGGTAAGAGCCCTCTACCAGTGCTGCTGACGGCCGTCCTTTTCAGGATAAAGCCGCAGCAGCAATACAGATCTCCTTTTCTCCTTTTTTTTGTGTCCCCCTGCACTCCCACACCTTCATCATCCTCAAGGCCCCCCCTCTCTATCCTCTCTACCCTCCGCCCGAAAATTTGCGCCGTTCCGGGGCTCTTTTTGAGAGCACCGCGCCAGGCCGCTCTGAATCGCGGGGCCGCGGTCTAGGAAAGACCGCGGCTTCACTTGCGGCCTACCGGCGCGCCGCTCCCCACGCCTCTGTGGTCCTCACCCAGCCTCCAGGAATCCCCCCTTACCCCAGAAAGACAGAAGGACAGTTACCCTGCCCTGTCTTACACCCACTCAGTTAAAGCAGCACCCTGTCAGCCCTCATCCCACCGCCTGTGCAGACAGCCATCCCACCAGACCAGCAACAGGGTCACCCTCTTAGCCCCAGCCCCCCTCCCCCCCCTGTCCTCCAACATACAGAAGCTTGATCCAGGGGTCACCCGATCGCCTCTTACAGGGGTCAGGAAGGAATTTTTTCCCTACCGGAGCATATTGGCCGAGCGCCGCCAGGGTTTTTTGCCTTCCTCTGGACCAAGCCGGGAGAGAGGAGTTTAGCCAATATCTCTCCCCACTGCCCTAAAATCCACCCCCCCCCCCGGTGTATTGGCGATCATGGCATGTAGGCATTATTCTGCCGAAACCATTTGGAGTTTGAGGCAATGCGCCGCAATACTGCCAGCCATCACCAAAAAAGCCCTAAGAAATTAGCGACTATTGAGAATCGATCATAGATCGACGGTCAGACATTTCAGTCATTTACCCCAGCTCAAGCACATATCATGTGCTCTGATCAATACTAGATCGGCAGTAAAACACCGACTAGAAATCCGCGACTTCATTCAACTAAAGGATCTAGATTGTCTTTTTATTACAGAGAGCTGGCTCACAGCCGACTGTAACACCATTCTAGGAGAACTGGTGCCAGAAAACTATCGTATTATTACAGAAAACAGAATAGGGCAAAGAGGAGGCGGCCTGGCGGTGATCTATAAGACTCATCTTACGATCACCAAACCAGTCCGCCAAAACCCTCTTCCATTCATGGAAACCCTTACTCTGCAACTTCAAGCAAATTCAAAGGAGACCGTCCACATTCTGCTCTGCTATAGGCCGCCCGGCCCAAAATCGCAGCTGCTATCATCTTGGACGGATTTCTTCTCCACTTATACCCTCAACAGCAAACAACTTTTGCTGCTAGGGGATTTCAATCTCTGGGCAAACTCCTCACAAGACCCCATTGCCGACGCCTGTATTGACCACCTGGAAGGATTAGGATTACAGCAATTAGTATGTGGGCCCACACATGCTTCAGGTCACACACTTGATCTTATTTTCAGACAAGCTCTGGAAATAAAAATTTGGGAAAATGAAAAATTGCCATGGACAGACCACCATGCAATTATATTCAGTATTACCACCATCCCCCCTACAACAAAAACATCAAATCCAGTGACAACACACTGGACTAGATGTCAGAAGAAGCTCCACTCGGAACTCTTCAAAACGATTTTAAGGAAAAAGATAGAAACAACTCAGCCGCATCAAACGGGCGTTGAAACATTGGAAGCCATAAACTCGGCCATGCTACAGTCAGCCGACTTGGTAGCGCCAAAACGAAGAACCCGCATTCGGAAAAACAACCGCAGCTGGTTTAATAACCAGCTGTCGTTATTGAAGCAAGAACGCAGAAGGGCAGAATCTGCCTGGAAAAGATGTTCTTCAGAGCTAAACCTATCCATCTACAAGGCGACTACAAGAAAATACCACAAAGGAATTTTCCAAGCCAAGAAAAATTATTTTTCGGAGGCTATCAACGGTGCCCTAAACCGCCCCTGCGAACTCTTCAAGATGGTCACCCAGACCATGAAGCCAGGATGCATTGAAGCCCCCAGTTCAGACACACAAGAATTTTGCAATGAATTATCGGATTACTTCATTAATAAAATCAAGGTAATCCGCGAAAGCATTCAGCAAAACAATTCTCCCCCCAGCCCCCCCCCGCAGCCTCTCACACAGCACCCATAGAAATTCTCCGATATCAGGTAAGTTCACCCTGGAACCCATCTCCATCGAGACCACTAAGAATGTCATTTGTACTCTGCGCAATGGCACAGCGCCAAACGACATTATCCCCACAAAACTGCTGAAGGAATGCGCCTACATCCTGGCTCCTCCCATCACGCAGCTTATCAACCAGTCTTTCTTGGAGGGCATAGTGCCCTCACAGTTGAAAGAAGGTATAATCCAACCCATCCTGAAGAAACCCTCCCTGGACCCCAAGAACCCACTCCACCGCCGTCCCATAACAAGCCTCAACGTACTCTCTAAGATAATGGAAAAAGTAGTGGTAAAACAGCTGCAACTGCATCTAGATACCTACAAGCTACTTGACCCATTGCAATCAGGCTTCCGTCCCGGACATGGGACGGAAACAGCATTGCTGAAAGTATGGGACGATGTTCTCAAGGCCGCAGACGAAGGAGAATCTTGTCTCCTGGTTCTGTTGGACCTAAGTGCAGCTTTCGACACTGTAGACCACAATCTGTTACTGACTCGGCTTGCTGAAGTAGCCAGAGTCGCAGAAAGCGATTTATCTTGGTTCTCCTCTTTTTTGGAAAACCGATCGCAAACAGTGAAGTTAGGACCTTTTACGTCTGAAAAACGCACAGTAACATGCGGAGTCCCTCAAGGATCGCCTCTGTCACCAGTGCTGTTTAACATTTATCTTCGTCCTCTTTTCGAGATTATCAGCAGCCAAAAACTGCTCTACCACTCACATGCAGATGATACGCAACTGTATTTCCGTATCTGCAACAGACAGGATCACCACCTCAATCTAGAGACATGTCTCTCTTTGATAGAGGACTGGATGACAAAGAGTTACCTTAAATTCAATGGAGCAAAAACAGAACTTCTTCTGTTTCACGCCAAGCGCAGGAATCAACTTTCAACAGCGTGGACCCCCCCGCCTATTTTGGGCAGAATCATCACCCCTAGCGCCAAAGTCAAAAGCCTAGGGGTCATTTTTGACTCCTTTATGACAATGGACGCTCAAATAGGGTCAGTAGTCAGCGGATCTCACCATCTACTGCGCCTACTACGCAGACTCACTCCGTTCATCCCCAAAGAAGATTTAGCGGTCGTGGTGGGAGCTATTGTAAACTCCAGGCTGGATTATGCAAACGCCCTTTACCTCGGCCTCCCCAAGTACCAAATCGCTCGTCTGCAAGTCGTTCAGAATACGGCCGCCAGACTTGTGACTGGGAAAAAACCCTGGGAATCCATCTCACCTTCACTGAGAGCCCTTCATTGGCTGCCAGTTAAAGACAGAATTGCTTTTAAAGCTCTCTGTCTTACGCATAGATGTGTCCATGGGAATGCCCCCCTTTATTTATGCGAAATAATAAAAGCGCATAATCCCAATCGCGTTTTGCGATCCACGAATCAGAACCTGCTCCAGGTTCCGAAAGCCAACTTCAAGTCCAAAGGAGAAAGAAGATTCGCGATCCAAGGTCCCAGACTATGGAACGCTTTACCAACCAACATCCGGTTGGAGGAAAACCACCTACCATTTAGGAAAAAGGTCAAGACTTTTTTCTTTTGATATCAAAGGAGACAGGAACAACAAGCGCCCAGAGGCGATTCAGTTCGCATGTGCCGCGCTATACAAGTTTTTCATTCATTCATTCATTCAACGTCTTTAAAGTTTGTATGCCAGACAGAGCAGACATGCCATTCACTTGTAGAAGTGCGGGTCTGGCAAAATAAGGACACCACCTTCTTCCGTTGTGGAGGTGACTGAAAACACCTGGTCCTCTCTCCCAGGAGACTTCAATACAACCCGGTCACTGTATATTTGCCGGCCCCAACTCCACTCTCGGTGGCAATGCTCAAACCTGGGGTTCAAATAGGACAAGCCCAAGTCCATACCTTTTAAGATGCAGGGCACCTTCAAATGTGTCCATATGGCCACCTGGCACCATCCCTCCCATTCTTGATCCACTTGATATAAAAAAGGGAGGATGGCACATAAGGGTACTCATTCCTATAACAGGTGGCAACTCTCTTAATCACCAGGCGTTGTAGCCTGGCCAAATTTGGCAATGTCAGTGGGTCTCCGCGTCCCGGCAGCACTATAGCGTCCAGTGCCCTTCTCAGAGCGGGCACGGCAAGGGGCATAGGGGTAGTGAGTGAAAACGACTGAACAGACTCACCAGTTCCCCAGGGCAGCTGCGTGATGTCCATAGACAGCTGTTGGGACCCACGCATTGTTCTCCGGCCAGAGCGTTTCTTTCTTCTGGTAGTGTAGGGGGCACGGAATCTTCCGAACCCCTGTTGCTCCGGAAACATCGGCTCAAACGAACTTTCCAGGGTCTCTCCGTCATCCAACACAGAGTCCAGTTCTGAGGAGCTGTACTCCTCCGCAGGCAAGTAGGCATATACTTTTGAAGGGTCTCTTGGCCAATCCGGCAAGCAGCTCTTCGTAGGTAGGCCTCGACCTCGGCTGCGGGAGGCTGGAGCAGGCCTTGCTCCGATAGAGGTACACCATACGGAGACCGCTGTGGAAGTGGTGGTCTCCGGTATGGTCTCAGCGTGTGTTCTGGTCACGTCAGTTGTGCTGATCACACCGGTCGAATCATCCTCTTGGTCTTTCTCGGTCATAGGGCTTACCTCCTGTAGAGAAGATGGCGAGGTAGCCGTTCGGAGAGTCAGTGTAGACGAGACCGAGATGACCTTATTGTTGGGAGGCTCCGGCTCCATGATTTCCACCGACGGGGATGGATCTGGCCATGTAGCTTACTCCTCAGCGGTGACAACTCCGGTGATGTAATTCGCCCGGTACTCTTTAGGAGCTTTGGTGAATGGCTCCGTAACGAACAGATCCTCGCAGCGAGGGCAGGACAGTCCCAGTAATACCGATCCTCCTCTCGAAAGCAAAACAAATTGTCCCTTGGTGGATATCCGGATACCCGTATCATTCACGGGCACCACAGGTGGAGAAAACATGCTGGAGACTCCCGGTGAAGTGGTAGGGGGTCTCAGCCATTGAGCAGCAACAGTTGACAGCAAGGAGGCAGACATTGCGTAGCACACGTGGTCTTCCCTCTCTGGCGCACAGCAATGGAGGTTTGCCACGAAATTGGGCCGTTCCCTTTGCTCGTTTGGCGCGGAACTTTACCTTGCATCTCATGCAGGGGTGGTTGACTCCTCCCACTTGAAGAACTTGTCCAGGCACATTCTAGACGCGTGCTTGCTGCACGTACGCCCAAGCTTAGCTGGTTGAGGTTAACTCCCTCGTTACCGGACAGTTAAAACACGACACTTTTTGCTCTGAATAAATCCGTTACTCACGATTTTCGTTGCCAGAGGTGACAGCTGATATCCTGGACGATCCCCCGCAGAGCAGTAACGAATGTCCAACCTGTAGCAGAAGTTTTCTGAATGCTTTATTTTCCTGGTCCAACACGACCAACACATCAACTCGAGGTAGATAGGAAAAGGTTGATGAAAATAGAGTAACTTCGCAGAGTCAGGCTGGGATAAAGAAAGCAGTCCTGCCTTCTGTAATTAAATCAATCACGTCGCCACTCCAGCCGGAGTGGGTGCAGTGCACCTGGACAGGCCTCTCACACAGACCTGCCAGCCAGAGTGTCACCGAGAAAGCTGAAAAGGAACAAGTCGCTGCCACCGACTTGGCTCTAGAAGATTTGTAGAGGCCTCTGCCACAGGTCCGGTACTTAAGAGCGATAGAGCATATCCTTTAAATCCTGTCTTCTTGAAATATTGAACCCCAGTAAGTCACTGAGGTTCCCCAGTCACTTCAGTGTCTCTGAACCATGAGGGCCCAGAGTCGAGAACTCTGCGTGGGTGCCGCACACAGAACCAGGAACCCACGAAGACCCAGAAAAATGGCGTCTGCCACAGATATACCCCTCCCCAGCATGCCCCGCGAGGGAAACGCTCCTCCAATTGGCTGCTGGGGAAAAGTGGCTCTGCCTGAACCCCTCTGGCGCCACCTGCCGCCCAGAGATAGGATCACATCCCTGGAGCGCAGAATGACCCACAGGACAATTCAGGGCTGATAGCTGCCAAACCTGAACAAATCAACCTGGGTTAGAGCAAGTAAGTCTCTCACCATACTAACTTTAGCGTAGCGCCCTTTCTGAAAGTAAGGGGGCGCTACATATATATACACACACAACACAAACTCATACATACACACACCACACATATACACACACACATCACACACATACATACACACATACACACACACACTTTTGTAAAAGTAGCACCTTTCTGTAGATGTCTTCTATCCAGTGCAGCCACAGCTTCCTTCTCCTTTCAGTGCACTGGGTATTTTCAGCTCCTGGAGCAGGAAGGAGGTAAGAATTAAAGGGGCAGCTCACCCCCCTCCTCCCTCCTCGAACTCGCTGAAGTCAGCCTTTCACTTGTCGCATCTTTAGACCCCTTTCATAGTGAGGGCGTATTGCAGGCACTATAGCGTTAAAAATAGCGCCAGCAATCTGCCCTCAAACAGCTGCTCCTTTGTCTCCAGTGTGAAAGCCTGAAGGCTTTCACACTAGAGTGTTGTGCTAGCAGGACGGTAAAAAAATCTTTGGAGCGGTGTGTTTACCGCTCCTCCACCGCTGCTGCCCATTGAAATCAATGGGACAGCGTGGCTATACCGCCCGCAATGCTCTGCTTCAGCAACGCATTGCGAGCGGTTTTAACCCTTTCTCGGCCACTAGCGGGGGTTAAATGCGTTCCGCTAGCAGCCGAAATGCGTCGCAAAAATCCGGCCCATAACGTCAGCAGTAAAAATAGCGGCGCTTTACCGCCGACGCTATGGTCGGCTCAGTGTAAAAGTGGGGAGCTGTCTGTGAGTGCAGGGCTAATAGAGGCTGAAAAAACCCTGGGGGGAGAGGAAAAGACAGCTGATCCTGACAGGGTCATCTTAATAGCCTCATGGGCCCCTGGGCAAATTAATGCTATGGGCCCCTACAAGGTTGCCCCAATTTACGCACCAACTCTCAAGAATGGAAGTACAATATTTCTAATTTACAGTGTGTCACTTGCCACCGTCCCCTGACACTAGATTCAGTGTGTCACTTGCCACCAAATCCAGTGTGTCACTTGCTTGCCACCATCACCTGTCAACAAATTCAGCGTGTCAATTGCCACTCATCCCCTGCCACCAGATTCAGCGTGCCACTTGCCACCAAATACAGCGTGTCACCTGACATTGTCACCTGCCACCAGATTCGGTGTGTCACTTGCCACTGTCACCTGCCACAAAATTCAGCGTGTCACTTGCACGCTGAATGCAAGTGACAAGTGACGGAAAGCAGGAAAAAAAGAGGAGCAAGGAGCAGGGAGGAGAGAGAGGAGGAGGGGGGAAAGAAGGGGGAGAAGGAGGGGGAGGTGGGGGAGAGAAGGAAGGCGAGGGAGAAGGAAGAGGGGAGAGAAGAGGGGAGGTGGGGGAGAGAAGGAAGGTGAGGGGGAAGGAAGGGGGAGAAGGAAGGGGGAGAAGGGTGGGGAGAGGGAGAAGGATGGGGAGAGGGAGAAGCAAGGGGGGGGAGGAGGGGGAGGGAAGCAAAGCGAAGAAAAAAGAGGAGCGAGGAACAGGGAGGAGAGAGAGAGGAGGAGGGGGAGAAAAGGAGGGGAGAGAGAAGGAGGGGAGAGAGAAGGAGGGGAGAGAGAAGGAGGGGAGAGAGAAGGAGGGGAGAGAGAAGGAGGGGAGAGAAAAGGAGGGGAGAGAAAAGGAGGGGAGAGAGAAGGAGGGGAGAGAGAAGGAGGGGGAGAGAGAAGGAGGGGGAGAGAGAAGGAGGGGAGAGAGAAGGAGGGGAGAGAGAAGGAGGGGAGAGAGAAGGAGGGGAGAGAGAAGGAGCGTGAGGGAGAAGGAGGGGAGAGAGAAGGAGGGGAGAGAAAAGGAAGGGAGAGAAAAGGAGGGGAGAGAGAAGGAGGGGAGAGAGAAGGAGGGGAGAGAGAAGGAGCGTGAGGGAGAAGGAAAAAGGGAGGTGGGGAAAAGGAGGGGGAGAAGTGGGGGAGAGAAGGAAGGTGAGGGAGAAGGAAGGTGAGGGAGAAGGAAGAGGGGGAAAGAGAAGGAAGGGGGAGGAGAGAGAAGGAAGGGGGAGGAGAGAGAAGGAAGGGGGGAGAGAGAAGGAAGGGGGGGAGAGAGAGGGAAGGGGGGAGAGAGAGGGAAGGGGGGAGAGAGAGGGAAGGGGGGGAGGTGGGGGAGAGAAGGAAGGCAAGGGAGAAGAAAGGGGAGAGGGAGAAAGAAGGGGGAGGTGGGGGAGAAGGAATGAGGAGGTGGGGGAGAGAAGGAAGGAGGGGAGAAGGAGGGCAGAGAAGAAGGGGGGAGAAGTGGGGGAGAGAAGGAGGGCGAGGGAGAAAAATGTGGGAGGGAGAAGGATGGGGGGAGGAAGAAGAAAGGGGAGAGGTGGGGGAGAGAAGGAAGAGGGGGGAGAATAGGGGGAGAGAAAGAGGGCGAGGGAGAAGGAAAGTGGGAGAAGAAAGAAGAATGGGGGAGGGAGAAGGATGGGGGGAGGAAGAAGAAAGGGGGGAGGAGAGGGAGAAAGGTAAAGCGGGAAAAAAAGGAGCGAGGAGGATGAAGGAGAGAGAGAAGAAGGGGGGAGAGAGAAGGAGGGGGAGAGAGAAGAAGGGGGGAGAGAGAAGGAGGGGGAGAGAGAAGGAGGAGGGAGAGAATGAGGGGGCGAGAGAGAAGGAAAGTGGGGGAAAGGAAGGGGAGGGGGAAAGAAAGGGGGAGGGAGAAGGAAGGCGAGGGGGAGACAAGGGGGAGGTGGGGGAGAGAAGGAAGGTGAGAGAGAAGGAAGGTGAAAGAGTAGAAAGAGGGAAGAGAAGGAAGAGGGAGAATGAAGGGGGGAGAAGGCGAGGGGAGAAGGAGGGGGGGGAGAGAAGGAAGAGGGAAGGGGAAGAGAAGGAAGAAGCGAGGGAGAAGGAAGGACGGAGGTGGGGGAGAGAAGGGGGGGAGGTGGGGGAGAGAAGGAAGGCGAGGGGAGAGAAGGAAGGGGGAGAAGGAAGGGGGAGGGGGGATACGAGGGAGAAGAAAGAGTGGAGAGAAGAAAGGGGGGGGGGAGAAGGAAGGGGGGAGGTGGGGGAGAGAAGGGGGGAGGTGGGGTAGAGAAGGAAGGCGAGGGAGAAGGAAGAGTGGAGAGAAGAAAGAGGGGGAGAAGGAAGGGGGAAGGAAGGGGGCAGAGAAGGAGGAGAGAAGGAAGGGGGAGAGAAGGAATGGGATGGGGGAGAAGGATGGGGAGGGAGAAGGATGGGGGGGGGAGAAGAAAGGGGGAGGGGGAGATAAGGAGGGGGAGAAGGGGGTCTGGTCACAGTGCTCACTTACTTGGATGGTCCCCGGGGGCTCTTAGTGACTTCTCTCATTCTTGTGGACTTTGACCTTTTATTCTTCCCGCCCACTCATCCCCTTCACAGACGTAGCTAGCAGCACACATGCAGGGAGAGGGGGGCGGGAGAAGGGATGTTGAGGGTACAGGACGGAGCAGTGTGTCACTGTACATTGAGCCGTGAGGATTTTTTACTTAAAAAAGTAATTAGTTACAGTTACAAATTACTTCTCCGAAAAAGTAATTGTGTTAGTGACTCAGTTACTACATTGAAAAAGTAATTAGTTACTCAGCAAAGTAACTGACTTTTTTTGCCAGGGTATGACGACCCCCTAATTTTCCAGCTAAAATGTTGGTTTTGGGATATACTCACTGTATAAGACGACCCCTCACTGTGCCATCATACATGCCTCACTGTGCCATCTGTTACATGCCTCACTGTGCCATCTGTAAACATGCCTCACTGTGCCATCATACATGCCTCACTGTAACATGCCTCACTGTGCCATCATACATGCCTCACAGTGCCTGTAACATGCTCCGCGAGCGATGGAAGGTGTTTCTAAACTTTCTGATGCTTAGTTAGCTGGTATCTTCGGAGGTGATGTGGAGCTGTACACTGCCAAAGATACCAGCTAACTAAGGCTCTCCACAGCACCAGAAACTTTCCTCCGCTCGCGGAACATCCGCAGCACACACAGGAATGGCCAGGAAGAAATGCACCCTCCCTCACTTCTTTCCTCCTATAGAGCGCGGCCGCCGACTACTCATTCAGCACACCTCGAGCGCACGCACCAACTGACACTCCTCCGGGGCCCCGGCTAGTGCTTTTTGTCTAGCTCTGATGGGGCCACAGGTGAACGTGGGGCCCCGGGCTGCGCCCGCTCAGTAAGATGGCCCTGGATCCTGACCCTCTGCAACTCTGTTCCGGCCAGCAATGGATTGTCTAAGCCCTATTGGATCACCTGCCTCCGAGCTTACCTCAAACCGACCTCCCCACCGAACAGCACAACTCGCTTGGGATCTTCTCATAGACGTGGGGACCCAGTAAGTCACTGAGGCCCATTTTTTAGCTTCGGTTGCTCTGGGCCATGACGACCCAGAGTCAGGAACTCAGCATAGCATGTGCGCCCCGGCCTGGTAGGCCATATCGCCGGGGCCCGTGATGTGCGCACACCCTAAAGGTGGGTGCCCCACCCGGAACAAGGAATGGGTAGAAGGACCCCACAAAATGGCGTCTGCGCCAGGAAAACCCTCCCCCAGCATCCCCGCGAAAGGAAACACTCCTCTAATAGGCTGCTAGAGAAAGGCGTCTCCGCCTGGACCCCTCTGGCGCCACCTGTCACCCAGAGATGGAAAGGCATCTCCGGAACACAGAATGAAACCGCAGGCAGCCCAGCCCGGCAGAAAACTAATTTCCATAATCAACATGGATGAGAGCAAAGTAACTCTCTCATCCCCCTCTAAATTTAACATATGGATGCCGTCTCTTTCGCTATGCACTGGTTTCACAGAGGGGCGGGTCTGGGTAGCAGTCCCACCCCTACCCGACATCACACTGGTTTTGACAGGTGAAGTCTCTCATTGGGGCTGCACAGTGCACATCCAGCTGACCTGCTAGCCAATATCTGCCTGTACTGGATGTGCACACTGCTGCAGGTCCTATTGAGAGAGAAATTAGCTCGTAGTCAATACTTTTTTACTATACGGGAAAAATCACCTATATGTTAGGATAGCGGGTCAAAGGTGTCAAAGCGGGAAAGTCCCGCTCAATCCAGGACTGTTGGGAGGTATGCAAGTGCACTTGAAAGTGCAGTTGCTGTGGATCCAAGGAGGACATGCAAGGAAAATAAGAAACAACATTTTAGCTTGCACATTATTGGATCATAAAATCAGCAGAGCTTCCCCTCATTTTAGAACTACCCCCCAGATTTACAGCGACTGTACTTCCAAGTGGACTTTCAGTGTACTTTCAAGTGCACTTGTAGTGCAAAGTGGATTTGAATAAAAAAAAAAAAAAAAAAAATCTAAAGCTTTCGATTTGACAGACTTAAAATGTATCTGTTCGATCGTTTTGAATTGAAGAAAAATCTGTAGATTCAAAGAAAATTCGAAAAACTCATGAAACCAATTTCCAAATACGAATTTCGAATCAACCTAATTTAAAAGAAACAAAATAACTAGATTAATGAATGTAAACAAAAAACTAATTTTTTTCACCATGCACATGTCTAGTGAATCTCCCTAATGAGGGCACAGACAGCAATAAAAACTGACTGGGGTTCTAATCCCTTTCCACTCTATGCAAAATGTAAGAAAAAGTTTTGCCTTTAGTTACTGTACATAGTTACATAGTTAGTCAGGTTGAACAAAGTCCATCCAGTGCAACCATAAAAAAAATATATATATATATCGTACAATCCCATATACCCAATTATATACCCACAGTTAATCCAGAGGAAGGTAAAAAAAAAAAAAACAGAGTATGATCCAATTTGCTCCAGCAGGGGAAAATATTCCTTCCTGATCCCGAGAGGCAATCGGATTTTCCCTGGATCAACTTTACCTACAAATCTTAGTACACAGTTATATTGAGCCAGATTCTCAAAAAATGGCGTATTTGGCGGCGTTGCGTATCGTATCGCAGTTACACTACGTCTACCCTAATTACTGGAGCAAGTGCCGTATTCTCAAAGCACTTGCTCCGTAATTTTCGGCGGCGTAGCGTAAATGCGGCGTCGTAAGGCCGCGTAATTCAAATACTGAAGGAGGGGGCGTGCTGCATGTAAATTAAGTGCGCCCCCGAGTCAAACGAAGTGCGCATACGTCGGCCGGGAAAAAAGCCCAGTGCACATGCTACAGCTCACGTCGGAAAGCGTAGTTGAAACCGACGTACAAAACTACGTGATCGTCACTTACACAATTCCCTATTCGCAAACGACTTAGTAAAACGACGTAACCGACGGAAAAAGACGACGCTGACCCGACGCCATACTTAACATGGCATACGACGGCACTTCGGAAACATACCCCTCATACAGCAGTGGTAACCTTAGGCGTACGCAACCTACGTAAACGACGACAGGGCGGCGTAAAAACGTTCGGGAATCGACGTATTAGGCTCATTTGCATAGGCAAATGAGAAAACAACGTAAAGGCCACCTAGCGGCCGGCGTTGTCATTACATCTAAGATCCGACGGTTTAATTGCTTTACACCTGTCAGATCTTTAGTGTATCTATGCGTAAGTGCTTCTAAGAATCACTCGCATAGATACCCATTGAAAAAAACTGCGATACAACGGTGTATCTGAGATACACCGTCGTATCTCTTTTGAGAATCTGGCCCACTATGTACATTTAGGAAAGTAACCAGGCCTTTCTTAAAGCAATCTACTGAGCTGGCCAGAACCACCTCTGGAGGGAGTCGATTTCACATTTTCACAGCTCTTACTGTGAAGAAACCTTTCCGTATTTGGAGATGAAGGCCCGGATTCACAATGGATTTACGTCAGCGTATCTCGAGATACGCTGTAGTAAGTACAAATGTGCGCCGTTGTATACATGCACCGATTCACAAAGCGAGATACGTCAAAAAACATGGCTTCAGCCGTCCGACGTAACTTGCCTACGCCGACGTATCGTGGGCGCATAGTTACGCTGGACGCATTCGGCGTTCCCATTTTAAATATGCAAATGAGTAAGATACGCCGATTCACGAACGTAGATGCCCCCAGGCGCTTCATATACGCGATTTGCGTAAGGCTTACTTCCGGCGTAAAGTTACCCCTCATATAGCAGGCGCAGGTAATGTAAAGGTATGGGCCAGGGAACGACGCCGTCAAATTTTACCTGGTATAGTACTACGTGAATAGGGCTGTGCGTAGGTTATGTTCACGTCGTAGACATTGAGCCATCGTATCTTAGGGAGTATATGCGACGTGATTCTGAGCATGCGCACGAATGCGCCGTTCGATCGGCCATTCATTTGCATGGGGTCACCCTTAAAGCCTATCTCCTTCCTACTTTGAATTAGGCGTGCTTACGCTGGCCAATTTACGCTACGCCACCGCAACTTACGGAGCAAGTGCTTTGTGAATACTGTATTTGCCTCTCTATGTTACGTCGGCGTAGCGTATATGAGATGCGCTACGCCCGCACAAATATACCCCGCCCTACGTGAATCTGGACCGAAATCTCTCTTCCTCTAGACATAAAGAGTGAAAGAGTGCAAGAGTGCCCCTTGTCCTCAGTGTTGACCGTAAAGTGAATAACTCAACACCAAGTTCACTATATGGACCTCTTATATATTTGTACATGTTGATCATATCCCCCCTTATTCTCCTCTTCTCAAGAGTGAATGAATTTAGTTCTTCTAATCTTTCCTCATAGCTGAGCTCCTCCATGCCTCTTATCAGTTTGGTTGCCCTTCTCTGCACTTTCTCCAGTTCCCCAATGTCCTTTTTGAGAACTGGTGCCCAAAACTGGACTGCATATTCCAGATGAGGTCTTACTAATGATTTGTACAGGAGAAAAACTATATCTCTCTCTGTACTTTACTTGTACTTTAACCACTTAAGACCCGGACACATATGCTGCTAAATGACCCAAGGTGTTTTTACAATTCGGCGCTTCGTCGCTTTAACAGACAATTGCGCGGTCATGCAACGTGGCTCCCAAACAAAATTTGCGTCCTTTTCTTTCCACAAATAAAGCTTTCTTTTGGTGGTATTTGATCGCCTCTGCGATTTTTATTTTTTTGCGCTATAAACTAAAATAGAGCGACAATTTTGAAAAAAATCACTATTTTTTACTTTTTGTTATAAAAAAAAATCAAATAAACTAAATTTTAGTAAAACATTTAGGCCAAAATTAATTCAGCCATATGTCTTTAGTAAAAAAAAAAAAAAAATCGCAATAAAAAAAAATAGCTACCTAGCGGGAACATAGACACTAATACAGCGATCAGAAAAATGATCGCATAGTGACGCTGGCAATAGGGAGTGAAAGGGTTAACTAGAGCAGTGATCAGGGGGTTAAAACTTTATTAAGGGGGGTACGGGGCTTATTAGGGGGGGTACGGGGCTACCCTGAACCTAACACTAACTAACTTTCACACTGCCTGTCACACTGACACTAAATGCAGTGATTAGATCACTGCATTCAGTGACACTGACAGGGGGGTGGGAGGGGGGGGGTTGATCACAAGGGGTTAATGTGCCTATGTGTGTGTGTGTCAGTGTTGAGTTGGTGCACACTTACTGTGGATGTCTTCTCTCATCAGCAGGGGTTGGAAACACCGCTGCGATGAGAGATGACATCATTTCCTCCTCCTGTGTAAACACAGGAGGAGGAACTGACACGAAGGGGGAGCGCTCCCATTGGCTGGGAGCGATCGCGGGGGGGCGGAAAAAAACGGACATCCGCCCGCCCGTCGGCGATCTCTCCCAGAGCCAGGGGGACCACCGCACGCCGCGGAGGGGGTCCCGATCGGACCCCCGAACCGCACAAAGGCGAGGCCGTATATATACGGCCTTGTGCCTGTACGAGCCATGTTGTGGACGTACATAGGTGTGGGGCGGTCCTTAAGTGGTTAATAAACTTAAAGGAACACTAAAGGTTTGTTTTTTATTAGTTCAATTGATTGCTGTAAGCTAGAGCATTTAACTATCACTTACCTCGTTTTTCCTTTTGACCTTCAAAATACAGTAATCCAGGTTTGAAAATGCCATTTCCTGTCTCTCCTCTTCTTGCTTTCCACCAGCACCTGAGCCGTTTGACATGGTGGAAAGCAGAATGTGCTCACCCCCTCCCTATGACTACAGCCCTGCATGAAGATGCTCTCTTATCCCTCACAGGCATGGAGGCTAAGCCTAATGGGAACTGTAGTTCCCATTAGGCCGTGATGTAGCAAGAATGAATGTGCATCGCAAACCAGGAAGTCAGTGAGAATAATGATTCAGGAGTGACAGAGGTGAATAAAACAGCTCGATTTCAACAGGTATCAAACTAGTTATAATGCAAAACATTACTTTTTACTTTATCAGCTACTGTCAGACTTTAATTTAAGAGGAAAATATTTTTGTCTTTACAACCCCTTTAAAGCGGTTGTATACCACAGGGCTCAAAATTTCAAGCCCTGAACTACTAGCCAGGCCTCAAGAGTTACTCGCCACCAGTTGCCCCACCTAATTCATACACTGCCCTGCGCCTAATTGCGCCTGTAAACACGCCCTCGTAGATTAGCTCATGTAATGACACTTAAATGTTTTATGCAGAATAAAGTTACACAATTAAATATTACCAACAACAACTTTAACAAAATGGGACAGGGCACTGGGGGCAGACCAGAGGGACAGGGCACTGGGGGGCAGACCAGAGGGACAGGGCACTATAACTGGGTCTCTTCCCCATTCTCTTGCTGTCTCCTCTGCAACTCCCATCCATCCTCTCTCTCTCTACCTCTCCTATTCATCTCATCTCATCATCAGGAACCTGTGTGTGCGGCTCCACGCTTGCATGTCCCCACCTCCCCATTTTATTCTGGTTGGCAGTGAGGAGAGGAGCTGCAGCACACCGGGAGGGAGTACAATCCAGCGCTGAGATCAACACAACTGCACAGCCATTGACACCATAGCACAGCGCACACTGACACCGCACAGCACACATTGAGACCAGTCTGTTCGCAGTGCTCAGGCTGAACTGTTGGACACTTACATAGAGCACAAGGAAAAGAAAACTGCACAAACTGGAAGGCTGTCGCTCTCATGTCAGGGCAACTTTCAGTGAGCGCTGCACTGGAGTGGTAATTTTCGCAATCCTCCACCCCACTTATTACTTCCTGCTCCCTGCTCTCCAGCTACATTGGTCGAGAGGGGGGGGGGGGGGGGGGGGCAGGCTCAGAGAGGTCATGCTGTTAGGTCCCATGGCTAAATGAGAATTGTAAGGAGAGCACCTGTGTACTGCTCTGCCTGTGCGTGGCTCACCAGACTACTTTTCCAGAGCATGCACCTTTCCTCTTCGGCCGACAATCGCATCGGGACTCTAAGTGTAGGTACAGATTGGAGAGAGATTGGTCATGCAGCCCTGTCATCACTCGCCCCCAGCTTAAATCCACTCGCCAAATGCTAGTAGGCGAGTGGAAATTTTGAGGGCTGGTATACCATATATATATATTTTTTTTTTTCTTTTTTGTACACCTGAAAAGAAAAAACCATAATGAGCTGGTACCGCATACCAGCTCATTATGAAATACTTACCTTAAAACGAGGTGTAGGGAACTTACCTGGTCCACGCCGAGCGAGATATCATCTTGCCTGGCGTGTCTTCTGGGTTTCGCCGCTCCAGCACTGCGATTGGCTGGAGCGGCGATGTCGTCACTCCCGCGCATGCGTACGGGAGTTTTCAATTCGGCAAGGTCCGGCGGCTGGCGGCCCTTCAGCCGAGGGACCCCCCTGCGCATGCGCCACTGCAATCGGCGGCGCATTGCGAGGGGAATATCTCCTAAACCGTACAGGTTAAAGATATATTCTTTATACCTACAGGGAAGCCTTATTGTAGGCTTACCTGTAGGTAAAAGTGGTAGTATAGAGTATACTACCACTTTAAATAAAAACTTCAAGTTCAGAATTCCAGTGCTGCGTCTGCAGTAACATGTGGTTCGGCACTATGCATGCTTGGGTCCATTGGCAGATGACTCAAAATGAGTTAGTGTAACCCAGCATAAAACTGAACTATAGACAGATAAATAAGACGCATATAAATGTAACTTTAATAATGCAATACATTTTTTTTTTTTTTTTTTTGCAAGCAGTATACTGTAAGGGCCAGATTCAGGAACACTTGCGCTGGAGTATTTCGATATGCGCCGCGTAACTGTGATGATGCGCCGTCGTTTCTATGTGCCCGTACCCACCAAACTAGATGCGCCCAATAACGGGTCATTTGCGACCGGCGGAACGTTCCGACGCCAGAGTATCGTCAGCGGTTAATTTCGCTGGGCGCATCAGTCGCGCCTATTGATTTCCCCTGCAAATATGCAAATGAGGGATTTTTCCCAATTCACGAACGGATTAGCACCATACGCTGGCTACATGCGCCGCGCGTATCTCGTCCGTCCGGCGCAAAGTTATTTCTACAAAAGGCTGCTTTATCTTTACTCCAGACGGTCACAGGTCAGCAGGAGAGCAGCTACAGCAGCGTTACCGACGATAAGAGCTAGCTGAGCACCCCCACTTGCAGGACAACACCTCTGTCCATGCTTGTCTGTCAAATTTTACAGCCATGGAGGAAGACATCATAGGTCTCCATAGCCGAGATGACGGCTGACAGCTCCTGGCCATTAAAGTTCAGCCTTCTCCTTTGTGTTTGCGGGGAACGGGAGCAGCCATCTCAGAACAAAAGTAACATCACTGCGGGGAGGGGGAGCAGGATATACTTTAGTGCCGGAATGGCGCTTCTACGGGCGCATTTAAACGCCCAACGGAACGCATTGCGCTGACGTTTCCCGGGAAGTGGTGCCGACGGAAGTTGTGAGCATGCGCACAAGGGGGGCGAGTGGAGCCGCACTCACTGCGCATGCTCCGTGGATGATGCGCTGAACGTAAGCCTCTGCGCTGGGCTACGCCCATCATTTACATATGATCACACCCACTTCCACTTGCGTCGGGTTACGCCAGCGCATTATCGTTACTCTGGCGCAAGTTTACGCGCAACTGCTATGTGAATTACAGGACTTGCGCTGAAAGGGTCTTCAGAGTAACGTAAATGAGAAGCGTTACTCCAGAGGAAAGATACTCTCATCTACCTGAATCTGGCCCTAAGTAGCTTTATCTGACATGGTAACTATAAACCTCCTCCAATGATCCCAGATACAGTAGGTCTCAGAATGGAAAAAGCAGCATGAGCAGCCATTCAGTTTTGAATGGTTGCTCATGTACTAAGAAGGAATATTCTGATTGGATTCTCCTTTTCCTGCCCAGTCATCACATTGTGGGTTAAGGAGGGACAAAACCCAAAAGTGTGTTCATTGCAACAGAGAAAGAAAAGTCAAGTCTCCTCCTCTTATCAGGCTATGACCCGTCCAATGCTGTCCTTTGCTTTGGATCCTCAGTAGCTCTGCTCCTCCCAGCAGTGAGTTGGCAGCCTGCCAGCCTTTAAATACCTAATGTACACACAGAGCACATGTACAGAAAGAGAGAGAAGTGCTGAGAGCCAACTAGGACTTCAGGGGTCCCATTGTGAGCTTTGACCATGGATGTCACCACATTGCCAGCAGCTGCTGAGATAGGTGAGCATGCATTTAAAGCTTTTTTACTGCTTCTTAGGAATATGAAAACTAAACTTTTTTTATTGCTACACTTAATGCTATACTAGTAGTACTTTTTTTGTAAATGTTAGTTGAAGTAGTAATACACCTTAGGACTTAGGAGCATGATTAGCCTTTAAGTTTAGAGCTCTTTGGAGTAGCTGATGGTAGGTATTTTGCCATGTACTGTATGTCTACTGTAGTGTCTCTAACATGCAGTGTGTTTGCTACAGGCCAAAATCCTCCATTGGTTGAGAAGAATGTGGCACCAGCAAAGGATGAGGAGATGTCCTCACCAGAATGCACAGAGCCTGCGGATTGTTACCTGTCTGATATGATGCAACAACTGACCAGTGTCAATGCTGCTATGCCCTCTAAGAAGGATGTGATCCTCCAGGGTAAGTCTTGATGTCCCTATTGTGACACTTGTCTGAAGGGAGAACATGCCAGGGCTCCTTTTTTTTTCCAAAGTGGTATTTGCAACCAATCAGTATCCAGCACTTTTACAGGGTAGATATGAGGAGAATTTGACAAATTCATTTCAGGCACTTTTTAATTAAAGTGGAACTATAACGCATATAGACGCCACAAACCAAAAATGTTACTTTAAGTGATACTGTTTTTTTTTTCATTTAAAAATATCAAATATGTTATACTTACCTGCTCTATGCAGTTGGTTTTGCACAGAGCAGCCCTCTTCTGTGCTCCTGGCCCCTCCCTTCTGCCGAGTGCCCCCCACATCAAGCAGCTTGCTATGGGGGCACCCGAGCCGAGCCGCTGCTCTGTGTGTCCATTCCCACTTGGCCCCAACCGCTCTCTCTACTCATTGACTCACTGACATTAATTTAACCACTAGGCGTCATGTAACAGCCACCATGTGCCCGTGGGGGCGCGCATCTCAGCGATCGGTGGTGTGGCGTGTCAGTCTGACACACCGCTACACCTGTCTTGGTAAAGAGCCCCCGACAGATCAGTGCCACCTCATTGGTGCCACCTTAGTGCCGTCAGTGCCGCCTTATTAGTGCCCATCAGTGAAGGAGAAAAAAAGTACCTATTTAAAAAATTATAAAACATAGCAAGAAATAAAAACCACAGAGGTGATCAAATACCACCAAAAGAAAGCTCTATTTTTTGGGGGGAAAAAAAGGACATCACTTTTGTTTGGGTTGCCCAACATTTTTGGATTGATGAGTGGGGCTGCTGCACATAGAAGTTTTTTTATCTTAATGCATAGAATGCATTAAGGCTCCATTCACACTTGTGCGACTCAGTGGTGGTCCGTTCATTAGGGGTTCCCAGGCGCCACACCATATATAAGTAATGGCCACTGCCGCCACCCCCTATTCAGGTATCCGGCTCCTTTCAGGTCGCTAGGCACGGTAGTTACAGCGGCCATAGGCTCTAATAGGCTTCAAAATAGGGTGGTTTGTGGCGCAGAGAATTGTGCCATGAACCCACCCAGCCGCTACAACAGCAAATTAATATTCGCTGTTGCAACACTGATCCTCAATCCAGCCAATCAAAAGCCTGTTTTATGATTGGCTGAAAAGAGAAGACTCCCGATTGGCCGCCAAGGGAGCAAACTGGAGCTGCTGTCGCTGTGGAGAACGGAAGGCCACCATGGGGCAAGTGTGACCGACTGTGGGGGACTTTTCAGCCCCCTCCTCAATCATGGGTCCTCTCTGATTCTCTTCTTCCTTACAATGTCATACAAAGCCCTGGGCAGACTGAGGCCCCGTACACACGTCCGTGAACCTTGTCGGGCGAAACTCATCGTTCTGCCTGTCGAGGTTCCCAATGAGCGGTCGAAAAGGTCGTCGAGCCAAATTTCCTCATTGAACAACGAGGAAAAAGAGAGCATGCTTCCCGACGGTTTGCTCGTCGAAAGTGTACACACGACCGGTTTTCTCGGCAGAATACGTCTTCCAGCGAGCTTCTCGCTGGATTCTGCCGAGAAACTGTCGTGTGTACGGGGCCTTAGAAGCTGACATGCTACAACCTTTTCCAGACTGGACTCTATGGTTGGGACAGTAAGCTAATGGTCATTGATCTGGTGAGAGTTTAGTGGGTTCTGAATGTCAATGTGTTGTGATTGCTTGAGTAGACCAGCATTGTGTTGTTCTCTGCACAGGGTTTGGATTACATTTTGTCTGCAAGAAACAGTATTAGACTATAACATTATTTTATGTATGAAAAGCTGAGTGTTTCTGAGTAGGGATGAGCTCCAGCGTGTTCGCACAGTCCACGCGCAGAGCCCGCCAGAAAGTCTGCACGGCGCTGCACAAATCACAGGCAGGGAGACATATTCCCGATGCTCGGCTGCAGAGATCAGGAAATGTCTCCCTGCCTGTGGTTAGCGCAGCGCCGTGCAGACTTCCTGGCGGGCTCTGCACGTTGACTGTGCGAACATGCTGGAACTCATCCCTATTTCTAAACAGTATATACAGACGGGGTGGGGGTGTCAGTGGCATTCTGTTTTCTGCCCCCCCCCCCCCCCAAAATAATTCCACCGGCCGCCACTGGTGCAACTTGTCATGCAACTTTGGACATCAGAGTTGCATGACAAGTCGTTCCCCATGTTTTCCAATGATACCCATTCATATACGTGTGACTTAAAGTTGCAGCAACTTCAAAGTAGTTAATGCACTACTTTGGTACAGCTTTCATGCAACTTTAGGGCCATAAACGTCTATGTTAACCCTCAGAAGTTGCATGAAAGTCGCACCTGAATGTTATACAATGCAACAGTTGTCCATTATCACTGGCCAAAGCCAAAACTTGTATCCTAGTTGCTTGGGATGCACCGAATGGGTTTTTTGGTGCTGAAACTGGAGCCGAAAATGGTACAGGCAGTGGTGTATTTAGGTTTTTGTGCTGCCCTGAAATTTTCCAGTAGGGACACTAGTTCTGATGGCCTTGGGGATTGCAAAAAAAATTAACAGGGGCCTTTAACCATCCCTTACACTATTCAAAATGGAAAAAAAAGTGTTGTAACAATTAAAAAAAAACAGTGCACCCAACCAGCTATAGTGACGTGCCTTTGGGTGTTGATGTATTTAAATACATTTTAGAGTGTTGGTTTCTCTGAGAGTCACAATTCTTTTCACTGTTTCATTTAACCACTTAAGCCCCAGACCATTTGGCTGGTCAAGGACCAGGCCACTTTTTGCAATTTGGCACTGCACCGCTTTAACTGACAATTGCGTGGTCGTGCGATGTGGCTCCCAAACAACTACCTTTTTTCCCCCCACAAATAGAGCTTTCTTTTGGTGGCATTTGATCACCTCTGCGGTTTTTATTTTTTACACTACAAACAAAAATAGAGCGACAATTAAAAAAAAAAAAAAAATGCAATATTTTTTACTTTTTGCTATAATAAATATCCCCAAAAAACATAAAAAAAACTTTCCCTCAGTTTAGGCCGATAGAAGAATACCTACTTATTTCTGGTAAAAAAAATTGCCATAAGCGTTTATCGGTTGGTTTGCGCAAAAGTTATAGCCTCTACAAAATAGGGGATATTTTTATTAACATTTTTTTTTACTAGTAGTGGCGGCGATCAGCAATTTTTATCGTGACTGGGACATTATGACGGACACATTGGACACCATTGTCATTTTTACTGCGATCAGTACTATAAAAATGCACTGATTACTGTAAAAATGACACTGGCAGTAAAGGGGTTACCCTGTAGGGGTCACTGAAGGGGTTAAGTGTGACCTAGAGAGTGATTAGGCGTGTTAGGCGGCGTGGCTTGCAGTGACACGTCACTGATTGCTGTTCCCGATGATAAGGAACAGACGATCAGTGACATGTCACTAGGAAGAACGGGAAGATGTGTTTACACTGACATCTCCCCGTTCTTCTGTTCTGTGACCTGATCGCGGGACACCGGCGGACAGCGACTCCTGACACCAGCAGACATCGAGTCCGCGGGCACGGTCACGGTGATAAATTAACCACTTCAGCCCCGAGCCTGTTTTTTAGATTCGGTGCTTACGAGACTAAAACAGTTTTTTTTGCTAGAAAATTATTTAAAACCCCCAAACATTATATATATTTTTTTCTAACACCCTAGAGAATAAAATGGCGGTCATTGCAATACTTTTTCTCACACCGTATTTGCGCAGCGGTCTTACAAGCGCACTTTTTTTGGAAAAAATTCACTTTCTTGAATTAAAAAATAAGACAACAATAAATTTGGCCCAATTTTTTTATATATTGTGAAAGATGATGTTACGCCGAGTAAAATGATACCCAACATGTCACGCTTAAAAATTGCGCCCGCTCGTGGCATGGCGTCAAACTTTTACCCTTAAAAATCTCGATAGGCGACGTTTAAAAAATTCTACAGGTTGCATTTTTTGAGATGCAGAGGAGGTCTAGGGCTAGAATTATTGCTCTCGCTCTAACGATCGCGGCGATACCTCACTTGTGTGGTTTGAACACCGTTTTCATATGCGGGCGCTACTCGCGTATGCGTTTGCTTCTGCGCGCGAGCTCGTCGGGACGGGGCACTTTAAAAAAAAAATTTTTTGGTTTTCGTTTTTATTTTTATTTCTTTTATAATTTTTAACACTGAAAAAAAAAAAAAAAATTATCACTTTTATTCCTATTACAAGGAATGTAAACATCCCTTGTAATAGAAAAAAGCATGACAGGTCCTCTTATATATGAGATCTGGGGTCAAAAAGACCTCAGATCTCATATTTAGGCTTAAATGCAAAAAAAAAAAAGAAAAAAAAAAAAAGTCAAAATGTAAACAAATTAAATGTCTCTTTAAGACGCTGGGCGGAAATGACGTTTTGACGTCACTTCCGCCCAGCAGAGGTATGGGGACGGCTGAGGGACATTTTTTCCCTCAGTCGCATCCCCGGACAGCCAGCAAGAGGACCCGATCGCCTCCGCCGCTACCGACGGCTATACTAAGCGGCGGAGGGCGCGGGAGAGCGGCGGGAGGGGGGGGGGCACCCTCTACCGCCGCCGGTAATGGCGATCTCGCGGCGAATCCGCCGCGATGACCGCCGTTATCGTTAACAGGACCGCCCCACGAAGAGATGGATATCTCGGTTGTGGCAGCAGCTGCTGCCGTTACCGAGATATCCATCTTCAAAAAAATGACGTCTTTTGACGTGGGGCTGGTCAGAAGTGGTTAAAGGGGGCGCAGCTTTGACATTCTGTTGGCGTAAAAACTTGAGCGCTGGTCAGCAAGCGGTTAATAGTCACCAAGTGCAGACGTTTTTTTAACACAATCGACAAAGACAGTGAGGCTACGGATCGAGCACGCACAAGTGCCCCATAGCAGGCAAGGGGGGGAGCCAGGAGCGCTGACGGGGGACATAAGAAGAGGGGGATCAGGGCTGCTCTGTGCAAAACCATTACACAGAGCAGACAAGTATAACATGGTTATTATTTTTATGAAAAAAATTGTAGCTTTACAAAAAAAGATTTTCAAATTGAGAATGGAGAATTTTACAATTCTATTGGAGACTAGAGAAAGGCTTAATACTACAGTATATTTGATATCTTTTCCTAGTTAAAGGGTTGTAAAAGGTACAATTTTTCCCCCTAAATGGCTTCCTTTCCCTTAGTGCAGTCCTCCTTCACTTACCTCATCCTTCCATTTTGCTTTTAAATGTCCTTATTTCTTCGGAGAAATCCTCACTTCCTGTTCTTCTGTCTGTAACTACACACAGTAATGCAAGGCTTTCTCCCTGGTGTGCAGTGTCATGCTCGCCCCCTCCCTTGGATGACAGGAGAGTCAGTACTCTCTCTACGTTGCGTATAGTGAAAGGAGCTGTGTGTTAGGCTCCATTCACATCTAGGCGTTTTGTCACCCGACGCTGAAGGAGCCTGACATACGCTGGAGGGGCGAATTTACATTGTCGGCTATGGAGATGGTTCACATCTCCACGCCGAACGCCCAAACTCCAGACGCCTGAAGCCTGAAACAAGTCCCGGACCCTTTTTTTCAGGCGTCTTGGGCGTTTGGCAATAGCCGACAATGTAAAACATCCCAGCTCCAGCAAAAAGAAAAGGGCGTTTTGTCGCCGCAAATCGCGGGGACAAAGCGCCTTTTTCATGTCGCCCAAATGACACTCCACACCAGGGAAAAAGCCTTGCATTACTGTGTGGAGTTACAGAGTAAAGGAAGCTTTTTAGGGGGGGAAAAAAAAAGTGTACCTTTACAACGCCTTTAAGGGGAATGTTTCATTACAGGATTTAATCATATATCCTGTTCTTGGGGTGAAGCTAGAAGACCCCCGATGTCTCCATTGAGAGGACCTTATTGTCACTACTGTCACATAAGGGGCTTATCAGTACATATTAGGGTTGTCCCAATATCGGTATCGGGACCGATACCGAGTATTTACCCCCCGATACCCAAATAAAATACTCCCCCCCCCCCCCCCCCACCAAAGCTGCCGCATCAAAAGCCGCGCCGCATGGGTTAAAGGGGAACATCACAGCTTTCATTTGAATAGCTGTAGTGTTCCCGCGCGTATAGACACTCCCCCTTGCTCGGGATTGGATGGGTGATCGGGATCTGTCCAATCCTGAGCAAGGGGGAGTGTCTATACGCACAGGCAAAACAGCTATTCAAATGAATGCTGTGATGATCTCTGTGCGGCAGCGGCGGCTACATATGGACATGGCTAGAGGGACATGGCTGCATATGTGAGGGACATGCATGACTGCATCTGTGGGGGACATGCATGACTGCATCTGTGGGGGACATGCATGACTGCATCTGTGGGGGGGGACATGGCTGCATATGTGGGGGACATGGCTGCATTTGGGGACACATTAAAAAAAGTATCGGTATTCGGTATTGGCGACTACTTGAAAAAAAGTATCGGTACTTGTACTCGGTCCTAAAAAAGTAGTATCGGGACAACCCTAGTTAGGACCAGTTATGGATCATCTCTTGGGGAGGAATGGAGATACAGGCAGGTCCAACATTTTGTAGGCACCCTCCAGAGACCCCTGCGAGGCATGAAGGAACTTAACCCCTGGGAAAAACTTATAGTGCAGGGAGGGAAAAGAGGACAAGGGATATCAAATATTTACAAAATGCTGATTTCCATGAAAGAACTAGGTCTACCAAAAGCACTAGGAGGATGGGAAAAGGAATTGAATCAAAACATCTCAGATGAGAAGAAAAGACAGGTATTAGATTTCGTTTATAATTCATCTACTGATTCAAAAATGAAAGAAATGAATTATAAACTTCTTATGAAATGGTACTATGTTCCAACTAAGTTGAATAGAATCCACACTGATACATCGCCTCTCTGTTGGAGAGGTTGTGGACTAGAGGGCACACATGCCCATATTTGGTGGCAATGCTCTTTGATACAGGGGTTTTGGATCGAGATCTTAGAAACGATTAAGAAGATATGTGGACAAGAGGTGAAATTAGACCCCTGGCATTGTCTTTTTCATGGAACGGAAGTAGCCAAGAACAAATATAAAAGATCTCTGATCCCACCTTTTCTAAACGGGGCTAAAGCTCTAATACCTAGGAGATGGAGGGAAAAGGAAGTCCCCTCAATAGGAGACTGGATAAGAGAAATAGATAAAATTTGTAAGATGGAGGAATTATTATCGAACCAGAATGAGAGTAGGCCAGAATTTGAGTGTATCTGGAAGAAATGGAGAGAATTTAGGGAACAGGTAACCTAGTAAGGGGGAATACGGGGTAATGGAAATCTGTTGGGGAGGTTGGAGAGGCGGGTGGGGAGGGAGAGGCAGTGTGGGGGGGTGGACGGGGGAGGGGGGAGAATGAGAGAGGGCCTTATTGTTTGAAGACATGATCTTCTCCTGTCCCCCCCCTTTTTTTTTTTTTTTTTTTTATATACACTTATACCTTGGATCTAAAACTAAAGGATATTATATATCCCCTACATTTTAATAATATTATCTAGTTTACAATTCCCCTCAAAGAGGAAATGTGTTGTGTTTTTTTTTTTCTTCTCTCTCTTCTCTCTCTCTCTCTCTCTCTCTCTCTCTCTCTCTCTCTCTCTCTCTTCACCTGCCCTATCTCCTTCCGTGCACCTTCTGCTCTCACATGTCTATACCCCCAGGGTTCCCCCACAAGATTTTCCAGATTTCTACATAAGTAACCTTACCTCATCAAAATAACCCCAATTAATATAGAAATATAGAATAAAGAAAGGATGAGGGGTGAAAGGGGCAGAAGGGAGGTAATATCCAGAGAAGTAAAACCTCTAGAAAGGGTGGAAATGATAAAATCAGAATAGGCAGTATAGCCAGGAGTGGGCGAGGAGCTATCATTTTGAGACAATGTGTATAAATGTGCATATGTTTGTATTTATGTATATTTGTTCATTCAAATGTTGTAAAGTTCTATTTTATATGTAATGTGTATTTAATTCATGTGATGTATAGTGGGAGAAGATAAAAAAAAATTTGTATAATAAAAAAATAATAATAACAAAAAAAAAAAGGAAAAAAAAAAGGACCAGGGCCGTCTTTGGTTAAAAAAAAATCGCAATAAGCGCCTGGTTTGCGCAAAAGTTATTGCGCTTACAAAATAGGGGACAGAATTATTATTTTTTATTATTTTTATTTTTTTACTACTAATGGCGGCGATCAGTGTTTTTTTTCGTGACTGCGACATTATGGCGGAGACATTGGACATTTTTGACACATTTTTGGCGCCATTCACATTTATACAGCGATCAGTGCTATAAATATGCACTAATTACTGTATAAATGTGACTGGCATTGAAGGGGTTAACACTAGGGGGTGAGAAAGGGGTTAAATGTGTACCCTGAATTGTGACTGATCTGTGTCCCTATGTACAAGGGACACAGATCGGTCTCCTCTCTCCCCTGACAGCACATGGATCTGTGTGTTTACACACACAGATTCACGTCTTGTCCCTGAAGCCGCCAATCCCGAGTGCCTGGCAGACATCACGGTCGCCAGGCACGCGCATCGGCATCTCAGCGCCCCCCAGTGGCGGAGCGGAGGCCATAAAAAAACGGCCTGTTAGAGAAGTAGAACCACCCTGCGGCCGTACAAAGTCGTACGGCCGTCGGGTAGTGGTTAACGACCAGGCCACCTTTTTCAATTCGGCACTGCTTCGCTTTAACTGACAATTGCATGGTCGTGCGACCTGGCTTCCAAACAAATTGACGTCCTTTTTTCCCCACAAATAGAGCTTTCTTTTGGTGGTATTTGATCACCTATGTGGTTTTTATTTTTTGCGCTATAAACAAAAATAGAGCGAAAATTTGCTATAATAAATATCCCCAAAAATATATATATAAAAAAATCATTTTTTTTCCCTCAGTTTAGGCCAATATGTATTCTTCTACATATTTTTGGTAAAAAAAAAAGCATTTATTGATTGGTTTGCGCAAAAGTTAGAGGGCCAGATTCATATACAATTGGATTCGCGTAGAGTATCAGAAATACTCTACGCCGCCGTATTTTACCTGGCTCTACGTGGAATCCCTGTAGATTTTGTCCAGTAAACTACGGCGGCGTAGTGTATTTCTCCCGGCGCAAGCCATCTACGCGAATAGGGGGCGTGAAGCATTTAAAATGGGCGCGTTCCCGCGGCGATCGAACTGCGCATGCTCCGTTCAGAAATTTCCCGCCGTGCATTGCGCGAAATCACGTCGTTACATCATTCGTTGTTTGAGTAGCGTCGTTTACGGACATTCCTATTCCCGAACGAGTTACGTAAAAAAAAAAAAATGAAATTCGACGCGGGAACGCAAATAGCTGGTCTAACAGTACGTAGCAAAAAAATGACGTAAGCGATTGCGAAGACCACTCGTATCTTCGTGGATCGCCGTAAAAAGTTATTTGCATATCACAACGCTGAAAACGACGCGGACTCCTCCCAGCGGCCGCAAAAATATCGCAGCGTAGATCCGAAGGCTTACGAAGACGTAAGCCTCTCGGATCGAAGCCCGAAGCCGCCGTATCATGGTTTGAGGATTCAAACTAGTGATACGGCGCGTGAAATTTGAAATTACTCCTGTCTAACACCAGTTGGACAGGCGTAATCGCTCTGTGAATCTGGGCCAGAGTGTCTACAAAATAGGGCATAGTTTTATGGCATTTTTATTAATATATTTTTTTTACTAGTAATGGCGGCGAACAGCATTTTTTTTGTGACTGCGACATTATGGCGGCTCATCAGAAACGTTTGACAACATTTTGGGACCATTTTGCGATCAGTGCTAATAAAAATCTGCGCTTCTGTGACCCGCCGGAGCTCTCTTCCGCATTTATATGACAGAAACACACACATTGTAAATGATATACTACTGTAATATAGTGAATTATAGGATTTTACAAGCATTTTTAACTAGGGCTTATATTGCAGGCCTCCTGGAAAATAAGGCTAGGTCTTATTTTCGGGGTAGGTCTTATTTTTGGGGAAACAGTAAATCCAGGGCCATGCGGCATAGCCAGCTGCAATAACCCAATTATCTTTTTATTTTGTGAGGGGGGCATTATTCCCACTAGCCACCAACGTATGGGGGACATGTTCCCATTAACCACCAATGAATTGGTTTTTGGAAGGATTGCCTGAGACTTGAAAATTCTTTTAAGGGTTCCTCTGGGGTAAAAAAGGTTGAGAAAGGTTGTCCTAGTGTTTGAAATCCCAAAGAGGATCCTCTATATAGACATGTCCGATTTTGTTTCGTTACGAATCGAAATGCAGCCAACATTTTTATAATGAAGAGATACGGATTGTCTGAATTTCTGAATCACAATAGTAACTAATTTCAGCAAATCCAAAATAAATCATTATTATTATTAATGATCCACATTCAAATTCAAAATGAAAACATATTGCAATAAATACAGTAAGATATAAAAGTGAAATAAGATGATAATTCCTACTAAGGCTGCTTTATAGAAAAGAATAGAATAAAATAGAATAGAATTAAACAGAACGAATATAGCTGTCTTTCAAAATTCTAATTTTGAATAATTTGAAATGATTAACTGAGCGAACACTTCTGAAACATAACTATTTTTTCCGTCATGCACATCTCTAAATCGCCCAAAAAAAACGCTGAGGCTTATTTAATAAGAATTCATCAAGTATCCAATCAAAATTCCTCTTTTGTTGATCTGAAATCTAATTGGTTGTTCTGGGTACCACTGTTTAATAGAATTAACCTCACCTGATCATCAGATTTGTATTGTCCAAAGGCAAACACCCGGGACTTGAGCTCAAGGTCCGTGGCCCTCTCCTTCTACTCTGAAATTGAAGGCTTCAGATCCTTTAGCTGTTGTGTCTCATTTTCCCTAGTAAAATATATGGATACTACAGCTATTGAATATATACTTTAAGAGGATGCACTATTATCTAAAAAAGAAAAAATACTTATTTATGTATCACAGATACAGTATCTCTTTACCATTAATAGAGGTCTAGTTTCAGTACGAATGTGCCCTTACTTTTTTTTAAATGTGTCCCCAAATGCAGCCGTGTCCCTAAATGCAGCCATGTCCCCCCACAAATGCAGCCATGTCCCCCCACAAATGCAGCCATGTCCCCATAAATGCAGCTATGTCCCAAAAGAGAAAGCCAAGCCCACCCCTCCGATGTCGCCTAGTTGATCAGATCAGCGCAGGGAACATTATAGCTGTCATTTGAATAGCTGTGTGTTCCCCCGCCGCACCTCATCATATATAGCCCCTCCCCCTTGTCCGGGCACTTTGATAGGCAGATCACCCATCCAATCCTGGGAGGGGTGATCTGTCTATCAAAGTGCCCGGACAAGGGGGAGGGGACTATATATGACGAGGCACGGCAGGGGAACACACAGCTATTCAAATGAAAGCTGTATTGTTCCCCACTCTGATCAACTAGATGACGGGGGGGGGGGTCTTGGCTTTCTCTTTGAGGACTGCTCTGCTCTGCTCTCCGCTCCTCGCCGCCCGCTCTCTCTCTCTAAAAAAAAAGTATCGGGTGAGGCATCGGGAGCATTTACGCGAGTACAAGTACTAACGCAGATGCTCAGTATCAGTCCTGATACCGATACTAGTATCGGTATCGGGACAACCCTAATTGTCACCTCCATATTGCTATTGCTGCATTGTATATGGCTGTATCGACAAATATTGCTCTGGCATGTTTAAACATCATCACTCTCAGAAAACCGTCCCTGAGCAACGATGTGCAGCTGACACTGGAGAAAGGGCCTTTAGCCCAGGTTCACACTGGGTACGATTTGGTACGATTTGAGATACGATTTGACATGTCAAATCGCATCTTAAATCGGCAGCATTTGCCGGTAATGACACCGTCCTAATCGGTGCAACGCCGCATCTGCGGCCCTGCACCGATTTCAAAAAGTAGTTCCTGTACTACTTTTTGCGATTTCGGGCCACGATTTACATTGACATCTGTGCAGAAACCTGCACAGATGTCTCTTAACTCGCGGCCGAAATCGTGACTGCCAGCCGGAGTGAAATTGTGCGAGTTCAGCTGAACTCGCACGGCTTCACTCCCGCAGCCCAGTGTGAACCTGGGCTTAAAGAGGAAGGAAACCCTGATGGCAGTATAGCGGCGCTATACTGCCAGCGCGGCTCCCGCCGCAATGTGAAAGGGGCCTTAATCTAGGATTACCTGTAGGTGAAAGTGATCTATAAGGGTTTAAAACCACTTTACCAGTACCATTAACTGAAAACACCTGATCTCCATCATTTTTAACATTGTTTTAACTTGCACTTGCCTGGGTTGCAAACCAGTTGACTCAGTCTTTATGGTGTACTAGAAGAAATAACGCATGCGTTGCGCTATTGGCGGAAAATGAGTGACAGGAATCTGGAACAGTGGATTAACATAAATTTGTGCATTAAAATTGACAAAAGTGTGAGTTAAACTTTATCTCTGTTACCACAGGCTTCTGGTAACCTTACATTAATAAATCAAGTGCTTCTGAATGGCATAGACGGTTTAAGGAGGCGGGAAGATATCCAGAAGTAGACAACCAAAAACACAAAGGATGGATGCAAATGTGGACAGAGAGCGAACCCTTGTACGCTCATGTTGGAGTGTTTTTGGATAGTTCACTACAAGTTCATAGAACATGGTACAACGTCAACCAACATTGTTACTTGGAAATTCTGAAAAGGTTACGGGAATCTGGAACTCTGGCCTGACAAGTCAATTCTCCACCAGGACAATTCTCATACAATCAAACATTTTATTTACAGTCCATTCCAGCAATTACATTTTCACACCTTGTACTCTTGAAAAAAAAAACATGTCATACTTGATCTATTTAATGGTTTTGCACAGAGCAGCCTGATCCACTTCTTTTCAGGTCCCTTGCTGGTGCTCCTGGCTCCTTCCCCTTGATGAGTGTCCCCATAGCATGCCCCTTGTTATGGGGGCACTGGTGCGTGCCCTGCTCAATGCATCCATAAGACATGTCGACCGAGTCCTTCGATGTCTCCTTATTGGCTTACTAGCTGCCAATGAGGAGAGGGATTCCCTGGACAGTCGAGGCTCTCATGCACATCACTGGATCGAGAGGGAGCTCAGGTGAGTAATGATGGGGAGCAGCACACAGAGGTGTTTTTCTTACCTTCATGCATAGGATACATACTGTAAACGTAACAAAAACTCAAGTCTTTACAACCATTTTAAAAATAGTCAATGTTGATTGAGAGAGTGACGTTTCACTTTAAGGACCAATAAATCTGTATATAATATATTCTGCTGCTTTGTGTCTACCCCCGCAATGTATTGGAACATTTATTCTGTGCTGGTGTTTCAGTATGGTAATCTGCTCTGTGTGAAGCCCAGTCAACTGATCTTGTGAAAATTGAAAGCTAAAAACAGTATTTGCATGCATATGTGTAAAACTGTGTCTTGTGACTTTCTAAAATGGTCTCCCAGCTACTGTCCTCTAGGCTTGATCTCTGCTTGCTGTATGGTGAGGTCAGAAGCTTTTCACAACTTCCTGTAAGGCAGGCCATAGATGATACAATTTTCTTTCCTGCAACCATCCCTACCTGGAGTGGCAAATCCACTTTGCACTACAAGTGCAAACTACAAGCGCAAAGTGCACTTGAAATTGCACTGAAAGTGCACTTAGAAGTGCAGTCATTGTAGATCCGAGGAGGACATGCAAGGAAAATAAAAAACAGCATTTTAGCTTGCACATGATTGGATAATAAAATCAGCAGAGCTTCCCCTTATTTCAGATCTACCCCTCAGATTTACAGCGACTGCACTTCCAAGTGCAATTTCAGTGCAATTTCAAGTGCACTTTGCACTTGTAGTCTGCACTTGTAGTGCAAAGTGGATTTGCCTTTCGTAAATAACCCCCATTGATTGTTATTAGTGGCTATAGCCACTGATAATAACCTTGTGCTAGAAATCTGACAAGCTGGTTGTACCCAAGTCGATCAATGAATCAACTTTGGTACAATCAGCCTGCTGAACCAGGCGAGATTTAAACCATCTATGGCCGGGTTTAGTATAACATTATGCTACCACACTTGCATAGGGACAGCACACACAACTTCTCAGAAGAGGGTTGCTTCTCCCAGTGCCACCATGCTCCCCCAAGTAACAAGAAAGCAAGGATTCAGGTGGGAATTGAGCAGCCTTTTTTACTTACCTTATTTTTCGCTTCATAAGATGCACTCCCCCCCCCCCCCCCAAAAAAAATGGGGGGAAAATGTCTCTGGTCTTTTGGAGCAAATATTGAACAGGCTTCGCCGCTATCTCAAATCCCCACCGCCTCCGCCATGTTAGTACCGGAAGAGAGGCAGGAGAGCGGAGAACGGACACTGAGACAGAAGACAGCACAGCCCAAGTGGCCCAATGGAGTACGGCCATGGTGGCCGCTTGGACTGCTTTGGCTTCTGTCAGGCGAATGTGACGATGTCAGGTAAGGCTGCATTTATGGCACTGGTAAAGCTGCATTTATGGCACTGGTAAACCTGCATTAATCGCACTGGTGAGGCTGTATTTATGGCACTGATAAGTAGGGGTGCGCATCTTCACTCGCCACATGATTCGATTCGATTACGATTATCATGTCAGCGATTCGATTCGATTCCGCGATGCATCACGATGCATCACGATTAGAAAGATGGAGGAGTCTGGAGATAGGGAAGAAGGAATCCATGAATAGGAAAATAAGGATGGAGTAGTCTGGAGATGGGAACTAAAGGATGGAAGAGTTCAGGGATAGAACTGAAGAATGGTGAAATCCATGGAGAGAGAAGAATGGAAGAATTCGGGGATAGGGAAATAGGAATCCATGAATAAGGAAAAAAAGGATGGAAGAATCAGAGGATAGGAAGGGAAGGCTGGAAGAGTCCAAGAATATTATTAGATGGACGAGTCTGGGGGGGTGATAGGAACTGAAGAATGGAGGGGTCGGTCCAGAAATAATTTTGTTTTAATAGAATTATTGTTTAGGGTTTAGGGTGGGGGTTGGAGCCTGTGAATGGAGGCGAGTTGGGTGAGGGCTATGCGGTGGCCATTGGTTTGAATGGGGAGGTGGAAGAGGAATGGGCTAGGAGCCATATCCATTTGATGTGTAGTTTGAGTGATCAGGAGTAGTTTGAGACATATATAAAAGGTGGGGGGGGGGCCCGAGTTGGGTGAAAGATAGTGGGAACTGCGGGGGTAGGAAGGGGCTGTGAAGGACATTAGGCAGTTTGGCAGCCAGTTGGGGAACATGCTGTCATATCTACATTAAAAACAAAATAAAGTGGGCGCTGTATGATTAGTTGGCAGCTAGCACAAGGTAGTGAATATACAACTTTAAATAGACCATAAAACAAAAAAAAGTGTGCAGTGCTTTGCAGTGATAAATGTACAAAAGAGTCTTATTAAGTAGTGAACAAATATAGTCCTGATATATATTTATATATAACTCTGATCTGATTGAAAGAAATCTTCTGTGTATTCAAAGTAATTCCAGCGCTGTGTGTGCTCTGCTGTGTTTAAGTCATTCACCAGAAATCAGGAATGACTTAAACACAGCAGAGCACACACAGCACTGGAATTACTTTGAATACACAGAAGATTGCTTTCAATCAGATCAGAGTTATATATAAATATATATCAGGACTATATTTGTTCACTACTTAATAAGACTCTTTTGTACATTTATCATTGCAAAGCACTGCACACCTTTTTTGGTTGTATTGCCCTATCTACATTATGTATGCAGTCTGGCACTTACCTTACCATGTCAGTCCTCTCAGTGTCCTCCCCATGGCCCCCTCACCTGGCTCTACCGCTCTTCTCGCTCTCCTTCTGCTCCGCTTCATCCTCCTCCATCACACCTCCTGCTGGATACGCTGCGGCCGCCCTGAATCATTCCGGGACCTAAAGCAGTGATGGCTCCACTCTCCTCAGCAAAGCTCCGTGCTCCATAAGCCCGCCGCCGCCACCGCCACTCTTATTATCAGCAGGGACAGCTCCAGCCACCTCAAACTCCGGCCACAGCACTCCATGTTCCCGCCAACCTGCACAGCACACAGCGTGGGCTCCTCACTTCCGCCTTACGCTGCCTGGAATGTGGAATCACGTGCTATAGGCTATTGCTATTGGCTGATGAGGGGAGAGGGAAGGGGATTGGTAGAAGGCCTCCTCTACTCGCAGCACAAGGGAATAATGTCAGCGGGAGGCGGGAAAAACGGCACGTAACCCTCGGTTCCACTCAGATGCACGGCGCGAGGATGACGTCATCCATAATCGATTTCTTAAAGTGACAGCATCGAAATCGCATCGTGGCCCATCTAATCCCGATGCATCGATGCAACGATTAAATTCAACACCCCTACTGATAAGGCTACATTTAGCGACTGGTAAGTCTGCAGTTATGGCACTGGTAAGGTTACATTTATGGCTCTGGTAAGGCTGAATTTATGGGACTGGTAAGTAATATTGTAAATTATTGTCACTGGTAATGCTGCATTTATGGCACTGGTAAGGTTGTATTTATGGCACTGGTAAATATTTTAGTACACCATTTGGTTCAGACAATTTTTTTTCTTGTTTCTCCTCCTCTAAAACCTAGGTGCGTCTTAAGGTCATGTGCATCTTATGGAGCAAAAAATACAGTACTTATTCAATTGCAATCCTGCCCCATTAATTTTTTTTCATGCTGAAAAATGATCGCGTGTGTACGCGCCATTAGAATTGTAGAACCTGACAATTGTGTTGGGGGATTTTGGAATTGTAGATCCTAACAATTAAAAAGGTCATGAAGTGGTAACTCTTCAGCTGTACTTGGCCAATAGCTGTTTTTTATGTCTTCTACAGAGCAAGCGGAGGATCCGGCCTGCAATCCAATTTTCTGGATCAGCAAATGGATGGATTATTCTGCAAAGTATGGACTAGGTATGTATCAGCTTAATTACAGACTTACTGTATATAGCCATTATATTTTAGATGACCACTAAGCTGAAATGTTTTCTCCCAAGGTTACCAGCTGTGTGATAACAGTGTAGGTGTTCTTTTCAATGACTCCACTCGGCTGATAATGTACAATGATGGAGTCAGTTTACAGTACATTGAGAGAAATAATACGAAGTCACACCACAATGTGCACTCTTACCCATCATCACTGACAAAGAAGGTAAGAACAGAGGATGAAACAATAATACAAGATTTCAAGGTGTTTGCTACATTAGGAATCATACCTGACATGGGTGGAAGTTGGACTTAGCTGAGCCATTGTACCCCTACCCATTCACAAAAAAAGCATTACAACAGTACACAGTTTTTGACAAGTCTTTTATTAATATCTTCTTCATCTTCTTCTCCGGTCTTCCTCCATCTTCTTCCTCCGTTCTTCTTCTTCTCCCCCTGCTTCTTCTTCCGCTCTTCTTCTTTCTCCGGTGTCCTTCTTCCTCTGCCACTGATCACGTCAACGACCCTCCTCCGATGCTGCATCTCGCTGATCTGTCGGCGCTGATGTCCTGCATTCCTTAAATAACGATGGGGACGTGGCAATCCGATTATGTCACATGGAGGCCACACCCCTTATGATGTCACAGACCCATCATGCCAGGGCGTGGCCTCCGTGTGAAGTAATTCGATTGCTACTGTTATTTTTAACACAACTTTTTTTGTGAATGGGCAGGGGTACAATGTACCCCATACTTATTCACATAGGAGGGAGCCCGGGATCTAGGGGGCTTCCAGATTCCGATAAGCCCCCTGCCTGCAGACCCGGCGGGCAAGGGTTGTTGGGAAGAGGCCCTTGTCCCCATCAACAAGCCCCCCTGCCCCAAAGCACCCACCCCCCCCCCCCCCCATGTTAAGGGCATGCGGCCTGGTATGTTTCACGAGTGGGGGGCACTCGCTCGTCCCCTCCTTTTCCTGACTTGTCGGGCTGCGTGGCGCAGAGAACCCTCCAAGGGCCTGGTATGAACCTGGGGGGACCGCACGTTTTTTTCACAATATTTTTTTTTTTTAGCCTGCATTTTTTTTCTTTACATTGAGCGGGAAGCCAGCTGACAGCTGATGACTCATCGGTTGTTAAGGATGTGGCGGCCGGCCTCCTCCTTAACAACCAGCTATATAGTGTAAAGAAAATAAATAAAAAAAACTTTTTACTTTTGGTAAAATTCCGGTAAAAACGGTACTTGTGTTTTGGATGCGGGTCCATTGAATTCTATTACATGCAAAACGCTGCATTTTGAGGAGGGGGGGAAAGTCCCTGACACTTTTCAAAAATGCAGAGGCATAAAAATGCATTAAAAAATTTCCCTGCATTTCTGCAAAATGCATCAAAAAACGCATTAGTGTGAATAGAGCCTTAGTAACCATGGTCAAGGCTTGCTATTGTCTTAATTCTGCCATCTCCACACCCAGGTGAAGGGAAATTCAATGGAAACCCTGACAGTAATTGGCTTTTTTTTCTTTTAATACTTTTGACTATTATATTGAAAAAGGTTTAACATGTTCATACCATGACACTTCTAGCAGTTTCAAGGTTCTTGTCCAGTGGTTCTGGACAAAGTTCATATAAAATAGACACCTAATGGTATACCAGAACAGTTTATGGGAATTCTGTGCCCCAAAGTGGGAACATGTGAAGCTTTTTTTAAAGCGCCCCCCTCAATTCTGGACAGAGTATTGATTGATTGCTTGTGTTAAAGTTGACAGCTTTTCTTCTTACAAGAAGGGTGCACTTAAGGCTTTCAGTTGTATGAACATGCCTGTATGTTAGGCCGCGTACACACGGCAGAGAACCTCGATGGGCAGAACACATCGTTCCGCCCGTCGAGGTTCTCTGCCGGCCGTCAGAATCTGCGACCCGCCCGTCGGGAATGGCAACCAGCCATTCATCCCGACGGGCCGTCGAGCAAATAGAGAACCTGTTCTCTATTTGCTCGACGGGTTTCCCGACAGACGGGGCTCGCAGAGAGCGTACACACGGCCGAGGTTCTTGCTGGAATGCAGCTCCCAGCGAGGTTCTCGCTGGTTTCTGGCGAGAACCTCGGCCGTGTGTACGCCGCCTTAGAGATCATTTAGTGCTGCCAGTGATTCTTTAGCCAAACTGATTGAACATTCTGCTATTTCCCTTCCAGGTCACACTACTGAAATTTTTCAGGAACTACATGAACGATCACCTTTTAAAGGCCGGTGCCAACATCAGTCCCCGGGAGGGTGACAAGAAGGCTCAGGTTCCCTTCCTGCGGACTTGGTTCAGCACACAAAGAGCAATCGTCCTACATCTGAGCAATGGAACCGTTCAGATTAACTTCTTCAAGGTGAGGATTATTTAGGGCAGGGATCTTCAAACTACAGACCTCCAGCTGTTGCAGAACTACAAGTCCCATGTGGCATTGTAAAACTCTGACATTCACAGACATGACTAAGAGCAGTGGGTTTATCTTTATATCCATGAGGGCTGGTTCTGTGCTGTCCGATATCGGATGTGATTCGCACCACACTGCAGTGCAAATCACATGCGATGTCTGTGAGATGTGAACTCAGCCATACAGATTGTATGCCTGAATTCACATTACATTCAGACAAAATTTGCACAGGGCCCTTTTTTTCAGTCTGAAGCAGAATCAGATCACATGGGTGTTCCCACCCATGCGATCCGATCCCTGTCTGAATTTGCAGTTCGCTCTGCGATATGGAAACTTCCGTCCGGCGCATACTGCGCGTTACAGGTTGCCGACAGAACCCGAACGTCAGTGCGCAGGCGCCGTATAGAGCTGCACCGACATTCGTGTTCTTTCGGCAACCTGTGACGCGCAGTATGCGCCGGGCGGAAGCTTGTCAATCACAGGCAGTAATTGGAAACGCCCAGTCCCGCGGGAGAGCCGGGGGGTGAAAATCTGGATTGCGAGGTATGTGCTGAGAAAAAAAAAAAAAAACCCTGGCATTCTGTCGGTAGGATGACTCGACAGAATGTGATGTCAGAATTTTTTTTGAGGGTGAACCTCCACTTTAAGGGTGTCATTAGCTTTCTACTGACACTCCCAGCAGGGTTCCTGCATCGCTGCAGTGTAAACTGGCCCTAATGCCGCGTACACACGGTCGTTTTTTGCGATGAAAAAAAACAACGTTTTCTGTGAAGTAAAAAACGACGTTTTTGAAACGTCACTTTTCAAAGACGATGTTGCATACACACCATCGTTTTTTTCACAAAAAGCGAGGTTACGCTCACCACTCTTTTCCATTGAAGCTCGCTTCATAACTAGCATCTGGGCATGCGCGGGTTGAAAAACGTAGTTTTAAACAACGTTTTTGCTACACACGGTGACTTTTTGTGAAACAAAAAACGACGTTTTGAAAAACGACACAAAAAATTCAAGCATGTTGGAATTTTTTTTTGCCCACACACGATCAATTGAAATGACGTTTTAAAAAACTTTGTTTTTTTTCATCGCAAAAAACGACCGTGTGTACGCGGCATTAGGCTCGATTCACATCTATGCATGTTGCTTTTGAGCATTTCTGCAGTGTATTTTTTCTGTGCTTTTCGTGATTTTACTGTGATTTTGCAGTGATTTGCGTCTTTTCCTTCTTTCTTCGGTCTTCTTTGTCCACTGTTTTTCCTCCACCACCGCTGATCTGTCCACGCCGATGTCAAACGTTTCTTAGATAACTATGGGGTGTGGCCATCGGATGAAGTCATCTGGAGACCCTGTCCCCTTGTGACATCACTGACCCATCATGCCCAGGGCAGTAAAGTCACAAGGGGGTAGGGCCTCCGGGTCATGTCATCCGATGGCCACGCCCCATGGTTATCTAAGAAATGCTTGACATCAGCACCGACAGATCAGCAGGACGCAGCATCGGAGGAGGGTCGTCAGTGGGAGCAGAAGCGGAGGAAGAACACTGGACAAAGAAGACCGGAAGAAGAACCGGGAGAAGGAGTAGACCAGAGGCAGAAGAGGGAAAAGGAGAAGCCCGGAGGGGGAAGAAGCGGCAGAAGCCCCGAGGGGGAAGAGGAAGACATTTTTAATAAAGGACTTGTCAAAAAGGGTTTATTGTCACACTATGCTAGTTTTTTTTGGTGAATGGGTAGGGGTACAATGTACCCCATGCTCATTCACGTAGGAGTGGTGGCCGGGATCTGGGGGCTGATAAGCTCAATGTCCACAGTTCCCAACAATCACCGGCCAGGGTCCCCCCCCGCCCCCAAGCACCCACCACCCATGTGTAGGGCATGCGGCCTGGTATGGTTCGGGGGGGGGCGCTGGCTCACCCCCTCCCTTTCCTGACCTGCCAGGCTGCATGCTTGGATAAGGGTCTGGTATGGATTGTGTAGGGGACCTCACGCCATTAAAAAAAAAATATATTGGCATGGGGGTCCTCTCCAAATCCATACTAGACCCACTAAGCCCGCTGACAGCTGATGACTCATCGGTTTTTAAGGATGCGGTGGCCGACTTCCTGACCCTCTCCTAAGCAACTAGCTATATACAGTGTAAAATAGCAGTAAAAACGTGGTACTTGCATTTTGGATGCGGGTCCATTGAGGTCTGTTGCATGCACTTTGTGAGAAAAAAAGTCCTTGACCCTTTCCAAAAACGCAGAGGCACAAAAATGCATTGATGTGAACATGTCCCATAGGAACTCATATTAAAAATCCCTGCATTTCTGAAAAATGCTTAAAAAAACGCATTTGTGTGAATCAAGCTTTAAGCCCCGTACACACGATCGTTTTTCAGCATGAAAAAAAACGACGTTTTTAAAAACGTAATTTAAAATGATCGTGTGTGGGCTTCATCTTCTGAAAAACTACCAATAAAAAAAAATTTGAGCATGCTGCATTTTTTAACGTCGTTTTTAAAAATGTCGTTTTTCGGGTTGTAAATAATGGTTGTGTGTGGGCTAAAACAATGTTAAAAACGTTTTAAACCTGCGCATGCTCAGAAGCACGTTAGGAGACGGGAGCTTGAATGGAACTTCCCCTTGAGGCCGCGTACACACGGAGGGACATGTCCGCTGAAACATGTCCGACGGATCGTTTCCAGCGGACATGTCTCCTCCGTATTTTTGTCCGACGGTGTGTACACACCATCGGATGAAAACCCCCTCGGCCAGGGAACGCGGTGACGTTGACGCCGTCGCGTCACCACTCGAAGTCGAATCCATTCGGCGCATGCGGGAGATTTCTGTCCGCTGGTTAGGCGTACTAACCAGCGCACATATCCGACGGACAGGTCTGTAGCGAACAAATTTCAAAGCATGCTTTGAAATTTGTTCGCTGGACAAACCTGTCCGCTAGGACGTACACACGATCGGATTTGTCCGCTGAAACTGGTCGGCGGACCAGTTTGAGCAGATCAATTTGATCGTGTGTATGCGGCCTTAGAGTGCCGTCGTACGCGTTGTACGTCACCGCGCTTTGCTCATAATTTTTTTTAAAACGATGGTGTGTGGGCAACATCGTTTTTAATGATGAAGTTGGAAAAATGTCGTTTTTTCTACATGCTGAAAAAACAACGTTTTTTTCATGCCGAAAAACGATCGTGTGTACGTGGCATTAGTCTTAAGCCCCATACACACAGTAGGACTTTTGGCCAACCAACTTCAAAATCTGCAACTTTTCAAATTTGTCCGATTGTGTGTACGCTCCATCAGACCAACTTTTTCTGGTTTCATCAGACAAAAAGTTGGGTCTGCGAACGGACCAACTTTTCGGCAACAAAAGTCCGATGGTGCCTTGTGTGACCGTGTGTACAGCAATCCAACCAACTTTTGTAGAAAGTGCAAATACCCATGCTCAGAACCAATGTTAAAATCAACCAACAATAGCAGAAGTTAACCAAAGGGTGGCGGTAAAGAGCAGAAAAGAGCAGAAAAACCATGTGATGTTGGGAAAGTTTTAGAGAAGTTTGCAGAAAAGTCTGACTGTGTGTATGCTATGGGTGTGACCGGACAAATCAATTAGGACAAAAATCCAAGGGAAATTTTGTTGGATGTCCTTCCGTGTGTACGAGCCTTTAGGCCACGTACACACGAGGATATTTATCCGATAAAAACGGTCTTAAAGACCGTTTTCATCGGACATGTCTGCTGGGCTATTTTGGTTTGATCAGTGTACACACGATCAAACCAAAATCCCCGCGGACAGACAGCGCGGTGATGTGGCGGTGACGTTGACGCCGCCACGTCACCGAACCAGGAAGTAAAATACTTCCACGCATGCTTTAAAACTTTTGTCTGCTGGAAACTGTCTGCTAGCCCGTACAGACGATCGAATCTGTCCGCTGAAACTGGTCTGCGGACCAGTTTCAGCAAATATATTCGATCGTGTGTACGCGGCCTTAGTGGGATGCTCGGTATAACTAATAGAAGAGTAGAGAGTTGTAGATGCAAAGTATGAATAAATATAGATTTCTGTGATTTCAGTTGGGGTTTAAAATGTGCCGTCTTCATTCCACAGGATCACACAAAAATCATCCTGTGTCCTCTTATGGCTGCTGTCTCCTATTTTGATGAGCAACAGAATTTCCACACATACAAGTTGAGCCTTATAGAAGAGTTTGGATGCTCAAAAGATCTAGCACGGCGCTTGCATTATGCCCGCAGCATTGTGGAGAAACTGCAGAGCTCAAAGTCTGGTGCAAGGCACAAAAAGGCCCAAGCCTAGCTGTACACAGTCTCCTGAATGGGGAGCTTTGTGACAGCCACGTTGGCAGATGTTTTTCTTTATTCCTAAGGTTTAAGATTGTAATGACCGCTAGTGCCGACTGGGGTCTCTTTGAACTAACAAGTTGTTAGGTTTCATGACATCTCTTTGTCTTGTGCAAGATCCTGTTCTGTGGGTCTTAATGTTGTCAGGTTTTTTGTAAAATAACAACTTTATAATGTTGGTGTATTAATATTAAAGATTTTTGTATATGAATTGATTTAGTTTTTTTTAAAATTGTATTGCTTTTTGGAAAAGTTTTTATTCTCAATGCCTGATGGCTACAAACACTGCCTATCTGTATATCAATGGGGATTGGAGATGAGCTCAGGTATGTTTTTAGGTCCTAGTCTGAACCCACCTGAGTCATCCCTCCAGGAAGCTGTCATCTTTACTCTGCCAAACATCCTTAGTAAGTATAGTCTCCGGCAGTAACCCTATGTAGAAAAATCAGACAGGCTGGTTGTACTCAAGTTGATTGAACGATCAACTTGGGTACAATCAGCCTGCCCATACATAGTTTGAAATTCAGCCGATCCCTGCTGAACTGGCCAAACTTTGATCCATGTATGGCTGGCTTAAGCAGCTAAGGCATTCCTCGCCCTGACCCACATCCCCATAGATACATGCCCTTGCAGCATGTGGAATGCTTCAGCCAAGTATGGTTGGTCAAGGCTTCCTGGCGGGATCAGTCAGGTGGGTTTGGACTAGGATATGAACACACCTGAGCTCATCCCTACTAAGGATGCACTCGGCAATTGTGGGGCCCCTGCTAATTAGACTCTTCCTTGCCACCCAACAGTTAACCTCCCTGGCGGTATGATTCTTTCAGATTTTAGGTTTTGAAAGCGGTACCATTATTCGCAAGGAAATTTGGCGTTTTATACTGTAGGCCTGTAATTCTTAGGAATAACTCACTTAAATCTGACCAAACAAGAGTCTAATAGGCATCCCGGGTATGATTTTTTTTTAAAAACAAAATTATAATATAATAAATAATTATAAATAATTATAACAAATAATAATAAAATTATAATAAAAATTATTCAATAATGTAATCAAATCAAAATCACTAAAATTTGCTCAGTTGCAGAATTGTCGCTGTCATTATTTTTTTTTTTTATGACAAATTTCCCCACAAATCGCTATCGCTCAATTCTGCAAGTGATTCTGATTTATTATCGCTGTTTCCTAGCTGCTCTAAAACCATTTTTGACATAAAGGGACACTTTTGGTTGCTATGGGCAACCTACAGTTTGCAGGGAGAAAGAACAGTTTTTATTATATAAAAGAGCATGCAGGACACTGGGCAGACCACTTGGGCCAAAGGGGGTGTGTATTTTTTACATACAGTACTGTAATCTATAAGTTTACATTGTACTGTATGTAATGTGTTTGTTTACATTTTTGAATATGGCGCCGTTCTCCGCCCCCGTGCGTCGTAACGTCGCAGGGAACGGAGCTCGGCGGCACACAGAGGCACTGTGTGAATCGAGCGAGCACCCACTCGCTCACGCAGCGTGAATGCATCGCAGGATCCAGGGGCAAGGTAAGTAAACACTGCCTGTGGATTCAGCGAGGCGAGCCCGAGTCTGACTCGGGGTTACCGATCGCAGCATAAAAATTTAACCCCGAGTCAGACTCGGGAATACCGCCGGGGGGTTAAAATAACCCCTAGTAACCCCCTATAAAAGTAAAAAATGAAGTGCGTCCTGTATATAAGTGGTTCTCAACCTCAGTACTCAAGTACCCCCAACAGGCCATGTTTTCAGGTTTTATTTTATCTAGCACATGTGCTTTAAATCAGTGTCAATGGTTTGGTATTTTGGACAGCTTTTTTATCCAAGAGAAATTCCCAAAACATGGCCTGTTGGGGGGTTAAGGATGAGCTCCGGCGTGTTCACACATGGACAATGTCTCACTGTCTGTGATTAGCGCAGCACAGTGACTGCTTCCTGGCGGGCTCTGCACGTGTGGTGTGCAAACACGCCGGAGCTCATCCTTATTGGGGGTACTTGAGGATCGATGTTGAGAACCACTGCTGTAGATAATGGAGGATTTGCAAGCACTTTCTAAAACTAAGTGGGAATGACTAAACAAAACGAAAAAGAATGGCGCAAAAATTGAAATGACAAACAGGGATCAGTAAAAAACAATATCAGAAGAAATATATTGGCATGTTATATTATATTACTTCATTAAAGTGGAGTTCCACCCATTTTTTTTATGTTTGTCTGTGCTGCATGCCCTAATCTCATAGTGTTCAGAATGGACAATTTTTATTTATTTTGTTGCTTGTAAATACCTTTATTTTGTAATCCTTCATTACTTCCTCCTCCTTATTAGCCTAGGCTAAATGCTAGGCTAAATGCTAAAAAAACAACCTAACAAAACGGACCTTAGTTTACAGACTAACTTTACTAGAATACATTAAGCTTGTGTATTACAGGGGTATTTATATTTAAATAGTGAAATTGTGGGTGGAACTCCACTTTAAAAAGTCTATAAAGTTCTTAGGGTACTAAAAGCAACACTTGTGGCAGCTCCCTTGGGGGTGAAGCTATTCTCTGAAATACAAATGAAGGAGCAGCAAGGTGCTCCAGACTAATGCCGCGTACACACGATCACTTTTTGTGATGAAAAAAAAACCAACGTTTTCAAAAACGTCATTTAAAATGACCGTGTGTGGGCAAAACGTCATTTTATGTCTTCAAAAAAACGACTTGAATTTTTTGTGTCGTTTTTCAAAACGTCGTTTTTTGTGTCATAAAAAGTGATGGTGTGTTGGCAAAACAATGTTTTTAAACCCGCGCATGCTCAGAAGCAAGTTATGAGATGGAGCTTCAATGGGACAGAGTGCTGTCGAACGTGGTGTACGTCACCACGCTTTGCTAGAGCATTTTGGAAAAACGATGGTGTGTATGCAACGTCGTTTTGGAAAATGAAGTTTGAAAAACGTTGTTTTGTTTCATCACATAAAACGTCGTTTTTTTTCATCACAAAAAGTGATCGTGTGTACGCGGGCATAAGTGTAGCAGGTTAATCAGAAAGGGGATTTTATTAAACAGCCAAACGGCTGCTCACATGGGGTTGAAGATCAACAGGCATTAAAAGAAAGAAGTCTACAACGGGAGCCCCAGGATGTGTTGTAGTACCGGCAGGTAGGAAGGATCAGCTGGCCAGGACCCTGCCTCAAGGTGTAGGCCTCAAGGTCTGAAGAAAAAGCAGAAGCTTTGAAACATGTCACCTGGAAGAACTGAAAATCAATGAATGAACGTGGCAGGCCAGGAAGGAAAGTGCTAGATGATGCTGGATATCCTCCAACTAGGAAATGATACTGGTATATTTTTGCTATCTGTTCTGTTGGGGAGAGAATAAGCTTTATCTCCTTATTTAGAGACAAATGAATCTCAGTTGTCAACAAAACAGGAGTCCCCCATTCAAAGACTTCCCTCAACTACCAAGGGCAACTGTAAAACTTTGGATTTGCATCACTTTCTGTCTGTGACAATAGTTACCAGAACAAAAGGTGACTATCTCCTGCGGGAGGAACACAGATGGAAAAAACCCTAATGGGGGTTACAACCCCACCTCCTGGTATTCTATCAAAAGTTACGTTTGATCATACATACTGTACTTGACAAAACCTGTGCAGCTGTTACAAATTTTTGTGGATTTTTAAAATGATTTCTTTAAAGAGGAAGTAAACCCTGATGGGTTTTACTTCCTTTTTATTTCTCTGCAAAGGTAAAAGCATAATGGGCTACTATGCATGTGTGGGCGGGATCCGCAAGTCAAGGCATAACCCCGTCTAGAAACGGCACAGTGTGCATTCACACCTGAGCGTTTTGTCGCCTGAAACGCGACGCTATTATACGCTAGAGGGGAAAAAATACATTATTCTCTATGGAGATGGTTCACATCTCCACGACCAAACGCGTGACACCGAACACCTGAAGCTCAAACAAGTTCCGGACCCTTTTTTGTCGTGCGTATCGGTTGGTTTGGGCGTATTCAAGCGTTTCCATTTCCCATAGAAAGTAATGGAAACGCTTGATTCAAGCGACTAGCGCGACAACGAGCGTTTGCTACGGGCGTTTCGTCGCTTTAATCAATAGAACTTTTTACCCAGGCAGAAGATTTGAATACACGTGAATACACGCGACAAAACGCCGGGAAAAAGCGATGCAAATCGCCTACGCTTAGGTGTGAGTGCAGCCTAAAGTGTGCATGCGCCAAATACATCGGCACATGCTCAGAAGAAATCTTTGTATGGGGAATTGTAAATATCTCCTAAACCGTGTAGGTTTAGGAGATATTTCCAGCACCTACAGGTAAGCCTTATGCCGCGTACACACGGTCGTTTTTTGCGATGAAAAAAAACAGCGTTTTCTGTGAAGTAAAAAACAACGTTTTTGAAACGTCACTTTTCAAAGACAATTTTGCATACACACCATCGTTTTTTCACAAAAAGCGAGGTTATGTTCACCACTCTTTTCCATTGAAGCTCGCTTCATAACTAGCTTCTGGGCATGCGCGGGTTGAAAAACGTTGTTTTGAACGACGTTTTTGCTACACACGGTGACTTTTTGTGAAACAAAAAACGACGTTTTGAAAAACGACACAAAAAATTCAAACATGTTGGAATTTTTTTTTGGTCGTTTTTTTTAAGACAAAAAATGACGTTTTGCCCACACACGATCAATTTAAATGACGTTTTAAAAAACGTCGTTTTTTTTCATCGCAAAAAACGACCGCGTGTACGCGGCATTAAAGGGGTTGTAAAGGAAACATTTTTTTTTTCATAATAAGCATCCTTTACCTGCAGACATTCCTCTTTTCACTTCCTCATTGTTCATTTTTGCTCAGAAGTTGCTCTATTTCTTTTCTGTTCTGTTCACTTCCTGCTTGTCTGATTGTAACTCACCACAGTGAAGGGAGGCTTTACTGCGGTGGTCAGTAACGTGCTTGCCCCTTCCTGGGAAATACATCTGTGTGGCAGGATGCTCTCTATGTGTTAGAGCAGGGGTGGCAAACTCAAATTCATCGGGGGCCGCATCAGCAGTTTGGTTGCCCTCAAAGGGCCGGTTGTATCTGCACTCCACCATAGTGTTCAGTCTGAGCAGTCTCCAAGTTTTCTTGCGCTGCATATGGACGCAGCGCAGGGTTCAGGAGTGCGAAGCACATTATTTCTAATATTACATTCTAATATAAAATGAAATCATTCAACTCACCATAATGCAGAATCAGTGGAAGCCCGGAGTCTCTCCTTGCATCAGGCGTCCCCACCAGCCGAGTCCCCCTTTTACATCAGGCGTCCACACAAGCCGAGTCCCCCCTTTACATCAGCCGAGTCCCCCCTTTACATCAGCCGAGTCCCCCCTTTACATCAGCCGAGTCCCCCCTTTACATCAGCCGAGTCCCCCCTTTACATCAGCCGAGTCCCCCTTTACATCAGGCATCCCCCCTTTACATCAGCCGAGTCCCTCCTTTACATCAGCCGAGTCCCCCCTTTACATCAGCCGAGTCCCCCCTTTACATCAGCCGAGTCCCCCCTTTACATCAGCCGAGTCCCCCCTTTACATCAGCCGAGTCCCCCCTTTACATCAGCCGAGTCCCCCTTTACATCAGCCGAGTCCCCCTTTACATCAGGCATCCCCCCTTTACATCAGCCGAGTCCCCCCTTTACATCAGCCGAGTCCCCCCTTTACATCAGCCGAGTCCCCCCTTTACATCAGCCGAGTCCCCCCTTTACATCAGGCATCCCCCCTTTACATCAGGCGTCCCCCCTTTACATCAGCCGAGTCCCCCTTTACATCAGGCATCCCCCCTTTACATCAGCCGAGTCCCCCTTTACATCAGCTGAGTCCCCCTTTACATCAGGCATCCCCCCTTTACATCAGGCGTCCCCCCTTTACATCAGCCGAGTCCCCCTTTACATCAGCCGAGTCCCCCTTTACATCAGCCGAGTCCCCCTTTACATCAGGCGTCCCCCCTTTACATCAGGCGTCCCCCTTTACATCAGCCGGGTCCCCCTTTACATCAGGCGTCCCCCCTTTACATCAGGCGTCCCCCCTTTACATCAGCCGAGTCCCCCCTTTACATCAGGCGTCCCCCCTTTACATCAGCCGAGTCCCCCTTTACATCAGGCATCCCCCCTTTACATCAGGCGTCCCCCCTTTACATCAGCCGAGTCCCCCTTTACATCAGCCGAGTCCCCCTTTACATCAGGCGTCCCCCCTTTACATCAGGCGTCCCCCCTTTACATGAGCCGAGTCCCCCCCCTTACATGATCCGACTCCCCCCCTTTCATGAGCCGAGTCCCCCCCCTTACATGAGCCGCGTCCCCCCTTTACATCAGGAGTCCCCCAGCATCCGAGTTCCCCCACCAGCAGACTCTCTCCGGTCTTCAATAAAATGGCGGCCGGCAGAGACATTGTCTCTGCCCGGCCGCGGACCTCTAGCGGCGGCGACGGCGGACTTCAAAAAAATGGCGGCCGGCGGAGACATTGTCTCTGCCCGGCCGCGGACCTCTAGCGGCAGCGACGGCGGCGGTCTTCAAGAAAATGGCGTCCGGCAGAGCCATTGTCTCTGCCCGGCCGTGGCTGCCAGCAATATAAAAAAAAAATCGGATGAGAGATATCCGCCCTGCTGACAGGGGCTGCTGCGCGGGCCACATCACAAGGCCTGGCGGGCCGGATTCAGCCCGCGGGCCTTGTGTTTGCCACCCCTGTGTTAGAGACTTCAAGGAGGTGTGAATTACTGGGCGTGCCGCAATGCATACTGGGAAATGTAGTTCTTACATGAACGAGTGCCGCAAACCAGGAAGTGACTGAGAGAACAGAAACTAGAACTCCGGAGGTGATATAGATGAAGGAATTTAATAGGTATTTACTCATTTTTAAACAGAATCAATACACGATTCTGTCTGTCTACCTTGCAGACATTAATTTTAGGCAAACATTTTTTTTCCTTTACAACTCCTTTAATCTAGGCTTACCTGTAGGTAAACAGGGTGTACAACCACTTTAAGGTGGTTGCAAATCCTTACATATACCCAGTAAAGTGACTTGCCTCAGGTGATGCACAAAGATAAAACAAATCCACCTACATACGTTGTACCTATTTAGCTACAGTCCTCTCTACAGCCATTCAAAATGAAGAATTTATATAGCTTGTTGTTTGAGCTTTCAGAAAAAAGGGGACGGAGAGCTGAAATTACACTTTGCAGAGCTCAATGTAAGAAGCCCTGAAAGATGATTGGAGGGAAGGAACACAACCCCCTTTACACAGCACACAGGAACAGAGCTGAGGCTGTCAACCACAGGCTGTGTGTTGGAAATCTTCCCTTGTCATCTGTTTTCTCTTGGTGTTAGGAAGTCTTGTCAGAAATTATTCATGCTGATAGCCGAGGAACAAAGCAGCGAACAGAAATGAAACTTAGTGCTCTTAGTTGACACAAGTACACACCATAGAGGGATATGCTTTGTTCATAATTCATGTCTGAGATTTATAACCACTTTAAGTAGCATCACCAAATTATGAAATTTATTCTTGACTCTCCCAGGAAACCAAATGCATTTAACACTTGGTCGTGTTCTGATCTGTCCTGGGGTTGTGCAAAAAAAGCAAATATTTATTTCTTTTGTGTTGGCTGTTGTTTCCACCCCATGCTGAAGCCCAATTTAGGGGCATTCCTATGTGAGCGCTACACAACAGTGTGGATCATGCAATCTCAGTGACCAGAGCACAGATCAAAATGGAACTGAATACTCTATACACTTGTTTCCCTGGGATACTCCACAAGGATGTATAACTATAGTGATATTTCTCACATATGCAGAAAGATAACCATCCCCACTGAGAAACAACCATCCCAGGTTTCTAGAGAATCTGGACCATCTCTCCCATTACCTTGCAAACCATTGCTCTTTTCTAGCATAGCAATAGTATTTGGCAGTCCCGACAACCTCCCCTGGCTGCATACTCTGAACATGTATTGGGTAAGAAAACAATAAGTCTTATTTCCAGCATTGTTCTCTCCTTATGCCGCGTACACACGATTGTAAATTCCGACCGTGTTTTTTTCCCGATGGAATTTTGGCTCAAACTTGTGTTGCATACACACGGTCACACAAAATTCCATCCGTCAAGAACGCAGTGATGTACAACACTACAATGAGCCGAGAAAAATGAAGTTCAATGATTCCGAGCATGCGTCAAATTGATTCCGAGCATGCATGGTTTTTTTGTGCGTCCGAATTGCATACAGACGATTGGAATTTCCAACAAGAACTTTTCCCGTAGGAAAATTTGAGAACCAGCTCTGTTGGAAATTCTGGCAGAAAAAGTCAGATGGGGCCTACACTTGGTCGGAAATTTCCAACCAAAAGCTCACATGGAAATTCTGAGTGTGTGTACGCGGCATTATAGCAGTGTTTCTCAAACTGTTTTGTCTTGTGGCGCACCAAAAAGATCTAAAAAGTTTTACTGCACACCTGAAAAGATTTCGAATTTTTTTGTGGTGATGAACTTATTTACATATATATTTAATTTTTAATTTTATGTGAAGGATGTGCCTGCTTTCGAGAGCAAATCAGACTGAAGTGATTGTAATCTTCTTTGTACTTTCACTTGCTTCCTTGCTTTTCCTTTAACAGTTTGTCTTTCAGAGTTCCAGACTTGAGTATTTCTCCATCGCTAAACAATGAACATACTTTATTTACAAGCACCAAAGTTGGAATTGAACGGTCTCTATTATAGTGTAATATAACTAGAGTGATCTCCAGAGATCTCGCACAAGTCTTGCGTTACGAAAGGAACCAATGAATGACAGAGATTGCGTTTTTATATATGTAACTTTTTTTTTTTACTTTTGTGACATTGATTTACCATTTAATTGTTTGATATGTTCAAGGTTTCAAAACGCTAGTTATTAAAAAAAAATGTAAATAAATTCCCACGGCACACCTGCAAATCTCACACGGCACACAGTTTGAAAGACTGCTGCTCTATAGAATGAATGCTGTAGAAAAGATAATTTGATGTTTCTGAGCCGTCTGTAGGTGCACACATCAGTGCTGGCAAAACTGAGAGAGCTCCATGGGCTTAAGGAGCAGGAAAGTGAAGGGCAACCAATAAGAGTCCATATTTTACTGATCTACTGCGGTAAAATGAACTCTGGTTGGGGTGCATAAAAACAAAGGGTGTTTGATGCCTTTTAGTTTGTAAATCATTGCCGGTTTACAAGTTTCGGGCGCGATTGCGCGCCTGCTCCCCTGTGTTTTGACACGGGGAGTTTATCAGCAGATCCTGGCCAATAATTCATAGCTGGGACCTGCTGATCAGCTGTCGAATTACAGCCCAGAGATCAGAGGGAATGATCGCTTGGTTTCTAAAACAAATCTATCCGTAGTAAAATACAGATTACACCATTAACCCCTCGATTGCCCTTCCCAGCTATTGTCATTAGTGACAGTTTATATTATTAGCACTGATCACTGTATAAGTGTCACTGGAGATGTCAGTGGCAGTTAGTCAGTCCCCACAAAGTGACAGATAGTGCAGGGAACAATCACAGTTCCACTATAAGTTGCTGATTGCTGCCTTTACTAAAAAAAATAAAACATCCCGGTATATATACCATCATTTGTAGAAGATATAAAACTTTCAGGCCACATACACATGATCAGACCGGTCCGTTGAAACTGGTCTGAAGACCAGTTTCATTGCACCAATTTCGATGGTTTGTACGGCCCATCGGACCGTTGTCCGTCGGAGGAAAGTTTTAAAACTTGCTTTAAAATCTGTCCGTCGGACAGTTTCGATTATTAGTACACAAAAGCATCAGACCAAAAACCCGTGCATGAATCAAGTTGACGCATGCTTGGAAGCATTGAACTTAGTTTTTTCAGCACGTCGGTGTGTTCTACGTCACCGCGTTCTGGTCTGATCGGATTTTTGGTCCGATGGTGTGTACGCACATCAGACCACTTCAGCGCAGTCCGATGAAAACGGTCAATCGGACCAGTCTGATCGTGTCAATTCCCATGAAGATGTTTGTGAAACGAAACGCGTTGGGGACCGATTGACCCTACTGCCTGTATACATATATGCCCATGATTGTTCATACCAAATGTGAGTGTATAACTTTTTTTCTTTAGTAAACTTTTTTATCGGAGTTACGCTATGTCTGTTTTATTATTTCCTTCCTTACCATTGGGCCTTCTGAGTCATCCTGTTGGCTGCATGTGTTAAGAAGTGAAATTCTTTGTGTTTGGTCCCTCATCCGATCAGATACCTTCACCACCCCTCTTTCCATCGGAGTCCTTCTTTGAGCGATCCTTGGTGTTACATTAAGCCTTAGTTGACCTAATAGGTGTATACTTATTTTGGTCGCTATCCATCTGGTAAGCCTCCTTAGTTTCATCTACGGTGGTGGACTATTCAGATCTCACTTGCACCCAGTCACTTCGTATTGACCCATCTGGACTATATCACCATTTTAAAGACACTTCAAGTGCACCCACGGTGTTTAATATTTTGCTCATGTTATTATTTGCTATTCATCTACATTTTGAGCGCTACACATTTCCTTTTCTGTATATTCTATGTTTGCTAAATTGATCATTTAGTTGTGTTAGCTGCTGCATTGTTTTAGTAGCGCGGTGAGTGTATATACCAAGGTATATACCATATTTTTCCTGATCGTGTGTACGTGGCCTCATGGAAACCAATTAATATACAATTATTGGGATTTTTCTTACCAAACACATGTAGCAGAATACATTTTGACCAGAATTTACAAAGAAATTCGATTTTAAACATTTTATTGAATATGTTTTATCAGCAACAAGTAAAAAAAATTTTTGGGGGGTATTTTACCACCAAAAGAAAGCTCTATTTGTGTGAACAAAATTATATAACTTTCATTTGCGTACAGTGTTGTATGATCACACAATTACCAGGTAAAGTAGCACAATGCTGAATAGCAAAATATGGCCTGGTCACTAAAGAGGTAAAATCTTCCGGAGCTGAAGTGGATATGGAAATATTTAAGTGTCTATATAGTATGCTTACATCTCTAATTTAAAGTAGACCTTCACCCATGAAAGGAACTTTTTTTATCTGTTTCCTCCTCCACTGTCCCTCTTACACTAGGGGTTCCCAACCAGTGTCCCGGGGGCCACATATGGCCCGCAGAGCCCTCTGATGTGGCCTGCGACCTCCTGCTCTGGGATGGAATAGAATACTGTTATTAAAGGTCAGTTTATTACTAAAATCACGTGTGTGTGTGTGTGTGTATATATGGGCATATCTGTTCTGCTACGGTTAACTGGGCTGCTTTCAAACTGACCCCGAAGATGCAGACCAGCGCACCTGCGGGTTACCTGCACTGAGCCATACACATTCTGAAAATGTACCAAACATGCAGAATATAATAGAAGTCTATTGCATCTCCCCCTCACACACAGATACCCCCTCTCAGCACATATCATCCCCCACACCTCCCCCTCCTTCCAGCACAGATACCCCCTCTTGGCACAAATCATATCTCCCAATACAGATACCCCCTCTCGGCACAAATCATCCCCCACACCCCCCCCCTCAGCACAGATACCCCCCTCTCGGCAAAAATCATTCCCATATTTCCCCCCGCTCCAAGCACAGATACCCCCTCTCGGCATAAATCATTCCCCTCACCCCCCCCAGCACAAATCCCCCATGTGTTCCCCAAACCTTCTTACACAAATTATCTTACCCCCCTCTCCTCTCAGCACAAATCCTTACCCCATATTCCCAGGGCCGTCTTTAAGGCAGGGCAAAAGAGGAAGCTGCCCTGGGCCCTGTTATTGTGGTGGGGCCCAAAGCAGCTGCCTCATACTTGCCAACTATCCCAGTTTACTGTAAATTCCCTTGTCCCTTGACGTTTTAGTCCAATGCTGTGTCCTGATATCTCAGTGTGAAGTGCTGCTACTAATGCTGCCCTATTGTTGTTATTGTGACTCACCTGCAGATCTGTGTTGACATGTAAATTACCCTCATTCATATGTAAATAACAGGAGCATTCATATGTAAATAGCTGAGGCCGGCAGCATTCATATGTAAATAAAGGCGGCATTCATATGTATGTCATGCCCCTCTGCAGTGAAGAGATGATGTACTGTAACCTCTAGCAACCTATCAGTGAGCAGTATTACTATACAGTAACCTTTAGCCACCAATCAACAAGAAGTAATCATGTGCTGTAACCTCTAGCAACTAATCAGTGAGCCGTAATGTGTGCTGTAACCTCTAGCAACCAGTCAGTAAGTGGTAATGATATGCTATAACCTCTGGCAACCACTGCCTGATTTTAAGTCCAGCTGATATTTATTGTATAAACAGTGAAAAAATGATATTGCGCTCGTTAGTGTGAAAACAAAAGCAGCGATCAAAAAAGTGTTATACTACACAAAAAGACAATGTTCAAAAAATGAGATTGCGCTGAAAATTATAAGTGTAAACTAATAATACTATTATGCAAAATCACAAGTGAAATAAAGTTCATAGGTGAATCATAAAGTAGATACAGTAAGTCCATCAGCATAGTGAAAAACATTCATGATAAGTGATCCCACGAGTGCCAATAAATCAAATGGAAAAAGTGTTGGTATAGACAGGACCTCCACCGAAATCACAAGAAGCCTCTTACCAAAAATCAATGATCTCTTAGTAATAGGAGATCAGTTAAAGCATGATACCGTCTGAAAGACTGTATTCCGTGATCAAGTCTTTCAGACGAAACGTAGGGAGGAGACGTTCTGACGTCAACACGCACTCAAATCTCTCTACCCGGAATACGGGCTGTTTGTTGTAAGCCGGCCGGCTGATATGTTTACACGCGATGTTTCTTCACTTTGATGTAAGTGCAAGTCCGCTTTTTTAATGAAATAAATGAAGGTTTTATGCTATGTGAGGCATTTGTTTTTCTATGTACCTGTGGATGACCCATCGAGAGATATTCATACATCTGAGAACCAGGCTGTCTCTTTGGACCTTCCCACTGACCGTTACTGATTATCGCAGACCGTATCATGCTTTAACTGATCTCCTATTACTAAGAGATCATTGATTTTTGGTAAGAGGCTTCTTGTGATTTCGGTGGAGGTCCTGTCTATACCAACACTTTTTCCATTTGATTTATTGGCACTCGTGGGATCACTTATCATGAATGTTTTTCACTATGCTGATAGACTTATCTACTTTATGATTCACCTATGAACTTTATTTCACTTGTGATTTTGCATAATAGTATTATCAGTTTACACTTATAATTTTCAGCGCAATCTCATTTTTTAAACACAATATTTATTGTACGTCTCAGAGCAGGTGGAGAGCAAAATTGCATAGGGGGGCCCCAAGAATTTTTTTGCCCAAGGTCCAATCAACATGAAAGATGGCCCTGCAAATACATATTCCAGTATACATTCCCTCCAAACCTCTCTTTTTAAGCCGCGTACACACGTCCGAGAACCTCGTCGGGCTAAACCCATCGTTCCACCCGACGAGGTTCCCGATGAGCGGTCGGAAAAGCTCGTCGAGCCAAAGTCCTCATTGAACAACGAGGAAAAAGAGAGCGTGCTCTCTTTTTTGGCTCGACGAGCTTCCCGACGGGACGCTCGTCGGAAGTGTACACACGATCGAGCTTCTCGGCAGAATATGGATCCCAGCGAGCTTTTCGCTGGATACTGCCGAGAAGCTCGGTCGTGTGTACGGGGCCTTACACAAATTATCCTAATCTCAATCTCTTAATTCCTCTCTTTCCTGCCCCAAGCACTGACTTCCATTCCACACAACTCCTCAGCGACGGGGGATCTCCTTCCCAGGCTCCTCCTCCTGTCCTGACAGAACACATGTCATAGTTGAGGAGGAACCTATGGGAAACTTGCCTTGGCACTCTGAAACTATGGCTGCCGTAAACATACAGTCGGCTGGGAGAGATACTGGCTGATATAGTGTCGATGATTACCATGCTGGAGACCCAGGGACAACCCAACAGGAGACATGGGCAAATGTTCGGTGTTAGTGATAGCTGAACAAAGTTTCACAGTGTTGCCATTTGATGCAAAACAATTGACAATTTCCTGCCCTTGCTGATCAGGTCAGTTTTAGAATCTGATCTAAACTGAGTGTAAAACGATTGGAAGGGAAATTCTGAGATAAAAAAAAAATCAAAGAGTGTGTGACCATCATTAGAGTTTACATATACTTTAAAGCAACACTGTGATTAAAAAATATACAAAAACTTAACAAAATGTAGCCTATTAAAATAAGCGTATAAAACTTACCAGTACTGCCTTCCTTGCTGCTGATCTTCACTCTCTTGCTGAGTAACGCTGGCACTGGAAGCTAAAGTGTTACTAAACCCACAAAAGTAAAATCAGTCTGTATTTGCAGCAATATATATACAAAAGACAAAGGCGCGCAACAATGTAACATATGTGTAAAAAAATATGTATATATGTGTTTCCACAGCAACCTGAAAATGGTGAAAAAATAAATACAAATAAGGAATGTGCAACGTCCCAAATAGGATTCCAATTATTAGGTGTTGAAAAACTGATTTCATAAAGCCTTAAAAACACAGTTCATAGGGAATTTCCAATATAATGTTGTAGAGAATTCCAATGGTGTCCCTTAGCTGATCTTATGTAGGGAAGTAATAGATGGCCGCTTACCGCAATGTTGGACCCTTCCAGGGGTCAGTAAGGCATTCAAAACACTTATCCACGGCTGGGTCCTGGAAATCACTCCACTGCTGACAGCTCAAGACTACTCTGAACGGCTGAGGAGATTTTCCACTCCAAGGGATATCTCACTCCAAATTGTGGCTCAGGTATTCAGCTTGTTTAGGATATCGTGGAAGATAGAGAAAAAAGGAACTCCATAGTGTAACAGGTTTAAAAAGAAACTGACAGTTTTATTCAGTTTACACTGATACAATTAAAAACAAACAGTCCTTCACCCTGCACATATCCAAGTTTCTCGGCAAAGATTCAAAAGCAATTGTGCAGATGCTTCCAGCTAGGCGTGCAAACGATCAAGTCAGCCAGCTGGCAAGCTCATGAACGTGGTGACGTCTGCGATACTTAGCTCCACCCGACGCGGCGTTTCATCCAAACGGGCTTCTACGAGGAAAGGAGGCTCAAGTGTCGGACGTCACACACCTCGTTCCTATTTATGCGATCACGCAGGAGAGTGACACCGGAACAAGCAAATGCCGGGACCTACTCTACACTGCAGCCAACTTGGTTTTGTATTGGAGCGAGATCTCTACACTTAAAAAGCGGGACATCACTCATGACAAAACCATCAATAAAAATCAGTGCATAATGTTATTAGAAGACAAACCTGATACTGTAAACAACAACATAATGCTACCTGGGAAGGTATATAGTTAAAGAAAAAAATACCTATTTTAAAAAACATTTGAATAAAAAAAAATATAAATAAAAAATAAAAAAAATAAAAAGGACATATAAAACGTTACTGAATGTGCATCCTGACATCACATTATGACAAATACAGAGAGCCATATTACATTCACTATGGGACAAGCCCAAACGGTAGATGGGGGAGGGAGTAAGAATTCAATGCTGCATGTGACTACATATTGTAATGAAAGAATGAGAGGAGGAAAAGGTACTAATGGGGCTCAACTGTTATCTATGTAACAGTTGACGTCCCATTCTATGTTGAAACCTAAGGGGCTGTAGCAGGCCATATCAAAGATCCAGCGTGTTTCTCTGGGGGATATTTGCCGTACTAGGTCGCTCCCCCTCCAGTGTGGAGTATATTTTTCAATCCCAATGACTTTAAGTCCGGAGGGGTCACGGTTATGGTGTTGGTCAAAATGTAATGACACACTGTGTTCAGGAAATCCGCTACGTATGCGAGAGAGGTGTTCCCCTATCCTTATCTTCAGGGCCCTACATGTTCTCCCAACGTATTGGAGCCCACAGGGGCACCCCAAAAGATAGATCACCCCCACTGTGTCACAAGTGATGAATTCAGAAATGGAGTATGTTCTCGAGGTTACATGTGAGGTAAATGCAGATGTTCTAGTTGTCTTACAAGAGGCACAAACTTTGCACCTCTTACACGGGTAAAACCCTTTCAGATTCCCAAACATTACCACTCTCGGAGGGGGGTCGACTACACTGGGTGCCAGCAGGTCCTTTAGATTTTTATTTCTCCTAAACAAAACTTTTGGGGTGTCAGGAAGCTGGGAGCCCATGATCTTATCGCTTTTCAGAACTGACCAGTGTTTCTTCATTATTTTTCTGACCCACCAATGTTGCGATGAAAAGGTGGTCAGAAAAGCCCACTCAAAAGAGTCTCTATTCGTCTCTGTTTTATTAGCTTTAGGGACTAGCATGTCTGTTCTATCCATAGCGGCCACTTCCTTAATATCCTTTTCTAAGACCTCTATTGCGTACCCTTTTTCCTCAAACCGTTGTTTGAGGATTTGGACTTGGGAATGGAAGTCTTCTGTTTTGGAACAATTCCTCCTAATCCTCTGAAACTGGCCTTTTGGAATAGCTTTAAGCCAGTTGGGGTGATGGCCACTATCCCTTGGAATGTAACCATTCCGGTCCGTGGTTTTAAAGAAAGCCTTAGTGAGAAGGGAATTTTGTTCTCTAAAAATTACTAGATCAAGAAAATTAACCGACACTGGGCTGGACTCATGTGTAAATCTAATACCCCAGTTGTTATCATTAAGACTAGACATGAAGTCCACCAAGGAAGGTGTGTCACCCTTCCACAGAAAGAAGGCATCATCAATGTAGCGCCGCCAAAAAAGGAGGCGGGGCTCCCCTCGGGAGAAGAGGCAATCATTTTCCCACAGGGCCATGAAGAGTCCAGCGAGGCTGGGGGCAAATTTGGCCCCCATAGCAACGCCAGTACATTGCAAATAGAAAGATCCGCCATAGTAAAAATAATTGTGTTCCATGGCGAAATTAAGTAATTTCATCACAAACTCTAAGGTTGGAGGTTTAAGAGTAGGATCTTTCCTTAGTAAAAGTTCGGCTGCAAGATACCCCAAATGATGGGGGATTATAGTATATAAGGAGGAAACATCCGCTGTAACCAGCAGGACGTCCTCCTCAATATTAAGCTCTGATATTTCCTTGATAATCTGCATTGAGTCTCTTAGAAACGCCGGTGTCTTGGCTACCGTGGGTTGCAAGAAATGGTCCACATATTTCCCTACTCTTGAAGTAAGGGAATCTATGCCGCTTACGATAGGGCGACCGGGAGGATGGGTGGAATTTTTATGTATTTTGGGAATATAATACATAATAGGTGTTTTCGGTGCCAATGGGATCAGAAAATCTTTTTCTTTTTCATTTAGAATTCCCTTCTTATGACCTTCCTTTACCAAACCCATGAGTATTTTTTGATATTTACCCAAAGGGTCATTCCCAAGAATGGTATACGTGGCCCCATCTGATAATAAATTATCCATTTCTTTGAGATAATCTGACTTCTTGAGTAAGACTATCCCTCCCCGCGAAGGCGTGTTTAATCTTAGTGGGGAGACACTATCCAGAGCAGAAACTCTAACATTGAATCAAGGATTGAAATATGCCCCCAGAAGAGCTATGGACAAATTCCAAATGTTCATAGATCTCCAAAAATTCATTAGGAAATTAAGCATCAAGCGGCATTTTATGACCAATCCTATCCTTAGGAATAGCAGTAATATCAGTCAGCAAGCAGGGACAGGATTGAGGAATGCCTCTTTGTTCAATCCCTCAGCTAAAACAGCTGCCAGTATCACTGTTTTCAAAAATTTGGTGTTACAGGATTTAACAAAAGCTAGGTTCAGGAAGGATAGAACCAAAAACACAGAGGAAGGCATCAAAACTTTATGCAAAAAGAAAGATCTGATTATTAGACCTGCAGATAAGGGGGGAGGGATAGTCTTACTCAAGAAGTCAGATTATCTCAAAGAAATGGATAATTTATTATCAGATGGGGCCACGTATACCATTCTTGGGAATGACCCTTTGGGTAAATATCAAAAAATACTCATGGGTTTGGTAAAGGAAGGTCATAAGAAGGGAATTCTAAATGAAAAAGAAAAAGATTTTCTGATCCCATTGGCACCGAAAACACCTATTATGTATTATATTCCCAAAATACATAAAAATTCCACCCATCCTCCCGGTCGCCCTATCGTAAGCGGCATAGATTCCCTTACTTCAAGAGTAGGGAAATATGTGGACCATTTCTTGCAACCCGCGGTAGCCAAGACACCGGCGTTTCTAAGAGACTCAATGCAGATTATCAAGGAAATATCAGAGCTTAATATTGAGGAGGACGTCCTGCTGGTTACAGCGGATGTTTCCTCCTTATATACTATAATCCCCCATCATTTGGGGTATCTTGCAGCCGAACATTTCCTAAGGAAAGATCCTACTCTTAAACCTCCAACCTTAGAGTTTGTGATGAAATTACTTAATTTCGCCATGGAACACAATTATTTTTACTATGGCGGATCTTTCTATTTGCAATGTACTGGCGTTGCTATGGGGGCCAAATTTGCCCCCAGCCTCGCTGGACTCTTCATGGCCCTGTGGGAAAATGATTGCCTCTTCTCCCGAGGGGAGCCCCGCCTCCTTTTTTGGCGGCGCTACATTGATGATGCCTTCTTTCTGTGGAAGGGTGACACACCTTCCTTGGTGGACTTCATGTCTAGTCTTAATGATAACAACTGGGGTATTAGATTTACACATGAGTCCAGCCCAGTGTCGGTTAATTTTCTTGATCTAGTAATTTTTAGAGAACAAAATTCCCTTCTCACTAAGGCTTTCTTTAAAACCACGGACCGGAATGGTTACATTCCAAGGGATAGTGGCCATCACCCCAACTGGCTTAAAGCTATTCCAAAAGGCCAGTTTCAGAGGATTAGGAGGAATTGTTCCAAAACAGAAGACTTCCATTCCCAAGTCCAAATCCTCAAACAACGGTTTGAGGAAAAAGGGTACGCAATAGAGGTCTTAGAAAAGGATATTAAGGAAGTGGCCGCTATGGATAGAACAGACATGCTAGTCCCTAAAGCTAATAAAACAGAGACGAATAGAGACTCTTTTGAGTGGGCTTTTCTGACCACCTTTTCATCGCAACATTGGTGGGTCAGAAAAATAATGAAGAAACACTGGTCAGTTCTGAAAAGCGATAAGATCATGGGCTCCCAGCTTCCTGACACCCCAAAAGTTTTGTTTAGGAGAAATAAAAATCTAAAGGACCTGCTGGCACCCAGTGTAGTCGACCCCCCTCCGAGAGTGGTAATGTTTGGGAATCTGAAAGGGTTTTACCCGTGTAAGAGGTGCAAAGTTTGTGCCTCTTGTAAGACAACTAGAACATCTGCATTTACCTCACATGTAACCTCGAGAACATACTCCATTTCTGAATTCATCACTTGTGACACAGTGGGGGTGATCTATCTTTTGGGGTGCCCCTGTGGGCTCCAATACGTTGGGAGAACATGTAGGGCCCTGAAGATAAGGATAGGGGAACACCTCTCTCGCATACGTAGCGGATTTCCTGAACACAGTGTGTCATTACATTTTGACCAACACCATAACCGTGACCCCTCCGGACTTAAAGTCATTGGGATTGAAAAATATACTCCACACTGGAGGGGGAGCGACCTAGTACGGCAAATATCCCGCAGAGAAACACGCTGGATCTTTGATATGGCCTGCTACAGCCCCTTAGGTTTCAACATAGAATGGGACGTCAACTGTTACATAGATAACAGTTGAGCCCCATTAGTACCTATTCCTCCTCTCATTCTTCCCTTTCAATATGTAGTCACATGCAGCATTGAATTCTTACTCCCTCCCCCATCTACCGTTTGGGCTTGTCCCATAGTGAATGTAATATGGCTCTCTGTATTTGTCATAATGTGATATCAGGATGCACATTCAGTAACGTTTTATATGTCCTTTTTATTTTTTTTATTTTTTATTTTTTTTTATATTTATTTTTATTCAAATGTTTTTTAAAATAGGTATTTTTTTCTTTAACTATATACCTTCCCAGGTAGCATTATGTTGTTGTTTACAGTATCAGGTTTGTCTTCTAATAACATTATGCACTGATTTTTATTGATGGTTTTGTCATGAGTGATGTCCCGCTTTTTAAGTGTAGAGATCTCGCTCCAATACAAAACCAAGTTGGCTGCAGTGTAGAGTAGGTCCCGGCATTTGCTTGTTCCGGTGTCACTCTCCTGCGTGATCGCATAAATAGGAACGAGGTGTGTGACGTCCGACACTTGAGCCTCCTTTCCCCGTAGAAGCCCGTTTGGATGAAACGCCGCGTCGGGTGGAGCTAAGTATCGCAGACGTCACCACGTTCATGAGCTTGCCAGCTGGCTGACTTGATCGTTTGCACGCCTAGCTGGAAGCATCTGCACAATTTCTTTTGAATCTTTGTAGGCGACTACAAGAAAATACCACAAAGGAATTTTCCAAGCTAAGAAAAAGTATTTTTCGGAGGCTATCAACGGCGCCCTAAACCGCCCCCGCGAACTGTTCAAGATGGTCACCCAGACCATGAAGCCAGGATGCATTGAAACCCCCAGCTCGGACACACAAGAATTTTGCAATGAACTATCGGATTACTTCATTAATAAAATCGAGGTAATCCGTGAAAGCATTCAGCAAAACAATTCCCCCCTCAGCCCCCCCTGCAGCCTCTCACACAACACCCATAGTAATTCTTCTATATCAGGTAAGTTCGCCCTGGAACCCATCTCCATCGAGACCACTAAGAATGTCATTTGTACTCTGCGTAATGGCACAGCGCCAAATGACATTATCCCCACTAAACTGCTGAAGGAATGCGCCGACATTCTGGCTCCTCCCATCACGCAGCTTATCAACCAGTCTTTCTTGGAAGGCATAGTGCCCTCACAGTTGAAAGAGGGTATAATCCAACCCATCATGAAGAAACCCTCCCTGGACCCCAAGGATCCACTCCACCGCCGCCCCATAACAAGCCTCAACGTACTCTCAAAGATAATGGAAAAAGTAGTGGTACAACAGCTGCAACAGCATCTAGATACCTACAAGCTACTTGACCCATTGCAATCTGGCTTCCGTCCCGGACACGGGACGGAAACAGCATTGCTGAAAGTATGGGACGATGTTCTCAAGGCCGCAGACGAAGGAGAATCTTGTCTTCTAGTTCTGTTGGACCTAAGTGCCGCTTTCGACACTGTAGACCACAATCTGTTACTGACTCGGCTTGCTGAAGTAGCCAGAGTCGCAGAAGGCGATCTATCTTGGTTCTCCTCTTTTCTGGAAAACCGATCGCAAACAGTGAAGTTAGGACCTTTCACGTCTGAAAAACGCACAGTAACATGCGGAGTCCCTCAAGGATCGCCTCTGTCACCAGTGCTGTTTAACATTTATCTTCGTCCTCTCTTTGAGATTATTAGCAGCCAAAAACTGCTTTACCACTCATATGCAGATGATACGCAACTGTATTTCCGCATCTGCAACAGACAGGATCACCGCCTCAATCTAGAGACATGCCTCTCTTTGATAGAGGACTGGATGACAAAGAGTTATCTTAAACTCAATGGAGCAAAAACAGAACTTCTCCTGTTTCATGCCAAGCGCAGGAATCAACTTTCAACAGCGTGGACCCCCCCGCCCATTCTGGGCAAGCTCATCACCCCTAGCGCCAAAGTCAAAAGCCTAGGGGTCACTTTTGACTCCTTTATGACAATGGACGCACAAATAGGATCAGTAGTCAGTGGATCTCACCATCTACTGCGCCTACTATGCAGACTCACTCCGTTTATCCCTAAAGAAGATTTAGCGGTCGTGGTGGGAGCAATTGTAAACTCCAGGCTGGATTATGCAAATGCCCTTTACCTCGGCCTCCCCAAGTACCAAATCGCCCGTCTACAGGTCGTTCAGAATATGGCCGCCAGACTTGTGACTGGGAAAAAACCCTGGGAATCCATCTCACCATCACTGAGGGCACTTCATTGGCTGCCAGTCAAAGACAGAATTGCTTTTAAAGCTCTCTGTCTTACTCATAGATGTGTCCATGGGAATGCCCCACTTTATTTATGCGAAATAATAAAAGCGCATAATCCCAATCGCGTTTTGCGATCCACGAATCGGAACCTACTCCAGGTTCCGAAAGCCAACTTCAAGTCCAAAGGAGAAAGGAGATTCGCGATCCAAGGCCCCAGACTATGGAACGCTTTACCAACCAGCATTCGGTTGGAGGAGAACCACCTAGCATTTAGAAAAAAGGTCAAGACTTTTCTCTTTTGATATCAAAGGAGACAGGAACAACAAGCGCCCAGAGGCGATTCAGTTCGCATGTGTCGCGCTATACAAGTTTTCATTCATTCATTCATTCATTCATTTGCCGAGAAACTTGGATATGTGCAGGGTGAAGGACTGTTTGTTTTTAATTGTATCAGTGTAAACTGAATAAAACTGTCAGTTTCTTTTTAAACCTGTTACACTATGGAGTTCCTTTTTTCTCTATCTTCCACGATATCCTAAACAAGCTGAATACCTGAGCCACAATTTGGAGTGAGATATCCCTTGGAGTGGAAAATCTCCTCAGCCGTTCGGAGTAGTCTTGAGCTGTCAGCAGTGGAGTGATTTCCAGGACCCAGCCGTGGATAAGTGTTTTGAATGCCTTACTGACCCCTGGAAGGGTCCAACATTGCGGTAAGCGGCCATCTATTACTTCCCTACATAAGATCAGCTAAGGGACACCATTGGAATTCTCTACAACATTATATTGGAAATTCCCTATGAACTGTGTTTTTAAGGCTTTATGAAATCAGTTTTTCAACACCTAATAATTGGAATCCTATTTGGGACGTTGCACATTCCTTATTTGTATTTATTTTTTCACCATTTTCAGGTTGCTGTGGAAACACATATATACATATTTTTTTACACATATGTTACATTGTTGCGCGCCTTTGTCTTTTGTATATATATGTTTTGTGGAGCCTTATATTGGGCTTCTTTGTATTAAGGTGCAGCATTTTTCACTTATTATTTTTCACGGTTTTTCATGGGTTTATTTATACCCATATATTAATTAGTTTTAGGGGTGTTAGCGCGGATTGTCTTTTGTCTTTTGTATTTGCAGCAAAGCATGCTTGTTATACTCACTGAGGAACCTAAGAAGTTAACCCTCTGCATTGTGTAAAAAGGCTGTTTGATCCTGTCTTCTCTGATCCTCCCCTGCTTCCACTGTCCCCAAGCCACCTCCTGATAAGACAGTGCCTTTGGAGTCACTCTGCACATGCTCAGCTTTTTATTTCTCATATCCCCCTTCAAAGAGGGCTACAAAAATAATAGTGCCGCTGTTGTTCCTTTTGGGTAACATCTATTACATGCCATTTCTGCCTAGCATCACTGGTGTATCAGTATTACCAAATGTACTTTTCTGATGTACAGCCAGATGTCTCCTAATCCAGTTCCTTGAATTGCTGCCATATCTCTTCTTTCTCATTCTTTACCAAGGTATGCACTGCTGCTGTGCAGTTGGGATGGTTAACAGAATTTTGAGACTCTTGCAGAGATCACTTGGCACCTCAAAAGTTCCATTAGGCCATCCTTTTCATCAAAGTGTCCTTGAAATGCTCTTTCTCACCTTATTCCCTTTAGCTGACCAGAGCAGCATCAACAGCGCATTCCTGACTTGACCAGATTAGCAGACACACACAATGGGTGTGCTGTTCAGAAAAAGGAAAACTTCACTTAAGACACTTCAGACTGCAGTTCTCATTGAGCGGGCTGTTGTACTGTATGCAAAAAGAGTCCTTTTGTTTAATTCTAGACATAGTTAGAATATTTTCAAATACTTATCCCTTTTTTTTTAAATATGTAACATTATATTTACTCTTATTTTTTTATATTTCATGTTCATTCCAAACAGCAGTTTTATTATATATTTATTTTATCTTAATTTTTTTGTGCACTTAAGTTTATTTATGATGTTCCTATAAATGACTTCTATACATGCATACACACCATGTTCACATGCTGGAAAAGGAATGCAGAGAGCAAAGTTGAGTTAAATACAATGGCTAATTAAAATTAACTTTACCAAAGCCATGAAGGTGGATTCTGATTGGTTGATAGAGGTAGTAAACTTTAGGCTTTGCTATTTACATTGCTGAATTTGTGTGTTCACTGTTCTTTTGTCATCCCTTTGATGATTAATAACAGGATCTCCATCTCGCTATAGTCAGTATGCAAAAAAATTCTAGGATCCAGTAAATATAATGGAAGCACTCCTGTCATTGATCCCTTTAGAAACATCTATGTAGCTTACATAGCTAATGAGTTTAGTAGACAATGACCAAGACCCCAGTCTAATATTATCCATTATTATCAACGGTTCCAAGTGCAAACTGGCCATAGTAATTTGTATTGTACTGTAAAGGCCTGTACACACGATACGAAAATCAGATAGAAAAATTTGTATGACGAGCTGTCTGACAATTTTCGGATCGTTAGTACGGTGCTTTTAAAAGCCGATTTTGCTTTTTCGTCAGACAAAGCTGGATATGCAGACTATAAAATTTTTGTCCGATGTGAAGTCAACATCTGATTTCGTAAAAGCAAGAATACGCATGCTCAGAAAGAAACAAAAGAATGCATACAAAACTATTCAACACATTACATCACTTCTGACGTTGTATTCTGTCTTACGAAAATTTTTGTATTGTGAGTAACATCTTCACTTTTGACATGAGACTAGCATTACACAAAAAATGGAAGTTCAGTTGTCCGACAAACTAAGCGTGTGTACGAGGCTTTATTCTCTGGATTTTTTGGAGCATTTGTCATTGATGCACTAAATGTTGAAAATTTGGCTTCCTACATGGTATGGAATTCAGTACTTTCCTTGTCTTTGTCAAAGACATCCACAAAAGTTTAAGTTTAGATGCAGTACTTCCACAATCTTGTCAAACAACACAAAAGAAGTCTCCACAATGGAAGCACATGCATTATAATGAATAGGCAGAGGGCAGGTGACGGGGCCTGTAGCTTACGCATTGTTGCCATATATCTTTTTTCTCATTTTTTACCCAGGTATGCACTGCTGCTGTTGGTCGCAGGCTGGTCAGTAAGTTCAGCTTGGAAATTTCTTTTGTGTTGTTTGACATATGTCGCCCATCCAGTGCTCCCTACTGTAAATGTCAGTTAAACGTGGGGCAGTGGAACCTGCCCTCTGCCTATTCATTATAATGCATGCGCTTCCATTGTGGCGAGTTAGAGTTAGAACTACAGAAAATGGGGAGCCTTGATGGGGCCTGAAGCTTACACATGTATTTTAAAATGTATGCAGACTTAAACCCCTGTTTTAACACATATTGTTAGACAGGACAATTTGGTTGGTCACAGGCTAGAGTAGGTAAGTTCAGCTTGGAAATTTATTTAGTGTTGTTTGATATGCTTTACCCTTCCAGTGCTCTTTACTGTAGAGGCAGCTATAGGTGTGGGCAGTGGCCATTTGTTTGTATTGTTAATATTTTGGTGAGGCAACACACTGGACACCTTTGCTGCCAAAGTGCTATGTGCTGGGTGTTCAGTGTGTCCCTGTGCCGTTAGAGAGGGGTGGGCTCCCTTCAGGCTCACCTGTCCTCTGCCTATCCATTATTTCTAGATTGTAAGCTCTTACGAGCAGGGCCCTCTGATCCCTCCTGTATTGATTTGTATTGTGAATGTACTGTCTTCCCTGATGTAAAGCGCTGCGATAAATCCTGTATAATAATATAATAATAATAATAATAATAATAATGCATGTGCTTCCATAATGGAGACTCTCAAAATTTAGAGCTAGGACTACAGACAATGGGGTGCAATAATGCGGCCTGTAGCTTATGCAGTGGTGTATTTAGGTTTTGTTCTGCCCTAGGCCTGACTAAACTTGTGCACCCCCCTAATTTAAATATGACCCACCCCTTCCTGTCATGGCCACACCCTGTGTTGTTTAAGACCCGCCCTGAAATTTTCGAGTGAGGACACTAGTTCTGAGACCCGGGGGGGGGGGGGCATTGGATTCCCTTAATTTACTTCCTCTTACTTCCTGGTTGCCCATAGAGCAGGAAGGGAAGGCAAATCTTTGCAATGGGACAGGGATGGTAAAAAAATAAACTGAAAGGGGCTATAATCCTCCCTTACTCTATCCAAAATGAAAAAAAAAAAAAGTGTTGCCTATAGTTCTACTTTAAGTAAATGGTGCAGCAGAAACATTTAGCACAGTAAGGAAGGTTTGTGGTCCAGAAAGATAAAACAGTCAAAATTGGAAGCGACCCCCCCCCCCACGGTTGCAGAATGCCGGCGGCCCGCATACCAGAAGCAGCGCGGTCACTTTATGGGGGCGCTAGACTCATTTTCCTAACAGTGTAGCCCAAGCCGGTGGTGACTCTTTTCGTGCTGCCCCTCTGCACAGTGCTGTCCTAGGCCTGGGCCTTGTTGGCCTAGGCCAGGATACAGCTCTGAGCTTATGCATGTATTTTCAAATGTGTCCAGACTAAACCTCTGTTTTTACTGTATATTTGGTTGGTCGCAGGCTGGTCGGTAAGTTGAGCTTGAAAGTGTATTTTGTGTTGTTTGATATGTGTGGCCCTTCCAGTGCTCCTTACTGTAAAGGCCAGTTATAGCTGGGGGCAGTGGCCATTTGTTTGCTTTCTTAATCTTGTCCTATGCTTTGTCCCAGACGTGATAACCCATGAGTAGGCAACTGAAACAGATGACTTACCCATTAGGTAGATTGGCGAGGTAGATTGTGTAGAGGAAGGGCCATATGTAAGTCCTCCTTTGAGACATGCTGCCATTAAGTACCTGTAAAAATAATCTAATGGCTGTCATAAATGATGCAGTTTTCACTATGGTAATATGGGCACAGGAAAAACAGTACAATATGCACATTAAAAATCAATTTTAAATAAATGAATAAATTCTTTAGCGCTGAGGTTGACTTATGACCAGACACATCATATGTATACATATAGCGTAGGTCAAACAGTGACACTAGTTTCAAAAGGAAGGATCAAACATATTTAAACATACATAAATACAATATTGTACTGTCATTCCCTAAGCAACTTTTGGTATAGACTTATATTTTTTTCCTTTTCTTCGATTGTTTTTTTTATAAAGGATTATTGTGTAATAAGTTCACATTTGGTATAGTGTTTCTTTGTATCTACAGTAATGTTTTGTGCACTAATTTATCATCTGTATATTTCTGAGACTCCTCCTGAATGCCCCATCAGTCTCCACTTTCTATCATCAACCAGAGATCCGTAATTTTAGGCACTATCTGCTGCTGCCTTCCTGAAACCTGAGCCACACTTTCCCTCAGCCCACCTCAAACTCTTTTTCCAAGACTCAGTCTCCTGTATGTTTCTTTATATTTTCCCACCACCAGCAAGACTTTGGTAAAAGACCCTTAATCCTGTAAGGTGAAGAATAATTCATGACAATCCTCCATGACAAAGTCATATTGCCTGCTTGACGAATGATTAACTGGGTTGTTTTTGCCACTTACTTCCATGATTTTACCAAGAGCAACGAAGCTGGTTTTGAAAAGTGATGCTGAATTGCTGTTTGGACAAACACTGAAGAGAATGAGGTATTTATATTATAACTTTTTTATACCTTTGACAATTATAAAATAATGCAATTGCCGGTATTCTAGTAAATTGAACATTTTCATAAATTTCTACCTTTAATACTATTCGTCACACATACATGACTAATTTAATTAACTTACTTATTAACTAATTAAATAACTAGTTTAATTATAATGACTTAAAATGCTTGTCCTGTTAAAAATCATTATATAATTTGAGACAAAAGCTGAATGAAAACACAATTACATAGTTCAAGGGATGTGTTAGCTTCATTCACTTGTGCATTAACTTAAAACCAAACCAAACCAAAGGAAAGTTGCCTTTGTTTATTTCAACCTATAGTGTATATTGATTCGATGAGAAAATATGTGAGGCCTATAAGGAATGGCTGCCAATATTTGGTCTCAGTAACAATAAGAAAAAAGCCTAAGGTAAATCATCTCTTATTTTAGGGTCCTTATACTAGTAGCAATAAAATGTAGCCAATAGGCTGATGATATCAGCAGTTGTGCTCTCCTTCACAATTTCTTTTATTACCATTGGAAATGTAACACATAATGAACACAGTATAATTGATAAATGTAAATTTGCAAGTTCTTCAAAAGAGGGTACCATAACTTTTAGTTTGAGCAAAGTCACCATTTACTCCATGGTACTTAGCTGCTGACTTAAAAAAGCTGAAGCCTGGAAAATTGAAACTTATTAGCAATCCCTTTTGGAAGAAAAGTACTAAAGGTACTAAAGTTTTTTTTTTTTCTTTTGTGGTTATCCTTCAAAGAAAAAATATTCCTAAATTACTGCTTCTATGGAAGTTGGTTAAAAAAAATGCAGAACATGTTCACACACATCCAGTACTGGAAGCCTTCCACTTGACGTCCAACCTAGGCGTAATCCTTCCTATTGAAGCCCCATGAAACCACGCAATGACTTGCCTCTTCCCCAGCAATCTTGGTTTTGCTGACTGGCACTGCTGCTACAAGATATTAATGCTTGTGCCATCCCTTGCGGTCTGCTAACAGCAGCTCCTCACAAACAAACAGAATAGCTGATGTAGGCAACATCTGATATGCCTACCTTGGTCAACCATGGCTGATAATACAGAGCAGCATAGTAGCAGTTACAGCATATAATGTAATTTTTTGCCTTTTTATCAGTTTGCATTTGCTCTCAGTCCCTACTCCAGAGGAGTTCCAAGGTAATACACCCAAAACAAGCACAAAATCAAACACTCCAGTGACAGTTTGGTCAAAAGACAATTAACTCAGAACTAAATTGTTGGGTTGTAATGCCCTGTACACACGATCGGATTTCTGATGGAATCAAATTGGATGGAGTTTTTCATTGGATATCCGATGAAGCTGACTTTCATCAGACTTGCATACACACTATCAGACTAAATTCCAAACGAGCCAAAAACGCGGTGACGTAAAACACTACGACGAGCCCCAAAAAATGAAGTTCAGTGCTTCCGAACATGCGTCGACTTGATTCTGAGTAGGGATGAGCTGAACACCCCTGGGTTCGGTTTGCACCAGAACCTGCGAACAGACCAAAAGTTTGTGTGAACTTTAGAACCCTGTTAAAGTCTATGGGACTCGAACATTTAAAATCTAAAGTACTAATTGTAAAGGCTAATATGCAAGTTATTGTAATAAAAAGTGTTTGGGGACCTGGGTCCTGCCCCAGGGGACATGTATTAATGCAAAAAAAAGTTTTAAAAACTGCAGTTTTTTTGGCAGCAGTGATTTTAATAATTCCTTTAAGTGAAACAATAAAAGTGAAATATTCCTTTAAATTTCGTACTTGGGGGGTGTATAGTATGCCTGTAAAGTAGCGCTTGTTTCCTGTGCTTAGAGCTGTCACTGCACAAAATGTAATTTCTGAAGGAAAAAGTCATTTAAAATCACTCACCTTAGGGTCTGGTATGGATATTAAGGGGAACCCTGCGTCAAATTAAAAAAAAATTATGTGGGGTTCCCCCCAAATATCCATTCCAGACCCTTCAAGTCTGGTATGGATTTTAAGGGGAACTCCACCCCAAATTTAAAAAAAAAAATGCTGTGGACCCCCACACATTTTTTTTTTTATGAATGACTTTTCTCTGTATTGCCGGGAGCCGACAATTCATTATAGTCGCGAGTGATTTTAAATTACTTTTTTTCCTTCAGAAATGACACTTTGTGCAGGGACAGTTCTAAGCATGGGAAACAATGTTTCACTTTTATTGTTTCACTTAAAGGAATTATTAAAATCACTGCTGCCAAAAAAACTGCAGTTTTTAAAACTTTTTTTTGTATTGATACATGTCCCCTGGGGCAGGATCCAGGTCCCTAAACACTTTTTATTACAATAACTTGCATATTAGTCTTTAAAATTAGTACTTTAGATTTCAAATGTTCGAGTCCCATAGACTTTAATAGGGTTCTAAAGTTCACACGAACTTGCCGCGAATACCCCAAATAGTTCGCTGTTCGGCGAACAGGCAATGTTCGAGTCGAACATGAGTTCTACTCGAACTCGAAGCTCATCCCTAATTCTGAGCATGCATGGATTTTTCCCCAATGGAGTTCCACAAAGACGATCGGAATTTCCTATCGTTTTTTTTATCCATAGGAAAAATTTAAAACATATAAAAAATGTTTACACAGATGGAAAGTCTTTTTTCATCAGACAAACCGATTGTGTGTACACGGCTTTAGAGTGCCTAAAAAAAAAAGACTTAAACAGGAAAACGCACAAAAATATAGGTAGACAGGGCTGCTGATGGTTGCTGAAGCTTAGAACCAAGTACTGCAAGGTCCTGCTATGCATTGGTATATACTGTGTGTGTGTATACATATATTTTATATATATATATATATATATATATATATATACAGTGTGGAAAATAAGTATTTGAACACCCTGCTATTTTGCAAGTTCTCCCACTTGGAAATCATGGAGGGGTCTGAAATTGTTATCGTAGGTGCATGTCCACTGTGAGAGACATAATCAAAAAAAAAAATTCCAGAAATCACAATGTGTGATTTTTTTAACTATTTATTTGTATGATACAGCTGCAAAGAAGTATTTGAACACCTGAGAAAATCAATGTTAATATTTGGTACAGTAGCCTTTGTTTGCAATTACAGAGGTCAAACGTTTCTTGTAGTTTTTCACCAGGTTTGCACACACTGGATGAGGGATTTTGGCCCCCTCCTCCACACAGATCTTCTCTAGATCAGTCAGGTTTCTGGGCTGTCGCTGAGAAACACGGAGTTTGAGCTCCCTCCAAAGATTCTCTATTGGGTTTAGGTCTGGAGACTGGCTAGGCCACGCCAGAACCTTGATATGCTTCTTACAGAGCCACTCCTTGGTTATCCTGGCTGTGTGCTTCGGGTCATTGTCATGTTGAAAGACCCAGCCTCGACCCATCTTCAAAGCTCTAACTGAGGGAAGGAGGTTTTTGCCCAAAATCTTGCAATACATGGCCCCGGTCATCCTCTCCTTAATACAGTGCAGTCGCCCTGTCCCATGTGCAGAAAAACACCCCCAAAGCATGATGCTACCACCCCCATGCTTCACAGTAGGGATGGTGTTCTTGGGATGGTACTCATCATTCTTCTTCCTCCAAACACGGTTAGTGGAATTATGACCAAAAAGTTATATTTTGGTCTCATCTGACCAAAAGAATTTCTCCCATGCTCCAACAGTGGACCTTTTTTCACCAAGCTGCTTGGCAATTTCCCCGTAGCCCTTTCCAGCCTTGTGGAGGTGTGCAATTTTGTCTCTAGTGTCTTTGGACAGCTCTTTGGTCTTGGCCATGTTAGTAGTTGGATTCTTACTGATTGTATGGGGTGGACAGGTGTCTTTATGCAGCTAATGACCTCAAACAGGTGCATCTAATTTAGGATAATAAATGGAGTGGAGGTGGACATTTTAAAGGCAGACTAACAGGTCTTTGAGGGTCAGAATTCTAGCTGATAGACAGGTGTTCAAATACTTCTTTGCAGCTGTATCATACAAATAAATAGTTAAAAAAATCATACATTGTGATTTCTGGAATTTTTTTTTTTTATTATGTTTCTCACAGTGGACATGCACCTACGATGACAATTTCAGACCCCTCCATGATTTCCAAGTGGGAGAACTTGCAAAATAGCAGGGTGTTCAAATACTTATTTTCCGCACTGTATATATATACATACACTATATTACCAAATGTATTGGGACATCTGCCTTTACACACACATGAACTTTAATGGCATTCCAGTCTTAGTCCGTAGGGTTCAATATTGAGTTGGCCCACCCTTTATAACAGCTTCAACTCTTCTGGGAAGACTGTCAACAAGGTTTAGGAGTGTGTCTATGGGAATGTTTGACCCACCTTCCAGAAGCGCATTGGTGAAATCAGACAGTGATGTGGACAAGAAGGCCTGGCTCACAGTCTCCACTCAAATTCATCCCAAAGGTGTTCCATTGGGTTGAGGTCAGGACTCAAATCAAGCCAAGATCTTCAACCCCAAACTAGCTCATCCATGTCTCTATAGATGTTGTTTGTGCACTGGTGCACAGTTATGTTGGAACAGGAGGTTGGGAGCATGAAATTGTCCAAAATGTCTTGGGATGCCGATGTCTTAAAAGTTCCCTTAACTGGAACTAAGGGGCCAAACCCAACCCCTGAAAACAACCCCACATCATAATCCCCCCTTCACCAAATGATTTGGACCAGTGCACAAAACAAGATCCAGAAAGACATGGATGAGTTAGTTTGGGGTGGAGGAACTTGACTGGCCTGCACAGAGTCCTGACCTCAACCCCAATAGAACACCTTTGGGATGAATTAGAGTGGAAACTGCAAGCCAAGCCTTCTGGTCTATTATCAGTGCCTGACCTCACTAATGCGCTTATGGAGGAATGGTCAAACATTCCCATAGACACTTTGTGGACAGCCTTCCCAGAAAAATTTAAGCTTTTATAGCTGCAAAGGGTGGGCCTACTGAATATTGAACCCTGCGGACTAAGACTGGGATGCCATTAAAGTTCATGTTCGTGTAAAGGCAAGCATCCCAATACATTTGGTAATTCAGTATATACTGTATATCTATAGATATACCTACAGTGCAGAAAATAAGTATTTGTACACCCTGCTATTTTGCAAGTTCTCCCACTTGGAAATCATGGAGGGGTCTGAAATTGTCATCGTAGGTGCATGTCCACTGTGAGAGACATAATCAAAAAGAAAAATTCCAGAAATCACAATTTATGAATTTTTAACTATTTATTTGTATGATACAGCTGCAAAGAAGTATTTGAACACCTGTCTATCAGCTAGAATTCTGACCCTCAAAGACCTGTTAGTCTGCCTTTAAAATGTCCACCTCCACTCCATTTATTATCCTAAATTAGATGCACCTGTTTGAGGTCATTAGCTGCATAAAGACATCTGTCCACCCCATACAATCAGTAAGAATCCAACTACTAACATGGCCAAGACCAAAGAGCTGTCCAAAGACACTAGAGACAAAATTGTACACCTCCACAAGGCTGGAAAGGGCTACGGGGAAATTGCCAAGCAGCTTGGTGAAAAAAGGTCCACTGTTGGAGCAATCATTAGAAAATGGAAGAAGCTAAACATGACTGTCAATCTCCCTCGGACTGGGGCTCCATGCAAAATCTCACCTCGTGGGGTCTCAATGATCCTAAGAAAGGTGAGAAATCAGCCCAGGACTACACGGGAGGAGCTGGTCAATGACCTGAAAAGAGCTGGGACCACCGTTTCCAAGGTTACTGTTGGTAATACACTAAGACGTCATGGTTTGAAATCATGCATGGCACGGAAGGTTCCCCTGCTTAAACCAGCACATGTCAAGGCCCGTCTTAAGTTTGCCAATGACCATTTGGATGATCCAGAGGAGTCATGGGAGAAAGTCATGTGGTCAGATGAGACCAAAATAGAACTTTTTGGTCATAATTCCACTAACCGTGTTTGGAGGAAGAAGAATGATGAGTACCATCCCAAGATCACCATCCCTACTGTGAAGCATGGGGGTGGTAGCATCATGCTTTGGGGGTGTTTTTCTGCACATGGGACAGGGCGACTGCACTGTATTAAGGAGAGGATGACCGGGGCCATGTATTGCGAGATTTTGGGCAACAACCTCCTTCCCTCAGTTAGAGCTTTGAAGATGGGTCGAGGCAACATGACAATGACCCGAAGCACACAGCCAGGATAACCAAGGAGTGGCTCTGTAAGAAGCATATCAAGGTTCTGGCGTGGCCTAGCCAGTCTCCAGACCTAAACCCAATAGAGAACCTTTGGAGGGAGCTCAAACTCCGTGTTTCTCAGCGACAGCCCAGAAACCTGACTGATCTAGAGAAGATCTGTGTGGAGGAGTGGGCCAAAATCCCTCCTTCAGTGTGTGCAAACCTGGTGAAAAACTACAAGAAACGTTTGACCTCTGTAATTGCAAACAAAGGCTACTGTACCAAATATTAACATTGATTTTCTCAGGTGTTCAAATACTTATTTGCAGCTGTATCATACAAATAAATAGTTAAAAAAATCATACATTGTGATTTCTGGAATTTTTTTTTTTTATTATGTCTCTCACAGTGGACATGCACCTACGATGACAATTTCAGACCCCTCCATGATTTCCAAGTGGGAGAACTTGCAAAATAGCAGGGTGTTCAAATACTTATTTTCTGCACTGTATATCTATAGATATATGTACTCTATATAGACACACACACACTTTGGGATGATTTTTTTACTTGCTTTTTACCAAAAGGGATACCTGTATTTTAGCTGCAACTTTCTCTTTAAAAATTTAGAACTATTATAAATTCCAGGGATTCATTTTTTATGAATACTGTCATATTGGGAATCTGACTCATCAGTTTAATATTACATGGATCAGCATGCTATTGTCATAGAATATATGGATTGTCATGAAAACTGTGCAGAAATGTTAAAAAAATAAGAGCTTTATAATTTTGACCATTAGGCCAATTTATTACTTTGCAGTGCACTGATATTAGAGCCCTGCTCATTATACCAGTGCTGCTCATGAACCATAACATTGATGTCCTCATTATTTTGTTCAGTGTTCACTGTGTATGCACTGTGCACTTTGTTGTGTTTGTTTTTTGCCTACTCATACTTACCTAGGTGGATGCAGCATCACACCGATGCTGCGTCTGTCCCCCACTGCCTCTTCACTGAGAACCGAGTCACCGATTATCGCCAATGGCTTGGTTCTCTCACCTCCCCAAGCGGAGAGCTGCTGCCTGTCAGTCAGCAGGTCTCCTGCTGTGCTGCTCTACGCTCATTGGAGTGCTAATCTGTGGAAGGGCAGGGATCGGCCATCAGAGGCTCACTGAGAGGCTTAGACTGCCGTCAGTCCAGGCAACTGGCAGACCCACACTTTTCTTAAGTAGGGATGAAGCGTTGCCTGGACTGATTCCAGTGGCATCAGCGGAGAGCAGACTTCAGATCGATCTCCGCTGAAAACGGGTCACAAGAGTGCAAAGCAAATTGCATTCTTGTGACCCATAGGAGAAGCTCAGCCTAAAAAGCTCAGGCTGGACTTCTCCTTTAAAGATAAATTAAATAAAAAATGTAAATGGGTAAAACATATTATAAAATGATAAGATAATAATGTAAAATTTTCTTTAATATCCAGCTGATCTATAAGCTTTTGGGCAGGAGAATGCTATGTTTTGCTATCCTTGCTAACAGTACCTATGCAAAGAGACTGTTGTAGCTCATTGTTACCGATCCCTCATGCATGTCACTGCTCTCTGGAAACACCTAGATAGTAAACTCTGTGTAAAAATAGACTTCATCTTCAGAAGTGTGCCTGCTACAATGATGTTCTATTGTGCTGTTCTAGGATAGTGAACTGTCAACCAATAGAAAATAGATAAATTAAGACAATTGGGAAAGGAAATATAACACTGTATGCAGACAGACTAACTAACCAGGCATGCACTATATTCGACTTCTGAAAGTGAGGTCAGTGTTTACACAGAGTTTTCACAGCTGCTATTTAGCGGGCAGCAATAAAGAGCTTACAACAGCTTAGTATGTGCACAATGTTGGATAGATGTGTCCCAAGCATTCTGAGTGAATATTAATATAGAAAAAAACATCCTGATGATGTTATATGCGCACTTTCTCATTCCTTAAGCATGTTCACAGTGTAAGACTGACAGCGCTATGTGAAACATAGAGCTCCAAATGGCGGATGACTGTGTATTTTCTGGTATTACAGGAAGCGCAAAGAATTCTGGATTTATATTAATTTTATGTAAAAATAAATGTAATATATTTCCTTGAGTCAAGAGAGGGCTTGGAACTTTTAGCCTAAGAACAAACGACAATGATGTGGTCCTTACATGGTAGAAACAGATATTGTTTTTTTGTGGGCTACAGAAAAGATGCTAAGCAAGTGTGCCACTGAACCATAGCTATTGACAGAGCATAGGAAAATGTGGGTGTTCATCATGGACATGGTTTATTACATAGTTACTTAGTTAGTCAGGTTGAAAAAAAGACAAAAGTCCATCTAGCTTAACCATAAAAATAAAAAATATCTTACAATCCCATGTACCCAATTCTATACCCACAGTTGATCCAGAGGAAGGCGAAAAACCCCAGCAGAGCATGATCCAATTTGCTACAATAGGGGAAAGAATTCCTTCCTGATCCCCAGGAGGCAATCAGATTTTCCCTGGATCAACTTTACCTACAAATCTTAGTACTCAGTTATATTATGTACATTTAGTAAAGAATCCAGGCCTTTCTTAAAGCAATCTACTGAGCTGGCCAGAACCACCACTGGATGGAGTCTATTCCATGTTTCACAGCTCTTACTGTGAAGAAACCTTTCTGTATTTTGAGATGAAATCTCTTTTCCTCTAGACATCAAGAGTGTCCCTGTGTCCTCTGTGTTGACCGTAAAGTGAATAACTCAACACCAAGTTCACTATATGGACCCCTTATATATTTGTACATGTGGATCATATCCCCCCTTAAACTCCTCTTCTCAAGAGTAAATACATTCAGTTCCTCTAATCTTTCCTCATAGCTGAGCTCCTCCATGCCTCTTATCAGTTTGGTTGCCCTTCACTGCACTTTCTTCAGTTCCCCGATATCCTTTTTGAGAGCTGTTGACCAAAACTCAACTGCATATTCCAGATAAGGTCTTACTAATCATTTGAACAGGGGCAAAATTATATCTCTCTCTCTCTGGAGTCCATACCTCTCTTAATAGAAGAGAGGACTTTGCTTGCTTTGGAAACCACAGCTTGGCATTGCATGCCATTATTGAGCTTATGATCTACCAAAACCCCTAGATCCTTCTCCACTACAGATCCCCCCAGTTGTACTCCCCCTAGCATGTATGATGCATGTATATTCTTAGCCCAATTAGACAGAGCATCGAGGTCGGCTTGTAAATTGGAGACATCCTGTAAGGACGTTATTCCACAGCATAGCTTAGTGTCACCTGCAAAGACAGAAATTTTACTTTTGATTCCAGACCCAATATCATTTATAAAGTTAATAAAAAGTAAGGGTCACAGCAGTGAACCTTGGGGTACCTTGGGGTACACCTCTGATAACCTTAGACCATTCAGAGAAAGAGTCATTAACCACTACTCTCTGACTTCTGTCTTTTAGACAGTTTTTTATCCATTTACAAACTGATATTTCCAAGTCTGTAGACTTTACCTTACACATTATCCGTGTGTGCGGAACTGTATCAAATGCTTTTGCAAATCTTTGCAAAAGTATACCACGTCCACCGCCACACCTCTGTCCAAGGTTTTACTTACCTCTCCATAAAAATAAATCAGGTTTGTCTGACAACTTCTGTCTATCATGAATCCTTGCTTAAAAAAAAAATGTCCAGCAAGAACTCGTCTTTGTGGTCTTTTATTAAACGTTCCATTATCTTTCCAACTATAGAAGTTAAACTAACAGGTCTATAGTTACTAGGTAAAGACTTTGTTCCCTTTTAAATATAGGCACCACATTGGCTCTACGCCAATCCAGTGATACTATTCCCATCATTAATGAGTCCCTAAAAATTACAGAGCTCAATTCTTTTAGGATCTGTGGGTGTATGTCATCTGGTCCAGGTTCTTTATCCACCATTATTCTGTCTAAATATTTCTGGACCATATCACTTGGGGCTGTGTCAATACCACCCCCATTATGGACACGAGCTCCCCCATGCTCTTTTGTATACACAGAGCTGAAAAAAGTATTTAATAAATTAGCCTTCTGTTTGTCCCCAGTCACGATTATTTTGTACAGAGCCTACATGCTCAGACCTGGCATTTTTACTATTAATATATTTGAAGACTTTTTAGGGGTTTGTCCTCCTATCTTTTGCAATCTGGTGTTCATTTTAAGTTTTTGCATCCTTGATTTCCTGTTTAAATATTTTGTTATATTCTTCTATATACTAGTGTTTTTCATTTTTATATTTTTTTAAAAGCTCTTTTCTTATTCTTTATAGCTACATAGGTTTTATTTTAAGTTTAGTTTGTTGTATTTATTGTGATATACCTGTAGCATCCTCCTAGATAAATGCTTGTTAGCTTAGTTTAAATTTAGTTCTTTAGCTCCTCTATAATCAGTGAAGCAGCTTGTGATTGCTTTGGGCTGCTCTGATTTTTACTGGTTTAACTGCTTCCCCCTGCCTTCTGGTCAGTTCCTGAATATTTATGTGGTCCCAGCCATTCCCTGAAGGAGGGTGCCCAGTAAGTGACTGGGAGAGCGCATAAATAATTTGAGGCCTAGAGCAGAGGGGTTCTTGTCCAGGAGTAGAAGTTCCCAGCCTGAAGGTTTGCTGTCCTACTTTTGGGCAGTCCGGCTTTTTTTCATCAAGTTTCCAGCTGTGTTAGCTAGGGGGCCTATTCTACTGAACTTTGAATGGGGGGGGGGGGGGTTTCTATATAATGCCTACCATGAGTCAATGACTGTGGGTTCAGTTCCGATCAATGTCTAGTAAAGTCCCTTTACTCTGGACCACCATCCCAACATGTTTTTTTTTGTATTAAATTCAAAGCAATGCTCATTGTTATTGTGTGATCTGGTATGTTGTGGAATGACATTTGAATTGGATACATAGTTTAAAATTGTGTTTTCTGTTATGGCATGGTTTATGACAGCTACGAAAAATGTGCATGCTCAGTCCTTCAATTACACAATCTGTATCCGGATTATTATTAGTCAGTATTAACAGCTACTGTAAGCCCAGATATAGTTTTAAGCTCCGTATCAACTATGAGTATATCTCATGCTTTTTTGGGAAATGGTTTCTGATCCACTGTTTAATCTAGCACTGGTAACTGTACATTTAGAAGAAATACAAAGCATGCAGAGGAAAACAAAGTAGTAAATACTGTAGTATTTAAAACATTGACATTCATTGCCCATGCTCTCAATACTAACACAGAAATCGTCTCCTGTAGGAGTGTAAGTGTATTGTATTTACAGGCATAGGGTTAAATACAGAATACAGCTGTAAAAAATTCCATGTTTGTATAACGAGTCCTAAATTGCAGTTGCTTTACATTTGCATATTAATGAAATATAGAATAGGACCAGAGTAATTACTTACAGTCAGTGGTTAATTGTATTTATAATTATTGAAGCCAGAAGTCTGCATTCCAAATACTCTATTGGAGCCTTTCACCTACTGAAGAAAACACAAATTTTAACACACACCTGCATGTAAGAATTATTTAGGATTACCAGTGCTGGATTTATAAGGGGGCAAAAGGGACATTTTTTCTGCGCTTCCCTGCCAGAGGGGGCCCAAAACTTCCTTTATAATAAAATGAAATTTATTTTTTCTCAAGACAGTTGTGTGTTCTTTTGCAGCCCAAGCTCTGGTTATGTCTCACTCCATCTCAACAGGCAGTATTATTACATGACGAATACCTTTACAGGTGTAACTGTAGCACTTAGAATATATTTGAGCATGATGATCACTAGTTGTTCAGGAAAAAGCTTGTTCGGCAACTTGGCACTGATAAAGAATTCTCTGAGAACCACCATCACCCATGAAAGACTAAGTGCTCTGTGCCTACTAGCTGCCCAGAGCAATGTATAACAAGTATAACATGTTCGTTATTTTTAAACAAACATAACAAGACTTTATTATCAATTTAAGATTATATCGTTTGATTAATTAAAGTGTAAGTTCACCTTTACAGAAAAATCTGTAAGGTAAACTTACACAGGACCACCTTCTCACCCCCCTCCCCCCCTCCAGTTCCGCTGACCTGGAGTGTGGCGATATCCCATAATGAGCTGTGGTATAGCTGTGTCACCGGTTTGGTGCTTAGAAATCCCCTCGGTTTCCTCTCCGCTTCTCCACCGCTGACAAAATGGGCTACACAGGTTCTAAGTGTTGCCAACATCCCAGTTTTGAGAACCATAGAGAAGGGATACCCCTCCCCCTAATGTGCACAAGGGACCTTTTCTTTGCACATTGAGGGGTATCCCTTCTCTATGGTGCTCCTAAACATACCTCCTGATAAAATATGTGTTGGAGCTTAAGCTGCAAGGGATTTCTAAGCCCCAGACCGGTGACGTGGCTATATCAGGACTCATAGCGGGATATTGCTGCGCTCCAGGTCAGTGGGACTGGGGGGAAGGGTTGAGGAGGGGATCCTGTATACGTTCACCTTACAAATTTTTCTGTAAAAGTGAACTTACCCTTTAAAGATTTTGCAGATGCTAAGGGCAGGAAGAAATACTTTTTTGTAAATTTTGTAGTGTGATCAATGCTGTATTCTGGCCTAAGCCAACAAGGCCTAGGCCTAGGGCGGCACTTTGCAGGGGGCAGCAAGAAAAGAGTCCTTGCTGTCTTGCGCTACACTGTTAGGGCCAGATTCAGGTAGATGGGAGCATCTTTGCTCCAGAGTAACGCTTCTCATTTACGTTACTCTGCCGAAATTTTAGCAGCAAGTGCTGTCATTCACGAAGCACTTGCTCCTAAAGTTGCGGCAGCGTAACGAAAATGAGCCGGCGGAATTCAAATTGGGCAGGTACGGGGCGTGTAGTATTTAAACTAAGCGCGATCCCGCCGCGAACGTACTGCGCATGCGTCGAGTGTCAAAGCATCCCCGTGCGCATGCTCCAAATTCTGTGAATGAACGTCAATGACGTCACATTCCCATTCATGATCTTTTTACGCAAGCGACGTTTTTTTTTTTTTCCCGACGCGATGACGACGCCTATACCTAACATAGGATACTCCAACCCCATGTAGGTATATCTTCGCGCCGCGTATCGCTTCCGGAAACGTCGTACCGTCATTGCGTCGCGCCGGAATTCGCTCGTGAATTGCCGATTTCCGCTCATTAACATATTTTTTGAGCGGAAATCGGCGGGAACGCCCCCGGCGCCATTTTTAAGTTGAAGTAACGATGCGATGGCGAAACTCAGTTACGCTGATCGGAGCTTCAACCCGGCGTTTCTTGTTTTCTGGTTACAGAAAACAAAAACGCCGGCTCAAAGTGACAGTTAGGCTGGCGGATCACTGGATCCGCCAGCCTAACTGTTCCTGAATCTGGCCCTATGTGTAGCACCAGTCTTATGGGGAAAATTGGACTGAGAGGACTGCTTTTTTCTTTTTTTCCTTAAAAAAAAATTAAGGAAAAAAATCAAACAAGTGTATTCTTTAGAACCTAATATTTTTTTTTTTTTAACACATGGGTCCGGATTCACAAAGCACTTACACCGTGGTATCTCCAGATACGCCGACGTAAGTACAAATGTGCGCTGTCGTATCTATGCCCCGACCCACAAAGCTAGATACGCCGAAAAATAGGCTTTATCCGACCAACGTAACTTGCCTACGCCGGCGTATAGTGGGCGCATAGTTACGCTGGATGCATTTGGCACTCCCATTAATTTTCGATGCAAATATGCATATGAGGGAGATACACCGATCCACAAACGTACTTGCGCCCGGCGCATGTTTTAAGTGATTTCCGTAAGGTTGACGTCCAGCGTAACATTATTCCCCATATTGGAGGCGCAACTCATGCAAAGGTATGGACCAGGGAACAAACGCCGTCGAATTCTACGTAGTTTACGTAGTACGTGAATAGGGCTGGGCATAGGTTACGTTCATGTCGTAGGCAGTGATTTGACGTATCTTAGCCAGTTGTTTCGACGTGATTGTGAGCATGTGCACTGGGATGCGTCCAAGATACGATGCATGCGCAGTTCATTTTAAGTACTTGTCTGAAGCACAGCCCATCATTTGCATGGGGTCACGCTTCATTTAAATGTATCACGTCCACTTTCAGCCCACTTCCACCTACTTTGACTTATGCTGCCTTACGCCCACGACTATACGCTACGCCGGCGCAACGTTGGGAGCATTTGCTTTGTGAATTCCATGCTTCCCTCTCTGCATTGCGCCGGCGTAGCGTAAAGAAGATACGCTACGGCGGCATATATATGCGCCGAGGTATGGGAATCCGGGTCATGGTGTTTATCCTTGATTTAAGTTTGTTAACTAATTGCCGACCGCCCGCCGTCATATTACTGCGGAACGGTGGCACTGCTACGCGGGAGCACGTAGCTCTACGTCCTCCCTTTAGCAGCTTGTAGGGCGCACGCATGCGCGCGTCCCCCTCGAGTCCCCCGCGTGCCCGGCGGGGTACGATCGCCGCCGGGAACCCGCGATTGCTTGTTACAGAGCGGGGAACGGGAGGTATGTGTGTAAACACATACCTCTCGTTTCCATCAGCGGGGGAAACGCTGATCTTCTGTCCATACAATGTATGGACAGAAGATCAGTGATTTCCCCTAGTGAGGCCACCCCCCCCCATACAGTTAGAACACACCCAGGACCACACTTAACCCCTTCCCTGCCCCCTAGTGTTAACCCCTTCACTGCCAATGGCATTTTTATAGTAATACAATGCATTTTTATAGCATTGATCGCTATAATGAATGCCAATGGTCCCAAAAATGTGTCAAAAGTGTCCGATGTGTCCGCCATAATATCGCAGTACCGAAAAAAAAAACGCTGATCGCCGCCATTACTAGTAAAAAAAAATTATAATAAAAATGCCATAAAACGACCCTCTTTTTTGTAAACGCTAAAAAAAATTGCGCAAACCAATTAATAAACGCTAATTGCGATTTTTTTTAACCAAAAATATGTAGAAGAATACGTATCGGCCTAAACTGAGGAAAAAAAATGTTTTTTTATATCTTTTTTGGGATTTTTATTATAGCAAAATGTAAAAAATATTGAATTTTTTTCAAAATAGTCGCTCTATTTTTGTTTATAGCGCAAAAAATAAAAACCGCAGAGATGATAAAATACCACGAAAAGAAAGCTCTATTTGTGGGAAAAAAAGGACGCCAATTTTGTTTGGGAGCCACGTCGCACGACCGCGCAATTGTCAGTTAAAGCGACGCAGTGCCGAATCACAAAAAGTGCTCTGGTCTTTGGACAGCAATATGGTCCGGGGCTAAAGTGGTTAACTTAAGCCCACAGCATAAATCCCCAGCACTTACAGATCACAAGACGTATAGGTAACTCACTGCCTTCCAGTTGCATATGAGGCATTGCTGTCTTCTGCCTTTCTTCCCTACTCTATATACATAATGCAGCAGAAAATAATTAAAGGGCTGCCAATAATAATTGTTTATATAGCAGAAAGTATTTTCTAGTTCTATTTTTCAAGCCACTAAAACAGTATATATTGTACATTGTTATATTATTCTATGATATTACAGGTGTATATACAAGAGATGCACCATTAAATATTTTTTTCTTATTAAGTCTTAGTGAGAAAGTTATGCTCCATTAAATATGCGAGGCTTGGCTACTATCCAGTTTTTCCTTATTGTAATCCATCACTGCTTTGTCTATCTGCAAAACACAAATGCTATCTCATTTGCATGTCGGTTAAATACAGAATGGAGCTGCTGTAATTACAGCTTGTAGTTTCTTGGCAAAACACAACTGCTACTCCATTACCATAATGGGGTCATGGTATGGTATTACTCCAGTGTCCGAATAACTAATTTTGCAAAGTTAAAAGTTATATTAAGCCGATTTTCGAACGTGTAAAAATGATTTAGAAAGAAATAAAAAAACAAAAACTTGCAAATATGCTTGAATGAATGAGCTAATGTCTAGCACCTTACTTCACAGGGGAATATTTCCAATTCCAAGCTTGCATGCTCTTGTCTAATAAATCCCGACGATTTTAAAACTGACTGCTTTTGAAAAGTATTTATGCTAGACATTTTTCTAATAATGTATTTTTTTAGCATTAAAACATATTAGTAGGGTAAACTAAGTATCAAAAAAAGATTCTGAAATCACATGACTTTCCTAGTTTGAAAATACGAAACCACCTCAATGGTTTGCAACAACTGGCTGCCTACATATGCAACATTCAAGAGTTAGCTCACTGTTGTTGATGGTGACAGGCCGTGAGAATGTGAGGCAAAAATAGGCAAGCACCAAATTTGTGCAAGGGCACATCGTTTTGCAAGCAGAGCTAAGCAAGTCCCAAGCTTATTAATCAGCAAGCCCCATGTATCTAATATCTAGCTTTCTCTCCATGATGCTGTAAAATCATTCTACCTTCAGTTATGAAAGGAATTCTATTAAGTTCCTATGAATGCCAAAAAATGATTGTCATTTGATATAGTCTACAAAAGATTATTAACTAACTTCTGAAATATACAGTACAAAGCTCTCAAAAGGAAACTGTCCGCAACATGAGTATGGAGAAAAACCTCAATGTTTGATTTTGCAGATGGAGCACTTTTTCATTCTATTCATTGAAATACTCATGGTTTTCACTCCAGATTGTCTTCAGATTGTTACCTTGCACAGTTTCAACTGCCATTATTCAGCCGTATCTCAATGTTTCACAAATAAGGGAGAGGGAAGATCCTCTCCCAACAAAAGACAACATTATTCCTCCTGAATCACTGTACATGGCAAATGAATGAAGCATTGAAAACACACACAACTATGATGTAAGTTGGTTTCATTTCCATTTCTAATTCAGACAGATTTGCTGCACAGTACCAGTATGTGAATGGAGATTGCAGGGCTTCTTTACAGATACAATTCACATACACATAGTGGTTCTTTTGGGTTCTCTTGCAGTCTCTTCGTTGGAATTTGTTGCAGTTTGTTCCAGTCATTAAAAACGTATTGGTAGGTTAACTGATTTCTCTAAAATTGGCCTTAGATTATGTATTTGTATAATATTTCTCAGAGTATTATACACTGGCGTGGAGAAAATTCTTACAATATTGTTGTTGATGTTGTTGATGTTTTATCCTTTGTACAGGTCGCCGTGGCTGCGTCCTGGAAGGACGTTATGTTTCCCCTCTATTTGGGCTATGGTTCTTTTAAGAGGACGAAAAGGGTTAATGCACCTGTCCAAGAAATGGTTTAAGTCAGGACAGGAAGTGGCAGGTGAGAGTGGAGGTGTGTAGCAGAGTCCATGAATGGTAATGCAGGACAAGTGAATGCTGCAAAAGCTATGAGAAGCTGGGAAGAGGTTTTAAAGGACTTGGCTGTGTCCTGCCTGAAAGCCTGCAACTGGGGAACTTTACCTGCAAGGACTGTGAATTGCAATAGCAGTGCTGAGCCCTAAGAGTCGGTGAGACTGATTATTTATTTTGTTTTTGCTGCTGTGAAGCCATTTGTGTTCAATAAACCTTAGTTTTGATTTAAAAAGCCTATGTCCTGCGGTCAACCTGATCCCCCAAGCGTTACACTGGTGCTCGAATGCGGGCAGGACAAAACAGGCATTAGAAGAGAAAAAACAAACAAAAACAAAATTTTTTTTTTCTTTTTACATTGGACTTTATATTGAACTCACATTTAAAGGGACAGTACATTGGATTTATGTCCTGGGTTAAAGCTGCACAAGCATTAAAAGCTGAAGCAATGGAGGAGCTAATTAAACAGCTGACCCTGGCTAACATGCAAGCGCAGACTCGCCATGAGGAAGCTAATCAGCGCTTAGCCACCCAACTGGAGGCACAACACAGTTACCACAAAGAGTTGCTGACGCTGCAGCAAGAAAATACCCGTCTGTTGGTGGCCCAGTTGGCAGCCCAGCAAGCAACCCAGCAAGAGGTTATGCAGACTCAGGTGACTGCTTTAAAGGAAGCAGTGCAGAAGCTGTCTTAGGTTCAGGGACAAGCGGCTGTTGCCCCTGGCAGCCAGGTGACTGTGAGGGCAAGCCATTTTCTGCAGAAATTGTCCCCGAGCGATGATGTAGAGGCGTTTCTTGCTACCTTTGAGAGGATGGCAGAGAGGGAAGGGTGGCTTCAGGACCAGTGGGCCGGCCTCATTGCTCCTTTTCTCACCGGAGATTCTCAAAAAGCCTACTTCGACCTGCCACCGGAGGATGCTAAAGATTATCAAAAGTTAAAGGCAGAAATTCTGGCTCAATTCGGGCCCAACGAGTACACCAATGGAAATATTGTCCAGATCGGCCACCCCGGTCTCAAATTCATGACCTGGTGCAACTAGTGAAAAAATGGTTGCAGCCTGAGGTGTTGTCTGGCCCCCAAATCGTGGAGCGGGTCGTGCTGGACCGATACCTGAGGTCCCTGCCAGATGACCTTCAACAGTGGGTCAGCCATGGAGACTCTAATACAGCAGACCTCCTTGTTTAGATGGTGGAACGGTTTACAGTGGTGGAGGACCTGCTCGGACCTACCAAGCGCATAGGGCCTAGTTTGCCACGGCCTGTTCGACCAACTGCTAGCCTTCGAAAGGATGTTCCAAGGGGCCTGGGAACAAACACCCCGGAAGGCCAAGAATCACTCCCGGTACCTCATCAGCGTTCTGTTCCTGCTCGGAGAGGAGGGGATGTACAATGTTGGCGATGTCATTCCTGGGGTCATACCCGGGCACACTGCCCACTGCAAGAGGAGCCCATGGAATGCGGGGTTCTGTGGAGGGGGTCCTTCTGTGCCCATAAAGTATACACCACACATCTTGACGTGGATGAGAAAAAGTTTGAGTGTGAAGTCCAAGTGAACCACCTCCCTGCCTGGGCTTTGTTGGACTCTGGAAGCATGGTAACCCTTGTTCATCCTAGATTAATTGGGAAGATCGGTAAGGTAAGCAAAACTTTACAGGTGGTGTGCATTCACGGGGACACTAGAGAGTACCCCATCATCACGATGTCTATCTCCTCAGCATGTGGCACTTGTACTCAAGAGGTAGGGCTGGTAAAGAACTTGGTACATGATGTTATAATAGGACGAGACTGTCCATTGTTTACCAAACTGTGGGAACAAGGAGAACAGTTTAGAGACTGGGGAGAAACTAGCCCCCCTGTTCCTGCTGCTGAGAGGAATAACCCTGAACTGCCAAATGTTTTTAATGTGGATCCAGATGAGGAAAATGCTTGTGATGTGGTTAATGGTGATGAAAGTAGTGTTGATACTGTTGATAATGTCAAGACGTGTGGTATACAGACCTACCAAAACGCTCAGGGGGAGGAGCCTTACCCACTTCAGGTAATGCTGGGGGAAGAGGATGAGGAAGTAGCCTCTACCCCTGCTCTGCCAGATTTGGGCGTTCCCCAAGGGGCGTTTGGTACTGCTCAGATGCAGGACCCCACTTTGGCCCGTGCACGGGAACAAGTTGTAGTAGTAAATGGGGTTCCCCAAGAGCCAGGTGCGAATGAAAGGTGGCCACACTTTGCAATATATAATGAATTGCTGTATCAGATTACCAAGGAGAGAGAGAATGTGGTAGAATAATTGTTGGTACCCCAACAATATAGACGAAAGGTTCTGGAACTGGCCCATGATGATGTGTTAGGGGGACACCTGGGAGTTGAGAAGACGGAGGCACGGATCACCGACCGTTTTACTGGCCAGGTCTGAAAGCAGAGGTAAAGAGATACTGTGCCTCTTGTCCGACCTGTCAGTTGACGGCTCCGGTGACTCACTTTCGGAGCCCTTTGGTCCCTCTGCCCATAATTGAGAGGATAGCCATGGATATAGTGGGTCCCTTGGTAAAGTCAGATCGAGGTCACTCCTACATATTGGTGATTCTTGACTATTCCAGCCGATATCCTGAGGCGCTACCCCTGCGGAATACCTCCTCAAAGGCCATTGCTCGGGAATTATTCCAGTTGTTTACACAGACGGGTTTCCCCAAGGAAATACTTACAGACCAGGGTACCCCGTTTATGTCGAGGGTTATGGCCGAGGTGTGTAAGCTGTTCCGGATTAAACAGCTGCGCACATCGGTCTACCATCCCCAAACAGACGGGTTGGTGGAACACTTTAATAAGACCCTTAAGTCTGTGCTCAAGAAAGTGGTGCAAAGGGATGGGAAAGATTGGGACTGCCTGTTACCAGCTCTCCTGTTTGCTATCCAGGAAAGTGCCCCAGGCCTCCATGGGGTTTTCGCCTTTTGAGTTGGTATATGGGCGGAGACCTCGCGGACTACTTGACTTTATTAAAGAGGAATGGGAAAGTGAACCTGTATAAAAGTGTCCTGGAATATGTCTCACAAATGCAGGAAAGGATCCAAACCGTGATGCCACTAGTCAAAGAACATTTACAAAAGGCCCAGGAGGCTCAACAACGGTTCTATAACAGGGCTGCTAAAATAAGGCACTTCCAAGTGGGAGATCGAGTAGCGGTGCTCATTCCCACTGTGGAAAGTAAATTCTTGGCCAGATGGCAAGGTCCCTTTGAAGTTGTGGAAAAAGTAGGAGAGGTAAATTATAGAGTCCACCAGCCAGGCAAGAGGAAACCGTATCAAATATATCATGTTAACTTGTTAAAGCCCTGTACAGACAGGGAACCAGTGACCTCCCTGGCTAGTGCAAGGCTTGAGCCTCAGGTTGGAGTAGAGAGTGTCCAAGTAGCAAGTACCCTGTCTAAAATCCAAAGTCAGCAGGCAAAGGAGTTCTTGCAGAGAAATAAAGAAAATTTTTCAGACTTGCCAGGGCTAACTAGTGTGATAGAGCATGATATTATCACAGAACCTGGAGTCAACGTTTTTGTCCGGCCCGACCGCATCCCAGAGGCGCAAAAAAAAGGCCGTTTCAGAGGAAGTGAAGAAGATGCTAGACCTGGAGATCATCAAAGAATCGCAGAGTGAGTGGTCGAGCCCGATCGTGTTGGTACCAAAGCCCAACGGAACTCTGCGATTCTGCAATGATTTTCGGAAACTTAATGAGGTTTCACGGTTTGATGCCTAACCCATGCCCCGGGTAGATGAACTTATTGAGCGACTAGGTCCAGCCAGGTACATCACAACATTAGACCTTACCATTGCAAATCCCGTTGACTAAGGCTGCTAGAGAGAAAACTGCTTTTTCTACTCCAGAGGGGCGTTTTCAGTACAAACGAATGCCTTTTGGACTGTAAACTGCTCCAGCCACATTCCAGCGAGCAATGGATAGGATTTTACGACCTCATCAGGAGTATGCCTCAGTGTACTTGGATGACATAGTCGTTTTTAGCAGAGACTGGGACTCGCACTTGTTCAAAGTCCAGGCAGTACTGGACTCTCTTTGGAAGGAGGGGTTCACAATAAACCCTGAAAAATGTCATTTGGGAATGGAGGAGGTGAAATACCTGGGCTATATCATGGGTAGAGGGGTGATGAAACCTCAGGTCAGCAAGGTAGAGGCTATAAATAGTTGGCCCGCCCCCTCACATTAAGCAGGTACGTGCATTCCTGGGCATGGTGGGACACTACAGGAGGTTCGTACGCAACTTTGCCACATTGGCGGCTCCATTGACCGATCTGACCAAGGGTCGGAAATCAGTCATGGTGGAGTGGAATGCGGATGCTGAAAAGGCTTTTTTGGAGCTCAAGTCAGCACTGTGCCAACACCCTGTCTTGATAGCGCCCAATTTTTCAAAAGAGTTTGTTGTCCAAACTGATGCTTCCGATGTAGGATTGGGAGCGGTGTTGTCACAGGTTGTTAATGGTGAGGAGCACCCAGTAGTCTTCCTCAGTAGAAAGTTGACACCAGTGGAGAAAAACTACGCTATTATTGAAAGAGAATGTCTGGCCATTAAGTGGGCTCTGGAGTCCCTCAGGTATTACCTCTTGGGGAGGAAGTTTAGGCTCATTTATGATCATACCCCTTTAACATGGCTTAGGCAAGGTAAAGGGACTAATGCCAGGATTACCCTGTGGTTCCTGCGCTCCAAGAATTTAAATTTATAGTGGAGCATAGGCCCGGGAGACTGCATCAAAATGCAGATGCCCTCTCCCGAGTCCATTGTTTGGGCTCCACTGTTGCCTCCACCTCCTTGGCGTTGGGGCACAGGGGGGGATATGTACAGGTCGCCGTGGCTGCGTCCTGGGAGGACGTTATGTTTCCCCTCTATTTGGGCTATGGTCCTTTTAAAAGGACGAAAAGGGTTAATGCACCTGTCCAGGAAATGGTTTAAGTCATGACAGGAAGTGGCAGGTGAGAGTGGAGGTGTGTAGCAGAGTCAATGAATGGTAATGCTGGACAAGTGAATGCTGCAAAAGCTATGAGAAGCTGGGAAGAGGTTTGAAAGGACTTGGCTGTGTCCTGCCTGAAAGCCTGCAACTGGGGAACTTTACCTGCAAGGACTGTAAATTGCAATAGCAGTGCTGAGCCGTGAGAGTCGGTGAGACTGATTATTTATTTTGTTTTTGCTGCTGTGAAGCCATTTGTGTTCAATAAACCTTAGTTTTGATTTAAAAGCCTGTGTCCTGCGGTCAAGCTGATCCCCCAAGTGTTACACCTTTCACACATATCCTTTATTAGGAAGATATCTGATTATTGTTTTTAGAAGAGGCTGTATATATCTTAGATTTACTTCCTTTCCTATATATTTACATATTAAAATGGATTTAAAAGAATATGGTCTTTCTTTTTTTGTATATAGATTCTGCCACCATGTTCAGGTCATACAGCAGTGCACAAATCCTATTGCTCAGCACTGAGCAGCTGTTCAATTTTTCCTCTTGTCTGGTTTACAGAATGTAACCTTTGTTTCACTGCCAAAGGATTCTAAAACCAATTATTAATGTATTAAAAGGAACACCCATGTTCTTCCTTTTAGCTCTACCTCCTTTCTCACCAATGCTGGCAGGTCCCCAGCACACATTTGATCAATCAGAGAGGCCTAACCCAGGCAACGCCCCTCCAATCTCTGCATTACATTTTCTGACATTGCCCTACAACCACACCGTGCACTTGCACTTGATGTGTTGTGATAGCTTTAATAAATATTATAGACTTTAAAATGGACCCATGGTGTGCTTTCTTGTACTCCCACACTATGTTCTCTGATACTCTTCCCGATAGCCAGTGTCTGCTGCACATTTTCTGTCAACGTCCCCTCTCCCCTCCCTGCAGTTTAAATTATAATTTCTTACACTCCCACCCTTCTCTCTGTTCAGTTCACATTATGTATGGCCACATTAAGCGCAACTGATGCCCTAAGTACAGCCCAACAATGGTGCTTCCCTTGAACCCCCTCACTCCTCAGATACATACTTACCGAGATCCAACTGCCACAGCCTTTGCTGTTTATTTACATCCTGTCTGCAAGTCCACATTACCTTTAAGTGTCTTTTGACTGGGAGATGAAGGTAGATGAGCCACATATACGTCTATGGGGCTATAATGTACTGCGCAGACAGAAGTTGTGGTACTTGCAACGATGGGTGTAAATAATGATGAGTGCACTTACTTTTAAAGAGCAGTTATCTTTTAGGGTATGATAGCTGGGGGGGGGGGGGACTCTAAGATGAACCCTTGCCTTGGTCCCCTAAGCTCATGCTTATTTTACCTTATGGTTTATCCACCCCTACCCCCAATGTGTACAGTACATTCTCTGCCAGTTCTCTCCTTCATGTACTTCATGTTCTCTGGCAGCTCTCCCCTCAACAACAGATTAAATCCTACTACAGGTTTCCCTTTGCTGTCTGCACCATGTCCTGATTTGCAGTGGTTTTGTGTTCCATAGTCTCCGGCATTCTGTACTCCCAGTTCTCCACAATGCTATCCTTGTTGTAGTATGTTGTATTCAGACATTTTCCTCACTCTCTTCTGGCGATCACAGTAGAGTCAAAGTTCTAAGTGACTATTAAATACCAACTGAGATTTCATAAATATGCAAGACTTTTGCATATGCCAAGTCCTGCTCCTTTCCAGTACCACCCACCCTTTGACTAAGTCCTACCCCTTGTTAGAGTTATGTCATGGCTTGTTCAAACAGCTGCACAATGACTTCATAGATCAGAGAAAGTGTATTACCTACCCGAGAAAAAGAAATGATAGTTCATGACACCTTCCCCTATTTCTTGACAATTTCCTTCCCTCTATCCTCCTCTTTCCTTGCCCTCCAAGTTATAACCAGGTCCTGTACTGTTTTCTCTCTCTGTGGCACTTGTTCAGCTACCGCTCCTTTCTCCACCCCATAGCAAGACAAAATCCTTGTTCTGCCCCTTTATTTTCCTTGTCTACAAACACCTTTAGCTCTGCTTATCTTCATCCCGCCGCAATGATCTTCCATTCTTTCCCTCTGCTTTGCATTGAAACTCCCACCCACTTTACCTATTCAACCAATGGACTATGATTAGGTTAGGCTCCCCTTCCCCCTATCCCGAATTAAATCCCACTGGTATTTCTCTTCTTGCAATCCCATGATTATCTACTCTGTGACTCCACTCTTTCAATTCCCGGGGTCTCTTATCTACTCATGGTTTGCTTCCTTTCTCTTTCCCTCATCCATGAATCTACATTTTGCCTTCACTTTTTCTGGTACTTAAACAGTTCTTTTATTGCTTTCCTGATGTGCACTGATGAGGCAGCACTGATAGACAGTGATACGCTGCACTGATGGGAACTGATGAGGTGGCATAAGTGGCACTGATGGGCACTAATAGGCAGCACTGATAGGTAGCACTAATAGGTGACACTGGTGAGCATTGATTGGCAGCACTGATGAGCACTAATTGGCAGCACTGCTGTGCACTGATTGGCAGCACTAGTGGGCACTTATGGGCACTGTTAGGCAGAACTGGTGGGCACTTTTGGGACTGCACTGATAATTAGGACACTGATAATCAGTGCCCTAATTTCAGCATATATGTCCCTTTAACACAAATGGTTATTGGCTCTCCTCACCATGTCAGCGTAAGGAAAGGAATGCCAATATTCAGCTTGTGTTTACATCATGATCGGTTGTCATTGTACACAGCTGATCACATGTTAGGCCGCGTACACACGGAGGGACATGTCTGTTTCCAGTGGACATGTCTCCTCTGGATTTTCATCCGACGGCGTGTACACACCATCGGATCAATATCCCCGCCGGCAGACATCGCTGTGACGTGGCGGTGACGCTGACGCCGCCACGTCACCGCACCAGGAAGTAAAAAACTTCCATGCATGCGTCGCATCCATTCGACGCTTGTGCGGGCAGATATGTCCGCTGGTTAGTGTACTAACCAGCGGACATATCCGACGGTTTGTCTGCCGGTCAGACATGTGCGCTAGCCCATACACATGATCGGATTTGTCCGCTGAACTGGTCCATCGGACCAGTTTCAGCGGACAAATTCTATCGTGTGTACGCGGCCTTAGGCCTTGTACACACGAGGGAATGTATCCGGTCGGAAACATCCGACGGATATTTCCCAGCGGATAAGTCAAATTTGTCCGTTGGTCTGATGAGCGTACACACCATCGGACCGAAATCCCAGCGGACCAGAACGTGGGCACGTAAACCACGTACGACGTCACTATAAAGGGGAATGACGAAGCCATCGGCGCCGCCCTCTGTTCCGCTTCTGCTAGTTCCGTGTTAGCGAAGGTTTGGTTAGAGCTGATTCGTGCTTTTCAGTCTCCGCGCTTAACAGGTCGTATTTTCAGGTTCAGTGTGTGCTTGTGGGCTCGTATTTGTCATTCAGTGTCGCCGTACGCGGCGTTTCTGCTTTGCAGTGCCGTCCTGTACGGTCGTATCTGTTTGACGTGCGATCTTTGCAGGTCTTGCTGGATTTGGGGGTGCTTTCTGTTTGAGTGTGTTCTTGACTGACCAGCCGGCCGGTTTGAAGCCATGATGGAGCAGCAGCGCAACTTTTCACGAGTTCGTGCTGTTTATGGGTTTTGTTCTGGAGTCTGTGTGCATTCCAGTGATTTGGACAGGAACAGTAGGAGGAGGAGTTCCTGGGCCAAGAATTGGTTGCGGCAGCGTAATCGATTCTCTCATATGTCTCTGCTTAGGGAGATCCGGGAGAATAATCTTGATGACTTCAGGAACTTTCTCCGTATGACGGACCCCGTTTTCCACCGTCTGCTGGATCTCCTGTCCCCCTATATCACGAGGCAGGACACTGTGATGCGCCAAGCCATTCCGGCTGAGCAGAGGCTTATTGCCACGTTGCGGTACCTGGCGACTGGGAGGAGCCTGCAGGACCTCAAGTTCTCAACAGGCATCTCTCCCCAGGCGCTTGGGATCATCATACCGGAGACGTGTTCTGCCATCATACAAGTCATGCAGGAGGAGTTTATTAAGGTAAGTTTCCTCCTTTAACATCACAATCTGTGTCTTTAATAATGTTTGCATATTTTTCTCACCTTTTTGTGTTGGTTTTCCTAGTCGCCATGATTGTAATATGCTGTGTGCTTAATGTTCCCTTTTCTCCCCATGCATGTTGTTAAGCTTTCCAGGTTAATGTGGTTTGGCCTACCTGCATATTTTTACCTTCAACACTACTAACCTGTCCAGCATCATCTCCTAGGGACAAAAACACCTTTTTTTTTTTTTGGTGTCCTGCTCCATTGTAGTTCAACTCCCTCCCCCTAAAAAACTGTATTGCCCTATCAGCGGGATGTTGAGTCTGATAATAATTGTCTCTAGATTTGTTGCCCTAAATACTCTCTATACACTAATTATTTGAAATGTTAATACCGTGATGTTGCAGAATGTTTTTTTTTACTAGTGTTTGCAATGTTGTTTCTGTGCCAAAGTGCTAATTGTTTTTTTGCTTTTGTCCCCACAGTTTCCCTCCACGCCGCAGGAATGGCAGACTGTGGCTGCCCACTTTGCCCAGCGTTGTGATTTTCCAAACTGCGGAGGGGCAATTGATGGGAAGCACGTCCGCATAGTGCCGCCACCTCTTTCGGGCTCGTACTATTATAACTACAAAGGTTTTCATAGTATCGTGTTGATGGCGGTGGTGTCGGCAGACTACGAATTTTTGTATGTGGACGTGGGGAAGAATGGCCGGCTGTCTGATGGGGGAGTGTTCGCGCGGACCGAATTTTACAGGCGTCTACAAACTGGTGGTCTTGAACTGCCACCGGATGAAGACAATGTGGAAGGACTTCCGTTTGTTTTTTTAGCGGACGAGGCTTTCGGGCTTGGACCTCACCTCATGCGGCCTTTTCCCCAGAGGACCCTCACCCCGGAGAGGAGAGTCTTCAATTTCCGGCTGGCCAGGGCCCGGAGGGTAGTCGAGAATGCCTTTGGGATACTCGCCAGCCGGTTCCGCCTGTTCCAGACAGCGATACATCTGGCGGAATATAAATTTAACTCTGTTATTTTGGCCTGCTGCATATTGCATAATTTTTTACGCAGGCATTCCCAGACGTACCTACCCAACATCGGTGCTGAGGCAGGACTACCCTCAGATACCCTTCCTGGGCTGGACACTGGTCGCGCTGGCTCGGTCACCCAATCTGCTCGTGAGGTACGCGACAAATATGTTGAGTACTTTATGGGTCGGGGGGCCATAGCTATGCCAGATTAATATTTCTTTATAATTCGGCCCCCAAAATAAAGAAATATTACCAAGAAATAATAAATAATTTGACCATTGGACTTTATACAGTTGTTTGTCATTATTGCTTTTTCTCTTTTTATCTGTCTTCCAGGTTCTGAAACTAGTGCATTTCTTGTGCCCAATTTAGTTAGCATGTTTTAGTAAATACACACAATTGCACATTCTAGTCACTCTTCTACAAACTGGGTATTGAGGTTAGAAATAAGAAGCCACTGGTGTGTGTGTGTTTTTAAAAGGTTTTTTTATTTCTTTTTTATTCACGAAAATCTTTGTGTTTTAATTAGAACACTTGGTTTAGAAAGTATTTATTTATTCAAAAAATATTTTGTGGTTTTGACAAACATATATAACAATCGAACTTACAAAGTTCAACCTTTTATTTGGCATAACAAACCCAGACAACATGGTCTTAGGTCACGCTGGAATCCCCCAAAATTTGAGGATGCACACATGCTGTGTGTGTGATGGGCCAAATGGTGTTTTTTCACATGAGATCCCATGCGAAATGTTCACATGTGCTATCTGCCATCATGGGTGATCAATGTATGTGCTTTGTGGGTGCAACCCCTTTCTGTCACCTACTTGATAAGTAAGGAAGGGGTTGCACCCACAAAGCACATACAATTGATGTCCTGTGATGGCAGATCGCACATGTGAACACACATTGGGGTTTATTTACTAAACAGTGCAAACTCCGGCTTATTTGTGCATATAAGCCAATAAGCTTCTAAATTAAGCTTAGTCAATTAAGACTTCGCATCCAAACATGGAAGATGATTGTTTTATATGCCAAGTGATGCTGCTTTTGCCCCTTATAGCTTTAGTAAATAAACCCGTGTGTGTGTGTGCATCCTCAAATTTTGGTGGATATTAAACGAACATTATACAACATCTTTGAGAGTGGGGTGGTTAGGGGTGAGGGCAGGGGGGGCAGGGGGGGGGCAGGGGGGGGGCATGGGGGGCAGCTGGGGGGGATAGTCTTCTATATACGTCCCAAAATATCAAGCATGTTTTTTAGGTTTTGGTCCATCACCACCATCCTTTCCCTCATATTGGCCAGATCGGTGCTGCACTCCATTATCTGCTGTATTAGGATTTGTGCACTTGCACGAGAAAAAATAGGAGCGACAGATGTGCTAATCCCATCTTCATCCCCTAAAAATGCCAAAGGAAAAACACAACATTGTAAGTAAGTAAGGTGCAGGCCTATCTACATCTCTTTTTCCCTGCAAAGCTGGGGTGTCACTGACCTGTTGTACTGACAAGTTCAACATCTTCTACAACTTCTCCTTCTTCTTCAACTTCTCCTTCCTCCACAAATCCGCCTTCCTCCTCCAATCCGCCTTCCTCCACTAATCCGCCAAATTCCACCAAACCGCCTTCCTCCATTAATCCACCAAATTCCACCAATCCGCCTTCCTCCACCAATCCGCCTTCCTCCACCAATCCGCCTTCCTCCACCAATCCGCCTTCCTCCACCAATCCGCCTTCCTCCTCTCTCCCTTCCTCCTCTCCTTCTTCCTCCTCTCCTTCTTCATCATCCTCCTGCTCAACAATTTTTTCGGGCCGTTTGGGAGACAGTGTGGGCCTCCCTGACTCCTCATAGCGCTGTCCTCTTCTTTCCCCTAAAAACAACCAAAAAAATAAAAAAAACATCAGCAAACAGATCATTTTGGAGGGACTAATTTGCAAACATTGCTTAGAAGTGGCGTTACAATTCTAGTTTTGGCCTTATTACAGCACAAACCATGTTCCTTTTTTTTGCTAGCTGACGTCTCCCTAGCTGTGATATAATGAGGCTTTTTGGGGAAGTGACACACATGTCTGGCCTCCTGAATAAGTCCTTTTTTGGAGTCCCTTCTCCTAAACTCCAAATTACTATTTTATGTGGGTAGACAGGTTTTCTAAATTACAGATGTCCAAACAGCTGCATATTAAGTTATCTCAGCACTGTGTGAATTACAGAATCCTGATTGCCTTTTTCATTAAACTTATTAGTTTGCACAAACACATCATATTTTCAACATTGTTTCTGAAAACGATGTTTTTCGCCAAATAGCCTCGTCCAGGTGTGATGTTCCTGGACCCGCGGATTGAGGAAAAACGATGTGATTGGAACGAGGTTGACTACGATCGTGGCAAGTCGTCGGATTTATATTAGACAAACATTATTAAATTTACAAGGCAGGGTTTAAAAAATACAAGCAGGCCAACGAGGCAGATGGCGAAATATACATGGCAAAACATTTTCGCCAAAAATAGGCACTCCAAAGACATTTTAAAGTACTTACTTTTTTCAATGATTTTTTTTTATTTTGCGATACTGCTCTGGCTCGCGCAGTTTTAAGTCGGACCAGCGTTTCCGGAGCTGCTCTTTGGACCTGGTGACCCCAAACATCTCATAAAGTTTCCTTGCTGCCTTATCCATAATTTTTGACTTCCTCCGGTTAGGGGTGCTGTATGGGCCATGCTCACCATCATAGTCCTTCCGTCGCAGGATGGACACCAACTCCACCATCTCTTGTAGAGACATGTTTGTGGCCTTGTAACGTTTTGCCCTGGATCGGGACGTTCCGGCCTGTGTCCCTTCCTGATCCCGATCAGAGGCTAATGTGCGCTCGTGTGACATCGCCATATTTTCCAATCAACGTTGCAGATGGGCGTGGAAAGCAGAAATTGGTACGTCATGGGCGGAGATGAGGGCGGCGTTTCTGGATTGCGTGGGGAATATAATGGAAACGACGTGATTACGTAGGTTACGCGGAGATTACTCGAGCGGAAACGAGGAGAGAGAGAGACGAAGGTAAATGCAAACATCAGATCAGAGGCCTATAATTTGAACAGGCATGGGGGATGGAGCTTTTCTATGTTGTTTGCACCCTTTTTAGGCCACTGTTATTTATGTATTTTGGGGCCCACCATAACATTTAGAGAGTAAAGTGCTTGGACACATCACTTCATCAAGATATATGTAGAGAATGCTCTTTCCTCTTTATTTGTATTTTAGAGTATGCAGTCAGATCATGCCAGTAGTGTTGTGTATTGGTTGGACAGAGATAAGTAGGTAGTGTTTTCTGCCATGAATGCTGAGGGGCATGATAGCTACACATGAACTAGTGCCTTGAGGTGAATGCTAGCATTCATATTCATGGTGGATGTGTTCTTAACTACATGCTACAACTTGCAACATGGACTCTGAATGCCAACTTTTTGGGGGGTACAACAATGCGGCAAAGCAGGCCAGCTATGTAGCAGCATAAGACACTGTGTTTGTATAAAGTAGATGCTCTAAAATGAATGAATGTGCACATATTTTAAGAATGACAAAGCTGAGCCTTTGGAAAGTTGTGCTTTGTGTTTGATTGGCAATTTCTATTCTAGACATTACTATTGAGAAGCGACATTTCTAGAAGCAGCCCAAAAGAATGGATTTGCTCAAAGGGAAGGAGGCAACAATGGAGTTAATAACACGGTATCGGGATATGCCCCTTCTTTGGGACACCAGGCACACCCATTATTTGGACACTGGAAAGAGAGAGGCAGCACTTGATGAGATTGCGACATACCTGCACACTTGGGTGCCAAGTTGCACAGGCAACATGGTGAAGGACAAATTCAGTAACCTCAGGAGAAGCTACAGGAATGTATATAAAAAGCGGAAATATCCAAAATCAGGATCAGCAGCAGCTAAGAAGAAGGAACCCAAGCTCTGGTACTACAAAGAGCTCAGTTTTTTGAATGATGAACTGGATGGCAGGGCTTCGGTTTCAACACTTCCTCCCAGCGGAACTTCCCCGGATCCCAGGAGCCCTGCAGAATCAGAAGCAGGGCTGGCTGACATGGAGCCAGATCTGGCCATCTTCAGTGAGGTCTAGTATTTTCAAAACTAGTTTTGTGCTGCTATTTATTTTGAATTCGTGAGTTGATCTTGTAAAAAAAAAAAAAACAGGGATGCCAAATGCAGGGGTCAGAAGGACAGTCTGTTTAATTTCAATTAATACTAACTAAAAAAGTCAAGAGAAATAAAATGTGTGTGCTTGATTGTGCCAAAAATTACAACATGTTGCCTTTTTTATACACAGGAAGAAGAGACCAGCCAGGAGGTGGCAGCTCCTGAGGCCCATGTCAGCCAGGCGGAAGGGGTGAGTGGCAGCCAGGAGGAGGCCGGGTCAAGTGAGGTGCAGCAGGTCCCCAGGCCCAGGCTGAGCACAATCAGCCAAGTTCCTCCCCTCCAAATGAGGCCACCAGCTGCAAGGAGGCGCAGAAGGGAGGTGCATGATGAGAGCCTTCAGGTCATCCGGGAGGCTGCCGAAATCATGAGAGCCCCCCTCAACCCCACGGAATGCTATAGTGCATTTGTGGCCAATGAGCTGAACCAAGGGGGGGAGGAGCAAAAAAGCCTGGCCAAGGACATTATAAATCAGGTCCTGGCCAGGATGAAAAGGAACGAGCTGACCAGGGACACTGTGCTGTGGGACCCGGCTTGGCCTGCTCCCCATCATCATCATCCTCCTTCTGCCACATCAGCCCCACCTGCAAGGTTACGTGGACGGACCCGTGGAAGTTTCGCTGGAAGGAAATCTGCTAGGAAGTCGAGAAGATGAATCCCTGCCATCCAGTTTATTGTCCAAAAAACTGAGCTTGTTGTAGTAGCACAGCTTGGGTTCCTTTGTTCATGTGCTGCTGATCCTGATTTTTGATATTGACTCCTGAGGTTACTTAATTTGTCCTTCATCATGTTGTAATTCCCAATTATGCATGTATGTTGCAATCTCATCAAGTGCTGCCGTTCTGGTGATTTATAATTTATTTTTTGGCCGGAAATAAATGGCTTTTGTATTTACTTTCAAACCTTGTCTATTGTGTTTTATACTGTGGTGAGTAAGCATCAGACATTTGGCAAAGAAAATGTGGCATTTGCAAAGGACCCAAACTCCTTTTAGGGGGGGGGGGGGGACCTTTTATGTTTGAACTTGGTAAACCCAAAAGAAGCGTACATTTTTGATACCCCAAAAAAAAAAAAAAGGAGGAAAATACTAAATTACATAAGTTGGTGAAAAAAGGGACATTAAAAAAAATAAAAAATAAGGTGAAACAAGAAAAAATAAATAAATTTGAAATATTCCAAACACGTTAAATCCAAATCTTAAAAAAAAAAAAAAAAAAGCTCAACATTAAGTCCAAATAGACATTTTAAAAATGTGGAGAACAGAAACAAATGTGGGGACATCTGGCAAGCAAACTGTGTCAAATAGAAAACAAAATAATGAAAATGCAAGCTAGCAGTATGTGACATCTGGAGAAAATTGCTACAGCAAAAAACGGGTTCATTCTAGCAAGAGAAGAAAGCACAAAAAAAATGATCTAAACGGAACACTATATAGAGAGTTTAGGTGACGAATGTGCCAGGTCCCAAACAAACGCGAGTTTTACCTGAACGAGTGCTCCCGTCCCATCGTTTTGACTGAGCATGCGCGGGTTTTTGGTCCGAGGCTTTTGTGTACTAACGAGCGGACATATCCGACGGACATGGGTCCGGCGGAAATATTTCAATGCATGCTTTGAAATTTTTCCGCTGGAAAAATCCGGCCGAAACGGTCCGTTTGACCATACAAACGACCGGATCTTTCGGATGAAATGGTCCGTCGGACCAGTTTCAGCGGATTTATTCCCTCGTGTGTACAAGGCCTCAAAGGGCTGCTGTGATTTATCCTTTACCCCGATCTGTGATCAGCTGCATCCTAAGGATGCAGAGATCACAGAGCGGGCTGCCTGTGTGCTGCAGGAGGCAAAGAAAGCCCATACTGTAGCCATCTTTCAGCTAAAGCGTTGCTGGGAACAGGTTAAAGGAAACAGGCCGTTTAGAGTATCTGTTCTGTAATAATTCTGACTTTTAAGAAATGTCTGTAATACACGCTGTCACACCTGACAGGAATATAATAGGGTTTAAAATATAGTAACGCGCTTTAAAAAGACAGGGGTTCTTTAAGTTCTTTTTTTTTGGTTTAGTGTTTTAATATATGCAAAATATATTTACATTAAAAGTTAATACATAATTATTGGCCTTCAGAATGACTCTTAACATGCCTGGATAGTTATGACGGAAACAAAGAATTGTTAGACTGCAGGTGCACCATCTTTTGGGGCTCTTCTAGAGGGCATCTCTCAGGCTTCCCCCACCCAATTAAAAGAGCTAAGGGGTGAAAAGTAGGAAATGTTTGATTATACTTCATCAACCACTCCTTTAATGTTGCTTTTATAAATTTAGCAATATTTCTGAATGAGCTGATAGACACTAATCATTATGTATTGCTTATGTGTAACTTCCTCGGAAGGGTTAGTGTGCCCCATTCAATTTCTACCTTTCATAATATCAGGGTGTCCAGTACCCATGTGACCAGGATTTTCTGATACATTTGGATATATTGTGATTATTATTGTAGCTTATTCATACCAGGATTTATGAATTATGACTGGATTTTGGCTCTGCAGTGAGAAACAGATGTGTTTGTTCTAGGACTTGTGCTTGCAAGCCTTTGTATTTATAGTACTTGTGTGTATGTGTATATGTGTGCATAATATATTATGGCTTTATGCTGCCATATACATTCCTCAAACATTCAAATCTTTGCTAATTTTACAGGATTTTTTCGGGGCAAGTTTAAAATATTTGATACTATCATAGATGAGCCTGTTGTGGAAAAGAGGCAGAATCAATGTACTGGAAAGAACAGAACACGTTTTGAAGTAAGGTAACCTAAAACATTCATGTGAAATGCATGACAATAATAATGGCCTAAATAAAAAAATAAAATGTAGTATTTAAAAAATAGGCAAAGATAATTTGTTATCTATACATTAATCAGTGGATAACAGCTGTCAGTCATCAACTTCATGTTAAAGTCTAAAAGTCTTATGCATGAGGGTTGAAAAGGAAATTGAGAGACAAATCTATATACATCAGTCACTTTATGTAACAATGTTAGTGTGTCAGAAAGTGACATGGTGTGACGATGAAAGTAAGTAAGGATAAATCCCCTCCCACTCTAACCTGAAACAATAAACAATATAGCTTGAGGTTGACTTTAACTATTTAACCTCCCTGGCGGTTTTCCTGAGTGTGGTTCGGGGTTAAATTTCAGTACCATTAGCGGTAACCCCGAGCCACACTCGGGATTGCATTGAAGGATCATGGTGCAGGTTACTTACCTTGTCCCCTAGGATCCTGCGATGTCCCCCCGCTGTGTCCGCGGTAGGCTTGTGCAATTTGTTTTGTAACAAATCGAAAATTCGTACAAATATAGCAACTTTCGGACATTCAGAAGCATTCAAATTTCTGAACAAAGCAATTATGAATAAAACCGAATAAATTATATTGCAAATAGCGAATGCCCGAATGCATTCGGCATAATTCGTTGTTGCGTTAATTCGAATTGATTTGTTTTATTCCCTGGTGAGCTTACACACATCCACACATCCAACAATAACACTCTCTGCTCTGCTCTCTGCTCCTCCCTCACTGTGCTGAACTTCCTCTGAAAATGATGTACAGGGGCGGAGGCTATAGCCGCATTTCAAAAACTAAAGTAAAACACGAGATTTTGAATCGTTACAAATAACCATGATGTATTTTGAAAAGTACGAATCCATTCGAAGCACGTTTGGCAGTGCCATTGTGACAGAGTCAGAGACACAGAAAATTACGAATCGACAAACCACAATGTACTATAACGAAAGTACGAATTTTAAATCAACTAAAAATTAGGCTTACATTAATACGATTCAACGAAAAATGTCGCTTACGAAAATACGAATTATTCCGAATACGAAAATCCCGTTTAGCAAAATGACGAATGATTACGAATCAACAGGACCAAAAAGAAACTAAACTAAACTATTTTTTCCGTTGTGCACAAGTCTAGTCCGCGGGCTGTGTCCTCCGCCTGATGCCTCTGTGTGCCAGGCTCCGTTATCTGTGAGCAGCACATGGGTGCGGAGCCTGGCAGAAAATTCAAAAAGTACTAAATTCATAACTTATACAGTACACTGTAATCTTACAGATTACATTACTGTATGAAACAATTTCGCATCCCTTTTGTCCCTAGTGCTTTGTCCAATGCCCTGCATGCAGTTTTATATTACATATATCGTATTTTCCGACGACCTTTAACACCGGAATTACACAGCCAAAAACCAGGGGTCATCTTATATGCCGGGTGAAGCAGCTGCTCGATCGATATCAGCCCGTCGGGTGCTCTGTAAGGCTGTATGTATTCTGTATATGCGCCGCTCAGCCAATCCCGGAGGGCGATGCACTGTGTTGATGACTAGAGTCTGCTAAACCTGCTTGGATTGGAGTAATAACATTATGTAGCCTGCTCAGATTGACAGAGGTTGTTGCTCCAATCCAAGCAGGCTTAGCATGCTCTGTCATCAACAGAGTGCATCAGGATTGGCTGAGTGGCGCATATACAGACTACATACAGCCCTACAGAGCACCCGGCGGCCTCTTCGTTTAATTAAAACACATTACTACCGCACAAGGGGGTTGTTTAATACGGTGAGTAGACCACAAAACCACAGTTTTCAGCAGAATATTAGAGGGTCGTCTTATATACCGAGTCGTCCTATTCGCAGGCAAATACAGTACTGTTCTTTCTGCCTGGAAACTTGAGATTGTCCATGGCAACCACAAAGTGTCCGTTTATGTCAAAAGTGGTTTTAGACCAGCTAGAAAATAGCAATAGTAAATTAAAACACTTGCAGAATTGAGCGATAGTGAATTGTGGGGAAATACATTTTATTATTATTATAGTATTATTTTTTATAATTATTTATAGTTATTTATGATATTATAATTTATGATTTTGTGTTTCAAACTTTATCATATCAGGAATATCTACTAGACTCTTGTTTGGACATATTTAAGTGTGTTATTACTAGTAATTACAGGCCTACAATATAAAACGCTAAATTTCTACTTTGTACCACTTGTATTCGCAAAAATCTGACATGATCATACCACCAGGGTGGCTATACCTTGCTCCAGTCCTAGTTCTTTTTCTAACCCTAGATCAGCCCACAAATTACACATTTACTAAAGGGAAATCGACTGTGCACTTTGCTCCAGAGTTCAGTAAATTAAGTAAAGGTTCACTTTGCAAAGAATACCCAATCACATGCAAGGAAAATTGAAAAAACAGCATTTTTGCTTGCACATGTTTGGATGAACAAAGTCAGCAGAGCTTCTGCTTATTTATTCAGCTCTGGAGCAACTGCACATGCATTTGGTCACATGATCTCAGCTGAGGGGCCACTGGGAGTAATATCCTTCCACAGCCAGCCAATCAATTTCACTCTGCTACTACCTGCAGATAAGGTCACATGGCAAGCCACAGTTGAAGCTTGAAAAAGTATTATTAGGATCAGTAATTACATCAACCTATTACTTCTTGTACACAATCATTCATCCCAACACACTAGCACTGTACATTCTGCAAATGATTACAAACAGGCAGGTAGTTTATATATATAAAAAAAAAAATGCAGAAAAGTCATTGCAAACAACCTGCCTGTTCACAACTATTTTTTTTTTTTGCCTTCACTTTCAGTTTAGTAACACCAAGGGGTTGATTTACTAAGACGGAAGAATGCAAAATCTGGTACAGCTGTAAATGGAAGCCAAGCAGCTTCAAACTTTAGTCTGTTCAATTAGGCTTTGGCAAAAATAAATCTGGAAGCTGACTGGAGTCTTTGAATATTCAAATAATTTTCTATGGACATAAATGTAATTTCAGTATTCCAGATAGGAAAAAAGTCACTGCAGATAGATGAAAGGGGACATATCAATCAAAATGATAATTGACCTTATTAAGACGCTTGTGGTGGCTGGGAGGGAGGGGTAAGATTGACTGTTACAGAAATAAAAAAATGAAAATTTCCATATAATTTTAGCTATCTATATGTCTTGATCTATTGATTCAATACATGTGTTTTTTAATGACGGTAAATCTTTCTTATGCTCAATTTAGAATTGTTCAGAGGAGTCAAAGGTTACCCTTAAACTTGCATTGTTTATATCTACACCACTTACTCATTCAAAAAACAATAGTTACCTTTTTTAATGATTCTTGGAGTTTGTAGTGTTAGTTATTTGGAGTTTTGGAACAGAAAATTATAACTGTTACTGCTTAATTTTTAACATTTTAAATGTAAAGTTGTTTCCATGTTTAAGGCCTCGTTCACACATAGCCGACTCCGTCGCAGTCCGTTCCGACGGAGTCCGCCTGTGTCTGCCAGCTCAGCGGGAGATCAGTCCGCAGATCTCCGCTGAGCCGACGGATGACAAGCTCCTCTCTGCTCACTGAGCGGGGAGGAGCTTGTCGAGCCCCGCTGTCCTCTATGGAGCGATCTGATGAAAACGGACAGCATGTCCGTTTTCATCAGATCTTTCCCGATCCGATCCGCATGGACGGATGGGGACGTGAGCCCCATACGTTTGTTTTTAGCGGATCGGATCAGGTCGGATGTCAGCGGACATGTCTCCGCTGACATCCGACGCTCCATAGGGGTGCATGGAGCGCCCGTTCAGGTCCGCCTGAAAAACTGACAGACGGACCTGAACGGATCCATGTGTGAACGAGGCCTTAGGGTTTCTAGGGCAATCAGCTTGGACGAAGCTGACAGCTTCCAGCTGTCAATGATTGTTTAGGAATCAGTGGGTGCTTGGATGTCTATTTTTTTTTTTAGTGAGTAGAGGTACTATTGTCAGTGAAATAAGGCTGTACGCAGAGCACACAGCCAAATCTCCTGTCTCCTGTGCTAATAAGCACACATTTTGTCTAATGATATAATGCATCTTACCTAAAAACCCAATCATCCAAGTAAACAGACATGACAATCCTTAAGTTCCCAGCTCCGTCAGCAACTCTGACTGAGCATAGCCAGTTTGGGCTTTTATTCGTAAATCACAAAAGAAATTACCAACAGGAAGTGATGGCTCCAGCAGCCAATCACTTCCTTCATGGGAAGTGACATCACAGAATGTGACCTCCACACAGGAAATTACCATATAAGGATATGCTTCCAACAGGATGAGTTAAATACAGCTAAAGGATTCAATACAATACAATACAATTAAAGGATTCTGATGGGTGTGTTTGAGAAGAGACAGGGTGAATGGAAGCTAAACAAACATCGACTCCATCTCTGATCACAACAACCCAAGGCTCCCATATTACCGCTGATAGGAATGCTTATTCTGCTTTGTTCAAGAGAACAAAGCATACCTGGATTATACTATAGTTCCTTGTGGATGGGAGGCTGTCTGTAGGTGTACGCTACGAATCTCTAACATGCTGATCAGACATTGCAGAGACAAGAGCGTACATTTGCCTATAACCGATATTGTCCTTGCAGGGCGAACATATCCCCCCCCTAGTGCATCGTCTGTGCTAATGCACAGGGGGCCTTCCCTGGTGGACATATCCCCACTTTGCAAACATCTCTCTCCAACCACAAGATGTTTTCCACTACCAGACGGGACTCAACCAGCATTAGTCTGCCCCAGTCAGCTCGTTAGAGCAGGTTGCGGGAGAACTAACACCGGGTGACACTATGACAATACATAATAAGTACATCTTCATAAAATTTCCACAACACTATATATTACTATGTATTCATGTATGGGAAGAGCAGTATCTGGGGGCTTCCTTATTATTAAAGGGGGCTGGAGTCCCCCTTGGCAAGGCATGTCCCATATTGAGGATATGTGGCCTAGTATGGTTCAGGGGGAAGCATGGTCGCCCACCATTTACCTGGCAGGCCAGGCTGCAGGCACAGATTTAGGGTCTGGTAGGAATTTCCAGGGGAACCTTACAGATTTTTGTTTTACAAGTAGTACCCCCTTAAAATATAAAGGGTCTGGTATGCATTTAAGAAGGTACTTTTTCTTGTTGTAGGATGTGCTACAGCAAAAGTGACATTCACAAAGAAAAATAAATTACAGTTTTAATTACGTGCAAATAAAACGTAATTGCCCGCTTCTGAGAAAAAAATGCATACAAAACCTTTGGGTTCTGTGTGCCATTTTTCTTTTTTTTAAATAAGCCAGAAGGATGTTATTTGCCATCAATTAAATGTTTTTTTTCCATTGTAAATGTCAGCACTTTAAAAAATGACTGCTTCTCACCGCATGCAATTTAAAAAAAAATATTTTTACATTGGTACATGTTCCCCAGGGCAGTTCCAACCTCATTGTGTTATTTTTTGACACCCTCTTGCCTATTAGCCCAGAAAGTGGGCATTTTTTATTTACTGACTCAACTCCCATTGACTTTAGTGGGGCTTAAGTCCCATACACACTATCAGTTTTCTTGATGGTTTTCTCTTCAGGTTTACCAAGACCATGTAGTGCAAGGGCCTGCCTGATTGCATACAAATTGAAACTCTTCAGGTTTGACCTCATATTAGATGGTTTTGGTAAACCTGAAGAAAAAACCGTCAGGAAAACTGATAGGGCCAGATTCAGGAACACTTGCGCTGGAGTATTTGGATATGCGCCGCGTAACTGTGCTGATGCGCCGACGTTTCTATGTGCCCGTACCCACCAAACTAGATGCGCCCAATAACGGCTCATTTGCGACCGGCGGAACGTTCCGACGCCAGAGTATCGTCAGCGTTTATTTTCGCTGGGCGCATCAGTCGCGCCCATTGATTTCCCCTGCAAATATGCAAATGAGGGATTTTTCTCAATTCACGAACGGATTAGCACCATACGCTGGCTACATGCGCCGCGCGTATCTGGTCCGTCCGGCGCAAAGTTATTTCTACAAAAGGCTGCTTTATCTTTACTCCAGACGGTCACAGGTCAGCAGGAGAGCAGCTACAGCAGCGTTACCGACGATCGGAGCTAGCTGAGCACCCCCACTTGCAAGGACAACACCTCTGTGTGCCAACATGCCAGGGGCACTCGTGGTCCTAGAACTACTGATGGGTCCCCTGGAACCAAGAAGGCGGGCACGTGAGAGGATATACCGCACTCGTATGAACCTCTTTGGCATGGGGGATGAGGAGGTGTATCGCCTATTCAGATTCAGCCCAGATGCAATACTTGAACTAACCACAACCCTGCAGGATGACATCACCAGCAAGACACACCGATCACAAGCAGTGCAGCCACTGGTGAAGGTCCTGGCAACACTTCATTTCCTTGCAAGTGGATCATTCCAGCGTACAAGTGGAGTGGTGGCTGGGATGTCACAGTCCTCCATAAGCAGATGTGTGCACCAGGTTGTCCCTGCAATCCTCAGACGCATGTCCAACCAGTTCATCAGACCCACCACTGAGGAGCTGCGGCAGAAGGCAATGACAGATTTCTACAACATTGCCAGATTCCCACGCACTGTGGGGGCCATTGATTGCACACATGTGGCCCTACAGCCCCCCAGTGCCACAGAGCACATATACCGCAATCGGAAGCATTGGCACTCCATCAACGTACAGGTGATAGCTGATGCCCAACGCCTCATATGGCACGTCCGTGCCAAACACCCCGGGTCCAGCCATGACAGTTTTATATATACCGTCAGAGCCCCATCCCAGCAGAATTTAACCAGAACATGTATGGGGACAGTTGGCTGGTTGGTGAGTGACATGGGAGTCAGGCATGACTATCCCCTCCCGTCATGCACAACAGAAATCGCACATGCATGACTAACATTCTCCTGTCTTTTACCTTACAGGTGACTCTGCATATGCATTGGGACCCCATCTAATGACTCCTTTCCGGAACCCCCAAACCAGAGGAGAGAGAAAATACAATGAAGCACACATCAAAACCCGTGCAGTGGTGGAGCAAACATTTGGGCTCCTGAAGTCCCGTTTCCGATGCCTGGATAAGTCTGGGGGGGCCCTATTGTATTCCCCTACCTTTGTGTGTCAGATCATCGGTGCATGTTGCATACTACATAACTTTGCTATGAAAAAAGGCCTGCATATTGACATACGTGATGACCTGACCCCCGACCCACACAGTCCCCCCCTGCCAGAGGACACCCAGTCTGCTGATGGAAGAGCAGTCAGGAGGGTCCTCGCCGTAGGCATCTTTGGACACTAAACCAAAACATTAATCACACAGACAGTGCACGCGTGTACACCACTGATGTCCCTAGATCACACACACCACATGCACATCGCATTGGATTAGCCCAAGTCCAGCATGTAGGAGTTGGGAGCAGTAACGCCAGCGTCAAGGCCCCAATGATGTCACTGTCCATTCACACACCTTTCACACGTGATTCATTCAGCCGTGGGGTTAACTTCACCACCACGGCCGAGGGTGACACCCCTTACTTTCAGGAGTGCCACCCTCTCACATTCACACACCATTCACACTGTCCCCTGCACTCCTGACCGTGTGCAGTACAAAAATAAATTAGAAAGATCATATCCTGATCAATAAAAGAAAAATAATCTCATAACCTGAGAAAACTAAAAAATAAACTCATGACCTGAGTATGTGAAAAACAATAATATAAAACCAGCAACAAAAAAAAGGCCTCATCGGGGATGCCGGGGGCTTCTTCTGGGGGCCCCTCTCTGGCTCCGCAGCTGCCTGGATGGAGTGGGTGGGGGTGGGGGGGCATCTGGAGGTGGCTGATCCCCAGGTGGGCCACTCCTGGCAGGTGTGGCCTGCGTGCCCTCCAAGGCCCTGGCTATCCGTCCAAGGTAACTGTTGGTCTGGGCCTGCATCCGGAGCTGACGGGTCACCTGGTAATGCTGGGCCCGCCGACTCAGCCTCCCCTGCTCCCGGATGGCAGCACTGTTGGCCTGGACGGCTGTAGTGAGGTGCTGGATATCCCCCTGCACCTCCCCCAAAGTGGTGACCACTGCAGCGCAATTAGAGCTGACATCCTGCACTGCGTTGCTGAGGTTGGCAACGGAGCCCAGGCTGTCAGACACTTTCTGCAAGTGCACCGCTATGGCCCCCATTTGTTCTGTCTGTCTGGCGTGATCCCTCGCCAACTGGTCCTGGACACCATCAGACACCCCCCTGGTCTTCTGGGTCGCCTTCCTGGGGCCAGAAGATGGATGTCCTCGGGTGGAAGGAGTCGCCCTTGAGGGGCTTCCAAGGATGGGGGAGGGGACGACAGACGGGCCAGGAGAAGGGGAGGAGACAGACAAAACCAAAGAAAAGTCCTGCTCTGCCACAGCAGGATCTTCCACAACCACCTCGGCAGGTGTGGTGTGGCCACTCTCCTCCTCCACAACCTCTTCACCACCCAGTGGCTCGGGCACATGATGGCGTAGGGGGGATGGGGTGGAATGCAGGCTGACAGATGATGGCCCAGCTCCGTCATCTGTGGATGACACAAAGCAGACACATGTTGGTGGTCCCACACACTTGGCACATGTACCCCCCCCCCCAAATGCAAAACATCAAATAGGGGATTAAAAAACACTTACCTGTCCTTGTGCCTTCCTCCACGGAGTCATAGCCTGCGACCCCCTCCACCTGCTCCCTCTCCAGGCACCGAGCAACCACCTCCTCCTCTGCGGTCAGGGTGACAGGACATGGGGGACCACCACCTGTGCCCCTCTCATACCTCCTGATGGAGGCCACCTTGTCCCTCACCTTGCGCCGCAGGTCATTTATTTTCTTTTGTATGTCCCCAGCAGTCCGGGTGGAGTACCCCAGGACATTGACCCTGGCAGCAATCGACTCCAGGATGCCCTGCTTCCTCTCCCGGCTGGTCTTCCGGCTTTTTTTCCCATGGAGAAATTCATTCTCCGTCTCCATAGCCGAGATAATGACAGAGACCTCCTGGGTATTAAAGTTGAGGTTCCTCCTCTCTCTGGGGGTAGCGGGAGCAGCCATTACAGAGCAAAAGTATCTTCCCTGGGGTGGGGGGAAACGGAACTACTTTTGCGCAGGAATGGCGTTTCCGCCAGCGCTTTTAAGCGCCCAGCGGAACGCATTGCGCTGACGTTTCCCAGGAAGTGGTGCCGACGGAAGTTGTGAGCATGCGCACAAGGGGGCGAGTGGAGCCGCACTCACTGCGCATGCTCCGTGGATGATGCGCTGAACGTAAGCCTCTGCGCCGGGCTCCGCCCATCATTTACATATGATCACACCCACTTCCACTTGCGTCGGGTTACGCCAGCGCATTATCGTTACTCTGGCGCAAGTTTACGCGCAACTGCTATGTGAATTACAGGAATTGCGCTGAAAGGGTCTTCAGAGTAACGTAAATGAGAAGCGTTACTCCAGAGGAAAGATACTCTCATCTACCTGAATCTGGCCCATAGTGTGTATGGGGCTTCAGGTTTGATTTTCAAAAAAAACTGTTCAAGCCAAAACCAGGGTAGTTTGGCTCATCACTATTCCTGGTAGACACAGAGTTGTATTTACCATGGGACTTGTGGAGTAGTGCCTAGGGCAACAGGGGTAAGGCTTTTGTCAATGTATTTTTCACTTCACCTCAAACAGATTTTAAATTCCGAATAAAGTCTATAGAAACCTAAACAGGTCAGAAAGAGGTCCACTGCAGGTCAATTTCACCTGTCAATTAGTTCTGAATGATCGCAGAGCCATCTCAAATTGATGTCAATTTTGGTGCCATCAGCTTAAGGCCAAAGCCCTTTGACAGAGGGCAGTTTAGAAGGCAGGAAGTATTAATATTTACAAATGGTCATATTCATGGCTAAATTCAGAAAGAGAACTGTTGGGTCATGGAATACAGTCGATGTTGAGAGGAGTAAGGATCTTTATAGTTTGGGAAAGGTGATCATCATCCTTTCTTTTGTTTGGTGGCAGTCTTGTATATGTTCTAGATAGCCTACTGCCTCCAATAGTGAATGTTAGTAGTAGTAGCATGTGCAGTGGATGGAGCTTGGACTTCACTACACCGATTCCCTGCACACAGGAAAGAGTGAGTTTTCCCAGGCAATTGACCAATGGTTTGGGCAGAACAGTGCCAATCACTGGGAGATTAACCCCTTCCCGCCACCGCATCCCGGCACTTTAAGAGGTTCTAAATGCCAGAAGGCAGAGGTTCTAAATGCACTTTAAGAGGTTCTAAATTCCAGAAGGCAGAGGCGTTGGTTTTGTAAGATGTTTACATGTGGCCTCTTGGAATTAAAGCCCACGTGCCAGCAGACCATTTATATGCTTACAGCCAGCAGGAAAGGGTTTTAAAATGTAGGTCCTCCATGACATCTAGACGGTGTGGACTTTTTCGGGATCCTGGCTGTCTTCTGCTACCAATGTCTCCATGGCCATTATCTCATTAAGTATCTGGGCCCATTCCAATAAACTGGGGGGAGAGGTAGGTTTCCAGTGTTGGGACATAGTGGTGTTAGCTGCCTTTAGGCAGTGCTGCAGAATGCCTTTTTTGACCTTTGAGATAGAAACAGGCATCATCAACAGCAGAGCCACTGCCAGGGATGCCTGTATATAAGAAATACACATTGAATCATAAGCTGTGAAGATTTTTTTGTGAGAAGACAGAGATTAAGTGGCAACCCCATGTCAGAGATGTTTGAAAGATTTATTGAGACAAATATAGAGACCATTTAATCAATCGATGAACAAAAGTGCCTTCAATACAAAAATGATATATTAAAAATAATTAGACGGCCTAATGAATTATTCCTGAGATACTTTTCCCAATGCAGATATTCTTTGTTCAAACACAATAAAATTATACTTACTTATAAAAATAACTAACATTTATTTTACACAGGTCACTTTACAAACACCATAATTAACAGTGAAATTGGGATATGACACAGAAACCAAGATCTGAATCACAACAAATTCCTAAAATTTACCTTGGAATAGCAGATTTCTATATTATATCAAACAATTGTTTCCAGCCTAGATATCCTAACTAGTTTTTATATTTTTTTATAAAATTTGCCAGACAATAATCTGTGTTGGACCAACTATATTCTTTGATATATTGCAGCTAGATCAAATGGCCATCTGTAAATTGTGCCAAATTAAATAAAATAATCTAATGTTAGGAGTAGACATGTGCACACTGAAATATTTTGTTTTGGAATTGTCCGAAAAATTAATTAATTTAGTTACTCCCGAAATTTGTTTTTATTTATTTTGTTTCATTAAAAAATTCATCCAAAAATCCAAATTAAAGGGTTACTAAAGGAAAAATTATTTTATTTAAAAATAACAAACATGTCATACTTACCTCCACTGTGCAGTTTGTTTTGCACAGAGTGGCCCCGATCCACGTCTTCTGGGGTCCCTCGGCGGCTGTCTTTGGTCCTCTACGCAATTACTGACCACAGTCATGCGAGAGCTCGCATGGTGGTGAGTTTTCCTTTACAACTCCTTTAACCACTTTCTCACCGCGCCATAGGCATTTTACTGCTACGGCGCGGTGGAGTTATTTTGGGACGACGTCCCTGGGACGTCATCCTTCACTTCCGCGATTGCGCGTCCCCTGGGACGCTCTCGCGGAAGTGTCCGTGCTCGCCGGGTCTAGAAGACCCGGCGCATCACGGATCACGGTAAATTGCCGCTGATAGCGGCCGTTTACCACGTGATCGCACCGTTGAATGACGCCGGTTCCTCCCTCTCCTCCCTCTCCTCTCTGTACCGTTCGGTACAGTATGCGAGGAGAGGGGGGGAGCGGGGTGTCAGCAGCAGCGCTGTGGCTGGATCTGTGACAAATGCAGTCACAGATCCAGCCATCCCTCAATCCATCCCAGCTCTGCAATACCCCAGTACCCAGCAATACCCCAGTACCCAACAATACCACAGTACCCAGCAATACCCCAGTACCCAACAATACCCCAATACTCAACAATACCCAAATACTCAACAATACCCAAATACTCGGCAATACCCCAATACTCGGCAATACCCCAGTACTCGGCAATACCCCAATACTCGGCAATACCCCAATACTCGGCAATACCCCAATACTCGGCAATACCCCAATACTCAGCAATACCCCAATACTCTGCAATACCCCGCGCGATACTCTGCAATACCCCGCGTGATACTCTGCAATACCCCGCGTGATACTCTGCAATACCCCGCGCGATACTCTGCAATACCCCGCGCGATACTCTGCAATACCCCAATACTCTGCAATACCGCCTATGGGGATTTTTAAGTAGCGAAGTTTGGCGCCATTCCACGAGTGTGCGCAATTTTGAAGTGTGACATGTTGGGTATCTATTTACTCGGCGTAACTTCATCTTTCACATTATGAAAAAAAATTGGGCTAACTTTACTGTTTTGTTTTAAGCAAAAAACAGTTTTTTTTTTTTTTTAAACACGCGTTCAATAAATGTCTGCGAAAATACCGTGCGAGATAAAAAGTTGTAACAGCCGCCATTGTATTCTCTAGGGTCTTTGCTAAAAAAGCATATATAATGTTTTGGGGTTCTATGTAATTTTCTAGCAAATAAATGATGATTTTTACATGTAGGAGAGAAATGTCAGAATTGGTCTGGGTGTTCCAGAACGCCTGATGGCGTTCCCTGCATGTTGGGCCTCTGTATGTGGCCACGCTGTGTAAAAGTCTCACACATGGGGTATCGCCATACTCAGGAGGAATAGCAGAATGTGTTTTGGGGTGTAATTTGTGGTATGCATATGCTGTGTGTGAGAAATAACCTGCTAATATGACAGAAGCAAGTTTTTTTTTTTTTTTTTACAGAATTTTCAGTTGTTTTTCTTTTATAGCGCAAAAAATAAAAAACACAGAAGTGATCAAATACCACCAAAAGAAAGCTCTATTTGTGTGAAAAAAAGGACAAAAATTTCAAATGGGTACAATGTTGTATGACTGAGTAATTGTCATTCAAATTGTGAGAGCACCGAAAGCTGAAAATTGGTCTGGTTAGGAAGGGGGTTTAAGTGCCCAGTGGTCAAGTGGTTAAGGTTGAATCTGTCAATTGAAGGCTTATGGTGTCTGTCGGATGTTCTAAGAAGATTTGACGAAGCTGCTAAACTGTACCGCCCACAAGCTATAGTAGAATTCTAATGTTGTATGACTAGTAAAAATTATATTTATTAATTATTATTACTAGTCAACCAGTGTTAGAATTCTCCTATAGCCTATGGGTGGAGCATTTGATTGTAACTGCCCGCTCGAGGCAATCGTATGTTTTTAGCTGCTTTGACGAATCTTCATGTCTCTATAATGTACAATCTTTTCTTTCTATGTCGAATATTCTTGGACTAATAGAGTTAGGTTAGGCACACTATTGGTTAAAACGAACTCAAAATTCCCCGAAATTTGGACAAAAATGCATTCGGAGAAAAACAAATGCACATGTCTAGATTGGAAGGGGATAGCGAATTGACCAACACCAAACTATTGTAAACAAATAAAACATCAGGAAAAACTAAAACTATAGTTACCCTTCAAGAGCTAATGTAGTGAATCGCTAAGTAGAACAGGTAGGCTTTAAAATGCTTCCTGACCAAATCATCAAAGATGGCCAACCAATGGGTGGAGATAGGCTGAGCTTAATGTGGAGTCTGTCTTACCAAAATAGCATCTAGCTAAGATGGAAGATGTGTGTCCCAAGATGTCTGATGATGGATGATGTTCATGTGATGTGTCAGATCTTTAATTAGGCGTGTGTCCCCCGTATCTACCTCCTAGCATTGGAATATAGAGGGTCCATATTTCATCTTTAGAAACATTTCCCAAAGTTCATTATTGTTGGTTGTGTGTGTCTCTTGATTATCTTCCCAGCTTTTAGACAATGACCATTTTTTTTCTAAAAACTGTCAAAAGCCAGTGTCCCTGATCGCCACCACACCAGTTATATGATAACGCTGTACTGCACTGGTAACAGTATTGACTGTCTACTTTGAAAAAAAAAATGGTTATTTGAGGGTATTTTTACTGTTTTGGTGTTTTCGGGCCTCAAGAAATGAGATTGATCAATTTTCAGATATACTGTACAGGCAGTCGCCGACTTACGAAAACCCGACTTACGAACGACTCCTATTTACGAACGGCCTCAATTCCGGCTGCTTGTGCTCCACGCTGGTCCTGGATGCCTCCGAGCAGCAATCTTACCACATTCCACACTGCAGTACTGCATGGTCAGAAGAGCCAGAGAAGCGCCCGGAACATGCCACATGCCTGCACAGGCAGACGCCGGAACATCTCATATCCCTGCACAGTCGTAAATTACACTTACAAGCAGTGTCCAGACTTACGAACAAATTCCACTTAGGTACAAACAAACCTACAGTCCTTATTGTGTTCGTAACCCGGGGATTGCCTGTACATATACTATAGTTGATGGGCCAGATTCACGTAGGGCGTCGTATATTTGTGCGGGCGTAGCGCATCTCATATGCACTACGCCGACGTAACATAGAGAGGCAAGAACAGTTTTTACAAAGCACTTGCTCCGTAAGTTCCGTGGAATTACGTGGCGTATCAGTAGCCTGGCCCTATAACTTTTCTACAGACTACATAATAAACACTGATTTGGGTTATTTTCACATAGGAAATGTAGCAGAATACATTGTGACCTAAATTTATGAAGAAAGATTATTTATTTGCCAAATTTTATAACATAAACAAAGAAAACTTGTATTTTTTCAAACTTTACAGTATTTTTTTTGTTTACTTTGCAAATAATAAAAAACCCAGTGGTGATTAAATACCACCAAAAAATACCACCAAAAATACCACCAAAAAAATCATACAAAAAATGATAAAAACGTTACATGCATGACCATGTTTTTTTTAAAATTCAAAGTGTGACTGTGCTGAAAACTGAAAATTGCCCTGGGCAGGAATGGGGTAAAAGTGCCTGGTATTGAAGCAGTTAAAGGCTTTTCATATTTCACAGTTTTAAAATCACTGCACCCTACCCAATTGTTTTTTAATTTTAATTTTTTGCTTTGTTACATTGCCCCAGAGTGGTGTCCAGCCCCCTATACCAGTTGTTTGACTATTTCTTGCCAATTAGCCTAGAAAATGGCCATTACTGATTTCTAAGATGCGTATACAATTATATATCTTTTTCTACAGTCTAATCTAAAGGTCTGCTGTACTGCAAATGTCCTCATCATTTGTGCTTATGGTGGCTTCTGACGTCTGATGCAGTATTAGTCAGAAGCAATATAAGCAGAGGGGAATAATGATATTATGGGTAAGTATATTTATTTTCTACCCAAATACAAATCGTAACTTGAGTGAATTTTTCTTTTAATTCTAAAATATAAACTTTTTTTAGGAAAATGTATTTTCTGTTCTCTTCAGGTCTGGGGTTGTCTCCCAGAGTAAGGGAGATGTATGATTCCTGGTGTTATAGCCTGACAGCAGAAATGAAAGGGAGTCCTTTTTACTTGTGGGAAAATCGACTACTGAGGCCAGTACTTTGGATGCTCACAGTCTATCTTGTTCCATCTGCATCCATTCTACTATTAGCCAACCCATCAGGTGAGAGTTTTCTTTATGTCATAAATCTGTCTGTGATTATTCTGCAATTCTACTGAGATCAAAAGAAGCAGATACAGTATATTAGCAAAAGTATTGGGCCATCTGCCTTTACACGCACATGAACTTTAATGGCATCCCAGTCTTAGGCACTGTACACACGAGCAAATTAATCTGATCAAATCGGTCTGACAGATCGATTTGGTCAGATTTGTCTGCTGGCTGTTTTGGTTTGATCGCTGTACACACGATCAAACCAAAATCCCCGCCGGCAGACAGCGCAGTGACGTGGCGGTGACGTTGACGTTGACGCCCAGGAAGTAAAACACTTCCGCGCATGTGTCGAATCCATTCGACGTATGTGCGGGCAGATATGTCTGCTGGTTAGCGTACTAACCAGCAGACATATCGGTCCAACGGGTTCCCAGCAGACAGATGTTAAAGCAGGCTTTAAAATCTGTCTGCTGGCCAAATCCGTCGGCTCACCCGTACACACGATCGAATCTGTCTGCTGAAATGGTCTGTCAGACCGTTTTCAGCAGATAGATGTGATCGTGTGTATGCGGCCTTAGTCAGTAAGCCAATATTGAGTTGGCCCACCCTTTGCAGTTATAACAGCTTCAACTGTTCTAGGAAGGCTGTCCACAAGGTTTAGGAGTGTGTCTATGGGAAAAAAAAGTGAAAAAAACTGCGCTAATTAATAACCTCATAAGTAAAAAAGAGTAAGTAGCTGTGAGTAAAAAAGTGTTAGCAGCAAACCTTTGTAATCAAACAAATGTAATAAATTCTGATAAAAAATAATGAACAGACCACAAGTGTCGATCTCCACCATCTACCACCTTATAGTGATCCTCAACATTCGTGCCTCCACCAACAGCTGAAAAACTTGCTTACCAGCTCCTCTGGACCCCTTGTTACGAAGGGTCATTTGTACTTGTGGCCTTAGCCCAGCCAAGGCCTTTTTCCAGATCCGGTTACTCTCATATACAGGATCACCCCTTGGCACTGCGTTACATGTAAGGATTTCTCCAAAAAAACAAAATGCTTTGATACCTTTTAAAATGTATTAGAATATAAAATATAGCACTTACAGCATCAGCTGATTACATGCGTCTTAGGTTTAGCAGGTTAGCCACAAACAAACAGAATCCATCCTTCTAGGACACGTTTAGGATTATTGACGTGAGCGCGTCGCTCCACCCTAGATGTTTTGCCATAGGTTGACGTCGTCCAGGGGAACGTGTAGCACGCTTTATACATCGCACAGATGGCCAAGCCTCGATTGGCCATATTTTTATCTTCCTTTGCCGAAGCCAAGTCTAATTGTGATATCCAAAGTACAGAGAGGGGTGCCTCTCTGTGCTAAATGCCTTAGTTCCAGTGAAGGGAACTCTTAAGGTGTCAGCATACCAAGACATTTTGTACAGTTTCATGCAGAACAGAAGGGGTAACCCCAAACTGTTCCCACAAAGTTGAGATTATGAAATTGTCCAAAACGTCTTGGTATGCTGTCACCTTAAGACATGGGTTCTCAACCTGTGGCGCTCCAGCTGTTGCAAAACTGCAAGTCCCATCATGCCTCTGCCTTTGGAAGTCATGCTTGTCAGCCTTGCAATGTCTCATGGGACTTGTAGTTTTGCAACAGCTGGAGGGCCACACAGGTGGAGCACCCATGCCTTAGGAGTTCCCTTCACTGGAACTAAGGGGCCAAGCCCAACCCCTAAAAAACCACGCCACACCATAATTTCCCCTCCACCATATGATTTGGACCATGAACACGGTAGCTTGGTCCCCTTTCCCTCCCCACTCTTCTGCTCTCCCCATCCCTAAGTTCCCGTCACCCTCCTTTTGTTCGTGCCTGGTCTCGTATTGTTTATGTTTTCCTTCTTCTACGAACACGAGCCATTGGTTAGTCTATGTAGCCTTCTCTTTCTCTAGATTGCTTTTAGTTTTGAATAGATCAGCGGATTCCCTTCCAGCGCTTAGGCGCACCCTTCTGGGTGCATGTGGCGCTGTAAAGAAATTAAAAATCAATCAATCAATGGCCATAAAGATATGGATGAGCTAGTTTGGGGTAGAGTCCTGATCTCAACCCAATAGAACACCTTTGGGATGAATTAGAGTGTAGACTGCGAGCCAGACCTTCTCATCCACATAAGTTCCTGACCTCACAAATGCGCTTCTGGAAGAATAGTCAAACATTCCCATAGACACACTTCTAAACATTGTGGACAGCCATTCCAAAAAAGTTGAAGCTATTATATCTGCAAAGGGTGGGCCAAATCAGTATTGCACCCTACGGACAGAGACTGAGATGTCAGTAAAGATTATGTGCGTATATAGGCAGGCTTCCCAATACTTTTGGTAATATAATACAGGTATATATTCAATTTCTTTTTTTTTTTTATATTTTTAGATACACTCATGAATTAATGTAAAACATTCTGTAAAAGTTCATAGTTATTAATTAATCATAAGAGTGGAACTCAGGACATTTTTTTTTTGTAGTTTTAGGTATAGCTATCTGTGTTCCCACTCTTAAAATATTACAATATTCAGCAAAGCAGAAAGTAGGAAATCTCTCATTGAGAACACACAGCCCACTGACAAATATCATAGGGCTTACCCTTCTTTACGTGTCATTTGAACATAAAATACGTAGGAATCTCCCAAAAGCAACCACAAATACATAGCAACTCCCCCACAAAAAAAAAAACTGCTTTAAAAGGCAGAATCATAAAAAACAGCATTCCAGGTAATTAAGAAGCATATGTTGCATATGTACGATATATGCAGCTTTATATCATTTACTAAGCTTAGTAAACATAGTTACATAGTTACATAGTTAGTCAGGTTGAAAAAAGACACAAGTCCATCCAGTTCAACCATAAAAATAAATAAAAATAAAACAAAGTAAAACACAGTACATCCTCCCATACACCCAACTCCATACCCACAGTTGATCCAGAGGAAGGCAAAAAACCCCAGCAGAGCGATGATCCAATTTGCTACCGGAGGGGAAAAAATTCCTTCCTGATCCCCCGAAAGGCAATCGGATTTACCCCGGATCAACTTTACCTACAAAACTTAGTACTCAGTTATATTATGTGCATTTAGGAAAGAATCCAGGCCTCTCCTAAAGCAATCTACTGAGCTGGCCAGAACCACCTCTGGAGGGAGTCTGTTCCACATTTTCACAGCTCTTACTGTGAAGAAACCTTTCCGTATTTGGAGGTGAAATCTCTTTTCCTCCAGACGTAAAGAGTGCCCCCTTGTCCTCAGTGTTGACCTTAAAGTGAATAACTCAACACCAAGTTCACTATATGGACCTCTTATGTATTTGTACATGTTGATCATATCCCCCCTTATTCTCCTCTTCTCAAGAGTGAATAAATTCAGTTCCTCTAATCTTTCCTCATAGCTGAGCTCCTCCATGCCTCTTATCAGTTTAGTTGCCCTTCTCTGCACTTTCTCCAGTTCTCCGATATCCTTTTTGAGAACTGGTGCCCAAAACTGGACTGCATATTCCAGATGAGGTCTTACTAATGATTTGTACAGGGGCAAAATTATATCTCTATCTCTGGAGTCCATACCTCTCTTAATACAAGAAAGGACTTAGCTCGCTTTGGAAACCGCAGCTTGGCATTGCATGCCATTATTGAGCTTATGATCAACTAAAACCCCCAGATCTTTCTCCACTACAGATCCCCCCAGTTGTACTCCCCCTAGCATGTATGGTGCATGCATATTCTTAGCCCCTAAGTGCATAACTTTACATTTATCAACATTAAACCTCATCTGCCACTTAGTCGCCCAATTAGACAGAGCATTGAGGTCGGCTTGTAAATTGGAGACATCCTGCAAGGACATTATTCCACTGCATAGCTTGGTGTCATCTGCAAAAACAGAAATGTTACTTTTGATCTCAGACCCAATATCATTTATATATATTTTGAAAAGTAAGGGACCCAACACTGAACCCTGGGGTACACCACTGATAACCTTGGACCATTCAGAGTAAGAATCATTAACCACAACTCTCTGAATCCTGTCTTTCAGCCAGTTTTCTATCCATTTACAAACTGATATATCTAATCCTGTAGACCTTACCTTACACATGAGCTGTGTGTGGGGAACTGTATCGAACGCTTTTGCAAAATCCAAGTATACCACGTCCACTGCTACGCCTCTGTCCAGGGTTTTACTTACCTCTTCATAAAAAGAAATCAGGTTTGTCTGACAACTTCTGTCTTTCATGAATCCATGCTGTCTGCTGCTTAAATAGTTTGTTTCCAGCAAGAACTCATCCACGTGGTCTTTTATTAAACGTTCCAGTATCTTCCCAACTATAGAAGTTAAACTAACAGGTCTATAGTTACTAGGTAAAGACTTTGTTCCCTTTTTAAATATGGGCACCACATTGGCTTTATGCCAATCCAGTGGTACTATTCCTGTCATTAATGAGTCCCTAAATATTAGATACAGTGGCTTTGAAATTTCAGAGCTCAATTCTTTTAGGATCCGTGGGTGGATGCCATCTGGTCCAGGTGCTTTATCCACCTTTATTCTGTCTAAATATTTCTGGACCATATCACTTTTGAGCCATTGTGGATTTGGGGCTGTGTCACTCCCACCCCCTATATCGACATGAGCTCCCCCATTCTCCATTGTATACACAAAGCTGAAGAAAGCATTTAATAAATTTGCCTTCTCTATGTCCTCAGTCACCCACTCTAGATTATTTTGTAAAGGGCCTACATGCTCAGACTTTACCTTTTTACTATTAATATATTTAAAGAATTTTTTGGGGTTTGTCCTACTATCTTTTGCAATCTGTCGTTCATTTGGAATTTTTGCATCCTTGATTTCCTTTAAACATTTAACATTCAAGTAAAACTCAGCTGCCTCTGTCAGAAACAGGTTCAATATTATGTGTAACTGGCAAGCACAAGCAGCATGATATTATATCTTGCAGTCTAGGATCAGTTCAGGAAGAGGGATGGATGTGCAATTTCCATGTGATGACACAGCAAACATAATTGTTCAGAATTCACAGGCACTGGCAAAGATCCATTTTCCTTCTATACTTTCTGATACTTTGTACCACCCAAGCGTACATTTCCTCACAGTCGTTCTTAGGAATATTTCAAGAACTATAACCATAACATTCTAAAAGTTATTTAAGCACAGTTGAAGTTTTGACAGAGTTTTCTAAGTAAATAATTTAGATTTAACAAAGAGATATGTACATTTTGGGTAAACCTACAAAACTGGCGCATTACCCATTTTAAGTGAAAGCCAAAAAAGTGAGATTGCAAATTTATAATAGTTATGTAGAAATATGCTAATAAAATGGCACACAATTTCTATACTGCCAAATAACAAGCCATTAGCAGCGTAAGTTACAGCAGTGTAACAGAGGATCTGAACACTCTGCCAAAAATGGAAAATGATGACAAGGAGAAGATGAAAAGACAAATGTTAAAGTCATAAATGGTTTAGAAGAAGCACAGGAACAAGATCTGCCTAAAAGACCTGTCATAGATTTATTTTGTAAGCATATTTTTATAAACAGTAGTCTGATCATTTTCTGGAATTGCTGCTAAAGTAATCTTTAGTAACAAACAAAAACAGAAATCTAAATGATTAAAAAAGTAAAATAAAAAAATCAGCTTAAATAATACTTATTGGAAGAGTCATTTAGGGTTTATAAGGGTTTACTAAAGGGTAAAAGGGGTAAATAGGAACACATTTTTTTTCTTGTTAGTTTTTCTTTTAACTATCATTATATGCAAATGAAAGGACATTGCTTTCATCAGTACATAAAAAAAGAATATGTTTAAATCAATTGAAAAAAATAATATTGTAACTAAGTAGCTATTAATGTCTGCAAGCACCAGGGGAGATTTACTAAAGCTGGTGCACACAGAATCTGGTGCAGCTGTGCATAGTAACCAATCAGCTTCTATGTTTTAGGCCTGGTTCCCTTTGGTGCGATTACCGGCAATGGCATTGTCCTAACCGGTGCGACGCCGCACCTGCGGCGACACGCCGATTTCCAAAAGTATTTTTTGTACTACTTTTGGCTATTTCGGGGGTGCAATTTCCATTGACATCTGGTCTGGAGTCTGCAGGATATTAGTTATGAATAAAGGTTGCGAGCACTGAACGTATTCTCTCTGGAGAACAGACGCTTAAGAGGGGATATGATTTCAATTTACAAATGCCAAATCGGTGACCCCACAATAGGGATAAAACTTTTTTGTGGAAGGGAGTTTAATAAGACACGTGGCCACTCACTACAATTAAGAAAAGAGGTTTAAGCCTAAATTGCGTAGAGGGTTTTTTACTGTAAGAGCGGCAAGGATATGGAATTATTTCCCACAGGCGGTGGTCTCATCGATAGTTTCAAAAAACTATTAGATAAGCACCTGAACGACCGCAACATACAGGGATATACAATGTAATATTGACATATAATCGCACACATAGGTTGGACTTGATAGACTTGTGTATTTTTTGAACCTCATTTACTATGTAACTATGTTAATATGTAATATATCTGTGCAGAAACCCGCACAGATGTCTCTGAAATCATCCCCGAAAACCGGGACTGGCATGTGGGAATGAAATTGTAAAAGTTCAATTGAATTCGCACATTTTCATTCCTGCACTCAGTGTGAATATGGGCTTAATTGAACAAGATAAAGTTAGAAGCTGATTGGTTACTATGCCCAACTGCACCAGATTATGTGTGCCTCGGTTTTAGTAAATACCCCCCCCCCCCCCCAAGTTTGCAGAGATAATTAACTCGTAAGCTAATGCAGGGCTGATTTACCAAATGAATTGATAACGTTCACACAATAAAACATGTGAACATCTACTTTATCCAGTCATTTGACTGGTCTTTACTTATTTCATCTGCACGTGATTGAATAGTTAAAATGAATATAAAATCAATTAATTTTGTTAATACTCACAGAGTCATTTTAAAAAGCTGGGTCTCACTTATTGTAGCAACATAACAGACATGGTGTGGGGGAAAAGAAACTGGACATACAACTCACATACAAGGTAATTTGCATTGTACATTGCATACTTAAAGTCGATACAAAAGATAAAGTAACAGTTGTGGACTTTGCATGGTAAAAAAAAAGTTGAAGGGCTTATTTTTCTTAACCACTTGCCTACTGTGCACCTACACCCCCTTCCTGCCCAGACAAAATTTAGCTTTCGGCACTGCATCGCTTTAACTGACAATTGTGCGGTCGTGCGATGTGGCTCCCAAACAAAATTGACGTCCTTTTTTTCCCCACAAATAGAGCTTTCTTTTGGTGGTATTTGATCGCCCGTGCGGTTTTTATTTTTTGCGCTATAAACAAAAAAAGAGCGACAATTTTGAAAAAAGACTATAATAAATATCCCATTAAAAAAAAAAAAAAAATTATCTCAGTTTAGGCCGATACGTATTCTTCTACATATTTTTGGTAAAAAAAAAAAAATAAAAAAAAATCGCAATAACCGTATAGTGACTGGTTTGCGCAAAAGTTATATTGCCTACAAAATAGGGGACATAATTATGATTTTTTTTTATTTCTTTTTTACTAGGAATGGCGGCGATCTGCGATTATTTTTTCGGATTGGGACATTATAGCGGACACATCGGACACTTTTGACACATTTTTGTGACCATTTACATTTATACAGTGAACAATGCTATAAATATGCATTGATAACTGTATAAATGTAACTGGCAGGGAAGGGGTTAACCACTAAGGGGCGGGGAAGGGGTTAAATGTGTATACTATGTGTGTTCTTACTGTAGGGGGAGGGGAGGTGACTGAGGGAGGTGAGCGATTGTGTCCCTATGTACAAGGGACACAACCGATCTCCTCTCTCCCTGACAGGGACGTGCAGCTCTGTGTTTACACACAGAGCTCCACGTCCCAGCTCAGTTACTCGGCAATCGCGTGTGCCCGGCGGCCATTGCGGCCGCCGGGCACACGCACGGGCTCCTCAGTGACGCGCGGGTGCGCGCGCGCCGCCCCTAGCCGATTTCAATGACATCACGTCATATGACGTCCTGTCAGGAACAGAGCGTTACCCGTCCGCCGTCATTTGACGGCGGGCGGGTAGCAAGTGGTTAAACATTAGGTTTACTTTCCCAAAAAGTAGACTAGCCTCCCCCTCCTTATGACAAATTTACTTCAGCTTATTGATTCTAAATGCACATATTCCCTTGGCTGATGCCTGCTCAACGTCTTGGTAATGTATGCATCTTTATGGTTTTTCTCTTTCCCATTGGCCCATGCATGTATTAGTATATACCATAGGAATAAATGGGCAATGTCCAGCTTTCTTGGATGTAGCCCATTTATCACTGATGCATGAGTGGGACAAAGGTAAAGCAACGTGCAAAAAAACTTGTAAACATTATTATGAGTTTAAAGCCTAGTAGGCCGAATGTTGGGTTGCATCACCCGATTCAATAGAAACCAGCCACCCCCCTGTCAGAACACAATACAACAGCAGGGGGAGATCACTGAACTAACGTTAGATAGTTAGTACATTGGTTCCTCCTGAGCTTTCAGGTTTTTCTTTATTGTACATCACGGAACACAGAGCCTCTATTCATTACATAGTGGTTTGTACCCCTCCCCTAAGGGAAGTACCTCAGTTTTTTCACCAGTGTCTAAGGTGTTGGACGCGAGTAGGATGTGCTGAAGAAAGCTCTAGGGTCCAGCACTTTTGCTCTATACGGTAAAATTCCTGACAGAGTCTTTTACAAGGCCCAGGGAAGAGGCCTCCTTTAAGTAGGAACCCATATCCCTAAAGGTTGGCACACTTACCCCGCCGTGATGGGGGAAGATTCTTGCAGAAAACCTGCGACATGGAGAAGGTAAGCTGGGAAAGAGTCCTAAGTTTTAAACTTAAAGTGGAGTTCCACCCAAAAATGGAATTTCTGCTTAATCCACTCCTCGCCCCTTACATGCCACATTTGGCATGTCATTTTTTTGGGGGGGGGGAGTGGGGGCTTCAGGAGGAGTGGGACTTCCTGTCCCACTTCCTCCTTCCGCCGAGAGGCTGGTAAGGCGATTAGCTTAATTGCCTTACTGCAACCCCTCCCTGTAGGCGATTGCCTGGGACACGTCACAAGTCCCAGGCGATCGCCTGTCCAATCGGACGGCGCATCGCCACTCGCGCATGAGCAGTGCTGCTCGCGAATGTGCAGTGGGTGCCCGGCCGTGAAGCTGAAAGCTGTCACAGCCGGGTGCCCACACTTGGAATGAAGACGCCGGCCGGGGAGGGGGGGGGGAGCAGAGCCGTGGAGCAGGTAAGTGTATGTTTATTAAAAGCCAGCAGCTACACTTTTTGTAGCTGCTGACTTTTAATAAACATAAAAAAAATGTCTTGAACTCCCATTTAAAGACCTTTCCTATTTTGGAGTAGGTGTATTTTTTCGAGCCACCACTGGAGGGAGTAAAGAGCTGAGTTCCACTCACCATGCTCCAGAACAGTGTCAGTTCCTCCAGACAAGCACACTCCTTCCACTGCTGAAGCTCTGCCATGAACGGCTGCTTTTTCCTCCTCTCAGGCAAGTGGCAGGGGAATCATCCTCATGTTGGATCACAGCCATCACCCCTAGGTCGCGCGCGCACACGGGGCACACTTTATGCTAATGAGCGATGAGGGGGTGGGCCTGTGAGCGTGCACGGGCGCAGGCACACTTTTTCCTATGGCAGATCATGCAGGAAGTGATAAAATGAGCCTCACAAGCCTGGAGCTTTCCCTGAAGGGACACAGCAGCGTAAGGGCACGTAGATCTCCATGTGCTTGGCTGAGCACTCCCAAAGATAAGACTAGCATGAAGCTGTGTGTTATTAGTTGCATACTTATATGTAGATTGCTAAACTAGCACAGTAGTATATGCATTTTTGTGGTACCTCGGCTTTGCTTAGTAAAATGTCTACCCAGAGAAGAAATTCAGGGACTAAGAAAGACAAAAAAGCACCAGGCTCTAGCTGCGCCTGCTCGGTACCTTCGTCTCCTGTAATACCTGATGCACCTTTACAGGATGAGCCATTACCTCTATAAGGAGTAACAGCCTCTCCTGTGGTGCCGATGCCTGCATATGTCACTGAGGACACTTTGGCGACATCCCTAAACAAATTGGAATGGAGAATCGCTGCGTTAATCACAAAGTCCTCAGAAAAGGACAAATAGCTAAGCAGATCTCCTTCTGTTGTTTTGCATCTCCTTTCAGAGAAATCTAAAGGGAGGATGAGGCCCAATCAGGGAATGAGGACTCGGAGGGAGCAACAATATCAGAGAAACCTTTTTCTGCTTCCCAGGTTCTGAAGTTACAGGTGCAATGTTAAGCTGAAGCAGAACGCTCTACATTCAGATTACCCTCTTCTGAATTAACTGAATAACCTGTCTCCTCTCTGGGTGCATTAAAATCCCCACAGGCTGCTTGTGCCTTTCCGATCTATCCTTTATTGGAGAATCTGTATTACACGGTCTGGCCAGATAAGCATTTTTCTCCTCCTAGGAAGTTTGAAGTTCTTTATCCTATGGAGGAGAAGTTTACCAAGAAATTGAGTCTGCCTGCTGTGGATGTAGCTATCTCCTGTGTAAATAAAAGCTTAACTTGTCCGGTCGACAATGCCCAAGTATTTAATAAAGATTCCAACTTCTTCTCAGAAGGATCTTTAAAGGGGTTGCAAATGTTTGTCTTTAATTTTCTAAATTGGCTCCTTTAAGCTAGTGCATTGTTGGTTCACTTACCTTTTCCTTAGATTTCCCTTCTAAATGTTTTTTTTCTTTGTTTGAATTTCTCACTTCCTGTTTCTCCTAAGTAAGCTTTCCACCATCATCTGAGCGGTGGAAAGTCATTTAGAATAGCTTACTGAACACCTTACTCAGGAGGAACAGGAAGTGAGAAATTCAAACAAAGAAAAATAACATTTAGAAGGAAAAATGAAGGAAAAGGTAAGTAAACCAACAATGCACTAGCTTAAAGGAACCTATTTAGAAAATAAAAATCAAACCTTTACAACCCCTTTAAGGTTTTCCTTTTTCCAGGCGGGCGCAGTAACCCAACCAGTTGGTATGTGTCAGATCTTAAAGGATCAGGTGAAACAGGGGCTGAAAGATCTGCCTCCAGAGCAGGTAAAATTTTGGGAGAATATGCCTAGGGCCTTATGTTTCACAGTGGATGCCATTAGAGATTCTATTCAACATGCATCTTGCCTTACGCTCCAGCTGGTGCATATGCGCAGGATTATTTGGTTAAAGCATTGGTCAGTGGAAGCCACATGCAAAAAGCTGTTGGCCAGTTTCCCCTTTCATGACGTATGCCTCTTTGGGGATGATTTTGGAAAGTATACTCAAAAAATATCGAGTAGTAAGACCACTCTTTTGCCAGACAAGAAGAAGAACAAGTGTCCTTGTTTTAAACGTTCTCTCTCCCCGTCTCTTGGAAGATATGCCTCCAGCCAGTGGCAATGGTATTTTCAGCCTGCCACAAAGGCTAAAGAAAACCAGGTCCAGAAGAACAAGAAGCTATGGGGATCAAAAGCTAACAAGCAAAACCCCAAAGCCTCTTTATGAAGAGGCTCCCCTGCGCGGCGGAGTGGGGGGACGGCTTCAGCAGTTTTCAGCGACATGGCAGACAGAGATTCAGGACAAGTGGGTAATTTCTGCAGTATCCCTAGGGTACGAGCTGGAATTTCGAGAGATCCCACCTTACCGGTTCCAAAGTTCAAGGCTCTCCAAAGATCCATTAAAAAGAAAATCCTTCTTCAAAGGGGTAATCATGGAAGGTTTAGGTTTTTACGCAAACCTCTTTTGTGGTTCCAAAACCAAATGGAGACGACAGACCCATCCTGGATCTAAGATCTCTGAATCAGTTTCTAAACATTCGCCATTTCCAAATGGAAAAAATTTGATCCGTGGTCACCACCCTACAAGGCGGAATTCTTGGCGTCGATAGACATCAAAGACGCACATTTGCATGTACCTATTCATCCTGCTCATCAAAAGTTCCTAAGGTTTGCGGTAGAACATCGCCACTTTGTTTGTGGCTCTGCCCTTTGGTTTGCCAACTGTGCCCAGGGTATTTACAAAAGTTCTGGGCCCTCTGTTGGCAAAGCCGAGGGCCCAGGGCATATCGGTGATAGCCTGCTTAGACGATCTACTTGTGATAGATCAGTCAGTGGCAGGATTAGATCACGCAGTGCTCTATACAGTACAATACTTGGAGCATTTAGGATGGATCATAAACTTACAGAAATCCTCCCTGCAAGCCCTAAGAAGGGTAGAGTATTTGGGCATGATCATAGACACAGCCCAAAGCAGGGTATTCCTGCCAGAGCCAAAGATCAAGTCTTTAAGAGAATTAATTCACAAAGTCAGGGCGGACAGGGGACCATCGATTTGCCTCTGTATGAGGCTACTAGGGAAGATGGTGGCCTCCTTTGAGGCTGTTTCCTATGCTCAGTTTTATTTGAGACTAATGCAAGGCAATATTTTAGCGGCCTGGAACAGGAAAAGTCAACCTCTGGATTTACCCATGCGCGTACCTCCACAGGTACGCCAGAGCTTCAGTTGGTGGTTAAAGACCGAGAACCTGCGGAAAGGAAGATCCTTTCTCCCAGTCACCTGAAAGGTGGTGTCTACAGATGCCAGCCTGTTAGGCTGGGGAGCAGTGTTAGAAGAAGCTTCAGCCCAGGATACCTGGGCCAAAACCGAAGAGTGCCTGCCCATCAACATACTGGAGATTTGGGCAGTATACTTGCCCCTTAGAACCTGGACACATTTGGGCAGTAGGGTCACTTGCCCCTGTTAGAACCTGGACACACAGGTTCAATCCGCCAGGGTCACCCTGCTACAGATACAGTACAGGTAGGTTATCAATCACCAAGGATGTACCCGGTTTTGGGATGCCCAGAAGGAGGTGAATCAGATTTTGACAAGGGCAGAAGAACATGTTCCTTGTCTTTATGTGATCTTCATTCCACTGGTAGAGAACTGGCAAGTGGACTATCTAAGTTTCCAGCAACTGTCACCAGGAGAGTGGTCTCTCCACCCCGATGTCTTTCAGGCAATATGCCAGAAATGGGGGACCACAGATGTAGATCTGTTAGCTTCCAGGCTCAACAGGAAGTAGGACGACAGATCTGTTGGCCTACGGAACAGATTCTATGATAATTCCTTGGAATCAGTTTTCACTGATATCTATGCATTCCCTCCAATCCCTCTCTTACAGAGATTGCTGTGCAAGATCAAGAAGGAAGGAATACCAGTACTCCTAGTGGCCCCGAATTGGCCCAGGAGACCCTGGTACGCCGAGATCTTAAAGATGGTGGTAGGAAGACATTGGGTGCTTCCACTACGTCACAACCTGCTATCACAGGGTCCAGTGTTGCACCCTTTTTTACAGAAGCTAAATTTGACGGTCTGGCTGCTGAGACCTACATTTTAAAGAAACGAGGCCTCTCGGGTCCAGTTCTTGCTACACTCATTTATGCTAGAAAGCCAGCCTCCAGGCTTATCTACTACAGAATCTGGAAGGCGTATGTTTCCTGGTGTAAATTAAGAGGGTGGAAATTAGGAGCTGATATAAAATTAGCCCTGAGTACCATCAAGGATCAAATATGGGCTCTATCAGTCTTTTTTCAGAGACCGTTGGCATCTCATTCCCTAGTCCAGGCATTCATTCAGGGAGTACTGCGGATAAATCCGCCAGTCAAGTCTCCCCTATGTCCCTGGGATTTAAACTTAGTATTGTTAGACTTGCAAAAGCAGCCTTTTGAACATATCCTCCATATTTCTTTGATTATTTTGAGCAGGAAATTAGTATCAGAGTTAGCAGCTCTTTCTTATAGTCTTATTTAGTTTGTCAAAAGGACATCATTTTACTACACCCCCAGCCTACCTCTCTTTCAAAGGTAGTATCAGTGTTTCATTTAAATCAAGACATTGTTTTGTCTTCCTTTTTTCCGGAGCCGTAGTCAGCGAGGGAAAAGTTATTGCACTCTAATGAGAGCAGTAAAAGTTTATCTGCAGGCAACTGCTCAGATACGCAAAACAGATGCTTTGTTTATTGTGGCAGATGGTCCCAGGAAGGGCCAAGCGGCATCAAAATCCACCATTCCCAGGTGGATTTGACAGATAATTATGGTTTAAGGAACAAGATTCCTCCCTTTTCTGTTAAGGCGCACTTGACCAGGGCAATAATTGCTTCATTCACCAGGCTTCGATGGCTGATACTTGGTCTTCAGTCCATACATTTACCAAATGTTATCAAATAGATATAAGAGGACATGAGGATTCTGCCTTTGGGCGTAGTGTTCTGCAGGCAGCAGTATAGGGCTTCTTGTCCGTTAGCGGCCTGCTTGGATCTGTGTCTCCCACCCTTCATTGAGCATTGCTCTGGGACGTCCCACTATGTAATAAATAGAGGATCTGTGTCCCATGTTGTAAGATAAAGAAAATAGGATTTTTAATAACAGCTTACACTTCTTTTCTTGTTGTACACCATGGAACACAGAGTTCCCCCCTTCTTGTGGGAACCTTACTACTTTGCTACAAAACTGAGGTACTTCCCTTAGGGGAGGGGTTATATCGAGGGGAACTTGTCTTCATTGGTTGTGCCAGTGTCCAATTACCTCTGGTGACCATACAACCCACTATGTAATGAATAGAGGCTCTTTGTCCCGTGGTGTACTCCAAGAAAAGGATTTTACAGGTAAGCTGTTATTAAAAATCCTATTTTTTCATTTAGCCATGTGTGCTAGGCTTAAGTGTTCAGGCTGAATCCATATAAGACTGACACATGACTCCTTATTATTATCATAAAATTAATTTGGCCTACATCACATTGAAGCATCAAGCATTTTCAGAAGAAGATCAGCAGACCCTGTTTCCCTCATGACAGATTCCCTTTAAAACTAGGAAAAATAAGTAAGGTGTAAAACAAATATTTATTTTTCATTGGATATAGACAAAAAAAAGACATGGAATATATTACGATTAACAATGTTGATAGTTCAAACTAAACCTCGTGTGCACCTATCCGAATGTCTAGTTTTAAACAAGTGTAAGGAGATAAGGAAGTGGATAAAAAATGTCATTTTCTTTCTCACCCTTGAGAGCAATGTGATAACGGATTTCAATTTATGATAAGATCAGAGAGGTAGATGATTTTGTCATTGGAGAAGAAGGTTAATGACATGTCAAACGTCAAACGTTGACGTATACAACCTCCTCTTGAATTCTTTTCTTCCCACTGACAGAAAATAAATCATTTTTCATTTTTTCATTTAGTTTTATTCACCAGGAAATTTGCTAGACACTTTCTTATGTCCCTGCTCCTCTGCTGTATTTTTAGATATGTGCCTATTGTGCAACAATTGCCTGTGATTGTATTCCTTCCATCAGTCTCATGTATTTCATATGCTTTGTTTATTTGGAAGCATACAGTATACCTCTGCCTACTTCCAATTTATTCTCTGTAAAGGAAAATTCGTACTTACCGTACTTATCGGCGTATAACACGCACAGGAGTATAACACGCACCCTAACTTTAAGAGGGAAGTTTCAGCAAAATAACTTTCCACAGTCCCCTGCGTATAAAACGCATGCACAGTTTACCCTCTATTTTTAGGGTAAAAAAGTGAGTGTTATACGCCAATAAATACCGTATATTATTTAGCTTTTTAGCAATATGAAGTGGAAAAATATTCATATTGTTATATCATAGATATACAGAACAGTATATATATATATATTTTAACTAAATTAAGCAGTAATGGCATAGAAATTACTTACTTTCCAAGGACTGAACCTTTATTTTTTATCTGGTGTCTTGGAAGCCAATCTGGTCAGCTCTGTTCCTTTATGTTTGTAGCATGTGTAGCGCCCTATAGTTAGGCTGCTAGGTAAATTTAGTTTTTGGCTCCTGCTGTAGCCAGAGGAGCGATAATTGTTCGGTTTGGTCTGTTCAGGGCTTCTCAGGCTGGGAGTTTGTTTGCTTCCCCCTGCCTCTAGAAGGAAGTTTTTTGAGTTTAGGAAGAACTCAAATGACCAGTCTGAATATTGAGCAGGGCCTAACCAGTCCCTGGGAAGGTGTATCCAGTTGATGACTGGGATTCTGTTAAATAGTCAGTACAGCAGCAGCTCTATGCTTTGTGAGGCCTTGGGCAAAACTTAGACCACTTTCCTATAATGGAAAATATAATTCAAGCGATAAGAATTATCTATATTAATTGCATATTTTAAGAGCCTTAGATCCTATGAACTATACCTATTATCCATCTGTCCGTTCCTCCATCATCTAAGTAACAGTCCTTCCCAGATTGAGATCCTCGGTAGGACTTTCCAGCTTGAGATCCTCATACAGTGGATAGGAGGGATGTTGCGTCACTCCTTATTGGCTGGCGGATGGAGCTCCAGAAGTCTTCAGGTTTACACATGTCCTGTGCGAATTCCCCATATGTTTTCATTGTGAATTTCCAAAGCAGCTGTTCAGCAGTTCACTTTGTTAAGAGGAACCCCATGCCAAAATGAAGGGAAAAAAGTGGCATGGAGCCCCCCAAATCCATACCAGACCCTTAGGTACCTTTAGGGAACTCCACGTCAAATTTAACAACAAAAATGGTGTGGGGGTTTCCTCAAAATGCATAACAGAATCTTATCTGAGCATTCAGAAGAGTGAGTGCCCCCCTCCTGAACCATACCAGGCCACATGCCCTTAAAATGGAGGTGTTCTTTGGAGCAGGGTGGCTATGCCCCCTCAAAGCACGTTGTCCTCATGCTGATGGGGAAAAGGGGACTCTTCCCCACTAACCTGGCCGGTGGTTGTGGGGGTCTGCGGGCAGGGGGCATGTAAATGAGTGTTCACAAAATGTCGAAAATAAATAAAAACACAGAGAAAGTTTTTGACAATTCCTGTATCGCAGTAAAGGGCCAATAACACCGGCCCTTTACCACGTTTTCGCTCCGTTCAATGAGAGAGCAAACAGTTGTCAACAAACCAGAGCATGTCCGGTACAGCTCCTCTCCTCTCCTCGCACCGATCAGTAAGTGTGTTCATTCATGCTCATTCATCCCCATCCATGGCTCATCCATCCCCATCCATGGTTCATTCATGCTCATCCATCCCCATCCATGGCTTATCCATCCCCATCCATGCCTCATCCATCCCCACTAATGGCTCATTCATGCTCACCCATGCCTCATCTGTGCCACAACAATGCCAAATCAGTGCTTATCCACGCTGCCAAATCAGTGCTCATCCATGCTCATCCATGCCACATCCATCACCAACTTCAGGCGGTGATCAAGTCAGTGACTCAACCCGCGGAGGAGACGCTTGCAGAGTAGCCTTGTGAGTCAAGTCAGGGACCTCGTCGTTTAGCTTGGGTGAAGCCTAAGAAGTATCTGGAGTGCCAAGCTAGGGACCCAGCAGGGAAGCGTGGTTGATGCTTGAGGGGATACCACCGCAAACCGTTGAGGAGGTCAAGGGATTCAGAGTCAGGCAATCAGAGGGTCTAGTGAGAGACTGGAAGCTCAGTGTTGAAGATCTACTAGAGGCAGTTTTAGCGAAGCTGAAGGAACTGTTACATTTGAGTTAGGAACTGTTAAAGACTGTTAACATGAGACATCATTCCTGCATGTGCAGATGTGGCACCTTGCTGGGGCCTTTCCCTGCACAGCTGTCTTCCTATTGAAGTTTCGGTGTCTGCCAATTGAATCTACAACTACCAAAAGTGGAGTTCCTGTTCCCACTTCCGGGAGCCACAGCTGCGGATATTTATGTTTCGGCTTTGCTCCCGCCTCTTACCCCTGTCGCCAGGCCAGTGGGGGAGAGGAGCGGAGCCTTCTGCATGTGCAGTAGGGTTCCCAGCGCAAAGCCGTAAAGCTACACTGCCGGGTTCCCTTACCCACACTGGCAGCGACAGCATTCGACAGCTGATGAAAACATCAGCTGCTTTGCCGTCATTGCTGGACTTCATGACAGGTAATGTTAGTTTTTCAGCGGTGGACGGACCTCCGCTTTAAAGGGGTTGTAAAGGTTCGTCTTTTATTTTCTAAATTGGTTCCATTAGGCTAGTGCATTGTTGGTTCACTTACCTTTTCCTTCGATTTCCCTTCTAAATGTTTTTTTTCTTTGTTTGAATTTGTCACTTCCTGTTTCTCCTCAGTAAGTATTCCACCATCATCCGAGTGGTGGAAAGTCATTTAGAACAGCTTACTGAACACCTTACTGAGGAGGAACAGGAAGTGAGAAATTCAGACAAAGAAAACAAAGAAAAAAAACATTTAGAAGGGAAATTAAAGAAAAAGGTTAGTGAACCAACAATGCACTAGCTTAAAGTAACCTATTTAGAAAATAAAAAACAAACCTTTACAACCCCTTTAAGGGTGTCCTGGCCCTAACACTCTTCCCCCCAAAAATACAACAAGGACTGTCAAAATATATAGAACCTCTTTTACATCCAAGAAGTGTCTGGCGCCCAATGACTGTCACCATCTTTGCACACACTATGCCTCACAACCCATCACATATTGAAGGATGTCAGCTATCTTTTGCCTTGGAGGTCTGTAACGGAACATCCCACACTTCGCTTGAGTGCTTTCGTCATATACCTCTTCTCATTAGTCTGGATACAGATATCAGATATTCCAGCTGCTCTCAAGCACACAACGAGATGATACTTGTTTGTCTGTTGAACAAGGAGGCCGGCATTCAGAAAGACTGGCGTATTTAGGTGGGTGTAACGCATCTCATATGCGCTACGCCACCGTAACTTAGAGAGGCGAGTACCGTATTCAGAAACAACTTGCGCCCTAAGTTACGGCGGCGTAGCGTAAGCCCGCGTATTTCAAAGTAGGCAGGTAGGGGGCGTGTTGTATGATAATGAAGCGCGACCCCATGTAGATGCATTGCCGAACAAACGGCGCATGCGCCTTCCGTGAACGTAACCCAGTGCGCATGCTCAGAATCACGTCGGATAGAATGCCTAAGATACGCCGAACACTGCCTATCTCCAGATCTCCAGATTTTCCACTGCCAATCCTCTGGCATACTGCTGGACAGGCACATTCCTCCATTCAAAATCATCCCATGCAGAAACAGGATCATCAAGGTCAGTCAGCACTTGCTGCATCTGCCGTAAGACCTAGCTGCAGGGGCAGGTTGGCAAAGCACACTGTTACTCTGCCACATTGCCGACTCTTTAGCCTGGATTTGAGAGTTGTCAGCTGGTATTTTCTGATAGTCCCAGGCAAAGGGAGCCCAGCCCTGGTGCTGAGCAGAGTCTAGCAGCCGTCTGTAGGCGATCTCCAGCTCCCATTCCTGAACGACCAGAAACTCTATATCTTCCAGTGCCCAGTGCACTTCCGAGATGTTCAGTAGCCCTTCTCTGAAATTCATGATTTCTTCCAACTGCCACTCCAAATCACTCCCAAAGTTAGAGTGCCCTGTCAGCTTCACATACAACAGTCCCAGGCGCCGTAGCTTAAGCCTTCCATTGTGCTATCCAGGGACATGCTTGAGATACATGCCACCGAAGGGCTATGTAGCTCTCATCCAGCCGTATCTCTGCCCAGACCAGCCTGCTTAATTCAGCTGTCTGTTCCTTGTGCGGTTTTTCTCCCAACAACATCACCCGAAATCCATACTGCGACCAGTACCTTTCCCGGTTGGAGGGGAGAACTTTTCCCTTGTGTCACTGCTCATGGGCTAGCGCTTCCTTCCAGAGTTTGCAGCAAATAGAATCAAACCATCCCAGCTCTGTGCTGTATCTGCTTCTCTCGCAACCTCCTTCCGAAATTCCTCTTCTATAGCGGCTGGTATCTGTACCTCTCCTCTCCTGCTATCCGAACCTTGGATCCAAGTGGAGGTTGGATGTCCCAGACTGCAGGAAGTGTCCAGCTGCTAGCCACCAATATAACGGAACGTCCCACATTTCGCTTGAGTGCTTCCGTCATATACCGCTTCCTATCAGTCTGGATACAAATATCAGATATTCCAGCTGCTTCCAAGCACACAACGAGACGATACTTGTTTGTCTGCTGAACATGGAGTGTTTAATAGAACTAAGAATACAACCTTATATACAGTTTAAAGAGGAGGTAACCAGTGAAATCAATTAACATGAGCTAATTAACTAATCATTTACCCAGACTAGGCGACTCATAGGTAGACGTCACTTCTCCTCGCTCACCTGCTATACAATACACAGTATCATAAGTGTAAACACAGGACATCTTCACACAATAGCAGGGTCAATTAGCACAGAGAACAGACAGATGGCTGGAAGTGATGGCATTAGCATCTAACAGTATGTGTCCCAACATTGTGAATGAGTCACTCTTAAGCCGTGTACACACGATCGGTCAAAACCGATGAAAACGGACTGAAGTTCCGTTTTAATCTGTCCAAACCGATCGTGTGTGGGCCCCATCTTTCAGTTATCCTTCGGTCAAAAAAAAGAGAACTTGCTTTAAAATTTAACCAATGGACGCCTAACCGATAGGTCAAAACCGATCGTTAGTATGCAAAAGCATTGGTTAAAAAGCCGCGCATGCTCAGAAGCAAGTCGACGCATGCTTAGAAGCATTGAACTTTGTTTTTTTCAGCACGTCGTTGTGTTTTACGTCACCGCGTTCTGACACGATTGTTTTTTTAACTGATGGTGTGTAGGCACATCAGACCATCAGTCAGCTTCATCGGTTAACCAATGAAAACGGTCCTTCAGACCGTTCTCATCAGATGGACTGGTCGTGTGTATGCGGCCTTACAATTAACCCGTTGAGTTCAGAATCAACAAACAGTAAATAGTTCTTTACAGATATCCTGGAATATATTGTGGATAATACTTACATAATAAGCCCATCTCAGGTAGTCCAAGATATCATTTCTCAGTCATCCTATGCCCCTAGTGGACATAGGATGATTTTAGACATAAGAGGGCCTGGGGATGCCCCGGATGAGTCTGTCACAAGGTCCTCATTAGACTGGACAGGGCCAGAGACATTGCTACATAATTATTCATTGATGACCAAAGGTAATGGATAGCTGTAAGTAATACATGCCTACCATTTTGGCAACAATAGACTGGTTGTATCATACTAGTAACAATAAAGGAGTCATCTTTCCATTTATTTGCAGCTTGCATTGTTTTGAGGCCTTTATTTCATAACTGTATTGTTTATATTCAACAGTGGAACTTCTATCATGTACTCTTGTAATGCATTGCACTATTATTACATTTACAAAAGCATTTTGCCAAGTACCCTATGGCATTTGTCTCATGATTTCAAGAACACCTGCAGCTTTCCTTGAAGTTGTTGTGTGTGTTGTAGGCTATAATTATAACTGTGAGCGCCTATGTGGATGCTATGGAGCCTAAGGCCGAGTACACACGTCCGAGAACCTCGTCGGGCTAAACCCATCGTTCCGCCCGACGAGGTTCCCGATGAGCTGTCGAAAAGGTCGTCGACGGGACGCTCGTCGGAAGTGTACACACGACCGAGAACCTCGGCAGAATATGTCTCCCAGCGAGCTTCTCGCTGGATTCTGCCGAGAAGCTTGGTCGTGTGTACGGGGCCTAAGGACAAGAGGACCCTGGTGGAGTCTACAAAGGACATGTAAAAAAAAAAAAAACATTTTTCCAAATATAAAAGCTGGCTAAAAATACAGGACTGCTTTTGTGCTGCTATGGAGTTACTCTTTCTGTGTGCAGGGAGTGACGTGCATCAACACACAACACACTGGGAGCCAAGCAGAAAAGAAAGCAGAGCCTATGTGGATGTTTCATTTATTCAAACTGCATTAAATATATTTAGTCTTTAGAAAAAAAAATTCTATCTGTAGTATGATTTTATAGATACTGTAAAGACAAATAAAGGAGTGCCGTTTAAAATATAGGGTTAGAAATTATTTCAAAAACAAAACTTTTTTTTTTTAACTAGTATGTTATACTATTACTAACACACCCTTATTTTGTTTGTAGAAACGATATCTGTGATGAGAAGAGAAGAGGCGGGTGAGATTATATTACTACGAAAGTTGGACAATATTTTACTATTAAACATGAATAGAAGTGCTGACTGGACTTAAGTGGTACTAAACCCACAACAGTAAAACCAGTCTGTATATGCAGTAAATCATGCTGGTTATACTCACTGTAGAACCTAAGGGGTTAATCCTCTGTATTGTGTAATAAGGCTGGTTGATCCTGTCTTCTCTGATCCTCCCCTTCTTCCACTGTCCCCAATATATCACCTGATAGCACAGAGGCTAGGGACAAGCTGCAAATGCTCAGTGTGTATTGCAAAATAGTTTTTCTTTTTCTTGGGAGAGTGCACGTGATCAGCACAGGGCCAATTAACATTGTCCAGACAGAGCGTCAGGGTATCCTATATCTATCTGACACCCCCCTCACTGATCATGTCTTTATGCACTCAGCCCCCTTCACACCTGTACGCACTCAGACACCTCACGCCTGTACGCACACAGCCCCCTGACGCCTGTACGCATTAAGCCCCCCCACACACCTGTGCGCACTCAGCCCCCCTCACACCTGTATGCACTCAGCCCCCCTCACACCTGTATGCACTCAGCCCCCCCCTAACACCTGTACGCACTCAGCCCCCTCACACCTGTACGCACTCAGCCCCCTCACACCTGTACGCACTCAGCCCCCTCACACCTGTACGCACTCAGCCCCCCTCACACCTGTATGCACTCAGCCCCCCTCACACCTGTACGCACTCAGCCCCCTTACACCTGTACGCACTCAGCCCCCTCACACCTGTACGCACTCAGCCCCCCTAACACCTGTACGCACTCAGCCCGCCCACATTTGTACGCACTCAGCCCCCTCACACCTGTAGGCACTTGGCCCCCCTCACATCTGTACACACTTAGGCCCCACACACCTTTACACACTCAGCCCCCTCACACCTGTACGCACTCAGCCCCCTAACACCTGTACGCACTCAGCCCACCCACATTTGTACGCACTCAGCCCCCTCACACCTGTAGGCACTTGGCCCCCCTCACATCTGTACACACTTAGGCCCCACACACCTTTACACACTCAGCCCCCTCACACCTGTACGCACTCAGCCCCCTCACACCTGTACGCACTAAACCCCCTCACGCCTGTACGCACTTAGCCCCCCTCACGCCTGTACGCCCTCAGCCCCCTCACACCTGTATGCACTTAACCCCTCACACCTGTATGCACTCAGCCCCCTCACACCTGTACGCACTCAGTCCCCTCACACCTGTACGCACTCAGCCCCCTCACACCTGTATGAACTCGGCCGCCCCTCACAGCTGTACACACTTGGCCCCCCTCACACCCGTACGCACTCAGCTCCCTCACACCTGTATGCACTTAACCCCCTCACGCCTGTACGCACTCAGCCCCCTCACACCTGTACGCACTCAGCCCCCTCACACCTGTACGCACTCAGCCCCCTCACACCTGTACGCACTCAGTCCTCTCACACCTGTACGCACTCAGCCCCCTCACACCTGTATGAACTCGGCCGCCCCTCACAGCTGTACACACTTGGCCCCCCTCACACCCGTACGCACTCAGCCCCCTCACACCTGTATGCACTTAACCCCCTCACGCCTGTACGCACTCAGCCCCCTCACACCTGTACGCACTCAGCCCCCTCACACCTGTACGCACTCAGCCCCCTCACACCTGTACGCACTCAGTCCCCTCACACCTGTACGCACTCAGCCCCCTCACACCTGTATGAACTCGGCCCCCCCTCACAGCTGTACACACTTGGCCCCCCTCACACCCGTACGCACTCAGCCCCACTCACACCTGTACGCACTCAGCCCCCCTCACACCTGTACGCTCCCAGCCACCTCACACCTGTATGCACTCACCCCCTTACACCTGTATGCACTCAGCCCCCCTCACACTTGTACACTCTCAGCCCCCTCACACCTGTACGCACTCAGGCCCCTTATACCTGTATGCACTCAGCCCCCATTACACCTGTACGCTCTCTCAGCCCCCTCACACCTGTACGCTTAACCCCATCACACCTGTACGCACTCAGCCCCCTCACACCTGTACACTCTCAACCCCCTCACACCTGTACGGACTCAGGTCCCTCACACCTGTACGCACTCAGCCCCCTCACACCTGTATGAACTCGGCCGCCCCTCACAGCTGTACACACTTGGCCCCCCTCACACCCGTACGCACTCAGCCCCCTCACACCTGTATGCACTTAACCCCCTCACGCCTGTACGCACTCAGCCCCCTCACACCTGTACGCACTCAGCCCCCTCACACCTGTACGCACTCAGCCCCCTCACACCTGTACGCACTCAGTCCCCTCACACCTGTACGCACTCAGCCCCCTCACACCTGTATGAACTTGGCCCCCCCTCACAGCTGTACACACTTGGCCCCCCTCACACCCGTACGCACTCAGCCCCACTCACACCTGTCGCACTCAGCCCCCCTCACACCTGTACGCACTCAGCCCCCCTCACACCTGTACGCTCCCAGCCACCTCACACCTGTATGCACTCACCCCCTTACACCTGTATGCACTCAGCCCCCCTTACACTTGTACACTCTCAGCCCCCTCACACCTGTACGCACTCAGGCCCCTTATACCTGTATGCACTCAGCCCCCATTACACCTGTACGCTCTCTCAGCCCCCTCACACCTGTACGCTTAACCCCATCACACCTGTACGCACTCAGCCCCCTCACACCTGTACACTCTCAACCCCCTCACACCTGTACGGACACAGGTCCCTCACACCTGTACGCACTCAGCCCCCTCACACCTGTACACTCTAAACCCCCACACACCTGTATACGCACTCAGCCCCCCTCACACCTGTACGCACTCAGCCCCCCTCACACATGTACGCACTCAACCCCTTCACACCTGTACGCACTCAGGTCCCCTCACACCTGTACGCACTCAACCCCCTTATACCTGTACGCACTCAGGTCCCTCACACCTGTACGCACTCAACATCTTCACACCTGTATGCACTCAGCCCCCTTATACCTGAAAGCACTTAGCCCCCTTTATACCTGTACGCACTCAGCCCCCTTATGTCTGTACGAACTCAGCCCCCTCATACCTGTATGCACTCAGCCCCCCCCTCACACCTGTACACACTCAGCCCCTTTCATACCTGTTCACACTCAGCTGCCCACACACACCGCTTTGCCCCCCCCGTACACAGACACCTCCCTTCAACTGTACTGACGGCCCCTATTTGTAAGGAGCTCTTCCTTGTCCCAGGTCTTGATTCCACTTGAGTCCCAGTGAAAATATTACAGGCAGTAACACAAGGGATGCACATACATGAAGCAGCCAGAGGCGGCAGTATAGAGCTTGATGTTAGCTCAATGTCAGAGCAGCCGACTCACATAAACACAGAGAGCCAGCACAGCCACAGACTGAGCAGAGAGGATCTCTTGCACCCGCCACTGCCTTGTCCCAGCTCTGACAACCGGCCTGACACCCCCCAATGCGTGGCACCCAGGGCGGAGTGCTCCCCCCATAGGTACACCACTGATCATGGGAGAATAAAAACCTCCTCCTACAAGCTTTAACTAGACACTGATAGAAGTCACAAGACTGCTCTAACTGCTGATGAAAAAAGGTATTTAGCAGTTTATATTTACTAAAACTATTGAATTTCCATGTTCTGTGTACTGTGGGAGACCAGATATATTAATGCAGGGTCCTGGGTTTAGTAACACTTCATTAGATTTATCTCTATATTAACACATGCTCTGTATTTTACAGGGGTACATGTTTAGGTGATAATAGAGGACTTTGACACTGAAGATCTGTACCACTGCAATGGCCAAAAGAGCTAGTACATTCTATAATGTTTGAAAATTAGAATATTCAAATTTTTTGCTGCTCACCCTAATACATTTAAATAAATCTGCAAGGCTCAATGCTGCAAATCATTATGGTTCGTTGGGATTCACAAGGATAGACCCAAGGGCTATAACCACATTTTACCAGCCCACATCCTTATTTATGACACGACTTTGCACCTGTAGACTTTTATAAAGTTGTGTAGTAAATAAAGACACGGTCTAGTACACTGCAGCTGTATATTACCTTTACTCTTGACCTTGGTTTCTATAGTGATTAGTGAAACAGAACATTTTAGAGTGCCCACAGCTAATTCTACAACTTCACAGCTCTGTTACATCAGTCAAGAAAATCTAAACGTGCTTTGAATGATTGTATAACATAGCTCCAAAGTTATTTCTAAAAAGTGATGAACTGCTATATTTAAAATGAAAATCATATTTTTTATATGATCTGAAGGCCCTTACAGTCAAATGCCCATAGGGAGATTTGCATGTTTAAAGTGTATGTAAACCCTAACCAGTGGCGGCTGGTGCTCAAATTTTTTGGGGGGGGGCGCAAACAAAAAAAAACAAACAATTGCAGCCTCACTGGGCCCATCAATTTTATCACCAGTGTGACATCAAACGCAGCCACTGTGCCATCAATTGTCACCACTGTGTCATGCCAAATGCAACCACTGTGCCATGCCATCAAATGCAGCCACTGTGCTATCAATTGTCACCACTGTGTCATGCCAAATGCAACCACTGTGCCATGCCATAAAATGCAGCCACTGTGCCATCAATTGTCACCATTGTGCAATGCCATCAAATGCAACCACTGTGCCATGCCATAAAATGCAGCCACTGTGCCATCAATTGTCACCATTGTGCAATGCCATCAAATGCAACCACTGTGCCATCAATTGTCACCACTATGCCATGCCATCAAACACAGCCACTGTGCCATCAATTGTCAACACTATGCCATGCCATCAATTGTCACCACTGTGCCATGCCATCAATTGTTACCACTGTGCCACCAATTGTCACCACTGTGCCCATCAATTGTCACTGTCCAGACATCCATCCACCTCGGAGCTTTATATTATAACCTGCTGGGACTTGTAGTTCTCTATCGTCTCCTGGGGCTCAGGTGCATGCAATCCACCATCTGGTGGATTGCATGCACTTGAGCCCCAGGAGATGATGGAGAACTACAAGTCCCAGCAGGTTATACATACAATAAGGCTCTGAGTTGAATGGGTGTGGATTGCATGCACCTGAGCCCCAGGAGACGATGGAGAACTACAAGTCCCAGCAGGTTATAATATAAGGCTCCGAGGTGGATGGGTGTCCAGACATCCATCCACCTCGGAAACTTATATTATAACCTGCTGGGACTTGTAGTTCTACATCGTCTTCTGGGGATCAGTTGCATGCAATCCACCATCTTTGTCCAGTTTTTCTATCACTGCTGGGACTTGTAGTTCTACTTCTTCTTCTGGTGCTCAGGTGCATGCAATCCACCATCTATGAGACTACAAGTCCCAGCAGTGATGTACATGTAGAATAACGAGCAGAGGGGAATGTACATGTTACATGTACATTCCACTCTCTGCTCCTCTGCTCATTATTCTTATGTGCCGCCGAAATAGTGGCCGTTTACAGTAAAAGACATTTAGTTAGCGGGGGGTGGGGGGTGACGACCATTATTTTGGCAGCACATAAGAATAATCAGAGGAGCCATGATTCAGTCAGTAAACGAGGAGGGGGGGCCTGGGGGATCGTGGCAGCTACTATTTCAGCACTCAGGGGAGTAAATATAACAGGCACAGGAGCGGAGGGAGGGGGATGCATACCTTAATGTCCTGGGAGTCAGGACCGCACAGGCGCTGAGCTGCAGAGTGTTCCGACGTCACTTCCTGTACATGGAGTGACGTCGGATCCCTATAGCGCGTGCACCCGCTCGGCCATCTCCCCGGAAGTTTGTGGCGGGATGGAGAGCGCCACAAAGGCATTTTTTGTAGCGCCTCATCTGCAATCTTATGATTGCACAGACGTGGCGCTACCCGTACTGGTGCCGGCATCGGGCACGGTGCACAGTGCACATAAGGACCATTTTTGGTGGAAAAAAACATCTTAAAGGGACATGTTTTAATAAAAAAACATTTTTTTTTTTTTTTTTATAATTTTTTTTTTTTACTGACTGGGGGAGGGGGGGCGGTGCCCGGGCGCCCTCTATGGACGGGCCGCCACTGACCCTAACAATGAACTTCTCCTATTTGCTCCCTTTGGTCTTTTTATATATCATTTTTTTAAGTCTTGATAAGTGCAAAACAAACTATAGATCTTGTCAGAAATTCAGAGCTGTGCAGTGACCTCTGCAGACTTCCTGTGTTGTCTCAAAGAGAAATAATACTTTAGATACTTTTACAAAAAGTAGGATATGCCTCTGTAAAGGGGTTGCAAAGGCAGAAGGTTTTTTATCTTAATGCGTTCTAAGCATTAAGATAAAAAGCCTTCTGTGTGCAGCAGTCCCCCCCTCCCCCTAATACTTACCTGAGCCCTATTTCTGTCCAGCAATGTCGACAAGTCTATCAGCCATCCGAAATTCTCCCTTCTGATTGGCTAAAACATAGCAGCGGCGTCAATCAAGGACAGCTAGCCAATCAGGGGAGAGAGGGGGTGGGGTGGGGTTGGAGCTCCATGTATGAATGGACACCCAAAGCTGTGACTCGGCTCGGGTGCCCCCACAGCAAGCTGCTTGCTATGAGGGCACTTAACAAGAGGGAGGGGCCAGGAGCCTAGAATAGGGACACAAGAGGAGGAGGATTGGGACTGCTCTTAGTAAATCCACTGCAGCAGAGCAGGTAAGTATAATATGTTTGTTATTTTTATAGGAAAAAAAACTGAGACTTAACAATCACTTTAAAGGAACACTAAAGTTATATTCTTTTTTTTTTTTTTGTAAAATAACAAACATGTTATACTTGCCTCCAATGTGCAGCTTGTTTTGCACAGAGTGTCCCCGAACCCTATCTCGGCTCCTCCTTGCAAGAGTTTTCCACCTTCATGCGAGCGAGCTTGCATGGCGGAAAGCTTTTGTGGGCGCGCTCCCGTAATACAGCGGCGGGCATAGCTGCCGACTGTATCACTCGACCCCGGCGCGCCACGTCATCGGATGTGATTGACAGCAGTGCCAGCCAAAGGTGTTACTCCTTCACATTGTGTAAAAGGGCTGTTTGATCCTATCTTCTCTGATCCTCCACTTCTCCCACTGTCCCCTAACCAGCTCCTGATAGAACAGAGCCCTTGGAGTCACTCTGCACATGCTCGGTTTTTTGTGTATTGCTAGAGACTTTTTATTTCTCTTGGGAGGGCACATGTGATTGGTAGAGGCCCAACCAACACTGTCCAAACAGAGGGTCAGGAGTCCTTCAGCCTCATAGGACAGTCAGAGTAGAATGAAAATTCCTCCTACAAGCTTTAACCAGACACTGATAGAAAGTGGTCAAATATTTAAAGATTTTTGTTTATCTTCGTATCCCCACCCGCAGCTCGCATCCCTCCCGCTCGTGTATTACCGCTCGCTAGTCTTCGCTTGTATCAGAGCCGCTGCCAAAACTCCCGTCCAATCCCCGTGACGCTCTGCGCTACGATTGGCTGCTGGGACTACCATTTCCTAGCAACAAGTGACATCATTGCCTCGGCAACCCCCGGCTATCCGCCCGCTGTTTGTATTGCACAGCATTTTACAGTGGGAGTCGGGAGATGAAAGAGAGTGGAACTCTGCTCTAATAATAACTAAGGCAAGCAATACAGTACAGTGTGGACATACACAGATAATGAGGACACTGATGGGACACTGGACATTGATGGGGACACACTAATAAAACACTGATGTTCTTATCAGTGTTTTATCAGAGTGTCCCCATCAGTTTTTTTTTTCCAGAGTCTTATCAGACACTGATGGGGACACACTGAAAAAAAAACTGATGGGGACACACTGAAAAAAAACTGATGGGGTGCACTGAAAAAAAACTGATGGAGACGCACTAAAAAAAACTGATGGGGACGCACTGAAAAAAAAACTGATGGGGACGCACTGAAAAAAAAACTGATGGGGACGCACTGAAAAAAAAACTGATGGGGACGCACTGAAAAAAAACTGATGGGGACGCACTGAAAAAAACTGATGGGGACGCACTGAAAAAAAACTGATGGGGACACATTGGAAAAAAAACTGATGGGGATACACTGAAAAAAAACTGATGGGGACAGTCTGATAAGACTAGTAGTACGTTCTAGTAGCTGCTGCATTTCCCACCCTAGGCTTATACTCGAGTCAATACGTTTTCCCATTTTTTTTGTGGTAAAATTAGGTGCCTCGGCTTATACTTGGGTCGGCTTATACACGAGTATATACGGTAATGTAGACTGGAGTTGTGCAATTTACCATGTCCACTCTTTCATGATCCTTCAACTGTCACTACAATATTTTTTTTGTAAATTTGCAATATCAGCACTGGCCTGACACAGCATTATTAGAACTAAGCCAAGACACCCTGGATTTATTCCTATTGAGCCATGAATGGGTGTCAATCTTTTAGCTTTGCAGTTCTATGTAATAGGACCATGGTACACTGTTTGAGATAATAAAAATTGCCTGAATGATGTTTGTCTGATTCTCATTCATAAGTAGCCAACAGATCCATAGTGTGAGCATTTATTTTAGCCAGGGGCTCATTTGACATCTTAATGTTATTTCATTTTAGTGTAAAGTTTATGCAGTTTAAAGCTGATGATATTTTAAAAGTATACAAGTACAGATTAGCTTGATAGTGGAATATTTGTTTGTGCTTACTTTTTGAGTGTATTACAGGAGTAACATAATGCAAAAGGTTGGGCAAGGTTTCTAAAAAAATGTATGTAGTGATGCAAATTCAAGCATTTTCATTAATATTTTTCCTGCAGAAATACGATTAGTGAATGGAGAGAGCCGTTGCCAGGGAAGAGTTGAAGTTCTATACAATGAAACCTGGGGAACAGTGTGTGATGACGACTGGGACATTGTAGATGCAAATGTGGTTTGTCGACAGCTGGGTTGTGGCCATGCTATATCTGTACCAAACCGGCTCCTTTTTGGTCAAGGCACAGGACCAATTTACCTGGATAATGTGGACTGCAAAGGAAGAGAAACAGCACTAAGCCAGTGCAGAAGCCTTGGATGGGGAGTTCATAACTGTTATCACTACGAGGATGTCGCTGTCACCTGTAATGGTAAAAAGGTTTGGTTCCAGTCTGTCATAGAAATGATTGGATAAAATGTTATAATATATGTTTTATTATGGTATTTATATATGTTAAGACATGAACAATATATATGTGCATTCCCGTTCGTACGAATGTTATTTTCGTACGAAAATGTTCATTTTCGTACCCGCGGGATAATGTGTACATACGAAAACGGTAAAGCACCAAAATACGAAAATGACGGGATAACGGATGAGCCGCATAACAAACGACCGCAAATACGAACAAACGATCCGACGGGAAAAAACTACAAAACGAAAATGGCAAAATAACGAAAATGAAATCTGTATCAAAAGATTTGCATTGTGTATTTTGTTTGAATCGGGTTTGTGTTCGTTTTCAGTTGTATGTTCATTGTTCAATGACATCTATAACAAAAGAAATTCATTATGTATATTGAATGAATTCCTTTTTCTGTTCGTATTGTGTATTCAAAATACTGAAGGCAAATCTTTTGTTATAGGTGTCATATCAACATACGAAAATAAAAGAAAAAGGATTCAAATGCAAATCTTTTGTTTATCGTTTTTTTTGAATGGCCAGAGTGTTAGGCTGGCCATACATGGTACAATTTTCTGTGCAATTTTCTGTACAATTTTCTTTAGATTTACCTTCAACTATGTAGTGCAAGGGCCTGCCTGATTGCATACAATTGAAAGTGTTGTTTAGTTTGACCTCATATTATATGGTTTTTGGTAAATCTAAAAGAAAATTGTACAAGGAAATTGAACATGTATGGCCAGCCTCAGTGACTGAAAGCAGCTTCTCTTTTGTGCTGAGTAGTGAGTACACTAGTACAGTAAAGCCAAATAAACTTTTCTGTGGATTTTCATCTGAAGGGAGATCAGTTGGCCAGACTTTTGAACCCAAAAATGGTTTTCTGATGCAGTTTAAAAAACGAACAAATTTTCTGAGAATGATCGGAAAACGATCGTTTTTATGTTTGTTGTTAAAACAGTCTGACCAAGTGTATGGGGCTTAACAATAGTTAACATGGATGAGCCGCGTGTTGAAAGTGCCGCGAATCCCACAATATATTTAGGAAAGTACAAAATTATGAAAATCCTTTTTCCTGACAGACTCCATGGCAGCCTACGTGTGGGTTAATCCCGCCTCCTCTCCAATGCTATAGGACCCCATACCCATAAAGCTTTGCTCACCTTCAGTACTGGTGTTCCTTTTTTGTCCTCCTCCATGGATTTCAAGGATATGCGTTCATTCAGGACGTCTAACTCAAACAGGATGGATGGCACACTTTAGCGGTGCAGCTCGGATCCCAGCCATGGGCGGGTGGAGAGCTTTTGCAGCATGTGCACTTGTTGTGTCCGGCTGCGTGTGCTGAAGACCCTGGATACCTTGGCTGGCAAGGTCTGTCTACCTCCATGGCAGCCGCATCTGTGTTGTTTGTCTATCAAATTTTATTTCTTTCCTTTTTTTCCACCTGTTGCTAGGTTTAGTTATGGCAGCTGGAACGCTTCTGCGTGTGCATGCGCCGTTGAGAAGCTCTCTACCGCGCAGGCGCGCGAGGGGGTGACGTGTGACGTCACCGGCGGGGATTTCGAAACAGCTGCTAGCCCCATACCTGTTGGAATCCGTTCCTGTGTAGGCGAGCAGCTGATAGCTATACCCGGCTTCAGGTCAGTAAGGAGTGCTAGGCAGGCTCCTTGTGTGTTTTGTGTGTTTTTTCTCATTACTGTGATGTTGTTATATATATATGTAGGTGTTTTCTAAGGGTGCAGTTCTTTACCTGACTTTATTTTCAGCTCTTAGGATTCTCTGCTGACCTGGTATTGCCCTATCACATTGGTCCAGGCTTCATGGACCAGTCACCGCCCGCACATAGCCAGCCCTCACGCACAAGGTATGTGCAGGTGAGGGGAGGGCGTAGGGTTGTAGATCTTTTTTTTGGGGAATCTTCCTTGACCCTTTTCCCGTAATTCTTTCTCTCAGCCCTCCCTATTCAGAACTTCATGCACCACCAAATAAGTCCACTTCAGACCTTGCCAGGCCGAGTCAGCGTTCATCTTCAAAATCAAAGAAACGCAGTTCCTCATCTACATCTCATCGTCAGGAGAGAAGGTCACATTCCTCCTCAAGACACCGCTCCCACCGCCATGATAGCCGCTCTAGTCGTAGAGCCTGCTGGGGATGCGATACCCAAGTCCCGGAGGGCAAATCATTATGCAGTCGGTGCTATGCCCAGGCGGTTGGTGAAAAGGAGACGGAAGATGGGCGGATCGAATCCCTGGTCGAACGCGTGGTGCAAAGGTCCCTAAGGGAGAGGGACACGTCTCACACGCACGGGCAAGCCAGTATCGCTGGTTCTGACCCTACGGTCGATGAGGTCCATGAGGATCCAGGCCCCTCTCAGCCTCGCACCTCCACATTAGCAGCCCCGGAGGGCGACTTGGAAAGCGATGAGGAGGATCTGGAGTTTGACTTTGCCCAAGTAACCCCACTCATCAAGGCCGTTAAAGAGGCACTTCGGTGGGAAGATTCATCCTCTGTCCCAGCTAAACAGATGAAATACTTCAAACGTCTGGGAAAAGAGCGCCCAAGCTTTCCATTACCTTCGGAGCTGAATGGCATCTTTGAAGAGGAATGGAGCAAGGTGGATAAAAAGTCCTCTATGTCTAATAAAGCTTCTCGCTTGTACCCGTTCAAAGCGGAGGATGTCAAATACCTGGAAAACATCCCGTCAGTAGACGCAGCAGTGATGCGTTTAGCCAAGCATGTGACGCTACCTTTGTCCGATTCAGTGTCCTTCAAAGACGGTCTTGATAGAAAAATGGATCAAGATCTAAAGAGGATATATGGTTTGGCCGGTACGGCCTGTAAACCCGCTCTAGCTTTAGCGGCTCTCTCTAAAGCAATGGAAGTCTGGACAGAGAATGTGGACTCCTTTCTGATGGGCATTTCGGAAGAACTGGCCGGGAGTTCGGCAACGTCAGAGCTAAAGCTAGCGGTGGCATTCTTGGGAGAAGCTTCCGTTGATTTAGTACGACTGTTAGCAAGAATTATGCTGTCCTCTGTTACAGCCAAGGGGGCCTTGTGGCTACGACCCTGGGTCGCTGACCCTTCATCGAAGCAAAGCTGGTGTAAAATCCCCTTTGAAGGTTCATCTTTGTTTGGCAACAAGTTGGATGACGCCATTTCAAAAAGCCACAGGGGGTAAATCTGGGTTCCTTCCCCAGGACAGACGTCAACCGGGAAAAAGGAGACCACAGTTCAGGAGGCATAGCCCGGATCGCACAAGGGAACCTCGTGCCTATAGACCCGGTGGAAATTTCAGGAGAAATTGGAATAGAGGCCAAATGTCCTTCCGTGAACCAGCATCTACAAATCAGGCGTCCGGCGGACGAGAGCGGGGGAAGTCTTTTTGACATAAAGCACGTCCAGGCGGTTCAAGTGAGGGCAAGACTACGAATCTTTTGGCACGTCTGGGCGGCCTCGATCACGGATCCTTGGGTCATCAAGACTGTGTCATCAGGCCACGTCTGGACCTTCGCCAGCACTCCCCCTCCCAGGTTCATTTCTACCCTACTCCCAAAATCAGCAGAGCAAAAGCAAGTTCTCCTGTCCTACGTGGACCTGCTAAGAGCAAAAGGGGCAGTGAGTTCTCCTGTCCTACGTGGACCTGCTAAAGGCTCAAGGGGCAGTGAGATGCGTCCCAAAGGACGAACTGTTTCATGGGGTATACTCCCCCCTCTTCCTGGTACAAAAGAAGAACAGCTCGTGGCGTCCAGTCATAGACTTAACCTATCTGAACCGGTTTATAAAACACGGGAGGTTCAAGATGGAAACCCTGTCCACTATCCAACTAGCCATTCAACCAGGAGATTGGATGATCTCAATAGATCTAAAGGACGCTTATTTCCATGTACCAGTGGCAGTAGAGCTCCAGAAATACCTCAGGTTTCACGTGGGGCAGGAGCACCTCCAATTCATTTGTCTACCCTTCGGGTTGACAACCTCCCCACAAGTCTTTACGAAGACCCTACTGGCAGTTGTGGCCCTTATCAGGCTGAAGAAGGTACGTCTCTATCACTATCTGGACGACCTCCTTGTCTTATCTCAAGACAGAGCTCATCTTCTGGCACAGAGGGATCAAGTGATCTCGACCCTGACCGAATTCGGTTGGCTTCTGAATTTGGAAAAGAGCCACCTAGAGCCATCACAACGCTTAATATACCTGGGAGCCCAGTTCGACACAGCAGAGAAAACTATCTCCCTCCCATTGGAGAAGATTCCCGTAGTTCAGGAGAGGATTGCCAAGGCCCTAGATGTTCGTCATCTGAAAGCTTCTCAATGTCTGAAGATTATAGGCACAATGGTTTCGACATCTCCCATGGTGAAGTGGGCATTGTGGAGGCTACGTCCTTTTCAGTTCGGCTTCCTCAAGCAATGGAAATCCGGGAACAAGAACCAATGGATCCTCATCTCATCGTCCATGAGGAACAGCCTCTTTTGGTGGCTTCGTCGGAAGAATCTACTGAATTGACATTCCATTGCTCCAGTGTCCTGGGTTTCGGTGACGACAGATGCCAGTGGCTCCGGCTGGGGGGCCCTGTGCGGCACAGAAATCGCACAAGGCAAGTGGGATTCCCGCCTACGCAATTCAGGCTCGAATATCTTGGAGATCAGAGCGGCCTGGTGTGACCTACAATCCTTTTCCCAGCTCTTAAAGGGGGAGTCGGTATTGCTGAAGATGGACAACACCACGGCAGTGTCCTATGTCAAGAGGCAAGGAGGGACAAGGAGCTCAGCTCTTTTACGGGAGGTCGAACCTATCTTGGGTTGGGCCCAGAAGAATCTGGCTAACCTGTCCGCAGTCTATATCCCCGGAAAGCAGAATTCCCAGGCGGATTTCCTGTCATGCAGATGGATGTCAACGAGTGGTCTCTCCACAGAGAATCTTTTCAGTGGATTATGTCCCTGGGGACCAATCCCCAGGTGGATCTCTTCGCCTCTCTGTACAACCACAAGCTGAGGAAGTTTCACTGCAGTCAAGCAACGGGGACGGATGCCTTGACAGACAGGTGGAGATTCAAGAGGGCGTATGCCTTTCCCCCGTTTTCAGTGATCCTCAAACTCTTACGGAGACTCCAGTCAGAGGCAGTACAGATAACATTAGTGGCGCCCTACTGGCCAAACAGGCCGTGGTTCCCTCTTTTGGTCCAACTGAGTTACCGGGACCCAGTACCTCTACCAGTCAGACCGGATCTTTTTTCCCAGGGGTCGTTCCTACACCCCGCTCCGGCTATACTGAAACTAGCGGTCTGGTTCTTGAGAGGAAGAGGTTAGAAGCCCTTGGTTGCGCTCCTAAAGTGATCTCAACACTGATGAGCTCAAGAAGATCAAGCACGAATAAAGTCTATGGAAGAATTTGGGCGAAGTTTGTAGAATTTTCTTTAACATCAGGCTCATAGTTTACGAGTCCAGAAGTACAGGACATCTTAAAGTTCCTCCAAACGGGGTTAGATCTTACCTTATCCGTAAGTTCCTTAAGAGTGCAAATATCAGCCAAGCTTCCCCAAGTGGGATCTCCCCTTGGTTCTGGACTTTCTGAGCGAACTTAATACAACAGGACCTTCTCCATTCTCACTGAAGGATTTCTCGGCTAAAGTTGCCTTTCTGGTCGCCATTACTTTGGCTAAAAGAGTCTCGGAGATTGGGTCCCTGGGTTACAAAGAGCCGTTCCTAACATTCTTTCCAGACAGAGTGGTTCTGATTCCCATGCTGGGTTCTAATCCGAAGGTGACGTCAGTTTTCCATGTCAACCAGGAAATTGTTCTCCCTACTTTCAGAGATTCGGAGTCAGAGAGAATTCACCCTCTGGATTTAGGGAAAACCTTACGGAGTACATCCAAGTAACTTCTACTTTCAGACGTTCTGATCATTTGTTCGTCCTGCACTCAGGTATCAACAAAGGGAACAAGGCCTCTTCAAGAACCATTGCGGCTTGGATCATCCACACGATTCAACAGGCATATAAAGTGAAGGGCTTGGCTCCTCCCCAGGCGGTGACTGCGCACTCTACCAGAGGGATGGCAGCTTCCTGGGCGGCTGCCCATCACGTGGCCCCGGATGTCATCTGTAAAGCGGCCTCTTGGTCCTCTATTAATACCTTTATGTCCCACTATTGTGTTGAACCTGCATCCCTTTCTTCTGTAAATTTTGGACTTTCAATTCTGTCGGCCGACAGGACAAATTAAACAATTTTTTTGTTCAGCATACCCACCCGTGTGGTTTGGCTAGTTATTTCCCACACGTAGGCTGCCATGGAGTCTGTCAGGAAAAGGGAAAATTTATTATCAAATACTTACCGTAATTTTCCTTTCCTGATGGACTCCATGGCAGACGGAGTACGTGCGGTGACGTCATTACGCTCTGGAGGAGGGTCCTTGCTGATCTGTTTGCCGGCCGGCAACTTTGTATTTTATATGCCTGTCTAACTCATCTCCCATGTGAGTATTCTGGTTTTTACTATTTTAAATAAATGTCCCAGCGGGATTACGCTATGTCTGCCTCTATTTATCATTTACATATGATCTAATTGGTGGAGTTGCTGAGTGGAGCCCCGGTGTAAACACTGCCCTAGGATTTGGGATTCGTCCTGGTTCTCTAAAGGCTGCGGCTGGGTCACAGCCGACTGTTGATTACAGCCATTCCTCTGGTAAGCTGCTTATACTTCTGGTGGTGGGCCACATTGAAAAGCCAAGTTCGAGCACAGTGGTGTTTATTATATGTCCATCCTGATTAAAGACCAGCGGAGATTTGTCTTGGAGCCAACCTACTACTTCTCTCATGTTTGAAGGATTGTTTATCTCCACACGACTGATATATGGACTCTTTTTGATTGTATCGAGTCCGGGTGACAAGGCGCAGCTCTAAATCTTTGTTTTTGTAGACGGAGTACCCACCCTGTAAGCAGGGAGTCGGCTAGTTACGGAACACCAGTACTGAAGGTGAGCAAAGCTTTATGGGTATGGGGTCCTATAGCATTGGAGAGGAGGCAGGATTAACCCACACGTAGGCTGCCATGGAGTCCATCAGGAAAGGAAAATTACGGTAAGTATTTGATAATAAATTTTCCCTTTTTCTGTTCATATTTTCAGGGAGATCAGGCCAACTGATCTCCCTTCAGATGAAAATCTACAGTAAAGCCAAATAAACTTTTCTGTGGATTTCCATCTGAAGGGAGATCAGTTGGCCAGATCACCCTGAACATAGGAACAGAAAAAAGGATTTTCATCATTTTGTACTTTCCTAAATACAGTGCGGAAAATAAGTATTTGAACACCCTGCTATTTTGCAAGTTCTCCCACTTGGAAAACATGGAGGGGTCTGAAATTTTTATCGTAGGTGCATGTCCACTGTGAGAGACATAATCAAAAAAAAAAAAATTCCAGAAATCACAATGTATGATTTTTTTAACTATTTATTTGTATGATACAGCTGCAAAGAAGTATTTGAACACCTGTCTATCAGCTAGAATTCTGACCCTCAAAGACCTGTTAGTCTGCCTTTAAAATGTCCACCTCCACTCCATTTATTATCCTAAATTAGATGCACCTGTTTGAGGTCATTAGCTGCATAAAGACACCTGTCCACCCTTCTAACATGGCCAAGACCAAAGAGCTGTCCAAAGACACTAGAGACAAAATTGTACACCTCCACAAGGCTGGAAAGGGCTACGGGGAAATTGCCAAGCAGCTTGGTGAAAAAAGTTCCACTGTTGGAGCAATCATTAGAAAATGGAAGAAGCTAAACATGACTGTCAATCTCCCTCGGACTGGGGCTCCATGCAAAATCTCACCTCGTGGGGTCTCAATGATCCTAATAAAGGTGAGAAATCAGCCCAGGACTACACGGGAGGAGCTGGTCAATGACCTGAAAAGAGCTAGGACCACCGTTTCCAAGGTTACTGTTGGTAATACACTAAGACGTCATGGTTTGAAATCATGCATGGCACGGAAGGTTCCCCTGCTTAAACCAGCACATGTCAAGGCCCGTCTTAAGTTTGCCAAAGACCATTTGGGTGATCCAGAGGAGTCATGGGAGAAAGTCATGTGGTCAGACGAGACCAAAATAGAACTTTTTGGTCATAATTCCACTAACCGTGTTTGGAGGAAGAAGAATGATGAGTACTATCCCAAGAACACCATCCCTACTGTGAAGCATGGGGGTGGTAGCATCATGCTTTGGGGGTGTTTTTCTGCACATGGGACAGGGCGACTGCACTGTATTAAGGAGAGGATGACCGGGGCCATGTATTGCGAGATTTTGGGCAACAACCTCCTTCCCTCAGTTAGAGCTTTGAAGATGGGTCGAGGCTGGGTCTTCCAACATGACAATGACCCGAAGCACACAGCCAGGATAACCAAGGAGTGGCTCTGTAAGAAGCATATCAAGGTTCTGGCGTGGCCTAGCCAGTCTCCAGACCTAAACCCAACAGAGAATCTTTGGAGGGAGCTCAAACTCCGTGTTTCTCAGCGACAGCCCAGAAACCTGACTGATCTAGAGAAGATCTGTGTGGAGGAGTGGGCCAAAATCCCTCCTCCAGTGTGTGCAAACCTGGTGAAAAACTACAAGAAACGTTTGACCTCTGTAATTGCAAACAAAGGCTACTGTACCAAATATTAACATTGATTTTCTCAGGTGTTCAAATACTTCTTTGCAGCTGTATCATACAAATAAATAGTTTAAAAAAAATCATACATTGTGATTTCTGTTTTTTTTTTTTTGATTATGTCTCTCACAGTGGACATGCACCTACGATGACAATTTCAGACCCCTCCATGATTTCCAAGTGGGAGAACTTGCAAAATAGCAGGGTGTTCAAATACTTATTTTCTGCACTGTATATTGCGGGATTCATGGCACTTTCAACACGAGGCTCATCCATATTAACTATTGCTAACCCCCATACACTTGGTCAGACTGTTTTAACAACAAACATAAAAACGATCGTTTTCCGATCGTTCTCAGAAAATGTGTTTGTTTTTAAACTGCATCAGAAAACCATTTTTGGGTTCAAAAGTCTGGCCAACTGATCTCCCTTCAGATGAAAATCCATAGAAAAGTTTATTTGGCTTTACTGCACTAGTGTACTCACTACTCAGTCACTGAGGCTGGCCATACATGTTCAATTTTCTTGTAAAATTTTCTTTTAGATTTACCAAAAACCATATAATATGAGGTCAAACTAAACAACGCTTTCAATTGTATGCAATCAAGCAGGCCCTTGCACTACATAGTTGAAGGTAAATCTAAAGAAAATTGTACAGAAAATTGCACAGACAATTTTATCATGTATGGCCAGCCTAACTCTCTGGCCATTCAAAAAAACGATAAACAAAAGATTTGCATTTGAATCCTTTTTCTTTTAGTTTCGTATGTTGATATGACACCTATAACAAAAGATTTGCCTTCAGTATTTTGAATACACAATACGAACAGAAAAAGGAATTCATTCAATATACATAATGAAATTCTTTTGTTATAGATGTCATTGAACAATGAACATACAACTGACACTAACAAAAGAAAAGCATTCAAGATACACAGAATGCAAATTGACGAAAATTCACGATAATTATTGTGTAACAAGTAACGAACATGAATTGAACAGAATAACGAACCATCCCGCATGTATGAAAATAAAACGGTAACGGAAATACGAAACGATCGGAATACGGAATAATCGCGTTGTACGACAAAAAGGTGGTTCACCCTAAATATAAGCTCTCCCATGTGATCCAGCATACTGGCGTCAGCGCCAGCATGCTGTTTTTTTTTTAAATCCCCCACTTACTGTATTATGTTAAATTTTAATTTCTTACCCCTGTGGTGGACGGCGCCAGTATAGCGCGTCACATCTTACGAAAATACCCGATAAGGACTCGGGTAATCTCGGCGAAAATGCGGCGCCTGCGCACAGACCTAGGAGCTGACTGCGCAGGCGCCGTATTTCTCCGAGTCCTACGGCTATGGCGCGTCACGCCCTCCGAAAAAACGCCGGAATAGGACTCGGAGAAATACGGCGCCTGCGCAGTCAGCTCCTAGGTCTGTGCACAGGCGCCGCATTTTCGCCGAGATTACCCGAGTCCTTATCGGGTATTTTCGTAAGATGTGACGCGCTATACTAGAGCCATCCACCGCGGGGGAAAAAAAATTAAATTCAGCATAATACAGTAAGTGGGGAATTTAAAAAAAAAAACAGCATACTGGCGCTGACGCCAGTATGCTGGATCACATGGGAGAGCTTATATTTAGGGTGAACCTCCGCTTTAATGTACAAAAGGCAGTTTGAACCACGTTTAATCAAAATAAATGTAATAACATTTTTTGCAAGATGCTTCTGTAGCTTTTACAATACAATAATGCTGTTTACAATATAATTGTATTGATAGACCACTTGAGCCCTGGGCACTCTTTTATAATGGGACTGCATTTACATATTTAAGTCCTAATGCCAAGTTATGTTGCCCGTTGTCAGTGGGGTGGTGCACTAGTACTGCTGGTGATAAGAGTTGGACCAAACACCCCCTATTTGGTTTGCACCAGAACTCCCAAACATGTTAAAAGTTTGGAGCCGAGATGCAAACTTGAAAAATCAAAAGTCCCCATTTTTAAGGTTTATATGCAAATGACTCTAATGGGACCTAGAGTGGGGTTTCTATAATGGACACAGAGAGGGCCTCTGTTAGAGATTCTGTTTGGAAGAATCCCCACCAAGCCCTATTAGAGACTACAATGGGGTCTAATGGGACATGAAGGGGGTCTCTCTAACAGAGGCCCACTTGGTGTCCATTAGAGAGTGTGTTGGAGCCCCCACCAGGCCCCATTAGAGACTACAATGAGGTCTAGCGGATCCTGGAGCGAGTCTCTCTAACAGAGGTCCTCTGTGTCCAGTTGAGAGTCTATGTTATAAAGTGCCCATCAACGCAGCCAGATCATTGCCCGTCAATGCAGCCTGATCAGTGCCTGTCAATGCAGCTTCATCAGTGCCTGTCATTGCAGCCTTATCAGTGCGTGTCATTGCAGCCTCACCAATGCCTGTCAATGCAGCCTCACCAGTGCCTGACAATGCAGCCTCAACAGTGCCCATCAACGCTGCCTCACCAGTGCCCATCAGCGCAGCCTCACCAGTATTCATCAATGAGGCTTCACCTGTGCCCATCAGCGCAGCCTCACCAGTGTCCATCAATGTAGCCTCACCAGTGCCCATCAGCTCAGCCTCATCACTGCCCATCAATGCAGCCTCACCAGCACCCATCAATGCAGTCTCATCAGTGCTTATTAGCTCAGCCTCACCAGTGCCTATCAATGTAGCCTTACCAGTGCCCCTGAGCGCAGCCTCACCAGTGTCCATCAATGCAGCCTGATCAGTGCGTGGGGATTAGAGAGAGGAGAGCCACTGGATCACACATAGCGGGGATCTCCCGCTGTGACACAGCATGGATTTGAATTAATTGCCTGGCTGTCTCTGTCATAAAAAGACCAGTGTGCTATCTGTCATATGAGCCAGTCCAGGAGGCGGGACTTCATATGACAGCTGCTGTTATGTAATTAATTTAAATCCATGCTGTGTCACAGTGAGAGATTCCAGCTCTGTGTGATCCTGCAGCGTTTGCCCCTCTACTGAGCAGCCCCATACTCGTCCACGAATCGGTCCTGGTCGTAGCCACAGCTCAAAGCGGTGGCCCAAAGCAGGCGTGCAAAATCTGGTACAGCTCTGCATAGAAACCAATCAGCTTCCAGGTTTTATTTTTGGCACAGCTTACTTGAACAAGCTGAAGTTAGAAGTTGATTAGCTACAAAGCACAAATGCAACAGAATTTGCACTCTCCAGTTTTAGTAAATCAACCCTATAGTGTGTGTTGACAAAACGGAGCAGAGTTACATAAAGCAGCAACATGCAACCAAGGAAGGTGGGACTTTAAATGAAGCTCATGGTGACAAAATGAATGGGGTGGTGGAAGGTAAAACATTTATTATTACATACACAACATGTTTAACAAAAGAGAAATACAGAGAAATGCACCAATCTTATGGTGCCATTTTCTAAACTGGTAATAACATGTTTATACAGGGAGTGCAGAATTATTAGGCAAATGAGTATTTTGACCACATCATCCTCTTTATGCATGTTGTCTTACTCCAAGCTGTATAGGCTCGAAAGCCTACTACCAATTAAGCATATTAGGTGATGTGCATCTCTGTAATGAGAAGGGGTGTGGTCTAATGACATCAACACCCTATATCAGGTGTGCATAATTATTAGGCAACTTCCTTTCCTTTGGCAAAATGGGTCAAAAGAAAGACTTGACAGGCTCAGAAAAGTCAAAAATAGTGAGATATCTTGCAGAGGGATGCAGCACTCTTAAAATTGCAAAGCTTCTGAAGCGCGATCATCGAACAATTAAGCGTTTCATTCAAAATAGTCAACAGGGTCGCAAGAAGCGTGTGGAAAAACCAAGGCGCAAAATAACTGCCCATGAACTGAGAAAAGTCAAGCGTGCAGCTGCCAAGATGCCACTTGCCACCAGTTTGGCCATATTTCAGAGCTGCAACATCACTGGAGTGCCCAAAAGCTCAAGGTGTGCAATACTCAGAGACATGGCCAAGGTAGGAAAGGCTGAAAGACGACCACCACTGAACAAGACACACAAGCTGAAACGTCAAGACTGGGCCAAGAAATATCTCAAGACTGATTTTTCTAAGGTTTTATGGACTGATGAAATGAGAGTGAGTCTTGATGGGTCAGATGGATGGGCCCGTGGCTGGATTGGTAAAGGGCAGAGAGCTCCAGTCCGACTCAGACGCCAGCAAGGTGGAGGTGGAGTACTGGTTTGGGCTGGTATCATCAAAGATGAGCTTGTGGGGCCTTTTCGGGTTGAGGATGGAGTCAAGCTCAACTCCCAGTCCTACTGCCAGTTTCTGGAAGACACCTTCTTCAAGCAGTGGTACAGGAAGAAGTCTGCATCCTTCAAGAAAAACATGATTTTCATGCAGGACAATGCTCCATCACACGCGTCCAAGTACTCCACAGCGTGGCTGGCAAGAAAGGGTATAAACAAAGAAAAACGAATGACATGGCCTCCTTGTTCACCTGATCTGAACCCCATTGAGAACCTGTGGTCCATCATCAAATGTGAGATTTACAAGGAGGGAAAACAGTACACCTCTCTGAACAGTGTCTGGGAGGCTGTGGTTGCTGCTGCACGCAATGTTGATGGTGAACAGATCAAAACACTGACAGAATCCATGGATGGCAGGCTGCATGAGTGTCCTTGCAAAGAAAGGTGGCTATATTGGTCACTGATTTGTTTTTGTTTTGTTTTTGAATGTCAGAAATGTATATTTGTGAATGTTGAGATGTTATATTGGTTTCACTGGTAAAAATAAATAACTGAAATGGGTATATATTTGTTTTTTGATAAGTTGCCTAATAATTATGCACAGTAATAGTCACCTGCACACACAGATATCCCCCTAAAATAGCTAACACTAAAAACAAACTAAAAACTATTTCCAAAAATATTCAGCTTTGATATTAATGAGTTTTTTGGGTTCATTGAGAACATGGTTGTTGTTCAATAATAAAATTAATCCTCAAAAATACAACTTGCCTAATAGGTCTGCACTCCCTGTAGACATTAATCAATTGGTAACATTTAGGGGTCATGCTAGATAAATATGGTGTGTGTGTGTGTGTGTGTGTCATACAGTATGTGTGTTTGGGGCACTTTAGAAAATAGTCTGAGAAAACTGATTTTCATATCTGCTGGGGATTCTACATTAAGACACATAAAATATTGCTTTGCTTGAATTTGGCATACATAGGTTAGTAACTGTTTTAGTACACTGTTTAATTATTATTATTATTTTTTTTAATAGAAATATTGCCAACGCCAAGTAACAAGGGACAGTCCGCAAAAACGCCATCAACATCTTTGCAGAATGGTCTAAGTAAGTTGTATTACTCACTCATTTGTATTATATAGTATGGGCCTGATTTAGTACTAATGTGGTAAACTCACTCGTCTGGCTGTCCATTTTCAGCCATGCAGCAGGGCCCTGATCAGGGCGCTACAGTATATGCTGCGCACTGGTAAAGTCAGGGTATCCGTGAGAAACAAGGAGAAAAATTGGAGGATGATGAATAAACAAATAAAACTTGCTTCCATTTTTTATGCGGCCATAGATAAAGCACACAGTCCAGATAGAAACAGTCATGTGTGTACGACATAGTCTAACCTAAAAGGTAAAAGCCTAAGTCTACTCCAGCCTGTAACAATAAATGGAGGGCCCTTGTGATGGAAACAGGCTCATGGGTCACATACCAGCCAGGAGACTCGCCGGGACCAGCTGTTGATGTCCCGTGGGAAAGGTACACTTCGGTGTGATGTGTGTAGTAAAGCTGGAGCCCACCAAGAAGAAGGCTTCTTGCAGAATTGAGACAATAATGCAGCAGGCCAAGGAAGATGGTGCGGCCACTTTGGCGGCTCGTGTCAGGCCGCGTACACACGATCGAATTTGTCCGCTGAAACTGGTCCGATGGACCGTTTCAGCAGACAAATCCGATCGTGTGTATGGGCTAGCGGACATGTTTGTCCAGTGGACAAATTTCAAAGCATGCTTTAAAATTTGTCATCGGGAGACATGTCCATCGGATATGTCCGCTGGTTAGTACAATAATCACCGGACATATCTACCCGCACATGCGTCAAATGGATTTCGACGCATGCGTGGAAGTTTTTCACTTCCTGGTTCGGTGACGTGGCGGCGGGGATTTTGATCCGATGGTGTGTACACGCCATCGGCCCAAAATCCGATGAGACATGTCCGCTGCAAACGGTCCGTCGGACATGTTTGAGCGGACATGTCTCATCGTGTGTACGTGGCCTTAGAGGAAGGGAAAGGACCAAGGGGCTCTCTGTCCAATCAGATAACGGTTTTCAATGCTCCCACTGTCTTTGTATAATATTATAATTGATTGAATGTTTCAGCTCCTCCATAGCAGTTGCAGCTCACTACTGCAGGTAAAAACGATCCCTGGAGGTACAAGCAGCCTCAGCTTGATTCATCCTGACCACAACTCCAACATGTTACGCCCCTGGATAATTTGAGTTCAAGCTGCTTTTACCTGCTTACCACTAGGGCCGGGTGAGGTGTGTGGTGGCCAGGTTATCTATTCCTATTTTTGCTGTATATTCGGGTGCCATTCAAAATGCGCAGCACTGCAATACACCATGCGATATGCTTTGCCCATGTTGCATTTAACCACTTCAGGTCCGCGCTATTAACAAAATACGTGAACAGCGCGGACCTGAGGCGCCGGGGTCACGTCTTTGGACGTGATTTGCTTGTAATTCCCCGCGCGCCCCACAGGGTGGCGCGCGGAGGGGAAAAACAGTTCCGACGCATCACCGAGAATCCGATGCGTGTACCCGGCGGCCGCGATGTCCGTCAGGTACACGCGATCGTCGGTGAGAGAGCAGGGACGTGGAGCTCTGAGTGTAAACACAGAGCTTCACGTCCTGTCAGTGAGGTGACAGATGCTGTTTCTCTTGTACATAGGGAGACAGCATCGGTCACCTCCCCCAGTCACCCCCCTCCCCCCATACAGTTAGAACACACCCAGGCAATACATTTAACCCCTTCCTCATCCCCTAGTGTTAACCCCTTCAATGCCAGTCACATTTATACAGTAATTAGTGCGTTTTTATAGCACTGGTCGCTGTATAAATGTGAATGGCGCCAAAAATGTGTCAAAAGTGTCCGATGTGTCCGTCGCAATATCGCAGTCCCAATAAAAATCGCAGATCGCCGCCATTACTAGTAAAAAAAATATATAAAAAAAAAAATCATAATTATGTCCCCTATTTTGTAGGTGCTATAACTTTTGCGCAAAGCAGTCACTTATTGTGATTTTTTTTTTTTTTTTTACAAAAATACATAGAAGAATACGTATCGGCCTTAACTGAGAAAAAAAAATATAAAAAAAAAAAAAAAAAAATGGGATATTTATTATAGCAACAAGTAAAAAATATATATACCTGTATATTTTTAAATTGTCGCTCTTTTTTTCATTATAACGCAAAAAATAAAAACCGCACTGGCGATCAAATACCACCAAAAGAAAGCTCTATTTGTGGGGAAAAAAAGGACGCCAATTTTGTTTGGGTGCCACGTAGCACGACCGCGCAATTGTCAGTTAAAGCGACGCAGTGCCGGAAGCTGAAATTTCGCCTGGGCACGAAGGGGGTTTATGTGCCCAGTAAGCAAGTGGTTAACTAACACACAATACTGCAATGTAAACATCTAAAAATTAGGGTTGTCCCGATACCACTTTTTTAGGACCGAGTACAAGTACCGATACTTTTTTTCATGTACTCGCCGATACCAAATACTGATACTTTTTTTAAATGTCATGTGACAGTTTTCAAACCACAATACAGACTAAGGACATTTTCTTTAGAATTATGAAGAACTCTAACTCAAGACATGTTGATAAATACAAAAAAATTATTCTATTTAGGTATCGGGAGCATTTGCGCGAGTACAAGTACTCCCGCAAATACTCGGTATCGGTCCCGATACAGATACTAGTATCGGTATCTGGACAACCCTACTAAAAATGTGTTTACTTTACAGATAGCAGAGAATGTTTGCTATTTGCAGCCAGGTTAGAGAACCTTCATATGTCTGTAGGCTAATTCCTAACCTCACCAGACATCCCCTGCCTATGCATTTCTAGGGGGACAGTCAAACAGCTAGGATGGATTTTTTCTGTCCAATTTCTAGTTTTTCAATCTTGTGGTCTTATGTACACATAAGAACACACACTTAATCAGGAGGTGATCTTAAAGTGTATGTATAGCCAAACAATGTTTTTTTTTTTACTTTTGGATATGGAAATCTTTAAAACCATTGTTATTTTATTTTTTCTGTTTATGTCCAGTTTCCACTTTCCACTTTCTTTTTTCTTCCTATCTTAGAGAAAGCATAGAAATTAGGAGAAAACTCTATAAAATGGGGGAAATTACCCTTCTAGACAATTGTCACTGGAACAAGTATCCCTATTGGTATATTTATACTCTTCCAGTTTTGGTGACATCTGTAAAATGTTGGATGGCAAGATGTCTTGGGAGTGGCAGAAAGGATGAATATAGGCAATATATGCAGATAAGGTTGGTGATATAGCTGGAAGGAGTGTTGTGGATGTCTTTGAAAGTTGTGGTTAGTAATTTGAATTTCATACGTTGGGCTAGTGGAAGCCGGTGAAGGGATTGGCAGAGAGGGGCAGAAGTCACAGATCTGTTAGTAAGGTGTAGAAGTCTAGCAGCAGCGTTCATAATAGACTATAGGGATGATAGCCTTTATAAGAGTAGGCCAGTGAGGGCAGGGCAGGGTTGCAGTAGTCAAGGCAGGATATAACCAAGGATTGAATAAGTTGTTTTGTGATGTAGGACATCTTGCTGCCCCACCTCCCATGCTCACCTCCAGGACTTTTCCAGAACCTCTCCCATCCTCTGGAATTCCATACCCCAGTTTGTCAAGCCGGCTTATACCCTGTCTGCCTTTAGGTGATCCTTGAAAACTCATATATTCAGGGAAGCCTACACCACCTGTGACTATAAAACCTGTACTTGAGTCACCTACGTCAGATTATCCCCTGCAGCTATCAACTTTTGTACCTTTTAGATTGTAAGATCCACAAGCAAGGCCCTCCTATTCTTTCTGTATTGAACTGTGTTGTAATTGTACTGCCCCCCTTCTTATTGTAAAATGTTGCACACTGTGCAACTGTTGGTGCTATATAAATCCCGTATGATAATAATACTTACTCCTCAGCAGCATGTCACCCATGTAATAATGCATGAGTTTTGTTTTGTTCAGGAGCACTGTCAGGGGTGGACTGACAACTCATGGGGCCCTTGGGCAATAGAAGATTATGGGGCCCCCGGGCTTACAGATGGCCACTACGCCAGGAGGCAGTGCAGGGCAGCTAAAATCTCAGGATTTTCACATCAAAAGCATTTCAGGCATATCAGGGACAGATATAAAAAAAACATAGATTTTTACATACTGTCCCTGGTTTTACTGAGCCTGGCATCCCTAATAAGGCCCCCTAGTGGCATGGGGCCCTCGGGCAGTGCCCGAGTGACTCAATGGTCAGTCCGCCCCTAAGCACTGTAAATCCAGGCCAGTGTAATGAAGTGCCTCCATGAAGTGTGTCCTTCAATGCCTAGGTGTACAGGAAGTGGGTTAGGCCGCATACACACGACCGAGGAACTCGAAGGGCGAAACACATAGTTTTCCTCGTCGAATTCCTTGTTTGACTGTCGAAGAAACTCGACGAGCCAATTTTCTCCATTGCCGTCGAGAACATGCTCTATTTTTGGCTCGTCGAGTTTCTCGACAGTTTTCTCGTCGAAAAATGTACACACGACTGGTTTTCTCGGCAGAATACGTCTCCCATCAAGTTTCTTGATGGATTCCGCCGAGAAAACCGGTCCTGTGTACGCAGCCTCAGATGAAGCTGGGGATAATTTATTTCAGAGGAGGACTGAGTATTGCAGTGAAAGCTGCTTTTTTATTTTGTACATTGTTGGTCAACCTATTTTTTAAAACCTTTTTTAAAAAGTGGAGTTAAAGGGGTTATAAAGGTTTACATTATTTTTTAAATAACAAACATACCATACTTACCTCCACTGTGCAGCTAGTTTTGCACAAAGTGGCCCCGATCCTCGTCTTCTGGGTCCCTCAGCATCCGTCTCGGCTCCTCCCCAAGGGGGTTACCTTGCGGCCAAGCTCCCGAGACTTGTATTCAGCGTTCATTGCTGCCAACTCCAGGACTTGGCCCCGCCCCCTGGCCATCTCATCATTGGAGTTGATTGACAGCAGTGCGAGCCAATGGCTGCTCTGTTATCAATCTTTCCAATGAAGAGCCGAGTAGCCCGGCCAAGAAGCCATCACGTTCACGATGCATGACTTTCGAGGGCTCAGGTAAGTAAAAGGGGGGCTAGGGGGGGCCTGTAAGCATTGGATGTTTTTTCACCTTAATGCATATGATGCATTAAGGTGAAAAAACACAAAGCTTTACAACCCTTTTAAGTTTTAAGATAAACTGTGCCCGCTACTGAAAAAGTGTTGGAAAGTGTTTTAGAGCTGTCAGTTTTTGTAACCATCTATGCTTTTATTAACTATAACTCTTTTTGTATTCATTTTAGGGGATGGCAGTATCAGATTGGTCAGTGGAGCTGACTCCTGTCAAGGAAGAGTAGAAGTCTTTTATAAGGGAAATTGGGGAACAGTGTGCGATGATGACTGGGGAATGAAGGATGCAACAGTTGTCTGTAGACAGATTAACTGTGGTCAAGCCCTGGACTATAAAAGCAATGCTTATTTTGGATATGGAACTGGTTTAATATTACTGGATAATGTGAACTGTGATGGCTCAGAGACCTATCTATCAGCTTGCTACAGTCTCGGCTGGGGAATCCACAACTGTGGCCATCATGAAGATGCTGGAATCATCTGTGCTGGTAAACTACAGTACTGCTCACATGCTAGTGATTTCTGCTATGCTACTTTTGGAAGCAACCATGGATGTGCTGCAATTAGTACACAATGCCAGCTTCATTAAATTCTCTCTCCATCATGTATACAATGATCTAACTGGTACTGAAGAATCACATCGAAGAGTAAGCTAGAGATGGGCACATCACACGTCACCAGAGGGCATTTCTTCTAACAGTGAAGTGATTAAGATTGTGCAGTCTCTTCAGTTATTCGCCTGATGTAATACACAAGTCCACTAAGATAATTAGCTTTTATCGGAAGTGGATATCCCCATTCTCATAATGCTTATAGAAGGTTGACTTTGTACAAAACATTCACATTTTAATAGTTTATGATCTTATGCTTAGATATTTCAATGAGTAACAACACTGAACCATGAGTGTCATTAAAAGGCACTTAGGCCGCGTACACACGACAGGTTTCCTCGACAGAATCCATCAAGAAACAAGTTCTCTTTTTCCTCGACGGGAGTCTCAATTTCCTTGTCGTGTTCCCCGTCGGGCTAGTTTTCGACGAGAAACACGTTGGTGTGTATGCTTAGAAACCCGCGCACCTTCGGTAAAAGTAGCTTTTGTAATGGAAATAGCACATTTGTCACGCTGTAACAGACTAAAAAGTGCAAATGTCTCTTACCAAACTTTTACCTAACACGCAGTAACATGAGATTAGCAAAAGCAGCCCCAAGGGTTGTGCCAGTGGAATGGAACTTCCCCTGCTGTTGTATGTGTTGAAGTCACCGAGTTTGAGAACGAGGAGATTTGGTCTTGACTGTGTGTACGCAAAGACAGCTTGTCAAGTTTCTCAAAAAGCCTAACAAGGAACTCGTCAAGGAAAACGATGTGTCTTTGCCTAAGATGTTTACCACAAAACCTTTGTTGTCTCGAGCTGTGTTGCCTCAGTCCATGTCAGTGTGTTTTAAATGAACCACTTAAGGACCACCTCCTGCACATATATGCCGGCAGAATGGCACGGCTGGGCACATGCACGTACAGGTAGGTGCTGTGCTTTTACTCAGCCGTAGGTCACAGGCGCGCATCCGTGGCACGCTCCCGTGACCCGGTCCGAAGCTCCGGGACCGCGGGATTCGCAGACCCAATCGCCGCTGGAGTGCGGCGATCGGTCCCCGGAGCTAAAGAACGGGGAGAGCCGTGTGTAAACACGGCTTCCCCATTCTTCACTGTGGCGGCGCCATCGATCACGTGATCCCTTTTATAGGGAGACACAATCGATGATTTCACACCTACAGCCACACCCCCTACAGTTGTAAACACACATTAGGTAACACATAACCCCTTCAGCGCCCCCTAGTGGTTAATTCCCAAACTGCAAATGTTATTTCCACAATAAACAATGCATTTTAAATGCATTTTTTGCTGTGAAAATGTCAATTGTCCCAAAAATGTGTCAAAATAGTCCGAAGTGTCCGCCATAATGTCGCAGTCACGATAAACATCGCTGATCGCTGACATTAATAGTAAAAAAAATTTTTGTTATAAAAATGCAATAAAACTATCCCCTATTTTGTAAGCACTATAATTTTGCGCAAACCAAACTGATAAACGCTTATTTTTTTAACAAAAAAATAGGTAGAAGAATACGTATCGGCCTAAACTGAGGAAATTATTTTTTTTTTTATATATTTTTGGGGGATATTTATTATAGCAAAAAGTAAAAAATTTTTTTTTCAAAATTGTCGCTCTATTTTTGTTTATAGCGCAAAAAATAAAAACCGCAGAGGTGATCAAATACCACCAAAAGAAAGCTCTATTTGTGGGGAAAAAAAGGACGACAATTTTGTTTGAGAGCCACATTGCACGACCGCGCAATTGTCAGTTAAAACGGCGCAGTGCCGAATCGCAAAAAGTGGCAAGGTCCTTTAGCTGCATTTTGGTCCGGGTCTTAAGTGGTTAAAGGAGTTTTTTTTTTTAAGTGGAACTCCCATTGCAATTTACACTGCATGAATATAGAGAGCGCAAATAAGCTTGAGGTTACTACAGATATCTTTTTTGGTAAATCAAACATGTTAATTATCTTATGGAGCTTCCAAATGCAAGCACACTGTGCACACTGGCATTACATCAAATGTAGGATTTGGTGCTTTGGCACACTCCACCTTCAGCATCCTATAATGCAATAGCCAATAGAGAATCTACATTTGACTTTGGGCTTATTTACACTTGCTTTGAGTTCAACACACATTAAAGAGCCTACCGCTTCAATATGCTTTTGTGATGCTTCGATGGTGCTTCGATGAAGCTTTGGTTATGCTTCGGTGAAGCTTTACTGATGCTTCGGTGATGCTTTCTTGAAGCTTGGCAGATGCTATGTACGTATGTATGTCAATATCTCATGCCTGCAATTTGTCCAAAACAAAGGGAAGCTAAAGCAGAATTAAAGCCTCTCAAAGGCTGCAGGTGCTTCAAGTGAGCTTTGCCATAAAGTTCTATAGAGGCTTTGAAGATGCTTTGAAGCCCCACTAAAGCGACATAGGGTATAATTTGTGTAGCAAAGCCGAAGCAAAGCAAAGCAAAATCAACGGGTCAACAGGACTGCTGGCCATTTTATTTAGTTCCAGGAGCCTTGACTGGCATTTAAAGAGCTTTAACAAAGCCTGTCTGAAGCCTTGTTTTTTAAGCAAGTGTAAACTAGCCCTTAAAGATGGTGAGTGGGGAAAGCCTGCCATTTTATGGCTTTAAATCATAGCTGCTGTACCATGTTTACTTTCATTAAAATGGAGAAGTCCTTTAGCTACTAGACTGCAACCTACATCGGCACGTCATGTACTATTTCTATTTTATCCAGGGCATGGACTTTCAACAACACCCCCAAACTTCACTCCTGTAGTTCAAGATACTGCAGAGTCAATTACAGACACGGCAACAGGTAAAACACAAGCCGCTTTCTACTTGTTACCTTATTACTTTAATTAACAGCACTCAGTTTATCATTTGCGTTTTCTTTATTGAATTTATAGCTACATGGGGTGAAGGTCGACCTTCTCCTGAGACAGATTTATTTACAACTGCGTTTTTCCATCCTGGAAGAAAGAGTAAGTTGCTTTAAGTAAACAGTAAAATCTACTATCTGTTCCCTTTCCTCTTAACAAATATCGACCCGATTACAAATGCTGGGACTGTAATCAATGTTGCTCTACCACTGATCCTATGACATTTTAAGACCAACATTTGGGAAGCAAACATATTGATTTTTGCAGGTGGAAAAGCCTTATATGAAGGTTTTCCCCTATAATGCGTTAAGCATTGTATATTAGTTGTTGGTAAAGCTCTTAAATGTATATTTTTTTAATGTTTGAGCGGAGTGAGGCAAAGTTTGACCCCCCCCCCCCCCCAATGAGTTTTATCTGCTGTCTGTTTACCTCTAATGCACACGATCGGACCTTTGTCCGACCAAATTCACATCGGAATTCCGACGGAATTCCATCGGAGGAAAAGAGATCATGTTCTCTATGTAAACTCCGATGGAATTCATTGGAATGTTATTGACAAATAATAATAAGAGTGCAGCGCAAATAAAGTCCTTGACTGAAGAATCAAGAATTAAGATGACACCCAGTAAAATAGCAAAAATCTTTGGCAAATGTGATGATATCCTCCACCAGTATAAGAAGTGCCTCCTTATCAAATGAAATGGACCATATGTTTTCACTAGTGTTGCTCACGAATATTCGCATTGCGAATATTCGTTACGAATATTGCATATTCGAGTATTCGCGAATAAATCAAATATCGTGGTGAATATTCGCTATTGCGAATATTCGTATTTTTTCAAATTTATTTTTAAAACAGATCACATCTAGTGATCTCCATCGATGTCTAAAAGCATTGCTGGTATGATTAGAGACCCTGGGCCGAGTAGCTGAGGCGATCCTTTTATGTTGCAGAATATTCACAATGCGAATATTCGTATTACGAATATTCGCGAATACTTTCTCTGCCATTCTGTGTTTTGTGTATAAAAAAAATTTGCTTTAGTTTAGTCATATAAGTTTGTGTAAGTAGAGTTAGTGTGTTTAGTGCATATTAGTTTAGTAATCCAGGAAATGATCTCCGTTTTCGCGTGTTGACGAGAATTTCGCAATCAATTTCGCATTCGCATTAGCGAAATTTCGCATTCGCATTTTGCGAAATTTCGCAAAAAAATTTTTTGATAAAATATCACATATTCGATATTAACGAATATTTTGCGAATATTCTTCTATATATTCGTGAAATATCACAAAATCGAATATGGCGTATTCCGCTCATCACTAGTTTTCACAAGTGGTCAAAGACAGCTTGTTCTCACCATAAGGGAGTGGAGTCCAATGCAGAAGTGAATAGTAGGTCCAATGCGGAATAAAAAAATAAAAACACGTTCTAAGTGTAGACTGTATTTATTCCAGGGAAAGGTAAAAAACAGCACTTCACCATACTACAGTCAATCTGGTATGTCTGCAGACAATCTGGCAGAAAACAACTGGCCAGTAGGTGATTGGCAATATAAAATAAGATAAAAACTCGGAGCAACAGCCACGAGCAGCAGCAGAAAGGACACGGGTGACGTCACAGGAAAAGCTCCTCCCCCATACGCACGTTACGTCCGAATTGGACTTTGTCAGCGGTGGGTGGAGCTAGTAAGTCACCCAGCGTCTATAGATACCAATCAGGTAACCAAGGAGAAAGTCATGGTGATTTGGCCAGCCCCCACCTGAAGCACAGGCAAAAACACACACCCCATCGGCCGAATTAAGGCACATCCATCCCTGGGGTCACCATAAGACTAGCGTAAATACTAAAAACATGGAGCATTTTAATCATAGTATACTGTAGACATACACCCACGACCTTTCATGCAAATATACAACTTAAATATGCAAATATGCAAACACAAATATAACCCTAAAAACTAGTTAAGAATATTTTAAAATATTGAGAACAGGGCTAGATTTATAAAACTATATATTATAGTAACAGGAAACAAGAGGATGGGTAAGGTGACATACTGAAAATATTTTCCTAATACTCCCATCAGTATATAAAAATACAATAATGATAACCATAACGTTATCATTTATTGCAAATAAAGCAGTTAAAGCGGATGGTTCACCTCAAAAAAATATTAAAAGCCAGCAGCAACAAATACTGCAACTGCTGACTTTTAATATTAGGACACTTACCTGTCCTGGAGTCCAGCGGCGTCCGTAGCAGAGGACGAGCGATCGCTCGTCAGCTCCCCCCTCCATCCACGGTGAGGGAACCAGGAAGTGAAGCGCTGCGGCTTCACTGTTTCCTACGGCGCATGCGCGAGTCGCGCTGCGCCCGGCGATTGGCTCCCGCTGTGTGCTGGGAGCCGAGTGTTAAGCCCGTCTTTTGCCGAGACTGAAGTGGTTGCAGATACCTGTCTTTAGACAGGTATCTGCACCCCCCTCCCCCCTGAAAGGTGTCAAATGTGACGCCGGAGGGGGGGAGGGTTCCGATCAGCGGATCTTCACTTTAGGGTGGAGATCCGCTTTAAGGTCGAGCTCGACGTTCAGGCCCCCCCTGACTGGTATCTATAGACGCTGGGTGACGTACTAGCTCCACCCACTGCTGACAAAGTCCAATCCGGACGGTAACGTGTGTACGGGGGAGGAGCTTTTTCCTGTGGACGTCACCCGTGTCCTTTCTGCTGCTGATCGTGGCTGTTGCTCCGAGATTTTATTTTATATTGCCAATCGCCTACTGGCCAGTTGTTTTCTGCCAGATTGTCTGCAGACATACCAGATTGACTGTAGTATGGTGAAGTGCTGTTTTTTACCTTTCCCTGGAATAAATACAGTCTACACTTAGAACGTGTTTTTCTTTTTTTATTCCGCATTGGACCTACTATTCACTTCTGCGTTGGACTCCACTCCCTTATGGTGAGAACAAGCTTTCTTTTGACCACTTGTAAAAACATATGGTCCATCTCATCTGGTAAGGAGGCACTTCTAATGTCGCGTACACATGGTTGTTATTTATCTTGTAAAAAAACAAAGGGCCAGATTCACAGAGCCATTACGCCTGTCTAACTGGTGTTAGACTGGAGTAATTTCAAATTACGCGCGTTTTTTAGCTAGTCTGAAACCTCAAACCACGAAAAGACGGCTGCGGGCTTCAATTCGACTGGATTACGTGTTCGTATGCCTTCGGATCTACGCTGCAATAAAATTGCGGCCACTGGGTGGACTTTCCGTCGTTTTCCGCGTCGGGGTATGCTAATGAGCTTTTGCCGGCGATCCCAGAAATAACGATCTTCAATCGCAATCTCTTACGGCACCTTTAGTCATCTTTTTTTTACGTAACACTATACCAGCTTTTTGCTGCTCTAATATTAGACAGCCCATGTTAAGTATGGCCGTCGTTCCCGCGTCGAATTTCTACGTTTTCCGACGTCTTTTCTTATTTTTTACGTAAGTCGTCCGGGAATAGGAATGTTCGTAAACGACGCTACTCAAACAACGAATGACGTAACGACGTGATTTCACGCAATGCACGGCGGGAAATTTCTGAACGGAGCATGCGCAGTTAGATCGCCGCGGGGACGCGCCTAATTTAAATGCTTCACACCCCCTAATCGCGTATTTCGATTACGCGCAAAAATCTACCAGAATTCCATTTAGAGCCTGGTAAAATACGGCAGCGTAGAGTATTTCGATTACGCAGCGCAATATTAAGTGTATCTGAATCTGGCCCAAAGTTTTTTTCTCATGAAAAAAAACGAAGTTTTTCAAACTTCATTTTATAAAAACGATGTTGCCTACACACCATCGTTTTCTCAAAATGCTCTTTCAAAACGCGGTTACTTACAACACATACGACGGCACTCTTTTCCATTCAAGCTTGCGTCATAACTTGCTTCTGAGCATGTGCGGGTTTAAAAACGTTTTTGTTGCCCACACACGATCATTTTTTATGACACAAAAAACGACATTCTGAAAAACGACATAAAAATTGAAGCATGTTCGAATTTTTTTTTTTACCTTTATCAGAAGACATAAAATTATGTTTTGCCCACACACGATCATTTTAACCACTTGCTTACTGGGCACTTATACCCCCCTCCTGCCCAGGTGATATTTCAGCTTCCGGCACTGCGTCGCTTTAACTGACAATTGCGCGGTCGTGCGACGTGGCTCCCTTTTTTCCCCACAAGTAGAGCTTTCTTTTGGTGGTATTTGATCACCTCTGCGGTTTTTATTTTTTGCGCTATAAACAAAAAAGAGCGAAAATTTTGAAAAAAATACAATATTTTTTACTTGTTGCTATAATAAATATCCCAATTAAAAAAAAAAAAAGTTTTTTTCTCAGTTTAGGGCGATGCGTATTCTTCTACATATTTTTGGTAAAAAAAAAAAAAAAAAAAATCGCAATAAGCGTTGCAAAATTTATAGTGCCTACAAAATAGGGACAGAATTATTTTTTTTTTTTTTTTTTTTTTACTAGAAATGGCGGCGATCTGCGATTTTTATTGTGACTGTGACGTTATGGCGGACACATCGGACACTTTTGACACATTTTTGGCGTCATTCACATTTATACTGCGATTGGTGCTATAAATATGCACTAATTACAGTATAAATGTGACTGGCATTAAAGGGGTTAACACTAGGGGGTGGGGAAGGGGTTAAATGTATTCCCTGCATAGTGTTCTAACTGTAGGTGGAGGGGGGGTGACTGGGGAGGTGACCGATCTGTGTCTCTATGTACAAGAGACACAGATCCGTCTCCTGCTCTCCAGAGACAGGACGCTGTCTCTATGTAAAACGGCAATGAGAGATGATCTATGAGATCATCTCTCATTGGCCGCACAGATCACATCGCAAACGGCCACTCTGATTGGCCGTTCGCGGCGATCTGTGATTGGCTGTGTCCAAGGGACACGGGCAACACAGTGTTTCCCCGCAGCGCGCTCTGGAGCGCGCGCCGGGAAACAGCTAGTGACAAGCCGTCAATTGACGGCTTGTTGACAATTTAGATTCGCGCTAGAGCCGTCATTCGGCTGTAGCGCGGATCTCAACTAGTTAAATGACGTATTTCATCACAAAAAACGACCGTGGGTACGCGGCATTATACTGGTGGAGGATATCATCACATTTACCGAAGATTCTTGCTATTTCACTGGGTGTCATCTTAATTCTTGATTCTTCAGTCGAGGACTTTATTTGCACTGCACTTTTATTATTTGTCATTTATATTTTTTGAGTTTTTTTGTGACTGCCTCTTGCAATCAATTTAGTTTTATTGTAACATTTGTACGCTGATTGCTGTTTTTTCTAGTAAGGGTATGTTATTCCCTAGATTTCTATGCAGTACATTCTTCATATATTCTGATGGAAAACCTACTAAGGGAGTAGCTAAATCAACATTATATTGTCTTTGCAAACTTTGTGGATCCCCCGTACAAATATACGAAGAATACCCTGTAAAAAGCATCAAATGATTTGCAATTTGTAAATTTTGGGCTGCTATTCTTGGTTTAATACTACTGCTTACCAAATATGCTCACTGCTCTTTTCAGACAAATAATAAGATACAATAATTCTTAAAATACAGTGGCATTTCAGAAAATAGGGGGTTAATAGTCATGCACAACACGTGTGTGGCTACAAGGGAGAGGGCAATATATTAAATTTTACATAGAAGTCGTTTTTTTTTTTTTTGTTTTTTTTTTTATTAATGCAAGTATGGACCTGCCAATGCACAGTATGTAATTCAACTTGACAAGTTATGTTAATATTTTTCCACCAGGTGGCAGTATAAGACTGGTAAATGGAAACAGCAGTTGCCAAGGAAGAGTGGAAGTTCTGTACTGGAACACTTGGGGCACTGTGTGTGATGATGACTGGGATTACAACAATGCACAGGTGGTTTGTAAGCAGATGGGCTGTGGTCCAGCCATTGTAGCTACAACCCTTAGTTATTTTGGCTATGGCAGTGGACCTATACTCCTAGACAACGTAGACTGTGTTGGAACAGAGAAAGATATTGTGGACTGCTTTCACTTAGGCTGGGGCCAGCATAATTGTGGACATCATGAAGATGCTGGAGTTATATGTCAAGGTAAATATATTTGTGAAACACAAACAAGAATATCTTTAATGGTAAAGGGGAAAAAAAGTGATTTCATTTTAAACACAAATGACATATGGCCTTATGAACACTTTATATTTTGTATTTGTTATCGTCTTTTGGTTAAGCCATGCAAAAGCTGACCTGAATGGTCCTATTGGTATTTCCTCTTCTCCTTATAATGGTTTTCATCAGGATATTTAGATGTAGAATGTGATTTATTTTTCTAACTGAAAATGTTCTATGCAGGGCTGATGGGTCCATTAAGCAAAGCTTTTAAAGCGACACTGGGTAATTTATTAAAACTGGAGAGTGCAAAATCTGGTGCAGCTGTACATTGTAGCCAATCAGCTTCTAACCTTAGCTTGTTCAATTAGCTTTGGACAAAAAAGAAAACTTACCATACCTGAAAGCACTTGGTATTGTCACCACCTGAGGAAGGAGCAGCAGAGGGGTGCTGCCAAATTATATCAGGTGGAGAAGCCCCTTAACCCCTTCCATACAGGGCATTTTCACCCCCTTCCTGCCCAGACCAATTTTTAGTTTTCAGCGCTGTTGCACTTTGAATGACAATTGCGCGGTCAGGCAATACTGTACCCAAATTAAATCATTACCCCACTACAAATAGCTTTCGTTTGCGATGCGATCATCTCTGGGTTTTTATTTTTTGCGCTATAAACAAAAGAAAGCGACAATTTAAAAAAAAAACACAATATTTTTTCCATTTTATTTAATACATCTCACAATATTTTTTTAAAAAAAACTTTTTTTCCCCTCAGTTTAGACCGATACATATATTCAGTTGATACGTATTTTTGGTAAAAAAAAATCCCCAGTGTCAACCTAGTTTGGACAATAGGGAGAGCAATGCATTTTTATTTTTATTTTTTACTAGTAATGGCGGGGATCTGCGTTTTTTTTTTGTGACCGTGACGTCGCGGCGGACATATCGGACACTTTTGACAATGCCGTTTTTGGTTCACATTTACACAGCGATTAGACTGCTATATCCAACTGCACTAATTACTGTGTAAATGTGACTGGCAGGGAAGGAGGCCTAGAGGGGTTAAAATGTGTCCTAAAGTATGTTCTAACTGTAGGGGGAGGGGGACTCACAGGGGGAGGAGATCGATGTGTGTTCCTCTGTACTGGGAACACACATCAGTCTCCTTACAGCTGACAGGAGGTGGATCTGTGTGTTTACACACACAGATCCACACTCCTGCCAAGATTGCCGGAAATCGCGGGTGCCCGGCGGCAATCACGGCCGTCGGGCACGCGCCGGGATCGCGGGTGTGCCCTGAGGAAGGAGCAGCAGAGGGGTGCTGCCAAATTATATCAGGTGGAGAAGCCCCTTAAAAAAGACACGTTGTTCTGCATTGGCATGGTGACAGTGAATTCCTAAGCCCCCTGTTCACACCGGAGCAGCTTTGAAATCATGCTACTTCAGCAGAATTTCAAAGCTGCACATCAGTGCAATTTACACTGCTAATTTCATTGCAACTTCATCAGTTAGTTGGTCAGGGGCACTTACCCCATCACCGACGGCTTCCCCTGCTTGGCCTCCCATTCTCCTGCTCTTCACGGGTTATCACAGCAACGACTTCCATGTCCTCCCTCTCCAGGGCCAATCAGGAGTCTTCTCTTTTAGGCCACTCAGAAAACAGGTCTCACACCTGCTTCTGATTGGCCGGATTGAGGATCAGTGTTTCAACAGCGAATATTTGTTCGCTGTTGTAACACACCTGGGTGGGATCAGATTGGGTGGGATTATCTGGCTCTAATCAGGTGCTTATAAAACAGTAATTCATGTACCCGGTGCTGAAAGGAGCCAGACACATGAATAGGGTGTGGACCGTGAGGCCCTGGGTAGAGTTGTGCGAAGCATAAATCTATCCATTGCATATAAGGGGTGGCGTGGAGGTAGGGGGTGGCGCCCCTAATGGACGGGCTGCCACTGAACAGAATTCTTTGCAATTAAATTGGCAAAAAGTAGTGCAGTAACAAAAACAAGACTATAACCCACTAGGTCAGACTTTAAAGGCAGATTGGATCAACGATATTGGTTAAAAATAATATTGTATTCATACATAAAAATGACATATAAACATACAAAATATAACATTTAAAAAGGTATGTGTCCACTAACAGCCAGGGGATTGCCATCAAAAGTGGAAGTCACATATGCCCAAATGATAAATGACGTTCAACAGTATGACATCAAAGGAATGCATGAGCCCCTGTGCGTCTACGTGTTTCACTGGATCACGTGTTTTCAGGACACACATTGTGGGGTATAGAGACAGGTCTCACTGGTCCGGGCATGTAAAAATGTCTGCAAAAAGATCTCCCTGGGTGGGCAACAGAACAATAGGATGGCCACAACAATAATCCAAAGTTGGCATCCACAGCCAGATAGTTGTACCTCTAGGGGCAGAGAGAATCCCATATGGTAGACTTCACATCAGATAGTAGTCACCCAATAGCTGTATTGACATAAGTGGTCACAGCATGTTTGCACGGTTCCATTGTCGACAATAGGATGCAACTTGTCATGCAATTTTGAAACTGTAATGTCACATGACAAATCGCACCAGTGAGATGGGGACTAAGTGCGAATTCAAATTTTTCAAATTATTCAAATTCATATTAATGAAAGCTGGCACCTGCCAAGTCTCTAACAACCAGTGATGTCCCTGGCCCCATTCACTTTACAATAGAGGTTTGCCCCATAATTCATACCAGGCTTTTGGGTCTAGTGTGAATTTTAAAGGGGACCCTGCGTTAAAAGACAACATGAGGTCCTTCAAAATTCTATACCAGAACCGAGGGGGAAATCCATGCAAAAATCAAGAAAAAAGTAAGGTTTCCCATGCAAAAAATACCATACAAGACCCTTATCTCACCATTAAGCTTGGCAGACCAGGAAAAGTGGGGGTGATGAAGTCAAGGGCTTCCTTCCTGCAAGCCTGGCCTTGCCTGATGGTTGTGGGGGTCTAATCTAGAAAAAGTGTCTGGTATAGGTTAAGAAAATCCTTGCCCGCTTGGTTTACAAACGGAACAAAGCATTTAGGAACTGTCAATTTAACCACTTCCTGCCATGCCTCCTCATCAGTGCCACCTAATCAGTGTCCATAAGTGCAGCCTATCAGTGCCCATTATTGCCGCGTCCTCAGCGCCCATCAGTGCCACCTCCACTGCACACATCAGTGAAGAAGAAAAATTATTTATTTACAAAATTTATTGACAAAACATTTTTTTTTCAAATCTTCAGTCTTACAGCAGGGATTAAATACCACCAAAGGAAACCTCTGTGTGAAGAAAATGATTAAAAATTAATTTGGGTACAGTGTTGCATGTTGTCATTCAAAGTGCGATAGCGATGAAAGCTGGCCTGAGCAGGAAGTGGGTGAAAGTGCTTGAAGTGTGTTGAAGTGGTTAAACACACTTTTTACTTTGTAAATCTTAAAGTGGTTATAAAGCTTTTTTTTTTTTTTTTTTTTTTAAATAACAAACATGCCTATACTTACCTGCCCTGATCCTCTCATTCTGGGGTCCCCTGCTGGCGCTCCAGGCCCCTCTTCATCAGGTCCTGTTATGGAAATATTTTTGATTGGGACTCTAAAAAAAGTTAATACTGCAGCTGCAGGAACAGGATGCAATCACTGTGTGTAAAATGTCCGCTCAGTGTCAAAATGTATTATCACCAGTGTTGCTCATCTTACTTTAAAAAAGTAATTAGTTACAGTTACAAATTACTTCTCCGAAAAAGTAATTGGGTTAGTGACTCAGTAACTACATTGAAAAAGTAATTAGTTACTCAGCAAAGTAACTGTGATTTTTTTTTAATATTCTACAATGCAATGCCTCACTGTGCCATCTGTAACATGCCTCACTGTGCCATCTGTAACATGCCTTACTGTGACATCTGTAAACATGCCTCACTGTGACATCTGTAACATGCCTCACTGTGCCATCTGTAACATGCCTCACTGTACCATCTGTAACATGCCTCACTGTGCCATCTGTAACATGCCTCACTGTGACATCTGTAAACATGCCTCACTGACTGTGCCATCTGTAACATGCCTCACTGACTGTGCCATCTGTAACATGCCTCACTGTGCCATCTGTAACATGCCTCACTGTGCCATCTGTAACATGCCTCACTGTGACATCTGTAAACATGCCTCACTGACTGTGCCATCTGTAACATGCCTCACTGACTGTGCCATCTGTAACATGCCTCACTGACTGTGCCATCTGTAACATGCCTAGACGATCTCCCTACCTTCTCCTGTTTGCAGAGATGTCAGGCGGCACCCATCCATTATTCAAAAGCCAGGCCTTCTCCTTAGGCTGTTCCATGATAGGCGGGGCAGTAATTTTTCCAGCAGAGTCTCTGTTCAGTGTTCCGCCTATCACGGATGTCCTCTCGTCCAAGGCAGTGTTTCGGCTATCACGGAACAGTCAGAGGAGAAGGCGCGCTTTTTTAATAATGGATGGCCGACGGCTGACTCGGCTGACAGACAGGTATATGTAATTGTGGTAACGCCGCCCAAGTAATGGGAACGGCGTTACCACGAGGGGAAGAGTAATCAGGTAGATTACTTGTTCCCCTCAAAAGGGGCTGCGTTAGGTAACGGCGTTTATTTTAATGCCGTTACTTACAACACTGATTATCACATGTTATTTCATACATAGATAAGAAAAGGGTGGTGTGAGATGTTATTAAAAGCTAACAAATAGGAATATATTATTAAAAGCTAGCAAATAGAACAATTGCAAAAGTAAAACCTTGAGAGGGGAGGGGGGAGTAGAGAAAGAGTGCAAATGTGTCTGTGTGTTAAGTTAAGGTTACATAACACATTCAACAGTGTGAACAAGATGGAGTCTCTTGTGCTTAAAGTGGAGTTTCCATCCCAAAATTTGTTTTTCATTATTGTGCTCATTAGACCTAAAAAAGAAGAAATATATATATATATTTTTTTTTACTCATCTGGAAATGCCTGTTGCTATGCGGTCCCACAAAATCTGCCTTTGGAATCACCTAGGATCCTGACATCATCTCCCTCTAATGCTCCTGGGAAATGTGTGTCATCATTTCCCAGGATGCAGTGCGCTACCCAATTATCACTCCCCATCCAAACTTCAGGAAGTAACTTGTGGGCTTAGCCCACAAGCAAAATCCTGACATCATCTCCCTCTAATGCTCCTTTAAATGAACAATACAGTGAATGTCCATGTCATTTCCCTTGTTTTGTTTACTTGACATTATTCATTATCCGTGTTACATTCAGCTGATTGCTGGTAACTCCTGTTACATTGATGCAGGGAGACGGCGTGCTGTTTAGCTCTCTCCTAGTTATTTCACAATAATGGGATCATCTGGGCTGGTGGACCATTTGTTGGTACAGCCAGTGGTCACACAGAGGCATAGCCGCCTGATGAGGAAGTAAATAGCAAATATGAGGACATCACAATGTAGGAATAGGAACATCACAAAGTAAGCGCCTAATTTCTGAAATCATGTTGCTTTGCCATATAAAAAGTCACCAAAACCTCCTAAACCCTTAAAAGGGTTCCATCCATCTTTAGAAATATCTTTGGCCTTATTCTGTAGTTCTCTTACCATAGCAAGATGCCCTTTAATAATGTCCTCATTATCGGAAATATAAATACAACAGTCAGTGTAAAATACCTTACACATCCCACCTTGAGCTGCAGCGAGATAATTTAGCGTTAATTTCTTCACGTTATAAACCCATATCAGTGGTAGTAAAGTTAATAATCTCATCTACAATTCTAGTGTAATTATTTATTCTTTTCATTGCTTCAATTCCCCATCCTGTCCAGGAAGGGAACCATGACCACGTCATGTCACCTTCAGTCAACAGCTCTCTTTTGAACACTAAAGGGTATTCTGGACTTTGATCTTGTCGCACTGTATCTTTGCGAACAGAAAAAGCAGGTACTAACTTCCAAATATAACATGTACCTGTAACATTAGTAGGAAGCCAGGCGTAAGCTTTATTTTCACATATATAATATAACCCTCTACGTATAGATGGTATACCCTTTTCTAAAAAACTGGAAGCAATAACATGGAATCTCAGGTAACTGATATTTTCACATATTGGGAACTGTGAACAATTTGTACTATAAAGGGTTCTATTTAGCTCTGGATCTGGAATATAATAATATTGACCATAGTTTCCACCATAAACTGTAATCATTGCTCCGGTGCAATCTGAATTACCCAATTGTGTACATTTAGTGTTAAACGGGCATGTAATGTTTAAACAAATCTGTGGAGTGTTTATCTGTTTTGAAACCATCAAAGTCACTGATCTGTGCTCATTAGCTGTGGAGACTATGTATGAGCCATTTATTCTGGTCCTGTTTAGATCAGTGAAGTTTAGAGGTATTGCTATCATTGGTATTGTTCCTGTTTGGGGATGGAAGTGAGAACACGCCCAGCAGTTACTAGCGTTGCTATGGGTTGCATACAATTTTAACATTTGGATGAAAGGGTTATTTTTCCATGTCTCAGTTGTCACAAACAAAAAGTGAAGGAACATTATTTTTTCAAAGGATATCATCATTTGAGGATTCTCTTGCAGTGACTGGCGTGAATCCAGGTGGGCTTTCCTTCCAACTTGACAGCGGAACCGGTTATCAAAAGCAACAAATGTGGTCCGTCAAATTTTGGTTCTAACGGCTTTCGCTTGACCACCACACAGTCACCTGGTTGGATTCTGTGTATACTTAAAGCGGAAGTAAACCCATCGATTTAGCAGTTTCAAAAAGCAGTTCAATTTCCGGCATGCCGGGATTTCCAACTGTCACATTGGTTGTGCTCTCAACCAAACTGTCAAACCATCCAATGGCTGGTGTCATAACTGATCACATGTGCAGTGCAGTTGAAGATTAAACATAGGCCAAGATGGCAGCTTCCTTGGCTGAAAATGATAGAAGGGTTTACTTCCACTTTAAAACAGAATATGGGTCGGAGATAGATTTATAAACACCTTCATGTATTTTATTCAATGTTCTTTGCAAAATCGGAACATATTCTAACAGACTAGAGTGAGAAGCCTGCAACTGTTGGGGAAAATATAGCCCTGTTTTGGGTGACCCTTTAGATAAAATCTCATAGGGAGGCAGCCCATGTGGTTGTTTAGGGGTAGTTTGTACAGAATATATGGCTAATGGCAAAGCTTCCACCCATCCTTTTCCTGTATCTGCTTTAATTTTTGCACATCTATTTTCAAAATTCCATTAAGTCTCTCAACTTTACCACTACTTTGTGGATGATAAGGTGTATGGAAAGCTTGCTGTATGTGAAGGGCTTCCATTACCTCTTTCATTACTTCCCCAGTAAAATGGGTTCCTCTGTCACTCTCAATAATTTCAGGAACTCCATATCTACAAAGTATTTCATTCAAAATTTTCTTTGCTGCTGTTTTTGCATTTGCTTTAGCTACCAGCCAGCACTCAGGCCAACCTTAAAAAACATGTCAACACACATTAGAGCGTACTCATAGGTGCCTATTTTGGGCATCTGAATGTAGTCTATTTGAATTCTTTGGAAAGGGAAATCTGGCTTAGGAGAATGCTTTTGGGGAAGACGGACAGGCCTCCCTACATTGTACAGAGCACAAGTGAGACATGAAGCACAAAACCTGTCTGCAAATGCATTAAATCCAGGTGATTTCTAATCGCAGTCAGTAAGTGCCACCATCGCACCCTTAGCAAGATGACTGACGCCATGTGCCAGTTATGCTAAAACTGGGTACAAACTCCACCTGTTATCAGCGCTCCACAGTCCCTGCTGATTTTGGGTAGCATTACATTTGATCCACTTATCTTTCTCCTTATCAGGGACCTGGTTCTGCAACTGAATTAAAGTTTCTACATCCCACTGCTCTTGATGAGGTGAATCTGTCCCCGCTACCTGGGCGACCCCTACAGTGTGTGTAACTTCAAATGACATAAGGGCTGCATCGATTGCCGCTTGGTTTGCTAAAGCATTTCCTCTGGCTGTCATTTCCCCTTGCATGTCCTTTTACCTTCAAGATGGCAGCTGCTGGTTTCTGAAAGGCCTATGAGTTTTGCATGCCTCACTGGCTTCCCTGCACTAGTCAGAAAGTATCGTGCTTTCTAAATAGGCCCAAAATCATGAGCAATTCCAAACGCATATCTGCTGTCAGTGTAAACGTTTCCCCTTTAATTCTCTAGGAGATGACATGCTTTGACTACAGCACACAACTCCGCTTCCTGTGCTGACATCTGGGGTGTCAATGCTTCCTGATGTAAAATGGTGTCTGTAGTTGTTACACCAAACCCTGTGTGTGGCTGACCATCATCAGTGTAAAATCTGGAACCATCTACGAATAAGTGTGTGTCACAATCTGATAAAGGCTCATCTTTTGCTGGTGTCACAGAGGCCCTTTCTACCTGCATCAGAGCCATACAATCATGACAAAAACTCTCAGGTTCTACATCAGTACCATTTATTGCATCTTCCTCATCAGTTATAGGAAGAAGAGTAGCCGGATTTAAAGTAACACATTGTTTGATTGTTGAATTTGATGAAGCAAAAAGAGCAGACTGGTACTTTTCAAATCTACTAGAAGACACGTGTCTGGTATTTACTTGATTCATGATTTCCTGTACTGCCTGTGGCTCATACAGGATCAGAGCAGAATCTTTTACAAGCTCAGTTACTTTGTCTAGCAGCAAAATGCAGGCTGCTATGGTTTGCATACAACTGGGGAGCCTTTGATGGCAGGGTTTAATGAGGCTGATATATACATTACAGGCCTCAGTTTGTCTCCATGTAGCTGGGTGAGTATACCTGCAGCAAAGCCATTGACTTCATGACAGAACAAAAAGAAAGTTTTAGTATAGTCTGGAAGTCCAATGGCGGGAGCTTCAGACAAAATTTTAATAAGCTCCTTCATCTGCAATTCATTGTCCCATGTGAGTTTGAAAGGGTTTCTAGTGGTAGCCTCATATAGAGGAGCCGTGAGTTCTGATGCATTTGGAATGAAGTCACTACAATATCCCACTAACCCCAGGAAGGCACATAGTTGCTGTACATTTCATGGCATGGGGTTAGGTGACGGATTTCGTGTGAAATGCAGTGACCCAGGAAGATCACTTTCTCTTGGCAGTATTGTAGCCTATCTTTGCTAACTTTGTTGTTACTGTTATAGAGAAACATGAGAAGGCTAAGAGCCCATTCACACAGGGACTACTTTGGATCCGACTTCAAGTCGCCTTAAGTCGCACTGCATGAGAAAATCAATGTAAGTGAATGGAGCCGTCTTAATGCACACTACTGCAGTCGCTCCGACTTCAAAAAAGGTTCCTGTACTACTTCAATCCGACTTCTAGGCAACTTGTACCCATTGATTTCAATGGAAGTCATCTCAGAAGTCAAATCACTGTCTTAACTGAAGCAACAATACAGGAAAAACATACATTTCTAAGGCAAACCCCTCCCTCCTACAGAGCTGATTGTTGTTTGATTGGCCACTGGAAAGCCTCCTGTCCTGGAGGCGACTTGAAGTAGTCTTGTACTGTCCTGGAGGCAACTTAAAGTTGCCTTGTAAGCTGCCTGATGATTCATACTCAAGTCGTGTCCAAGTTGCCTCCCAAAGTCGTGCTGTAAGTCGTGTTGCCCCTGTGTGAATGGGCTCTTACTGTTTCTTTGCTACAAATGTCCTTTGTATCAGAACAAATAAGCAAATTGTCTATGTACTGAAGTAAAACTGTGTTTGGGTGTGAGGGGGACCATTGGTCCAATACTTGCTTTAACGCAGTATTATATTCAGAGGGGCTACTCACACAACCTTGGGCCAATCTTGTCCATGCTAACTTTTGGGCATCATGGATAAATGAAAAAGGGTGCCAGCAATCTAGATGCAGGGGTACAGAAAAGAAAGCATTTGCAAGATCAATCACTGTAAAGCAGGTGCTGGAGGCAGGTATTCCATTTAGTAAAGTGCAGGGGTTGGGCACAATCGGGGTATCTGTTAATGGCTCATAAATCATGCACCATGCGGTATGTTACTTGCCCACCCTTCTTGTCTGGCTTCTTTGCAATTGGAAACAGGGGTTCATTGGCTTGGGACTTAATTAGTACAGAACCCGCGCTGCTTTCAGTTGAGTGATCTGATCCTTTATCCCTTCAATCTGAGCAATACTCAGTGGGTACTGTTTAATCTGTGGGAGATGGGCTCCTGCTTTAACTAAAAAGAATTCATGGACAGCCGCACACCAAAATAAACCTAAAAAGGTAGCCTTTATTGGTGTAAAAAGGATAAAAAGCACTACAAAATACAGCACAGTAAGCAGTGGGGTAAAAAAGCTGAGGCGTTTTGTACAAACAATCAGTGCTTAGTCATTGCCTTGTGTATTGCCAGAACCCACGGTCTTTGAGGAGGACATCGATTGCTTATTGCATTTGCCTGGAGCGGCGGTCTCTTTTTCTCCTGGTTTAACTGGGGTAGACCTACCAGCAGACCTACATCATATTTACCGGTGGCCCATAATTTAGCAGGAATTGCTGTCCTAGCATGAGTTTAAGTGGCTTGGACTCAACCAAATTAGTAGAGGTCCCAGTAAGGCCAGCACCAGAGATAACATTTGTATATACTAATCCTGGAGGTAAGTCCTCTATGTTAAAAACAGTCCGGCTTGCACCAGTATATATTAAACAGGTTAATTCTGTTTCTCCTCCAGGCTAGGGCAGTTCTTGTAAAAATACTTTTACTCTGGCCTCAGGTCCATTGTCTTCCCTATTTTTTTTTTTATAAACAATTTTTTTTATTTTACTCATTACACATTACATTTCATACAGAATTATACAATCTTATGTCTTCCCTATTTAACATGATTTATACTGGCATGCCATTTTCCTATGCCTGATCCACTGCTCCTGGAAGAGAACTGGGATCAGCATGAGGTGCCTCTAAGCTCCTTTCCAGTCTACGGTCAGGAAGATGGCAGAATTTGTGTCCTTCCCCATTACAATTGTAGCATATAATTGGTACCCGGTTGCCATGATTTCTAAAATTGCCTTTGCCTCTTCCTTTTCCTCTCTGCTTCCCCATGTACATAATCTTGGGTTTGCAATTTTTCCCGCCTTCAATTCCTCTTTTTTAAGGCCTGCTTCCTCAGCCATATCGCTTAACTGCTGCTTCCTCTTTCCCTTGCTTAGCATTCATAAATTCAGCATGTCTGGTTTGTCCATATATTTGGGGCAATTTTTCCTTACATTTTTCACAAACATCCCATCCACTAGCCATCTTATTTAGATTTTTGACATCTACATCACATTCTTTAAGTATATAGCCAGACATGTTGCTTCCCAATGCTTTAAAAAGAAGCTGGTGAATGTCAGTAGCAGAAGCCTAATATGCTTCCTGTGCAGCACTAAGTTTGTTTGCAGACCCAATTGGATTCTTTCTAGGGTCTCCCAATCCCTCTAATATGGCTCTCATTTCTTGGGAACTAAAAGGTACATGCCATTGAATTTGAGACTTACTGTCAACAGCATTACCTTCAAAAACAAATTGGGTTCTGACAGGATAAACTGCAACAGATTGCTCAGTGACAGGGGCAGAAGAGGTGGCATCTCCCTTCCTACTCTCTTCATCATGCTGCCACAATATGGAAATTATGTTTTTCTCCGGAAGTTCAGAGTAATTCTCTCTTTCTCTGGCCAAAGCCTTAAGTTTAGAGAGATCTAGTTTTGCATAGGTGCCTTTTGATTTATGCCAATCATCTGTTTCTAGGATACGAGTCAAATCCCTCTTTGTAGGTTGATATGGGGCAGTTAAACCTCTGCTCTCTAATATATTGCCCAGCTCATCTTTTGTGTGTTTTATCTAATTCTTGTGCTTTTGTGGATGGACCCCTTAAAGCCAAACTGGCAGCCACATAAGGTGGGGGATCCACCTCTACAGAGTCTTCTGGCCAAACGTAGTAAATCTGGGCAGTACATTTATTAACCATCTCCGTCAAGCCAGTTTGATTTGCTACTGTCTCCCATGTGCAAGCTATATTTCATGTTCCTTCACTGCACAATTGTGGGCCATAATCGTGCAGAAAAGTTTGTCTAGGGGCTCAGTATAGGCGTTGGGCATTATCTAAAGGCATATCACTAGGAATGAGCCGAACACCCCCACGTTCGGTTCGCACCAGAACAGTCGAACGGTCCGATCGTTCGCACAAACATTTAGAACCCCATTGAAGTCTATGGGACTCGAACGCTTGAATTCAAAAACGGTCGTTTTAAAGACCAATTTTCAAGTTATTGTTGGAAAACGTCTTTCAGAACCCGGGTCTTGCCCCATGGAACATGTATCAAGGAAAAAAGTCTTAAAAACTGTCGTTTTTTCAGAATCAGGACTCCTGAAAAAACAACCGTTTTTAAAACTTTTTTTTCCATTGATAGTAATATCAATGGAAAAAAAAGTTTTAAAAACGTTTTTTTAAACCACTTGAGGACCCCCGCACGCACATATACGGCCACAGAATGGCTCGTACAGGCACAAGGGCGTAAATTTACGTCCCCGCCTTCGTGCGGTTCGGGGGTCCCATCGGGACCCCCTCCGCGGCGTGCGGGGGTCCCCCTGGCTCCGGGAGCGATCCGGGACGAGCGGGCGGATGTCGGCGTTTACCCGCCCCCCCGCGATCGCTCCCAGCCAATGCGCGCGCTCCCCCTTTGTGTCACTTCCTCCTCCTGTGTAAACACAGGAAGGGGGAAGTGATGTAATCTCCCATCGCAGCGGTATTTCCAACCGCTGCGATGGGAGAAACACCTCACAGTAAGTGTGCACCAACATTACACTGACACACACTCACATAGGCATACTTAACCCCTTGCGATCGAACCCCCCCACCCCCCCTGTCACAGTGTCACTGAATGCAGTGATCTAATCACCGCATTTAGTGTCAGTGTGACAGGCAGTGTAAAATCAGTTAGTGTTAGGTTCAGGATAGCCCCCCCACCCCCCCTAATAAAGTTTTAACCCCCTGATCACTGCCCTAGTTAACCCTTTCACTCCCTATTGCCAGCGTCACTAAGCGATCATTTTTCTGATCGCTGTATTAGTGTCGCTGTTCCCGCTAGGTAGCTATTTTTTTTTATCGCGATTTTTTTTTTTTACTAAAGACATGTGGCTAAATAAATTTTGGCCTAAATGTTTGACTAAAATTTAGTTTATTTGATTTTTTTTTAACAAAAAGTAAAAAATAGTGTTTTTTTTTCAAAAATGTCGCTCTATTTTTGTATATAGCGCAAAAAATAAAAATCGCAGAGGTGATCAAATACCACCAAAATAAAGCTCTATTTGTGGGAAGAAAAGGACGCAAATTTTGTTTGGGAGCCACGTCGCACGACCGCGCAATTGTCTGTTAAAGCGACGCAGTGCCGAATCGCAAAAACACCTTGGGTCATTTACCAGCGTATTGGTCCGGGTCTTAAGTGGTTAAAGACCAATTTTAAAGTTATTGTTGGAAAACGTCTTTCAGAACCCGGGTCTTGCCCCAGGGAACATGTATCAATGGAAAAAAAGTCTTAAAAACGGTCGTTTAGTTTCACTCGAATTTGCCGTGAACGATCGTTTTTGTTCGAAATTCGACAAACGATCGAACGGACGATGTTCGAGTCGAACATACGTTCGTTTCGAACGCGAAGCTCATCCCTACATATCACCCTTCATTCATTTATTTAATTTAATGCCCATAATGACTGGCCAGTCTTCTCTACTTGTGCCTATACCCTTTTGCCTCTAAAACAAATAGTACAGCAAATCTGCAGATTTACAAGAATAGTCTCCACTTATCTACGTGGATAGAAGCGATTTGACAATAGACAAAACACTCATTAAGAGACCCTCCTTGTCTCTTCTCTTCTCTGGGTTTTATCTGACCCTACCATGCGCCTCTGACCCAGGTCGCCCACAAGGAGTCAACGCATAGAACTGCAGAGGATTCTCCCTATCTACACACAGTCCAACCCGTGAAGGGAGACACAAACACATTCACACACACAAACGTTACCCAACCAGAAAGGTCCGAGAGTGGTCTGGTTTGCATGCTCGCTCGCATGAAGGTGTTGAGTTCTTGCGGGGAGGACCCCAGAAGACCTGGTTCGGGGACACTCTATGCAAAACGAGCTGCACAGTGGAGGTAAGTATAACATGTTTGTTATTTAAAAAAAAAAAAATAACTTTACAACCCCCTTTAAGGACAGCTTACCTAGCCGGTATTTAGAGGTCTGTGTTCCCGATGATCCCGATCAAAGAGCGGTTCCTTCTGGAGACTCTGTCAAACTACTGGCTATCTAACTCGCCAAAAAACTGTTATACTGCAGCTGCAGGAACAGATACACAGGACGCAATCACTGTGTGTAAAATGTCCGTTCAATGTCAAAATGTATTATTACATGTTATTTTATACATAGATAAGAAAGGGGTGGTGAGAGATGTTATTAAAAACTAACAAATAGAAATATGTTATTAAAAGCTAACAAATAGGAATATAAACATATGTGAACAAGATGGAGTCTCTTGTGCTTAAATGAACAATACAGTGAATGTCCATGTCAGGTCCGCTCTCCCGAGTCCTGTTGCTGCGTTCATTGACACAGACAGCAGGACTCGGCCCCACTCCCTCTCCCATGTCACTCCCACTGCATCTGGGTATCTCCAAGGCATGTTATTTAATGGACCTTTTTTGCTTCGGGCCCCAAGGCAGTGCCCAGCCCCCCCCCCCCCACATGTCATTAGTTTGACAATCCCTTGCCTAATACCCTAGGAAATGGCCATTACTGTTTTTTTTTTATATATTTGGCTCCCATCGACTTCAACGAGATTCAGATTTGGCACCCGAACTATGTCAAACCAAATCCAGGTATATTCAGCTCATCACTATGGGCAGCATATTAGGCCTCGTACACACGAGGGGATATGTCCGCTGAAAACGGTCCGATGGACCGTTTCAGCAGACATCTCCGATCGTGTGTATGGGCTAGCGGACAGATTTGTCCACCCGACAGATTTCAAAGCATGCTTTGAAATCTATCTGGTGGGAATCTGTCCGCCCGACATGTCTGCTGGTTAGTACACTTACCAGCAGACATGTCGTCCCGCACCGCCGCCGCGCCGCCGCCGAATGGATTCGGCGCATGCGCGGAAGTGTTTTACTTCCTGGTGCGGTGACGTGGCGGCGTCAACGTCACCGCCGCATCACCGCGCCGTCCGCCGGCGGGGAATTTGATCCGATGGTGTGTACACGCCATCGGATCAAACTCCAGATCGGACATATCCGATGGAAATGGTCCGCGGACCGTTTTCATCGGATATGTCCGATCGTGTGTACGAGGCCTTAGAGTGCTGTCTGCCCGGGGAGCGGGGAATAAGGTTTTTCTTATTTCTTTCATTGCATAAATTTAACAAGAACCTGGAGTGGGGCTTTAAATATTTTATGAGATTTTAGTGATTGGGTTTACATATACTTTAAGGGGAATTTGCTAAAACTGGAACAGACAGAATTTGGATCAGCTGTGCATAGTAACCAATCTGTTTTTAATTTCAGCTTGTTTACTTAACCACTTAAGGACCGAGCCTCTTTCTGAGATTTGGTGTTTACAAGTTAAAAACTTTTTTTTTGCTAGAAAACATTATATATATATTTTTTTTAAACACCCTAGAAAATAAAATGGCAGTCGTTGCAATACTTTTTGTCACACCGTATTTACAACAATTTACAATTACAATTTACAATTTACGAGGTCTTACAAGCACACTCTTTTGGGAAAAAAATCAAGTTTTTTAATTAAAAAATAAGACAACAGTAAAGTTAGCCCAGTTTTTTTTTATATTGTGAAATTTTTATATTTTGGGTCACTTTTATTCCTATTACAAGGGATGTAAACATCCCTTGTAATAGAAAAAAAGCATGACAGGTCCTCTTAAATATGAGATCTGGGGTCAAAAAGACATCAGATCTCATATTTAGACTAAAATAAAAAAATAAATGTTTTATGTAATTTAAAAAAAAAAATGTCCCTTTAGGAGCAATGGGCAGAAGTGACATTTTGGATTTACTAAGTCTGGAGCAGACAGAATCTGGAGCAATGGGCAGAAGTGACGTTTTGACCTGCAATGATATGGAGAGAGGTGGGGGCCATCTTCCCCTCACTCGTCTCCATACCCAGGCAGGGACAACATCCGATCACCTCTGCCACTGCCGACGGCTCCGGAGAGCACTGGAGAGTGGCGGGAGGGAGGGGGTCCCGTCGCCGATAAGAGATTTTGACGCGTATCTGCTGCAGAGACCACTTTTATCTGAAAGTGGACCGCCCGCTCTTGAAGAGGGTACCAGGGTTAGGGTAGCTGGCTGCTACCATAACAACTGTATTCCTCTTCAAAGTAGCAACGTATTCCTGCCGCGGGCAGTCCGTAAGTGGTTAAGCTTTGAGAATGAAAGTTAGAAGCTGATTGGTTGCCACGCACAGCTAATTCTGTCTGTTCCAGACTTAGTAAATCAAAATTTAAGTCTTTGGTCAACTTTAATATTCCTCAGATTTACTGTTAACATCATTGACCATGGTACTCAAGAAATCTTTAGAGACCTTAACATTTTGATGCAAGGTTTGCTAGTGTATTTTTCCTCAATGAAAATGCAAAAAAACACATATATACAAGCATCAACATGCATTGCTGTGCATTTAAAATTAATTATAGTGCACTCTACATTGCATATCAATTCACATCATAATGCATGACGAGTCAATTTGCATCAGTGTGCATTAAAGCAAGTTGACATGCATTAATGTGTGTTGATGCGTTATGACAAGCGTTCAGGTGCGTTTTGATTCTAATGAAAAGCACATTAGACAAAAACTTTAACTTTTATATTTAGTTTGATGTACCACATTTTCCAACATATCATGCACTGGAATTTGACTTTTCATAAAAACTGGCAATTAGTTTTCACTTTAGCATTCCTAGTTGCAAGATTTTATTTAAAGCAAAACTGACATGCCTCAATTTCCCCCTTTTGCATATAGAAACTAAAATAATATATTTTTGTTGTTTGTTTTATTCGCTACTATTTACAGTATTTTTCAAATATTTCAAATGTAAAAAAAAAATGACAGAAAAAAAAGCTATTGTGATATTTTCAATAATATTAGTTGTATAAATACATATTTATTTCATAGGTTTAAAGGAATCTGAACTGTTTTCAAAAGGGAGCAGCTTTGAAGTGACAACTGAATCTGTAACACCCCCTAAAGATGGTATGTGTTTCCAGATCTTGCATTCAGTAGTGCATAGTCATACTGAAATTATTGATCTACTTCTCTAAAAAAACACTTACACCAGTGCTTAGTATAAAACGTTATTACATAATGTGCTGGGATCTACTATTAAAGTGCTTATAAAATCTTCTGATTCCATTGCTGCTAACATCACATGACAATTTCTTACATCTCTTTGAGTCTGTATTGAAGAGTTCTTTGTGCTTTATTTTCTGGGCCTGCACAGCCACTGTGGCTGTTATTTTTGAGTCTTACTCATTCTGATGTATGTTATAATTTTTTTTATTATGGAAAATGCACTAGGAAAAGCTGGCATGCACAAAGGTTGACCAGAAAGCTCTAAATTTCCAGGCTGACAGGAACAGAGTCTGACATGGTAGGGCAATCTCTGTTTCGTTTTCACTTAAAATACATACACCAGGATCTCCAGCATCTCAATTCAACTTTATTGTACCAAAACAGAACATGGACCTCACCAAAATCCTCCAACCAATCATGGGGGTACGGCCCATTCAGATGTAAGGGGGCCAGGTTTCCTGAGGGGCCCGGGCTTCCAGAGGGATCGGGCCCCTCAGGACTCCGGGCCCCTTACAAGTTGGCACCTACCTTTTTGTTCTTTTTTGCCCCCTACACTAGTCCCAACTCCCGATGGGGTTGTCCGCTGCACTGGCTCCTGACTCGCAAGCCTGTGGTGTAGCGTGCAGGGGTAGCTAGTAACACCCCCCTCCCTGCCCTCAGACTGCTGTCCAAAGATGTCTTTGTTGCTCATCCAAAGTGAGGGCACTCTAATACAAGAGTATTTGTAGGCTGTAAATTGTATTGCTCTCCATTCACAGTGGATTCAATGGGTTGGCCAATGCGTGGACCCTCGGGAATGTTGGAGGTCAGGCCCAGGGGATCCAGTCCTAAAGCAGTCTAAGGGGCCCCAAAATTTCTGATGGCTGCCCTGCCATTGCGAGTGAAAAGTGTGGCTTTGGAGGTGATTGCTGGGCCTAACTTTGAGTGGTCCTTGAGAGTCTCTGCCTAAGAGGAGAGGGAGTGTGTGCCTTTCCTCTAATCAGCAATTTTAGCTATTTTGGCTGTATGCCCAAACATATCACTTTGTGTTAACCAAAAGGAGAAAATCTCCTAACAAAATCTGAACTTTCTAAACAGTATATAAATGTGAAGACAGCAGATATACATAAAAAAAAGGGAGATTTGGTTCAGCTCTGTGTACCATCTGAGGCTGTTCACTTTACTGGGTGTAAAGAGGATTTACATCCACTTTAAGGCTGCATTTACATCTTAGCGCGGTGTTTTGTACCGCGATTTGCCACGACAAATTGCAGCGTTTTGTACCGCGATTTGCCGCGACAAAACGCGTAGTTTTTTTTATAACAGGTCATTGTCGGCTATGCCGAACGCCGAAGCCGCCTGATAAAAAGGGTCCAGGACCTGTTTGAGCTTCACGGGATTTTGGCGTTCGGGGTGGAGATGTGAACCATCTCCATAGAGATTAATGTTATTTCTCCCCTCCAGCGTATCTGAGCGTCGCACTTTAGGTGATAAAACGCTCAGCTGTGAATGGAGCCTGAAACAATGTATGTGTTCTTTTGTTATCTTAAGTAATAACAAAGCAATTCTCAAATAAACAGCTCATAGTGGAAATGTAAAATTGTTCAAGTTCGTAAGGTGCATCAAAGTTTGAGAGCTGAAGTGGTTACAGCAATTCTGTCACATTGCAGACATACTGTATGTTAGGGTTTTTCTATTTATGCTTCTAAACCTGAATTAATAAAAGATCATGCACATTCATATCATATGAGGGGAGGCCAATACGTTCTTATCCTCACCAAGATCCAGATGTTCTAGGGATCTGAAATTTAGTCCACTGACTCTTCCTTCTCTACATATCCACCTCCTATGGTTACACATTGCTCACATCTGTGGAACAGACCTTTAATACCATGTGCAAAGAAGTATTCAGATTTGAAGGAAAAGCAGTTATCGACTTCAGTAATGACTGCCTCATCATTGTGGAAATGTCTTCCCCCTAAATGACGCTTCAGATTTGGAAACAGGATGAAGTCCAAAGGTGCCAGGTCAGGTGATTAAGGTGGATGTGGCAGAGATTTATAGCCACAATTTCAAAAAAATTTCACAGTTGGTAAAGGTCCAATATGCTTTGTGCACATTCTACTCGTTGCTGTTTTTGGAAAGGTGTCAGTAATCTGAGAATCCAATGTGCAGCCACTTTGCTCATATGTAAGATGTTATGTAATATGTTGTAAACTGACCCCCTACTAATGTTCACCTCCCTAGCTAAGAAATTAATAGTCACACGTCTATCTTCCAGCACTAACTGCTCAACTTTCGCCACCATACTTGGTTCTGTGGCAGTTGACGGGTGACCTTACATTGGGTCATCCTTTATATTTGTGTGACCACACTTGAATTCTCTCTTCCATCGTTTGACAGTCTCATATGATGGACAATCCTCTCCATACACAGCTGACATCTCTTCATGGATTATTTGAGCAGATTTCCCTTGAAGATGGAGGAACCTAATCATGTCTCAGTATTCAACTTTTTCTGGCATGACACCTACTCCATTTCTCTTGGCTCTAACTATAATTCACCACGACCTACATAAACAAATATCCACCTATAAACCTGCAACATTTCATATCCCTAGAACATCTATATCATGGCAAGGGTAAGAAATTATTGGCCTCCCCTCATATTAATTTAGAAAATGTATTAAACTACAGCCAAAACAATTTTGTTTTAGTTTTGGGTAGCATGGGAAAGGGTTAGAATTTCTGTCAGATTTTGTATTACAATCTGTGTCTCTATCAGGGAGATTCACTCTCCTTTTTTTAATGGGGGCAGTTGTCAAAAATAGAATTTCCACTTTTGGGGAGAGTTATTCTCTTTTACTACTTTCTCCAAAAATCTGGCAGTGGTTCAAACCCTTCACCACTTTGTCCAAAACTAAGAAAAGTTTGGAGTTCCATTATTTAAAGTTTAGGCTCACTAGCCCAGGAAGTCAAAAGAAAATAAATAGAATCTTTCCATCTAAATCCCTAGTTGCATAACTTCTTCCTGTCTGCAGTCTGTATATAAACACTCCCTACCATGATATCCCATCCTGAGGATTTATAAACCTCACCATTTTTGTAAGGCACTTGCCAACAATTTAGCTTCTATTCATTGATGTCCACTGACAATGGGGAACAAATCACGTTGACTCTTGATCATGTGAATAATAGTGATCACATGCAGGCTGGAAGCTTCACCCAAAATAAAAGTCTTCATCTTGCAGAAGAACATTGCCATCTTAATGCTGCAATAGTATCTGCAGTGCCATCTGTTAAATACTGTAATTACCCAGTATTAATATTATATACTGTGTGTGTGTGTATATATATATATATATAATATATATATATTCCAAAGTAAAATTATGAATAAAACGTTTTATTTTGACAGGGTCTATCCGTTTAGTGAATGGAAGCCACCGGTGTGAAGGTCGTGTGGAAATATTTTTTCTATTGCAGTGGGGAACTGTTTGTGACGATGCATGGGACATGAAGGCTGCAAAGGTGGTGTGTCGATCCCTGGGCTGCGGAGCACCTTTTAAAGCCTGGGGAGAAGCATGGTATGGACAAGGAACTGGTATTATCTTCCTTGACAATGTTAAATGTCATGGCAATGAAAGTTCCTTACTTCAGTGCTCTTACATCCGATGGAATGTCCACAACTGTGATCATTCAGAGGATGCTGGGGTAAAATGTGGACTTGACTGAATAATGCATTATTATTTGAATGCTAAAAAGTGTAAATGTATACATTTTGTAAATTGTGTTGTACCTTTTGTAAGTTTGCACTTTATTATCCCATTTAAATCAAGAAGACATAAATATACAACATGTTAAACAGTAGCCTTATACAATAAAGGTTCAAAAAATGTTGAAGCAGTTTAAGCAGACTGCCATTTGTGCCTATCATGGTTAGTTGGCTCACCTTGAAGCTGAGAGATCCACTAGCCATTGCCCCACTGCTAATGATATCCTAAAGTAAGCCTGTGGGTTACTTTACATTATTCGATGGCCCATGTTCCAGGATTTTGCACATTCATGTGCTTGCTTGCTGAATAGCCTGTTTCCAGAACCTGGGCACTCTATTTTGCAAATATTGGGCTCAATTTACATGGTTAATATCTGGCTTGACTCCGCTCTCCCATGTACTCTATTGAATGTGGTTAATATTTGTATTATATAGTGCTTGTTTTTTTTAGGATACTCAGAAACTATGAAGATAATCACAAAATGAGAGTAGGCACCAGCTCTTGACCTGGGGTCAACTCAGGTAGTGTGATTAGTCCACAGGTTTACTTTAGGCTTTGGCTAGCTTTACCTCTGGCAATACCTTAATGGCAATCTGGAGACTTCAGACTTTGGGTGGCAAGATTGTATTGAGTGAAAAATAATACAGTATGGTAGGTGGATATAATAGAGACTTGCCTTATTCCTTCCCCAGCAACCAATCCATTTAATTTGTTCTACATGATAACATCTGGCAAGGGGTGACCCCATGATTGGAGAAGAGGAGTAGTTTTGTGAAACCAGCTACGAATACAAAAAGATTTGGGAGGAACCTCCCAGAAGCAAGGGATAAACTAAGTGTTCCTCTCTATTATGTCCCCCAAGACCAAACAATCATATTACCCTTTACAATACTGGGGGGGGGGCACCCAAACGCTTATTTTCTAAGCTGACTGCAGTTCAGCTTTAATGCAGGTTTGCAAAAATGAAAAATGTTGCCAAATAAGAAGGTATCCTGATTTGCAAAAGATCTGAATCTACCGGTAATTGTTTAATGTTCTTGTTAAATGCCCCTCAAGGTATTCACCACAAATACAACATGCATAACATATAACAAGCTTTATTTGTGTTTTTCTGTACTGTGAAGCATTTAGCATTATGAAAATTGCTAACTCTCATACTTTGAAGTTGATCAGAATCTAATTTTCTTTTTTCTAATTTTCTAATAAATGTTGTTAGGTTTCTTGATAAATGTCCCTCAAGGTATTCTCTCTATACAGTACATGCTACACAAAAACATAACAAGCTTAGAGGTTTCTTATCTGTCAAGCATTTAGCACTCTGGAATTGCTAACCTTCATACTTTGACACAGACTACCTAGTGATATCCTGAGCTGTTGTAATTAAAAAAACTGTACTTTTTCAAATTAAGCCTCTCTTGCTAAAATGTCTTTTAGGTAAGATTTCATGACTGTTTTGGTGAAAAGGAGTTGTATGTATTTAATATTATATCTTATTTTACAAGTCACCATTCCATGCTTTATATTGATTAAGGTGGTGTGGCAAAAAAAAAAGTCTTATTGTAAAACTTTGAATAATATGATAGTAGTTTTCAGTTTACACTGAAAATATTTTTATATGATTATTGTAAATGAAATATATTGAAAATATACTTTTTTGGAATCTCTGTGATTTATTAGCTGGTGCTGTGAATAATGTCATTGATCTATACTGTACATTTGTAATTATTATTTTTTTCTGTTAGATCATTATCAGATTCAAACAATTTCATACATAAACAAATCTGCTATGATCAAGCCTTTTTGTTTTAATGAGAATTCAAATATAGACATCTTGGGGCAGATTCACATAGATGTAATCTTCCGCTGCGTAATCGAAATACGCTACGCTGCCGTCTATCACCAGACTCTACGCCGAATTCAGGTAGTTTTTTTGCGCGTACGCTATTGTATCGTATTTTTTTTCCGCCGCGCAATCGAAATACGTGAGTAGGGGGCGTGAAGCATTTAAATTAAGCGCGTCCCCGCGACGATCGAACTGCGCATGCTCTGTTCAGGAATTTCCCGCCGTGCATTGCGCGAAATCACGTCGTGACGTCATTCGTTGTTTGAGTAGCGGCGTTTACGAACATTCCTATTCCCGGACGACTTACGTTAAAAATAATAAAAGAAATCGAAAAACGTTGAAATTCGACGCGGGAACGACGGCCATACTTAACATGGGCTGTCTAATATTAGACCAGCAAAAAGCTGGTATAGTGAAACGGAAAAAAAAGATGACTAAAGGTGCCGTAAGAGATTGCGTTTGAAGAGCGAAATTTTGTGGATTCCAGGCAAAAGCTCATTAGCATACCATGAAGGTGAAAAACAACAGGAAGTCCGCCCAGTGGCCGCAATTTTCAGGCAGCGTAGATCTGAAGGCGTACTAACACGTAATAAAGTCGAAATTTAGCACGCAGGTGTCTTTTCATGGTTTGAGGATTTCGACTAGCGTAAAAACGCTCGTAAATCGAAATTACTCCTGTCTAACAACATTTACACAGGCGTAATCGCTTTGTGAATCTAGGCCCTTATGTCAAAACATTTAAGAGGTCATTTACATTATAATAATTCAAATTTCTGTTCACCGAAGTGCCTATAGAGAACTTTCAGGGAAACTAAGTTTGTTAGGAGGATGAATCAATGTTTTGCCTCATGTAGTAATAAAGATACTATAAATCTAAGAATGTTTTCCTAAAGCAAACCTGTAAATGAGAAGAAAAAACTCAAGTCATCCTTCACACTTGGCATCTGCTGGTGCTCTTACATACCTAAGCAATGCATAGGCACAGGGCTTGATTTGAGTGTGAAATTGAAACCGATACTAAGCATAATTGGTTATTTGCAGTGACTTTGTGGAAATGATGCTAAAAAAAAGTATAGGTATTAGAGGGTGTCTGGCACAGAGTGGGAAGGGTTGTGTTTTTTTTTAGCTAGCCATATACTAACCTTTTTACTTTCGGGCAGTCCCACAAAATGTGCCCTGTTTGGCAATCTCTGAAACATAAGGGGAAATGAGTCTGGATTGCATGGGAGATTCTCAAAGGGACTAGGTACTAGCGGAGAAGTAGCTACTAACTTGTCTCCACCACTATTACCTGGACAAAACTTCCAGGAACATCCAGTTCCAATCAACTTCCACTGCATTTCCATTTCAGTCTCTCTCCCATTTGAAAACATAAGAAGACTGGAATATACCTGGCCTCCTGTCTTGTTTAATTAGGCTACTTCAAAGGGTATATGGCAAGATACGCCAATTTTCATGATTGCAAGAAATGTTGTTCAATGTTTCTAAATTAACATTTGTACAGTTAATTTGATGTTTTCCCTTGAGAGTCTCAAATGGCATAATGCCCAAGTCCTCAGATAGTCAGGGGTTAGATACAAGTTTTGACAAAGTTAGATAATGAATGCTTGTGAGTTGCTATAGCTTGAGGGGGCCATTGGGTTACCTAATATCGCTAGTAAAGGGATGTATGGTGAAATTAATTTATGTCTAAGTTTAAAGGGGTTGTAAAGCTTTGTGTTTTTTCACCTTAATGCATCCTAACCCCCTTGGGAGAGAGCTTCCCATGAAGGGGGGGGGGGTTAGCGCCTGCGGGGAGGAGCCGAGACAGCCGCTGATGGACCACAGAAGACCAGGATCGGGGCAACTCTATGCAAAAGTGAAGGTAAGTATGACATGTTTGTTGTTTTTTTTTAAAACCCCAAAGCCATACAAGCCCTTTAAGCTGTCCCAAAGCCTTATGCCGCATACACACGATTGGTTCGTCTGATGAAAACGGTCTGATGGACCGTTTTTATCAGACGAGCCGATCGTGTGTGGGCCCTATCGTTTTTTTCCCATCGGTGAAAAAACGTAGAACCTGTTTTAAAATTATCTGATGGTTAAAAAACGATGGAAAAAATTGATCGTCTGTGGGGAAATCCATCGGTTAAAAATCAACGCATGCTCAGAATCAAGTCGACACATGCTCGAAAGCATTGAACTTCATTTTTCTCAGCACGTCGTTGTGTTTTACGTCACCGCGTTCTGACACAATCGTTTTTTTAACTGATGGTGTGTAGGCAAGACTGATGAAAGTCAGCTTCATCGGATATCTGATGAAAAAATCCATCAGACCGTTTTCAGAACCGATCATGTATACAGGGCATAAGGAAATGTTTGGCAATAAGGCATGTTATCACCCCTGGTCCTTTAAGGGCAACCAAAGAAGGTTGCCAATTGAGACTGGGGCTCAAAGGCACACTTTTAAGGAGACACAAGGAGGTGCTCTTGTCAGACTTTCACTGCACTACTTGGGTGATATGGGCTGTTTGGTAGTCCCTGTGAAGCAGGGGAAAGTTAAAGCTTTCTTGGAGTTTGGGTCTTTGTGGTTTGATTTAGTCATTTGAGGGAGTATACCCTCCCACACAAATTGTAGGATTTGCTTCTGCATTACTTAAAGTTGGCATAGGCAAAATAGGCATAGGCAATATTTGGGCATTATAGAGAAATTTGACTAACAATGTTATCTTCACTGTCACCCTACCTAACCAGGATATATTGTGTATTTCCAAGGAAGTTAGTAAAGAATTTAGATAGGTGAACAGTTTGGGTTTGTTGGCTTGAGAGAGTGTAAAAAGTCCATAACAGAAGATGACATGAAAGGGAAAGTCCTGTATAACAAAACAAAAAGACAGAACACCAATCTCCTTGTGACAATCAGCCCGCCACCAACACAAATAGTGCTTCACTCACCTCAAACAATTGACCTCTGTTCTCACAGACAGGTGAAAAGTGCAGTTTGGTGTTCTGTCGTTTTTGAGATTTCAAGTACACAGAAACTTTCAGGACTTTCCCTTTCATGTCATCTTCTGTTATGGACATTTTTATTACATTTAATATATACGCTGCACCTTCCTGATTATTTTAATGATTTTTGGGCTTCAGAATTTCACAGGTGTTCAGCTGGCGTATACTATTCTGTAATTAGGTAGTGTTATTGAGGTTTGCGCTGACTGTTTTTATTTTTCTTGATGGAGAGTGTGACAAAGATATGACCAAGAGAGATTAATACCTAGATAGGGCAAAGAGGAAGGGGTCCAGGAGGAGGCAAAATAATTGCTGAAGAGAATGCACCATATTGGCAGGCAAGATGATGTTTTAAGACCTTAGAGAGAGCTGGCCAAATAGGGTACATTTTGGCATCCGATTTGGGAGAATGATCAGTGGGTTGGCTAAAGTAAGAGGGGCTTCATTGGCAAATAAGCACATTTTTAAAGAGGGGGCCTACCACTTCGACCTCATGCATGTCTGGGCCAGGGGTTCTATTGCAAGAGCAAGTAGAAGTGGGGATAGCAGGCAACTGATCTGTTAATAGACAACTTTTCAGGTCGAAAACCAAAATATCTAATGTGGGCCTGTCAGGAGACATTTAGAACACTGATCCAAACTTAGAGCAAACTGAAGGAAATTTCAGTTGGGGAAATGTAATGCATTTTTGAAGTCCAAGGAAGGCAGCATTAGGGGGCTCCTTTATATGTTGTTACCTGCCGAAATTAGATGAGATCTGCAAGCGCTACATTTACTCTGGTTGGCAGTACTTTGGGCAGCCGTTACAGCATTCATAAATATATATATTTTTTTTTTAAACAAGAAATGGTATAAGGATCTAGACAGGTACAATAACCAAAAAAATATATACTGGGACAACTGTTGTGTCCCACCTACAATGTTATTTTCTGAATTGCACTGAATGTCATTATGTTGTGTGGTCTACTGTCATCTAGTGACAGCGTGGTGCTACAGCACTTTTTATGTTCACTTTGTATCTCCCTTTGTTGTCCCTTCCTGTTCACTGTTATTAGGAAGACCCTGCTTCCATGTTCCTTCAGTTATTGTGAAGTCCTTGTAGTAGGAAGTAGGCTGGGAAGATCAGTGTCTGGAAAAACGTATTTTGTACTGTGCTCTGCTCTGAGAAAATAAAATTACATTGGATTTAAATTCTGTGTCTTACTGGAGAGTTAAGCTGTATGTGGATTGTGCTAATTCAACAAGTGACCATACTATCTGGACAGATTGAGATCAATGGAAGTATGTCAATGTATGAAACAGAACAACAGTTTTTCACAATCACAGGACTTTTTCACTGGAAGTAAGAAAAGGTGAAAGATAGTCTCTAGCTAATCTTAAAAAAGCATAAAAATATGCCAAATAAATGGGGGAATTTAGAAAGAGTTGTGCAAGCATAAGTTTGCATAACTCTTCTAAACATAAAAAATTGGACCAGATGCTGCTCCTACATTACAATTAACAAAAGGAGCGATGACTTTTCGGTTCTACTGTGTCTGTGACAAGCAGACCTGAGACATAAGAGCTCTCTGCCAACTCAGCCCACCCACTTTGCTGAGAGTGGGAGAGAGAAGAAGGGTTGTTAATCCTGAAAGCTCTGCTCATGTCCTGCGATCACTGCATGGAAAGAGAAGGAGATGGGAGCTGTCTGCTGACTCATTCTGTAGGACAAGATCACACCTGGCGGAAATCTGTGGCAGTTTTCTATATGTTGATATACCTCTATTTAAATAGGGGCAGACCTGCACTACTTTCTACAAAAACACAAGAGAGGGCACACCAGCCTAGCACATTACCCCATTGGCATTTTTTAATAGAGGAAGTAAATGTATCTACTCACAAACAATAACTGTCAAAGACACACTATGATGTAGCAATGTTGCAGTCCCCTCCATGAGCTCCTAGTCCCTTGGAGGACCACACCTGGATGCAACTGGCTGATGCGTTTCAAATGCCAAATGTTTGGCTCTAAAGAAGAGGGTTTACCCTCAAAACGTGCCAGCCAGTTGGATCCAGGGATGGTTCTCTAAGAGGCTGATGCCCTGTACACACGACCAGTTTTCCTGACATGCCAAAACCCTGATGTTTTTTCCTGACATGATTCCTCTCAAGCCTGCCTTGCATACACAGGTTCAGTCAAAAAAACGCTTGACCGAAGCGCGGTGACGTCCAACGCGTAGAATGGCACTATAAAGAGGACGTTCCATTCTAATGGCGCCACCTTTTGGGATGCTTTTGCTGATCCTCATGTTAGTAAAAGTTTGGTGAGAGACGATTTGCGCTTTTCAGTCTTCGTGCTTTTCAGTCCGTTACAGTGTGACGAATGTGCTATCTCCATTACAAATGCTAGTTTTACCAGAACGAGCGCTCCCGTCTCATACTTGATTCTGAGCATGTACGTTTTTTTCCCCCCTCGGAAAAGCGTACACACGAGCAGTTTTCGCAACGAAGAAGAAAAAAGACTGCCAGGAAAAAATAGAGCAGGTTCTAATTTTTTTGCGGGCAGTTTTCTCATCTGGAAAACTGCTATGGAGCATACACATGATCGGTTTTTCCGACCGATCTAAAAAATGGCAGTTTTCTCATTGGGTCGTGTGTATGAGGCATAAGAGCGTGTGGAGTGGACTGCAACATTGCTACATTTTGAGGTGGCTTTGACAGTTTTTGTTTGTAGATAAATGTAATTCCTTTTTAACCACTTCAGCCCTGGAAGCATTTGCCCCCTTATTGACTAGGTCCTTTTTTGTGATACGGCACTGCATCGCTTTAACTGACAATTGTGCAGTCATGCAGTCATGCAACGCTGTACACAAACAAAATTGACGTCCCTTTTTTCCCCACAAATAGAGCTTTCTTTTGGTGGTATTTGATCACCTCTGCAGTTTTTTTTTTTTTTTTTTTTTTGCGTTTTAAACAAAAATAGACCGACAATTAAAAAAAAAAAAACACTTTTGCCATTATAAATATCCCCGCCAAAACTAAAAAAAATACTTTTCTTCATCATTTCAAGCAAATATGTAAAAAAATTAAATCATAATAAGCATATATTGATTGGGTTGCGCAAAAGTTATAGGGCCATATTCACAGAGCGATTACGCCGGCGTTACAGGAGATGCGCGGCGTAAGTCTAACTGTGCGCGTGCGTTTCGATGCACGGCACTCGCAAAACGAGATACGCAAGAAATCTATTTTTTTTCCAGCGTAATTTCGTTAGACAGGCGCATCCGTCTGCGCAAAACTGCGCTAGACACACCATTGATTTGATATTCAAATATGCTAATGAGGGAGTTACGGGGATCCACAAAAGAACGTTGGTGCAGCGCAGGCTACGAGCTAAATGTCCTGTCTAAAATTAGACCATATAAAAGCTGGTATAAAATTAGACAATTCGTCTACATGTCAGATAAAGCAACACCGTTAGTGAGGAGCAGAGCAGTCACACATGTTGCCCAACAAACTGTATGCCAACATGCCAGTGGCATCAATGCTCATAGCTATGCTACTGACTTTAGATGAGCAAAGAAGGAAGAGGGCACTGAGGAGGGCACGGGATTTTTTTTTTTTTTGAAAACTTTTTTTTTGCTTATATAAACTTTACAATTTAATCTAATCTAATACAATATTCTTATCTGATACAAGCCCCTCACTCTTCACTCTTCACGGGAGAGGATATATCACACACGCATAGACATCTATGGCATGAGTGATTCTGAGGTGTCTTGCATCTTCAGATTCACCCCTCATATGCCATCATGGAATTAACCACAACCCTGCAGGAGGACATCACCAGCCCAACACATGACACTACCCATGACACTCATGACAGCTACATATACAATCAGAGCCCCATCCCCACAGATTTCGAACAGAACATGTATGGGGACAGCTGGCTGGTTGGTGAGTGACATGGGTGGCAGGCATGACTGCCCCCCCCCCATGATGCACACATCACAAGGGGCACATGCACTACTAACATCCTTCTGTCTTATCCCTTCAGGGTGACTCTGCATATGCACTGGGACCCCATCTCATGACTCCTATACGGAACCCCCCTAACCAAGGCTACCCCGTCTTCTGAGGGAAGAGCAGTCAGGAGACAGCTCACATTAGGCATCTTTGCACGTTAAACACACACATTAATCATGGCACAATGAGAATGCATGCATGCACACCACTGTGGTCCCTAGCATAGACACATCACATCCTCATCACATTGGATTGGCACAAGCCCACAATGCAGGACTTGTGAGCTGCAACGCCATGCCACGGCTCCAATTATGTCACTGTACATTCATACACCATTCACATGGACCTGGGTTTCACTTCTCCACCACAAATGAGGGTGACACCCCTTTTCCGGCAGGAATGTCACCCCCACATTCCCAAATCATACACAAACAGAACCAAAAAAAAATAAAAATGTGACCAGCAAAAATAAAAAATGCCCAGCAAAAATATAATTTAAACAAGATAACAACAAAGAAAACACATAAAAGACAAAAATCACTCTCAAAGACACGTCACAAACAAACAAACAAATGCTAATAAACAACAGAACAAAAGCACCTTGCTGTATAGGGAGGGATACAAAGGGATGTACTTTTGCAAAGGAAGTGCGTTTGTGTCTGTCTATTTACGCTGTCTGCGTAGTTCACTAATTTGCCCTAGTCCACTTCCAATTTCACTGATTGCGCCGTTCCCGAGTTGTGAGCATGCGCACAGAGGTGCTGACCATGGTCTGCTTCAAGCGAGCCGGCCGGCCCTTCATTTGCATGGGGTCACGGCTCATTTCAATGTAACACGCCCACGTCCTTCCCAATTTGTATTACTCCGCCTTGCGCCTCTGAAATAATGTTGCGCAGGCGCAAATTTCTGCGTAAAACCGACGAGAATAGGGTGATTGCGCCGCTACATTGCGCCAGTCTAACGTAAAGGCGGTGCGCTACGCCGGTCCAATAATGCGCAGATGTACCTGAATCTGGCCCATAGCGTCTAAAAAATAGGGGATAGATTAATAGCATTTTTATTATTATTCTTATTTTTACTAGTAATGGCGGCGATCTGCGACTTTTAGCAGACCTGCGACATTGCGGAGGAAAGATCAGACACTTTTGACACTTTTTGGGGATCGGAACTAAAAATAGCCACTGATTACTGTATAAATGTCACTGGCAGAGAAGGGGTTAACACTAGGGCACAATCAAGGGGTTAAATATGTTCCCTTGGTGTGTTCTAACTGTAGGGGCAACACAGTGTGGGTTTCCTCCGGGTACTCTGGTTTCCTTTTACACTCCAAAGACATGCTGATAGGTTAATTGGCTTCTGTCTAAAATTGGACCTTAGATTGTAAGCTCCTTGAGGGTAGGGCCCGATGTGAATGTACAATGTATATGTAAAGCGCTGCGTAAATTGACATCGCTATATAAGTGCCTAAATAATAATAGGGGGGCTGGGAACAGAAGATCTCTGACATGTCACTAGGCAGAACGGGGAATTGCCTTGCTTATTGCCTTGCTTACATAAGGAGTTCCCCATTCTGCCTTTGTACACTGCGATTGTGGGTTTCCAGCAGATATAGAGTCCGTGGGCATGCTCCCGTGGTGCATTACCGCTGGCCTCTCTACACAGACCGATGTACACCTACGGTGGTTTGCGCAGGAGAGCCGACTCGCAGTATAATGACGGTGGGCAAGAGATGCACTAGGCTGGTCTGCCCTCTCTTTTTAGTGTACCATTAGGACATCCCCAGTCCTGAGAGGGAAGCAAGGCTTGGTGCATTCATACCCCAAGTCAACTGGAGTTGGAGTTTAATTACTATACCACACCCATGTGCAGGGGGTGTTTGTTTTGTATAATCTCTGCTAGTTTCTATTTCGCTTTGAAATAGAAACTGGTGTCTTCAGGTTTATATACTATTGAAAGTGCACAGTATGTTAGACTTTTCTCTCTTTCTGGTTCCCCTGTAGGGGGGATTATTGCTAGACACTGTGAGACAGCTGATTGGAAGAAAGGCACACACACCCTCCCCACACAGGCATAAGTTGCCTGTGTACAGTTTAGCAGTCTTTGTACAAATTACAAACACCTTAATGTAAAATGCAATTGGGTTAAGAAACGACCATTAAAAAATATGATTTCTGTTGGTAGCATTAACAACTAAAGAGATTTAAACATCTGAATAAGTGTGCACATTCATTTATTTGATTTTTAAAGAGTTAGAAAAATACACAATTTGAAGCAAATTGATGTAAAAGGTGCCGTGTAATGTGACTTTGTAGCAGTATACTTAACCTCCTACAGCCACTCTATTCATGTTACTTTTGTGACACCTCCTCAAATTCATAATATACCTTTCAGAACAAATGTGCCATTTTACATCTAATACAAGTGCTTAATGGGACAGAAAGTTAAATGTCATATGAACACTGACATTATTTTCCTTGAATACTTCACTGTGAAAATGACAAACCGTACATATCAAACACAATAACATAATAGTACTCTGCGTCTTAGAAACATATTACACACAGATTGTGACATTCTTAACACAAAATCAAAGATGTTTTTTCAAAACTATTTTTGCTAGAAGTGTGATTAACTGGAAAACACAAGCATTTATGTTCAAATAAGTTATTGACAATATTAATAAATATATGTAGAAGCTTCCAGACCAATGCAGAACTGGAGTACAAGCAAGAGCACACAGGTTTAGTTAGACTCGAGAGTTGTCTCATATGTGGGAGTGATTGCAGCTCCTGTCAAAGTTTTCCACTGTCTCCTGCTGTCAGCATGAGCTGATGCTGACAGCAGGAGCTGCTTGCACATAGTTTGCTGCAATACATTTTTTTTTATAATGTAGCCTAAACAACTCTAGAGTCTGTCAGGATGTATGAGGGCAGCATGATGACATGACTTTTTTGTTCCGCACATAACTAGTTGTAAACCAAGGTTTGTATTGTGCTGTTCATATAGTGGTGTATACCTACTGTAACTCACAGACACAGGGAGGTAAATGTATTCATTCACTTTAAAGACTGGAAATACATTCTCTGTATTTACTTTGTGAAGTGTAGCGCTTACCCCCGAAGGAGCCGCTGGTTAAAAGGGGATGGCATGTTACCTAATGGCTCTGGTGATGTGTCTAGGGTGAACAATGAATAAGTAGCAATGAAGGAATATCCGCAAATAGGAAGTCTCTTTTGTAAGTGCTCTTTATTACCCAGCCGGGTAAAAACAATCAACAGATGAGGGAAGGATAGAAGAAGGGTTTTAAAGAAGATAGCAGGCTCAGGCCTTGGATACTTGAAGCAGTCCTGCTTCCGACAAAAAACAATGTTTCTGTGCCACTCCAGCTTGAGTGGGTATAGTGTACCTGGACATTCCCTCTCACAGATCTGGCAGCCAGAGTATCACTCGAATTTAAGAAGGGTGTCTCTGCCACAGACTCTTCTTAATGACCGTCAGACAAGCGCCTCTGCCACAGGCCTTGTCTGGATGTAACTACGGAGGAACTCCTCCCGAATAAAGTTTGCCTGTACCTTTTCTTCAATGTCGCCAGGGTACTGACAAAGAGAGGAATCAATCCCTCAGTGTCCAGTACCTCGATCACCGATTGTTCGCTCCAGTGCTGTTGGACCACCAGCCTCTCTTTGGTGCTCCTCAACTGGACTCCCCACCGAACAGCTAAACTTGCTTAGGATCTTTGGAGATCCAGTCTGTAACAGAATGGCCCGTGACACCCAGAGACGTTGGAAGGATGAGAGATATTCCTGTGCCAGCAGCAACAATAACTCTTGGGTCGAAATCCACCCTGTGCCCTTTTGGGTGTAGGGTGGCTAATAGTGAATTATAATTCCTTTACTAACAGATGGGACATTATTAATACTTCATATTTCAGGACTGAGATATCACAAGGAATTCATGATGACATGACCAGGTCAACCAGACAGTGACTCATACCTTTGTATAATAGGCTATTGAAATATCTTAAGGTGTTGGCTATTCACTGTAAAGACATTCCGTTGAAAAGGTGTTGATTGCACCCACTCTCACAAGACTCTGCCATTGTGTGATAGTGTTTGGTTTTTATGTCATTGTCTACAGGAATGTCATGCTCTCTGGGTTAACTCTATTGAAGATGCGGTGCCGACAAGTCTACATGGTTAGCTTACCTGAATGCCTTTTAGAGTGTGATTGAAGCCCCCCATGGTGTGAAGGGGGGTGGAGATTGCATTGTCCTGTGATTAACTGCATTATGCTTGAGACTGTATAAGAAGCTGAGAAAATACCAATAAATTGTCATATCTTTGAAGCAAGTGCAGAGCTTGAGTCTCGTCTTGCTTATGGGAATGGATATGGATCGTGTATGCAAGATTGTCAGAGTGTGTCAGATAAGCTTGTCGTGGGTGGATGGAAGGTCGTAAGCGGTGGTGACCGTTACATTTGGTGGCAGCGGTGGGATGATTCCATCACCAGAAGGACGGCTACAAGGACACATGACAATGGAGACGGTGTATGAACGGATGAAGCTCTCTTCCCTCATTGACTTACTGGAGAGACGGGGCATACCGGCCAGCAACCGTAAGAAAAGGGACATTATCGCAGAACTGGTCGAAATGGATAGAGCTAAAAGGCCCGCCGTAATGGACAGGACACCCGAGGAAGAAAGTTTTGATCGGGCTGTTAACCTAAGACTGACACATTATGGTCCTAACCCTCCACCGGAGATCAGGGACCGAGTTATAGTGGCTCTGAATGCCACCTTGCTACAGAGAAGAAGTGCTGCAGCAGCTAAAGTCCCAGCAGCACCAACTAAAGAGAGAGGAGAGGTGCAGATACCAGTCTCCATGGAAGAGGAATTCCAAAGAAGGTTACAAGAGATGCAGATACAGCATAGAGGACCAGTATCAGAGGAGGTCCTGTTGGGATGGTCGGATGTGATTCGGTGCCAACTCTGGAAGGAAGCACTAGCTCTGGAGCAGCAACACCAAGGAAAGGTCCTGCCCTCCATCTATGCAAGGTACTGGCCGCAGTATGACGTACGACTGCTGTTGTTTGGGGAACAACCGAAGCAGGAGTGGATAGCAGAGTTAAGCAGGCTAATCAGGGCAGAGATGCAGCTGGAAGAGAGCTACAGAGCCCTCTGGTGGTATGTAGCCCAAGAGTGCCCGTGGTCAGCGGATGACAGCCCCACAGAAGGCTATGACTATGTCGGCCTGGGATTCTTGTATTGGAGGATGTCCAGTGATCCCGACTTTGGGGATGATCGGGAGTGGCGCTTGGAGGACATAATGGAGCACAGAGAGGAAAAATTGAATATCTCGGGAGGCCACTGGTCACAGCAAGATTTCAAATTTCTGGCCATTCAAGAATGGGAGCTGGAGGTCGCCTACAGACAGCTGCTAGACTCGGCTCAGCAGCAGGGTGGGGCCCCCATTGCCTGGGACTATGAGGAAAGTTCAGATGACAACTGTGAACTCCTGGCTGATAAATCGGCAGTGGAAAATATGGAGATTTTTATCCCTAAAGCCGAAGCGGATGGTGTGGAGTTCCAGAGAGCCGGGCGGTTGGCCCCTCTCTCCAGCAAC